>CM027571.2:12870489-14273784 GCA_015852605.2 Populus deltoides | reverse complement strand
TGTTGCTAAATAAGATTTAAAATAACAAGAGATAAGGGGCATGACGCCGAATGCTGGCTAGTAAATTAAAAAAAATACTGCAGTTAAGAGTGGTTGCTCCGTCGTTTATCAGACAAAAACAATGATTATCGGCATGGAATTCAGATGATGGATAAAATGATTAAGCTTCTAGACCACTTGAATTTCCGTAACTATATTTTCCACATATAGTTGAAGTTCCATAAAAGATATTTACAAGAAAAAGTTACTTCTCTTATTGTAATTTATTTAATTAACAATAGAGGATTTCCAGAAACTTTTCTTTGTGTTTGTGCTTGTGTGAATCATCATTTTATCCTTTACATTATTATTATTATTATTATTATTATTATAATGTTAAAAGATTAGTTCTGATTTATATGTCTAATAAAGTCCACTAATAATAAAAAAATTGTACTGATTAATATGGGATCTATGAAAATGTTGCAATAAAAATTAATATAAAATAAATAAATAAATAAATTATCCATGATCGATTGATCAACAGTCGTAAATGGTTGGTCATGGTATCATATTAATACAACATAAAAAATTATTAGTAAAGCAAAATAAATCTATAACTTTTTTTAATAATGTATCAAGAATACAAAGCAATATAAAAAATTAAGAATGAGTTTTTCATCATAAAATTTAATATAAAAAAATTAATAATGGAACTTAAACTGAGCTATATTAAAATTCTATAATACTCGGTTTATAATCTAAAAAAGTGACAAATCAAATTCACTAATTTGGGTTTCTTTTGGAATAAGTTCAATGACTAGCTATCAAGTTTAAATCACTTGAGTTTTTCTATATATGCACAGAAAATGGCCGAGTCTTTAAGCTAGTACATACATTCTAGATTCATTATTTCTTTTTAATAAATGAGATCTAGGTCCAATATAACATAACATGATAAAATCTATGCAAACAATTTAGAAATACTAAATTAGAGAGATAGTAACACATAAAAAATGATTGAGGATATTAATTAACACTAGTTGCAGGAAGGGAAAGAAAGAAAAAATTATTAACCCTAACGGGTGTAACTCAACTGATTAGGTTATGGATTTGTTTTCGATCATTAAATTTAAGGCCCATGAAATTAGTTAAGATACGTGTAAGCTGGTCCGGATACCAATGTTAATCTAAAAAAAAAGAATTATTGACATATCTGTTTATAACTATCACTCGTATAACTTAGTTCACTGATTAATATTGTAAGGATTTTTTTTTTAATCCAAAAGGATGCTGATACTTGTACTGCTCACGCACACAGCATTAATCTTTCTAAAACCTAACTTTCCACTCTCAGAAATAACATTAATTGTGTAAGATGGGGAAACATATTTTCTTTCCTTTAGAAATTTGTCAAGCTAATAAATTAGTATGGTACTTTTTAATTAAATTGTCAAGAGTCAGAATTGTATATATTTGTTTTAATTTATGGGAATGTCTTTTAGATATTTTATATGTTTTTTCTTTATTATTTTTCCAAAGAATATAATTGTAAATACTATTTTTAATTCTTTCAAATCCCTTAATGTTTTCGAACCCAGCTAAAGTTGCCTTGTGGCCATGACAAAAATAATCGCGGGGTTTTCCATTAATATTTACTGCGGAGGACGCTAGTGTCCACTCCTACAATAGTATGGACGTATTTTTTCTTGTTTTTTTCAACTTCATCGGGGCCACGCCAAAACACATTGACGAACCCATCATTTCTTTCTCGTTGTGGTGGTTGCACAAACAAAACAGGGGGGGGGGAGTCCCACCCATCATCTTTTTCTCGTCGTGTTGGTTGTACATGTAGAAAGAGAGAGGAGAGAGGTCTGTGGTTGTTTGAGAGAGGTGCTTGTCCATGGAGATGTTAAGGTCGAGTGTCAGAGCTGCGATGGGGGCGTTCCCTCTGTAGTCTAGTTGCCACCAACGTTCATGTGGGACCTAAACTGATACCCTACTCATGGACCCACTTTGAATTTCCAAAAAAAATTCCCTGTCACCATCAATGTAGGTCGGTCGCTCTTATCAGACGCACAGTAGAATGGAACCCCACTTGAAGACCAGCGCTACAGTCACCATGATATCAGACCTTTTCTCATGTATTTTTGGCCGTTTATGTCCTACCGCACATATATATATAGTCCAATGTACATACTCATCTTGGTACACCACCAATATTTCAGTTACTCTAAGACTTTCTCAATTCATATATTGTCCTAACCTCTCTTCCTCACTCCCTCATTAATGACAGAAAACATGAGTATATCTGTGAATGGGCAATCTCAGGTCCCTCCTGGCTTTCGATTTCACCCCACAGAAGAAGAGCTCTTGGATTACTACTTGAGGAAGAAGGTCTCGTATGAGAAGATTGACTTAGAAGTGATCCGAGATGTTGATCTTAATAAGCTCGAACCATGGGATATACAGGGTGCTTAGACGTTTTTCTATATCTTCCTCATGATTTCTTTCTAATTTATTCAATTCGTAAAAGAAATCTTATACTTTTTCTCTTTTTTCAGAACCATACTTTTTTATTTCCTCTTCGAATGATTGTATTAGATGTGTGCCGAATTAAGTTGTGTTAATGACGATTCGGTTTTCTGCAGAGAGATGCAAAATAGGAACCGCCCCACAAAACGATTGGTACTTCTTTAGCCACAAGGACAAGAAATATCCAGCCGGTACGCGCACCAATCGAGCAACTGCTGCGGGATTTTGGAAGGCTACTGGCCGTGACAAGGTGATATACGGCACTGGCAAGCGGGTTGGAATGAGGAAGACTCTCGTGTTCTACAAAGGCCGAGCCCCACATGGACAAAAATCCGATTGGATTATGCATGAATATAGGCTGGACGATAATCCCAGTGAAACCAATGTAAGCCTCTTTCAACCATGGGTCAGTGGTCATGTTTGCATTATACATGTTCATATAAGTAAGATGTTTTATTTATGTCAAGGTCTCCAATGTTATGGGAGAGGCAGCACAGGAAGATGGCTGGGTGGTTTGCCGTATCTTCAAGAAGAAAAATCTCAACAAAACCCTAGACAGAGCTATGAGTTCATCACCCATCACTGCAGATACCAGGAACCAGACGTTAAGTTCTTGCAATGAGGGCTCTCTAGATCAAATGCTTCATTACATGGGAAGTACTTGCAAAGAAGAAAATGAAGCAGATAATAGTGCTAGATATCTTTGGCCTATTGACACTGCAATCAACCATGTCCACCATGATAATAGATTCATGGAACTTCCAAGCTTAGAGAGTCCAAACTCTACCAGTAGCCTAAACTTTTACCAATCCATGATCACAGAAAATGAAGGTTCAATAACTAACCAGGTGAGTTATCCCTTAGACTCTGGCCTTAACAACTGGGTTGCCCTTGATAGTCTAGTTGCTTCTCAAATCAATGGCCAGGCTGAAACCTCTAGGCAATCAGCGTGCTTCCCCAATGACCCCACCATGACTTATTGTACCCCTACTGATCTTCATCATGATCTCCAATTCCCAACCCTACGATCATCATTTTCGTTTCCATCAAACAGATCTTACCATGAAACTCAAGATTATAACAGTGAAATCGACCTCTGGAATTTTTCCAGTAGATCATCGTCCGACCCCCAATGGCACTTGCCAAACACTAGTGTATAGCAGAATTACCCTACAATAAACATTCTATAGTTCCAAAAGACAGAAGAGTATTATGATGACGGCAGTAGTTAATTATATATGTGTGTGTGATAATAATGCAAGTAATATATAGTATAAGAGTTCTTAGATGGGATGGCATTGTCATCCATTATATTTGCTTTATCAAGATGTCTGCCATTTTTGAATTTGTTTTTCTAGAAACCTAGCTGACTGTGGCTGTGGTGTATATGATTATACCTTTCTAACTGCGCATTAATAATTCTATCCTTTTATTCTTCTCTTACCTGATTCAGATTGTTTCAAAAGAGAAAAGAAAAAAAAACAAAAGGCATGATCAATGGTCATGTGCGTAATTATTTTTGAGTTGAGTCACATGGTTTGTCGAGTTGTTGAGGCGCTGAGCTTAAGGGCTTGTTTGGGATCCATGTAATATCATGAAAAAAAAAAAAGAAAAAGAGAAAGTTGTAGGACCAGTCCATTTTTGCTAAATAACTAAGAATTGGAGAGAGATTCTTGCAAATCGCTGCTTTGAAAGGCATCGAGCAGGCAGAGATGAACGTCTTCTGGCTAATATTCAGTAATGTTGTGCTAGTGATTTTAAAAAAATATTTCTAAATAATATTTTTTAAAATATATTCTTGATAATAATATCCCAAAATCATCTAAAAAACCCTAAAAATTTAATTTAAAAAACGCAAAAACAAATGTCTCCTAGCTAGGAGAGAGAAAATGGAAGTACTTGTAGTTTTGACAGGGATTAATTAAGTTGACTTGCTCCAAGACATTATTTGTCCACAAAAGAAACAGCACCAATAAAAACCAAGGAAAGCTGTTCGGCAGTGAAAGACGATCGATCCACGACAATCAGTCATGCATGCGTATCTCCATCAAATTTACGATCGAGGAAGCTTCTCTTTTTTGGAGAAATGTTTTTTCATTGTCTCTTTTCTTTCCTTTTTTTTTTTTTTTCCTCTTCAATAAATTCCACATAATAAATTTTCCCATCCCAGCCAAAAGCGCCACCGCCGGCATAACTGAACAAGTTCAAGCTGCCATGCTCAGAGGCATGCTTTTAAATCACCACCACAAACAAAAGAGAGCAATATTATTTGAAGTGTTCTAGAATAGTACTTTGTTAACAAACAAAATGATGGCGTTGAAGTTTGTCTCTTTTATTCTTTTTAGGTTCAACCCAGAAGCAGAATCATTACTCATAAGATTTTACTTACGAACGAAATTGATTTTACACATTTTTACTATAAAAATAATATGATCATTGATCATTTTATGTGTAGATAAACAATATTAATAATTTTGGGTAATTAGAGCATGGCACGAAAAAAACTAGTTTTTAATTGGGTATACTTGAGTGAGATTTGTGAATTTATATACAAAATTATAAACCATTTTTTTTATAATAAAGTAATATATTCTTTTTAACTTTTGTGAATGTATTCTAAGTGTACGTTTAAGAAGTTAGAATTAAATTAAGAAAAAAGTACAAATAAGTTAAAATAAATAATCATTAGTTCTATGATATTATTTTATGACCAATAAATCCGCTTTCAAGTTCTTCTTCCAAACAAGTTTGGTATTTTTTTTAAAAAAAAACAAAGATTATCATTAACATTTTTTCTTTTTAAAAATAAGGTTTACAAATACAAAGAATTATGTTTTTCTGCTTTTATAACCATAATTTTATTCAATTTTTTAATTTATAATACTGATAATATAAGAAAAATTGATTACAGCAATAAAAAAGTTTACAAGTGAGAAAAATTAAATATTTATAAATTTTTTATAAATTGTTTTTCAATGAAAACTGAAAAAAAAAAGAAAATAAAAACCACTTGAATGGTAATTTTTAAAATATTTATGAAGGATAATATATGTGTAACAGTCTGGCCCAACCTGCTATATATTGTCCGCTTTGGGCCTTACCACCCTCACGGTTTTATTTCTGGTGACGCAAGCTCACTTCTGAGCCTGGCGCCCCGAAATACGTATGACATGTTGGCAACCAGCACTCTTAATAAGGTCAGCTACCACTCCCTCACCCGTCGATGTGGAATATTACAATCCACCCCCCTTAAGGAGCCCGACAATCCCGTCGGCACAACCGGACAACCAGTGAGGTCGGCTCTGATACCAAATGTAATAGTTCGGCCCAACCTGCCATATATTGTCCACTTTGGACCTTACCGCCCTCATGGTTTTGTTTCTGGTGACGCGAGCTCACTTCTGAGCCTGACGCCTCAAAACACGTATGACATGTTGGCAACCAGCACTCTTAATAAGGCCAGCTACCACTCCCTCACCCGCCGATGTGGGATATTATAATATATATCATTATTAAATATATTTTTTAATAAATTATGAAATTAGTTATTGGTATTTGAAAAGTATCAAAGAATTGAATGATAATTTATTTTTTAAAAATAAATTTATTAGTATTTTTTTCTATAATTAACTAGGACATAAAGATATTTCTTCAATTACATATAAATTGTAGAAGGATCCTCCTATATGTGATGATTGTTACAATTGAGCCTTCTAGTTGTATTTTATAATTCCTATTAATAGAGAAATTAAAAAAATATAGTCGCAACCTAGTAATTTAATAACTTAAGAATTTTAAAATAAATGTTGGTTTCAAAGATTTAGGTAAGAAGATATAGACATAACCCTTACTATATCCTTTCAAATAAAAGGTTATATTTATTATGTTTTTTCTCTTAAATTACATGCAATTAACTATCTGAATTATTTTTTAGATTATTCATGATTTATCTTAATTAATTTCTAGTATTTTGTGAAAAAATAATGTTCACCCCTAAAAATAGGAGACTCATCGATTAGATATTTTGTGAAAATGTTGATGTCGTCTTTAAAAATAGAAGACTCGTCGATAAGTCATTCACAAAAAAAAAATGTTCAATTCCTCTCTAAAATAAGAGACTCGTCAATTAGAGTATTCATGAAAAATTTAACAGTCATCCCTAAATATGGGAGACTCGTGGATTAGGATATTCATGAAAAAATTGGCGTCTAGCCTAGAAATTAGAAGACTCGTCAATTATTTTATTCACAAGAAATTTTAATGTTTGTTCCTGAGAAAATAAGAGCCTTGTTGAATTGATCATTCAACTCGTTGATTATGCTATTTGCAATAAATTTGAATGTTTATTCCCAAATAACAGGAGCCTTATCAAATTGACCATTCACAAAGTTCAAATGTTTGTCCTTAAAAATAGAAGACTCATCAAATTAGTCGATCAAAGAATTAAATTATAAATTATTGCTAACATGATGAAAATTTATCAATTTATTTTTAATTTTGAACACACATGATATATATATTTTTAATTGATATGAAGTTAATTATAATTTCTTAAAATTTAAAATAATAAAAGATCTTCATATCTAAAGATAGGCTTTCTTTGAGTCAAGGAGTTTGGACAAAAATTCATTTATAGTGATTCTAAACTAGCTAAAATAACTTTATAAGATAGCATATTGATTTGTAAATTAGATTTCATAAAATAAAAGGTAACAATTCTTTGCTTGCATAATAGTTGAAACTTCTCCTGTTCTTTATCCGTAAAGAAATAAAAATTGTGGTTAATAAGTTCATAAATAATATTAATTGCCATTATCTTTGATTTATAAGTTCATAAATAAAGAAATACAATTCTTCTTTGGGTTGGATTCAAAGTTTATTCTTATTAATCAAATTTAAGGGGAAAAAATATTATAATATTGAATATAGTGTCTAAATCTGATCAAGTTTATTTAGTTCTTATTGGTAATAATGCATTATGTTTTTTTTTTTATTACTTTGTTGTAGATTTCTTTTTGATCTTGAGTTATTGTGTAAGTTACATATAATTTTGGTAAAATATTAGTTTAACATATATATTGGAAATTAATTAGTCTATTATGCTTTTTGTTTTTGCTATAAGATAACTATTGTGTTATTTGTTTCCCAAGCCATATTTTTTATTTTAGACAAGGATTTTTCATGAATAATAAAATATTTGAAGAATTTTTCTCACAATATAAAAAAAATTATATGTTTCCTTATTTTAAATTTTTGTATCAATATAATTCAGACTTGATTAAACATTATCCTTTTACTTATAAAAGAGTGTATGAGAATAATAAAAATAATTTTACAATATGCAGTAATGAGACTATAAGAATTTGCAAAAAATGGTTGTAAGCCATAATGTTTATGATGAAAAAATAAAATTATTTTATTTATTAGCTAAAAAGTAAAACGAATTGTGCTCATATTAATTAAATCTCTAAATAAATTAGGCTGCCTTTCTTTTTCTTTAAAAAAAAAAAAACAAGAAAGTTAGACAATTATCTGGACATACGGACTCATTCTGATCGCAAACTAATTCCATGCCTCGTTGACTAGTTTGGCAAATAAGGCAGATGGTAGTGTCTGCACATGTACGTTTGTAAACATAACTTTTCCAAGGAAGTTAATTTACCACAGCTTTTCATTATGGGGACGAAACTCCGTCTGGTCTAGTAGGTTAATCTGGACAAAAAAATTTAATCAAGTTTTAAATTATAAAAACTTGATTTTTTAATTTATCCACTCAATTTAAATCACAAATATTTTAATTTTTTGAAGTTTTTAATATGGAATAAGTACATCACACTTTACATTTTTTTATAATATATATCAACATAAATTCTTTTTTAACTTTTTAATGTAAAATAATTATGCTGTATTTTATATTTTTTTTATAATTTATATTCACAAGTATTATTAAAAAAAAATTCCTGTAAGATGTTAAAATTTCAAATATAATTTTTTTTTTATGAATTGAGCCAGATTTACCCATATAACCTAAAACCTGATTTTTTAATTGAATGATTTCCAAACCGACTTTAATAACTATTTCTTGAATATTGTATGAATTCGTGACATTTATTTGAATAAAATCGTGACATGTAAATAAAGGCCTGACATCGAGTCAACTACAGGATATCTACAGAAAGTCAGAAAGTAGTAATTATATACACAAATGAAGCAACTGCTAGGTGCCTATATAAAAATTGAATTGTTCAAAAAAGTACCCTAATAAGAACAAGGGAGAGACAACAGGCAGCAAGATTCCAGGCCGTGCCATCAATGCCACCAACCACAGATGCGTACGTCCTCTTTTTCTAGGCACGCAGCGACTGCCTGGTTACTTTTTTTCCCCCTTGGAATTCGACAACAACAATATTCGTATGCACAATCTCGTGTTTCTTTTCTTTTCTTTTTTTTTTTGTTTTTCTAGCCTCATCATGCATCTCGCCACCATTTTGCTTGGGACAAAAGAAAACATGTCTATAGTATTTCTTTAATTTCCTTGTTATATATGTTAGAAGATGGCAAGATATAAGGATTGGACCTGCTTGATTCTAAAAAAACAAGTTAATTCATCCATTTGAACTTGAAAGAATTGAATGAACCAACGAATCGGATTGGACCATTAGGTTCAAAAACTATAAAACTAGGATTTTTAATTTAAAACTACATTGTTTAGATCTTCCTAAAAAAACCTTATTTGAGACTATCTCCTTCTCTTCTTTGTTTCTGATGATGCAACCTATGATGAAGATGATGATAATGATTTTTTTTTTTTATTCTTTAATTATATCATCAATGAAAAAGGGAAAATAATTGTTGATTAAGGAAAGAGGATGCTTCTTCAAGATTCTCTTCAATGTATTATTGACATTGTCGTTTTGGATATTATTTGTGCTGTTAATTGACTGACTGATTTATTTTATTTTATTTTTTTGCAATTTGTATTGTTTGAAAAGAGGAATTGCCTATGCGAAACTGTGTGTATGTAAGAGGTAGGTAATCTTTGGGATTCAAAACATTTTTTCAATTTTTGGAAACACAACAACAAAATAGTAACACAAAATGCATGACAAGCCACAACAATATAAAAACACCATTACACCATAATGGGATGTGCACTTGAAGGATTTCCATTGATTCAAGTCATAGTCCACACTATTGCCCTTGATAATTTACCATATATCATAAGTAAAAATAATTATTAGGCATATCATAAGTTATATTTCTCTTTCTCACGTAAACATATGTTCTTTTATATATAAAAAAAATCTTAAGGAATAATATAAAATCATTCATTAACCTTCACCTAACAGTTTAAGTTTTTAGATTGAGATGATTTTTTAAAATAATATTAAAGTTTTAATGCAATTATTAGATATATCATAATTTATATTTCCCTTTCTCACATAAACATAGATCTTTTATAAATATTTACTAAAGACTAATACAAAACTAAATATTGAGCTTTCTCTAATAGTTTAAATTTATGGATTGAGATGATTTTTTAACATGATACTAGAATTTTAAAAACAAAAAAATCAGGAGTTCAAATTTCATTACCTTTATTTTTTCTAATCAAATAGATAAAAATTAAATACAAGTTAGTGGTGGGTATCTGAAAGTTTCAATCTCAAATAACTTTCACTAAAGAGAGTGTATTAAATATTGAAATAATATCATTCACTAGACTTCACCTAATAATTTAAGTTTTTTAATTGAAATGGTTCTTTAATATGGTACTAGAGCCTCGATGACTAAATAATTTAATTGTTTCAAAAATTTCATTGTCTTCATTTTTCTAATTAAATTAATAAAATTAAATATAATGCAATGGTTAATTTATGCAAGTTTTAAACTCAAAAGATTTTAATTTAAAAAGATGTGTTAAAGTATAATATAAAATTATTTGTTAGGCTTCACATATCAATTTAAGTTATTTTTTTTAGTTAAGATGATTTTTTGGAAAAATTATTCATTATTCAACAAAACAGTTATGAGTTGAGATGGATATTGTAACATGGATTTGACAAGTGAAAGAGTATCAAAGAGAGGAATATAATTCATGATGCATTGAATAATATATTCTAGAAGTAATTCCATAATAATTGCAAAATGGTAGCAAAATTAAAATTGTTAGTAACATAACTTTGGGCACACCTATACATATACAAAATATGTCTTGTTCTTTTTCAATATGGTTACAAAATATTCAACTTGATTTGAATATCAATTTAATTTCCTAATCTTAGTTGTGCTATTTGTTTTTATATTTGCACTCTATTGTTTTTTTATTTGGAATAGATTTTGTTACAAGTTGTTTGAATTTTTGCTATTTTATCTTTTATAACTTTAACATACAGTATTATTTTTACAAATGTATCTTGTTTTGATTCTTTTTTCTTTTTATTCAAATATTTATAGGGCAAAACTATATTTTAATCTATGGGGTTTCATGTGGTTAGAACTTAGTTTTTGATCTTTTAAATCTAATTTTTGATCCGTAAGGATATATACTTTTTTTTGTTGGGAAATATACCTCTTAGTAACTTAACTTAAGTATATTTTAGAACTTAAGAAGTTTTAAAGTTTAGCATGCCTAAGATTTCAAAGACTTAATGTGTCCTTCTAATATTTTAGAAATTATAGAAATGCATCCCTACATCTCTCTCTCTCTCTTTTTTCCTTTTATAATAGAATTAATAACTAGTACTTTAAGATTAATATTTATACATTGAATTTAATTAAGTTAATTTTTGTAACCAAATCAAAGGTTGTTCTTGTACACTAAAATCATGCAAATTTGATGTATGTAATTGGTGTAATTTTATAAATTAAAGCATAGTTTGAATCCTAGTTGACTTCAATAAATTTCCTCTATTATAATGTAATGGAATGATATATGAGCATTTTGTTTTTAATTTTATAGCCCAAGATCCCTTGAGTTTTGTTGAGATGTGCCATGTATTCAAATCCTAATTATATAAGGACTTCACATTGAACAATGATAATATTATAGATTTAAGATTGTTTTGTCTACAAAAAATTCTTTATAGAATTAGGATTATAATTGATCCTCTACTCATTAGGATTAAGACATGTTCCACTACCAGATTTAACAGTTTTACCGACAAAAATTTCCATCCGTATATACACATATTTTATCGGTAAATATTTTACCAATGGGCTAATGGACGGAAACAATCCATTGAAAAAAATCTCGTAAGTAATTTCTGGTTTGTTGGTGAGTCAATCGGTAATTAATTTACTTATGGATTTACAGACGGACAAAGCATGCCAAAAACATTCACTCGCTTAATTACGTCGGTATTTTATTTGAGGTGTTTGCTATATTACCGATGGAATACCATATGCAATTCTGTCGGGGAACGTGTACCATAGTCAGATAAAGCATTAATTGTCAGTGCGTTAGAACTCTCATTCCGTTGGTAAAAAAAGCATTAATTATCACCGTTTTGAGAAGTGAACAACACTAAGAAATGAATAGTTCTGATCGTCACTGAAATATACCGATGGAAACATTCCATCAGTATATCTGTGTGTAATTAACACCATGAATAGTACTAGAGAGAAGAGAAACAGTTCACTTCATCTCTGGAATATACAAACAAATACATTCTATTGGTATATTCGTGTGCAATTAACACGAAGAATAGTGTTAGGAAGAAAGGGAACATTTCTCTCTACCTTTAGAATATACCAACGGACACATTATATCGGTATATCTGTGTGTAATTAACACGATGAACAGTGCCAATGAGAATGGGAACAGTTCTCTTCGCCTCTACAATATACCGACAAACATATTATGTCAGTATTTTCATCAGTGTAAAACAATGTTCAATGCCAGATTGTATCTATATTCTCTATCTATTCATCCTACAAATACTTAAATTCACAATTGTATGCACAACACAATAATACATGTTCACATCACAATAATAAAATAAATACTTTCTTATCATTCAATAATATATTAACATCATTGTCATTATATTGAAATGAATTTCATCCATAAACATTACATTATATTTTATGGCATTACAAATTCTTGTTGTCAAATTAGTCAAAATTGTCTTCTTCTTCATTAATTGACTCGTCTTCGTCTTCATTGCAATCTTCTATATTGATTTTTTCATTATCATCATCTTTATCTAATTGTATATGTCCGCTGAAGCTCAAAACATCATTTAATTCATCAGCGTCAATACCAACAAAAATATTATTGGTGGTGCAAAAAATTGAATTTTCTTCTAAGTCATTAGAAGGAGTAATTCGATATGGATCAACTAACTCACCATGTTGAAAAAAAATCATCTCTCATAGTTAATTTATCATTCTCATCCTGAACAACCTCAACACGACCCCTGGTTTTGGTTTTCATTACTGATAACTAATCAACTCTTGAACAATTCTTTCTAATAGAAGGAGTGTATATGTAATAAATTTGTTGGTATTTCTTGGTGAAAACAAATATATTGTCAATGTTGTGAAATCTAACCTTTGAATTAATTCGATCAAATCATGATGGAGATCTATTTTGATTCATCTATCAGTGGTGTCATACCAATAACATTTGAATAAAAAAAAACTATATTTTGTTCACTATGGTATTGCAATTCAATTACCTTTTTCTAACTTCCCATAATAGTCAACTTCAAACTCATTAAAAGTTGATCCCTAACATAAACCTCACTGTTATATATATTTCTACCATTTTTGTATTTTTCAGTATGAAACGCATGTTCATTGATGAAATTTTTTCATCTTGTAATCAAAACACATGTCTATTTAGTGAACTAGATTGCAATCAGGATGTGACTATTGTGCAATGTGATAATCAAGAAGTCGTACATCTAGCTAGGGATCACATGTTCCACGAAATGAAAAGGCACATCAAAGTCAAGCACCATTTCATTCGTGATATTATAGTTTAGATGATATTGTTATGAAAAAGATTGGTAATATATATAATTCAGTTGATATGATGATAAAATCATTTTTATTGTCCAAGTCCAAGCATCACTTGGACTTGATTTCTATAACCAACAACATTTATGACTTAACTCTAAAGAACTTGATAATAAAGATAGAGAGTTTTGATTGTTAAAGAAATTCAAGGCAATGTGGATATTTGTTGAAACATGGCATGAATTCAAATCCTTATTATATAAGAACTTTACATTGAGCAATAAAAATTTTATAGGTTTAAGATTATTTGTCTAGGAAAAGAATATGGTAAGATTATAATTATAACAAATTCTCTATCCATTGGAATAGAAGATATTTCCTATGAAAATATGATTGGACTTAGTTTTCTTAGCATGATAATGAATGCTCTTGCAAGCCATAATGTGCTATATAAGGTATTAGGTATATTGGATTTTACAACCAAACTAGTTTTGATCTATTAATTTCCCATTATAAATACTTATAAGTTCATTTATTTTGTGAAAGTAATTTGTTGGTTTGATTGCAAATCTGAAAAAGAAATGAAAAGAATATAATATCCATAAATGTGTAAAACATTGGGTTGTAAATTTAGGAACAAAGGTTTTAGTTTCAAATTAGTGGTTTTCTTGTATAGCTTAATGTAATCATTATATATATAAACACACACACATATTAATGGAATCCATTTGCTCAATATCTATTTAATACATTTTCAGTAACATAATAGTTTTCAATATCGAGAAGGCTATTTTAGTGAAAAGTAAATTCATGCATCATTTATTATTCTTCTAATTTAGTGTATTTTATATCTAAAATAGTCTTAATATCGGAAACTATTATCTTCCTGGAAATGTATTAAATAGATGAGCAAATGGATTACATTAGTGCGTGCGTGCGTGTATATATATTCTATTACATGCTCCAATTTAATATATAGGTTCTATGTGTAGGAGATATCCACGTGGCCATGTGCCTACAACAAAGAAAAAAACAGAAAAAAGAGAGAGGATACTGTGCTATGAAGCATATTGTTAGAATGAAACCAAGCACACCTAGCTAGTATCTAGTCAACTCTTCTCCTAACCTCTACTCGACTGTATGTCATAAGCATTCCATTTAGAATTGATATAGTTTGACGAAATTCAACTTCATATGTTAATTTATAATCGGATAAAAATTATGTTTGATTTTTTATAATTCAAATTAAATAATTCAAATTAACTCACAAACTAGCTAGGAACCGAGATCAACCTCGTATTATTTTCAATAATAATAATAATAATAATAATAATAATAATAATAGTAAATCATCGTGTCGACTTGTTTGTTCTCTACAAGGTCAACCCCAAGTTACAATAGATACTTGTTTTCGAATCTGTCCACTAGAGAAGAAAAGAACCAAAATGAACACCTTTTAAAATGAATTATTTAGGTCATGCAATCATGGACCGATCTACATCCACGCCATGGGAAACATGACCTATAACGTCAACACTAATGTGGAACCAAATTCCGATTAGGATATGCCGACAAATGCTAACTACAAATGGCTTGGGTGGTCGGAATCCCATGATGTTCTCCAAGCAAAATATTGGTTGTTAGCTACGACTTTCTAGATCTTCCATTTCCATGATAAGTGATTGCTTTTCCAGAGTTGCAGGTGGATCATATTAACACACATTGGGCCTAGTAAATGCTAAATTTATAGAGATTAGTGGCCGATTAATGAAGTTAGGTGGGTGGGGTCGGACCATATGGGCAAGGCGTTACATCTTCGAAATTGGGACACATGCAATAATTCTAATATGTAGATGAATTGAAAGATTTGCATCGGAAGCTCATCTACTTTTTGAAAACCAAGGCCAGAGAATCGAATCTCGAAGGATATTTGATGTGATTAAAAGCGAGGAAAGACTAGTCCCTTTGTTAGGAAATTTTATTTTTACGGGCTCTCTCTTTATTAACAGGACATTTGTGCTCTTTCCGCTAGTCTCCAGCCCTCCACGCGACAAGAGAGCACAAGCCCTTGGAAAATCTCCTCGTGATTAGCGAGAGCGATTAATTATTTTTAAAATTTATTACCTCATGATTAATGCATCTAAACATGATATTTATAATAATAATCCATGATATGTATTTTCAAAATGAAAATATAATAATTTAAATTTACGTGTTCACCGTCGAGATCAAGCTTCGAATTCTTATAAAAGATGGGCATGCATATATATGATCATGTATTCTTCTCGATCTAGGATAATTACACAGGTCGTACTGTAAAGTCTAAGAATCTTAATGCTTGAAAGAAACTCCTCTTTGATTAAAAGTGACAAAAGACAGCCCTGCAAATGTTCTGTTCTGCAGCTAGCTAATAGTTTCCTAAAGGCTGTGACTTCACCAAACTTCAAGATGCTGTTGAGGTAGATCGATCGTATAAATTTGTATCTACCGCCATGGAAGCACATCTTACTTGTTAAGACGTACAAGGAAGAGCCGTTCATGGTAAAAGAAGAAAAGTTTGATTCCAATCGAAGTAAGGTTTTTTTTTTTAAAAAAAAATAAAAATTATTTAGAAATATATTAAAATAATATTTATTTTATTTTAATAAATTATTTTTGATATTAAGACATCAAAATAATATGAAAATATTAAAAAATTAATTTAAAACAAAAAAATTTAATTCTTAAAAAAAAACTTTTCAAATACAAAAATAATTTTTTGCTCTTGTTAATTTGGACAGATGAATGGGTACAAAATCAGCAAACACGGATCCTAGCAAATATTGGCTCAATTTATTGTGGACCAGGATAAGGGTAATGTTACCACAAAAAAAAAAAAAAAATTTAAATAGTTTTAATATACTAATATAAAAAATATAAAAAATTAATTTAATATATTCTCTAGTAAAATTCTATTTTCCAAAATCCCAAAAACATTATTGATTATTGTTTTATGATGCCATGACAGCCACACCTAAGTTGTTGGTACCTGCTGGGATTCCAATTAGCACAATAAGGGCCGACATGGACTTGGGGCGCTACATGCTAACTAACGTGCCTTTTGACCTTTCTTGATTTGTCTCTAATCCATCCTCTCTCTCTTTGTTTTTATTATTCCTTTTCTACTAATTTTATTCCTTTGTCCCGCTTGTAAATCAATGCAATATAATTTTTTATAACATACTATATTTATATTTAATATTATGATCTCAAAATAATATTTGTTATAAAAAAATAAAATATTTTGTCTTTTATTTTTATTTTTTAAAACAAAGCAGTTAAACTTTCTTGTAACATGATATCAAGAATATGAATTTTATTTATAATTATACATATAAATAGATTGTTGCAATTCTCCAACAAATTATTATTTCTTAGAGCTCTTATCAACACATATACTAGTTGCTAACTATTAAAATTAAAAAAAAAAACAAATTCAATTTCATGTCTCTAATTTCCTTGTATTAAAATTAAAATTCAGTATAAATAACTCAAAAATATGTTATAATTGAAAAAAAAAACATATAAAATAGTAGAATAATACATGAGAAAAACAAGCACAATAAAAAATTACTCGGGAATTACACGGGGAATACTATACTAGCATGATTTCTAAGCGCGCAAAGGGATATATTTCTCAAAAAGCGGGCTCATATTAGAACAGGATACCAGCCCGATTGAACAAGGCCCAAAGCCCACAAGAAACGTGGCCCATGTGTATAATTTTAATTGGATAGCAGGAGCAGGGCTTCCTCCATCATACTCACTTATAGCAACCCAAAACATTTAAGTGTCCTCACCATATTCCATAACCGGGAAAGGGAAGAATCTCAGAGCTGGAAAATTTAATAAATACCATGAGCATCTATAATTGAATTTCTTTGTTTCTATCCAGTAATATTATTTTGATAATTTATTTTTTATTTTAAAACAATTATTTTTAATTTAAAAATACTAAAAAAAATTAAATATTTTTTTAAAACTCAAAATCTATGAAAGATACGTTTGGACGAAGAAGAAGATTGTTCATGGGAGGGGTTGGTGGCTATTATTATTTGTCTTTTTCACCAACCTTCTCATGATTGAAATGACTGCTGTTGTTGTCATGCTGCGATCGAAAGAGAATAATTCTCATGCTCCTTACGATAATGATATGATTTCTTACGGTGAAAAACGTGACCACACTACCATCACAGGCCAATGTCTTGCCTCTATGGGTTGGCAAAATTTTAGTAATGTGATCCTCTATGGCAATGAGGCATTATCGATCTTTGTTCTTGCGATTTCCATTTATTTTTTCCAAGCACAACCGTACTGGGCATACCTGTTTCCATAGGCGGAGGGATGTACAAGGCTGAGGAGGGCTGTAGCCCAGATAAAAAAATAAATCCTGATCTTTAGTGTTTAAAACTTTAATTTACACATAAATACAGTAATTAAATGCAGCAATTAATAAGTTCTGAAAAAAATTGTTTTAGTGCTCTAATGGGTCTTAATTAAATTTTAATAAATGTATTCTCATAAAAAAAAACCGATTTGGCATTGGTAATCCCATCTAATATTATTTAAGATTGTAAAATGATTCTTAGCAAACAACCAAAATGCATAACTCAGTAAAAACCTAGTTGAAATATTGAATTTTTTTATTAATTTTTTATATAAATAATCTATCTTTTATCCAACAAATTGATAAGAATATCTTCATGAAAAATAATTAAATTATATTCTTTCCTTTATCTTTAATATTTTAAAAAATATAAATTTATTTTGGATTTCACAACTAAAAGATTTTAGTCGATATATATTATGGTATTAAAAGGAAGATGTTATTAAATATATTAATCTTGGTTCGGTTAAAATTTAAAAAACTAACTAGTTTTCTCGTGACATCCATTAACTAAATCTTAATAAAATATTTATTAAAATTTAATTATTTTTCCGTAATTGATGAGCTTTTACAATAAATTTTCTTATAAAATAGAAAAGATAAATATTAATCGGGAAACTCCTTGTACTTAGTTCTGCTTTAGAATCTAAGAACAACTTTAAATCATTTAAAGTTGATGCTATTTACTAACTTGCTAATAAATTTTATCATGAAGATTTCAATTAACATGAGATATATTATTTGAGATCTCGAATATAACATTATTAGATTGATGTGATTCATTATAAGAACTTTTAGAATATGTTTATCATTTCTGAATTATGTCAAGGATTAGTTAAAATAAATAAGTGACGGCACTATCATTTGATTGACAAGTTGATTTATTTTATTTTGACTTTGTTTATTTTCATTGCCACCATAAAGCGAGCATTTTCAGCAATAAAACATGTTAAAACTGTGTTTTCGCAATAAACTAAAAGATGAGTTTTTAGCATATTTTATGATGATTTACATTAAACAAGAGCTTGCTGAAGATATTGATTCAGATTCGACCATTGATGAATTTTATTCTACAAAATATGGAAGGGTGCAACTTCAATATTGTATTTTATTTTTTTAATTTTATATACTTTAAATTTGAATTAAAACTTTATTACTAACTTGAAAAATTTATATATATAAGTTAATAATTGATCTTGAAAAATAATTTATATATATCTGCTTGGCAGCCCAGGACTGGAAAAATTCCTGGCTCCGCCCTTGCCTGTTTCTTGCTATTTTTATCGCTGTTGCTATATTGTTTTGCTGGACGTAAGTTGTAAGCTGCGTTCTTCACAGATTGTTCTTTATCTATACCAGAAAGTTTGTGTGTTCATAAGATTCTTTCGCTGTACTCATTGTTTCCATAAAAATGATTCAAAGCTCCACGAAAGAAGTAAAAATTGTCCCTTCTGAGGTAACTGTGAAGCTTCTACAACAGGCAAGGCAGCACAGTTATAACAAGATGTTTATCATTGATGGGTTCCCACGCTATGAAGAAAATCGTACTGCATTTGACACCATAGTTGGCTTTGAAATGATATCAATTCGTTTGCCTCTATTATCTGCTGCTGCTTCCATCACTTCCTAATTTTAAGATTCCTTCCTTCCTTCCTGTAATTGTAATGATTCTGTGGCTCCTTCTAGCTTCCTATACCATTTTTTGGTAGGAAATCTTGCAATTTTTTCGTTTCTGTAATCATGCTGAAGATGCAAATCGAACCGGGATTTGTACTATTTTTCGATTGTCCTGAAGAGAGTTGACAAAATGTACTCTGAACAGAAACCAGGTTAGTTTGTTGCACATTCTTGTTGATGAATCACTTCCTATGCGCGTCTTTTCATGATTTTTTTTTCTTGTGTTCAGATCATATCTCGACTAATCTAACTAGTTCCACATTCTCCCGTAGCCCTAAATTACTTTCTTATTTTCGAAGGGAAGGGTGGATGATAACATTGATATCTTAAGAAAGCGACTTAAAGTCTATTTTGAAACAATCTTGCCCGTAATTAATCACTACTTTGTTTGTCTGGTTGTCTTAATAACATTAAATTGTGCTAACATAAAAACTGAAATAAAATATTTATAAAAATATTTTAATATATTTTTAAATAAAAAATATTTTTTAAAAAAACCATGTCATGTCATAGTATCAAACACGCATATCAACTCTGAGAGGTGTAACTCAACTGGTCATACCCTGGGTTTGCTCCGTAAAAGTCACTAATTTGAATCCCACAAACCTCAGGGCCACTAGAGGCTTGTATGGTCGTTAACTTCAAAGTTTGTGGGATTAGTCGAGGTACGTGCAAGCTGACCCAAACACCTATATTAATAAAAAAAATAAACACGCACGTCAAAATATATTTTTTCAATATGATGTTTTGAGTCAAATTATGGTGATTCAAAATCCCTCTTGGATATGGTTATTATGAAAGCATAAGATAGTCTTGAAATTTGTTTTCCTTCCAGCACTTCGGATATTTTACACGTTAAGGATCGTCTCCATACCTGATTTGATTCTATTGGAAGAAGGCTAAATATTAGCCGATTCTTTAGCAACAATTATTTGATACGTAAATGATTAATTATACCAATGCTTTTAGGAGAAAGATATGCAGTCCTTATAAGATAAAGATTGTCGGTTAGATTGTTAGTTTTTCTTGTAAATCATACTACTCACGCCTCTACTGCGTTGTATATATACACGATACGTTACATGATAAAATATAACACTGCATTCCAAAGCAGCAGCTCTGTTCTCAATATTGTTGATTCTTTGATCTTTCTTTTCTTCATGGTATCAGAGCAGGTTTCGATTGACCTGTGTTTTACTTAAAGTTTTCTATGGAAGACTCTTCTAAATATGTTGGTGCTGATGACATCAACAGATCTTCTAACACATTAGAAGGAGAACAAAATAATCCAAACCAACGTTTAGGTTCAGTTTTGTTAAATGAACTTAACTATCTTCCTTAGTCAAGAGCTGTGACGATTGCTCTTGGTGAAAGGTCTAAACTTGGCTATGTTAATGGCCATATCAAGGC
The DNA here is from genome assembly GCA_015852605.2 of Populus deltoides. Taxonomy (NCBI): domain Eukaryota; kingdom Viridiplantae; phylum Streptophyta; class Magnoliopsida; order Malpighiales; family Salicaceae; genus Populus; species Populus deltoides. Next base: position 14,252,792 of record CM027571.2, on the reverse strand, counting down.
CCCTAACCCTTCATCGCAGAACTATGAAGCATGGCAATGCAAGGATCAACTTGTCATGTCTTGGTTACTCAATTCTATGGAAAACAATATTGCTAAAATATTCAGTTATTCAGAATCTTCAATGGACCTCTAGGAGGCTGTGAAGGAAATGTATGGAAATCAAAATAATGCAGCTCGTGTTTTTCAAATCAAAAGGGATCTTGCTAATCTGCAGCAAGATGGCAAGACTTATGTGCAACTACTTGGAATTCTGAAAGGTATGTGGAGTGAACTTGCATTATATCGACCTTACACTGTTGATGTTGCAGTATTGAAAAAACGAGATGAGGAAGACAAGATATTCCAATTACTATCCAGTCTTGGTCCAGATTATGAAGACCTTCGAAGTCGAGTTCTGATGAACTCTGATCTTTCATCCCTTGCGAATATATGTGCTACAATACAGCGAGAAGAAGCTCGCAGGAAAATCATGAATCCAGAGCCAAGAATCAACTTGCCAGAAACCCGTGTATACGCTGTTACCAGACAGATGAAAAGTAATAAATCTTATAAAGGAAAGCGACCAGATTTAAAGTGCACTCATTGTCATAATCTTGGACACACAATTGGGCGGTGTTGGATCCTTCATCCGGAATTAAAGCCTAACTTTGAAAAGGAAGAGGGACTTCAAAAGGGTTATGGATATAGAGCTCACATTGCTGCTCGCTCTACTGATAATTCTTCTCCAAGTAATGCAGTAAACTTTTCTACCAACCCGTCTGCTCTTCTTAATGATTTTGCCAATTATCTTAAGGAAAAGGGTAATGCTAGCTTGACAACCTCAAGCAATTCTGATTCTACGGCTATTCTTGGTAAGTTTGCTAGTTTCCTGGCAAACTCTAATCATCTATCACAAGAGAATTTAGAAGGTATTTTGACTGCTTTTAAAACTGCTTTAATTGCTAGTACTGTGTATAATTTTTGGGTTATTGATTCGGATGCCTCTGATCACATAACAAATTAAATGACTAGCTTACATTATTTTGAAAAAATCACTACTCCAACTCATATTTCTGTCGCAAATGGAAAACATGTCCATGTCGAAGGTAAAGGGCAAATTAAATTGCTCTCTAAAAATATTGAGTCTTTGGTTTTATATGTTCCATCTTTTCCATTCCAATTACTTTCTATTGGCAAGGTCACCAAAACACTAAATTGTCGTGTTATATTTGACTCTCATCGAGTTCTTTTTCAGGACCGCGCCACCGAGAGGATGATTGGTGAAGGTTTCTTTTTTCAAAGGCTTTATTATTTTTCAAATAATTCTAAGCATCCTCAAATTTCTGCTCTTTCTTCCCTTGGTCAAGATCAAGTTTTATGGCATCAACGTTTAGCCCATTCTTCCAAGAATGTTCTTACAAAATTAATGCCCAGTCTAGACGCCAGAAACATCACTTGTGATACATGTCATCTATCAAAATCCACCAGACTGCCCTTTTCACCCTCTATGTCTAGAGCTAATGAAATGTTTGAACTTGTACACTCTGATGTTTGGGGACCAACTATTGAATCTTTTAATGGCTACAAGTATTTTGTTACTTTCGTTGATGATTTTTCTCGTGTAACCTGGATATATCTTTTAAAATTCAAAAGTGAGGTTGTTGATGTTTTTAAGGATTTTCATACGCTAGTCATGACTCAATTTTCTACGAAACTTAAAATTCTTAGATCTGATAATGACATCGAATACATGTCTCAAAAAATGACACAGTATCTAGCTTCTCATGACATTTTACATCAGTCTAGCTGTGTTGGTACACCCCAACAGAATGGGGTAGCTGAACACAAAAATAGAGATCTGCTAGAAAAAACTCGAGCCTTGATCATACAAATGCATGTTCCCAAATCCTTTTGGTCTCAAGGAGTATTATCTGCTACATATATAATTAATCGGCTACCTATCCAAGTGTTGTTTTTTAAATCACCACTTGAAGTTTTGCAGAAACAATCACCTGACGTATCACATTTAAAGGTGTTCGGCTGCATATGTTTTGTGCATATTCAGGCTTCAAATCATGATAAACTTGACCCAAAGGCTGCTAAGTGTATTTTCTTGGGATATTCCTTAACCAAGAAGGGATATAAATGTTATAAGTACCCTCATTCTCGAAAACTATTCATATCAAGAGATGTTCAATTTGAAGAAACTTTTCCATACTATGGTGAGATAAGTCAGCAGACATCTTCAAAAGATATTTTTCCTCTGCCTTATCCAACTCCTGCAGACACGGTATCTCCCTCAGCTTTACCTCCCGCGACTAGCAACACCCCCCATCAACAACCGATGTGCCCTCAGGTACAGAGAGCTTCGGTCAAATTATTTCAGAATCTGAAAAAGATTATGAACACTCTGAACTCAATGCAAATTCTGGTAGCAGTATCTCTGTGTCTACTACAGGAAGTTCTTCTAGCACAAGGGTTGTTAATCCTATTATGGCTAATCCTGAGGGTGATTCCCTAAATGAGCAATATGAATTGGAGACTCATGTTATTCCTCTGCCACAGACTCGCAAAAATCCAGTTCATAATCGTGCTCCTCCAATCAAAATGCAAGATTTTGTCACCTTTGCAGCAAGACATCCTATTTCAAATTCCCTTACATACCAACAACTCTCACCTGATCATACAACATTTCTTTCTGCTATATCTAATGTTCGAGAGCCACGAATTTTTCAGGAAGCTAATACTCAAGATGAATGGAAACATGCCATGACTGATGAACTCCTAGCTCTTGCTCAGAATCAAACATGGAGTATTGTCAAACTTTCCAAAGGAAAACATGTTGTTGGCAGCCGGTGGCTATATAAAACAAAGTTTAATTCTGATGGCACCATTGATAGACATAAGACACGTCTTGTAACTCAGGGATATACTCAAAACTTTGGAGTGGATTACAAGGAAACCTTTGCTCCTGTTGCAAAGATGAACAATATTCATGTTTTATTATCAGTTGTCGTAAACAAAGGATGGTTAATGTGTCAGATGGACGTAAAAAATGTCTTCTTGCATGGGAACTTTGAGGAAGAAGTCTACATGAAATTGCCTTCTGGTCATCCTCAAGCTTCAGATCCTACCTTAGTGTGTTGACTTCACAAATCACTTTATGGTTTGAAACAGTCTTCACGTGCTTGGCATGCTCAATTAAGTGATGTTCTTGAAGAGCTTGGTTTCAAAAGAAGTAATGTGGATTCATCCTTATTTGTTCATCTTGGACCTAAGGAAACATTGGTGGTTCTTATCTACGTTGATGATCTTATTATTTCAGGAAATAATAGTGAGGCTATATCACGTCTCAAAGCCACTTTATAACATCACTTTCCAATTACAGATCTTGGCATATTGAAGTATTTTCTTGGAATAGAAATGACAGCTTTTCATAACGGGTTATTTCTTAATCAACGCAAGTATGTTCTTGATTTACTTAAGGATGCTGAGATGATGGATGCCAAGTCTGCCCCTACTCCATTGGACAGTAAATTGCAGCTTGCCAAAAATAGTGAGCCCCTTCAGTCCATCAATCACTACCAGCATCTTGTAGGTAAGCTCATTTACCTTACCATCACGCGACCTGATATAGCCTACACAGTTAGTCTTGTTAGCCAATTCATGCATGCACCTACTATTTTCCATCTGAGTATTGTCAAGCGCATCCTACGCTATCTAAAGGGTTCTATTGGACGTGGAATTGTCATGGCCAAAAATGGTCACACTCAGATAACCGGATACAGTGATTCAGATTGGGCTGGCAATGCTATTGATCGCAAGTCAACCACTGGCTATTGTATGTTTGTTAATGGTAATCTTGTCTCTTGGCGTAGCAGGAAACAACATGTCACTGCAATTTCTAGTGCCGAAGCTGAATATCATGCCATGGATCAGCTGCTTGTGAGTTAATTTAGCTTAAAGGTCTCCTATCTGAACTGGGTTTTCCAAGTAGCATCCCTATGACCTTGTTCTGTGACAACCAAGCTGTCATGCATATTGCAACCAATCCTGTGTTTCATGAAAGAACAAAACACATTGAAGTTGATTGTCACTTCATTCGTCAACAAGTTCAGTCTCAGATTATCCAAACTCATTACGTCCGCAATCATGATCAACTTGCTGATGTGTTCACAAAATCCCTGGCCTCTACTCATTTTCACAGACTGTTGTCCAAGCTTGGATCAATTAATCCCCTTAATCCAGCTTGAGGGGGAGCATTGGAAGAAGGCTAAATATTAGCCGATTCTTTAGCAACAGTTATTTGATACGTAAAGGATTAATTATACCAATGCTTTTAGGAGAAAGATATGCGGTCCTTATAAGATAAAGATTATCAGTTAGATTGTTAGTTTTTCTTGTAAATCATAGACTTCTATTCCATTTCTACTCACGCCTCTGCTGCGTTGTATATATATACGATACATTACATAATAAAATATAACACTGCATTCCAAAGCAGCAGCTCTGTTCTCAATATTGTTGATTCTCTATTCTTTCTTTTCGTCAAATTCCTTTTCTATTGATATGGTTATTAATGTTTGTATTTGCTGTCTTAGATTGATGATCAAAGATCAACTGATAAGGTGTTTGAGGATGTGAAGGGTGTTTTTTCCAAGCTCAAACCAGTAACCAGGGTACTGGGTTCAGTGAATTAACGAGATATCCTGGATTTAATTTGCTTTATGACAATAGATTCCTGTGTTTACAGGTCAGATCTCCTTTTCAACTTGTCGGATGAAAACATGATTTTAGTAGTAAATTGGTGGGAAAAGAAATCTCTAAACATCTTAGTTAGAGATGATGAATTCTAACCATGGTTAAAGAGTTCGGAATTAAAGCAAGAGGATATGATGATTGTTCTCATACCCTTTCTGATGCCAGAATGATTAGAAAGTTAAGAGTTCCTTCATGATTTGCTTTGGAGTTGCTTTAACGCTATGAAGCATGAATGTGGACAGTAGAGGGATTAATTTGGATCCCTGTATTATTCGATTTTTAAACTTTCGAGACTCTTGACGCCTATGAACCAGTAATGAATATGTTGTTACAGTGATAGCCTTGTTCATATCATACGGAAAAAGAAATGAAAAGAGAATGAAGCAACAAAGAACTGGTAATCCAGTGATGTTTAATTTGGAAAATTATCTCTACATCCATATGATTGATGACTTCTTTCTGTTGTGTATACTTTGTCAGCTAACAGTCATTCTGCCACTATTCATCGAATTTCATGATTTTGACCACGCTTTGGCAGGTGACAGCCAGCTGAAAGGGGTATCGGTGTCCCAAAATCGTCGAACACTTTGGGTTTACACATCTTTGTGTTGGGGAACTTTTGGAAGCATGTCTGGATCTGAAAATGGGTTGGCATTTACCATATTTTGCTTTCTGTCTCTCTTTGAGGATTAGGCTGTTATTGTTCATTATCATCTTCACAAGGCCATTATTGTCTTAATTATCATTCTTATGACTACTATTACTTTGCTGGCCCCAACGTATTTGGCTGCACTTGTAGTAGATGTGTGCTTTCTCTGTGCCATTCTGTGTCCATAGCATTCCACTCTTATCACTGTTGCAGCAGAAAAATGACAAGATAGGAGGAAACATTCTCCCTCCGAAATAACCATGGAGCAAAGTGAGAAGAAGAAATTTGTCATTAATGGGTTCCCGCGTATTGAAGAAAATCTTACTACATTTGAGAACAGTGTAAGATTAGAATCTTACAACGTCGACTCACAGTTGAATTATCTGCTTAAATAAATTCATATTGGTGCAATTATCTGCTTAATCAAATATGATTTCCCTATTAATATTAACCAGTAAACTAAAACTGTTTCTATTACTGTTGCTAACACTCATTTGCATTGTGGACGAAACAGTGCAGATTAGAGGTACCTTCTTCTTTTTTTGTCCTTGGTTCGTTATTTGTTTCGGCCCCTCAAATTTCTTTTTCCGTTTCGCCTTTTACTGCTATGCCTGGATGAGTTAAAGCCTGCTAATTTTCCTTTCGGATCAGATGAATCATCGTGCTCTTCGTGTTGAAAAATACTTCACCCTTGAATTGATACTTGATTTTGTAAAATCAAATTTAATCTTATTGATCAAAAAACTTAAAATAACTGAGGTTAGTTATATTTTGACCACAAATAAAAATCTAGTTTACTGTCTAGACATTTTTTTTAATGAAAGGAGAATCATTAAGGTGTTTTAAAGTTTCTATATCATTAAAAAATTAAAAAAAAAAAAGGAGACCAAGGCTAAGCTTTTTTTCTTTGTTTAATTTTGAATTCTTAAATCAATTTAAAAATGTTTTAGGATTAAAAGGTTGGTTTATTATGCTTCTCATCATTATGTTTATTAGGTAAAAAAAAATAAAAATAGATTTTTCTAACAAATCAAGCTCAATTTTTCAATAATCTCTCCAATGTACAGAGACTAAACCAAAAGACTTGTCACCTCTCCAGTTGAAAAAAAAGTTTTTTTCTTATTGCTTTTGTTTTTATTCAATGTTCTATGTTGGTCATAAAAAAATTGTTTTGTGGTAAAAAAATCAAAATTACAAGAATGATAATAGAGACAATTTTTTATGAAAAAACATCAAGTCTCCTATAGTTAAAATAAAAAAATGATGAAATTATAAAGGCTAAATGTAATTTTAAAAAAAAAAATATTTTTCTCCTTCACAATTTTATTCTTAGTCTTTCATGTGAATATTTATTTTTGTTATTATATAATTAAATAAACAATAAATTTTATAAAATAAAGCTATGTCATGGGTTAGATTGGTTAATCCTAGCCATTTGAAAACGTTTTAGTGGTTTTGAATACAAAAAAATGTTAAATCAACATCTATTGGGGATTTGTTTTAAAATCAAATGGAGTTCTAATAGATTCAACCAAGTTCTTGATTCGCTGGCTAGATGAATGGAGTCAACCCCATCATGTTTAATTTAAAACCGAACACGAGCCAAAAGCCAAGTTAACTAGTCAGCATGCTGGCCTGCCGAGCCGAATCAGAAAAGTTGCCTGCGACAGCTAACTAGTTATATCTATGTTGCAAGATGAGGTTGTTGATTGTTCGAAGTCACTTATCTGTCAAATCAGAAATATCAACAAGAATTGGATGATTGTTGAAACTTATTTCCTTGTAACTTGATTTCGTCTTTGATGTTCTGATGGATAATCTGCAGAGTCTATCTATTTCCTTGGATTAATGCCCAAGATCAGATGAAGAGGTATTTGAGGATATCAGGAGTACTGTTTTCTCCGAGCTCAATCCGGGAAGCTGGGTGGCTTCTACGAATCAATAAAATATCCTGGAATTTGCTTCATTACTTGTACCTTGAACTCAGAGTGTTCTGGTACTTTTCCTATGATTCAACTGTTTTCCCCAAGGATGCATGAAGATGCACTTATTTGTTAGTAGCATTCAGTAGCAAAAGAGACCTCATTTTGATGCTCAGTTTTCTCCGAGCATTCAAAGTAGAAAATGAATTATTTTTTTTTATGGAAATTGCAATTATTATCGCTTTTGATTTATAAGTTGACAAATGAGTAAAATTCATACTTCGGAGGGGGAGCACTTTGTCCTCGGTACCATGACGTGAGAGTTGATTTTGTGGTCTCGGGCAAATTAAAAATCCTGTATTTTTTCTTCCAAGATTCGTTTGTTGGATCCAAGGAAACTGGGTTGTGGCATCCAAACTATTGTTTTTTGTGCTTCCAGTAGCCTGTTTGCACCCCTCGCATTTTCTATGAGCCCAGAGAAACAAAGACGTGGATATAACGTTTCGTTTGGCTTTGTTTATTCGAAAATATTTTTTTAAATGATTTTGTAAAAATATAATTTTAGAAAATAGTTTTTTTAATGGTATTATAAAAAATAAATTAAAAATAATTATTATTGTTTGTCAATGCCATAAAAAATAACTTATTAATATTTTTTTGAAATATACTACAAAAATAAGAATCAAATTTATAAGTGAAAAAAATTAAAGGATAATAAAATTAAAAATAAAAAAATTTATAAATTATTTTAAATAAAAAAATAAAAATCAAATCTAACAGTTAAAAAGTTAAAAGTGAATAAAATTAAAAAAACAATTATTTCAAATAAAACAAATAACAATAAAAATAATATATACCAAATATGAAAAATAGAAAATAATAAAATAAAATTAAAATAAAATAAAATAAAATTAATATTATAAATTATCTCAATAAAAAATTATTTAGTCATTTCACTTTTTTAAAATTTTTGCTGAAAGTTGTTTTTTAAAAATAGATGAAAAACACATTTAACTAATTTTTTTCTTTCACCGTAAAGTATTTTTTCATTTTCAACTTTCTTTTGGATTATTAAACATTGAAAAGTGAGAAAAATGATTTTTAAATTTTTTTTTTTCTAAGAATAAACGGTGCCTAAATTCGCGTTGTTTCATCGTGCTTGCACGAGGCCCTGTCGAATTACATCTTCTCAAGAATGGGAGGCGTTCGAAGCTTTTTTGGAGGTCAAGGTGATATGGAATTGGCTCAGTCCTCGAGCCCAATAAAACAAGGAGCTGGGTTCCAGCCCCTCCTTTTTTGTGGCTAGCACATAAGCCTGGCCCTTGCAATAACTTTATGGATAAATTGTAAACACGTTGATCTTTCCCTTTCCTCCTCTAAAAGTAAAAGGGAAATCAAATGGAAACATGGGGAGGGGTCGCATTTCCAACCACTGATCAAAAAGCTTCTGGGCTATATAAGGCACTGGAGCAGGATTGGTGAAGATTTTAGGTTTAGATAACCCGAGCACCAAAGATTTTAGTGGATAAAATAGTTTTACCGTTCCGGCTAGATGTTATGATTTTAGGAAATGACAATATAATGTATTTTAATGTTGAGCAATAAGTGGGGGTAATTCATTGCTAGTAATTGATTCATCCAACACTAAGGACATAAAAATCTTGAACTCTGACAATAATTTGGAGGCCGAGGAATGAAATCTAGTCTCGACCAGTCATGATATGGTCGAAAGCCATTCTTACACCCCAATTCATAGAGTTGTGAAAAAGAAAAGAAATGCTTTCTCGTAACAACAAGAACAATTACAAACAATGAAATTAAAAGAGGAAAAAAACGAAGCAGCAGCAGAATAACCTCCAGGGAGGGCGGCATCACCATTGATTTTAGTGAAAGGTTATCCAAACCGTGAGCTAACCAAAACACCTGCCTATTGACTGAACTGTGGTCCATCGACTATCAGATAATCTTTCACCAGATGCTGCTTTCACGTGATGCCATGCGAGGTCACTTTATTCTTTTTTTTTTAAAATAGAAAGTGTGTGAAACTCAAAAAAGTTTAAATTGAAAAAGAAAGAACCTTTGTTCCCCCGATTAAAGCTGTTTTTGGTGCCCTATGCAATTCACCCTCCCTCTCACCTCAACTTGCACTCCCTCCCTCACTGTACTTTCAACGTTCTTCTCGATAACACTCTGTTCCTAATCACCACGTTCTCTTAGATACTTAATTATATTTGTGTTTGTGTCTGAATCAGTCCATAGATGGAACAATTTAACGTTGACGGACTCACTGACACTACCATTACTGTCTCCTTCATTTTCACGCCACAAAAATACACCAACTTAATTTTAACCTCACATGAAAATATATATATACATATATATATATATACATATATATATATATATAAACGTTCAAATTAATAAATACGTACACACGTTACATTCTATATCGATGTTAATTAATTATTCTCACAGCCCAGCAACTTCCCTCAGAAAGACGACACACATGCTAGCTAGCATCAGGCAAGCAAGACCCCATCATCCTTACCTCAATTTTCTGGCTCATTATGATATAATGTTTTTCTAGAAGGGGTTGGTGTAAATGCAGCAGCTTGGTATAACTTAACCTACTTATCTTTAATCTGATGGGGAAGAAGGGAGGTAGCTCATGGTTGACTGCTGTGAAAAGGGCGTTTAGATCTCCAACTAAAGAAAGTGACAAGAGGGCTACTGGGGCTGGCCATGACCAAGAAGAAGATGAAGAAAAGGTCCTTCCTTTTCGCCTCTCTTTTAATTTTATCTATTGAAAACTAACGTCTCGTTGTTTCTCGATCTGTTTTTGAGTTGTAATGGCTGACCCTTTTGTGGGCTTTTCTTCTTGCAGAAGAGAGGGAAGCGAAGATGGTTATTTAGGAAACCTACGAATCAAGAACCAGCGACACAACAGAACCTGTCAAAGGCAGGAAATGTTAAGGCATCCCCAGGTGGTGGTGGAGGTGCTCCAACAGACCATGTGTCGGCAGCTGCAGCAGCCGAGCAAAGGCATGCGATTGCAGTAGCAGCTGCTACTGCAGCTGCAGCTGAAGCTGCTGTAGCCACTGCTCAGGCGGCGGCGGAGGTGGCTCGGCTCACTAGACCTTCATATCATCCTAGAGAACATTATGCTGCCATTGTCATTCAAACAGCTTTTAGAGGATACTTGGTAAAAACCGAATATTGAACATATATATATAGGAATAGATGCTATTTTTTTTTCCTCTCTTGCATTGCAAATAGTGAAAAGTCATTCATGAATTATCAATATTTGTAGTGATTAGAAGAGATGGTGTGTGTTAATTTGTGGTGTGTGTAGGCAAGGCGGGCTCTTCGTGCACTTAAAGGGCTAGTGAAGTTGCAAGCTTTAGTAAGGGGACACAATGTGAGAAAACAGGCCAAGATGACCCTGCGATGCATGCAAGCTCTGGCTCGAGTGCAGGCTCGAGTGCTTGATCAACGCGTGAGACTTTCACATGAAGGCAGCAGGAAATCTGCATTTAGTGACACCAATAGCGTGCTTGAATCGCGATATCTTCAAGACATTTCAGATAGAAAATCCATGGTAATTAATTTGTTCTGTTCTTTCTAAGCATTGCTTAGCATTTCAATCTGGTCATACCTTGCTTGAACTTAATTCAAAGCAATAACAACGGTTTTTCTACTAATTAATGACCTTATGATTTTGTACTTTAAAGCTATAAGAGTCTAATGTAGTTCAGTGTTGAATCAAATTTTGACAGTCAAGAGAAAGCAGTAGCATTGCAGATGATTGGGATGATCGGCCACACTCCATTGAGGAAGTCAAGGCCATGTTGCAACGCAGGAAAGAAGCTGCGTTCAAGCGTGAAAAAACCTTATCTCAAGCTTTCTCTCAGCAGGTTCATTTCTTGCACTTTTCTCTGCCCCTGTTTTCTGAATTGTTAGGAGTATAGCTCATGGCTAATTGGTTCAATTTTTTCAAACCCATGTCCAAGATATGGAGAAATGGCAGAAGCCCATCAAATGGCAATGAAGATGAGCTCCAAGAAAGACCACAATGGCTTGATCAATGGATGCCTGCAAAGCCATGGGACAATAGCAGCAGAGCAAGAGCTTCAACTGATCAAAGAGACCCCATCAAAACTGTAGAAATTGACACCTCCCAACCTTATTCATATTTAGTCCCTAATTTTAGAAGAACAAACCAAAACCAACATCACCAACACCAGAGATCCAATTCATCAAACAATGGTGTGGCACACTCTGCTCCTTCTCCACTCCATAGAGCTCATCAAACTGCTCCACTCCACCACTCTCCTATCACACCCTCCCCATCAAAAACTAGGCCTCTTCAGGTTCGTTCAGCTAGTCCACGATGTGCAAGAGAAGATAGAAGTTGTAATTCCTCTCAAACACCAAGTTTAAGGTCCAATTATTTTTACAATGGAAATTTGAATCATGGAATCAGGGGTGGTGCTAGTGTTAGTAGTAATGGTAATGCTACATTGCCAAATTACATGGCTGCAACCGAGTCTGCCAAGGCTAGATTGAGATCACAGAGTGCACCAAGGCAAAGACCATCAACACCAGAACGAGACCGGGTTGGGTCTGCAAGAAAACGGCTTTCGTATCCAGCCCCCGACCCTTGTGATGTCGGTATAGTTTACGGCGGTGCTGGTTACGGGCATGGTTTAAGGAGTCCAAGCTTCAAGAGCGTGAGCGGTTCACGTTTGGGTGGACTCGAACAACAGTCTAACTATTCTTCTTGCTGTACGGATAGCTTTGGTGGTGAGCTTTCCCCTTCTTCAACTAACGATCTTAGGAGGTGGTTGAGATGATTTAATAATGCAGTTGGTGGGCTAGCTTACTGTGAACATGTCAAGTTTTTTGTGATCAGAAGTGGTTGGGATATAATGGAGTGACTGACCAGAAGAGTAAAGATAAGTTGAGTTTTGGATAGGTGGTTGGGACGTGGATATTCATTGTGTTGTGTGTTCTTCTCTCTCTCTCCTTTCTTTTTTAATTTGTTTGAGGCCTCCTAGCTCAACATAATTCCTGACCATTTTAGTCGCTCATTCCCCGTAGTAAACTGATTTTCATATGTCTGTATATATTTGTTTGGAAATGGATTAGTTGTTGTTTTTTAAAGTGTTTTTTTATTTAATTAGAAATGTATTAAAATAATTAATTTGAAAAAAAATAAAATAAAAATTAATTTTTTTTTTAAATTACTTTTGAAATGTAAAAAAAAAAATTGTATCTAGCTAGTGCACAGAAGCCATACCTTAATTGAAGCAATCCATATATGAGAGACTAAGATTACAGAAAGAAAAACCCGAAGTTTTGTTTTTTCCTTATCTCCTAAAAAGTGGTTTTCGTATTTCCTCCACTTCACTGGAGGGTGTGGCGTGTGGGAGAACATTTGAGAGAGTTGAAGTGGCAGTTTTTCAAGTTTCAATTATCTCTCCTTCAATTGTCTGTGGGGCTCCGACTTAAGTGAAATCATCATATCAGGACGGCCTTGACATTCGAGAGAAATCCCCAAGAGGAGGCGTCCTATTGATTTATTTTGGATTCGTGCTGGTTAAGGTTGTCAAACCATCTACAGCTCGCCTTTGTTACTGATAGATACAGCAAATATTTAATTGGCTGCGAAAGGTTTGTTTCTCTTTTGTGAGAAAGTACCACAATAATTTAAATATTGATGGATTATCTCTTCATAATTCTTGGTTGCTTTAAATAAACAAAACCGGTATAGAAAACTGAAATTAAAAAAAAGTTGGTAACTCACGATGTGAGATTATCCATGTAAAAACTGAAAGTAACACGTAATAAATAATAAGCATAACAATTATAACTAACTAAAATAAAAGAGATAGATAAATGGCAACTACAAAAGATCCAGTCCTGTAACTCTTCCTTAGCTCAATCTTTATCTCTTCTGCATACCTGTGTGTCCATATAGGTACTATTCACATGCAACTATTATTGCATGGGCACATGCAGTTAATATTTCACATTCACATCTTCCCGCATGGCACATGCAACTAATATATTACGTTCACCTCAACACACATATTTGGGATTTGGCTTAATGACCCTGGCTGATCTACGTGGCTTATCAATACCTCCCTCATTATGTGAAACCTTGTCCCCAAGCTTCACGTTCGGAAACAACTCCAATAGCTGTTTGGTGGATACCCACGTGGCCTCTTCAACTGGTAGATATTTCCAGTGGACTAAACTTTCTTCGACAATTTGAGCGCCTTGTTTGATCCAGCGATGATCAATAACCGCTTGTGGTGTCAATAGAACTTCCCCATCATCACTGAAAGAAGGTATCTCCGTGCCGTGTTCGTTAACATCTGTGTTGGTGTGGTACCGTTTGAGCAGAGAGACATGGAATATTGGATGAATACGTGACTCTGCTGGTAAATGGAGTTTGTAATGGATGAATACGTGACTCTGCTGGTAAATGGAGTTTGTAAGCGACTGATCCGATTTTTTCCAGAATTTCATAGGGTCCATAGAAGCGACTGGCAAGTTTCTGGTATTCTCTTTTAAAAACTGTATGCTAGTGATAAGGATGGAGTTTCAGAAGGACTAAATCACTAATATCAAATGAGACATCTCTTCTTTTTGTATCTGCGATTTGTTTCATCCGATTAACTGAGAGTGCTAAGTTGACTTTGAGTTGTTGGAGTAATTCATCGCGGTCCTGTAACTGTTGATCTACTTCATGCACCAGCAATGTATGATGGAATGGTGGGTGGAAGCCGGCTATAAAGTGCTTGAAAAGGAGTCATTCCGGTTGAGATATGGTATGTGGTATTATACCAATATTCTACCCAAGGTAAGTAGAAACTGCACTTCTTTGGCCATTGGTGGACAAAGCATCGTAGATATTGTTTAACGCAGCAATTAACAACGTCAGTTTGGCCATCTGTTTGCAGGTGATACGCGGAGCTGAGCTGTAATTTTGTACCTGACATCTTGAAGAACTCCTGCCAGAAATGGCTCACAAAAACTCATGCCATGTAACTTAATAATACCTTCCATAAATTTCTCTGCAACACTTTTAGCTGTAAAAAGATGTTTTAAAGGAAGAAAATGAGCTGATTTGCTGAGCCTATCGACGACTACCATGATGGTATCCTTACCCTGGGAGGCGGGTAATCGCTCGATGAAATCAAGTGTAATGTCATCCCACACTTGGCAAGTAAATGGGCAGTGGTTGGAGGAGACCTGCGGGTGCCAATGTGTCTGACTTGGTTTTTTGGCACAATACACAATTTTTGATATATTTTTGGACCGATTTACGCATTCTTGGCCAATAGAATTATTGTCCCAGTTTTTTGTATGTACGCAGAACACCAGAGTGGCCGCCAACCTTGGTATCATTCATTTGATGCAGCAGCTTTGCACGAAGGGTAGATTCTGCAGGGATGATGACCCGTTCCTTGTAATGAAGTACACCATTGTGCCATACAAAATGGCTGTGTAATTGATACGTGGCTACTTGACTCATGAATTGTATATATGAATCTGTCTTTTTCGCCTATTTAATTTCTTCCCACAAAGTAACCTGAGGAACAAAAAGATGGTGAAGAATAGGACTACCTTGTTTGCGAGAGAGAGCATCAGCTGCAGAATTTTCACGTCTAGGACAGTATGTGATCTTATAGTCATAGCCTAAGAGTTTGGCTACCCATTTTTATTGCTTTGGTGTGGTGATACATTGCTCTAACAAGTATTTTATGTTGTGTTGATCTGTCTAAATATAAAACTTTCAACCCAAAAGATATTGCCGCCACAGACGGATAGCTTCAAGGATGTCTAACATCTCTTTAGCATAAGTAGACCAAGATTTCTTTGCCACCTCAAGTGCTTTACTCATATATTGGTTTGCCTTGCTGGGTTAATAATGCGCCAATACCATCACCTGATGCATCAATTTCTATAGTGAAGACATCTTTGAAGTTGGGCATTGCTAACGTTGGTGTCATTTTCATGGCGTGTTTGAGCACAAGAAAAGCAGTTTCAACTTCCTCATGCCACCCAAAATGGCCCTTTTTAAGGAGATTGTTGAGAGCACGCGCCACAGTGCTATAATTTTTGACAAACTTCCTGTAATATCCTGTCAATCCTAAAAACCCACGAAACTTTGAAATATTAGTAGGTCGTGGCCATGCCACCATTGCTGCAATTTTATTTTCATCTACCTTCACTCCCTGATTGGTGATTATGTGCCCTAAGTACTCCAGCTCTTGTTTGCCAAAAGCACATTTGCTAGCTTTGACAAAGAATTGTTGTTGTTGTAATATCTCAAAAGTCTGCCTTACATGCATCAAATGCATGTCCCACGTAGGACTATAGACTAATATGTCATCGAAGAAAACCAATATAAATTTTCGAAGATGAGGTCAAAATATAAAATTTATGATAGCTTGATATGTAGAGGGTGCATTACATAACCCAAATGGCATAACCAAGTATTCATAATGTCCGTTGTGAGTGCAGAAAGCAGTTTTTGGAATGTCCATGGGATTAACTCATACCTGGTGATACCCGGCTCAAAGATCAAGCTTTGTGAAATATGAAGCACCATAGAGCTCGTCTAACATATCATCAACTGTAGGAATAGGGAAGCGGTCCTTCACGGTCGCAGCATTGAGTGCCCTGTAATCTGTGTAGAAACACCATGTTCCATCTTTTTTCTTCACCAACAGTACAGGTGATGAAAACATGTCGGTACTTGGTCTGATAATGCCAGAATTCAACATCTCGTGAACTTGCTTCTCAATCGCTTCCTTTTGATAATATGCATGACGATATAGCCGAACATTAATAGGTTCGGTTCCTGCATTGAGGGAGATGCAGTGATCAACGTCCCTGCTGAGTGGTAGACATGTCGGTTCCTTTAAAATTTCTGAGAATTCATGCAAAATTATCGTCATACTAGGATGAGTTGTCTGGCTTTATGGCTTCGCAGTACTAACTTGTAGACATAATGTAAAAATGGCATGGTTCTGGTGAATTGCTTTGGTGAGTTCAGTGATTGATGCAATTTGTATGCCTTCATCGTCTATTCCTTGTAACCGCCTAAGTTGGTTCTTCCACAGAAATTCCATGGTTAACTGTTTCAAGTTGCAAACCACAGAACCTAGCATTTCCAAGCATTGGATTCCCAGAACTAAATCAAACCCTGTAAGTAGAAGAGAATAAAGAGTTAATGAGAATTGAGTGCCTTGCAGGTCTCCTCCAACCTCTTCAAAACGCCCCTGACATTTCAATATTTCATCATTCGCCACTCGCACTGTGAAGGTTGTGGTTGGCACCACTGGTATTTGTAATGCATTGGCCAATCTTTCGTTAATGAAATTGTGAGTTGATCCACTGTCGATGAGTACGATGACATCGTTGGACCCTATCCTGGCAGTGATGCACATTGTCTTGGGTGTAGCCCAACCTGTCAACGCATGTAGTGTAATTTTTGGTTCAGTGGTTGTCTCAAAATTCTTCTGAAGTGGTTGGTCTTCACTTTCATTATCACATAAAAGTGTGTTGCTGCCATTGGACCCTTCCAACATTAGGATTCGAGGCTTGCGACATTTATGTCTTGTAGTAAAACGATCATTGCAATTAAAACATAAATTTTGAGCTCATCGTCACTGCTTTTCCTCCTAGGTGAGGCACCGAATGGGATTGGCAAGAACCGTTGGTGCAGCTCGATTGAAATTGAGAGGAGAAAGCATAGATCTTATTGGTGGTGGTGCTGCTGGTCTAATAAACCTCTTATGTATGCTAAGTTGATCGTCCTTCATTCGGGTTAGACTGATGGCCTCCTTCAAGGTTTGTGGTTTAAACATGCGTATCCCATCTGAAATCTCAGTTTTTAAACCACCCATAAATGTACCTACAAGAGCCTTTTGCGTCCATCCACGCACTCGGTTGCCCAGGTGCTCGAATTCTCGTTGATAATCTCACAGTGAGCCTCATTGCCTTATTTTTTATAGGGCCTCATCAAAATCCTCACACTCTGAAAGACCAAAATGAGCCTAGAGTTCGTCTTCAAAATTTGCCCATGATATATCACGTCCTTCTTCTTCAGTCAACCAGCGAACCCATTGCCACCACTGGTTGGCTTCCCCTTCCAAGTGGTAAGAAGCCAGGGAGACCTTCTAAAGTTCTGGAGTATTTTGAAATGCAAAAAACTGATTCACACGATTAAACCACTCTACGGGATCATCTCCTGAAAATCTAGGAAATTCAAGTCGTGATGTCTTGGAAGAGACAATTAGTCGTCCCCCCTCTCGACCTTCACGTTGCTAGTTGCCCTGGTTTGAAGGCTCCTGATTTGCCAGTAGCACATCAGAAAATCGGTTAAGCGTGTCCTCTAAATGTTGCAATCTATCAGCCATGCCCAGCTCCATTCGGTGTAGTCCATCTTCTAACTACTCAATGTGTTCCTTATTAGTGTCCATAAGATCTTCTAAATTGCTCTGATTCCAATGATAGATATAATAAATATTTAACAAATATTGGCTGTGAAAGGTTTGTTTCTTTTCGGGTGAGAAAGTACCACTATAATTTAAATATTGATTGATTACCTCTTCATAATTCTTGGTTGCTTTAAATAAGCAAAACCGGTACAAGAAACTAAAATTAAGGAAAAGTTAGTAACTCACGATGTCAGATTACCCACATAAAAATTGAAAGTAACACGTTCTAAATAATAAGCATAACAACTATAACTAACTGAAATAAAAGGGACAAATAAATCGCAACTACAGAAGACCCAGTTTTGTAGAGAACCCACTCTTCCTTAGCTCAATCTTTATCTCTTCTGCATACATGCATGTCCATATAGATATTGTTCACATGCACCTATTGCTGCATGGCACATGCAGTTAATATTTCACGCTCACATCTTCCCGTATGGCACATGCAACTAATATATTACGTTCACTTCAACACATATATTTAGGATTTGGCCTAATGGCCCTAGCTAATCTACGTGGCTTATCAGTTACACGGTGCTTTTAAATCGAACACTTTTTTTATTGCCCATCAAATGATAGAGACCCTAGAGAGTTGATCGTGGACATAAGGCTTGTGTATCGAGAGGTTAATGCATCTACTGATGCTTTTGCTTACAATTAGGAAATGAGACTATTTTTTTTTTAACCCCTCCATACCTTTGCACCAATTGTATTTTTGAAACCCGGATCGGCCCGGCCGGTCGACCCGGGTCAAAGTAAAAACTTGCCGAGGAATTGGCCCGGCAAAACCCGGCCTTTTATGTATATGTATATGTATATATATATATACACACAGAGACGTGAAACGATGTTGTTTTGACCTTTTAAAAGGTCAAAACAATGAAGACGAAGAGCAAAATTGCAGACAGAGAGAAAACCTAATTAAAGAAAAAGCAATTTCAATAGCGAAGAATGGAGGAGCAAAAGACTCTTGATCAATAAAGAAAAAACGATTTTAATAAGGTTAGACTCTTATTTCTCTTCACGAATCTCCTTCTTTCACTCTCTCTTTTCTTTATTCTTTGCCTTTTTTTGAACTTGCATATCTGGCATCGATTCGCAGTTCTTGATCTCTGTTCTTTTCTTTTCTGCACGTCTTTATTTAAGGTTTTTACATGCACGTCTTTGAGTAAATTGACAGGGCTAAATCATCTTGGATAAAGAAAATGGTGAATTATTTTAGTTGTATTCTTGTTTTTTTAGGACAAGTAGGATTTATTTAAACACCTGGATTAAGAAACTTGTTAAGTTACAAAATTTATGAACACCTCGATCAAGAAACTTGGTTCTGGACGTAATCTCTGCGAGGGAGAGAGAGATATAGGGAGAAAGATGAGAAAAGATTACTATCTTCCATTCTTATAACAGTGGCATCAAAAGGAGGTTTATGTTCATTTCTATTAATGAGTTTGTTTTATTTTCACATGGGTTTCTATTGTTGGCATTGATTTTGCATTCTTTGACCATTTTCTATATGATGCTAATTCATGTTGAAATTCAAAAACTTGTCCGGGATTTTTCTCGATTGATTTGAATTTTATGGGAGCTATAATGTTCAAGATGCTTGGATACTAGTCATCTTATGCCTTGATTGGTTACAATGTCTATACGATTGCTTCATTTTACATTTTTTTCTTCAGTTCTTATAGCCTTAATTTGTTTTTGAAACTGTTCCATCGTATCTTCTACAAGCATTTAGAAAGTATTCTTAAATCTTCTTCCTCTCTAGTTACTTATATGTTGTTATCATTTCATATGGAATCATCTTGAATTACAGCATCCCCATTTTAACGAATTGCTTATAGATGCATAGCTGCTGCTTTGCATTTTGTGTCTATGCGTTAGTATGATAATTGATGCACATTGCATATTTGGATATCTTGCAGCTTTTGGATATGGAAATCATGAATCATGGGGTCATTGTAGAGACTGAATATATAATAAAAGTATATAAATTTTGTGTTTTGGATATTGAATTAAATTTATGTTGTTAGTTTAAAATTTAAATTTGGTTTATATAAGTGTTGCATTGTAACTAGTTAGGTGTTTTCTATAGGTGTTGTATTGTTTTTTTTTTTAGTTCACCCGCGTCAACCCATCTGACCCATGACCCAATCAGCAGATCGGGTCAACCACCGGGTCGGATTTCAAAACTATGATTGCGATCATACTTGTGTAAGGGAGTTTAGAGCTTGTCGAGGCTCCGTTTGTCAAAAAAAGAAAAAACTGGACGCCTATATAGGAACCAAGCATCCAGTTGAGTAGGGATGACAATTTCACACAAACTTAAAGAATATCAACTTGAATGAGTAGGAAATTTTTAGACCTGATAGTATTTAGTTCATTCGATTTGAGTTTGGGTAAAACTTGAAAGTAAAAGGTTAGGTTTTAAGTTAGGTATGGATATTGATTTGCTTAATCCGAACTTGACCAGAAATAAATAAATAATGTTAATTTTTTTTAAAAAAAAAGTTACACACACACACACACACACACACACACCAAGCTAATTATGCACTAAATAGTACTAGATTATAGTATTTGAGCTATGGATATCTATTAGGTATATGAAACCTCACCAGGTTGGAATATTAAAAATTTATACACGTTCAAGTTTGAATTTGGTTTGGATAGTTATTTTGGGTTTAAGTTTGATATGTATAATACAAAATATAATATATGGGTATCCATTACCTTTCATATCATTATATGGAGATTTATATATTTCATTTGATTATCCAATTCAACTTGTTTTTAAATTTTTTTTCATTTAAAAAATTAAATTATTTTTTATATGTTAATGTAAAAAATTATTTTTAAAAAAAATAGATATTTTTAATTAAAAAATATTTTTTACAAAATCAAACCCACCCCACCCCCGCTTTTTCTTCTAGCTTCTATCAGTCTTATTAGGCTTTATGTCTACTTTAGTACTTGTATTGAATTCCCAATTGTACTTTTGGGTTCTGGAGCTTTAATTAACGATACATATTTACCTCCGGTTTTCAATAAAACTAGTCAGTTCAACTCACCAGTCGCCGCAGAGGTTTTTTTTTTAAAAAAAACAAAAACAAAAAAACCAAGTGAAGTTTTTAAGTCAACATAATGACTCCTCAATCCTCATCGTATATAAGCTCAATTTGAGAGCAAATTAGGGCTCTGCAAACAACCGTTTGTTTGCAAGAAAGTTGTTTTTTTTTAAAGTGAATTTCGGGAAAAGTGAATTCCAAGAAAGTATTTTTCGATGTTTGGTAGTGTTATGAAAAATGAACTGGAAAACACTTTCCAATGTTTGGTTATGTTATGGAAAATGAACTGGAAAATAATTTATTAATGAATTAATTTTTTTTCAAGTTTATCTAATATATATAAAATATTTAATACAAATATTCTTAAAAATAAGATCAATAAGATCAATCATTTTAATTTTTAAAAATAATGTGATTATTGAATAATTACATAAACATAAGTTTCGAAAATCACATCGCATGCAGCAACA
This sequence comes from Populus deltoides, assembly GCA_015852605.2. NCBI lineage: Eukaryota > Viridiplantae > Streptophyta > Magnoliopsida > Malpighiales > Salicaceae > Populus > Populus deltoides. Next base: position 14,231,426 of record CM027571.2, on the reverse strand, counting down.
CAACACACGATCGAGTTCATGGCTAGGTTCAATTCTATTCTATTTTGATTTGTTAGTTGTAACCATGGAGATTGTTGAGTTTAGGTACTAATAGGTAGGCAAGGCTGGTCCATAATATTTGTATGATAAACAAACTAATCAACCCAATCATCAGTTACAAATTAGAGAGATTTTATTGTTAATCTCTATTTTTAGGGGAACAATACCTACTTAGAGTTGTATTACATTATATTTTATTATGTTACTAAACACGTAATTTATAACTAAAATTACAAATATAGTATAATTAGTTCTCATGATCTGTGCCGCGTTCTACTACAAGCACATGAACAAACTACAGCAGCCTATACCTTTGCTTTATAAAAAAAACCCCACTATTCCCCAGCTCTTGCATTGCAAATCTCTAACTCTCTCCCTAATTAAGACATCATCATTCGGTTTCTCACAAATTCCCCTCATTCCCCTCTCATTCCCCAATTCATTCGGTTTCTCAAATTCCCTTTCATTCCCCTCTCATTCGATTTCTCTCATTCCACTGTCATTCCCCTCTCATTCCGGTTTCTCACAAATTCTCCTCATTCCCCTCTCATTCCACTATCACTCCCCTCATTCGGTTTCCCCTCATTTCCCCTCTCATTCCCCTATCATTCCCCAGTTCATTCGGTTTCCCCTCATTCCCCTCTCATTCCACTGTCATTTGGTTTCCCCTCATTCCCTTGTCATTCCCCTCATTCGCTTCCTCAAATTCCCCTGTTATTCCCCTGGGTTTCCCCTCCTGCATACCCAGTTCTCTCTTGGCTGTTCTCTTGTGGTTGTTCTCTCTCGGCTCTCTTTCTCTTCCCCTGTTCTCTCTCGCCATTCCCCAGTTCTCTGAAGAAACGGGACAACATCACTGATTCAAGGGGCAAGGGGCAGGAGGGCTAAACCTCAAGGATCTGCTCCTCATTCCCAATTCTCATCCCTCTGTCCCTCGGCAGTTTCCCCTCCTGTTTGCATCTCTCTCTTTGTTTTGGATCCGGTGACGGGGAAACAGGGTAGGGACTGGTTAGGGAAGCTGCCAAATGTGCAAGAAAAATTGTGTTTTTTATGGCTTGCTTGTAATGAATTTGATTGGGTTTTTCTATGAGCTTGTTTGAATGTGACGAAGAGATGAAGAAGAAAACTAGGTATGGGAAAAAAATTGACAGGCAGCTTCCCCAACCATGATGGATTGTTTGTACAGCAAATATAAATACAGAGAAATAGTTTTTTTCAGAACAGACAACAAATTAAAAAAGATCAAGGATTTTTTGCTATAATTCTTACAGATCTAAAAAATACAAAGAAGATAAAAACATAAAGAGAAATAATAGAGAAATTTAAGGGGAAAAATACCTGAAATGTAAGTGAGATTCTCCAGATCTTCTTTGCTTTTCAACTGTTTTCGGAAAGAGACATAGAGAGGGGAAAGATGTGTTTTATCAGTAAAGAAAAGTGTTTTCCTTTTGACAAGGAAAAGAAAACACTTTCCTGCAGGTAAAGGCAGATTTTTTTGTTGACCGGAATTAACTTTCCTTTTACTAACTTTCCGGATGGTTGCCAAACATGGGGAAATGAGGAAAATGAATTCCTAGAATTTAGTTTCCTTAAAACAAACAAGGCTTGGGTAAGAATCGACGCAGCATAATGCAATCAATACCTCAACTTCGCTGATACAATTAAAGTTTTATTTGATTTTTTTAAAGAGAAAAAGAAAATTAAAATAATCTCAATTCAATGCTTTTTTTTTATAAATAAATATTAAAATAATAATATATTAAATTAAACTAGGACAAATAGAATTACCTCGCTCAACTTATAATTTAAACCATAATCATGATCAAATTTAGTAACCTTGTTTCTTGAAATCTATTTTTCTATTTAACCTATTAATTATAAAAACAAAAATTCATAGGAGCAATAACGAATAAAATCATTGATGAGAAATGTATTTTTTTAACCTAAAATTTATTTCTTTATTGAATTATCTCTTAATTATTTGTACAAAAAAATGTTTTTTTAATTACAAACCGGTTACCATCTATAACAAGTTTTAAAATAAAATTAAGGCAATGTCTCAATATGCAACTTGTTTTTGAAGGAAAAAACAATAAATGTTATAAAATAATGTAAAAAATAATATCAAAAAAAGTTAAAGAAAAGTAATTTTTTTTCAATTAAATATCCATGAACAATCTTTTTTCTCTTATTTTTACCTATTAGGTACACAACAATTGAAAAAACAATTGTCAACACCCCTATAAATTTAAGAACCAAGGCATAAATGAAACGTAATATAAATATCGTGTTAAGGTTTTTTCTTTTTTTTTAATTCATAATGCATTTCAATAAAAATCTAAAAAAAGATGAATTTTTGAAAAAAAAATTAGAAATGGACCGAGCGCTTAGGCTGAAGATCTGGGCTTTAACTCTTGGACTAATGATGTGCTCTCTACTTCTCAATTTTTCAACCACTAGAAAGGGGGTTGGGAAATAGGGATGAATTTATTTGGAACTAAAAACTCATTTTTAACCTATTTCCACTTTAAAACACCTTTATAAAAATTTGTCATGTCATATTGTCGCACTTAAACATAAATGTGACTCTTTGAAATATAATAGGAATATATATATAAAATTGGAGTCACACTTGGTAATTAGAGGAAATTAGGAATTCTAAAGATTAACATTGATTATAAAGATTCAGGAAAAAGTTAATTATATTTAAGAAAAGAATGACATCAGTACTGTAACCTATTTCTACTTTAAAGCACCCTTATAAAAATTTATCATGTCACGTTGTCACACTTGAACATAAATGTGACTCTTTGAAATATAATAGGAATATATATATATATTGGAGTCACGCTTGGTAATTAGAGGAAATTAGGAATCCTAAAGATTAACACTGATTATAAAAATTCAGTTAAAGAGTTAGTTATATTTAAAAAAAGAATAACATCAGTTTTACCGTATCTTTTCAAATGAAATGTTACTTTCATTCTATGTTTTTTCATAAATTTATCTATCTTTTAAATTTCCTTGAAATATTCTAATTATTTTCAAATCTTATTTACAATTTTTTTTTTATGTTTAGCAAAAAATTCAATATCGGTTCCTAGAAGTAGAAGACTTATTGATTTAGTTTTTTTATGAGTTTTCTAATATCTATTCTTATAAATAAGAAACTCATCGATCTATTAAATTAAAATATTATTAATTTTAATGAAATCTTGACAAAAACTCGCCGATATAATTTGAATTCTTTTATATAAAAAACTATTAAGTTTATGTCGGTCCCTAAAATAAATTAGAAGATACGTAAAACAATTAAAATAAAAATCGACTTTGATCCTTTAGATTAGGTTCTCATTAAAAAATATCTTTTAAGTTCTAATTCTTGTATTTCTAAATAAAAAAACCTTGAATTTATTTATTGCAAACACAATTTTAAAGGTTTGAACTCTCATCATCTCCTTAATTATTCATGCATGCATTTTATATCTACAAATCATTGCACACGACTTGGAACCCTAAGAGACTTGTAATTTAGATAATAAATCTGCCTATGAAAGGAGAACCAATCTGCCACTAGAAGTAAGATTTAATACAACTCTATAATTAACTATAGGAATCAAACAAAATCAAATAAAAGAAAAGGCATTCTTGTAAGTGATAAAATCAAAGGAACGTACCTTTTTGAGAGATCACTAGAGACTGTTGGTTTCTTTGGTCGTGAAAGCTTCTCGTATGCCTACAGAAAACTTTATGCCCGCTCCTTTCTCCTTTCCTTTTTTTTGTTTATATATATTTCTTGTCTCCTAATCTATGCTATTTATAGGTGTGAGAATGGCTAGAATCATGGGATTTAATCATGAGAATCAATCAAAGATTGCTAGACTTTTTGGGCCAAAATCCCGTGATTAAATTATAGGATTGAAATTTGATAATAAATCAATTATTGTTGGATTCTTAAGGCTGGGATTTCATCTGGGAAAGAAATAAAAAAAAGGGGTGATGTTCACTTCTTATTTTTTAATTTTATTTTATTTTATTTTATTTTATAAAAACAACGTTATAGGGAAAGGTTGGGAACTCAAAGTGGCCCTTGATTTCTATACTTTTTTTTTATTGTAGTCCTTCCCCTTTTGATTTTTTAATTTTCATTCAATTAAAGTTTTAATCCTTGATTTTTCTTTTTAATTTCACTCTAAATGATTTAATTGAACCTTTTAATTTTTCTACCTTTTCCAATTTAATCTTTGGTTTCTAAAACTATTTATTTTTTGTTAATTTTTCCATAAATTCCATTTTTTTTTCAATTTCATCTCTAGTTGAATTACTTGAACCCTTGAGCATGACAATTTATTACAAATTCATCCTTATTCCCTCAATTCATTTGATTTTAGCCAAATCAAACCCTTTTTTAAAATTATATCCTCGATTGCATCCCAAATTATTCCTGACTTTTTCCCCTTCTTCAACTTAATCCTTAGCTTGTTCAACTCAATTATTTATCTTATTTTTAACTATATTTTTCCTCTTTTTTATTACTTTTACTTTTTTCTTTTTTTCTTTTTTCTTTTTCTTTTTCTTTTTAATTATTTATAACTTAACTTGAAAAAAATATTAAAAAAATGTGATGAAAAATAATGAAATATTAAAATTGACTAGATTTATTTAAAAGTAAAAAAATAAACAATGTCAATTTACATTAATTTTTCAAACCCGTGACCCAAATCATTAGACTAGAAGCACCAATTTGAAAGGAAAAAAAACATGAAGGATGAGATTGGAAATAAAATTTAATTTCATAAAATGATCCCAAACCAAAAATAGCAATTAAAATAATAAAGATCAAAATTGAAATAAGAAAATAAATTAGAGGACAACTACTAAATTTTTATTTAAGGGTGAGATTAAAAAGAAAAATTAATTTAAAACAATCAAAATAATGAGGATCAAATTGAAAAACACAATATATCATAAAAAAAATAATTTTTTTTTTGAAAAGTGAAATTGAAAAGAACAAAATAATTTGACAGAAGGACTAAAAAACAACAACTAAAAGAATAAGGACCAAATTGAAAAACATAACATATCACATATTATGATTGAAGAATAAAATTAAAAACAAATTAAAATTTTACAAAAGGATCAAGAATAAAAAATAAAAATAAAAAGAATAAGGGTCGAAATTGAAATCTTAATAAATAAAATGACAACTCTGAAACTTTGCATGATCATTATGATTTTCAAAAGAAGGAAAGAAAAAAGTGAGAGGAGAAGAAAAAAAGACCACGACATCGCACCACCACTCTAACACCTGGTCACACCACCACTCTAACACTATACGCCAACTCCAATACCACCATACATCAACTCCAACAAGATGATCTCAGAGTGATGTTTCCAACGACAGATAAATTTTTTTCCTTTAAAAGGAGTCGCACGCGTCACTTGAAGGGAACGATCGCTAGCCATTTATCCAAATACCAAATTGCCCATTAGTTATTTTGATTGTAAAAAAAGAAAACAATGTGAAAATAAGAAAAAGCCCTTGTACACTAGTTTTAAATTTTTTTCCCTCTCAAGGGTTTTTAGTTGTTTCATTGTACTTTAAAAATATAAAAAATTTTATTTCCTAAGTATTTTAATAATGATTAATGAATCTTCAGAGAAGAAATAATTGTTCCAAATAATCAATTCAATAATTTTAGATGGAAAGAACAAATTTGTCATATATCGATACACTGAACAATAGCTTTAAGTATGTATGAATAATGTTTGTTCAAAGGGAATTAGTTTTGGTTAATATTTATAATCATAATAGAATATAAGAAATTAAGAATATGCTAGTTTCTTATTGTTATATAGACTGCCAACGTTTGGCAGGCAAGAGACAAGAGAAGTACAATTGACCCAAGCGTGAAGCAACCATGATCTTTGAGGTAGCTTCAGCATCTCTGTAACCAGTAGCAGAGCCAGAGTTTTTTAAATGAGGGGACAAATTATTAACAAATACTATATTATATAGACATGCATTAAAAATCAATTCAAACATATATGGAAACTCATAGTGTGAAGGTTGATAAAGACCTTTTCGTAGATAAGCTCTTCGGATTGTATCCTTATCATTTACATGGCACTCATAAAATTGGTCTTCTTAAGTCAGGGTCAACAAGGAGAGTGTCGGGTTGATTTCAATATGACTTTTCTTTAAACTTAATTGAGTTACATGACTTGAAGCTTTGATTGACTCTTTATCCTCAATAGATTTACGCTTGAAATATTTGTCTAATGACATGCTAATTTGATATGAACATGCTGGATTTTTTATCATTAGTGTCTACATAATAATTAACACAACTACACAATAATTCACTGTCAAACAAAAGTCAGTTGAGTTGCACAATAATTCTAAATCTTTCATATAAAATTAATAGCAAAATACACGTCAATTCATCAAAATCAAAACCTATTTCAATTCATATCTATATGCATATAATAAGTACGTTGATTAAATTATATTTAATCATTTCTAAACATTTAATTAAGGAACAATGCCTAGTGTATTTGTAAGAGGAACAATGCTTGAAAAACATGTTTTCTATTTGATATTTTACTTACAAACAAATCATGTGAAAATATTAAATTTCAATAAACTACTCTGTCAATGCAAGAGATGTCAAGAATAGTGGTTTTGCATGAATATTAATTTATTTCTTTATAATAAGAAAAGAAACATTTAATTGATTAAATTAACAAATTTAAACATTTATTTTGAATATATTTATAACAAAACTCCTAAATTATCATAAATCCTAATATTTTTAATAACTAATTATAAAAAAATAAAACTAAAATTAAACAATAAAATAAATAGAAAAGATAATTTTTTTTTACCTAAAGTATAAAGTAAAAGGCAAAAAAAATTAATCGATGAGAAATTTACATTCAGGAGACAAGGAGAGGAAAGAACGGCACCTGAAAAAAAATCTTCTTTGTTTTGTTAGACAGGAAAAACGAAAGGGAGAAGGGGAAAGTTGGGGAGCTGTAATTATATATATATTAAATTGTATTAACATATAAGTCAAGTTAGTCAACAATAATAAAAGTTAAAAACTTTCCTTACCTGTAGGCTGCAGCAATAATTCACTCTCACTAATATATTAATATTTTTTATAAAAATTGAGGGGGCAATTGTCCTCTTTTAACCCATTATGACTCCGGCACTGTCTGCAACCCAACCCAGTTTTTATGGGTTCCTCTACCCATTTTCTGACATACAAAAGCAGCCTTTTGCTTTTCCCCATGTCAATAAAAGGGGTCAGTCTTGCATAATGCGTATGAAAACACATCAAGCTGAAACGAAACCATGTGCTCTGATTTTTACCTTTTTTTTTTTCGCTACTGCAATGATATCTATTCAAGTCTTTTCCACACTGAAATCCATGAATTAATGATTATGTAATTGATGACGTTTTTTTTTTTTAGTGAAAGAAAATCTAGTTAGTGAGTGTGGCAGTGTGCCCTCTGCCCTGAAATCCGTTTGAGATACCCACTTATAATGTTCAGATAAACAAAGGGAAACAAAGAAAGCAGGAACCCACAAGGGCTTGGACTGGTATTAACCCATTAACTTATTACAATGATCGCATGAAATAAAAGCTAACGACATGCTCCATAACTTTTGGTGTGTACCTTTGGTTTTCTTTCTTTACTTCACATATATATATATATACATATATATATATATATATATATATAAAGTTAATGGCATTTTGCCGCATTTAGAACCATTTACATGAGTATTAATTATGAACCGATCAATGGCCTAGTGTTAAAAGTTTGGGACCAAGAAATTTACTTTTCTTGTTGTTTTAGGTTCGAGTCCTATAGTTTATAATATGATGGCGATTGGAGGCTTACATGGTCGTTAACTTCAGGGCCCATAAGATTAGTTGAGATACGCGCAAACTAACCCGGACACCCATGTTAATTTAAAAAAACATTATGAACCGATCAATGTGCGATAATGGCCTGAACAAATCCAAAGAAAAAAAATCTAGTTTCGGCCAAGAAATTGTTTATTGATTAGGCTCCATCTTGATCAAATTTAATTAATACTCAATTCAATTAAATTAACCATGAAACTACATGTATTTTATAGTTGTGAAAGACAAAAACAATGTTGGGGGGTTAAACTTCAATATTTTCGGATTGTTTTGATGTATTGATATTAAAAATAAATATATTTTAAAATATAACGTAACAACAATATCTTGGCCGTTCGATGATACTTTCCTAGCTAAAATTCTTTTTCATGCCAATGATCATTAGATTCCCTTCATTTGATTTTCTGAGGCCACCACTAGGTCAATAGTGAGCTGGGGTTAATTAAAGAAGAAGGGGTGGCAAAATATTGAATCACCGTAGTTGAGGCCAAGTTGACTCTTGGAGAAAGTTTGCAGCTTTTCTTCTTTACAAATCTTATTTCCCAGCAAGGGCGAGAATACTTTATTCAGGCAGTGGCCACTAGCCTCAAAAATGCATTGTACTAACAAGCCATCCTCCTGGATTACATGTTAGTGAAAAGCAAAGCAACAGAATCTACATGGGATGATTTGGTTCCCAATCTTCATCTAAAAGAGTGTAAAGAAAAGAAAAGTATGAGGTGACGGGAAAGATAAAAGGTGACCTTCAAGTTCAAATGCAAAAAACATCGATCTGGTAACACCATTGTTTTACTTCATTAATTACTTAACTTCATTATGTGTGGTTTTTACACCATGGTAGCTAGCTTTTCATGCCGCGGTTTAAAAATTTTAAATGATGCAAAACTATAATATATAGTAATTAACCATATAATCTAAAATTTACTTCAAAGACCATATTGCAATGGGATTTACTCGAAATGAAATCGAATTATTTATTGAAATAGCTAGGGAAACAAATCATTCTTTTTTGCCCTCCTTTGCTATTTATGATGATTCTACTCATTTCTTTTACTATTCTATATCCATGGAAAATGACATCAGCTATAACTCAGTTTATTCATACATAATTTTAGATGGGGTTTGGTATTTATGATGATTCTACTCATTTCTTATAATGTTCAAATAAACAAAGAGAAACAAAGAAAGCAGGCTACACGTCTATAATTGGATAAATTGGGCAATTAGTAGAGAAATACAAAAACAAATTAGTGAATTAATAAAGCAGCAAATTTTTTTGATGAGATAATATATTTTTAGATGTCATGTTTAGAACCATTATATTTAATTAGTATCACGATTTAGAAACGTTATATATAATTAGTGTTGTGTTTTTTAACCAAGACAACAATTCAATTTCACCAGCCATCTCAACCATTTCATAAAAATTACAACTACAAATTTTTTCTTCAACTAAATATAACAAAAATGGTTATTGTGAGATTTATTATTTAGTTTGTTAATCTTAAATTTAATTTAGTTAATAATTTTAGAGAGTAAGAAATTTTCTAATTTTAGCAAAATTTAGGCAGAGTTTCTTCTACTTAGAAAAATTTTTCAATTTTATTCATATCTGAAATCTTATCTTGCTTTAAAATACCTGCAAATAACCAAAATAACCAAACATAATAAATTTTCACGTTTTATAATCATAAATAGCCTTAGGAATGCAAATAAATAAACATACATACTTGCAAAAGAAATATCAAATACTTAAATAATACAACTTTCTAGAAATTGAAATTCTAAAATATGTCAACATAACTCATTTTTCTATCTACATCTATGTCGTCTACTAGATGATATGGACTCATCAATAGCACGAATTTCATTTCCCTATGTCTAAGATGAAATACGTGTGTCTCATGTCTCCATCGTTCAATTAGTGCATGGATCAAGTCGTTGTCAATCTTGATGTGTTATAGACAACTGATGTATCAAAAAAACCCTTGTAAAAACCATGCTCAATTGTCCTTAAGCAAGATTAGTGTGATTAGGGATCGAGTTAGGATTGAGTAAGAGACTAGATATATAATTAACCTGCATGTTAAACCAAAATATTTTGAAAAATAAAAAAGAATATCTAAGAGTTTTTAATGTATTTTTCAACAAAAAGAAAATTTTTAATCACTGACTCAAAACGCAATTCCCTTGGACCTGAATCCTTTCCTAACTAGTTTTTTTAAATTAAACTATATGTGAGATGACTTAATATGTTCCAGTCAATCTAGCAAGTCCAAACACAATTTAGATGATTGGTAAAAAAATGGTTTGACTTAAAAAATTTCAAGATGATATTTTTTTTTAATACCAAGACGAAGACATATTGGATCAATTTAGGTTGATTTGCTAAACTCACCACTCGGTACATGGAACCAAGGGAATTTAATAAAATATTGTTTTTTTTGAAACCATGTGTTATCCAATTACATGAAAAAATAAACAAGCAATTATAGTAAAGCAACCAAATTAAATTAAAAAAAATTGTGATGAATTGAACAAAAAAAGACCTGCTAATATTACAAAAATATTTCTATTATTATAATCAATAACAAAGGAAAACATTTAATAAAATAATATCTAATATATGTTCTTAATTAATTTTAAAATAATATAATGTAATATATTTGCAATTTTTTTAAAATCAATATTTCCTAGAAAAATAATTAAAAAGGCAGACCAGACAAGTTAATAAGACCAATTCAAATGTAGAAGACTCCTCCTGAAATAGAGGAGTACATATAACAAGGTTTTCAATTTCAAATATATACATTGTATATGCAAACAAGTATGATAGTTGTTGTAGTTCTATTTTATTCAAAATCTATTTAAAGTGTCCTTGTATACCTACAAAATAAAAGAAGACAAATTAAGAAAAAAGACTTTTTAAGTTTGTGGTTACCTTGATACCACAAGCCCAACCCCACCTCAAGAAATTAATGCTCCTCATCCCAGCACAAGTGTTATTATCAAAATTCTCAATCATTACTATATTCAATGAATTTGTCATGATTCTTTAATTCTCACCACCATTAATGCCTCGCTCACTAAAGATGTTCTCACTAAAGTCATGTCTTATACAACCTGTCGCAAGGTCTGGCTTGCATTAGAGCGAACCTTTTCTCTAATTTCTCCTGCTAAAGCTATTCAAATTCGCATTCAGTTGGAAAATGCTCGGAAAATTGCTTGTCTACTAATGCATATTTGATCTCCATCAAATGAATGGCTAATGAACTTGCTCTCGTTGGACAACCATTAAAAGCTAATGACATAATCACCTGTGCTTGTAAGACTTGGCCAGGAGTATGATTCCTTGGCTTCCATAATTACTTATCGATCAGATCATGTCACCTTAAAAGAACTTTACTCACTTCTTCTAATATGTAAGTCAAGACTTAATCACAACAATTAGTCCTTCCAAGCTACTGCTTTAGTAAACATGGCAACCAAGCACCCTCAAAAGCAAAACCAATCCTTTTCTCGCTTGACTGCTCATTTTCAACATTCCAACTATAGTCATGGTATCTAATATGGCAGAGGACATAGTAGTTGTTTAAACTCCCATGATCATGGTCAATCAAACTCGGTTACATGTCAGGTATGTTTCAAACCAGGACATATTGCTTGAAAGTGCTATCATCGATTTAATCTTTCTTATCAGGACCAACAAGCTACTAAAAACCAACCTCAAGCCATGGTTGTTGCACACTATCAACATATTGATAATGAGTGGCATCCGGACAAAGGAGCTACCCATCATCTCACTAATAATGTGAACAATATTCATCTTCAAAATGAAGACGATGGTAGTCAAGATCATATTCATGTGGCTAATGGTGTAGGTCTGAAAATCATACAAAGTGGAACTTCCACTATTTCTTCTTATTCAAAGACTTTTGTACTTAATCAAATTTTCTTTGCCTCAAATATTCAGAAAAATTTTCTTTTTGTTCATTGTTTCTATCTAGACAATAATGCTTTCTTTGAATTTCAACTTCTCAACCTCTTGCTCATCTTCCACTCTTTGAATGATTACTTGGGGAACATCCTGCATTAAGCTCCACTTAGTAATGTTCATTACAACTTCTCAACCTCTTGCTCATCTTCAGCCACAAGGTTTATCCACTGTTCATGCGTTTACCAATATCTAGCACCATTGTCTCAATCATGCTTCCCTTATAGTTATAAATAAGGATATTTCATTAGCTATCCAAAATAAAAATTCTTCTATTTGTTCTGAATGTCTATTGGCTAAGATCTATGTTATGCCCTTTAAATTCTATTTTGAAACCATTGAAGTTAACATGTTCAAATGTTTGGGGGCCTACTCCTGTTCTATCCACCATTGGTGCACGATAGAATCTTTCAAGAATCATCAGGTTAAAATGTTTTGGAAAACACCAAACAGTACTTGCAAGGGTGGAATCACGTTTTTGTAAGTTTATCGTTGTCTCAAATAAACATTTTGACATTTGGCTGATGATTAAATTTGTAAATGACTTTTTTTATAGTTAAATAAAAAATAGTTTAAAAAAACAAAATTATTAAACCCAACAAAGTTCATGACCCATATTGTTATTTTGGAAGGTTAACTAGGGTTGATAGGAAATTGAGTCTCATAATTTATTTTGGTTTTTTTTCTGTATTGTTATCACGATACTAAATAAATATCTTAATATTGAGTTAGTTCTTTATCTTGCAAACATTTTTTTATTATATAGCTAAATAAAAAAATAGTTAAATAAACGTTATTAAACCCAATGGAGTCAATGAATAGGGTCGTGAATTTAGCGGGTTAACTTAGGATGATTGAGAATTGGCTTTATAATTTTTTTTTGTTTGATTCCTATGGTAATATTGCAGTCTGAAACAAATATTTTTACATAAAGTTGTTACTCAATTTTGTGAGCAACTATTTTTGCTATCAAACATTTTTCCATATATTTAATGTAATAAATCGAGAATTATATGTGCCAATAAATATTAAAAGAACTGTTAACACTAATAAAAGATTGAATCAGAAAGCTGAGAAAAATAAACAAATTAAGATATTTGATCTTGTGCCATAAAGAGCTCTTCACTTTTTTATTATCATATGGTAATAGATTATTATTCTTTTTTGTAAGAAGGGTAATAATTTAAATTCAATTAAAACAAAATGTATTCATTTTCTTAGAATTCCTTCTTTTTTAATAATATATTTTCAAAAATGAGATTAGCTTGTGAAGCCATGTTGTTTATTCAATAAAAACAAAAAACAATCAAAATAAACAAAAAATATTTGAACAAACAAGGATAAAAAAAATTTATCGCTTTAATTAAAATTCCGTCACCTTAGTAATGAGTTCATTTATTTGGACATTTCTTTATCAAAACAATTGTTTGCTAATAATAACTTATTTGAGCAATAAAAATAATGTTGTGATGTCTTAAGCGAATGAATTAAAAAATAAAATAATATAACACTTGTGAAACATATAATATTGAAGTAATTGGAGGAGTTAGTTTAAAAAACCCAAATCATATATTTATTTAATTTATTTTAATAAATCTCAATTTAAATTGAAGTAAAATGGTAACATCATTTTACCTTTTTAAAAACATAAAGAGGATGATGGTTTTATTATTCTAGTTAACCTAAATTAACAAAATTAGAGACCAAGTCATGTACTTGATTCAATTGATTTTCTTTTTAAATATATATTTTCATTTAATTATACAAAACTAAAAACAAAGAAACTAAATAATTTTCATAAAAACAATCAATAATAGTTGTTCAAAATAAGTGCATGCTAATATTATAAAAAAAATGATAATCTTATTAGGAAAAAAAATCAAAACTAAACAATATTTAATAAAATAATACCCCATATATATTTCTAATTTATTTATTTTAATTGATTTAATTTTAAGTTGAAGAAAAAAATAGTGAAAAGAGAACACACACATCAACTTAGATGGGCGAATGCGTCTAGCCCATACAAAAAGGCCACATCATTGGCTTGCAAATGACAAATGACATTATTTTCATGTTCAATTTTCGACCATTAAAGAGGTATTTGAAAATTAGGTTCGAGTTTTTTTTATTCAAAAACTACTTTTCAATATATTTTCACCTAAAAACATTTAACAAACACCCTTATAACATTACTAAACTAATTTATCAACTTAAAACACTAAAAAAATTGGCTAAAAAAAACAAAATCAAAATTTAAAAAAAATCTTATTCTACCTCAATTTACTTTGTTTCGGCAAGATAATAGGTAAAAAAACATCTAAATTGAACCTTTTATTATAGAGAATCTGTTGACACAAAACAATGGCTTTTTTTTTTTGTTTTTTAAATATGGTCAACTAACAACTTTCTTTTTTCTTTGTGATTTTTCGAGAAATTTCTCTCTCCTCTATTAAATGTAGAGACTAAGAAATGAACAAAATAAATTTTGAACCAATAGGAAAAAAAAAATATAAAACGATAGGGACTAAAAAGGCTCTCCATATATAATCCATGTAAAGCAGACTCACTTTTTGCTTTAATCTTATTTTTTTGTCTCCGGATTTTAATATCTTTCTCGAGCACTAAAACAATTTTTTTTTTTCAAAAATGAGCATATACTGAATATATGTATATTTTTTTATACTGTAATAACCTCATAGAAAAAAAAATCTAAATTAAATCATCAAACCTAATTTCCTATAAGTGTAATATAGATGGAAAAAATTGAAACACAAATTTAGATGACTGAAAAAATAAATACTATTTAAATAAAAAAACTTATCATACATGAATAACAAGTTTCGATGAAGAATACATAGGAAATCATGTCTCAATAATCTATATGCAATTGATGAAAAAATAAAAATGAATATGAGAAAATTATGTAACAAGTTTATAATAAAACAATAACAAAACATAAATCTTATTTTCATCCAATATTCATGAATATGAATTTAAAAACTATATATATATATATTAACAAAATAATTGCTAATATTACAAAAATATTGTTATAAACTTATTTGAAAACAAAGGAATATTTTATTCTTATTTTAATGAATAGTGTTAAAATATAACTTTAATTATAATTAATTATAATTATTTAAAAAAAAAAACTAAAAGGTTGTATGGAAGGAGTTCAAGCATTTGGACTTGGGTGGGCTAAGCTCATGTCACATTACAAATAAGCTAAGAAAAGTATGGGCCTCCAAGGCCAGGCAAACGTACCTAACATTCATTCCCTAATTTTTTTGTATAATTAAATGGATGCTGTTTTTTCCTTAAAAAAAAGGAGACGATGCATCATTTATAGATAAAGACTAGTTACATTGACCAGAGCGATGCTATTGGTTAATTTTTTTGTACAAAAAATATCAAAAAAAGCTAAGATTTAAGAGTGTTAGGTCTTTCTGCACAGTTATAACCAAAAATCTTGAATTTGACTGCAACACCTGATCCAAGAGCAATATTTATGATATTATTAATAACATTAAACTTGCATGACCCAGTTTTAAGTGGGTTTGGCTGCAATACCAGACCCAATAGCTTTGGATGTGGATTTGACTGCAAAGTCGTGTCATAAAAGTGTGATAATTAAATGGATTAATTAAAGAGAAAAAAAACAAAGATAAAAACCAATAGGAAGAAAAAAAATAATAAAGAAAAAGAAAAAAAATGAATTAACTGGGTTAACCCTTCAAACTAGGTTAACCCGTTAAACTTGAGATTCGTGTCATGAAACTTTGATAACTAAATAGGAAAAAAAATTAACGAGTTAACCCATAATTAACTGGGCTAATCCGTCAAACCCGGGATCCGTGTCATAAAAGTTTGATAACTAAATAGAAAAAAATTTTAACATTAACAAACTAAACTAAACGAAAAAAATTAATTAAAAAGAAAAAAAATTATGGGTTAACTCGTCAAACCTGGTTAACCTGTTAAATCCGGGATCCGTGTTATGAAAGTATGATAACTAAATTAAAAAAAATTAACGTTAACAAACTAAATTAAATGAAAAAAATTATAAAAACAAAAAAAACAAAAAAAATTGACGGGTTAACCCAGAATTAACTGGGTTAACCCGTCAAACCTGAGATATATGTCATGAAAGTTTGATAACTAAATAGAAAGAAATTTAACATTGACAAACTAAAGTAAATGAAAAAAATTAATTAAAAACAAAAAAACAAAAAAAAATATATGGGTTAACTCGTCAAACCAGGTTAACCAGTTAAACTCAGAATTCGTATCATGAAAGTCTAATAACTAAATAAAAAAAATTAAACATTAACAAACTAAATTAAACAAAAAAAATTATTAAAAGAAAAAAACAAAGAAAGAAGCAAAAAAACAAAACCCGAAATGCATAAAAAGACAAAAAAACAAAACAGCTAAAAACTAAAAAAATAAAAAAAAAACTAAAGAGTGTTTTACTGTTGACTGCACTGTGCAATAATAAAAAATAAAAAAAAATAGCATTTTTTCATCCATGGTAACACACACCATAAATGAGTATAATAATGTTTTTTTTAATTGTATTGTGTAATGTATAATAATTCACACACTCAAGGAAATTATGTGGATTTTATTCGTGTTAATTAAATTTAAAAAATTACATTTAACATCGTATCGTATCGCTAAATAGTTTTTTAATTACTTATTATAATTTAAAAAATTACAATTTATATACTTTGTTAGTTAATACAAGATTTTAAATTAAATAAAAAAACCAAACAAGTTTTCGTGAAACTCGTACTTTTTTCGAAAACCCTAAAAAGAACTTAAAGTTGAAGCTTTATGTAGAGCCCTATGTTTTTTTATATCCACCAAACTAAAACTTTCAGTACAAAATACTCAAAGTTGAAGCTTAGGTAGAGCCCTATCTTTTTTTTTATCCACCAAGCTAAAACTTTCAGTACAAAATCTCCAGATTCAAAATCAGTAGGACACCTAAAAAAAACCTCCTCTAAATTTAAACTAGCTAGTTTGCGAATTCAAAGGCCTTTTAGAAGATTTTGCTTGAAAAACTTACTTCTCGAACTCCATTAACAATGAAGCTGCTATCTCTTACATCGATCATCGTCTGCAAATGCGTCTTCTGAGTTTGACAATCTCAAATTCACCCTCTTTTTTACCACCATCCTCTTTCTACTTGAATGTGTTCATAATAAGAGACAATAATCATTGATAAGAGAGTAGTGATCAACCCTTTTGTCCTGGCATGTGGGAATATATTTATATATAGCTTTTTTTTTCTCTCATATATTTTTTATTTTATATATACTTGTATAAGCTACGATTTCAAATATAGATACTCAATAAAAATTATCACCAAAGAAAACTGTTATCTTTCGCGAAGAGCTAAACAATATATTTTTATTTTTTATTATAGATATTTTTTAATATTATATGTTCTTAAAAAAATTAAAAATTATTCTAAAAAACACTACACTTAACATTTCTTCTCTACGTATAAAAAAACACATTTTTTATCCTATTAATTTTTTAAAATGCTTGTTAGTTGATAAAACAAAGTTAAATCATCAGAATGATACTTATTTAATCATTAGACTGACCAGAAAAAGAGAGGGGAGACGTGTTGTAGATTTAGAAAAGGTTTTTTTCTAGGTTGACAGGGATACCCCTGGATGCCATTAATAGGTGCTGACCACAATCACTAGGTCACGTTTGGTTTTGAAATTGAGACGGCACACCGGAATAGAATTCCATTTTCGACTAAATAAAATTTACCATTGGGGTTGCTAGGGATGGTTGTTTCAGATTTTATCAACGGAGTTTCTAGAATTGGCTGTTTCAGATTTTTCTTGGTCTGCAGTGGAGACAAAAACATCCCTATTTTCTTAGACTCTTTGTTGTTTTCTTCCTGTTTGGTCTTCCAATAGATTTTGCTTTTTGGATATTTTAACATTGTGGTTGGATTAAGAGTTTTTTTTAGTTTTGATTCAAATGGATCTCATGAAACTTGGATGCAAACAAGGTGTTTGATGAAATGCCATAATAAAATTTTTAGCTCTAGATAAGATTATAATAATAGTTTGATGACAAATTGGTAATTATAGATTGATAGCAAAATTATAATATTAATATTATAATGAGTACTCTTTAGCCATTAAATATAAAATAATAATAAATAATTATTTTTATTATTATCTTGGGTAAGGATATTAAATGTTAATGCATGTATAAAGTTCATGTTGTAAGTGTTAATTTCTCAAACTATAACAAGTAAGTGAAAAACAAATTAAATTACAAGAAGAGTGATTTTCTTGTTCTAGTATTTCTATTCTTTTTTAATTTTCCAAACAAAAATTCAATGATCTATAGCTATTCAGCAAGTAGTAAAATCAAGTGGTCTAAAAAATTAAAAATGTTCTCGTAACTTAGAGCATCTCGATTTTTTTTTTTTTTGTACAAACCCTTGATGTTATATATATATATATATATATATATATATATATAGGTGTCCACGGATCATCATCTTCTCAACCTATCTATTGTCAATACACAAGAAAATGGAAATATTCCGGCAAATCCTCCTATCAACCAGCGGCCTCCTATTGGCGGTCTTTATGGTGGCTTGCAGCCCCCCGGAGAACCATATCAAATGTTCATCAACAAACACAAACTGCACCATCACAAACTCTTATGGCACTTTCCCTGATCGCAGCTTATGTCAAGCAGCAAACGTGGCATACCCCACCACAGAAGAGGAGCTAATTTCAATAGTAGCAGGAGCGACGGAGGCCGAAAGAAAGGTGAAAGTAGCAACTCGTTATTCTCATAGCATCCCCAAACTAGTTTGCCCAGATGGCCAAAATGGATTGCTTATAAGCACCAATTACCTCAATCGCACACTGGAAATTGACGTTCAATCGATGAAAATGAGCGTAGAAAGTGGAGTCACTCTGAGACAGCTTATCAACGAGGCTGCCAAGGCTGACCTTGCATTGCCTTACTCGCCATATTGGTGGGGCTTGACCGTTGGTGGCCTATTGAGCACGGGTGCGCACGGCAGCACATTGTGGGGAAAAGGGAGTGCAATTCATGATTATGTGGTGGCACTAACAATTATTAGCCCTGGAGGACCGGAAGATGGTTATGCTAAGGTCCGGAGCCTCGACGAGAGTAATAGTACTGAATTTAATGCTGCCAAGGTCTCGCTTGGAGTTCTTGGAGTTATTTCGAAGGTACGTGAGGTGTTAATTATCTCTCTTTTTTACCTTCATCCTGTTCATAATCTACCGTGGCATTCCATGAGTGTCCCTTTGGAAAGTTGTCGGCCACAGAACGGAAACCATTCAGTATAGTTAACTACTACTTTATGTATACTTCTTAAATAATTATCCAATAAATTAATTTGTATAATTCCAATAAAATTGTCTAAATATCAAAATTAATAAAAAAAAAACATATGTAAACTTTATGATACGGTGATTAAAACAAGAATTATACTATATTTATTTCTTAGCGAAAAAAGAATCAATGAGATTACTTGAAAATAAAAAAACAAAATCAATGAGATAAATAGCACACAAAAACTAATTAGATTAAGTGTGTGTTTAGTGATATGGTGTGAAGTGAAAATGTATTAAAATATTATTTTCATTATTTAAAATAATAAAACCATTGAAAGATATTTTAAAAAAAATTATTTTGATGTTTTTTCATATAAAAAAATTAAAAAATATTTTAAAAAGCAAAAAATTACTATAATACTACGCAAGCACTAAAACGTAAGCATGAAAAGCCATCCCGTTAACCGGTTAGATTTAGCAACTCAAATCAAAGAACAAACTATATGATTAAATTTTTGGAGTCTTTTCTTCCCTGGGTAGAAAATTTATTATGACAGGGCAGGCCCATATAAGCACGCATGTAAAACATGATAATTACAGCGTCCCATTCTTTCCACCGTTGGATTGCATTTCAAGTTTAATCACCTCAATTAATACAATTGGTTTCCTTCTTTTCATTGTTGGATTGCATTTCAAGTGAATTACCTGAAGTCATATAATTTGGAGATGAATGAGAGTGTTGAAATAGTTGTTCTTTAAAGTATTAAAGTTGATAACAATTAAAATAATGAGGATCAAATTTGATAAAACAAAATTAAAAAAATCTAATGACCAAGGATGAAATAAAATATAAAATATAATTAGAAATAATCAATTTAAATAAAACAAGTGACTGAATCAAAAGAAAAAAAAATTGAAGGGCTGATATAATTTTTTGTGCATGATCAGTATACAATCTGAGAAAGAAATAGAAGGAAAAGAAAAAAAAACTAAATTGGGACCAAGCTAACGTGAATCGACTCACACGTGCCACCTAGTTGGCTCCACTGTGAGGAAACAAAAAACACCTTGGATGATATTTTTTGGCTGCTGTGAGGTGCCAAACGTGTTGTACGAAGGCAACAGGGCACCTCATATACCGACATGTGCGCTACACGCGTCTGCAATTTCTTTTGTTTTTTTATCTATTGAAAGACCAAAATAACCCTTCCTAAACCCCAAATTAGCAAAAACAAATCAGGTATGAAAAGCTAAAAATTCCTCCAAGAACATCTGATAATAACAAAAAAAAAATACATGTGCAAAAAGATTAAAAAAACAAAAGTCCTAAGTCATTGAATATAGTTCTTAGGAATTTAACAAATTAAAAATGGTCTTTTATTCTCTTTGAAAAATCATACAATTGTTGTTTGGAAAACTGATTTGATTTTAAGCCAAACTTACCCACTGACAGTGAGCTCTATTAAAAAAAAAAGATGTTTGGATAATTTTCTAAATATAAATAGTTTGAAATTTACATAAAATTATTCTATTTTATTTGAATTTAATTTTAATTAAAATTTTAAATAAAGATCATAGAATACTCCGATGTCATGTTAAAAAGTTATGAAATGCTTTCTTAAAAGAGTTCAAGCCAAAAGCAGCGGGGCAATAATTGATGAGAGTTTTGTTACTTAATAAGGAAGTGAAATAATTCTAAGAAAAATGCTAATGTACAAGTAATTCACCACATCAATACTTAAAAAAATATATATTCTTGGACTGCCATGTGATATGGCTTAATATAACTAATTAATTAGCGAAATATTGGAAGTGATGCCAAACGATTAGTTTATCTACCAATAAATTTATAATTTTATAATAAAGCTCAACCAGCCTTTTAGTAATACTAGCTATGTGATGGAAGCTTCACTGCATATGGAATAAATTTTTTTCAATAAAATAATTAATTTATAAACTTCTCCAACATGTTTTTGGATATTAAAAACTATCAGTCACGAAATAAAATGTTTCTACACATATTTAATCAAAAGAAATTAATATTTTATTAAAATATAACTAAAATTAAGACATTTGATAACACAACATAGGCTATACACTTATATCTAATAACTTTGTTTCTTATGATAAACTTTTTATTCAATCAAACGATTATACGTTCCAATAAAAGATTAAAAACATCATCAACGAAAATAAATTGAATAAAATTATGAAACTCAACTATCAAACAATCCAATATTGAATAGTGAAATTGAAAAAATTAGTTTTTTAAAAAAAATTAAAAAAAAAGATATGGATAACTTGGGTTAACTTGCTAACCCTGTGACTATGGGCACAAGGTTAGGATAGAACCACAGAGAGAAAAGTGAAAAAAAAGACATCAATTCCTCAAAAAATATATGTTGAAAGATGAAATTGAAAAAAAAAATAATTTTAAAAAAATTATAAAAAAAGATGAAAATCAACTCGTGTTAACCTTCAAAACCTATGACCATGGTCATAAGGCCGTGACCAACTGTATAAAAGGCAAACCTCAAAACAAGAAGAAGAAGAAGAAGAAAAAGAAGAAGAAGAAGAAGAAGAAGAAGAAAGTAGACCGTTCTGTTGTGAAATTAGAGATTCTAGGCTTTTTATTGGGACGTTTTACCGACAGATAATTAAATATTAATATTTTTAATTATTCCGTCGGTGATTCTGTCTATAATATTTAATTTAATTTTTGAATTTAATCAAAAATTTTCAGAAACTGCCAAATATCACTGGTGACTTTTTAATTCGACAGTGATTTTGTCTGTAATATTTAATTTAAATTTTTAATTTAATCTAAACTTTTTAGAAAACCATCAAATAACACCGACGACTTTTCAATCCGTCGATGATTTTATCTGTAAAGAACAGTAATTAACAGTGCAATTGGGAAATGAATAGTTCCAGAGCTCTCTGTAAAATACAGACGGAATTTTATGTCGGTGATTCCCTTTGTAATTGACATGATGAATAGTGTTCACAGTTTACCAACGATTTTACCGACAGAATTCACTCCGTTAAAAATGACACGTTTTAATTATTTTTTCCTATTGTAATTCCCTCGGTATATATCGAGGGAATATATATGTCAGTAAAATCCGTCGAAAACTTACCTACAAAAATTTTCTCTTGATATTTTTGTTTGGATTTATCAATTTTCTAGTCGTCTACCCTATATGTGTGTGTGTGTGTGTGTGGGGTAATGATAAATAAACCCCTGTGAAATAACAGAAACACACGTAAAAACTATTTAATTAAATGGTTTTGAGATGAATAAAATGAGAAAGACAATGTGTACTGTAAACAATGTTTTTCTCACCGCTTTTAAATTTACTTATAATATTAATTTATAATATTTTGACCTGCCCGTGACTCTATGAATTAATGAAATATGAAATTCAATAGTATACATACTTCAATATGCATTTTAAATTTGGAATTTCAGGGAAAGCTTGAATGCAAATCACATCACAGATTGTGAAGAATCTAGGATTCGTAAAAATATTAAAAAACAAGTTTCGGCTTTGTCAGGTTACTCTGCAACTGCAACCCCTCTTTAAAAGATCCATTTCCTATGTGGTGAAGAAAGATACTGACTTGGGAGATCAAGTGGCTAGCTTTGGGAGACAACATGAGTTTGCAGACATAACGTGGTATCCTAGTCAAGGCAAGGCAGTCTATCGAATTGATGATCGGATTTCTTCTAATACCTCTGGCAATGGCCTATACGACTACATCCCCTTCCGCTCTACTCCTTCTCTCGGATTGGCCGTCGTTAGAGCTACAGGTTTGCTACTATACTGTAAATATAAAGAAAATATGTGTTACCTATACACAAATCGATCCCTCAAACTTTTTCTATGTCGAGCAGCTGCATTGCCATATGAGTAATATTTTTCCCTTTTGATGTCGTTGTTAGAGGACGCTCAAGAATCCTTGAAAGACCCTGACGGGAAGTGCGCCAGCGCAAAACTAATTACATCCACCCTCGTGAACTTGGCTTACGGACTGACTAACAATGGTACTTTTCTTTCCAACTAATTAATTTATGTTCATATTTCTGCGACTAAACTGTTGTGATTGTAGAGTACTTCGGTTGATTTTCAGGAATAGTTTTCACGGGTTATCCTATAATTGGGTACCACAATCGCCTACAGTCGTCAGGAACTTGTCTTGATAGCCCTGAAGATGCATTGATCACGGCATGTCCATGGGATTCAAGAATTAAGGGGGAGTATTTTTTCCAAGTCACATTCAGTATCAGCCTGTCAGTTGTGAAGAGCTTCATTCAAGATGTGCAAAACCTCGTCAAACTGGAGCCTAGAGCATTATGTGGCCTAGAAGTATACAATGGCATCCTCATGCGCTACGTGAAGGCATCAAGTGCCTACCTGGGCAAGGAAGATGATGCTTTGGATTTTGATATGACATTCTACCGAAACAAAGACCCCACGAAACCTAGACTTTATGAAGACATATATGAAGAAATTGAGCAACTCGCAGTGTTTAAGTACGGAGGTTTGCCACATTGGGGAAAGAATAGAAACGTAGTGTTCAACGGTGCACTCAAGAAATACAAAAATGCTGGAGCATTTCTGAGGGTAAAGGAGATGTATGATCCACTGGGGCTCTTTTCCAACGACTGGGCAGACCAAGTCCTTGGACTGAAAGGAGAGGTGAACATAATAAAAGAGGGATGTGCACTGGAAGGATTGTGTATATGCTCACAAGACATTCATTGCGCACCAAGAGATGGCTATCTCTGTAGACCAGGGAAAATTTATCAAGATGCAAGGGTTTGTGCCCTTGTTAGCACTTCTGAGCAGTAACGATGACAGGCTATGGGTCTGTCACCGGCGGATGGATTGATGGTTCTCTAAACTCTAAAATAAGAACTACTATACACCAGTACACCGTCACCGCCTTCCGTTTAGCTGCTGCTACTTTACCGTTACCGCCTTCCGTTTAGCTGCTACTTTACCGTTAAACATGCGCTAGCAGTGGTGGGATTAATTGCAATAAATTAAATTGTCTCGTTTAATTTTTATATAAGCGCGCAATATATGTTGCTTACATGTTTATTCCTATTTAACATATTAAAAAATATATTGCATGCACATTTAACAAATGAGAGTAAGTTTTAAACTTATAACGAAATTAATTCAATTTATTAGCATGAAAATAAACATATATAATAATAAAATATTAACCTAAATTTATATTTTCTAGATGAATTAAGAGAATTCATTTTTTTATCAATTACAAAAATGTTAACAACTTTTAATAAAGTTTAAAACTTTAATGCATATGTTTAGAATTTAGATAGGTATTGTTTATGTGCTGGAAAAAAGTAATCATTTTGAGCTAAAAAAATATTGATTCAACTCAAGCACTTGAGTATGATTTGAGGTTAAAGATAACTTAGTCTAAAACCTTTATTTAAAAAAAAACTGTAGTGCTCTACAAATTTAATTTTAACTTTTAAATTTTTTACTATATATCAAGTCCCAAGTGACTTTTGTAATTCTTTAACGTCACATTGAGATTTTGGATTTATTAAAAATTTAAACCTAAATACATTAATATTTGACATTTAAGTATATATGATAGACAATAATTTTCAATAAAATTTTAACCTAAATTATGAATGGATACCACAATTAAATTAATTTAATTAACTACAAATATGCTCATAACTATGTTTTAAAATAATTTTCTAACAACCACTATTTTAGTTGTTTTTTTTAATATAAATTCGTTGTTGCTTGTTACTTGTTCTGCTCGAAGTAGAATATATTAAAGATACCCAACTTGTTATTGAACAACTTAATTTAAGAATAAATTTAATGAAATTTCTCTTTTATTATTTTTTTGAAAGGTGAAACTATAATATATAAAAATAAGGGAAATGTTCATGGTAATTATCTAACCGATTGAGGGCATGTTTATTGCTTCGTCTGTCTCGACAGTGGTGATACATAGGAATTAGGCTAATGCAGTAAATTTATAGACCAATTCTTTTTTCAGTAATTATTTATCGCTCAGGATATAATATTTTGCCGAATTTAATTTTTCTTTTATTAACAAATTGATACAAGGCAAAATATCGGATCAGATATAAAAAGGTAAACAAAAAAGAATATCAGCATATACCATGCCTTTGAAATTCTGTGACTTGAAGATGGGTGAGGCAGCAAGCCAGCAAATAGATCCTTACTGCGTTCCGATCCTGACCTGAAGCGTTGCGAAGTATGTTCCTTTCGGCTGGGATGATTATTTTCGATTTAGAATGATTTTTATATATAGAAATAATTAAACAGAATTTTTATAAAATATAAAAAGTAAAATTGAAACCGAACCAAAACTGATTCCAACCAATCGGTTTCGGTTCGGTTATTTTATATCAAAAACCAAAACCCAACCAATTGGTTTTGGTTCTATTTGGTTTGGTTCGGTTCGGTTATTTTATATTAAAAATAAAAAATTATATTTTTTTTTTGGACTTTCTGATGGGTTTCAATTTTTGTTCGCTTCGGTTTTTCAATTCAGTTTGATTTATTTTGAACTAAACCGGTTCGGTTTAGTTGAAGTTTTTCAGTTGAGGTTTTTGGGTTTCAGACTTATGAAACAAAAACCGAACCAAACCAAATATTTTTTTAAATATTCTAACCGGTTTAATCAGTTTTTTTTCATGGTTCGGTTTTTTCAATTATTTTTTTTATTTTCTCAGTTTGTCGGTTTTTTTATTCACCCCTACCTATCAGGTACCATGTTTTCTCTTTTAAGTTTTAAGCTTTGTGGGAGGACCCGAACTCAGAAAGAAAATAAAGAGCCTATGAAGGACATGATTTATATGTTTGTGTATAAAGTGAAAGGTTAATTATGTGATTGCATCTGAATTTATAGA
This sequence comes from Populus deltoides, assembly GCA_015852605.2. Taxonomy (NCBI): domain Eukaryota; kingdom Viridiplantae; phylum Streptophyta; class Magnoliopsida; order Malpighiales; family Salicaceae; genus Populus; species Populus deltoides. The sequence goes on along the minus strand of CM027571.2, from coordinate 14,205,161 downwards.
CAATAACAATCAAGTGCATCAATTTTAGTTTTTTCTAGTATCATCGTCTTAACTTTTTTTTCAAGTTATCTTCAGTTGCATAACTTATGTGAACATAGGTAAGAAAATATCTACATGCTTCTTGTAGTCATGATCTTTCGGTTTAAGAGGTTGTTTGTTTTTGCATTTCAAATTGTATTTAAGTGTGTTTTAAATGTGCGTTTAACTTGAAAAAAAATGTTAAATTAATGTTTTTCAATGGTTTTGATGTGCTGATGTCAAAAATAAATAAAAATATGAAAGAAGAAATATTTTGATATATTTTCAAGCGAAAAACACTTTTAAAAAATATTTTGCATTATAATATCAAACACACACTAAGTTTAAGAGCCCAAACCTTGACTATTTTAATGATAGGTTTGGGTTAGAACTGCATGAACGTGCAATCTATTCCAATCACCACCCCTTACACCATGCAAGTTTATATGATTTATGGATCACTATCTAAACGAACAACATCTACAAGCAATATCTTAAATGGCTCTTTCCTACTTTTCTATAATGATTCAATGAGGCAAGGGTTTCTGCCAACACCATCGTTGTTGGATTGATTGTGAGAGCGATCTCACTCTTCAACACATTAACCTTGAAATCAATCATCCTTTCTATTGATGGGAAAAGAAATAAACCATAGATCCCTATAGCTAGAATTCTTAAACAAACCTCACTTTCCTCATTATATAGTCTATTTTTTAACATGGAATCTAAAGAGCTCCAAAACCACCCCTTATTAGTACCTCACCTGTTCATATGTGTTTTTACTATCTTGCAGTCTATCTGAGTAATCTAGGCATAATTGTATAAAGCTTGCTTTTTTGGAGTGTAGAAGTACAACATGTCTGATTGTAGGCCGTTTAATAAAGATTTATACTCTTAGATAGTGGGAGTCATGTCTACAACATCATATGTAAAACACTTGTACTCTAGGTCCTAAAATTAATCATTGGTTTTAACCATTGGCTTTACCCGATAAAACCTCTACTAAGCTCAAGTTATCCTAAGAGAAACTTTAGAGGGAACCAACTACTAGACGGTTTGATTAATCTTTCGCCCTTATACCCAAGTCAAACGAATGATTTTCACATCAGTATCCTTGCAGGCCTCCACCAGAGTTTCCTCTGGCTTCGCCCTGCTTAGGCATAATTCACCATCTTTTAAGTCCCAATAGGCATACTCTCACTTGAACTTTTCTCATAAGATCAAGGTCGGTCAGCAGTGCAACCCTCGAAGGGATCCTGGCAATCAACTTCAATGAGCCTTACAGGTTTACTCGCTTGTTGACTCACACACGTCAAACTCTTTAGTTCATATTTCAAGATGGGACAAATAGGGAGTCCGCAGGCCATTACCTGGAGTGTGCATGTGCCGAGGCACACCATGATGGTGCGCGCTACAGTCTATGATTGTGGCAATGGCATCTTTGTGGGCATTTTAAAGGCTCGGGTTTGGGCCACCACCACAATTTGCATCGATTAACGCCTTGAGCTAATTGGTGGACTCGCTATCGTCGTTCCACATCTAGCTAAGGCGCATCGTCGACCACCATCCTCTTCCCTCTCGATAATTTCAAGCATTCTTTGACTCTCTTTTTAAAATCCTTTTCATCTTTCCCCTATTATACTTGTATGTTATCGGTCCATCGCCTATATTTACCCTTGGACAGAATTTTCCACCAAACTCTCAAACAACGCCTTGTGGTGCGACAGGGTCCAGCCACAATAGGGCTCTCAATTCCTGAGACCTCTATTTATAAGTAAGGATAAAGGTCCTCGAACCTTTCTAAGTGAAATGATCATGTCCCTTGGTTTCATTTGGTCAACCTCAACTCTTCATCATTGCTATACATTTTGATTTCAAGTTAGCCTTTTTTCACTAAATTTTCAATGATTTGAAAAGTCCAGAGCATACATTTTTTGGGTGAATATAAAGTACATATACATAGGAGTAAAATGACATGTTTTTTAGTGTTTTTATATTGCATGAGAGAAAAAAACAAAAAGAATGGCTAAAGTCAACCAAGAACCATGCAAAACAAAGAAGAAAAGGTTGTCATATGCCAGGGGGAAGAAGGTATTATTCTCCTATGCTCAATACGATGTCATTTTAGCATTCTCTTCTATTTTATTTGTTATGAAAAAACATATTGTTTTGCCCAAAATACACCATTTCATTTAAGCTTTTAATTTATCTCTCAAAACAACATTGTTTTAATTTAAAAAGAAGGTTTTTTTTTCAAAACAATCCTCTAAGTTTGTTGCCTTTTCTAGTTTGGTCATTGGCTTTTTTATTTTCATCCAATTTCAATCTTTTTTCTTAAAGTTTTATTTAATCGAGTCTCTTATTTCAATTTTACAAGTAAATACATTTAAAATGGCCCTTCAATGATGGAGTTGTTTTCAATTCATTCATTGGCTTTTTAATTTAAAATTTTAACTATTTTCGTATAATTTCTTTTAATTTTACCTTTGATTGCACTAAAAATAGCCTTTTGATTTTGGTGCCTTTTTCAATTCAGTCATTGGCTTTCTGATTTTAATTTGTTTTACCAATTTCAACCTTTTTCTCAATTTTCTTCACAATTTCACTCCTGATTGTAATTTGTTTTTCAATTTTTTTCTCACTCTCCTTTTGTTTTTGTATTTTGATTTTTTTTTCTTTTTCAATTGCATATTTTTTTATAACATTGTCTGGAAATATTTTGACACAAACATTTTTTTAGAAAAAACATTTTTTCTTAAGAGGGGTAAAAATTGAGTTATGATAATTGTCACTTTTTTACAATGCTTACAATATAAAGTTTATATAAAAATTCTTTCTGTAGACTTTGTTTAGTAAGATAATGCAGAAGGATAATGTTTATGAAGAAACCTTGAAAAACGACCAAGTCGAGAAGTGACCAGTTTCAAAAAAAAATAAATGGTTCAAATTAGAGACCACCAACCCCAACATGAAATTCAAATGGATCAAATCAACTAACCTCATCATGAAATCTAAATAGGACAAATCGAGAGGCAACCAGCCTCATCATAAAATCTAAATGGGTCAAATTGAGAGGCAAACAACCTTGTCATAACCTAATTTTGACTCATTTCCAAAATAATTTTCAAAAATCTAAAAATGAGAAAAAAAAACAAACAATTATGTTTTCAACGCTTTTCATCCATTCACGTGCCCATTTCATAATTTATTACTATTTTTCTCTAGTTGACATCTTTTTTCAAAAAAATAAAAGCATAAGAAATTAAATAAAAAATATCAGTGGGTGAAATATGAAACAAGAAAAAAAAGGGCCAAAGTGAAACTTAGCTACTTGCTCCCCAAGTAATTGGAAGAAGCTGACAAATATTTGTTTTTACTATAAATTAAAAAGATATTTCTTAGAAAATAAAGGGAAAGTGAAAAAACAAACCCTAGCCACTATTAGGGGGTGAGAAAATTAGAAGAAAAAAGAAGAAAGGAGTGAAAAAAAACCCCTAGCCATCATTAGGAAGAAAAAAAAGAAAAAAAAACCTAGGTCATCTTCTTCCTCTCCCAAACCCCAACCACCATTAGAGGGAAAAAGAAAAAAAAACAAGTGAGAGAGAGAGATATAGAAAGAGGATGAGTGAAAATAAAAAAGAGTGCCAAAAAAATTTAAGTGAAAGAGAAAGAAAGAGAAAAAAAAGGAAGAAAGGAAGGAAAAAAAACATGTAATAGCTCTCTCTCTCACAATTCAAAAAACAAAACCACCATACAACCTTCATCTTTCTTATTGATGTTAACCACCATCATCATAATCAACAACACCATTAATTCTAACATGTCTTCCTCCATGATAGCAATCATAGCAGCCCCATTCTCCTTTAATTTTGGTTAAAGTTTGCCTTTCTATAAATTGTTCAACAAGCTTTAGGCCTCTCTCTAAACGACGTGAAATTCTAACAATACTCCCCCCTTTTATTAGACATCTATCCCCAAGGTCCACAGATGAAAATTATGCAAGCAATGTTTAGGTTGTCTCTTATATGGCCTCCTCTTTTGGTAAACGCTTCCACTGGACTAAGCTTTCTTCTTCAAATTTATGTTCTCTTTTGACTCAAACATTGCTCCAAAAAATAATTCAAGCTTAGGATGAAAATTTTCTTTCTAATAAATAAAGATGCCATAAACGTATCTCCTTCACAATTGCAAGCATTTCCTTGACATAGGTTGACCAAAAACATTTTGTATCCCCTAATGCTCGACTCATAAACCCAATGGGCTTGCCTTGTTGTGATAACACTATGCTAATTTTTTCTCTTGAGGCATCGGTTTTAATGGTGAAATAGTAGTAGTGGTCATTGCTTTCTTAAGACCAAGAAGGTTGTTTCGACATCGTCATTCCATCCAAACTTTCCCTTCTTGAGTAAGTGGGTAAAAGGTGGTATAATGATGCCATAACTCTGAATGACCTACCTATAATACCCTGTCAAGCCTAAAAAATCACGCAACTCATAAATATTAATAGGTCAGGCCATGCGAACATTGCTGTAATTTTTTTGTCATCAACCTTTACTCTTTGAGGTGTGATGATATGCCTCGGATACTCTAATTCTTACTGGCCAAAAACACACTTACTTATCTTAGCAAAATATTTATGTTGCCTCAAAATCTCCAAGGTTTGCTCAACCTGCATCACTTGTTTATCCCAAGTAGTACTATAAACGAGAATATCATCGAGAAAAACCAAGATGAATTTTTGAATGCAAGGTCGAAATATATAGTTCGTAATGGCCTGAAAATAATAGGGTGCATTGCAAAAGCCAAAACGCATTACGAGATAGTCGTAATGGCTATTATGAGTATGAAAAGCAGTCTTAGAGATATCGGAATAATTTACTCTTACTTGATGATATCCAGCCCGTAGATCCAATTTTATAAAATAAAAGGTGCCATATAACTCATCAAGCATGTCATCCACCATTAGGATAGGGAAATGGTATTTGATGGTTGCGATATTAAATGCACGGTAGTCCGTGCAAAATTGCTAACTTCTATTTTTTCTTCACTACCAAAACTAGAGAAGAAAATGGGCTGGTGCTATGACAAATGAGCCTAAAATTGCTAACTTGATTCTCATTTAATATGTCATACACATTGTTCTCGGAGCATTCCATCTTGTCAATGCATGTAATGTGATTTTAGGTTCAAGTTCAGCTTTCTGCACCTCTGTTGTATCTCCCACGTGATCATCCTCCAGCATGTATTTGTTGAATAGTAATGTCCTCATGCCCCTCCAAAAGTAATAGCTGTAGTTTTTTACATCTATGTCCTGCTGTAAAATGTTCATTATAGTTGAAACAAAGACCTTGTGCTCTCTTCCTCTACATTTCCTCCTAAGACAAACACTTAATGGGTCTCGTAGGTGTAGCAAAAGCTATATGAGTGGCTGGTGGAAGAGTTAATAGAGCTCTCACAAATGGTAACCTAATGAACCTTTTTTATCATGCAAGTTGATCGTCCCTCATCCTTGCCAAGTTAATAACCTCTTTAAGTGTCTATGGCTTGAACTTTCAAATCCCATCCACTATTTTAGCCTTTAAGCCAAGCATGAATGTCCCCACCAACGCCTTTTACACCCACCCACTCACCTTGTTGTCGAGCTTCTCATATTCACGTTGATAGTCTCTTAACATCCCCAGTTGCTTGATTCTTGAAAGAGCTTCAATAAAATCTTCACAGCCTGATGGTTTAAAGCGAGCCCACAATTCCTCTTGAAATCTTTCCTATGAAACTACATGCCCTTCTTCCTGTAGCATCCTATGAAACCACTGCCACCATTAATTGGTCTCCCCTTCAAGGTGGTAAGTAGCCATGGGCACCTTTTGGTTTTATGTCATGACCTAGTATTTAAAGAATTATTTCATACGGTTGAACCATTCGATTGGGTCATCCCCTGAAAATCATGGGAATTATAGCTTCGCTGTTTTGCACGAGATGATCTGTCGACCCCCATTGTTGTCATCTCAGTGATGGTTATCGTGGTTGGTATTCTCTTGATTTGAGATCAAATATTCAAAAGTCAATTGAGAGCTTCCTCTAGATGGTGGAGTTTGTCGTTCATCCCAAACTCCATTTGTTGAAGTCCTTCTTGAACTACACCAAATCCAAACTCCAAGTGCTCAATACATTCCTTGTTAGTTCCCATTAGCAATTAGTCTCTGATGCCAATGATAGGTCCTAATAAATATTACAAATGCTAACGTAAATTGTTTTTTTTCTTTGGGTGAGAAAAGTACCATAATTTGGATGAATATTTTTCTCTTACTTCATTAATAAATTCTAACTACTTAAATAAGCAAAGCTACGTACAAGAATGCTAAAAATAAAGGGAAATTAGTAGTTAACAACTAGAACTTCAAACACATAACAAATAGAGCATAACAAATGGAAATAACATGCAACAAGATAACACATAAAACTCTCAACTATGATGTGAAACTCTTAATGGCAACAGGATAACACGTAAAACTCTCAATAGAAACAGTCATTTCCTTTTATTATTATTGACGTGGGTGTCCGGGTCAGCTTTCGCGCACCTCAACTAATCCCATAGGCCCTAAAGTTAACGACCATGCAAGCCTCTAGTGGTCCTGATGTATGTAGGACTTAAACTGATGATCTATAGGGAGCAAACCTAGGACCTGACCAGTTGAACTATGGGAAGTATCAATAGAAACAACCGTTTTGCATTTACTGGAAGTAATGGAGGAACGTTAACAACAATTTCTGTCACCTCACATCCGCTGGAACTTGTCAGGACAATGGTGGTTTACACCAACTGTAACTCTTAATCTAGACCTCATAATTTAAGGGAAAAAGAGCTCTAGTTTCGTGTTAAGACAGACACATCCGTCTTGCATCCAAAGGTATGAATGCTTTTGCCGTTCTTTTTGTACTTCTTTCTTTTCATCCTCCAGTTCGTTGTTTTCAAGAGTTCTTTTGTTCCATTTAATTTTTGATTTGTGCTAGCCAACATGTGTACTTTTACTGTGTTTCTATAGCTTTGTGAGTTGTAAGGAATTTGCCATGGAATAGAAACTTTAAGAACCATCGGTCCTTTTCCTCTGTTTCTTGTCATGGGAAGTAAAAGGTAAATGTTTGTAGTCATCAAGTTGTGTGTGTGTGTGTCTATATATATATATATATATATATATATATATATATGGGATCTATAAAGCTTGTTTTGTGATATGGTGACTGACACGTTAGTTTAATGATAGCAGAAAAGGGATTATAGTAGGCTAGCTATCCTTTATTTCATGCTTGTCCTATATGCATTTCTGGCAGTATTAAGGTAGAGCCAAGTAGCATCTTAAGGTGCCTCTTTTCTCCGATGCATGCCATTTCCAGATGATTACTAGCAAAGTTGGAGGGAGTATTGGGTTCCAGATCACTTAATGCTTGTGTTTCATCATACATGGAAGCTCAATTTTTTCCTCTTTGATGAGGTCGGGCTTTGTTTGTTAGTAGCATGGGTTCCTTTTAATGAGATGTGGGTCATTTCTCTAAGGCTTTTGAATAATCTCTCAAAAGATGGACATTTGTTGATTAGACTTTATGATTGGTTTGGATCACATATTTGTTCTAGGGTGTTGTGAAACTAGAAACTTGTATTGCTTGTCCTAGCCCTACAAATGAAATTATGTCTAGAATTGAGGAAGCTACAAAGCCTCTAGGCTTTAACGTCGATCAGCGAAACTACAAGGTAATGGTTTCTATCTCCAATTTATATTTATTAATTATAATTTCCTCTTTCTTTCATCCCACTTCACCAATTTTATTAAAATCAATATTTACATGTAGGGGTTTATTTGTAATTTTTTATTTTAGGGACTAAATTGTTCATACCATAAAATTAGAGGGTCCAAGACATTCTAAAAGGACTAAAATGTTATCAAAATAACATTTAGGGACTAAAATTTATTCCGGTTTATTTACTACCCATTATCAAGGTTGTTAAAATCATGATTTAACTCATAAAATCATGCGATTTTACGAGTTAATATACACTTAACGTGCTAAATTGTTCTAAAAACTCGAAAATGGATGAAATCGGGTAAAATCGCTAAAATCGGGTGAAATTGTGTAAAAACGCGATTTCACCACCGATTTAATGCTTTCAGCAAAGAAAATAAAATGTGAATCATTGTTCCCTCCAGCTCCAGGTGTCAAGCAATTATTGGCCTATTACACACACAAAACAAAAGCAAAGTTACGTTCTCCGTATTCTCCTTCTCTCAGCCGTCCAAGTTCCAACAATCAACCATAGGTCCGCCACCAATAACACTTTTTTTTTATTTTTCCATCATCGACGACGTCTTTTTCATCAACCATCGTGAGATCCAGATTTCAGACAACAATAGCGGTGTCTCTCTAGTCTCCACCAGCCATCGTAAGTTATTCTGTTTATCTTTTTTCACCTCCTGCAAAAAGCATCATGATTTAGAGTCTAGAGTAATTTATTTGTAAAATTGCAAACATGCCACCTGTGTCATGGGTCTCTCACCGAATCCCAGGCAATTAATTTGTCTAAATTGGTGTTTTTATATTTACAATTCAGTTTCCATAGGACACTCACACAAAAAGAATAACAACTAACCCTGAATAAATGTCCATCTGTGAATTTTTATTTTTTGATAACAAAAAAGACAGGAAAGCAAAAGTCTAAGATATTCATCTATGAATTTATTCAGGGTTATTTTTTATTTGAAAACAAGCCAAATAGTGTTTGCTAACTGTTTGTGAATGCTTAAGTTGAGTACATTTGACTGTTCTTTAGCAGTGTTTGAAGATTTTGATATGTAACTTTAAGCAAATTTGACTGTTCTTTAGCAGTGGTTGAAGATTTTCATTTTATTTTTAATATTGTCATTTTTTTTAGGTTTTTGTTAAATTTATAGTTTCTGTGAAGGACTGAAAGCCATTGAGATTGTTTGAGACACATTGAAAAAAAAATGTTTTGATTTTGAATGTTATATAGATGGCAGAAAACTGGGTTCATAGTAGATATTGTGTTCTATCTTGTGAAGATTTTCTTATGGATTATGTTAAAATGGTTTTCACCTTGATGGTTTGACTTGTTTATTTTCCAGAATGGTTTGACACTTTGACTTGTTTATACTGACCGAGAAGAGAGAGTCAGAGCTTAAGGGACAGAGAGGAAAACACTACAAACAACAAATAAAGCATTTGGAGAAAAATGTAAGTCATGAGTTATAATGCTATATTCTGTGTTTTGGATCCAGTGTTTTACTTCTCAAAATTGTTAACTAAGTTACTGATTTTAATTAGTTTTTGAATTCAGTATTATGGTAATTCTTGTTTGATAGCTTAGATGGGATGTTTAATATCTAGATGCATTATTGTTCTAACACATGTATTATGGTACTTTTTTTTAACAAAAAATTAATTACAATCATAAAATGTTTGGATTGATTACAAGGTTGATTTGAGTTGATTCTTAAATTGTTATACTTATGGCATCTAGAAAAAATGCTTCTGGTAATAGACTTGATATGGGATGGCATCATGGTATAGATGTTGATAAGAATTCTAGAAAAGTTATGTGTAAGTATTGTCAAAAAATTATTAGTGAAGGTATTTTTCATTTCAAACAGCATTTGGCATGCACTTGTAAGGACGTTGAGTCATGTCAGCAAGTACCAGAAAATGTTAAGCAGATGATTTTGGGTGTTTTAGTGAAAAATCTAGAAGAAACTGAAAAGAAAAGAAAGGCCCATCAATATAGTGGAAATGATGATGATGGTGATGAAATAAAAGAAATTAGCTCCAAAAACAAAGAAAAGAGAGTAGCTAGTGGGAGTTGAAGTACACAAACAACCCTAAATCAATTGCTAAAAAAGGATATTAGAGAAGAAGCATGTCGACAAATTATAAGGTTTTTATACACTAGTGCAATTCCATTTAGTTGTGTAAAAAACCCTGAGTTTATTAAGGCACTTGAAATGGTTACAAAGCATTAGCCAGGTTTCAAGCCTCCATCCTACCATGATATTAGAGAAAAGTATTTAAAGCAAGAAATGGATCAAACAATGAAATTCCTTGAGGAGTACAAGCTAGAATGGAAAAAAAAACAAGTTCAATAATGTTTGATGGATGGACAGATAAAAAAAGACATTGTATTTGTAACTTTTTGGTTAATAGTCCTAAAGGGACAGTTTTTTTATCATCGGTGGATACTTTTAATATGTCCAAGACTACTGATAAGGTATTTGAGATGTTAGATGTCATTGTAGAGAGGATTGGGGAGGAAAATGTTGTCCAAGTAGTCACTGATAATGCTGTAAATTATAAGGCAACGAGACAATTATTAATGGAAAAAAGAAAGAGTTTGTTTTGGACACCATGTGTTGCCCATTGTATTGACTTGATATTAGAAGATTTTAAGAAGAAGTTAGAGGTTCATCAAGTAACTATTGTTAAGGGGAGGAGAATCATCTCATATATTTATTCAAGAACCATTCTTATTTTCATGCTAAGGCACTTTATGAAAGGAAGGGATTTGATTAGGCTTGCTGCCGCTCGGTTTGCTACTGTATATTTGACTCTAGGATGTTTGAATGATCATAAAATGCAGCTGATGACTGTGTTTACTTCCAAACAGTGGAGTTCATGTAGGTTTGCAAGAATAGAAGAAGGGAAACGAATTCAAAATTGTGTTTTGGACAGCAGGTTTTGGCATGATGTCACTATATGTATTAAGGCAACGTATCCTCTAATTAAATTTCTTCGATTAGTTGATTCAGATGAGAAACCAGCTATGGGTTTTATATATAAAGCAATGGAGAAGTAAAAAAGAAGATATAAGTGAATTTTGGTTTTATGAAAAAAAAGATATATATCTTGCTAATTTTTATTTCAAATGTTGTCATCTATTAATATGAATGTCTTTAGAGATACTTCCAATTGAGATATTCCTAGATTGTAATGATATTTTTGTTATTTTTTTTATAGTTATATACCTATATGAAATATTGTTGATGCAAGATGGGAACTTCAACTCCATAGACCCTTACATGCAGCAGCTTATTATTTGAATCCTCATTATCATTATAATCCCAATTTTAAGGTTAATGCCAACATTAAAATTGGATTATATCAATGCTTAGAAAGGATGGTGCCTAATGCAAGTGAAAGGTGCAAAATTAACTTACAACTTGAATCATTCAAGGATGCAAAAAGGTTGTTTGGCATTGAGGCTGCCAAGACAGCAAGAGATAAAAAAAAAAAAAAAACCTCCAGCTCAATGGTGGGATTCTTATGGGGATGAATGTCTAAAATTACTAAGGTTTGCAATCCAAGTTCTAAGATTGACTTGTACTTCATCTGGATATGAGCGTAATTGGAGTGCATTTGAAATGGTGAGTTTTTTTATTTTATTATTTTAAATGTTGAAATATTTGATTAAAAATCTTATAAATTTGAATTGTTTATTTAGGTTCATACAAAACGAAGAAATCGTTTGCACAAGAGAAAAATGAATGACTTGGTATTTGTAATATGTAATCTGAAATTGAATGATAACCAAGTCAAAAAGCAAGCTGATGATTTTGGTGTAGAAGATGATCTTTCATCTGATGATGATTGGATAACCGATGGAGAAAAACATTCAAACTTTGATATGTTTGGTGCTATTGACAGCGCAACACGAAGAAAAAATGGTAATGAAGATGAAAATGATGAAGAAGAAATTCCTAATGATGCTGAAATGGAGAGTCATGGCATAGTTTTAAAACCCGGCCCGACGGGTCCACCCGGGACCTGGCCGACCCAAATCTAAGCAAAAAACAGGCTGGGAATTGGCCCAGTCAGACCCGGTCGACTCGGGATCTAGCCGGCCCGGGCAAACCCGGCTGAGACCCGGGTTTATTTTTTATATATATCTTTATGACCGAAACGACGTTGTTTTGGCCTTTTACACTTAAAAGGCCAAAGTGAGAAGAGCAGAGGAACGAACGCAGTGCAGAAGTGAGAAGACCTAATTAATTTCAAACCTAATTCAACAAATTTTCAAACCCATTTCAGACGCGAAGAAGAACAAAGGAGCAGAAGACTCTTGAATCCTTGATCGTTGTTTCAAGTCTGAGAATAAGGCATGTGATCTTGCTTTAGCGAAGTGGATGATTGATACATGTGTGCCATTTAATGCTATTAACTCTATGTATTATCAGCATGCCATAGATGCTATAACAGTTATGGGTCCTGGTTATAAAGGACCAAACTTGCATGATATTCGTGGTTATTACTTGGCAAAAGCGTTTGATGAAGTGAAGATTTATGTTGAGAGTTATCGAGAGATTTGGAAGAAGACTAGTTGCATATTAATGGCTGATGGATGGACAGATCAGAAAAGGAGGACTTTAATTAACTTCTTAGTATATTATCCTAAAAGAATAGTTTTTTTTTAAATTGTGGATGTATCAGATGTCTCAAAGACTACTAGATTGTTGTATCAGTTGTTTAGAGAGGTTGTTTTGTATGTTGGGGTATAAAACATTGTGCATATGGTGACTGATAATGCTGCAAATTATGTTGTTGCTGGTAGGTTATTAATGCAAGAATTTTCTTCAATATTTTGGTCTCCTTGTGCTGCTCATTGCATCAATCTCATGCTCCAGGACATTGGTAAATTGCAATCAGTTTTTTGTGTTGTTGAGCATGCTTCTGGTATCACAAAATACATTTATAATCATTGTTATCCATTGTATTTGATAAGGAAGTTCACTGGAGGAAAAGAAATACTTCGTCCAGCTCCTACTCGTTTTGCTACAAATTTCATTGCATTGCAAAACATTTTAGCTCATAAAGATGAGTTGAGAGCTATGGTGACATCTAGGGAATGGGTCTCATCTACTTATGCTAAAGATAGCAAAGGAAAAAAAATTTGTTGAGAGTGTGCTAGACTCTCTGTTTTGGGAAGAATGTGCAATAATTGTGCGAATGAGTGAACCTTTAGTTTGAGTTCTACGAATGGTTGATGGTGATGATAGACTTTCAATGGGATATTTGTATGATGTTATTCATCATGCAAAAGAAAAAATGATGAGGAGATTTCAAAAGAGAAAGGCTAGAGTGAAACCTTTCATGGACATTATCAATAATCGGTGGGATGGACAACTATATAGAAATCTTTATGCAGCGGCATTTTGGTTGAATCCTCGATTTCAATATGATGCAAATATAATGGATAAACATATGAGCACCATTTCTGGACTTCTAGATATTCTTGAGAAGTATGCACATGGAAATCTACCATTGCAAAGTAAGATTACAAGTGAGATGAAGTTTTTTAGGAATGCTGAACATGAATTTGGTCGAGCATCCGCAACAAATAATCGCACCATTATGTCTCCAGGTATATAATTTTTATATTTAAAAATATTATTTGATAGCCTTACACTCTTACTTATTATTTTTTTGTATAGATGAATGGTGGATGACATATGGAACTAGTGCTCCAAATCTACAACAGTTGGCTATACGAGTGTTAACTCAAACTTGTAGTTCTTTGGGATGCAATAGAAATTGGAGTATGTTTGAACATATTCACTCCAAGAAGAGAAATAGATTGGAGCACTAAAGACTTAATGACCTTGTTTATATCTACTGCAATCTAAGATTGAAACAAAAGTATTTTTCTTTTCTCTAATTTCTTAAATATTATTTTATCTTATTTAGTAGCATTATTAATACTTATATTGTGTTAACCTTCACTTTTAATATATAGGAATTATTGGTAATGATGAAATTATAATCCAATTAATGTTGAGACAATTTGTGACATTGAAAATTGGGTAGTGGAAGATAACCCGTCAATTTTGACAACTGAAGAAGCAGAGAGTTTTCACCAAGCTCTATCAACTATGACCATACAAGATATTTTAGACGATGGTAATTAATGATTGATTATTTAGTGATAAATATTATTTAAAATAAAGTATTGTTTAACACATAATATTTATTTGTTAATTGTGTTTGAAATGTAGATGTCATAAATGTTAATGAGATTGAAGATGATTGTGATGATGAACTTTTAAAGGAGCATGCTGGTGATTTATTAGGTGTTGACGAGATTGACTCATTTCCATCGACGTTTGATCCAAATTTTGCTTCCATGGACACAGAAGAATTTAATGTGCTCATTCAACAAAAGTGAATGTGTTGTTAATTTAGAATTTATGTTGTTAGATGTTTTGTTTAAAATATTTTAGAATTTATATTTGGTTTGTGTTTTGGATATTGAATTAAATTTATGTTGTTAGTTTAAAATTTAAATTTGGTTTATGTAAGTTTTGCATTGTAAATTTATAACTAGTTAGGTGTTTTTTTTTTTTTGTCAACCCACTTGACCCATGACCCGATCACTGAATCGGGTTGATGACCGGATCGGGTTTTAAAACTATGAGTCATGGTACTAAAGATGATTTGGAAATTCAAATTGATGATATTGGTGTTGGTATTAGTAGTAGCACTAATGTTCATAATATTAGTGTTAGTACTAGTAGTGACACTAATAATCCTCTTGATGCTAATAATATTGATGAATGTCTGAGGAATAATAAGGAAGATGAAGGCAATGAAGCTGGTTTTAGTTTACATGACAAACCAGCAGATTATTTGTTTTAAGTTTGTTAATTATTAGTTAATAAAAAGTTATTTAAATTATATATGAATTTTTATTTGAACCATGTATTTTAAAATGCTTGAACTATGTGTTGAACTATATATAAATTTTTATTTGAAGCATGAATTTTTTTAAGATATTTTAAAATTTCTTATAATTTTAAGATCTGTTTTTACAAACTAAGTTTATTTTGTACAATTTTAATAACCTTGCCCATTATCCAAGCACGTCAACTCCCATTTACTACGCCCTCCTTTTTTTATTTGTATAATAGTGTCCAGTGGAGACATCCGAAACTCCAAAAAAAGGGGCCTTTATTCCTGCAACCTCCCCCGTCCCCACCGGGAGTTCATCTCATTTTCTCCGGTTCATTCTGCATTAATTTCGGAATGGAAGGATTTAATAGCTAGATAACTCTTGTGAGTTCCTAATAGACTATAATTAGTGTAATTTATGTCCCTAAACTAAACTAAATTGTATCAACATCTTGGGTCTTACAACTCGCCTGATGCATTTTTTACTTGGATTTATACTGAGTTTGACTCGTCAATTTCCATTCACTGTACACTCCATTTTTTATTTGTATGACGTAATATTGTGCAGCCCAGCCATCCAAAACTCCCAAAGGATGGGCCTTTATCCCCCGTCCCCCCGGTAGTTCATCCCCCTTTTCTCTGGTTCATTCTGCATTAATTTCTGGAACTGAACATATTGAGATTTTCCAACTTGATGATGGTTCGTGTAGTTGGAGAGACCCAATCTAACAACAGTTTTCCTGTTTTTTTTTTCTCTTTTTTTTTTATTTATTTTTTGTCTGTTAAGAGTTCTCTTTCATGTACCCTCGATACCTCACTAGTCATTAGCGAGCAAGAAGGTTTCTTGGATGTATGATTGTATTCTCTGCTTCTTTCAATATATTTTCCGGGAACTGGTGGCATCAGCGTGATTGTGAAGCCTGAGATATTGTACTGTTGATGAACCGTATTTTAATTTGTATAGAAGCTTGGTTACAAATTGAGAGATGACGGGCTGGTTAATGCTTTTCTCCATGATGTAGCTAAAGGTTCACTGCAGCGAGTGATTATTTGAGCGAATAATAAATTATTAATAATTATAAAGCGACCCTTCCTGAGCCCAACGACTTAATTCACTCTCTCGACTTAATTCGCTCTCTCAACTGTATTGACATATTTCTGGCTGCCTCACCTGTAATAATCGTACCATGAATGGTTGTGTGTTTTAAAATTCATTTTAAGAGAATTAAAAAAATTATTTTTTTTAAATTAATATTTTTTTGTGTTTTCGTATTATTTTGATACGTTGATATTAAAAATAATTTTTTTAAAATAAAAAAATATTATTTTGATATATTTCTAAGTGAAAAGCACTTTAAAAAACAACTACAACCACATTTATAAACACCTCCTAAATCCACAATATCCATCATTCATTTACTGCGTATATAGTTTTGTGGTTGTTTTTCTAGATATGGTTTTAAGAAATAAATTTTTAAAAAATATATATTGTATCTTTTTAATAATTAAGATTTTAAGTTAACGTTTTTAATTTGACTAATATAAAACTATAGGAAGTTGATTAATCAAATAATTTTAAAATAATAATTACAATAAAACATAGTTTTAACCATACATTACTACAAATCCTTATTGATTTCAACATGTTATCATCCAACATGCACATGAAGTGTTATGACAGGTCAAATTCAAGTACTCAACCACTTAAATTATGTTTGGGAACACGGCTGCGGCTGCGTTCTCAAAAATTTTGAAATTTTATTTTTATTTTTACTAAAATTGAATATAGTTTGTATGTTTTGGATCGTTTTGATGTGCTAATGTTAAAAATGATTTTTAAAAAATAAAAAAATATTATTGACATGTATTTTGGCACAAAAAATTATTTAAAAAGCATTCGTAATCACACTGTCAAACATGCTCTTATACTATGGTATTATTGTACTAGACACTTCACCGGTCAGATCCCTTCATGGTTCGAGAAAGACATAGATAATTTAAAGCAAACAAGGTTGCAACTCCATATATAATGTTAAACGAACACCAACATGGTTACGTGAGAAATAGTTGGCATGTTAGGAATATTCATGCGTAGATTTTGTATCTTTTACTAAAAAAACAGAATTATTTTAAATTAAAATCTTAAATAAATGTGGAAGGAAACTTAGTGTTATGTGGGGTTGAAGGGTTGGCCAAATAAAAAGACAAAGAAAATTAGATTTAATTGATTTGAATACTTATTTACTTTATGTATTTAATGTGTATATATATATATATATATATATATATATATATATATATATATATGGTTTAAATCAAGCCTAGCTCCCATTTAAATTCATCTCCATTCATCACCTATTTAAATTCATCTCCATTCATCACCTTCATTTAAATTCATCTCCATTCATCACCTTCATATATATATAAACACTAGTACCGCCCCTTGCCTAAGGGATCATAGACTTTCTATATATTTATGAGTCATAACAACTTGCGTGAAGGTAAAGACATAATAATGAGCTATTCGTAATTTATCTGATGCCTAAGGGATCATAGACTTTCTGCATATTTATGAGTCATAACAACTTGCGTGAAGGTAAAGACATAATAATGAGCTATTCGTAATTTATCTGATGCGTATATTTGTCAAAGCTATTATTTGAATCCTGCACCGACATTTCAATATGTCAATTATTTGTCAAAAATAGTATAATTTATTTGTAATTTATTCGTAATTTAATGAGCTATTTGCCTAAGCTTATAGATCTATTTGTAATTTATTCGGGCTGCGCTATGGGTCATATGATAGAATTTTTTAATGGTATAATCTTAATGCCTGTATTTTATATGTTTCAATGATTTAAAAACTGCTATTTATATAAAACATCAAGCAAAAGTTATGTTTATCAAACACGTAAGTACAAATTCAAAGGGATTATAAGCTTAGAATATATGTTGGAAGCAAGACTTGATCAAACCAAATCATAAGCAATGTAACTTAGCAATAGTCAAAGAAAAAAAACATCAACATCCATGTATTGCTTAAGAATATGCCAGGTATTTTTGTTTTTGCGTTTCAAAAGTATTTTTAAAAAAAATAAATTTTTTTTATTTTAAATTAATATTTTTTGATGTTTTCGGATTATTTTGATGTACTAATATAAAAAATAATTTTTTTAAAATAAAAAATTATTATTTAATGAATTTTCAAGTAAAAATCACTTAAAAAAAATTATAATTATATTCTTAAATACTCCCTAAAATATATTGTTGTTTGAGAAGTCACAGTTCGGTTCATACCTAGTCAAGTATTGTTCGGGTAGCTTATCATTTAGACTTATCATTACTCGTCATAACACTGGTCGTAAATGAAATCTTGTTTGGGTACACGTTACTCCTTAGATGCATTAATTTTTATTTAATTTTTTTCAATTTTCATACTCTCTCTGTTGAGACTTGAGAGAGAAGAAAAGCAAAACTGTTGGTGCTCTTCTTTTTTGCCCTTTTCCACTCCAAGATCCAAACATGTTCTAATATTGTATCATTATCATATGTGTAATTCACAATGTGATAATTAGCTATCTCGCATGTATACTTTTTAAACCCCGTTGGATTTAAATTTTAAGTTTTAAATTTTAATCGAATCATCAAGTTAATTCCTATCTAAAAAAATCAAAACATTATTTTAGTAAAAAAAAAAGATAAAAATTAACAAATTACAACTAGGTTTTGCCGGATCAACCCATCAAATTGGCTGGGTTACACTAACTTATGACTTTTTCTATTTATTTTTAACCCAATCTATTTCAACCCTAAATATACCAGATTTTAAATTAACCAGCCGAATCAGATCGGGTTGCAAAACTATGCCAATATGTATGATTTGGAATGAATATATATATATATATATATATATATATAATAAGAGAGAGGAGGGGGGGGGGGGGGGGGGTCATGTCGGTGATGCGTGAGGGACTAAAATGGGGGGCGTCATGTCGGTGATGCGTGAGGGACTCTAAAATTTATAAGCGAATTACCAGGTATCCCTGGTTATTGTCCGCGACGAAATAATCTTTATAGTCAAAAGGCCACTTAAGTCAAAGCCGTCTTGTCAAGATTAATAATCGGATGGATGAGCTTGCATTGGTAAACTGAGCAACTATAGCCTTACGGGTACAATGGGGTGATTGCCGGTGTTTATTTTTTAAAATATTTTTTATTTTAAGATATATTAAAATATTATTTTTTATTTTTTAAAAATTATTTTTAATATTAATATATAAATTTTTTTTAAAAAAATACTAATTTAAAATAAAAAATAAAAAATATTTTTATAACACAAAAATAAAAATACACAGCCATAAGTCTGTCTTAAATGCTTAAAAACTTTATTTCATCTGAACCCAATTAATAAGACCAAGCTCGCTCCTTGTGATCGGGGAAACCGATCATACTAATTGAAACTTAACTAATAAAAATATAAATGAAAAATATATAAAAAATATATGCGAGTAGGCACAAATATTATTTTGTTAAAAATTTTAAAAAAATATTTAAAATTAATTTTTTATATTTCTAAATTGTTTTGATATAAATATTATTTTAAAATAAAAAACATATAGCACTGTGGGCAAGGAAAGAAATTGGATTACAAGTGAAATGCGTGTTTGCTATGAAAGTCAAAGAGTTGAAATCTCGTGCCAAAGTGGCCCACATATGCTAGCAGAGGAGATCTATTAAAAGTAAGCAAGTTAACGCGATATCAAACAACATCATCAAGTAAAACAAATCAAAAATGAACAAACTAGACAATGGGGCCTGCCGCGCCTTTGTGTATTATTTTTTTTGTAATTTAGCAGTTTCTGCATCAATTCTCCAGCTTTGTTGTTCTTGAACTAATTTTCTTAATTGCAACAATTGTTTTTATAATGCAGCATTATACTGACTAAATGTAACAGACTCAGCAAAAAGCTGTACTTTTTTTTATACATATTTATAATTAACAGAGTTATCCAAATCAGTCCCTGGTTCTTCAAGAAATCTCCAATTCAATCCCTACATTTGCTTGACCGTACAACATCCACGGGAGAGGGGGGAAAGGAAAGAGAAAGAATACTGCGACACAAATCTTGTCGCTGCGCAAACTCCTAGCTCAAATCTAATTCTTCGTTACTGAAGAATAATACGCGGCACGCATCTAGTTTTTCATAGCAATGATTACGGGCACATGCCATGTCAATACGACGCCGCGCAACTACCTCCTGGCATTCCATGGCGTATACATAAATTCTCCATTACATAGCTGTCCGGCACATGTCTCGCCAATTGCTGGAAGGGCGCTATTCTATTTTATTTAACCAATTAATAATATGTGCAGACCAACCATTTGTATTTCATTTTTTATTACGGAAGGCAGGAGGGCAGCTAAAAAAAAAATTCAAACCCATCATACCAGTTATGAAAAACCTCATATTTTAATTTGAAGTTTTTCCAACTTTGTCAGAACTCAAGCTCTTGTGAACTGATAAGAATAATCGAGCGCACAACCACGAAGACGGTGGGCACGAACTAGGCCTTAAGCTAATGGGTTAGGATAATCATGAAAAACGAGAAACTCATAGCAGAATAAGAAAAAGAGCATTGAAAATGAATTATGAAGCCCTGCACGAAAGAAAATTCTGGTTTGAGACTTGGCGCGACATTATTAAAAGCAATTATGCAAGGCGCATAATGCACCACGCTACTGGCTTAAAAAATCTTCTGATAAGGCAGGATGGGAGGAATTTTGGCGTGTGAAAACGAGTTGGCTTCACACACGGTAAGCACTAGTAGCTATAGTGCAACACCTCAGGAAAAAAAAACCTACTCCCTCGCCATTTTTCGTAGCCCGTGCATCGACAACTTCACTTCAAAGGCTGCAGCCTCCAAGAGAGGAGAGATGGAACACCTCTCCTTCAAGGTGTGTGACAGGTGGAGATCAAATGATTCAAGTGAAGTTAGTTCGAAACCCCGTATACACTTTAGGATTTCCTGTTAAGGCAATTAATCCGACCCCCTTGTCACGAGGGTACATTCACTTATCACAGATTGACATAGTCGTGCTTTCCAATTTTACTTTCTTGTCTGTCTTCTATCCCAACAAAAAATAATGATCCCATTTCCATTTTCTCACGCGCAATATATATATACACACACACACACACACACACACACACACACACACACACACGCACACACACATATTCCCATTTGGCAAGTATTAAAATCAAGCGGGTTAAAATTAAATTAAATTAAATTAAATTAGTTCTCTTAACTTGAAAGCATCCTGACTAGCATCTTTCTTTTCTTTGGCACAAACCCTTTACGCTATATATATAGGTGTCCACAGATCATCATTAAAAGCAAGCAGCTCTATATGTATGTCTGTGAATGTAAAATTATATATATAAAAAACTCTTCTCAACCAAGCCATTGTCAATACTCAAGAAAATGGAAATATTCCAGCGAGTCCTCCTATCAGCCAGCTGTCTCCTATTGGCGGTCTTTATGGTGGGTTGCAGCCCCCCGGAGAACCACATCAAATGCTCATCGACAAACACAAACTGCACTATCACAAACTCGTATGGCACTTTCCCTGATCGCAGCATATGTCAAGCAGCAAACGCGGCATACCCCACCACAGAAGAGGAGCTGATTTCAATAGTAGCAGCAGCGACCAAGGCCAAAAGAAAGGTGAAGGTGGCAACTCGTTATTCTCATAGCATCCCTAAACTAGTTTGCCCAGATGGCCAAAATGGATTGCTTATAAGCACCGATTACCTCAATCGTACACTGGAAATTGACGTTCAATCGATGACAATGAGCGTAGAAAGTGGAGTCACTCTGAGACAGCTTATCAACGACGCTGCCAAGGCTGGCCTTGCATTGCCTTACTCGCCATATTGGTGGGGCTTGACCATTGGTGGCCTATTGAGCACGGGTGCGCACGGCAGCACATTGTGGGGAAAGGGGAGTGCAATTCATGATTATGTGGTGGCACTAACAATTATTAGCCCTGGAGGACCGGAAGATGGTTATGCTAAGGTCCGGAGCCTCGACGAGAGTAATAGTACTGAACTTGATGCTGCCAAGGTCTCGCTTGGAGTTCTTGGAGTTATTTCGAAGGTACGTATGCTGTCATTATCTCCTCTCTCTTTTTGCCCTTTCCTCCTGCCCTTTTTTCGGTTCGAAGGCTGGCTTCACTACAGTGGAGTCACATTAGTGTCCCTTTGGATAGTTGTAATGCAAAAACTATTCGGCATAATTAACTACTACCTTATATACATTTTAATGATAATATCCTAAAATTATTACCAGTTATCTAATAAATTAATTTGTGCAATCCAATAAAATTGTCTAAATATCAAAACTAATAATAAAAAAGATATGCAAAGATTACGATACTGTGATTAGGACAAGAGTTAAACAATATTTAACTTTTAGCGTCGAGAAAATCAATGACACTAATTACTTGATAATAATAGAAGAATGAAATCGAAATGAGATTAAAAAAGTAACTCAACATAAGCACGCATGTAAAATATGATAATTACAACGTCCCATTCTTTCCACCGTTGGATTGCATTTCAAGTTTAATTACTTCAAATTAATATAATTGGTTTCCTTCTTTTCGTTGTCGGATTGCATTTCAAGTGAATTACTTCGGTTCCCTAAGAAAAGGACACAAATGGAATTTAATTCTAAGTAACACACAGAGAACCGTACATCATCAACACGCATAGCGTAGAGGAAGAGGCGCAGAGGTCTTCTGTTTTTCTTGGTGGAAATCGACCATACAGGAAGGACACTCCTTTGTTTGGTGGGAAGAGAAAAAAGAAGGTTATTCCATCGTATAAAAACTTAATTATTAAGCATGTTTTTAACCTATTTTTTTTTTTGGTGGGGATAGAAAATAGAATTGTTATTATTCCATCATATAAAAACTTAATTATTAAGTATGTTACAGTCAATAAAACCATTTCAATATAAAAAAATATAAGGTGTTTAGATAATGTCCTAAATACAAATATTTTGAAATTTATATAAACTTACATTATTTTATTTGAATTTAATTTTAATTAAAAAAATTAAACAAGGACTATAGAATATTCTGATGTCATATTAAAATGTAACGAAATGCTGTAATAAAAGAGTTCAAGCCAATAATTGATGAGAGTTTTGTCACTTAATAAGGGAGTGAAATAATTCTAAGAAAAATGCTAATTTACGAGTATTTCACCGCGACGATCAATGCTTTTTTTTTTTTTTAATTATGCTTGTTCACGCTGTATAATAAAGAAAGAATTGATTTTTTTTACATAATATATAAGTACACTGCCATGTGATATGGCTTAGTGTAAGTAATTAAATAATGAGATATTGGAAGTGATGCTAACCCATTAGTTTATCTACCATATAAATTTTATAATTTTATAATAAAACTCAACCGACAATTTCCGACTTTGTAACCAGAAAAATAAAATAAAAAACGATTTGCCGGCCTCTTAATCTATATTAAAATATATATATATATATATATATATATATATATATAGAAAGAGCATGAAATAATTAATGGATTAATTACTTGTATGCTTGGCGCACAACCTCTTATGCTTTTCAATACCATTAATATATAATCCCGCACGCTTTGATGTGTAGGAACATAAATTTTTTTATACTTGTACCATGTCGATGTCAGTGGACAATTATACTGAGCTATTGTTTATTATTATAGTAGTGATTATTTTTTAATTTATTTTTTATTTAAAAATATATTGAAGATAATATTTTTTTATTTTTAAAAATTATTTTTTATATCAGCATATTAAAACCATCTGAAAACACTAAAAAAAATTAATTTTAAAAAAAAAATTAATTTTTTTTAAAAATAAAATGCTACTACCAAAAAAAAAAATTACACTCTGAATTAAAAAGAATGTCCGAATGATGGTATCGGAAAGAATTGCCTACCTGTTGATTATTAGATTAATTGAAGATGGAGATGTATATTTATTCATCCCAAGATGGAGATGTATATTCCAAGTCTTATTATTAATCCTTTAATGATATGGCATAATCATCCCAGCTATTAATCTCAAAGATATCTTAAATTAAATTTGGGTTGGGCTTTGTCAGGTTACTCTGCAACTGCAACCCCTCTTTAAAAGATCCATTTCCTATGAGGTGAAGAAAGATACTGATCTGGGAGATCAAGTGGCTAGCTTTGGGAGACAACATGAGTTTGCAGACATAACGTGGTATCCTAGTCAAGGCAAGGCAGTCTATCGAATTGATGATCGGATTTCTTCTAATACCTCTGGCAATGGCCTATACGACTACATCCCCTTCCGCTCTACTCCTTCTCTCGGATTGGCCGTCGTTAGAGCTACAGGTTTGCTACTATACTGTAAATATAAAGAAAATATGTGTTACCCATACACAAATCGATCCCTCAAACTTTTTCTATGTCGAGCAGCTGCATTGCCATATGAGTAATATTTTTCCCTTTTGATGTCGTTGTTAGAGGACGCTCAAGAATCCTTGAAAGACCCTGATGGGAAGTGCGCCAGCGCAAAACTAATTACATCCACCCTCAAGAACTTGGCTTACGGCCTAACTAACAATGGTACTTTTGTTTCCAACTAATTAATTTATATTCATATTTCTGCGACTAAATTGTTGTGATTGTAGACTTCGATTGATTTTCAGGAATAGTTTTCACGGGTTATCCTATAATTGGGTACCACAATCGCCTACAGGCGTCAGGAACTTGTCTTGATAGCCTTGAAGATGCAATGATCACGGCATGTCCATGGGATTCAAGAATTAAGGGCGAGTATTTTTTCCAAGCCACATTCAGTATAAGCCTGTCAGTTGTGAAGAGCTTCATCCAAGATGTGCAAAAGCTCGTCAAACTGGATCCTAGAGCATTATGTGGCCTAGAACAATACAATGGTATCCTCATGCGCTACGTTAAGGCCTCAAGTGCCTACCTGGGCAAGGAAGATGATGCTTTGGATTTTGATATTACATTCTATCGAAACAAAGACCCCGCGAAACCTAGACTTTATGAAGACATACTTGAAGAGATTGAGCAACTCGCAGTGTTTAAGTACGGAGGGTTGCCACATTGGGGAAAGAACAGAAACCTAGTGTTCAACGGTGCACTCAAGAAATACAAAAATGCTGGAGCATTTCTGAGGGTAAAGGAGATGTATGATCCACTGGGGCTCTTTTCCAACGAGTGGACAGATCAAGTCCTTGGACTGAAAGGAGATGTGAACATAATAAAAGATGGCTGTGCACTGGAAGGATTGTGTATATGCTCACAAGACATTCATTGCGCACCAAGCAAGGGCTATCTCTGTAGACCAGGGAAAATTTATCAAGAAGCAAGGGTTTGTGCGCATGTTAGCACTCCAGAGCAGTAACGATGAGAGGCTATGGGTCTGTCACCGGCGGATGGATTGATGGTTCTCTAAACTCAAAATCAAGAGCTACTGAACACCGGTACACCGTCACAGCCTTACGTTTGACTGCTACTTTACCGTGAACGTGCACCACCAGTGTTGGGATTGATGGCAATAAAATGTTATAGTTTAATTTTTATACGACCACAGTTTATGTTGCATACAGGTTTAAAATTATATTATATCTAAATTTAATAAAGTAGTGTAAATCTTAAACTTATGACGACATAAGTTTAGTTTACTGGGATGTACATAAACTCATATAAAGATGTTTTTAAAACATTTATTAATTAAATATAAGAAATTCAATCAGACAAATTTGTTATGAGCTTATGCGATTTAAATATTGTCTATGAACGGGTAAAAATTAATAATTTTAGTTAAAAAAAAAAATTAATGATTGGTTTGGGTTAAGCCTGTTAGAACCCGCTCTCATCGTTTGGACTCGGACTAGCCTTGATGGGAGAAGATCCAAGATTTCTTAAAGTTTATAAGAATCTCTATAATTTAAATTAAGCATGGAAGAAAATTTGTAGAGGCAAAACTCTCATTTTCTTATTAAATTTATCTTCGGATGAAAGCATAATTTTTTTATTAGTATCATGCCTTTTCAAAAAAAAAAAAAAAAACTTACTATAATCTAAATGAAGTTTCAAACAAAAATAATAAAGATATGTCTTCAATATTTTTATGTTACTATATGAAAAAAATCAAAAAATAATTAATTCATGAAAACCATATAAAATATAACAACAACAACAATAATTAATTCTCATTGAATATTTATGTGCAATTTTTTATATGATTTATTCCATATTAACTTCATATATAATTATTAAAAACATTATTACAAATATAACCATAAAAACTCTAATCTCATTTTAAAAAATATAATATAATAGGATATTTGAAAAAAAAAACTAGCACTTTAATTACAATTTCAATAAGAATTTATTTGAAATTAAAAAAAAATCATGAGTCTAGAAGGCTAGGATCACTCGCTTGGCCTAAAAAAAAAAGTCTCAAACACGTGTTAGCCTAAACCAAACCTGCATGCTTGGCACATTTTTTTATATTTAATTGAAGATGTGTCATCCACTTCTCTCTCTCACACACACATATATAGGAGATAATGTGTCGTTTGTTGTAATAATTTCCATCAAAACTCAATTTTCAACATGTTTTTAATTAAAAAACACTCCTAAAACATCTTAGAAGCTTAAATTATCTCATTTCCAACCCCAAAATATTTTTAAATCATTTTAAAAACTAAAATCAAACCAGATTCAAAACATCTTTACAAACACCAATCTATTTTTTTAACATGTTGATGAGAAAAACAATCACCATTGAACTTTCCACTTCAAAAAAAAAAAAAAACACTAGCACTAGCATTGATTTTTTTTTTTTATGGTTGAAATGCGATTAGTATAATTTTTTCTCTTTCCTTTCCATTTATAACAACTTTCTCTTTTATCTATCATAACTTAAAGAATGAAACACAATAAAAAATAAGTTTGAGAACTAAAATAAAAGACCATAAAATTTCAAGGGATCAAATTGAAAAAAACTCTAAGAACCAAAGTTATTTATTTTTCCAAGCATTATTCCCTACATTATCATACATAGTGCATGGGGGGGGGGGGAATAAAACACCTCCCTATTTTTATAATTATACTGTTTTTGATAAAAACTTAGAGAAATAATTTATCATTAAGATTCAAATCTCCTATAATTGCACAAAATGTTATTCTGACTGGATTAATTTTAATTTCAGTAAGTTCATAAGATACAATAGCTATTACAAAATATTAAGACTTTGTTTTAATATTTTTGATATCATGATATAATTTGATTTAAAAAATGATGCTTATAATCAATAAACATGCTTTTGTTTACACAATGATAATGAAATTAAGTTTAGGTTTAAGAAATGCATTTTTCTTTAATGGTTTGATTTTGTTGTTTTCTTTTTACAAATGTTTATTGTTATAATAATTTAATTAAATAAAAAATAAATTCTTTTAAAAATTATTAAACTTGATCAGGTCATAATTAATTTAGATTAAATGTTAAAATAATTAACTTAATTTTATACATATTATTTTAAAATCCAAACCAATCAAAAAGGCCAAATAAAGGAGTCACCCTCTTAATTCAAACCGCTTGACTTATCTTAGGTTGTGTTTGTTTCTTGGAAACTGATTGTTGGAAAACCACTTTTTAAACTTTCTTGTGTTTGTTTGTCATTAGAAAAGTTGGTCAACGGAAAATACTTTCCGGTCAACAGAAAACACTTTTCAGTTAAAGAAAAATTTGTCTTGATTTTCAGGAAAGTGTTTTCTTTTTATTTTGATTGGAAAACACTTTTTAGAAGTTGTGAAAATTTTAGAAATGTCATATTATTTGCTGATTATATCAAATTTGATCCTCAAACTTTTGATTGCTATATATATTTTGTTTTGAATATTTTTTTTTTCAATTTCATCTCTTAGAATTTAATTTTTATATTAATTTTGGTCTTTATTTTTATAATTGTTATTTGTTTCCCTTATCATTTTTTAATTGAAATTTTTTATCTATCAAATTTGGTCCTCATTCTTTTAATTGTTACTTATTTTATTTGAAATAATTTATGAAATGTTAAGTATTATTATTTTAATTTCTTCATCTTTCAATTTTTTTTTAATTTTTTAGATTTAATTTTTATTATTTTTTTATTATTTATTTTATTTGAGATAATTTATGAAATTATATATTTTTTTAATTTCATTCTCATTCAACCTTTTAATTTGTAAGATTTTTTTCTTATTATTTTAATAAACTTGAAAAAAATAAAACATTAATAAGTTATTTTTCAGTTTATTTTTTATGACATAATCAAACACTAGAAAATATTTTCTAACTTATTTTTGATTATATTATCAAATATTATAAAATAATTTATTTTTTTAAAATTTATTTACTAAAAAAAACTATTTTTCAATAAAGAAACAGAAAACGTAATTACCGTGGGATTGTGGTTTAAGCGAAATGCATTCTACTGTAATTAAAAAACAAAACAAAACAATTTTTATGAGCATTTAGATTAGCCGCATCCCGGACCCAGTCACGTGCAATAATGCTCGGAGGGTATTATAGTCTTCTCATGAGAGAAATTCCGCGAAGCAAGATGGCGTGTCATGAATTGGGACGCATCTTCACTGTTATTACAGTACTCCGTCACAGCAGATAAAAAGCTTTCCAAATTACGGTGGGGAGAGAGAGTGTCACCCACTCTCGTTGATTTCCTCGGATAACTACCGCGAAGAAGGAAATAAACAGGGAGAAACAGAGAGGGAAAAACAACAAGATAAAGAAAAAAACAGTCACTGGTACGTTGCTAATGTTTATTCCCTGTGTCTAATTTTCTCTCTCTCTGCCGCAAATCTTGTTTCTTTTGTTTAACGCTTTGCTCGAATTCGACGATTTTTCTTTTTTTTTTTAAGGGTATTTTTTAGCTCATTGATTTGGAAGCTGCTAGGTTTTATCTTTAATTTCAATTTAGGGTTTGGCTGATTTAGTCCAAGTCAATTTTTAGATTTGTACTAAGTAGGGTTTAGGGTTTAATTGCTATCCTCACTGTCGTTCTAAAGTCTTGCTATTTCTCTTTGATTTCTGGCTGTTTTGGGGATTTTTTTCGTCACCAGAGTAAGATTTTTTGAACTGGGTATATGTTTTGGTGTGTGAAATTTTTTGAACCACCCTTGAAATGTTGACCAAGTTGAGATGGAATAAGATTTAGTTTATCTGCTTACTGATTTAAAAGTTTGCTTATTTAATTTGTGTTTGGATTCAAAATCTTGTACAGTTCCTGATAAAAGAAAAGTGCAGATTTTCACTTAAATTCAGCCAAGCAATGGCAATGCTACCTATGGAATCTGAGTGGTTTTTCTTTTCCTGTTTTTGTCTTTGTCAGGATCGATTGCAAAGGACAATTGGGTTTTTTGTTTCATTTTCCCTTTCTTCTTTGGTTCCTAGTTGAACTTGGAGCAAGACTACTATAGTTGTGCTGTCCATCACACTCCACAAACACTATAACATGCTCTGCAAATACTTAACTACTCCATGGGTGCTATAACCACCTCCAAAAATGCTATAACCACTCCACAAATGTTAAAACATGCTCTAGCGACCACAAATACTATAACAATATTTTTTTTATTGCTAGTCGTTTGGCCCTACATTTCTGTAGCTTCCCAGCTCTATTCTGGACATGGAGGGTTTTTCCAACTCTGCATGTCACTCTCACATTCCCATTTGGAACCAGCCCATATCAATTTTTGTGCACTATGCACATTCTTGCAGGTTCCACACATTTTCCGTGATGATTACTTAAACTTGCAGTTAATTTAGGGGCAATTTAACTGCAGTTGTTACATGATAAGACCTGGTGTGTGAAAAAGTCATGGCAGAGGGCACAGAAATTGAAGAACGAGTGGATCTTGAAGAAGACAATTTTATGGAAGAGATAGACAATGATGTTCAAGATCAACTAGATGAGGATGGAGAAGATGATGCTGGAGATGCACACGCTGAAGAAAATGTTGAAGAGGAGTATGAGGACTCAAAGCCTGAGGGCAGTCAGAAGGATCAATCTCCAGAAGCAGATAGAAGCCTTCCCAACACTGAACCTGTGGAGGATGAACAAAAGCCCATTGCTCCGGTTAAAAAAGAGGAAAAGGATAAGCATGCTCAACTACTTTCTCTTCCTCCTCACGGTTCTGAAGTTTTCATTGGTGGACTTCCGAAGGATGTAATCGAAGATGAATTGAGGGATCTCTGTGAAGTGATAGGCGAAATTTTTGAGGTCATAATTTTTTGATTTGTACACAAGATATATTGTTGTTTTTTTTTTTGGCATTTTTAATGTGGATTTATCTTAACATGTTTCAGATAAGGCTAATGAAAGATAAAGACACTGGTGAAAGCAAGGGTTTTGCTTTTGTAGCATTCAAATCAAAGGAGGTTGCTCGAAAAGCCACTGAAGAGCTTCGTAGTAAAGACTACAAGGTAGTCATAATTGGGTGCAGTAATTCGCTTGCATGATGTCCTTAATCTTTGTTTTCATTTTAAACTAACTTTGTAGCCTTGCATGCAGGGAAAAACCTTAAGGTGTTCAATATCTGAAACAAAAAATAGATTGTTTATTGGTAATGTTCCAAAGGACTTGACAGAGGATGAGTTTAAAAAAATCATTGAAGAGGTCGGTCCCGGGATGGAAGTTCTTGAGCTCATAAAGGTGGAATTGGAGCTGAACAGTTCTCTCATCTCTCAAGTAGATATGACTGCTTGCCTTGCTAATGCTATTTTCCTCTTAATTTCAGGATCCTCAAACTCCAACTCGCAACCGTGGTTTTGCTTTTATATTGTATTACAATAATGCTTGTGCTGATTATTCAAGGCAGAAAATGTTAAATGCTAACTTTAAGCTTGATGGTCATACCCCCACTGTTAGCTGGGCCGATCCAAAGGGCATGCCTCCTGATCATTCTCCTGCTGCTGCTGGCCAGGTAAATGCCAGAAGTAGTTGGAAGAAGCTGAGTCCTTAGATGTTCAAAATTTTATCTTTTGTTTACTAAAATGGCTATTGCTAAGTAATTTATTGGAGTCCTTGTCCTGTCTTGCTAAATAATTTATGCATCTATCTCTCAAAAGTGCAATACAAATGAGGATAATAGGAACTCGTAAAACTTGTATGCAAGAGTCCACTCATGGTTACCTTGCTTTTACATTTGGAGGATTCTTTATACTCCTGTCCTGCATTATCTGTCTTTTTTTATCCTCAAAATTTCTTCTTCTTTCGTAAACTAGATCTTTTTATGTCAAACTTTCTGAAGGAAGGTAAGGGATCTCTTTGCTAACTCTATGAAAATTATTGACATTGGATCTACGAGATTAATCAATAGTTGAGTGAAAAAAGTTAAAGAGAAGTTAGATATGCTAACATTTATTGTCAATAATAACGGTTGATCTTATTCCATTTGGGTTTTATATTTGAATCTGCGTGGATTACAATATCAAGGCATGAATCAATGGACGCTCTTGGTGATCAGTCTGTGCTTCTGAGTAGCTTGCCTGAAATGTGGCAACTAGTTGGAGAGTTTCTACTTTGGATATTTCAGCATGTGACCTGGGAATGGAATTTTGCATGTGGTCAATTCTGCGGATGTTGATTTGTGTAAACTATTAACATAATGCTTTGGTTTTTGAAATTCATTTTTGCTACCATGATGTTGCATACTTAACAATGCTCTGTAATGCTAGTGTTCCAAAAAAGTGGATTTTTCCATGCTGAAACTCTACTCGTTTGTAAGAGTCCTTGTTCAATGAATTTTTTTTTTTGCTGAAGTAGAACCACTTTAAATTGGAAGAACTAAGAGATATATAAAGTTGTTTGTTGCTGTTTAGCTGGAGTAAATAAGTCTTAATCTTTATCCCTGGAAGAAAGAGGGTTTTCCTTTTTGTTTCTCTTTTTCTGGCTTTCCTGTGTATACAATAATTTGACCTGTTACTGTTACAATGTGTATCTGTTTTGAATTCCCAGGTTAAGGCTCTGTATGTGAAAAACATACCTGAGAACAGCTCCACTGAGAAACTGAAGGAACTATTCCAGCGCCATGGGGATGTGACTAAAGTTGTTATGCCACCTGGAAAATCTGGAAAACGAGATTTTGGGTTCATTCACTATGCTGAAAGGTCAAGTGCATTGAAGGCAGTCAGAGATACACAGAACTATGAAATCGATGGTAATTTTTACGCCAATCTCTTTGAACATGTATGGATGAGGGATCAATCCTTGGGTAATTAATTACGATTCTGCTAAAACAGTTCTTTAAGTGTCATATGTCGGGTACATACATTGATTAGCAGGTTATATAACTTGAAGTCATATGAAAGTTATCTTTGCAGAGGGTTATGCCCTTGGCCTTTTATGAGCATTACAATTTTCATCTTAGTTCGGAATAAAGCACAGCTGTCATGATTTTTCTTTTCTTTTTCTTTTTACCTTAAAAAATGAAGAATTAGGGTGGATTCTTTTCAATGGAAATCATAACTTACCCCTGGGTTAGGCCACCTCACATCTTGCATCATGGCACCAGGTCCATTGATTTGTTTTCTCATCTTTTTTATTCACATTACATGGACAGATTTTCTCAAAGAAATCTTTAGACCTGCCAGAAAATAGCATAATAAATTCTTTCTGGCTGTTTGAGATCGAAGTAAAAGTGATTACATAAATCAACTTTGCAGGGAAATCAACTTTGCAGGGGATTCAAAGTTAGTTTCTAAACCATAAGTTGGTAGAGTAAAATGTGGTCTGATCACAAGAAAAAGAGCACCATTTTCCTTTTCTCAGCTTGCTGATTAGCATGTGTAAGATTTTGCATAAGACTTTTGTTTAGAGGTTCCTCATAGTGTCAGGGAGCACAATCTTGTAGTCCCATCCCACATTTGTTGGTGGTTAGCAGATTTTGTGTTGCTATTTGGTCATGTGGTGAAGGATTAGGAGACGTGGAAGAGGGTGGGATTTAAATTGGCTTTAAACAGGTCAGAATCAGGTGAATTAGTCTTTCCTTGAAAGGTCTTGGAGTCTAATGGAGGAAGTGCATGAGAATAAGATTTTCTTGCCTTGGCATCCCCCCTTCCTGCCCCACCCAGTAATTGTGGATGGGATTCTTGTGGTTCTTTTTTGTGTTTGATGGGTATTCATTATATCTCGTTGCCCCTTGTCTTTACAGTAGTGGTGGATGTCCACAGCAGGATGATTAATATATTGTTACAAAAAAGTTGATTGAGAACATTGTGTTTGGGGTCCGAGGATGCTTATAGATGATACAATTCTTTTCTTGGGTGATGATAGGATAGGTAAGGTTCTGGCATCTTATCTTTACTGCATATTTTGTAAAGGTGCCTACGCTGTAGATTAATAGGATTAAAAGTGTTGCTTAGAGATTTACTTAGAATTGGGCATGTGTCATTTGGATTGGCATTTGAAATTTTTTATAGTTCCTCTTGATGGAAGTCCTATCTGTCCAAGATCCTAATTGGTTTGATGAACAGGATTGTGCCTTCTCTCCCTCCCTCTGGAAAGAAGGCTGTTCTTCATTCATGCTTGTCTAGCATTTCCTGGCAGTTTTCATCTCTCTTTAAATCCTTATTCTTTTTCTTTTTGCATTTGGATTGGTAAAACTGATGTCAAAATTTCCTTTTGACTGGAAGGAGATATGTTGCAATAACAACATATGGGGTTTTGGGATTTCTTCACTTGATTCAAAAAATAATTCTGGTGAGGAGTTGTTTACAACAATTTCATGAAAATCAGATTCTATATGGCACAAGTATGTATCCTTGAGTACAGGCTTTTGTCAGGTGGTTGAGATGGAAATGTTGGAATACCTGTTGAACAGTATTTTTTGGGCCCTCAGAAATTAATTATACAGTCCTTCCCTCTTTAAATATAAAATTCATAATGATTCCTGCTTCATTTCTGGGAAGACCCTCGTCTCTACAGTGTGTACATTTCACCTATTTCTAGTTTTCCTTCCATGAAGGGTTTTGATTTCAATTAGAATATGGGTTATTTGAAGAACTGTAATGACAGTGAAACTGAAGATCTTTTGTTAATCATTGTTATGCTTGTTCATATTATGCAAGGTCTGATAGCAGATACTGTTCCTTGCAGAATTTGTGGGACTTATTTTGAACATCATTTCTTTCTCATCTCTTCCCAAATCCCAAACACATTTCATTTTCTCTAGCAATTTAGATTTGGAAAGTAAAGGTGTCATCCAAAGTTGACCTTGATCCAGATGGTGCCTAACAAGATCTATTGCAAATTAGGATGTCTTTCAAGGCCTTGTTGTCTAACGCATGCTGTGTCATAAAGTGTGAAGATTTAGAAACAGTTATTATGTCGTTCAGTTATGGATATGTTGAATTCATTGCTTTTGGCTGCCAACATGCGGGTGGCCCTGCTAAGATTTAGGACATGTGTATGATGTCTAAGGATAGCAACAAGTCATGGAGGTTTGTAATCATGTGTTCCTCTTTTTTTTTTCCCTTTTTTTTTGGATTATTAAAAAAAAGGGCTCTATCTTCTTTTAATATATGTCTGAATTTTCCTTTTCTGATGGATAGCCCAATTGTTTGTTGCACCGCTCTTTGGATCATTGATGTCTCATATAAGTGAATTTTAGAAGTTTAGATAGAGACTTTGAGCAGAGGTATAGCCTATTTAGTTGACACACCTCTTCTCTAATCATTGTTGTCTCATGTTATTGATCTTAAAAGACTAGATATGGAAATTTCTGATGCTAAGGTATATAGCCTAATCGGTTGAGGCACCTCTCTTTTGAGTCAGGGGCTGTATTTTCATGCTCCTTTTTTTTTTAGTCTAAAACTTGTATACTGGTATAACAAGACCCCATTTCCATGCTGGTGAATTGTGGCTGTGGTTCATCTTTTGTGAAGGGAAAAAACAAGGGGGTGGGGGTGACACTTGGAACCTTGGATAGTCAGTAATTTCAATGGAAAATGTTGAACTTGGAATTTAATATCTCATGATAAATGTAGCAAGATGTTGCCCTGGCAAGTCTATGGAATCAGTAAGAAGAGGGACCCCCCCGCCCACCTCTTCTGATGAAAAGAGGTTTATTTATGTATCCATCTTACATGGGCATGATACTGATTTTAGGTGTTTAAAATCTAGTGATGCATGCTTGTGACACAAAATGAATACTATGGTTAAATAGGATGTGATTCCACAAATAACATGTTTAATGAATTTAACTGCAGGTCAGTTGTTGGAGGTTGTTCTTGCTAAGCCTCAGGCTGATAAAAAACCTGATGGATCTTATCCTTACAACGCTGGAGTTAATCCAAACCCAGTCCCCCTTCCTGCATATAGTGGATTTGCAGGGAATCCATATGGCTCTTTGGGCACTGGATTTGGTGTTGCTGCCGGTTTTCAGCAGGTATCTTGGTCATTCTGACATATGGTTCAGTTCCTGTAGTATCAAATTTAATCTCATGAACAACTTGCGTTGCAAACAGCCGGTTATATATGGTAGGGGTCCAATGCCAGCAGGAATGCATATGGTACCGATGGTTTTACCAGATGGTCGAATTGGCTATGTCCTGTGAGTTGCCTTTTCCTTCTGTTTTAATTGCAAGCGATATAGATTTTAGATGGATTTCCAACCCTTGGTTTGGTGTTTTGGTACTCTGCAGTCAGCAGCCTGGAGTACAGATGCCACAGCCTCGGCCTCGAAGAGTTGATCGGAGCAATAGTCCAAGTGGGCCTGGGCGAGCTGGTAGTAGTGGTGATAATGGCAATCGTGGAAGAAGGCACCGACCTTATTAGTGGTAGAGATGTGTTGTAGTTTTTCAGGGAATTGAGAAACATTTTAGTTGGATGACTTGTTTCGCTGAACAAATAACAGAGCTATCACCCATTCTCTCAACCTCACAACTCCCTAGAATCTCAATAAAGAGAAGAAAAAAAAACCAAAGTATGAAGTAGAAGGATGTTAGAATAGGACTGTGAAGTACTGTGACTTTGATGTTGTAGGAGACAGTTGACAGTTGAGTAATTGCAGTTTTATTTATTGGCTTCGTTTTATGGTACCCAGGAAGCATAAAAAACAGCATCTGTTTTGTTTCAAAACTACACAAGTGATGAGTGGCCTGGTTTCTGCGTTTTTCTGTTTCTTGAAATTCCTGATTGCTGTTAGGTCAAGTCTGTATCGTATCATTTCTGCCTATTGCATCTGTAGGATAAATGAGCTCAAAATGATCATGAAACGTCACAAAGATGATGTAGATTTTACTGGGTTTTTTCACTATGGCTTTTGGTTGTCTGTCCTGTGCTTACCAAAAACAAACTCCCAAATTGAAGGAAGCAGCAGCATAAGCACATGGCTGATTGCCATCAAGGCGCATTGATGTGACGACAAAGGGCTGCGGTTGCTTATGCCAATATGAAGTTTTGTTGGGGATGGTTTCTGTGGACAACATTGAAGCGTGGCATAACAGTCATTCCATTTCACAAATTGCACCTGGTTTGAAAAGTTTAATGTTGGGATCCTTAACTGGCAATAGGACTGGAGCCTGAAAAAAGTTCAAATTTTCTAGTTCACAAGCCTTGACGAGCCTTGGGGTGCAAAATTGGACCAATCCTCTCCTATCCTCAAATCTCATGCCATCACTCCTCGTGGAGTTGAAAATTCTCATCGTTTCGTGGAGAACAGAGAAGTTCATGACATTGAACAGGCTCTAACTTTGAGGAACTAAAGCTGCGCGAAGTCGCGAGGTGCATGACAAACTAAACAATTCTAGAGTTGAAGAGTAGAAATTGTGAACGGAGAAACCGACTTCTGCCACTTCTTTCCTATTAAATTCTTATCGCTATAAAACGAGTTTCTAAATTGACCTATCCAGATCTGCCAGAGGTTCTGAAGTCAACTGCTGCAGTTATAGCGAAATGGCAATCGTTGTCTCAATTTGGCCCTTGCAAACATCTTGATGCAAAATCTCTAGAAAAGAGAATGGTACTGCTTGCAGAACCAATTCTGCAGCAAGCTTATCTGTGTCGTAATCTATCTGAACATTGAATCTTCCACTGTGGAAGTGCAAATAGATGCAACACGCTTAATCCATGTCTCATACACTGAAGCTGAACGTACCATGGATGCTGCTGGATACATGATGTGCGCACCAGGGCAAAGCATGGCAGTTCAGATAGACCTGGCAGTATATAAGCAGAAACTAACAGACATTCTCCAACTTGACAGTGGTCTGGCGTGCTAACACTACAAGTTTAACAGGAAAAAGAACAAGATAATTATGGCATCTATTGGCCAAGCCAATCTAAACATGACCAACAATTTCAATCAGTCAAAATCAACGAGAGGATTTGAGCTGATCGAATGCAACTTGAGACTGGATGTCGAAAATACCAAGAGCAACATTGCCAATGAACTCCGTGGGCTTTACCGGCAAACTATCGATCATTATACGTTCGCAAAATAACCTGAATTGATAATATCACAAGAAAACACAATGCACAAAGAGAGTCCTAGTTTTTCCCACAAATACATATTTTAATAGGAGCTATAATCTCAATCAGAATGGTCTCCTCAGGGCTTTTAACGTTAGTAATTATGCACCAACAAGAATCTTGGCTGTACAAACGCCAGATAAGAAAGAGGCATTAAAACAAAACATAACAAAATAAGAAAAACAGAAAACCTTTGGCATTCCTAAGCACTAGATTGAGCAAACCTAGATGAGCAAACAGAAATCTCCGTCTATTCTTTCCTCATCTTAGCAAATGCTAAAACGTGAGTTTATGACAATATTAACAAAGCAGCATCACAATCCCAACAAAAGCCTGTAATTCCAGCAAATAAGGCAATGATAATCATAGAGGTAAATAATAAATGAGAACTCTAACATGAATTATCAATTACAAATTTTCTCAGCAAGGAACATTAAAAAATACTTTTTTTTTCGTTTAAACCTCTGGCACGGTCTGTGAATTCAAGTCCACATATTTATATATTTGTGTAACCCCGGGGGCGTGGAAATCCACAGCAAGGGTTAAGAAAAGGATGATCAATTACAAACAATCATATACAAGGCACAGAAACGCAAGCCTCAATCTTCTTCAGTTTGTGTCAGAGAGCTCCTGAAGACGCTTTTCCAACTCATCCAATCTAACATCCCAATCATTCTTTATGCACAAAGGCTTCACATTACTATACTCCACGCTATTCTCTTCTCTCTGGATTCCCCCAGAGACAAAACCCTTTCTCGTCTTATTTTTCTTTTTACCAACACCACCGCTCACTTTGTTTTTCTCGGCAGTTGCTCTTTGCATAGCCCAAAGCACATCGAACCCACTAAATTGCTTTGCTCTTCTACCTTCCCCTTGCTGTTGTTGGTGTTTCGATGTTGGGGAAGGCTGGTGGCTGGGAGGCTGAGCTTTGGCTGAGAAGGTGACGGTTTTCACCGATTTGGCGGGTCCTGGGAGGAGAGGGAAGAATGGTCTTGGTTGAACTGGGGACGTCGCCCACCACATGATGTTTTTGGGCGTTATCTATAGATCACGTGTTAATAGGTTTTTGCGAGTATTTAAACTTCCGAAAATCTGGGCCTATTTCTAGTGGCTAGAGTTTCAGACATCTTTCGGACCACTTGAAATAATGGTCCTAACAAGTCCAGAACTGGCTGCATCGCCCACAAAAGCTTAGTGTTGTAGACTTGGAACATTTTTTTTTGTTTTTATATTTAAAAAATATTTTTAATATTAATTTTATTTTTTATAATTTGAAATTTTTTGATAAAATTTTAAATAAAAATAATTTAAAAAATAATCCCAAATATTGTCATTTGACTGGTTTGTGTGATTGTGGTTGCAGTTGTTTTTCAAAGTATTTTTTACTCCAAAATGTATTAAAATAATATTTTTTCTTGTTAAAAATTATTTTTGACATTAACACATTAAAATAATATAATATAAAAAATATTAATTTAAAACAAAATAAAAAATTAAAATTAAAATAAATTTAAATTTAAATTTTTTAAAAACACTTTAGAGTGCAAACAAGATAATCTTTACAAACAAACATACCAGCGGTAATGTAGAACTTGATCTACAAGTGTGTTGCAGGGCAAAAGCGGATCCAAGTTTTGGACTATGGAATCACTGACCCACTAAATTGCAGACAAAACACTACAAAATTTCCTTAGTCACATAAAATTAATTTTCGGTTCGTCCTGTATTTTCTCCTTCCTGGAATAATCAGCTTAGTGTACTAATTAGTGTTTTTGAAAATTCACATCCCATAAAATCAATTTTTCCTAAAAATTAGTGCACAAATCTAACTTACCTAAAAAATAGTGCAAAATCTTCCGCTCTTCCTGGTATCACAATTTTTTTTTCCTCGCATCTAATGCCTTGAGTTTACTGCTTTTTTTTACTAACACAATATTTAATATTTTCATATTTTTATATATGATTGAACATCCTATTTTAATTAGAAACGTCAAAGACTATTGCTTAGTTATACGCATTTTATATCTTATTTATTTATATAATGCATTTTACTTTTAGGGTTTGAGAAATTCTAGTTTATTTCTCTACAGTTTAGAGCTATGATTTTTAGAACTTGAGGAATAATCACTTCTTTCTTATTGCTATAAGTTGTGTTAATTCATATTAGAGCATGTTGGTCTATTTTGTTAGTGCATTGACTTTGGTCATGTCAACATAATTAATTTTAATAAAATTTTTATTTATCTTTAATATTCATTAAATATTTGATTGTTTTTTTTAATGAAAAGAAGCAGCTATTTTTATTAATTGATATATGAGAGATACTTAAAACTAATATGTAGGTGCTTGTCATATGACATATACATTGAATTAACCCAAATAAAAATTCTATATAGAGAGATCACTTATGTCTTTGAAAATACTCATATGACAGTTTTATAAATGAACTTTAAACTTGAGATCACTAAATTATCTTATATAGGGAATGCTATATATTGTCCTAATCAAGGGTAACAAATAGACAGATATTGAGTGTAACATGAAATATGTAAAGGTATTTAAGTAATCAATAGATACCTTCATCACTCTAGGTGAATTATGGAAAATATTTTATCTGTTCTCAAATAGTATTGATTGTAAATCCTTGTGCAAGGTGGAATGAAATATAAAAAGAGTTTTGAATCTTATTCAAAGAATCAATAACTATGATGTTAAGAACAAAAATAATTTGATAGAGTAGACACACCCCATGCTATAATATCTAAATTAGAACATTGTTGAAGAATGAATAATAATTACGTTGAGAAATTAGTTACTGAAATGTTAAGTCAAACCACCTATGACTTTTCTAATATTTAGGAGATCTTGATATGTTGCTAGTTATTTTATTTGATCTTCAAATATAAATCAATCAATTGTTGAATTGATAATAAATTAATTTGTTTAATTTATTTAATCCTATTTTACTTAGGATTGTGATTTATATTTGCGCCAACTTATTAGGAAACCTAATGCGTTACACATGTAAGAACTATCAGTCCGAAATTAAAATAGAATGATTAATTAAGTGTAACTTGATTGTAAATAAGTTTTATAAATTGAGGATTAGAATGTAATTTATAGAGTTTTAGACCCAGAAAAATC
Source organism: Populus deltoides (assembly GCA_015852605.2). Classification (NCBI taxonomy): domain Eukaryota; kingdom Viridiplantae; phylum Streptophyta; class Magnoliopsida; order Malpighiales; family Salicaceae; genus Populus; species Populus deltoides. The sequence goes on along the minus strand of CM027571.2, from coordinate 14,164,667 downwards.
AAGTAGGGATTGGATTGAATAAATTTCTAAAATCATCTTGAAATAACATATGTGATATTATTTAAGGGGTGTATATTTTTTATTTATAGGGTTTTTAAATTTTTCTATAAATAGAATGTTATGCTTCTTATTTTATGGATAACACATAATTAGAGCGTGTTTGGCAGTGTGGTTACGGGTGCTTTTCAAATAACTTTTCGTGCCAAAATGCATGCCAATGATGTTTTTTCATTTTTTAAAAATCATTTTTGATATCAGCACATCAAAACGATCCAAAACGTACAAACCATATTAAATTTTAGCAAAAAAAAAATTCAAATTTTTTCAGAACGCCGGTTGAACCGCGTTCCTAAACGCTTCCTTAGTAGTACAATACGGAACATTTAAAAAAAATAAAAGAAAAGAGTCAGCACTCAAAGACATAACAATCTCTCTCTTTCTCTCCTAAAAGGCTTTAGGAGATTTCTCACTACTCGTTCGTGAGGATTTACCATTTGAGAGCAGATACTTGGATGATTTATAGTTACAGCAATCAGCCTTGAAGCAATCATTGAAAGCCAAAAGGAATATCTAGTTTTCAGGTAATCTTCATATAAACCCTAAATAACTCTAGATTTATTTAACAAGATCTTAAAACTCTTATTTTTTTTTTAAATTTACCTTTTCCACTGTGTATATATGTTTCAAAAAACCCATCATGTTTGATCGATGGAAACATTAACAACATCTTCTCATCTAGTGACGAAGGACTGAAGGCCATCTGGAGTATTGTGAAGGTTGAAGAGTTAGCATAAAGAATCCTATGATATGGATTTGATCTGTTAGGTCAATTGCCTAGAGACTTACCTCGGGGCAAACCAAACTCCTGATCTATTCCTATAAACCCATATAGGCACCATGAGTATACATAGGGTGGTGTTTATAATAGGTGAAGAACTAGAGACTTAACTCGTAACCAACCTTTTTGTAGATGCGTTCTTAGTTTTTATGAAATTCCTTTCTTTGATGGGGATTTTCTTTAAGAAAAAAAAAATTATTAGATAGTTGTAAGAGGTGGAAGCATAATTTCAATGAAAAAAAATCCCTTAATATCAAAAGGTAGGATATACAAAACATAAACTTAATTATGGTGTTGAAGATTAATGGTATGATGTTCTAGAAGATAGAGTTTGTGTTTGCAAGCATGTGATTCTATAATGGCCAACTATAAGGAAATTATTAACTTTGGAGTTGTATAAGATGCCAAGAAAGAAATTTTATACTAGAGTATATAAGGAATTAAATTGTTATTAGTTGCATTCTACTCAACTTTTTCAAATAGCAAGTCAATTAACCCCGTTTGCTAAATAAAAAAGAGAAACAAAAAATAAAAAGGTAGTCGAGGTTAAGATGATTGATGATGTTTTTGTTTTCGATGTTCCATTTGATGACGAGTTGGAAAAATATTCCATTTTTTTATGCAAATACACCTAATGTTTTGGCTTTAATAACTAATGTGGCTAATGTTAAATTAGTTGCTGTCTTTTTCCAAATAAGTGGAAGAGAAAAAATTATCACCATCATTGAAGGACTGTCACATGAAAAATCAAAAGACAGTTGATCTTCCAATATTAATAAAACTAGTTGTTCTATCAAAAGTTCTTTCCATTAAAGAATCTGAATAAGTTGTTGAAATTACTTAGAAGGATGAAGTTGATAACAAAAAGGAAAAAAAATCTTCTTTTCTTGAAATATTAGGAAAGGCTGGTACAAAAAAGTAAAAGAGAAAGAGGTTAAAAAGATTGATTTGTTTGAAGTGTTAGTGAACAAATGTTTAGTATCTAAATAGGTTAATGACAATGATATATTCAAAGTATATATTCATATGATACTGAAGAGTTCAATTTTAATTGTTAATTCGAGAATGAGTTTTTGAGAGAGTTTGGTATGAGGCATTATCAAAGTCCGAGTTCAAGAAGAGGTTCAGACACATCAAATAAGCTTTTCAAAATAAAAAAAGAACATAACTTTTAATTCTACTATTAGATCAGCATATTCTTTTGGCCCAATTCTATAGAACATTAGTTGGCTATAACCATATATGGTTATTTTCATGGCCAAATTAGGTCCAACAAGTTTTCTAGGTTTCCTTTATTTCTCTTAATTGTTTTATTTTCTTATTGGGTTTAGATATCTCAATGCTAGTTGAATTATTTAGCCATGTAACTTTCAATAAAAATTCTTTTCTATTAAGATTTAGGTTTGGAACTAGTATAAATATGATTGTCTAGTTTATTTTTTAAAAGAGATTACAAAAAATATTATTCAATGTACATTTCGATTCAAAGTTTTCTCTATAGTTTAGGGCTTGAAAAACCCTAGTTTCTTTATCTATACCTTAGGTTCTTAATTTTTAGGTTAGAGTTCAAGAATCCTTAACTTATTTCTTTACATTGTACGATATATTATATATAGTCATCAAACTAGATTGGTGGCTTGTGTTGTATAGCAGGCCAAATTTTTCCTAAAATAAAAAGGAATACTTAGGCAACATTAGTATTTTTAAAGAAGTAAGAAAAATCTGATATTCGAGTCATTTACTGAACTGGGCTCAATAAGCTTGATTAATTTAATAATATGATTAAAAAAAGATAACGACAATAAATAAACTAAAACAAACAAAAAAATGACAATGATTAATTGCAGAAAATAAATGCTTGCAAATATTATGAAAAGTTATCATCCCAATATTCTTAATAGTTTTTCATAAACTTATTTGATATGAAAGCAAGAATTAAATGAAAATATGATAACCTCATAGAAAAAAAATAAAAGAAAAAAAATTCAAAGCTCAATTCTCAGCAAATCAAATATTTAAGGACAAAATTGAAAAAGAAAATTAATTTTAAAAAAGGACAAAAAATTGATGAGGTAGGTTGGGCCAAATATTTCCTAACATAAAAAAGATGCTTAGAAGATGTTAGCATTTTTAATTAAGTAAGAGAAATCGGGTCATTGACTTAACTGAGATCAATAAACTTGGTTAATTTAATAATATGATAAAAAAAAACAACAATAACTAAACATAATTTTTTTTTACAATGATTAACTATAAAAAATTAACACTTGCCAATATTATAAAATGATATGCTCCCACTATTATTTAAAGGTCTCTTTGATTTTATTTGATAACAAAGCAAAACTTAAATAAGAACATGATAACCTATAGAAGCAAAATGAAAAAAAAATATGAACAAATCAAATATTAAAGAATAAAATTAAAAAGAAAATTAATTTTTTTTTAAAAAAACAAAACAATTGATGAAGTGGGTCAAGCCAAATTTTTTCTAACATAAATAAGGGATGCTCAAGTAATGCTAGTATTTTGGAAGAAGTAATAAAAGTTTGAGATTTTGTATATTGACTCAATTAGATTCAATAAACTCAATTAATTTAATAATATGATTAACAAGAGGCAACGACAATATATAAACCAAACCAAATAAAGAAAAATGACAATGATTAAAGAAAAATATTAATGTTTGCCAATATTATAAAAGGATACTCTCCCAATATTCTTAGAAGGTCATCATGATATTATTTGATAACAGACTAAAAATTAAATGAAAACGAGATAACCCCATAGAAAGCAAAATGAAAAAAAAAAAAAAACTAGAAGTTCAATTCCTATCAAATCAAATTTTGAAGGACAAAATTGAAAAAAATCAATTCAAAAAAGGGCAAATAAACCAAAAAGCTGGCCAGGCCAAATTTAGCTTAACATAAAAAAATGATGCTTAAGGAATGCTAGCATTTTTAAAAAAGTAAGAAAAATATGAGTTTCGGGTCATTGACTTAATTGTGTTCAATAAGCTTGGTTAATTTAATAATATGATTAAAAAAAACAACGATAATAAATAAACTGAAACAAAAAATTTTTTTTTGACAATAATTAACTGCAAAAATCGAATACTTGCCAAATTATGAAAATTTATCCTCTCAATATTCTTAAAAGGTCATCATATTCTTTTTTGATATCAAAACAAAAATTAAATGAGAATGTGATAACCTCATAGAAAGCAAAATAAGATTAAAAAAAATTCAAAGCTCAATTCATAGCAAATCAAATATTGAAGGACATAATTGAAAAAAAAAATCAATTTAAAACAAGATAAAAAAATGATGATGAGGGTCGAGCCAAATATTTTATAACTTCATAAAGGATGGTTAGGCGATGCAACCGTTTTTAAAAAAGCAAAATAAACCCAAGGATCGAGTCATTCACTTAATTGAGTTCAATAAGTTTGGTTAATTTAATAATATTATTAAGAAAGAAAACAACAATAAATAAACCAAACCAAATAAAACTTTTTGACAATGATTAACTGTAAAAAATGAACGCTTGCTAATATTATGAAAATATATCCTCTTAATATTCTTAAAAGATCTTCATTATTCTATTTAATAATAAAAATAAATAAATGAGAACATGATAACCCTATAAAAATTAAAATAATAAAGAAAAATCTAAAGCTCAATTCTCAGCAAATCAAATGTTGAACGATAAATTTTTTTTAAAAAAAAATCTATAAAACTGATAAAGGGATAGGGCCAAAACTTTTTCTAACATAAAAAAAAAAGACGCTTGGATGATGCTGATATTTTTAAAGAAGCAAGAAAGATCCAAGATTTGAGTCCATAACTTGATTGAATTCAATAAGCTTGGTTAATTTGATAATATATTTTAAAAAAGCAGTGACAGTAAATAAACCGAACTAAACAAAAAAAATTGATAATGATTAATTTTTTAAAAATAAATGTTTGCTAATATTGTAGAAATATATTCTTCCAATATACTTAAAAGGTCTTCATAATCTTATTTGGTAACAAAGCAAAAAATAAATGAGAACTGGAAAACTTCATAGAAAAAAAAAATAAAGCTCAATTCTCAGCAAATCAAATGTTGAAGCATGAAATTGAAAAAAATAATTCCAGAAAATAAAAAAATAAAAAAAAATAATTCCAGAAAATAAAAAAATAAAAAACCCCAAGTCTACTCGAGTCAGCCTACCAAATTTCCAACTTGGTCGAGAGATAAGGATAATCCCATAAAAAATAAAATAAATTAAATTACAAAACTCAATTCTCGATCCAACGGGCAAAATTGAAAAAGAAATTCAGTTTGAAAAAAAATAATTTAAAAAGACCTTAGGTTTACCTACCAAGCTTGTGACTTGAGATAATCATTTTGAAAGGAAAGTGAAAAAAACGATGAAGCTCAATCCTAAACCAACCTAATATTGAATGATGAAATTAAAAAATAGTAAAAAATAACATAAAAAAATCAAAGTCAACCAGAGCTAGTCTTCCAAACTCGTGGCCCAAGTCATGAGTTCGAGATTACCCCATAGAAGACAAACCAGAAAAAATCACTAAGTGAAATTCTCAATCAACAAAATACAAGGGATGAAATTGAATAAAAAATCAATGAAAAAGGATCCAAACCAAAATAAACAACAATCAAAAGAATGATGATTAAATTAAAAACCTAATCCAAATATGTTTCACTGTCCTCTCTTTAATACCCTTCACTAAGGATATTTTAAATAATTTTCATATAAAGTTTTCTAAAATATCATTTAGATAAAAGACATATAAGGTAAATTACGTCTAACATGTCTATAAATAGACAACTAAGCCACCAGATCAAACATAAGGACAACAAGCAAAGATTAAAGACCCCATTATTTTTTTTTTAATTTTTTTTATATTAGGATATTAATATAATAATTTGATGAAGGTTTGGTACATGCAAAGTTATTGTTTACTTATATTTTAATATAATATATAATATATATGTGTATCTCATTTACTTCATCTTTTTTTACATTAATTAACACCCCTTTTTCTTTTGAGCCATTTGTTACCTATCTCCTTCTATTATATAAATTTCTCTTTAAATTAATTTTTTTTACTTTATGTTTTAGGTAAATTTCTTTCATCTTTTTTATTTATTTCATTGTCTAATTTAGTTTTATTTTTTTTATAATTAGTTATTAAAAATATTAGGATTTATGATAATTTAGGGGTTTTGATATGAATGTATTCAAATATGTTCAAAATAAATGTTTGAATTTACTAATTTAATTAATTAAATATTTTTTTATTATAAATGAATAAATTAATGTTCATGCAAAACTAGTATTCTTGGCATCTCTTGTATTGACAGAGTAAATTATTGAAATTATTTAACTGAGGTCTCTTAATTCACTATAATCATGGATTAATTATTTAATTGAGGTTTTAATTTACAATGTACATATATTGATTTTCATTTTATATCATAAATTTATTTGTAATTAATTGTTAATAAGATGCTTGGAATTAGGAGAGGGTATGGGTTTAAATCTCATAAGCTACATTTTTTCTTTCTCGGTATTTTTTTTTTATTTGAAACTAGAATATAGTATTAAAACTTAATTCACATATTTAACTTAGTGAATCCATATAATTTTTGTGTGTGTATCTAGAAATGAGTTAAATGTCTAGAAATGATTAAATATAATTTAATCAACATACTTATTATATGCATATAGATATGAATTGAAATGAGTTTTGATTAATTAATATGTATTTTGCTATGAATTTCATATGGAAGATTTAGAATTATTGTGGAGCTCAACTAACTTTTATTTAACAATAAATTATTGTGTAGTTGTGTTAATTATTATGTAGACACCAATGATAATAATAAAAAAAACTAGCAGGTTTATCAATTAAATTAACATGCCACTAAACAAGTAGTTTCAAGCGTAAACTCTGAGGATAAAAAGTCATTCAAAGTTTCAAGTCATGTAACTCAATCAAGTTCAAAGAAAAATCAGATTGAAAAGTTATATAGTATTGGTTAGTAATTTGCCCCCTCATCTAAAAAATTCTAGCTCCGCCACTATGGAAGCCCCACATGTTTTTTTTAATCTTTCCCCACATTTTTTTTTTGGGTTTTACATGTTTTTTTTCCCAAGATTGTCTTTTTTTTGTGTTTTTTTTTAAATTATCTTTGTTGATTTTTTTTAATATTGAACTGATTGAAAATTTAGTTTTATAATTTTTTTTCTTTAAAACATTATGGATTATTACAATGTTTCCCTACATGGTTCTTTTTTTATGATTTTTTTTTCCAAAATTGTCTTTATCAATTTTATTTTTTTCATGTTTAGCTGGTTGAGAATTTTGCTTCCTATTTTTTTCTTTAAAATACTGTGGATTGTTCCATTATTTCCCCCACATGGTTTTTGTTTTGCTACAGTGTTTCTCCACATGATTTTTTTCAAAATTATCTTTTTTGAATTATTTTTTTAATATTGAGCTGGTTGAGAATTTAGCTTTAACTTTCCCCACATGTTTTTTTTCCAAAATTATCTTTTTTGTGTGTTTTTTTTAGAATTGTTTTTGTTGATTTTATTTTTTTAATATAGAGTTGGTTGAGAATTTAGCTTTGTAGTTTTTTTTCTTTAAAATATTGTGGATTACTACAGTGTTTCCCACATGGTATTTTTTCCTTTTTTTATGATTTTTTTTCTAAAATTATCTTTGTCGATTTTTTTTTCATATTAAGCTGTAAGATAATTTAGCTTTGTAGTTTTTTTTTTAAACACTGTAGATTGCTATAGTGTTCTCCCACGTGATTTTTTTTTGTTATGAATTTTTTTAAAATTGTCTTTATTGATTTTATTATTTTTAATATTGAACCGGTTAAGAATTATAACTATAGATTGTTACAATATTTCCCTACATGGTTTTTTTCCTTCCGTTTTTTTTGTTATGATTTTTTTCAAAATTTTCTTTATTCATTTTATTTTTTAAATATTAAACTGATTAAGAATTTAATTTTATAATTTTTTCTTTAAAAATATTATAAATTACAACAATTTTTTTCATATATTTTTTTTTTTTTTCCACAAACCTACAACAACTTACAAACACATCACAATCTCGCGGCATTGCTCGGCCATGACATTTAGTCATATTACACTATTATTTGCATATAACACGACAAATGACAGCGATGTCGCTGTATTCTGATACAAAGAAGACAAAAAAGGTCAAAAAACAAGAGAGTAAAATCTAAGACTCCCAATGCCACATCAACATCCAAATGACTGTCACATCCAGTAATACAATGCCACATAAGCAATCAGGCCGAGGGAACCTTGACCGGGTACCAGTCAATCGAGTCATTCCACGGGTTACCCTTTGACTCACCCGCTGGAATCTCCCTCAGTGCTTTCCAAACAGCACTGTTGCACTTGAAACCCGACCCGAATGCAATCTGCCATACCCGGTCCCCGGCTACAACCCGACCCTTTGCCTCAGTGTAAGCCAATTCATACCACAATGAACTACTTGATGTGTTACCAAACCTGTACAAACTCATTCTTGATGGCTCCATGTGCCAGTCACTGAGTTGCAGATTCTTTTGTAACTCGTCCAAAACAGCTCTACCTCCAGCATGGATGCAAAAATGTTCGAATGCAAGCTTGAAATCAGGTATATAAGGCTTGATTCTGGCTTTCAACAGCTTTCTTCTAAGAAGTGCGACAAAAAACATAAACTGTTCACTTAAAGGCAGAACTAAAGGACCCAACGTGGTGATATTTGTTTTTAATGCATCACCAGCTACTGCCATTAATTCACGAGCTAAGGACACCCCAATATCTCCTTTATCATCCTCTCTCTGATAAACACATCGGTAGTTTTTATCATCTGCTCCTTTGTGGGTCCGAACAGTGTGGACCAGCTGATACTTGGACCGGACACGATCTCGTGCTTTGTTTGAGAGAAGAACAGCAGCACCACCCATGCGAAAAATGCAGTTGCATAATAACATTGACCTATCATTACCGAAATACCAATTAAGAGTGATGTTTTCAGTGCTTACCACAACTGCATATGTATTGGGGTTTGCTCTGAGTAGGTCTTTTGCAAGGTCAATAGAGATAAGCCCGGCGCTGCAACCCATGCCGCCAAGATTGTAACTCTTGATATCCGTTCTAAGCTTGTAGTGATTCACTATCATGGAAGATAGAGACGGTGTGGGATTAAATAAGCTGCAATTCACAATAAGGATATCAATATCTCTTGGTTTAACTCCGGTTTTGCTAAAAAGATCGTCTAGTGCACCAAACATGACCGATTCGGCCTCGACCCGGGCTTCTTCCAGGGACAAATTCGGTGGTCTAGATGTTATTCCTCTCGGAAGATATGTTTCATCGCCAAGACCAGACCGGGTTGATATACGTGTCTGGAATCGAAGAGTCTCGTCCTCAAAAACCCCGAGATCTTCAGTCATCTTTAAAAATGAATCCACCGATATTTTACGCTCGTCTTCTGGTTTGTAACATGCAAAGTCGACTAGATAGACTGGCTTGGACCGTTTAGCCCAAACGAGAGCAAGAAGAAAGAGTAAAATGGCCGAACCGGCAAGTCTTGTGGCCGCGTGGAATTCATGAAGGGACTGAGTCATCCAAAATTCATAAACCCGGTCTAGTTCTAGACCAGTGAACTGAACAAGTGTGGCTATAAATAAAGGTACAATTATGAGAAACATGAGAATGGTAGCAGGGTTACACGAATAGCCATAACCTAACCTCACGTATTTGAGCTTAACGGACTGTAGAAAGTCTGGCAAATGCTGACGAATCTTGATAACGGCGGAGGAGGAGTCCTTAAAGGCCATCTCAGCCGTGAGCCTCTCCTTATCCATCTCTATACAACCCATTCTGTGTGTACAAGTGTTTCTCTCTTTCTCTGTTTTGCTTGTTAGGTTTTTCAAATAAAATGGACGAGAGATATTGTTTATTTATAAACAAAAGTCTATAAGAAGCTGACCTAAATCACCCTCCAACTAAAAACTAATCTAAATTGAAAGAAAGCGAGCGCTACACGTCTAAGAATGGCTGGGTGGTACGTACTAGCTAGGGAGGGATGCTGTATATATGGGGAAATTAGGCCTCTTGAGCTCTAGTATGTTAACTACAAGAAAGCTGGAATGATATTCTTGAAGTGGTTACCAATAAAGGATGGACAGCTCAACCACCATGGATGGGAACATAGAAAACCAGTGAAAAAGTAATTAAAAATATAGGACCGTACCGCCAATTGAGTCCAAGATTTCCATACCTGGATTAGGAGATGTTGGTTACTGTTTTGTTGACGGAGATGGGGACAATTGACTAATTGTCGATTGCACATGTGAGATGGGAGGTTTCTTCCAAGTAATAACTTTTAAAGGACTCCGAGTCTCTCATTTGTTCTGATGTGGGCAAATCCATTGGATCCGAGTACAGTGCTAATCGAAATATTAAGCCAATGTTTACGTAAACGAAATTAAATATTTATATGTCAATCAAAAATAGGAATAGTTATTGTTCATTATTGTCCTCCGAGGAAGGAAAGGCAGAAGTCGAGCCTGAGCTAGCTAGTAAAATTGATCAAGGAAATGTGATTGACAACGACAATAAGAGTTCAAGTAATCGACCATCAAGTTTAGTTCGATTCAAAGTGGAAATTCTCAGTACATTAAATTTATTAATTTACAGATTAGTTAGGATTGATATGGTTTCAGTAAATAAATAAAATATTAATTTTTGTTTATTTCTTACTTTTATTTATATTTATTTATTCTTCAAGCACATCTAAATTCCCTTCGCAAATAGTTTCAGGATCTTTCAATACATTCTCCATATTCTAAGAAAACTAACAAATCAACCTGGAGTTCACTAGTGTGAGATTACTATAGAATTGTAATGTATGTATTTCAAGCATGGTAATTAGGCTATTATTAATTTATAACTTCATTCTTTTTCATAGTTGATTCTAAATAACATCCAAAAAAATTTAGTTGATTTGAAAAAAAAGCTAGAAAACACTTTGTTTGAAATTTTAATTGAATGATTTCGGTAATAATATTGCTAGGAAATATTCCTTCACTCCATCTAGAAATGCAATAATATGAGTGATATTTTTTTATAGAAAAAATAAATATTCATTTGCAAACCAAATAAGAACATTTATTATTCACTATATGAAAAGAAAGGCTAAAATCATCTATGAAATTGATCAAGCATAATGATTGACTATAAATAATAATAAAAAAAAGATTATTTGATCAAGAAAAAATAATCAACCACAACAATAAAAGTTCGCTTAAAATACAATATAATTTAGTTTGTTTTATAATTAATTATGTAATCTTCTCATATATAAATAAGTATATATATGATTATATTTAAGTATTAATAGGAGACTATTTATTTACATCCCGAATGAGATTTTATTTATTTCTTCATTTTATTTATAGTTTTTTTATTCTTCAAGCACATTTTAATTTCTGCAATCTCTCTTCTTAGACTTCTATTCTTTTTCTACATGATGGTTTTTCCATAACAAACATGAAAGAACTTTCTTCTGTTTTCAAATTTAGATTCGTACTTTTTATTTGATAGAAGTAGTTCCCACCTCATTATAAATTAAGTTCTAAATAAAATTAATTCACAACAATTAAATATCTAAATTTTAATTTGAGATTAGATTTAATTACACTTAGATCTTTCATACTCAAAATAAAATAAGATTAGTTATGTTTTAAATATCAATTTTCATTTACAAGAAAAAAAATAAGTATCATCATCATTCATTAATTTGGTATTGAATTATTGATTTAGATTAAATAATATAAAAATATTAATTATGTAATCATATTATTTTAGTTTTAATATGTGGTAAATAATATCTGTCAATCAAAATTTAATTAATTATAATGATTAAAAATTAAAGAAATAAATCGATGAACATATCAATCAATCTATTTAACAAAAATATTTAAAATATTAACATTAACAAATCAACTTATAGTGCAGAGCATCTTAATTTCTTGAATTAGAAATTACAATTTAACTTGAATATGATTGATACTAATTTTAATAGGTGAGTTTTTTTTCTTAAAAAAAAATAGTTACCCTATGTAATGAAAAATAGCCAGGAGTACATAGGTGATTTACATTACGATCGTTGGCCACCCCAAACTTTAAATAATTACCTTATGTATTTTAATATATGTATGTTATTTTTTTTTATTTAAAATAACACACAGTACTTGGTCCATGAATACCGAAATCTATGAATAAAATATATACATTTAAATTTTATATTCGATGAATAATAAAAGTAAAATATAAATACAGTAAAAGCCTATGATCAATGATTATCCATTATAATCACTAATGTTTTGTACAAACAAAACAATACTAGTCAGAAATAGGGAGCTGTTCAGGGAGGGAAGGGATCGAAAGCCATATAAATAAATGGTCGGTGGGTCTAGGTGACTGGCCCCGTCCAGGGAACAATAAATGAAGCGGTGCCAAACAACTTGGCCGCTAACCTGTCCCCAGTCTCCACTACGAATTAAAAACATTTCGGCACCTGTTTCTGAGCTACATGTAACAACAGTACATTTCCACGGAAGTAAACCATTACTTTTTTTTATTTATTTATTTAAAGAAACCTCACCCCCTAGAAAGCGTATTTTGTGAGTTCAGGTGAGGAAGTAAAACTCCAGCTGTTCCAGGTTCTTATAAAAGATGCACGTCCTGACTCAAACTCGAGACCTGCTGTACAGATCTCAAACCCTTTACCATCACGCTACGGCCCTTGAACACTAGAGAGATCTTGAGGAAGGAGTAAACCATTTCATTAAGGAAGTAAATAGTAATAATTTTCGGCTGCTGTTTCTTAGCCACTGTTAGTCTCTGATTTTGATAGGATGACAATCCCAAGTCCTGTTGAAGTTGAACCCATAGTTTTCGATCTTTCAGATTTCTTTGAATGGGAAAAGCTTAGCATGAGAGTTGATAATCTCTGATTTTGATAGGACGACTATCATATTTATGGATAGGTTCCTTTATATTTATACTATATTTATTACTCGTGAAGTAATAAATTTAAATATTTACATTTTATTCATCAAATTTTATATATTTATTATTTTACTATTATTTAATATTTAACAACATATATATATATATATATATATATATATATATATATATATCCAAAAAAAAAAATATAAGTGTTCTAGTTGTGTAACTCAAATTAGATTTGGGTTGAATTTTATAATATTTATATCTTATTCATTATCTATTAGGTATGTATTGTAGTTATCCAAAGAAAAACTCATTCTTTTAAATTAGATTGAGATTTTAAATTAGATTGAGACGGTATACATCTACATCCATCTACATTGTATTTAAATATAATTAAAAATAAATATAGAAAATCATGTAATAATGTCACATCAAGGAAGAGTAGGAAATTTCCTGTTGACAAAATTGATTCTTAGACATAGGTATTGGACACATTTGAGATATAATTAAAAATAATTTTTTTTTCATTTTTTGGATTAAAATTTTATTAAAAAATATTCTCCAACATTAATATTATAGCAAAATAATTGTGAGTGAACAATAAATTAATTTAAAATAACCTTTGAAAATTAACAAAAAATCAAAATACAACCATCAAACATTATCCCGCGTTAATAAGAAATTGTTTCTTTCCTCTCCCAAGGCTATAACATTTGTTCCAAGTTCAAAAGGTAAAAGTTCTTCTTCTCTTTCAAGGCTTGTATATGGAGGTTCTTGTTGATTTATTTAAAATCAACAAAAAAAAGTATTATTTTTCAATTATTTTCCTCTACTTTTCTCTTGGTGTTTTTTTTTTTTTTTTGAAGTTTGCTTAGACTTAGTGTTGAATGCATCAAATACTAAATAGTACAATTATTGAATCATGAGAGGCAAACAAATTTTTTCATAAAGATAACGGATACAACTCTTGTGACAACCACTTCCTTCCATTGTATTGATTAATATGTGTTTCAACAAGTAATTATGATTTTATTTGTTCATATTTTTAAGTCTTTAATATCTTTTTGTTGGCAAGCTAGTTTAATTTTTCATGTTGCTTTTATATGTATGTTTAATTTATTCTTTGTAATTTGTAATTTTTTGTTTGATATAATATTTAGGTTTCATTATTAATTAGTTTTAATTTAAATAAATTTAATTTTATTTATTTTTTAAAATATAAATTAAACTTTCTTTGAATTTAAATCCAATGTATCCTACTCCGATCAATGCAAAAAAATATTGTCCCAATAATTTGTTTCACAATAACAAACCAATTTCATTTAAATCTAATATATCCTACTCCGATCTGTGTTATACTGTAGCTCAAATAAAAATAAATAACATAAAAGAAAAATCAAAGGATAAAAAAACCCAAACATGTAAGTCTCAGGACAACCCAGATGAATGGTAATAACATGGTTTAACTTTTAAAAAAGAATTTCAAGGTGACGATTTAAAAATAATTAAGATGATGACATTTAGATCTACTCAAATAACCCCGATTTAACTTGTCAAACTCGCCACCCGAAATCATAAGACCATGATAACTCCATAAAAAATAAATCGTAAAAATTAATTGAGCACCAAAAAATATGTTGACAAAAAACATATATGCTCATAAAAGTGAGTCCAAGACTTTGATGATCTTAGAAAATCCAAGCCGAAACATATCATGAATACCAATTCAATAAAACTAAATGCTGAAAGATGATATTGGAAAAAAATTAATAAAAAACAAAAATAACAAAAAACTCAAAGTTGAAGAATGAAATATATATAAAAAAATTGGTTTGGTTTAATATTTAAACTATTTTTTATTTAATTATATGATAAAAAAAAGTCAAAGAAAAATCCCAACATTAAATTATGAAATTGAAAAAACAACAAAGAAAAAAAAAAGGTTATACACGTGGCAGACGTGAGTGGCCCGACATGCTCATGCCTTTTAAATAAAATAAAAAAAGTCATTGTATCATTTAATGAATTTGAAATTTAGTTATATGTAACCTAGTTAGTCACTTATATTGGTGAAAGAAATAATAATATAATATTTTTTGTACACTAATGATATCGCAATGATCATTGTTCTAGATCGGATTTGGGTGTGGAAATATTAAGGATTTCTTGTTCTTTTCTGGCTCAAGAGTTTGGAGTTATCATTTAGTATTTTAGTCACTAGAAACCCTAACTAGTTTATAATGTCTATATAATGGAACTAGTTATGTATAAGGAAGACAATATCACCACTAATACACTCTACTTAAGGTAAGCTGTATTGTTCATTTATCTGATTATTACTAAGGCTTTGTTGTGTTTTTATAATAATTGATCTATTTATTGGTTAAAGCAGATCTATCTTAGTAAAATAAATCATGGTTTTAGAAGTCAAACCTAGACATTCTAAAGCTATAATATATTTTATAATATATTTTATTATATATATTTTTTATTTTTGTTTCCTTTATCACTTGGAATATGTCTTATATATAAGTTTATAAATCTTAATATTAAAATAAACAAATTTGTGTTTTTTTTTTTGTGTTTTTAAATTTAGATCAAATTCTAATGGATATTTACAAACTAATTGTAAAATAAATTAATTGATTTTTCTTTAAAAACATGAAGAAAATATTTTTTATTTTTACAAAAATATACATGAAAACTATCTTCGAATTTGGACATATGCATTTTTAGCAAAACATATTAAGATTAATGATTTAAAAGGAATAATAATATAATATGTCATGGATTTCATTTAATAAAGACATGCAAACCTTAATTAGCCTACCAACAAGTTAAAAATCAAACCAAATAAATAAGACAAATCAACCCATTGACCAATGCTAAAACTCAAACCCATATAAGGCATTCATAACCCTACAATAAATACCCAAGCCTAAACATAGCTGAAAACCCAAGCTTGTTTAAAAATCATAGTGATAGCTCATTTGCCGAAAGCAAACATAGGCTTTATCCAAGAAAGTCAAATAGGCCTTTTTCTTTTAAAAATGAATATATTAAAAAAAAAAGAAAAAAAAGAAATGAAATAGCCTTTAAAAATACAAGCCTTATAAAAAAACAACTGGACTTGAAACAAATATAGGTGTTTTCAAAAAAAAGTAATTGGGGTTAAAACAAAGTAAGAGATACAATCTAAAATTAGGATATGTCTGTCCTCCTTAAATACCTTGTAGAGACTATTTTAATGTGCCTCATGACCTAAAATTTCCTCCCTTCTTCTTGAACAATCCAAACCGACCCCTTTTACTTTTCTTCTGAAGAGGGGTCTTCCTAAATGAAACACATGCTCTTTTCTTTTTTCAAGCACTATTGGTTCTTGTCCAACAATTCTTTGTCACCCCTCATTCATAACTGTCTCCAAGGACTATGAAGCATCAACAAGGTCCCTTACAGTTTTAAATTGTAAAAGCAACTAATACCATTTTTAGGTCTTGTTTAAAATCATCTCATAATTTCTTTATTTTGGGTTGTTTAGTGGGCAGGTAGAAACAAACATGGAGAGATCCTAAAATTGTCTCTTGTACTCTAAAATGGTAATATCTCCTTCTTTTAGTATCAGAAACTCTTGTTCTTTGTTCTTTTAATGTTGACGAGAGTAATATTTATTTGTAAACTCTATTCCAAAATCTCCAACACTTCAATAATTCTTCTCTCCCCCACCATTTCCCACCATGTCTATGCACTATCATAGAGTAACTTGGTAGCACAGTCTACTCAAAGATTTTCCAGTACAGAAATCTGGTTCAGAGTCTTTTCTACCTTTCTCAACCTGCACCCAACTATTTCGTACGTCATCTTCCTCTCATAAAAAGGGTTCACAACCCATCTCTCTCATATCATTTACCCAACGTACCAGGGTAACTATATTGTTTTTAAAGATGTATCGGTTGTCCGTGGCACCCCTTCCATCACTGCTTGAACAATCTATGTTAAGTAAGATGGATCAAGATAAGATGCAGGTGTCACTGTATGTACAACAGGTACATGCCTATCTACCTATTCATCATTGCTTGCTACTTCTGGTCGTACATTTTTGGCTCTCCAGGAGGAAGATTCTCCCTTAAGTCCTACTAATTTTGATCTCTTAGATGGTATGGACATTGCAGAAATATGTGATGCAGTATCTGTTAGAGGATCTCTTTCCTGATCCTCACTCCTTTCCATATCCAAACCCTCTCTCCTAATAGGAGATGGGTTCGTCATAGTTCCATGTCATGTATGAACCATCTTGAAACAATCAACATTCCTCAATCATAAATTCCTTGGGTTTGATACCAAATTGTAATATCCCTAATTTTCCATACTCAATGAATGTACAAATCTTTCATGGTTTAGGAAATTATTGGATTTTTTTAATAATCCTTAATAAGACATCCATATCTTGCAAATTTCATATATCATAGTCATTTCTAAAATCTTTTCATATTTGAATATTTATATTAATTCCTACCAAAAATTTGATAGTGGTTTCCTTAAAAAAGGGTCAATCCATAATTCTATCATTTGCATCAGACACAAATTCAATTCAATCATCTTGGATCATAACCCCACTACAACAAGACATTTCTCATTCATTCACATCATCGCTAAATGCTTCCATTACTTATCAAATTCATAATAACATAATGAATACTAAATAATTAATTAACAAAACATAACTTAACGAAGCATCTCAAAATAGAATATGTTATCACATAACATCAAGTTTTACATCTTTAGTCTATGTATGTCTCAAAACACATACAATATTATATTATTACATATATTCATTGCTTAAGATAGCAAAAGATAATACTTTAGTTTTACTACTCCTATCATGAATGTGAAGATCCTGAAATCAATTAACAAAATTTTAAAGATAATTATCTATATATATATATATATATATATATATATATGGATATTAAAAATAAACATATCAATCAAGTATATTAATTCATTCAACTCTCTTTAATATTCATCTAACTTCGATCAATCTCGGTAATTATATATTATCATGACTACTCCCCTAGTTGTCAGAACTCTGGCTGGCTAACCTTCACGGTCGCCTAATCATCCAGTTAAACCTCACGATTGCTAATAAATTCAGTCACCTTATATGAGTGCCAAGAACTCCATCAATTGCACACAGGAGCCTATAACTCTTGCAATCGCACACATATGCCTATAACTCCAGGAATACCACACAGATGCCTATAACTTCGACAATCCTATACAGATGGCCAAAACTCTATAAATTCCTTAATTTAGCTCCTTCTCATTTTCACATCCAATAGTCATAATATCACAATCAACTATCCACATGACAGAAATTTACCAATAATTAAATTAGATTAAGGTGTGAACACCTACCTGTAATCTAGTTATGTCTGGCCCCTCCTGCTCACTGTTTTACTCCAACAATTTCTCTTGTATTGACATGATTTTTAATTTGTTATTGTCTTATTAGTAGGCAAGCACAATCTATACATATTAAGAAACATCAAACACCAATTCAAAGTCATTCATTTATTCTCACCAAAATCATCTTTTTTTATTCCTTCCTTAGTTTAAACAATCGGACACAAACACCACAATTTTATCTTTAATTTAACAATTTTTCTCAAGAGCTCCAAGTCACATTAATATAACCATTCAATCACTACTTAGTAAAATAAACGACTTATTTCGAAATATCATCCATATAGAAATATGTATTTCCTATAACATAATATAACATAATTTAACATGCATTTACACAGTTTCAAAAAATCTTCCTATTCATATTTCTCTTCGCCAAAACACACAAAAAAGGAAGGAAAGATATGATTTTCCTCTCAATTCATCATTAATGCATTCCTATATATTAATCAAACACAACTAAGCAAACATACATGATAATTTCAATTTTGCCAATTCTCCTTATTTTTTGTCACCCCCTGTCACCTCTTTGATGCTAAGTTTTTATTCAATTTCTAATAATGTTTTTCACCCATCAATATTTAATCTAACCTAATTGGCCAAAACAACAATCAATTTGCATGTCCCTAAAATTTATATTATGAACCCTAACACAAAATTCATCAATTCTATTCCGTTTCACCTAAGCTTATTGAGGTATGTTTAGAACCCCTTACCAGGTAATAAAGTGAAATTTAAATGCTAACTAGTCAAAAATTTTCTGTTATTCCTTTTTTTTCCCTTTTTGTTGCCACTTCTCTCTCTAGTTTCTCCTTTTTCTCTCTTGATTCTCTTTTAATTATCATGGTGGATGTGTTTAAGCATTCATCTTCTCTTCATCCTAGTTTGAACTCTAGAATTTCTTAAGTGTTTTAGTGTGGTGTGGCCCACCCTGTTTATCATTTGTGATCTTCTTTGGTGTTGTTGGATTCATTTTCTCAAGATTTTTTTTATGGTACCGGGGGTGTTATCAATTAATGGAGCTTTGTGGTGTCTTCGAGGTTCATTTTTAATTATCATATTGACTGGGGACATATAAGTCTTTAATATTTTAAATATACAGTAAAATGACTTAAATATCCTTAAAAGGAAAAAAATAAAATTATTATTCAGGGGCATTTTTGTCTTTTTAACATTTTGATTGCATAGTGAAAAAACTAAATTTTCTTTAAAAGAAAGAAAAAATAAAACTAACATCCAGGGGATTTTTTGTATTTTCATCATAGTTTTTTAGTTATAATCAATTTAAATTAGGACAATTAAGTCTTTTAACAAATATAAATATAATTAAAAAAATGGTTGGTGCGTGCTTCGCATATGACAACTAATGGGAGGCACGCATAGGCTTTGAGCAATATGTGCGACCTCTCCTGGTGGTCAAACTCCGCCTTCCACAACGGTGTTGGAAGAATCATGTCGTCCTAGACGCATGTGCACGGTGGAGTAGTGGTAAAGCAATGATGAACTTTTTACTTTTTCTTTATTTTTCTTTCTCTTCGCCTTGGATTTCACGTTAGCCGTTCCAAAAATTAAATGTTTATTTTCTATAAAGTAATCCTGATCTCATGACCCGAGTTAAAAGTTTTGAAAATTAGCATGACTTAATTTTGAACCTTTTTTAGGGTTTTTTTAATAATATTTTTATAATTTTATTTCTTGAAATTAAATTATTAAGTTTTGAGCTTTATTTTTATTTCTCTTTGTATTAACTTAGATTTTTTATTTTTTTAATGATGTACATCACAGATTTAGAGTACCTTCTTGTCATGGGCGAGCAGCCAGAAATCTGTCAATTCAATTGAGAGAGGGGATAATCGTTAGGCTCGGGATAGGTCGCTCGATCATTATCAATAATTTATTATTCGACTGGTTTCTGGTTATTCGCTCTAATATTACAATGATATTTATGAATCAACGGATTGAAGATTTTTTAACTGGATGTTCCCGCGAAATGAAGCTCTCTCTCTCAGCTATCTTCAAATTGTTATAAACAAAATAAAAATCCCTGAATATAAGAGATTCGTTGAGGAAATGGGATTTAATACATGAGATTCCATAAGGTTTTTTTGAAGATCTTAACAGGGTAAACTTAGCATTAGTCCCCACAAATTAATTAAAATTACTAATAAAGATTTAATTGGATTAATGTTCAATGGGGAGAGTCAGAAAGCAGTTGTTAGATTGGGTGTTGCCATCACTCTTTAAAGAGATCCCACGAGAGACTCTCATCAATTACTCCAATGCTATTAAATTCTTCCCTTTCGAATGGATGCCTCCTCCAATTACAGGAACCATATCTTCAGGTCGGAAAACCTCAATTTGTTACGTTCAAGAAATTAATGCAGAATGAACCAGAGAAAAGGGGCATGAACTGCAGGTGGGGACGGGGAGGTTGCCGGAGTAAAGGCCCACTTGTTAGGAGTTGAATCTAATAAATGGGAATTATATTCGTAAGAAAGGGCATTCTAGGGTACCTCAAAAACTGAAAGGTATAGGCTTGCTCATACCTTTTTAAGAAAAAAACTCATCTACGGATTAACATTCTTCATTTTTATATAAAGATAACTCAAATAATGTGGTAGACATGAATATTCCTAATATGCCACTCATTTCGGGTGTTCCATGCTCGTGCCTGTGCCTGTGTAACATTGAATCATGTTTTGATTCTATTTATTTTTATCTTTTAAAAGTGATTTTTAAAAAGTTAATTTTTTTTATTTTAAATTAATATTTTTTGATATTTTCATATCATTTTGATACGTTGATGTCAAAAATAATTTTAAAAAAATAAAAAAATAAGATTTTGATACATTTATAAATGAAAAACACTTTAAAAAACTACCACAACTACACTTTCAAACACCCCATAAACAATGAATTTTGTTGACTAAATATATATTGAGTTGTAACCATATGAACAGAATGCTTTGAATTTTCGATCTCTTTCTCAAACCAGGAGGAGATCTTATGGTGGAAGTAGTTGAATACTTGAATTCGACTTAATACAAGGCTACACTCTACGTGCATGTTGGCCGATAACGTGTTGAAATCAAAAGCAGTTTCTTTCTCAATGCGTGGTTAATTAAAATTGTGTTTTGTCTTGACTATTATTTTAAAATTGCTTGGTTAATCAATGTTATAGCCAGAGTTTTAGAAAACGGAAAAAACTTGAAAGAACTTAAAAAAAGAAATTAAAGAAGAAAGGATAACATGGATTGTTCAATTGGGAGAGTTAGACAGCAGTTGTTAGATTGGTGTTGCCATCACTCTTTAAAGAGATCCAATTATGACAGATTCCCGTAAATTACACTAATTCTAATCTTTTGGGAACTCCCAAGTATCATCTAGCAATTAAATTCTTCCCCTAGTGGAGGGTCCCTCCACTTACACGAACCATCATCAAGTTGAAGAACTTAAATATGTTCAATTCGAGAAATTAATGCAGTGAGAAACAGAGAAAAGGGGGATGACCTGCCAATGGGGACGGTAGAGTTTCGGATGTCTGGAATGCACGATATTGCATTATACAAATAAAAAATGGTGTACAGTAAATGGGAATAGACTTGCTTGGATAGTGAAAATGAACTCGACTGACATCATGAAGATTTTATAAGAATTCATTTCGATTCTTGATTTTTTTTTCAATAATTTATCTTAGCTCCCAAATTTTTTATTTCTATAACAGTTTAGTACTTATTAGAATTTTTTGGATCCTCTGATTTTATGGTAAGAACAATTTAGTCCCTAAACTAAAAACAAATTGCATATAAAACCCTAAATGTAAATATTCATTTTAATAAAATTTATCGAATTTTTGTCTATCAAAATAAATAAATAAATAAATGAGTTGATTAATAAACTAATAAATATTATAAAACAATGAAAAATAATGATTTTTGACCCTCCTATTAGACAAGCTTGTTCCACCATGATGGAAAAAAGAATTTTGTTGAACGGACAAAGATCAATCCTTTTCATGTATAAATTATGAAAATATATCACAACTTATTCTATTCTGAATAATGCTTTATATTCAACTATCATCGGGGCTCGCGCTTCACCGCATGCCAAACTATTTTTTTATATAAAAAAATGATGTTTATGTATTAAAATGGAGTAAAAAATAACATAAAAAATCGGTCATGATAAATGTGTAACAACGTAAATTAAGGCTAAGATAACTGTCACACCCTAATATCGCGGCGACTTGGTTAAAAATAATCTTCATTGAAAAAAAAACAGATATTTGACATCTTGTTCTTTAAGAAAAAATATTTTAAGTAGTCGTCACCTAATATTATGGTCACTAGGAACTCTAACTAGTCAAGAGATTCTATAGTACATGACTAGTTACGCAAAAACAAAGATGTTATCACCCTACCTAAGGCAGAATGCATTGCTGGTTTTGTCTAAAATTGTTAAGAATTTGTTCTCCTTTTTCTTTTTCGTTTTCTTTTTCTTTTTCTTTTTATTCTTCCTATTATGTTCATGACTCTGACATTAATGAACAATTCCTATGAATATTTCCAAATCTAGCGTTGATAAATATCACACAAACCTAAAAAATTACGATATTCCTGACTTTTGCATCAGTGAATAATTTTGCAAAAAAAATGAATTTCAAAGAGAATTTTCTAGACCATTTTCTTCTTGTTTATCTTTTATTATCATTTGCCCTTTTTAGACAGAAATAACAGAGACATTGCACAACAAATTTTGTGTTTAACAATACTGATCCACAAATTGAGCACATGACAGAAAAAATTCAAAAAACAAAGAAAAAAAATTAAAAAAAGCGCGAGGAGCCCACAAATAAAGCAACAAAGATCCCTAAATATCTTTGGAATTTTCTAATATCGAAAAGGGATTTGTTTGGCCAAATATCAAACTAAACTAGAATGAGCATAAAATTATGGTCAATGCATCAATGCATAAGGGTATGTTTTACCAAACACACCCTTAGCAAACACAATTTGGGCTGGATGGGCCTAAAGCCCAGACCCAGCCAACTTTTTTTCTTTTCTTTAGGCTGGGTCTAGCCCCACCGTGCGGGTCGAGCTGGACCCATCGACTGGCTTGGTTCTCGGTTCGGACCGATGCAAGAACCGCCTCCGGCACACGCCGCGTGAACCAAGTCACACGTGCTCTGCACAATGCGAAGGTAATTATAATTACCTTCACACTATTTTGCAAACTTTAGAAATGGATTAAGCGGGTAGGAGGAAGAAAGCTTACTTGGGCGAAGACAAAAACAAAGACGAGGGTAATGATCCTAGCACTATCCGAAGAATGTCCTTTTATTCCCCCTCCTTTCAATCTCTTCTCCCTCTGTCTCTTGTTTTTTTCTTTGGTTTTTTCTTTCCTCTATATGACTCTTTGCTTCTTCTTTTTTTCCTTTATATTCTGGATCCTCCCCTCTGTTTTTGGGTTTTTTGCTTTTCTGGATTTTCCTCCTGTTTTTTGGTTTTTAGTTTTTCTAGCTCTCCCCCCCTCCCCTCTTTCCTCTGGAGAGCTCTGTATTTATAAGGAACGTCCCTGGTACTCCCTCCATGCACGACTCTTTTCTTGATAAGCATGGCTGGGAGGGAGGTGTTGGTTTTTTTTGTTGGGACTTGGATACCTGAGGTTTGATCCTTATCTCCTTGGGGTAGTAATTTTCATGAAGATAAGATTTGCAATTTGTGTTTTAGTTGGACTGGGATGCCGACATTCCACAATTTCTTTCCCTTCTTTTCAGGCAGATTTGCAGCGCCGGAAGAAGAAGACGAAGAACAGTGCCTATTTGGGACGGTGTTGTTTTGGCCTAGCATGACCCTTTCTCAATTTGGTCTTGAAGTTTTCAAATTTTGTATTCAAGTCTCTGATATTTTAATTTCAAATCTTAACCACCTTAAAATTAGATTAAAAAGCAAATGAGTCAAAATTGGGTTATAACAACAACATTGCTTATTTTTTAACAACATGTGCTAGCCATAATGGAAAAAGAGACAGCGAGGAATAAAATTATACAGCAGAAGCTTATTTTTGACCATCGGGAGCTACCACATGCGCCATCCAGAGTGCTTGGTGGCCCAAATGCGCCAATAGTTTTTTTAAATATAAAAAAATTAAGGCTAAGACAACATTGCGTATTTTTTTATATATATAGAAAAGGAGACAACGAGGAATAAAATTATATAGCGAAAGTCTATTTTTGACCATTAAGAGCCAGTGCACGCGCCATCCAAAGTGTTTAGTGGCCCCAATGTGCCAAAAGTTTTTTCAAGTTTAAAAATATTATTTAAATGTTAAATTATATTATCATCCTCAATCAAACCTACAATTAACAAAAAATAAATAAATTTGAGACTAAAAAAAGACCCCAATACCCATGACCCAATTACTTACATTTATTGGATTCAAGGACGCATGTGTAATTTGATTATTTATATAAAAAAAATACCGAGATGCCCATGCTCTCGTTATATTGATTCTTTTATTCTCGAGGGTATTTTTGTTTTTTCACTGTTATTAAAAATATTGAATAGACAAAAATACCCCCAATCAAATATACAATGATTAATAAGTTATGTGAAAATACATAAACATCCCTGGCTCGAAGGCATGTCTTTTATTTTTAGAAAGGTCATAGATGCCACTTGACTATTGTAATAAATAGTGAATTGTCTATGTAGCTACAGGAAACCCCTTCCTTTTAGTTATTTTTTTTATCAACTTCATTATTATTATTAATGTTGTTATTATTGTTATTGTTATTATAATTACCATTAGTACTACTACCCAGAACCGGCTTAAGGTGAATGAGAGGCCTTAGGAAAAATAGAGCCTTTTAAAATATTTAAGAAATATATTTTTTTATTTTTTATAGATGTTTGATAAGTGGGGTCTTGGATAATCTTCATTTCGTACTTGTGGTCTTTTGGTAAGAAGATAATCTTTATTTCATATATCATAATTGACAAATATATCTTATTTATTTTTGGGACCTTTTGTTAAGTGGTAGCCTTGAGTTGTTGCCCAAATAGATCTTAGTTTAAACCGGCTCAGCTACTATCACAATATATATTATTATTATTACCAACCACCATTATAACACATCATTAGACCATATTGGTAGTATTATTAGTATCATTACTATTATTGTTATTATTAATACTATTATTATTATTATTGAAATAACAAAAAATATAAACTTGATTTGAAGGCTATTATTATTATTATTATTATTATTATTATATTATTACACACCACACTCTACGTATTATTATTATTATTATAACCACCATCATACCACTACTGTTACTACTTCTCCTTGGCATAGAAAAATTTTAACATTCAACTATATCTATTTTTTTCTTGTCTTGATATTGTCATGCACTACCTGAATTCTATTTCTGAATAGCTACATCAGATATTTTATTAGGACCATACCTATTATACTCCTATTACCTATCTACTATATCCTATTATATTTAATTACCTATTATATTTAATTAATAGACTACATCTAATACATTTAGATTTATATAATACATTTAATTTATATATTTGATTTTTTATTCTATTTTATTTGAATAGAATTCAAATTTATATTCATTTAGAATTTATTAAAAAATATAATTTAGAATTTCTTTGAATTTATTATTCTAAATTAGAATTTAGAATGATTTACTATTTATTATTATTATTATTATTATTATTATTAAAATAAATAAAAAACATAAACTCGATTTGAAGGATAAAACTAAAGACCACATAAAAACTTTGACAAAAGGACAGAAAAAAATCAAAAGAAAAAAGACCAAATTGAATACTCTTATTAAAAAAACTCAAAAACCTGATGAGAAAAAAAAATAAAAACCATAAAAACTTTGACAAAAGATTAAAGCAAAAAAATAAGGAATCAAAAGTAGAAGAATCGAATTGAAAAAATTACATTTATGAATTAGAATTAAAGAATTAAATCGAAAACAAATAAAACTTTAACAAAAAAAAGGTCAAAAATCAAAACTAAAAGGACTAAATCCGAAACACCACAACAATAAAGACCAATGTTGATTTTGTGGGATAGGAGAGAGAAATGAAGGGGGTAAAGGAAGGGCCACCGACGACAAATCAATTACCTTTAGATGTCACGTGCCACAAATAAAGGAAGAGAACACAGAAGAGAATCAAATGAGACGGCAAAAGCTTTTTTTATACCACATTGAATGCACCGCCCAAAGTGCACAACGTCTCCCACGCACCAGCGCGTGCTAGACAAACACCAACAACTTTTTACATTTAAAAATCATAAATTAAATGGTAAATTATATTACTACTCTCAACCAAACCAATAATTACAAAACAAAAAAAAATATCAATACCCCTACTTCAATGGCTTAAATTTTTGTCTTAAGGTCATATCCGTAATCTTTTTGTATTCTAAAAAAGAAAAAAAAAAACAACCATACACTATCCTATAGTGTTAGTTTATATATATATCTCAATGTTATTTTTTGTTCTTTTATTGTTTATAAATATATTGAATAGATAAAAATACTCCCAAATAAATCCATATTGACTAATGTACCGTATGAAAAATCAAAATTACAGCTGGTTCAAAAGCAAGCAAATTTATCTTGAGAATGACAAAAAAGTTATTACAGAATAGTGATGAATAGAAAAATATGAGAAGGGATACAATATTTTTGCCTTGTTTTGTAATTTGATATGTTTTTTAAGTCAAATATATTTTTAAAATCTATATAAATATAAAAATAAACTGTCTTAGATTACAAGTAAAGGCATTCTCTCCCAACATAACAAACACAATCTACCACATATTAGTTGAAACCACCACGCCAACCGTTCAAAGCTTTCACATTGCACATATATACCCTCAAATTTGATGTGCAATGATCTAAAACAAATATCAAGAATAAAGGAATGGACCCAGTAGGAAAAGTTGTGCTATGGCCTGCACAAGAGAATCGTGAGTTAATTATGTGCACTTCATAAGAGACTCGTCATACGTGCAGAGTAGAGGCACAGAGAGTTTACCTTAATCCTTCTATAGTTTGATCAGATTTCCAGACTACATCCTTTAAACCTGACGAGAAGCTCTTGTAGAACTGCCACATGATGAGAGAAATGTATACGATATTAGCCAACCACAAACTTAGCGCATTAAAACTCTTCCGTCCTTCCAAAACGAATGCATCCAAAACAGAGGGATGTTTTTTTTTTTTGAGATATCAAAATTAGAATGCTGACGTACCTTGTGAAACTCAAGCGTATCGCCACCAATTTTCCGCAGCTCCACCATGTGCAAAGAGGGAGCTACCTCAAACACCTGAAAGTCCAAAAGAAACAAGTTGACAACTTCCATATGCTGTATCAAGTATTTGAATTAATGCACAACCATTAGCGTCTCTACATGGTTCTGATAGGGACGTCAGAGCAAGGAAAAACATTATTCTTCACACATTAAAAATGATTTTCGACTTCATTAATCTGAAGGGATTCAAAGGTATCTTACAAGCACCAGGGATCAACTCAATGTTACCTCAGTAGCTACGGAGAGTTGGCCCTTCCTCCCACTTTTGTCACCTTTCAACTTCATCTGGAATTAGTTTGGAAATAAAACCATTCAATTTCGAAAACAGAATCATAAGTATAAAACCTAGAAGTTTAGGTAGATGTGTTGGTTTAAAAACGGGGGGGCATGGCAAAAGGAAGAAACCATTACCTTGTAGTTTCGTTTATCGACATTAAAGCCCAGGGGCTTTGCAGCTTCCTCAATTCTAGACATGATTTCATTTGCTGGGCTATGAGAAGCAATATGGGTTTCTCGTTTCACAACACCCTAGAACAAACATAGAGAGGCAAAGAGAAGCATTTAGGTAGCCATTGCGAGTTTTAACTTCGTTAAAAAGAAGGATCACAAGGGTTGGGTCAGGACTAATTCAAACTAAGGGCCAAAAGGCTGAAGACTCTTCAACAAAGAAAGAAAGAAAATAGAAATGGTCTGTTCATAGACATTGCCTTGGCAAACCATTGCTTTTACAAAATTTTGCCACCATAATACATCCCTTTCACATCAGTGGCACAACGAATTGCAAATTTTAAATGCAATGACCAAAGTGATGAAAGAAATCTAATTATACGTACTGCCTGCTTCCCGAACAAATTATCAAGGCTAAATCCCTGTGTTTTAGAAATAAGCTCGAAAGCATTCATTGACACTGGTTTCACCTTCCTTTCTGTCACAAGATGTTCCTGCAAAGTAAATAACTAAAATTAGAACTCGTTCTCGTCATGTATTGCCATTTCAGGTTGAATTCATTTTATTTGTTTTGGTTAAATTTTCATTGTTGATTTACAATTTCATGTGTCATGACTTATTTTTGGATTATTCTTTAAATTTATTTTTTTCTTCCAAAATAAAAATAAAAAATAAAATAAAAGTAGGTAACGTAGAAAAAATAGATAAAGGAGAATTTCAAAAATGCATAAAAATCAAGCTGCAATTTTGAAGAAAATGAAAGGCCTAATTGTATCCCATTATACTCAAAACTAAAGAAACAATATGGTTTCAAGGTCAAATTAAATGATTATTAGACAAATCTACATAAGAAATTAAATCCAAGGACATAATAAAATTTTTAATAGGTCAATTTGATTTAATCATGAGCCAAATTAAAGTTTGTTTATGTTTAAGAATTAATTTGGATCCAATTAAAAGATTTAATTAAGTGCAAGGACTTAATTATACTTGAAATGGGTCAAATTAATTTTATTAGAGACTTAATTGGTGAAAAATTAAGTTTGAAAACCCAATTTGAGGTTAATTAAAAATATTGGAATTTTCAGAGAGCAAATTTAATTTTTACCAAGTTAATTGATTAAAATCATGAGTAAAATCATAATCAAATTAGAGTTTTGAGGTCAATTACGGGTCAAATTAAAAAAATTTGCAGCCAACAACTATTTTGCAAAAGGCGTCGAACTATGAGGACCCGATTGACAAAACCAGGGTGAAATTAAAGAAAGTTAAAAGTTTAATGGTCAATTGAGAGCCAAAATGCATAAATCCGAGATCAGGGATCAAAATGGAAAAGGCATCGAACTCCGGGGTTAAAATTGAAGTTTTCTAGGGACTTAATTGTATGAAATCAAAAGTTTAGGGTCAATTAGGGGTGCAATTAACATACATTGAAAAGTGGAGGACTAAATTGAACTGTGGCAAAAAAAAGAAACCAGACAACGCGTCGTCTAGTTATTATTCATTATCTTTTTAATTATTACCCGAAAAAACTGCCCAAATGCCTACTTTTCAGGTGCATTTAATTATCATATCTCCATCAAATTTGACAACACCTGAACCAAAATGATCACCTGACATTTCTCTACAACCAGGTATAGTCCGTTCGGGCCTATTGACACTCAGACGACCTTTAACTGTCAAATTTGGCATAGCCCTATATACAATAATAATATATTAATATATATTATCATAATATTTCTTATAAAAAAACGAAAAGAATTTCAAAAATCCTTTCAAAAAATTTGTGATTTTCTTGCATGTTTTTCTATTAATTTTATAATATCGGGTTATATATTTACACTATAAAATACTAATTCAGAATTAAAATACTTGATTTTCTCCAGAATATTTCTAAACAATTTCAAAAGAATTAAAAAAAATAAAAAATATTTTATTTTCATGCATACGGTCAAATCCTAAAAAGTTTTTCAAACATATTTTCATAAAAATTACATCTTTCTCATGTATTAAAAAGCAAAAACAAAAAATAAAAACCATAACCAGTTTATGATTATCCATTAGGATTTGATCAAAAAGTCAAAAACTCTTTATCAATTATTTTTTATTTCATAGGATTTAGGTGTAGACTTTAATACCTGTGGGGTGTAAAACTACATAATAGAGTACACCCTCAGATATTAAAGATACAAAGTGCAAAATAAATACGATGCTAAAATTCAGATCTTAGAACGGTTAAGATTTAACTCGATAATAAACATGTTTGGGAGTGTGGTTACGGTTATTTTGTAAAGTGCTTTTTACTTAGAATTGTATCAAAATAATATTTTTTTTATTTTTTAAAAATTATTTTTAATATCAGCGCATTAAAATGATCTAAAAACACCAAAAACATATTAATTTGAAGCAAATAAAAAAATAAAAAAAAAATTAATTTTTTTAAAAGCGCTTTTGAAACGCAAAAACAAATAGGACCGGGCCGAGAATTTAACATGCGGGATTAAACATTCTAATGCCCTTCCTTAAAGGGTCTGCAGAAGTAAGGTACCAAGACATTATTTTGACGCCTTGTCTAAGGTAAATTAGCTAGCTTTTGTGATCAAAATTCTTACCTTTGAGTCATTAAAAACAGCATCAACATCATCTATATTTACATCCTCTTCCTGCTCGAATTGCGGTGGCCTGTATCCTTTCTTGAACCATTCATCTTCTAAAATTTCAGAAACTGTTATCCTCTGTGGAAGATGCAATCATAATATTAGTGATTATGAGCATACGATTGAGACAAGAACAAAGCCATCAAGTACTGCATGAGGTATTTTATACGCTGATTCTCTAACCACACTAATAACAGGTCCAGAAGCAAACTCAAAACGAATGAGTAAATTTAATGTACATCCAACAAAGAGAGGGATCTAGATCTCACTGTAAGAGGTTTTGGGTCAAGAATGCGCTTTATCAGTTTCTTTGCACCAGATGAAAACCACGATGGAAATGTGAAATCAGCTCCGCAGATCTGAAATTACTTTCTGACATGCATTGGTATGCATATGGAAGGTCTCTAAATTAAAAAACGTGAAAAAGATAGAGGTTAATTTACTTACTTTTCTGTACAAAACCACAAGACTTGACTCGGAAAAAGGTAAGAATCCAGCCATAAGAACATAGAGAATGACCCCACAAGACCATACATCGGATGCTGTTCCATCATAACCTTGGTCTCTGAGAACCTGGAAAGAACAATAACATATGCAATCAACATAGTACCAGAGAAATGTATTATCTGATAATTCTAATTCCACCAAATTAAAGGTATAATACCTCAGGTGCAACATAATTTGGTGTTCCACAGGCAGTGTGAAGCAGCCCATCACCCTAAAATTAGAAAAACAGAGGAAAAGGTTTGCCTTCATTGCTTTATATTGCAGAAACGATCAATTCCCAGCAGTAAGCTTTTAAGTAGTAATCAGTTTCGATAATTCAAGAGAAAGGGGCCAGTGTCTTCATATACAGAACGTTGTGTATTAATTTTCATCATATAAATGTTGGGAAATACGCAATAAATCCAAGTATCAAATAACACACTTCTTAAAAAACTCAATCCACCTAGAGAAAGCTGCTCCTGTCGACATAAACGTATAGGATAGGATGCAGGCAATAATCAGATAAGGCTTACCCGCAATTGTTGTGACAGCGCACTCAATCCAAAATCCGAAACTTTAAGAACACCGCGTGAATCAAGAAGAAGGTTCTCAGGCTGCACAAATGCAGAGTAGCCATTAATGATTAACAAGTAAACTCCTGGTTGAACGAGGCCAGAATCAAGTGTGTGTGTGTGTGTGCGTGTGTGTGTGTGTAGGTGCACATATTTCTGAACACACCCGCCGATCATCAGGAAAATGAACATAGGAAATCATGCAAGGCATTTAGGAAAACCTTCAAATCTCTATGGAAAACGCCTCTACTGTGGCAGTAATCCACGGCTTTAATAAGCTGCTGGAAATATCTCCTGGCTTCGTCCTCTTTAAGTCTCCCGTGCTTAGCCTAGGAGCAAGGAAACAATCAAATAACCTTTTTTAATTTCGTGGTCAGTGCTGACAAATTAAAAACATCAATGCACAAGAAAATGGGAAATGCGAAAAGTAATAATAAATTAGAGGAATTAACTCAAAAGAGAAAAAAAAAATATTAACTTCTTACAATTTTGTCAAAGAGCTCTCCTCCGTCAACAAACTCAATGACAATGTAAATCTTAGTTTTACTTGCCATGACCTATAAATATGTGCAAGTAGTATCAGTAAAATCAGTCGCATACACAAAAAAATCACAAGAAATATATCCCTTTTATTATTAAAAATCGCAAGTACCTCAAAGATTTTGATGACATTTGGATGTTTAATCAGCTTCATTGTTGATATTTCTCTTTTTAACTGCCAACAAAAATTATATACATAAGAGAAAAACAACGCAAGCAGTTCTCTTAATCATTGATTCAAAATTAATAAATCATCATAATTAGAATATTGCTATTCCCACGGTACAGAAAGTGACAGAACAGAAGTTGATAAGAGATTAGCGTTAATTATCAGAACCTGTTCGACCATCTTGTGACGGAGGACTTGATCACGGTCGAGAATTTTAATGGCAACAACATCACCGGTCTGAACATTTTTAGCGACCTTGACCTTGGCGAAGCTCCCTTCACCAATGGTCTTGCCTAACTCGTACTTTCCTACACGTGTTCTCGCCGCCGGTACCTTGACACTCATGATTAGTTATTTTTTGTGTTAACAATAATTCAATTTGTCAGATTAATGGAGTTTGTTGTTGTATTATATAAATGGAATGGTTTTTGGATTAGAGGCGGAGGAAGAAGAAGAAGAGAGGAGGGAAATTTCGAGGATGGTGTGATGATGCGGGTCCCTGAGTGGAGAGGAGAGAATGCTATCTAACGTCCATACCACAGTTCAATCAATTCACTCGGTTTCCGTGTCTTTACATTATTTTTGGTAATTTTTGTTTCGTTTCCTTTTCTTTCTACGAACTCGGAGGCTTCTGTGGAACCAGGGAATTTACGTACTCACCCCTTGCATAATCTTAACTCTTTTCGAAATCAAATTATAAAATGGGAAAAATACATCTAGTTTAATCAATCCTTCTTGGAAATGTTTACAATATGTTGCGAGTCACATCTAAATTAGAAATTTTTTTTTTTTTCATGTTTTTTTGAGTGTGGAAAAATACATATAGTTTAATCAATCCTTCTTGGAGATAAAGTATAAATGATTTTTGTGAAGAACAGAACAAATTATTAATTAATATTTTTATTTATACTTGAATTGTGGATAAATACTCAAATACATGAATCAATATTAATTTGATTTTTAATATCAAATATAATTGTTAATTCGAATCCAACTGTTTAAATTAGATAGATATTATTTATTATGTTCGAAAATATCAACCGATGATTTATAAATAACTCAATAATATAATTTCTCCAACTAGATTATTCTCTTTAAAAAAAACAAATTATCGATGGCACATATATGATTCTTGCATGTGTATTTTTCTTTCCGATTGGTAATATAAAACTATTACTAGTTTAATTCTCATTTAATAATTTCACTTTAAATTAAAATATTTTTTTATATGGTATTAAAATTTTAATTACCATTACAGGTATGAATCATAGCATGATATTATTTTCATGTTACAGGCATGTATTTTTATTTAATAATTTCACTTTAAATTAAAATATTTTTTATATATGGTATCAAAATGATTATCATACTATCATATTATTTTTAATTAATTTTAAAAATTAAATACAAAGTAATCCATAGATTTTTATAAGTTTTAAATTCAAAAGATTTTATTAGATAAATAATAACTAAAAGCAAAGTTAAAAAAATTAAAAGATAATTGTAGCACAAGATATTTTGCAAGCATTTATAAAAAATTGATAATTATTTGTATAAATAAACAGAAAAAATCATTAACAATAACTACAAGTAAAACTAGAAAAATTAAAAAATAATAGTAGTTAAAGATATTTGATATGCAATATAAAATATTTACCTGAATATATTTATTAAATTTATTTATTAAAGTCAATTTTTTATCACATTAAATTAATTAAATAAAATAAAAGAGAAAAAATATCATTTAAAGTTGTACATATTATAAATATTATTTAAAAATAAAATTTGTCCATATAAAACTTAAAAACAATTAGATAAATTGAAATAATATTTTAAAAATTATATATAATAAATTTTTTTTACAAAATACTATTTAAAAAACCAGCAAAACTTGTGGCCGGCTTCAAAAGGGTCCGCATGGGAAATTGGTGGACTACATTTTAGCAAGTCGTCGTTTGTTTTGTCCTTCATTGATTTCAATGCGTGGTTAATAAATTTGGGAATGGGACGTGGTTATTTTTAAAATATTTTTATTTAAAAATATATTAAAATAATTTTTTTATTTTTTAAAAATTATATTTGATATGGTTAATAAGTTTAGGAATAGGATTGTGGTTATTTTTTAAAATATTTTTTATTTAGAAATATATTAAAATAAATTATTTTTATTTTTAAAAAATTATTTTTGACATCACCAAATCAAAATGATATAAAAATATTAAAAAATATTAATTTAAAATAAAAAATTTTAATTTTTTAAACAAATATTTTATATATAAAAAAAAAAAAAAAAAAAACAGCACCTTTTCCAAGACGTCTCATGGTGGAACTTTGTCCCGGAGAGGTTTTTCTCGCGAAGATAAAATGTGAGCCTGAAAAACATAAAAATAAAAAATAGCCCTGCTTGGTAGGGTCCAAACGAATCTGAAGTGTTGATGTGACTAATTATTGGACTCGACAACGTGATCTAGGAAGTGTTTTAAAATTTTAGCTATTTTTAAAATATTTTTTATTTAAAAATATATTAAAATAATATTTATTTTAGTTTTAAAAAATTAATTTTAATATAGCCCATCAAACATAATATGAAAATAATAAAAGTAATATAAAATAACATAAAATTAATTTTTTAAAAAAATATTTTTGAAATATAAAAAAAACACCATCGTAATGTTCTGGGTTGAATTATTAAATATTATAATTATAATTATAATTTGTATAATTAATTTTTTTATAGCTTAATTATTATTATTTTATTTTTCCACTATTTAAAAAAAATATACAATTAAAATGCTTGATTAACTTAAAATATAAAGTAAAAAGAAAATGTGATCAAACAATTATTTCTATACAAATTCATTTAAAGTAAAATCCTACAGTTTCTTTTTTCAATTCCTTCCCCGTTCTCTCTTCATATCTTCTTTGTTTCAATCAAAAGACAAAAATTGCATACAAATTCATTATTGATCAAACAATTATTTCTCTACCGGTAAGAATCCTCATCTGATTAGTTGAGGATAAGATTTTTAAGATCTTAAAAAAATTCACAAGATTTTTGCCTAAACAAATCTAAGGTTTTTACTAGCAATGAAATAGCCATGTTTTTCGATTCTAGAGCTGATGTCTTGTACCATTACAGATGACGCTTTTCAAATGTGAAATATGGCTTTGTTGGCTTCCTCTTCAGCTTGTTTGACTAAGGAGGTGGTGGTGGAGTGGGAATTGAAAGGGAACTGGATTGAGAAAGAAGCTGGGTTTGATGGATCCAAATATAAAAAAACTTTAAAATAAAAAAGAAAATCTTTAAAACAGACCCATCAAGAACACTCATTGGACTCGGGTTTTATTTCTCGAGTCTAAAGTACAACAAAGGATCTAAGGAGAGTGGGCTTGGGCTACCATACCGAGCCCAACATCCCAAAAGCCTGGGCGAAGGCTACTGTCCAAGCCTATGCAGGGCACATGCCTTGTTGGGAATACACCCAACACCCGTGGTGTTAGGCATGCACCCCAACACCTTTGGTACTGGGCATGCACCCTAGTACCCTTGTCGGTTATTGCCCGAGCCCATGCAGGGCGTACACCTTGCTGGGAATACATCCACCGCCCTTGGTGCTGGGCATGCACCTCACCACCCTTGTGGGCTCGGGCTTTCACGTCCGAGCCTCACATCCCCGGGCTTCAGAGCGCGCCCCGAGCCTAACATACTTAGGTCCAAGCAGCATGCCTGAACGTATTTCTCATCTCTAACACACTTGAGCCCAGATTATTTGGATCTACGCAATTGGTTTTGACTCACTTTCACCTCTAATAGGCTCAGATACTTTGTCCAAATTCAACACTCACTGGGGAATTCTCCAGGATTCCATCTGAGTCGCTCAGTATTTTATATTGTTTTGATACATATTATTTTGAGTAGAATACAACTGAAAATGTTACAAGGATAAAATTACACTCCAAACTCTCCTTTTCACAAAAGAACAACACTCAAGAGTTATAAATACATCATGAGACCTTCAGAACAAAGGTTCACAATATCTTCTTTCTCAACATTTTTAACATATATATTTTCAGAGTCTATCTCTCTAAAATATCATTGCACTTTCTCTATAAAGTTACTAACTTTACTATCAGATAGTCATCACCTCCATCAAAGGACATCTTTTACAGGTATTAGATACAAGCCACCTTGACTTATCAAACACCAAGGATAAGATATCAACCACCTTGACCAGGAAGAATGGATGAGATTGTGTAGGACCAATTGATTAACTAATTATCCAACCCGAGAGCCCTATTCCTAGGCTACTTGGATTTTTTAGGACATCATCAGGGATAAAGCAATATGCCATGGTTAAATGAATTGTATAAAAAATAGTTTCAAAGATATACAATTTAAAAGGCCCTTTATCGTGTGAAAACAACATGGTTTGTTTAGAAAACTTTTGGTTTTGTACA
Source organism: Populus deltoides (assembly GCA_015852605.2). NCBI lineage: Eukaryota > Viridiplantae > Streptophyta > Magnoliopsida > Malpighiales > Salicaceae > Populus > Populus deltoides. The sequence continues at coordinate 14,127,615 of CM027571.2, read as the reverse complement.
GGAAATCTTGGTTGTCATAAGGGCAAAATTGACAAAGTAAAGGATGAAGTGAATTCTAACCTGGCAGTGGTTTGTGAAATATATATGATTTTTGTAACAAAAACTCTTTTTTCTAAAAAAAGAAAAGGAGAAAGACCTTTTTTTATGTCAGAGAGGGGAAAAAATCTTATGTTATGAAAATGAGTTACCACTTAATATTATAGTCACTAGAAAACCATAATTGGTCTATAAAGTTTTAAGGTAAGGAACTAGTTATTCTAAAATAAAATATTATCACTCTAAAGCATTTTTTTCTAAGGTATGATGCATTGTTAATCTTGTTTTTTTATTTCTAACAGTTTGTTGTGCCTAAAATACCATTAATCTATATACTTGGGTAAGAATATATCTACTACAATGAATTAAATCTTAGATGGATGAATGAGTTCAAGCCTAATCTTTTTAAGGACTGATTAATCCTTGTCACTTTTAATTATTATCTTTTGATAATACTTGGTGAAGGATGTGTTTTTTGTCGGTTATGGGACACATGAGAGAGAAAGCATCTATCTTAGATTGTTAAAACATATTTCCATTTCCGACCATACTAGACTATTTGTTTGAGATTGTGGTAGTGGTTGCGGTTCAAAATGCTTTTCGCTTATAAATGTATCAAAATATATATTTTTATTTTTTAAAAATTATTTTTAATATCAGTACATCAAAACAATCTGAAAACATAAAAAATAATATTTTTAACAAAAAAATAAATTTTTTAAAAATATTATTTACACCGCGTTCTTAAACAGGCTTTTAGAACGGCTCCTCAAAAGATGATGGAACCTAGACCCAAACGACCGTATTAGATCTGCTGATTTTCTAACGGGCTCGTCATATAAGAAAATCTTCTCTCCGTTTGATGGGCCCACTCAACTTATAGAGGATAAGCCGCTGTTAAGGATTCATATAAAAGTTGCTGAACTGGCTTGGTCCAAACATGGCTTTAAAATTTTATTTTCTTTTGAGCCTAAACTTGACGTTTATAATGGGCTGTTTCGAGCTTGAATTTTGAAAGGAATTAGAGTCCATAGTGGACAGTATCTTCGGTCCATAGACTTCTATTCTTCAAAGGGATTAGACCATCCAACACTGGGCCCAGGAACCAGGTTCGTTGCTTTGAGAGTTCGTGTTGTATTTTTTAAAAAATAGATTTTAAAAGATATAAATTTGATTAAAATTATTACGACATAGATTTTTGCTTGCAGGATAAATGGAAAGTAGGTTTTTATTTTATATAAAAAATTTATTTTATTTTATATAAAATCAAGATTTAGAACATGATTACATGTGAGATTCAGTGGAAAACAAAATATTTAGCTAACTGAATAATTTTTTTTTGAGTAAAAAACAGAAATTACCAAAGCACTAAACAGTCTCTTCTTATCCGAAGGCCACTTATCTAACTAATATCTCTTGCTAATAGTAAGAGTAAGAAAAAGAAAAAGAAAAAGAAAAAGAAAAAGAAAAGAGTAGAGGTTACAGCGGTAAAAATTTAAAATCAAAAAATTTATTTTTATTATGTTTTTAAATTTAAGTTTCATGTTTGCTAATATGATAGTTATTAAAGTCTTATATGATTATTAATTTTAATGCTCGTGAGATTAGTCAAAAAACACGTAAATTAATCCGGACATCCACGTTAATAAAAAAAAAATTCAACAATAAAAATAATTTTTTTCAAAATTTGAAAAATGGAAACAGTTTCAATCATCCAGCATACCTTTTGAAATTACAAAGAAAGCTAACAATGTTACAATAATGCTCAAATAAAGCAAAGCATCCCTAAATATAACTGGCTAAGATGCAGCCTGTTACAGCGTTGCCGACAAAATACATTTCAATTACAGAAGACTTAGGTATAACCTAAAAGGTCAAATGCAAATGGTGGGCCAAAACAACTTCAGTCACTCAATAAAATCCTCTTGTCGTTACACTACACCCCAACTCCATCGGTAAACTCTACTCGGTATAGTGAGTTTATGACAGTGAGTTGCATCACAAACTGAGTTAATCTATTAAAACAGAAATTGAGTTAATAAAGATGAGTCTCTCCTTTTCTTCTTCTTTTTGCAGATGATATATATCATTTCATTTACAGAGAAGTTATTTTCATGGTGGTCCTAGCATTGATCGTCTCGAGAGAGGGAAAAAAACTAGTATTAATTAGTATAAACAGAGTGAAGCACCGAGTGAAAAAACAATGGTTCGAGAACATGGAAAGCGCCTTACATTATTTAAAAGAAAGACCTTGAAAATTGAAAGCCAATCAAATTATCATAATCGAAGAGGAAATTAATAAAGATTATGATTTTGAGAATTTATTAAAGCGAACCCGCCTGTATACTGGAACTAACAGCAAGCTATCAAAACAGGCACGAACCACCAGAATTTAAAAGGCAAAAGAATCTACCCCAGATAGCTTCATCGATCACAAAGAGTTAAAACTAAGACGTAATCATTTTCTTCTTTGAATACGGAACAACTTTTATAAAAACAAAAGGAAAGAAAACAAGATGTCACGTTGATTCTAGCTTTATTACCAGTAACAGTGCCACTTGAAATAATATTTTTTTTTAAAAAAATTATTTTTAATATTAACCTATTAAAATAATATAAAAACATTAAAAAAATTATTTTAAAAAATAATAAATAATTTTTTAAAATATTTTTAAACCCCAAAAACAAGAAATCTATTATTAGTCATGACTCATGAGGTCTTGCTTTATTAACGATTCCAACATATCACTGCATTCTCAGTTTCGTTCTGCTAGCAACTCTTTAATTTGTCTTTAACAAAAAAAAAAAAAAAAAAACACCTCCGATTCTCCTTCAAACTAAGGTATGTTTCTCCATGAAGTTGTTACTCTTGGCACTGTCTTTGTATATAGCTTGTTATGCTAAGATATATATGATAAATGATAGTTCAATCTTTCTCTTCTTTTCTTCTTTCCTGAATTTCAGCCACAGAACTGGTATTGGTTGATGGGAACGTCCAAGGAAGACAAGCATGAGGCAAATCAAGAATATTATCCCGAGAATATTATGAAGAAATGCGTAATTTGTTTGTGTTCAATTTTGGTGTGTATGGCAGGAGGAACACTGCTGCTTTGGTGGGGTTATGAATATCACCCAACAAATAGTCAGCTGTGGATGGTGCCCCTCGGTCTCATTCTGTTGGTTACTCCTGTAATTGCTTGGGTCGCTGCTGTCGTCTCTACAACCTGTAACTGTAAGGTAGAAGATGATGGCTCTAAGACGAATGAACTTGTTGTTCAGGCAGGAGACTCAGTGTCGGTGTGGTTTTGATTTATCAGTATTTTAGTTGGCTACTTGTTAGAAACATGTAGGTTTTACTCGTGCAGCATTTGCCTGTGTGATTACAGTATAAACTATAAAGCAAAATTTATGCTGGCGTTATTTTTCAGTTTTTAAGAATTTAAATATTACGAGGCAGCTCGAATTTAAGTCAACCGTGACATGCATGGGACTAATTAATGCTCATCAGCAGCTTATGTGCAAATTAAAATTAAAATCCTTTAATTTAGAAATGCATAAATTCTTCAACAAAATTGTATTAAAATTATGGGACTAATTAGTTTTATATTCTGCTATACCCGGCCCCTTGAAATCTATATGTAAGTTCTATCATTTTTTTTCCTGCAATTTTGTTTTTATCAATTACCTTCTGAAGTTTCATCCATCTATTGTGTCTTTAATTTGTGTTATGTAAACTTCAATTCCGCCTCAAACACAAAAAAAAAAAAAAAAAACCCTTCAATTTCCCTCTAAACGCATTGTCTATCATGATTTAGTTCCCTAAAACAAGTTTCTCAAATAATTCATTTTAATGACATAAAAATTGAGTTTCAAACCAAATTGACTAGAAAAATATGCTTTCACTTTAAGATAGAAAAAAAAAGTTCAAGAAATATAACTAACTTATTTATTTATTTATGATTTGATTTATCACAAATAGAAGTAGCTAGAGGGTATAATCTTATCGATAAATGGATGAAATGTTACGAAACTAATTCATAAAAAAAAAACAAACGTTGAAGAAAAAATTAAATTAATAAAACAGGATAATATAAGATCATCAATCCTTTAATTTAGTTTAGTAGGGTAATTAATGTCCCACGTAGCAAGCTAAATGTGGTATCTTGATATGGATTAGGTGGCGGATGCAGGCGTTCAGAAGGCTTCAATATACATGTATAATACCCAGATGAAAGACAGCTACGCGTTTCCAGATCATGGGCGTGGAGGGTCATGCAGTATGAGGTATCAACTTGTGTAGTTTTAATATATAATTATTATAGCCTCTGGTATTGAAGCAATTGTATAATATAAATAATAATAATTAATAATAATCTATTGAAAATTAAAGTCGATTAATCAGGGATGGTTTAGGTGAGGCAAGAATCTTGCCTCCCCCGAGTCTGTTCTTTGGGTATGATTTATATATTCGAGTAAGAGTGCTCTGATCAAGGGCTTTATGCCCCGTTTTTTCACCAAAAGATCGAGCGTTCTGATGAAAAGGGTCTACACAGAATTTAACGATTGTTCTCCTTTCCTCGAGAATATTTTGAATTTGAGCCTCTTCTCTTTAACCAAAAACAAACAAAATAAAGGTATTTATATCTTAAAATCTCATTTAATAATTTAAAATTTTAAATTAAATTGAGATTAAATTGGTTTTTTTGATATAGTAAAGGAAAGTAAAACAAGATTATAAATAAAGGTTTGATCGAAACATCAACAGAGTTTTATAATATTATTTGAAAAGGGAGTGAATATTGTTGAGAAATGAGTTAATTAATGACATCAAATGAAATTTATAATGGAGGAGAAAAGAAATGGAGATTAATTCAACCTTCATTACCTTTCAAAGTCCCATCCCAACTTGGAGGTGGTCACGGAAAGGATGCAAATGGCCTTTTATTTTTATTTTTATTTTTATTTTTATTTAATATTATTTTAATATTTTTTCTCTTTTGAAAAATCCAATTGTATCCTTTTCGTCACCCTATCCCTTCTCCAACTAAAAAGACATTTATTATACACCGAGGCTTACAGCTTAATAGTTTTGGTAGGCTTTGCTCTGTTTATATGCCTTGGTTCGAGTTTTTGCGTGTCTGTCTGTTATCTTCGCGGTGTCTTACATGTCTACTGAGCTTGCAGGATGTTCAGTGAATTCAGGAATTAGTCGTGGTGCGCGTAAGCTGCCCTGGACATCCCGGCTTATAAAAAAAAACATTTAATATTTTATTACTTTTCCTCCCCTTTTCCATGCAAACAAAGAGCCTATTAATTTCACCTCCATTAATTACCTTTTTACTTATCCAATCAAAAGAAGATAAAAAATATCCCAACCCTCACCTCAACTCTTATCTCAGTTTTCTCCCAACACATACTGTTAATTAGGGGTAAGCTAATCATTTCATGTTAGCCTGATTTATAATATCTAACACCCTTTAAAAGGTTTTTTTTTTTTTAGTTTGATTTGACCGACGTGTTTAAATGAAAAATAAATTAAAATAATAAAAAATATTATCTTAATATATTTTGAAGTAATTTTTTTTTTGATAAACAGAGTTTTATATAAAAAAATTAAAGTCATTATACATACAAATAAAAATCTTATTTATATATGTGCCACCGAGAAAGATAGGATATATACTCGAACCGGTTTCATATTAATTTCATGACAGTAACATGGAATCACATCCACTGGTCACTCTCTTTGGCATTCGCATGGATTAAATGCTCCATTTGTATTTGAAAGGCGAAAAAGAAATACAAGAAAGACTACTAAAAAATATATCTTGTCACTTGGACAGATGCAGCATGGAGGCAATGTGGGCACTTGCCCGCACTGCCAAAAAATAAATAAATTAAATGAAGTATATATCATATAGAGACCAATAATGGGTTTTAACAGATAAAATAATTAGAAAAAAAATAAAATAGATGTGTTTTGAGAATTAAAAAATAATCTCGAGTAGAAATAAGAAATAAAAATTAAAAAAATATGTGAAAAAATATTGATGTAAATCCCGGTTAAAAATCGATAATGTTACCGTGAAACTGTAATAAGTTTGTAAATAAAAAAAATAATAAAAAAATATACATATATATTTTGGAATAAAAAAATAATATCAGGAATTTAGTAAAATAACTAATGAGAAAATTCAGGTTTTGATATAAAATCACTTATTGACCAGTTTTATATTATCGAATATAATTTTTAATTTAATAGTCGGATTAAGTTGAAATTTTAAATGTTAAATCGAGAAAAAATAAAATTATAAAAATATAAAATTATAAAATGTATTTTTTTTTATTTTTTATTAATTAAGTTTATGTGTTTCGAAGTATGTTAAGTGTTATCAATTATATAAATATTAAGATGTAAAATATAGTTTTTTAAATGGTAAATTATCCTTGACATTTTATGATTTGATAGTTTTTTACTTTACAACTAATTTTAAATATTACACCTCTCTTTTTTAAATAAAACTCAAACACAAATCCATGATTTAAGAGAAAATCAAACATATTGAGTTGAATACTAGTTGACCAAATTTTTATTTAATCTTCCAATTCCACACCTCCTCCTCCTCTACATGCCATCATCTAACATTCAAAATCTCTCAAAAAGGCCAAAAATTCCAACTTTATAGATTTGAAGTTCTTTGTGCATCGATGGTAGGAAAAAGGAAAGGCTTTGGGGTTGCAACAACAAAGAAATATATATGTTTTGTGCGGTTCTAGTGGAACATATTAGGAGTATTATTTTCACCTAATCGGTGTGAGTTTTAGGATGTGACTACAAACTCATTGCTTTCAATTTAAAATCATGATATTTTTTTTTTAATTTAGAGTATGTTTGAAAGTATAGTTACGTTTATTTTTTAAAATATTTTTTTTATTTTAAAATATATTAAAATAATATATTTTTAATTTTTAAAAAATCATTTTTAATACTTGAAAATATCAAAAATATATTAATTTAAAAAAAATAAAAAATTTTAATTTTTAATTTTTTTCAAAAATATTTTTAAAACTTTAGTGTCAAATAGGGCCAATTATACCCACTGAAAATGGATGATCAAAGAGCAAATGTGGTGGGATGAGTGTATCTTTGACAAGTCCAAATGGTCGTGTTATCAGAGGAGGGCATGCTTGGCTGCTGATAGCTATTAGCCTTGTGCAAGTACACCATATTGTAAAAATATCAAATGAAATGGAAATAAAAACTATCTATTGTTGCTGGATGACTCTAATTTCAAAATAATTTTCTAAATAAGTTCAAAGATATGGTGGAGATGGTGGTTCATGGTGAGGGAAGATGGGAGAAAAAGGTTATCTTTTATTTTTTCGTTTTCTTTTGCTTTCTCTCCATCTACTTTAAAAATAAAACTTGCCACACTTCCAAATCTCAGTTTTCAGAAAGTGAAAGTATAAAGCTGATTAATTTCATGCCACGAACCACAACCAGTGTATAGACGAATGTAATTTTCCTCTTTATACACTTCAACTTGTAGCTTCATCGCCAAATTTCCGACAGTCGAGCCACCTATCACTGGCAGATACGAAGTACAACAAGTAATGCCGAGCCTCACTAACGAAGTGACGTAAGCATCGGGCCAGGGCTGAAAACAGTGAGAGTTTGTTTTTAAAAGACAGACCAAATCTAGCATCTCTTGTTCGGATATATATGTATATATTTCTGCCTGCCGTGTCTAAAATTCCAGAAGCCTACTCCTCAAAATATGCTCACTCGCCATCTCACAGGTGCTCCTACACCCCCTCCTCTCCATATATTTTAAATATATAAAAAAAAACCTTTATTTTTTTTCTGCCTCTCTCATCTCTTAATTAGGGTTTAACAATTTGGGGATTTTTTTGGGATTAGGGTTTGGGAAAGCAAAGTAAATTAAACAAGATGCAGCAGCCACCGCAAATGATTCCTATGATGGCTTCATTTCCACCAACGAACATCACCACTGAGCAGATCCAAGGGGTAGTAACTTTTTGTAATTCTTCCTTTATTCTATGCATATATTGGTTTATGCATGGTTTTTTGGGTGGTTTTGTTTCTATGATTTATTGATCTGGGGTTCTTTGCTTATGGTGTTTTTTCATGTTTCTTTGTTAAACCAATATTTGAAGCTGATAAATAGCACAAGTAATGAGTAACTGTCTAAGTGAGACAATAAATAGCGAATTGATTGTGGCTTCTTAAATATTGTCCAATTCAGAAGATAGGCCCCCCCCCCCCCCCTCCCCTCTATCTTTTTCTTTATCAATTGTTACTAATGGGCTTTCCAAAAATCCATGATGCTTAAAATAGTTGGTTACGCAGATTAGTGGCTATCGTGACAGATTTTGCATAGATGGGCGCCTAATACCATTAATATCAGGGTTTATTTGTGAGCCTTTGTTTGCGTGTGCCAAACAAACATAATAGTTAGAATATGAGATAAGGAGACTGTTCATAAGCTATTAAGTTGTAGATTAGATTGAACTCAGAAGTTGGAGAATTCAGCTATTCAAGCTCGTTTTGGAATTAATTTATTGGAAACTTTGTATTTTTCAAAGTATTCCTTTTGAAGCTTCTACTTCTGCAAATTCCCATATTTATGATGTACATTTTTGTATCGCAAACCCATTCCATCTTCATGAAATCCTCAATATTCATATATGCAAATTCATTCTTGCAGCTAGTAGATGTGTTTTCCTGTTCCTGAAACATGACAAAATGTCATGCTATATAGCAAAGCATGAAAAAATAGTGGAGAATTTACCATGTGATGCGTGAATTCAAATCCATGGTTGATTGGTTGTGCTGTGTGCTAATAGCTGTTTTTATTTATAGGCTTTCACACCTATTCAAGTTTGGCTTTCCCCTTGATGCCATGCTGAGCAATATCTGATCTTAGTTTCCATTTTTGGTTGCCCCTTCATGTGCAACTCTAGGATGTATTATTTGCTAATATCTGCCATATGATGGTTGATTTATCTTTTTTAATTCTTTCTGCAGTACCTTGATGAAAACAAAAGGTTGATTTTAGCGATATGGGACAACCAAAACCTTGGAAAACTTGCTGAATGTGCCCAGTAAGTTATTTGTTCTCATGCGCGCGAGTGTATGCCCATGCAATCCTAGTGTTTCTTGTGTTTTAAGCATAATGCAAGTTCTGATCTATTAGAAGTAAGTGGGGCTGTTTCCTGTTTAGGAATCTTGAAAAAAAGGGTCTTATGACTTATGGGCTGGTTTTGAAATCCAATCTTGGTAACTTTTCTCTAACAAATAGACTCTATCAAGTATATAAGAATCTCCATCATAATTAGGGCAGAAACAGGTAGAAATCTCAAAGTTTGTGTTCTGGTACCCATTCAGAACAAGACTGGATCAGTTCTCTGAGTTCCTAATTACCCACTAGCATTTTAATATTTTCTAAACAATCAAATCCAACACATTCAGTTGGTAGCTGGCATCATTATTGGTGATGAAAACATGGAATGGCATATCTTATATATTCTTGATTGCCTATTTTAATTTGGGGTAAATTATATTTTGTCTTGTTGGAAATAGGACTGAACTTGTGGGCTTTGTCCATTACCAGTTTATGCCTTCAATAATCTTTTATTTGTTTATAATGGCGGGGATGTTTAGAGTGCATTCCAGACATTAATGGTGCCACTGCATCCATAGTTGAGGTATTTACTTGTTCTTTTGGCTCAATCATCATGTTACTACATATATTCCATATCATATAATGGGAGTGCTTGGTTACTGTTTGTACTGGTACTGCTTCAATGTTCTTAGCAAGAATAAACATCACTTGAAGAAGGTAGGATCTCGTATAATAAAGTATGTGCTTACAGTTAGATGGCAGTCCAGGTGAAATGGAGGAGAGCCATAGGATAAAAATTTAGACGGGATCTGAATTTACCAGCCAAAAAGAGGCAATGCACTCATGAATATCAGTGTTTTTTTTTTTTTTTTTTGAGAATGCTTTATTTTTTAAACTATATGGAATGAAATGTTGCATGCCCCTTTTTATCTATATGCATGTTTATTGCCACCATTTATAAGTCATGTATAAAATTTCAATGAACTAGGTATCAAACCCAGCTGCAGAAGAATTTGATGTATTTGGCTGCAATTGCTGATGCACAACCACAGACAGCAGCAATGCCTCCTCAGGTGTATAGTAATTAATGAGACTGGTCATTTGCAATTCATTTACTCTTCTCATGCTTATTAGTATTGCTTTCAGATGGCCCCGCATCTTGCAATGCAACAAGGAACTTATTACATGCAACATCCTCAGGCAGCAGCAATGGCTCAGCAACCAGGTATTTCCCCCCCGAAGATGCCATTACAATTCAATGCTGTACATCACATGCAGGATCCTCAGTTGTTACACCAGCAAGCCATGCAAGGGCAAATGGGAAGTAGACCTATAGGGGCTAACAATGGCATGCATCCCATGCATGCCGAGATTGCTCTTGGAAGTAGTGGCCCTTCTGCAAGTGCTGGCACAAATGACATGTGTGGGGGAAGCAAACAACATGCCTCCGAGGCTGGCACAACTGGTGCTGATGGCCAGGGGGGTTCTGCTGCCAGGCATAATGGTGATGATGGCTCTGAGGATGCAAAATGATGTGGCCTCTTGAGGGATTCTGTGCAAATCCCTTTGGCTGTTGATAGTAGGCACCCCTTTATTGCAGAACTGGTATTGTTCTGTTGATCTATGTTAGTTTGAGTAAAGAGTTGACATTTTATGTTTCCCTTAGTGTTGACAAGTTAGGTAGGTAAATCACAAGGTCTTGGTATGCCAATGAATCAAAATCAAAACACGGGTGAGACAGAGGCTGTTGTAGTTTGTGTAGAAGGAAGAGATGGAAGCTTGTGTTCTCTCATTGATGCCTGTCTCTAGTTGTACGTCCGTCATTTTGTAACAACTTGAAGATGATGCGTCGTATTGTAGAATCTTGGTCTCACAGGGTCATCGTTTTGAGCTAGTTTTGAATGGCACAATTTTCCAGAATTGCTAACTGGGCCATAGAATTAATAGGCATTTTTAGATCATAGTCTTGGATTAGTTTATTATGATATATTTATTTAGGTGATGTTTTTTAAAATGTTTTGTTTGGAAATATATTAAAATTATATATATTTTTTATTTTTGAAAATTTATTTTTGATACTAGTATATTAAAACAATATTTAAATATTTATAAAAATAATTTTTAAAAAATATAAATTTTTTAAAAAACATAGCCTATACAAATATACTTTTAGATTTTATTTGTTTGTTGGAAAGTTTTCTTTTGAAAAATAGTTTTTTTAGAAAGTGAATTTTTAAAAATTGAATTATTTTTTAATGTTTGGTAGTGTAATGAAAAATTAGTTGAAAAGTACTTTCTAGTATTTGGTTATATTATGGAAAATGAGTTGGAAAATAACTTATTAATATTTTTTTTCAAGTTTATTAAAATAATAAGTAACAAATTTTACAAATTAAAAGGTTGAATGAGAATGAAATTGAAAAAATTAATCTAGTTTTATAAATTAACTCAAATAAAATAAATAACAATTAAAATAATAAAGATTAAATTTATCAAATAAAAAATAGAAAAATGATGAGATTAAAATAATAATAATTATAATTTCATAAATTATTTCAAATAAAATAAGTAACAATTAAAATAATGAGGATCAAATCTGATATATAAAAAAATTTAATTAAAAAAATAATAAGAGAAAAACAAATAACAATCATAAAAATAAGGACCAAAGTTAATATAAAAATTAAATTAAATCAAATTCTAAGTGGTGAAAGTAAAAAAAAAAGGTTCAAAACAAAATATATAACAATCAAAAATTTGAGGATTAAATTTGTTATAATCAGCAAATAATATTATATTTTTAAATTTTTCACAACTTCTGAAAAAATATTTTCCACAAAAAATAACAGGAAAACACTTTTCTGAAAACCAAGTTAAATTTTTTTTTAACTAAAAAGTATTTTTCATTTATCAATTTTTCTAATAACAAATAAATATAAAAATAATTAAAAATAATTTTAAAAATTTACTTTTCACGAAACAAAAACAAGTCCTTAATGTCTAATTGTTTAAAGTTTAAACTGGCCATAAACAATGCTTTAGATTCGGTGAAAAAGGGACCTTCATCAGACTCGGTGAAAAAGGGACCTTCATCGTGACCCTGAAGCTAGCTTCCTCGCCGGATTTGTACTAAAAAACATTTTTTGGTTGAGTTAAACAAGAAAATGTGAAAATCCATATTGGATCAGCTTACTTGAGCTTGATGAATTGCTGCGTAAGGAACCCTATCGTTTACCAAGAAAATATACTAATCTTCATTCATGATGTGCCAACTGCTGCTATTAATTCAAACTTAATTCTCATATTAGCTAAGAACTTAAAATAATTTGAAAGAATAACTTCTTCAACTTCTTAACGTTGATGTCTAACCTACAAAGAACCTGTTTTGCAATTAATAACTGTTGGCCGCCTGTTTAAAATTATTTTTTATATATATTTTTAGATTGTTTGATTCGAAATAAAATTTAAAAAATATATTATTTTAATATATTATTTAAAAAAACATTTTTAAAAGCAAATTGATAAGAAAAGTATAACATAAGCCATTATAAAGAAAACAAGTAAAGAAAGCGACTTTTGCAGTCGGTTGAATTCTGGGTAGCTAAATTTCAAGGAGAGAGATAATTCCATCAAAGACTGGAGAATGGAACCATTCACTTCTTCTATAATAAGGCCATAGACTGAACAGATTATAAGATGGACTCTGACCTTAACCCTTCCAAAACCCCAAAACTGTGGCAATTCCATTGAAGCCCATCACATTTTCCATGTCCTTTCTTAACACGCCATCTCCATCTGTGTACTGAAGACGCAACCGACTCAAGCCACGCAACCAGAAACTTCGTTTCGATTCATCTATCTTCAGAAAAACCTTACAGTTCTAGCAAGTACAGCACCAAAAATACGTATCTGATACCGCCAGTATTCCTGCACAGTTGAAGCTTGGTAGATATCTTTTCTTCTCTTTCAAGAATTACTTGAAAAGAAACATGAAGGAAGAGCAGTTACCATCTTTCAACCATCGCCACACCGAGAATAACAAGAAGACAAGATTGGTATTCAGATTATTGAATTCTCCAGCCGTTTACGTTATCCTCTTACTGCTATCCTACGCACTAGGTTACTTATCAGCTCCAAGCTCCCGCTCTCCACCGCAGCCTTTACCATCTCCAGAAATCTTGAAGGTGGGTGATAACCTCAACACCCAACTCGACAACTTCCGAGTCAAGACTCACTGTGCCAAACCCCTTCCACACCAGCTCGTCCATCAAACAATTCTTGACCGGGTTTTCAACTCCACGTCACCATATGACAATTTTCCCCCCGCGTACGTTAGCGGCCTCCTTAGAGAGAAAAAGTTCAAGGGATGGGGCTCCTACGGTGAAGTTTTTGAACACCTTATCCAAAAAGTGAAGCCTAAAGTGATCATCGAAGTGGGTACTTTCTTGGGCGCATCGGCTCTCCACATGGCCGAGTTGACTCGCAAACTCGGGCTGGACTCACAGATTCTTTGCATAGACGATTTTCGCGGGTGGCCCGGGTTTCGTGACCGGTTTGGTTATGTTAATATGATAAACAGCGACGTTTTGTTGCTGTACCAGTTCATGCAGAACGTTATTCACAAAAATGCTACTGGGTCGGTTTTGCCAATGCCATTTTCGAGCGGGTCGGCCTTGGAGAAATTATGCGAGTGGGGTGTGTTTGGTGATTTGATAGAAATCGATGCGGGCCATGATTTTAACTCGGCGTGGGCTGATATAAACCGAGCATACCGGATCTTGAGACCCGGTGGGATAATTTTTGGGCACGATTATTTTACCGCAGCGGACAATAGAGGTGTGAGGAGAGCAGTAAATTTATTTGCTCAGATGAATGGGCTTAAAATCCACACCGATGGGCAACATTGGGTCATTGACTCCCCCTGAATTCAGGTTTGTCAGTCCTTGCGTGTCAAAAAGTTACCGCTGATAATTTTGTGAACTTGAATTTTGTTAATTTCTTAAAAGACACGTGTGCCATGTATGTGCATCTTTTTACCTATTTCAGCTATGATGGGCCATGCATGGAAAAAATCTTTCATAAGCCACGTATAAGGTTGATAAGGTCTCTTTGGTGTTTGTTAGTGTACAACAAGTAGTAGCCAATTTGGAGCAATAAGTGGAGGATTATGTGGAATGGAATAACAGAGACTTTTTATTTTGTTTTGCATGGTTGTTTCCATATCCATAGCCGTCATGCATGTCGACAATGGTGCACATTCAATCCCTTCTAATTAATTTATAAGGTTTATTGCTCATCAGCTCAACTGTAGTGATTTACCGGCGACAATGTCTTACCGTCTCGACTGGATTGAAATCATTTGATGCTAAGTTCATGAGCAAATTGATTCCAATGATTTTTGAAAAACATGTGTACCGTGAAATTTGATGTTGATGGGTAAAGATTTAATCCTTTTTTTTTTAACACAAAACCCATAAAAGTTACGAACACATGTTTTTTGATCTATTTTCAAAACACCTTACAGCACCCGAGCCTAGATGGTGAGTAAGGCATGCAGGAGCCCAGTTATTGAGAGCTCCTGCCCAGCACCTTCTTGTGGGATCGGATGCACCGTCCGATCCTAGCCCTAAAGAGTAAATCTTGACCCTTTTTTTATGCCTTAAGACATATTCTAGATTCTTTTTTTTTTTCCTTCTCTCTTTCATGCTTGTGTAAAAGATATCTCTTCCTATTTCTTTACTTGAGTTCCTATGGGTAAGATAATTTAAATTAGTGTATAGTTTTATATTAGCTATCCTTTTTATTCTATTTTAACACCACCAACTCCATTAATCTTTGTGATTAGTTTTCAAGAGTTTAACCTATCAACCATCTCATTAATTATTTTTATTTTTGGTCAAGAAATGAAGAGGAAGATTTTGAAACAAATACCATCTCAATTTGTGTATTACTTCTTTATTTTCAATTTTGAATGGAATATTTAGGTGCTCATTTTGTTAGAAATGGAAAAGAATTTTTTTAGTAAAAAACAACGCATTTATGTTAGAACTATATATTTTTTTTAAGAAACAATTATTCTGAGCATCCTATAGTTTATTCTTTTTACACTTTACCTTTCTTGTTTTGAAAATTAAAGAAAATATTCTCGGTCAACAAAAAACTTTAAATCGCATAAATGACTAAAATAACCCTACATATATTATATCCACAAACACAACAAACAAAAACACAACCCTATCCCTTTTCTCTCTCATGAGCTTACAATTTCTAAATAAAAACTCTTTAAAATTAAAACAATCTCAAAACTTAAAATTTACATAATCAAAGTTTAGGGGGGGTTTGTACATGATTCTTTTAGAAACGAGGTGTCTGTTCGAGTCATCAACTTGTGGAATTTCTCTCATATACCTCTGTCATTAAGAATGAGATGATGAACTAGTATGTCATCTCAATTGTTTTTTCAAATCAAGACTTTAATAATCAAGTTAATAGGTTTAGTTGTTGTTAAATTATTGTTATTTTCTTATAATATAAATTGTATTACTCGATTAAACAATAATGTATAAAATTAGGGTTACTGTGGAACTCGTAGATCCCTAAGTTTAAAACCCTAAAATTATGGTGAATGAAAGATGATTAGAATTCCATTAAAGCATGTAGTATTTTGTTTGAAGCATAAAAGAATTGAAGTTGAAGATTTCTATCATACATATTACATTGTGGAAACAATTAAGAAGACATACTTTGAGATTATTTACCTATTACTAGAGGTTGTATTGGATCCTGAAGATGAAGATATAATTGTACTACCCCCAAACCTAAAAAGGAGTGTGGGTCAACCAATAAATAATAAAAAAATAAAAAATGAAAAAAAATACCTAGTAACGTCAGAATAACGGTTGCCACTTTTAGATATTCATTTTATGTTGATTGACAGCTTACATTTTAACCATATTATGGTTCTAAAGAACAAAAAAAAAATAAGTAGCAGGTGAACATAAACATAAAAAGAAAAGTTGCAGTTTTGGGATAAAAAATAATTTGATTGAAATGAATATATAGGATCCCAGAATATCATTGCTAAACTTATTGATCTCCCTTCCCAGCAGCGCAAGTATCTCATCACCACCGTTGATTACCAATTTACATTTTAACCATCTTAAGGTTCTAAAGAACCAAAAAATATATGCAGCACGTGAACGTAAACATAAAAAGAAAAGTTGCAGTTTTGGGACAAAAAAACAATTTGATTGAAATGAATATATAAGATCACAGAATATCATTGCTAAACTTATTGATCTTCCTTCCCAGCAGTGCAAGCGTCTCATCACCACTGTTGATTGCCAGCTTACATTTTAACCATCTTTAGATTTTAAAAAACCAAAAAATATATGTAGCAGGTGAACTTAAACTTAAAAAGCAAAGTTGCAATTTTGGGCCAAAAATAATTTGACTGAAATTAATAGGATCCCAGAATATCATTACTAAACTTATTGCTCTCCCTTCCCAGCAAAGCAACCATCTCACTGCCATAGTTAATTGCCAGCTTACATTTTAACCATCTTTTAGATCTAAAGAACAAAAAAAAAAATATGCAGCAGGTGAACGTAAACATAAAAAGAAAAGTTGTAGTTTTGCGACAAAAAACAAATTGATTGAAATGAATATATAGGATCACAGAATATCATTGCTAAACTTATTGATCTTCCTTCCCAGCAGTGCAAGCATCTCAGCACCACCATTGATTGCCAGCTTACATTTTAACTATCTTTAGGTTCTAAAGAACAAAAAAAATTATGCAGCTACTGAATGTAAACAGAAAAAGAAAAGTTGCAGTTTTGGGACAAAAAATAATTTGATTGAAATTAATAGGATCCCATAATATCATTGCTAAACTTATTACTATCCCTTCACAGCAGTGCAAGCATCTCACCAGTACGGATGATTGTCAGCTTACATTTTAACCATTTTTAGGTTCTAAAGAACCAAAAATTATATGCAGCAAGTGAACATAAACATAAAAAGAAAAGTTGCAGTTTTGGGACAAAAAACAATTTGATTGAAATGAATATATAGGATCCCAGAATATCATTGCTAAACTTTTTGGTCTCCCTTCCCAGCAGCGCAAGCATCTCATCACCACCGTTGATTGCCAGCTTACATTTTAATCATCTTTAGGTTCTAAAGAACCAAAAAATATAAGCAGCACGTGAACGTAAACATAAAAAGAAAAGCTGTAGTTTTATGACAAAAAAATTTTGATTGAAATTAATAGTTTCCCAAAATATTATTGCTAAACTTATTGCTCTTCCTTCCCAGCAGTGCAAGCATCTCATCACCACCGTTGATTGTCAGCTTACATTTTAACCATCTTTAGGTTCTAAAAAACCAAAAAATATATGCAGCAGGTGAACGTAAACATAAAAAGAAAAGTTGTAATTTTGGGACAAAAAACAATTTGATTGAAAATAATTGGATCCTAAAATATCAATGCTAAACTTATTGCTCCCCCTTTCCAACAGTGTAAGCATCTCATCACTACCGTTGATTGCAGCTTACATTTAAACCATCTTTAGGTTTTAAAGAACCAAAAAATATATGCAGCAGGTGAACGTAAACATAAAAAGAAAAGTTGCAGTTTTGGGACAAAAAACAATTTAATTGAAATGAATATATAGGATCCCAGAATATCATTACTAAACTTATTGGTCTCCCTTCCTAGCAGCGCAAGCATCTCATCACCACCGTTGATTGTCAGCTTACCTTTTAATCATCTTTAGGTTCTAAAGAACCAAAAAATATAAGCAGCACGTGAACGTAAACATAAAAAGAAAAGCTACAGTTTTGCGACAAAAAAAAATTTGATTGAAATTAATAGGTTCCCAAAATATTATTGCTAAACTTATTGCTCTCCCTTCCCAGCAGTGCAAGCATCTCATCACCACCGTTGATTGTCAGCTTATATTTTAACCATCTTTAGGTTCTAAAAAACAAAAAAATATATGCAGTAGGTGAACGTAAACATAAAAAGAAAAGTTGCAATTTTGGGACAAAAAACAATTTGATTGAAAATAATTGGATCCCATAATATCAATGTTAAATTTATTGCTCCCCCTTTCTAACAGTGTAAGCATCTCATCACCACCGTTGATTGCCAGCTTACATTTAAACCATCTTTAGGTTTTAAAGAACCAAAAAATATATGCAGCAGGTGAACGTAAACATAAAAAGAAAAGTTGCAGTTTTGGGACAAAAAACAATTTGATTGAAATGAATATATAGGATCCCAGAATATCATTGCTAAACTTATTGGTCTCCTTTCCCAGCAGAGCAAGCATCTCATCACCACCGTTGATTGCCAGCTTACATTTTAATCATCTTTAGGTTCTAAAGAACCAAAAAATATAAGCAGCAAGTGAACGTAAACATAAAAAGAAAAGTTGCAGTTTTGGGACAAAAAACAATTTGATTGAAATGAATATATAGGATCACAGAATATCATTGCTAAACTTATTGATCTCCCTTCCTAGCATTGCAAGCATCTCATCACCACCGTTGATTGCCAGCTTACATTTTAACCATCTTTAGGTTCTAAAAACAAAAAAAATATATGTAGGAGCTGAACGTAAACATAAAGAGAAAAGTTGCAGTTTTGAGACAAAAAAACAATTTGATTGAAATTAATAGGATCGTAGAATATCATTGCTAAACTCATTGCTCTCCCTTGCCAAAAGTGCAAGCATCTCATCACCACCGTTGATTGCCAGCTTACATTTTAACCATCTTTAGGTTTTAAAAACAAAAAAAATATATATGCAGTAGGTGAACGTAAACATGAAAAGAAAAGTTGCAGTTTTGGGACAAAAAACAATTTGATTGAAATGAATATAAAGGATCCCATAATATCATTGCTAAACTTATTGATTTCCCTTCCCAGCAGTGCAAGCATCTCATCACCACCTTTGATTGCCATCTTACATTTTAACCACCTTTAAGCTCTAAAAACAAAAAAAATACGTAGCAGGTGAAGGTAAACATAAAAAGAAAAGTTGCAGTATTGGGACAAAAAACAATTTGATTGAAATAAATATACAAGATCCAGAATATCATCGCTAAACTTATTAATCTTCCTTCCCAGTAGTGCAAGTATCTCATCACCACTGTTGATTGCAGCTTATATTTTAACCATCTTTAGGTTTTAAAGATCCAAAAAATATATGCAGCAGGTGAAGGTAAACATAAAAAGAAAAGTTGTAGTTTTGGGACAAAAAACAATTTGATTGAAATGAATATACAGGATCCCAGAATATCATTGCTATACTTTTTGATCTCCCTTTCCAGCAGTGCAAGCATCTCATCACCACCATTGATTGCCAACTTACAATTTAACCATCTTTTGGTTCTAAAGAACCAAAAACAATATGTAGCAGGTAAAGGTAAACATAAAAAGAAAAGTTGCGGTTTTGGGACAAAAAACAGTTTGATTGAAATGAATATACAGGATCCCAGAATATCATCACTAAACTTATTGATCTCCCTTCCCATCAGTTCAGGCATCTCATCAACATCATTGATTGCCAGCTTACATTTTAACCATCTTTTGGTTTAAAAGAATTAAAAAATATATGCAGCAGGTGAACGTAAACATAAAAATAAAAGTTTCAGTTTTGGGACAAAAAAAATTTTGATTGAAATTAATAGGATCTCAGAATATCATTGCTAAACTTATTGCTCTTCATTTCCACCAGTGCAAGCATCTCAGCACCACCATTGATTGCCAGCTTTCATTTAAACCATTTTTAGGTTCTAAAAAATCAAAAAATATATGCAGCAGGTGAACGTAAATATAAAAAGAAAAGCTCCAGTTTTGGGACAAAAAATAATTTGATTGAAATTAATAGGATTGTAGAATATCATTGCTAAACTTATTGCTCTCCCTTTGCAGTAGTGCAAATGTCTCAACACAACCGTTGATTGCCAGCTTATATTTTAACCATCTTTAGATTCTAAAAAACAAAAAAACATATGCAGCGGGTGAACATAAACATAAAAAGAAAAGTTGTTGTTTTGGAACAAAAAACAATTTGATTGAAATTAATAGGATTGTAGAATATCTTTGCTAAACATATTGCTCTCCCTTTCCAGCAGTTCAAGCATCTCATCATCATCGTTGATTGCTAGCTTATATTTTAACCATCTTTAGGTTCTAAAGAACCAAAAAATTTATGCAGCACGTGAGCGTAAACATAAAAAGAAAAGTTGCAGTTTTGGAACAAAAAATATTTTGATTGAAATTAATAAGATCCCGGAATATCATTGCTAAACTTATTGCTCTCCCTTCCCAGTAGTGCAAGAATCTCATCACCACCATTGATTGTCAGCTTACATTTTAACTATATTTTGGTTCTAAAGAATAAAAAAAATATGCAGCAGGTGAACGTAAACATAAAAAGAAAAGTTGCAGTTTTGGGACCAAAAACAAATTGATTTAAATGAATATATAGGATCCCAGATTATCATTGCTAAACTTATTGGTCTCCCTTTCCAGCAACGCAAGCATCTCATCCCCACTATTGATTGTAATCTTACATTTTAACCATTTTAGGTTCTAAAGAACCAAAAAATGTATGTAGCAGGTGAACGTAAACATAAAAAGAAAAATTACAGTTTTAGGACAAAAAACAATTTAATTAAAATTAATAGGATCCCAGAATATCTTTGCTAAACATATTGCTCTCTCTTTCTAGCAGTGCAAGCATCTCATCATCACCGTTGATTGCCAGCTTACATTTAAACCATCTTTAGGTTCTAAAAAACCAAAAAATATATGCATTAGGTGAAAGTAAACATAAAAAGAAAAGTTGCAGTTTTGGGACTAAAAATATTTTGATTGAAATTAATAAGATCCCGGAATATCATTGCTAAACTTATTGCTCTCCCTTCCCAGCAGTGCAAGAATCTCATCACCACCATTGATTGTCAGCTTACATTTTAACTATATTTTGGTTCTAAAGAATAAAAAAAAATATGCAGCAGGTGAACGTAAACATAAATAGAAAAGTTGCAGTTTTGGGACCAAAAACAATTTGATTTAAATGAATATATAGGATCCCAGATTATCATTGCTAAACTTATTGATCTCCCTTTCACCACCAAGCATCTCATCCCCACTATTGATTGTAATCTTACATTTTAACCATTTTAGGTTCTAAAGAACCAAAAAATGTATGTAGCAGGTGAACGTAAACATAAAAAGAAAAATTACAGTTTTAGGACAAAAAACAATTTGATTAAAATTAATAGGATCCCAGAATATCTTTGCTAAACATATTGCTCTCTCTTTCTAGCAGTGCAAGCATCTCATCATCACCGTTGATTGCCAGCTTACATTTAAACCATCTTTAGGTTCTAAAAAACCAAAAAATATATGCATTAGGTGAAAGTAAACATAAAAAGAAAAGTTGCAGTTTTGGGACTAAAAATATTTTGATTGAAATTAATAAGATCCCGGAATATCATTGCTAAACTTATTGCTCTCCCTTCCCAGCAGTGCAAGAATCTCATCACCACCATTGATTGTCAGCTTACATTTTAACTATTTTTTGGTTCTAAAGAATCAAAAAATATATGCAGTAGGTGTAAACATAAAAAGAAAAGTTTTGTTTTTGGTCAAAAATTTTTTTGATAGAAATTAATAGGATCCTAGAATATCATTGCTAAACTTATTGGTCTCCTGGTCTCCCTTCCCAGCTTTGCAAACATCTCATCACCACCGTTGATTGCCAGCTTACATTTTAAGTATTTTTTGGTTCTAAAGAACTAAAAAAATATGCAGCAGGTGAACGTAAATATTAAAAGATAAGTTGCAGTTTTGGGATGAAAAACAATTTGATTGTTATGTACAGTGATGCCTAACTTAGTAGTTATGGTGGTGGTAGAATATCTAAAAGTTTGAAATGATCTAGTGGTGTTGTGAGGGATGGGATTTGGTAGCATTGTGAGACAAATTGGAGGTGCTCTGAGAGAAACTAGAGTCTTATAAAAGAATCCATTAGTGCTGCTAACTAGAGAAACAACCAATTTTAAGAGAATAAATAATGCTATTAAAAAAGACTTAATAAGTTCAAAAGATGGCAGAGCTAGTATAGATGACAGGAATGATGTTAGTACATCACCCTCTCTATTCCTAGGAGATATATACAGGTGATTCTCTAACATATTATTCATGATAATTCTATTAGTTTAATAATTTACATTTATCCAAACAATTCTTTTCTTTTAAATTGCATTTTGCCCGATTTACATCCTACATGAAGAACATTTTTTATTGGTACCAAACCATTACATGTGTTTACGATGTGTTCTATATGCCAAGCTGCCTTCAATCATGCAATAAGAATAATATTGCATTGTTTATGTATTAATATTAATACCCTATTATAAGGATGCTCAGGTTATGTTTTAGAACAATATTAATGCAATAATTATTTATTTAACTTTCAGCCGTTCATGGTAATTAATTAAGTTTAGCAGAAAACATCTTGTCCAGTAACATAAGCAATTTTCCATCCGTCGAGGAGTTATATCCATCACGTAAGATAAGATAAATGTACTTGATTAGTTAAACATTATGAACTTAACCTAATAAAGTAAGCTGATTTTTTCATCTTATTTAAAAAAGTGAGAGTTCAAGACAGCAACACTTGCAAGAGATGGTGTTGATATATAAGACATTAGAATAAAATTAACTGGTTGATTGTATATAAGTTATTTGTTTTTATCTATATAATAATTATTTATTTATTACTGTAAATATGTAATATACGTGTAATTTAATTATCATTCATATTAATCAAACAAATTATATCATAATTTTTTTCTTTACTTGTATTATTATGGCTAAGATAATTTAAATTAGTTTATATTTTTATGTTAGCCATCATTTTCATGATTAGTTTTCAAAAGAGTTTAGCCTATTGTTTGTCAAGAAATGAAGTGGCAGATTTTGAAACAAATACTATCTCAATTTGTGTAGTTCTTTTTTATTTTCTACTTTTTTGATAGAGTAATGTGGTGTTCATTTGTTAGGAAATCATTAAAATTAGTTATTTTTTAAACACGAAACTTGTTATTCTTGATATTAATGGATTCTATTCGACGAGAAGAATTTAATAATGATGTTTTTTTCTCATCTAAAACATCCATAAAGGAAAGATCAAGTTTAGTTTTTATTTTTTTCATTGAGTCAATTTTGATTTTTTTAAAATAATTTTATGGTGGCTTTGAGATTTTTTTTAATGAAAATAACTTAAAATATGGAATTTTTATACTCGAAAAACCCTTTACTGATTTTCTAACCACCACAATGATAGTCCAAATCTAGGCCGGAGTCTAGAAAACGATACATTGCTTGCAAAAGCTTATTGTTTTTTATAAAAAGATGGCGGAAGACAAGTCATGCATCCTCTAAAAAGAAAAAAAAAATAGCTAGCATGTATGTTCGGGCTCTTATTTTTAGCCCGTTTTCTTTTTTGATCTTTTAATTTTTTTTTCAATTTTATATTTTAATATAAGGTTGTTATTGATTTTTTTTATTTTATCCTTCAATTTTTTTCCACTATTTGATTTTTTTATTATATATATAATGATTAACAGTTGAGATCATAAATTTAATAGGTTAAGGATCAAATTTCATCTAGAATTATCTTTTTACCAAAACAATGTTATTTTAATTTCTTTAATTTTGTAATTCAAAAAATCAAGTCATCTTACTTTATTCATAACCTTTTGTTTATATATATAAAAGAGGCATGAGTTATGTCAATGCTCCCGTCAAAAGAAAAAACTAGCTAGCCGACGTGTTTGGGCTCGCTCTTCGTTTTGGCCCTTTGTATTTTATTTTAATATTTATTTAATTTGTTTTAATTTTATTATTTAATAATGGTTGTTTAAGTGTTTTTCTTTAAAAAAGAAAATCAAAACAAAGTTACCTTACCCAGTCCATGGGCTAAACTACCTAACCAACAACCCAATACCTTGGCTGGGTTAGAAATGGAGATAATAGTTGTAACGGGACTATATCTTCTGGCCCATCAAGCTTAAGAAACCATTTGGTTCACGTTTCGACTCTTTATCTTTCCTTCTGACGCAACAGTCTTCAGAATATCTGTCTTCACTCTTCTATCTCGGAGATTGTATATCGGTCCAAGGTTCCTGGATTCATTGGTAAATCTTCATTTGAATGTGTTGGGGATAGAAACAGAAGCAAAAGAATTCACTTTCCAACTGCTTTCTTCAAGAAACATAAGGTAAATCACCCATTTTTGCTGATCTATTATTTTTCTCTATTCAAGCTCTTGTTTTGGTCCTTTTCTAACTATGTTGAATCAATTACTGTAAAGTTTTTTAACTTTTTTTTTATTATATAATTTTAATGTGAACCCATTTGCTTGTTTCCAAAATGCATGATCCAATCATCGAAGAAAATCTGTTTCCTTTTTGGTGTTTATTGTTAACTAAAGAATGAAGTATTAGCCTCTTACTTGTATTTGCCCCTTGTTGGTTTTTAGCAAGTTTTGAGCTTTTTAATTCTCGATTATTTCTTAATGGTAGATCAATATTGCGTTGGTTTCTTTCTGGTGTTTTCATGTCTTGTTGGAGCTTTAGATGCTAGTGCTGGCGATGCTGATCCCATTTACAAGTAAATTTTGAGCCTTCCTTCAATTCGTGTTTTACTACATGTGCGTCTAGTTCTGTTTATTTGTGTTCTTCAGTGATGTTATTCATCATCCGTGCACCAATGTAATAAAAGGAACAAATCTAGCTATAATGCTACTACATGAATTGCCCAAATGGATATGTTGAGAAAGGAAGTTTTGAACCTGTAAATGTGATTTGCACCCTTAAATTTGTGTCTGTTTCTCTCACATTGGGACATCTATTGTGCACAAGAGATATGGCAGGGCTCTTGTCCATGTTATTACATTCCTGTGCTTCCATCACTTTGGGTCGTATGCATTGAGAGAGCATGTACATATTAATTTTCATGGACAATTATGGATGCGCTGGACATTTAGAAATGGTCTTTCTCATCTTTTCCTGCTTGTTTCAGCAGCCTTACAGTACTAGCTGCTCTTTTAAGTAGTCTCTGTTGAGCTGTTTCTCATATCTTTGGTATTTGGTTCTGCAATTTTGGTCTGCCCCTGAATTTATCCGATGTGCATTCTGGTCAACAAAGATTTTCTTACAGGGAAACATTACAAAATACAATCAAGTTTGATTTTAGTTGGTGTCTTTTCTATGAATTTGTAGTTCACGTGTTCAAATTACCGGATTACAATTTTCAATGAGATGGGCTGCACCCTTCATTAATGTTTTTGTTATCCTAAACAACCTGATTTATGCCCTTTGTACATTCTGTTTCATTCTCTTCTCATTATCTGCTGTTGAATTAAGTAATTTTCCGCTCATGTATAGTCTCCTATAATCTCCTTGTGTGCATGCTGAAATAATTTGGATGTTTTGAAATTAGGACTTGTGTTGGCCAGTGTGAAAAATCCGGATGCGTGGGGCAAAGATGCTTTTCACACAAATTGTTTTTCCCCAGATGGTGTCGCCATTGATGGTCCATGGCTCAAGCAAGAACCTCTCTACTTGCAATGGAAACAATTGGATTACCAAATTGAAATGATATATTTCGGAGCTGTGTGTGTATATATATATATATAATTTAAAATAGTAATTCAACATGCATGATAGTCAAATAAACTTTCAATTAACATCATGATGCAACACATAAATGAACTGTACCAGACTTAAAAAAAGATCAAATTGTATAAGAGAATGACAGAAGGGGGTCTAAAGACAAATTTGTTCTTTGTTGTTGCTAAAACAGAACAAACAAAAGCAACCATGCCAATTAATAAAGTGTACAATGAACAATATATGATTATATAGAGTAGTAATCAATTTTATGAAATTAAAAAATATTTCATTAATAAAGTCATAAAGAAAACATTTTACGAACAATATATAGTTATTCAAGTAATCAATTTTAATTACAAGTGATGCCATCTGGTACCATTAAAATTTTGAGAAAACCCCTCATCTTGGTTACTTCATTTATTTTTTTAAGAAAAAAGTTTTGCTTTCTCCATGATCATGTCAACGAGTTTAATTAGGGTTCCCACCATAGCTAGAGCAAAAGGTCCCTCAGCAAACATATAGAATGTTGATATTTCAGGTACATTTCCTCTCTCTAGAACGAAATCAACAGCTTCCTCTCTACCTCGGCATAGCCCACAGAGAACAATTTTATATGTAACGACACCTAGAGCCTCAACCTTCTCTATCATTTCTCTGAAAAGTTTCACAGCTTCTTTTGATCTCTTCTGTCCAAATCGGGCTTGAATTACAGGGTTCAGAACTATGTCTTTAATCTGAATGGTTCTTAGGAGTTTAGTTACAACCTTAACTCTACCTGCCTTGCACTGTCCTGCAATCAAGGTCCCATATGTGACAATGTCTGGTTCACACCCATCAGAAGCCATAGTTTGCACAATATCTGCCGCCTTTTTTTATATCCCAACCTTGTAGAAGCGCGCAAGCAGGGAGTTGTAGGTGAATTTCTCAGGCCTCAACCCTTCCATTATCATCTGGTCCATCAATTGAGTAAGCCTCTTTCATTCTCTCGTTTTAACAAAGGCCATGAAGTTCTGGAAACCCCATGGAGTTCCATCTGGTCAAAGATGTCCTTTGCTTCTGCAAGCTTTTTGTTTTTTTTTGCAAAACCCATCAATCAAAGTGTGATAATTTATAATATTTCTTGCATAAAGACTTGCTTCCATTTATATTCAACAAGAAATTATAAAAAAGAGTATTTTCTACTGCCCTAATTAAATTCATTTTTCATGACAGGAAACTCAAGAATCTCACCTGCATGTGTTTGTAAATTAGGGATGTTTATCCTTAACTTAGAAATGATCGTTGTTTATAACTTCATTAAAAAAAAAAAGCCTTAATGGAATAGATAAAATAAACCCAAAACATTTCGGCTAGAATTTAGATGAGAAATCTGAAATGATCTAATTGTTCAACAATTCAAAGAAATAAAGAAAAATACAAACATAAATGAAATATAAAAATAAGAGAGGAGAGGGTAGGGTTTCATTGATGTTGTATGATCATTGTAATCTAAAGGAATAAATTTAACCTAAATACAAAGAGATTATATATAAGCTAAATTGAAAAGAAAAAAAAAATATTATTCTACCCTTAATAAATAAAATAAAATAACTTATATTTTTTAACATCTCCTCTCAAACTCACGATGCATCAACTACAAGCATCGAGAGTTCGCAATTAGAAAACAAAAACGGGAAATAGAATGCGACTTGATAAAGTAATCTACAATATGCAAAGAAGAAGAAACAAAAGACAAAGTAATGGTGTCATGCTTGAGATGATGACGAGTAAGATGACACTCGATCTCAATGTTCTTAGTTCGTTCATGAAAAACCGAGTTGTGAGCAATCTAAATAGAACTTTGATTGTCACAATACATAGAAGTGAGATGAAAAAGGAAAACTTACATATATGCAAGTAACCAACATAACCAAACAATCTTTTTGGTAATAGATGTCATAGCATGATATTTTGCTTTAGTTGAAGATTGAGAAACAATAGATTATTTCTTGCTCTTCTAAGCAATAAGAGAGTTACCTAAAAAGATACAGAAATCAATAACAGACTTGCAATCTATGGGATCACTGTCATGATCAGCATCAACGTATGTACACAACTCCAAGGAAGATGTGGATAAAAGTAAAAGACTATGAAAGACTATACCCCGAAGATATCATAAAATACAAAAAACAGCTGCCCAATGAACAGTTGTAGGAAAAGCAACAAACTGACTAACAATATAAACAACATATGCAATATCTGGATGAGTAATAGTGAGATATACCAAGCTCCCAACAATAGTACGATATAAAGTAGGATCTAACAAAGGTAAACCATTAAAAGAAGAATACTTTGTGTTAACTTCAATAAGAGTATTTACAGTCTTATTATTAGTGACTCTAGCTCGCTCAAGAATATCTGCAATATATTTCAACTGAGAAAGAAGATAACCTCTAGGTGAGTAGGCTACATTAATATCCAAAAAATATCATAAAGAACCCAAATCATTCATTTCAAACTGTCTAGCTAACTCTGTCTTCAAAACTAAAATACCATCAATGTCATCACTAGTAATAATCACATCATCAATATATAAAGACAAAATGATACAACCTGCATCAATGCACTTAACAAAAAGAGCAAAATCATGACTACTAGAAACAAATCCAAGAAAAGAGATCACAACAGAAAGTTTCTACGTTTTCTTGAGCTTACAAACATATCTAAAGTCATCTGAAGCGCTATGAGGGAGCGCCATACAAACTTCTTCTTAAAGATCTTCATTCAAGAAGACATTTTTAACATCAAGTTGAGATATATGTCACTGACGAATCGAAGCTACTACAATAAGAGTACGAATAGTAATAATTTTTGCAATATGAGCAAATATCTTCTCATAATTCATACCATACAATTGAGAGTATCCTTTTGCAACTAACATAGCTTTGTATTACTCAATAGATCCATCAAAATTAGTCTTGATCTTATATACCCAATGACAATCTCAGGGTTCATTCCTTACCCTGTTGATTGAGGAGGCGTGTGGAAGAACAAGCTTCTGACATAGAAGACTCCTAAGCTTTACAAACTCTTTAACAACAAAATTTTGTAACAACCTTTACAACAGAATCCACTACTTCAGGAAGATAACTACTAGCATTTAAAGTATTGAATTTACATATTGATAAGATACAAGTAATGAGATAAGATACCAGTTTAAAAGTTCTATTTAAACTCTAGAGAAGACATAACTCAATATGTAGAAAACTACTATTATAAAACTTTTTGTAGAATAAGACTTTCTACAAATTTGACAATAAATTCATTTTTTTTTCCAAAACCAAACAAAAAATAAACATCCATAGAAAGATGACATGAGAAGAAGGGATTTTATAATAGTTTTAACTATATCATTGGCTCACGTTACGTTGTGGGTTAGATCAAGCTTTTTCAATGTAAAAAAAAATATTTAGGCGTTGCTAATGTTTTTTCTAGTAGAAAAAAAATTAAAACCGTATGGAAATTGATTCAATGTGACTTGATCGCCTTAAAATATTCAAACACAACCCAAATGATGGGTAAAAACATTATTTAAGATGATATTGTTTTAATAAACATTGAGACAGTAAAATATTGAATTGATTTGGATCAACTAGAGTTAATTTACCAATCCACATACCAAGTCATGAGATCATGATAACCCTATAGAAAGAAAACCAAAACAAATTACGAAACTCAATTTTCAATTAACCCAATATTAAAGAATAAATCTGAAAAAAAACTATAAAAAATAACTTGAATAAACTTAGGTTAACCTATCAAACTCATGTTCAAATCATGAGACTAGTACAACCTAATAGAAACAAACAGATCATGAAGCTTAATTCTCAATCAACCCAATATTAAAAGATGATTTTGAAAAAAAAATGAATAAAAAAACACAAAAAGATGAGTCGAATAAACTAGGATTAACATGCTAAACTTGTGATTCGAGTCATAAAATGAAAATAACCTTATAGAAAGTATACCAAAACAAAACATGAAGTCTAATTTCAAATCATCTTAATGTTGAAGGATGAAATTAAAAAAAAAAATCTCGAGTCAACTAAGTTAATCAATCTGGATCGTGAATCTGAAATAACCTTATAAAAAATTATAAAAATTATAAATTTCAATTAATTTATAATAAATCTAATATTAAATGGTTAAATTAAAATAAAATAAATATAAAAAATACTTCAAAAAAAAACTTTTGCAAAACTAATAATACGAGAAAGGATACAGTAAAATCTCTTCGTCATTTATTATTATTATTGTTATTATTATTATTTATAATTTTGTTATGAGAATATATTTTCACTATTAAAAAAACACGATGACATGGCAAAATGTGATTGATGCAAGAATCGTCTTAACTCTTAACTTCCAAAAGGGTAAAACTGGCCAGGGAGATCTCTACTGTAGTGGGAATAAATCAGGAATTCTGCGGCAGAACTTTTGTTTAACTGATTTTTATAGGTTTTCAAGAAATTTTCAAAGATCAACGAAAAATGAGTGAAGAAACTAAATCATCAGATTTTACATCACTTGAGACCCGACCAGGCATCTTGTTTATCGGATCCTCTAACGTTGGCAAACGCACTCTCCTCTCAAGTAACCTTCCCTTGCTCTCCCTATCTCTATTTGACTAGTTATTTGATTATTGATTAATGAAAATTAATTGCAGGGTTGCTGTCAATTGATTTGGAAGACGCATTTGACTCATCAAACCAAGTTTTCTCACATGGGTTAATTTTTCTGCTTGTTTTTCATTTTTTATGATTTTTCTTTTGCAATTATGTAGTAATGGTACTTAATGGGTTCGTTTTGGTTTTGTGAATAGATGGAGTATTGATACAAAGTATTACACAGCTGATGTTTCTCTATGGATAGCTCATCTTCATGAAGGATTTTCAATTGGATCACTTCCAATTTATAACAAGCTTGCTGCTTTGGTTATGGTTTTTGACCTGAGTGATGTTAGTAATTTTGTTTCTTTGTCCTATATTTGTGATAGTTTTTAATACTATTTTACAGTGTTTAAATTGGTAGTGATGCAGATGCTGCAGTACCCAATTTGAGAAAGCCGTAAAATTTTGAATTTTGAGGAAGTCATGCTTGTTTTTGTTAGATTCAAGTGCTTAAATCTCAAATGCTTCAAAAACCCATTTTCAGAAAGGTTTAAAGTTTCAAACTTTGATGCAAAGTAGGTTTCTTTTGTTGCTGTTGTTGTTATTTTTAAATTGTTAAAGTTGTGAATGCTTGAAAACCATGTTGGAGAAAGGTTTAAAGTTTCAATCTTTGATGCAGATTTCTTTTGTTGGTTTTTATTGTTTAATTTGAAAATGTTTCATATGGAAAAGCAAGGTTCAATCTTTGATTTAAAATATGCTTCTTTTTATTGACTTCAAGTGCTTAAACTCCAAATGCTTCAATTTGGGGAAAACTATATAGTTACAATGTTTGATGTTAAGTAATTTTTCTATTGAATAATGTGCAGTTGTCATCTTTTGTTGCACTTAAGGATTGGGTAGCTGGAAATGATATTAGCAAGTTTGAGATATTGTTGTGCATTGGAAACAAAGTTGATCGGATTCCAGGTCATCCTGTTCATGCTGAATACAGAAGACAGCTAAGGAAAATTGGAGAGTCAGGATCTTTTGATGATCTGAATATAGAGCTTGATGAGTTTGGAATTTCTGAGATTGAAGGAAGTAGTTTGTTGGGTGATGAAGAAGAGCCATCACGGGAGATCAAGAGGTCATGTATTGAATGGTGCACTGATCATGGAATTGAATACATTGAAGCTTGTGCTTCCAATGTTGATTTTGACAAATGTGAGTACCATCTATTTTCAGCTTGACAAATAGTTATGGTGATATCAAAGGGGATCTATTTCACTACTTTTGTGAACACTAGATGATAGAAGTGCTCAAATAGATGACATTATGCAATATGTAGTTTTCCCAAGTCACAATCATGATGTCAATGCTTATCATTCTACCTGCATTTTGATATATCTATCTACCTTTAGGAGGATAAATGGTTTAGTGGTTTATGCATGGGGTCAATAAATTTGTAGAATTTTGGATTAGGACATTCACTCTGCATTATGGATTGAAATTGAGATTTTGAAGCGAAAGATAAGTAGAAAAAGAACATGACAGTGTATTTATGGTGATTATCATTGAATTTAGTCATAGATGCAAGTGATGAAAGATTAACCAGGGAATAAACACTAGTTGTAAAGCTATAACTAATATTAAATCTTTATGCATCTCACTTTTGTTATCTAGGAGAGTTACAATGTTGTTCTCGCAGGTTTATTGGTTGATGGGGACTCACAAGGAGTAGAACGTCTGTATGGTGCTCTTTCTGCTCATATGTGGCCAGGAATGATCCTGAAATCTGACAAAAAGATAATCCAACCAACATTACCTGATAAAGAAGGTTTGGTGCGACACCATCATTAAATCCATATTCGTTATTGTTAATTGAAATGCTAAATGAAATGTACTCATGCACCCTGCACAGAAATCTCAGAAGATGAATCTGATTATGAATTAGAGTATGAAGTGCTATCTGGTGGCTCAGCTGAACCATGGGATGACACATATGGAGGATGGGTTTCTGCAAATGGTAGAAGTGCCATTCCAGATGAAGGGGGATCAGTTTCTGAAAATAATTATGTCAAAGAATGTGAGAATGAAAATAGAGAAAAGTTTGATAAAGAAGAGATGCAGCCCTCATCATCGGCAACAGAATTGCAAGGTGATAGGAGAGTGGTGCCTGATGTACAAGAACCTTGTGAAAATGGAGAGTCGGATGAAGTTACGCCTTTTGACTTTGAGGATTTGGAACAGTTGATGTCTGAGATAGGGAATGTGCGTGATAACTTAAGGTTGATGCCTGATTTTCAAAGGAGGGAAATGGCTGCGAATCTGGCCATGAAAATGGCTGCCATGTTTGGAGGTGGCAGTGATGTTGATGATGAGGAAGTTGAGTGATCATGTATTTGCATGAACTAAGTGGTTTAATTTGTATCCTTGTGAAGTCTAGTTCGTGGTGATTTTGGGATGGTAATGCGTCCAACCATCTACAAGGTAAAACTACAAGATAAAACAAATGTACTGAAATTTTGTGTTGGCCACTCGATTCCATTGGTGGATTTACTTTCCAGCTTCATAAGGTGGTTGCCGAGATGACCCATATTTTGTGCTCAATCATGTTTAGATATTGGGCGTTAGATGATCTCCCCATGTTTGTAGAAGATACGAGTCCAAGGAGTCTTGTCTTGTTATTATAGGAAAGGAACCCTTAATTATGTGGATTGATATTCCAACACTTGCCTAATGGTTTTGTTGTAACAAGTAGCAAACCAGATGAATTTGGCTTCTATATTCAATTTAGGACTTGCAACAAACTCACTTCTACGCCTTAAATTTCATTTACATATCAAACCTGTGTAAGGTTGGGTTTTGTGCAGAGACATTTAAAATTTGGAAGCTTCTTCGCAGTCATTAAGGATGGCACACAAGTGAGAGGATGCATGAAGAGATGACATCTTGTTAGGGTAAGTTCTTAGGAAAGTTGTGGAAAGTTGGCCTGGTCACTAAATTGGGTCATAAAGTGGAAACTATACAGACAGATGTTGAAGGCTGGTCGCATAAGCAAGTGAGTTCGCTGTATCCTTCCATGCTCGTTTATTTGCCTAGGCAGTTGTTGCTTGGCCCTTTAGTGCTTTTGCAATTATGCTCGGGAGAAAAAAAAGGCATTGCTTTTTCCTTTCAATCTTTGATGTATGAGATATTTACAATCTTTTCCTTGAATATCCCTTGGGTTTGTGATCGACTATGATGTGAAGATGGTGTACTTTCTGTAGGACAAAAGAACAATCACCCTTAACCTCTTTTGGAATATCACCATTTTCCAACCTTGGATTCATTAGATTGGATAAAATGCACAAGAAAAGGGCTAAGGCATCTACTGTCTGCTTTCTCTCCTTGTCTCCTGATTTTTTTCGCGTACCAATTCACTATTTCTACCCAGGTCGAAATACAGAGAAAATGAGTTGGAAGTTTTAAGAAACTGGAATTCGAAATAGATGGCAAACGGGTAGTGGATCAAGAAGAAAATAATTTATAAAGAAATTGCGAGTGCTTCATGGTTTAGAAATTAGAATGCGAAGAAAACATAATTAAAAAAAATGAAGAATGAAAAAGGAAATGAAAAGGGGATATATAGATGCTGGATGATTGCCCATGCTAGAATCTTGATTTTTACTAAAATTTATGCAAAAGTGGAAGGACGGTATCAAATTTCAATGAGCCTTTACAAGTTTTCTTGATAGAAAAGGAATCTTCACAAGCAAAAGTGTGAAAAATTGACTTGAAGTACCTCTCCTCCATTGCTAGTGGAAGTTTCAGAATCTAGACGCAGAGACAATCAAAAGGGTGATTAAAGAACTAATTAAAGATTAAAAAAATAGTAACTCATCATATTATGGATAAGATACCCTACAATTTATTGGTTTTGATTTTCAATTGAAGTCAATTGGTTGAGTTATCAGGAATTGTGACCCCGAAGGCCCCTGCTTCTGACAAAGGTATCCACTGGTCTGAAGGTTGGGATCATGGGACCAAACTATGTCCCTGGTGAGAAGAAGGACCTGTATGTGAAGAGTGTGCAGAGAACCGTCATTTGGATGGGAAAGAGGCAAGAAACCGTTAAGGATGTGCCTTGTGGTAACACCATTGCCATGAGAATGTCTAGGAGAAGTCCTGCCGTGTGGTGATGAACAAATCTCCCAACAAGCACAACCGTCTCTACATGGAGGCACGGCCCATGGAAGAAGGCCTTGCTGAGGCTATTGACGAGGGTCATATTGGTCCAAGAGATGATCCTAAGCATCGCGCCAAGATCTTGTCGGAGGAGTTTGGGTTGGGACAAGCATCTTGCGAAGAAAATCTGGTGTGTTGGTCCTGAGACTCCCGAACGTCGTTGTGGGTATGTGTAAGGGAGTTCAGTACCTTAATGAAATCAAGGATTCCGTTGTTGCTGGGTTCCAATGGGCTTCAAAGGAAGGTGCCTTGGCTGAAGAAAACAAGAGAGGTATCTGCTTTGAAGTCTGTGATGTGGTTCTCCCTGCTGATGCCATTAACAGAGGTGGTGGTGAGGTTATTCCAACTGCCAGGACGGTTATCTGTGCTTCCCAGCTCACTGCCAAGCCCAGGCTTCTTCACCTGTTTAGTTGGTGTTAGAAATATTTAGGATTGAAAGAAATATGAAATTGATTTATAGGTAAAAAAATATTGTTTTTAATGTGTTTATTTATCTTATACAAAAATAACATTTTTCGGATACAACTAAATTCTCTAAACTTTTAAAAGAATGAGAAGATAAGATCAAGAAAAGAATATTTTTTTTTATTGTGTTTAGTTTTCTGTGGAGTAACAGGTTTTTCTAAACTTGAAACATAATGATGAAATAGTATAACTGTTGATGAAACAGTATACTTTAAATTAAACTGAATAATTGCTATTCAGTTTTATCTCAACAGTCATAAATATCAAAATTAATCGGGTTTACAGGCTCTCCAACACTACGGCCGACAACTTGCGGTCGACTCGTAGTGTTTCAACCGTTGGGAGCTCCTAATCAATATCGAGCTCCCAATCTAAGGAGTTCGTGGCCTTGCAGCAACACATGACTCAGCTCAACGAGAAATACGATAACCTATCAGCGGAGTACGCACAACTCAAAGCGTCTCATGCACAACAAATAACGAAACAAAGAGCAGAGTCTGAACAAATCAAAACGTCTCAAGCACAACAAAAAGCGGAGTATGAAGTGGCTTATGAACAACAAAAAGCGGCTTATGAACAGCTTCGCGAAATGATTATGAACATGGCAAATAGTGGAATATGTGCGCCTAATCTTTTTTGACCGTACAACCACCAGCCTCTTCCAGGATCTCCTCCTCCTCCTCCAGCTCCACCTTTATATTAATTTGTAATCAACATTATTTACCTTTAAAACTTCATTTAATATTTTTCTTGAAACATATTCAGTTTGTAATGAATATTATTTAACTTTGTTTTTTTTTTTATGTTTAATATAAATTTTATTTGCATAATTGGTTTGTATTACAATTAATTTATATAGTTTTATATTATATATCCTAAATAATTTTTTAAAAAGAAATTAAGAAAAAAACTATTACTAAGGATTTTACCGACGGATGAATTCGGTCGGTATTTTAAACACTCACCGACAGACTTACCGACGGAATTAATCCGTCGGCATTTAACAGTAGCTGCCACCAGTACTGACGAATTTACAGACGGATATATTCAGTCGGTATTTCATACACTCACTGACGGATTTACCGACAGATATTTTTCGTCGGTCAATCACAATATCACCGACGGAATGAAAATCCATCGGTATATTTCAAGCGGGAATCTTTTTTTTTGGCGCGCAAATTCCGTCTGTAAAACCATCAGCAAATGGTTTTTTTTGTTTTTCCAACCGATATAGCGACGGAAGGGGGAATCACCGATGAAGGGTAAGCCGACGAACGTAATCCGTCGGTGATGATGTCGGTAAAAAAATCACTGATGAACTTCTAATCACACACCGATGGAATTTGTCCGTCTGTAAAATGTGAAATCTTGTAGTGATAATCCGACAATTGAGTTACATTAATGCTTTCAATTCTATTTCAACCTTAATAGATCAAATATCCAAGAAGTTATTTAGATTCATGCCACTAGTCCTATCCAAGATTACTAATTAATTAAATATTTCTGGTAGTTAATTACATTGATACAACTAGTTCCATTAAAGATTACTAGTCAATTTAATATTCTCAGCAATAAATTACATTGATGCCACTAATTCCATTTAAGATTGCTAATCAATTTAATATTCTTAACAATCAATTACATTGAAGCTACTAGCTTCGCTCAGAGCTTCATTTAAGATGGCTAGTCAATTTAATCATTTCTTAATATTATCATTGTTATGAATATAACACACATTTAAGAACTTGAAGTTCTAAGAATTTAAGAAAAAATTAAATAAAAAAAGGAAAGGAAAAAAAAAAAGGAAAGAAGTGAAGGCACCTACATAAAGCATGTGCATGAGCATTTTAATTTAAAATATAACTAAAGGTGTAGATATTTTTTCTAAACTTCTAATCTGATTCAACAGTCGAATAAAAATATATACTTAATATTTTAAAATTGGATAGTCGTTAATTTGCGTAAAAAATCTAAATTTTCATGCACTATTTTATTTACTTAAATTATCCTGAAAATTTATCCTTAATTTATTATTATTAAATTAAACATTATCATATTTATAACTGATTCACCAAATTTTTTTTTTTTTGTTGGTGGTCTATATTTAATCTTTATATATAAAAGTAGGTTTAAAAATACTATTTAGTTGTAAAATTAAATGTAGCAATAGACTAATCTTGATACGTTAAAGATTATCATAATATTACTTTATAATTTTTTATGTTTTTTTTCATGAGAGTTAATCTCTTATGGTTGTTGGCAATATACTTTATTTTCTTTTTAATCAACCTGGGACCTCACGCTCAGTCAGTCCAACCAAGCTAGGCTGTTGACAATATACATATCTTCAGGTATTTACTTTTCTCTTTCTTTCTTATTTCCAGATTTATTAGAATGACTATCTCTTTATGTATCTTTAAATGGAAGGAGAGATAAATGACGACATCAAGAAATTTAGTTAGGATTTATGCATTTTATTATACATACTTAGTAGAACCATTTGACATAAATGGTCTACGGAGCAGTATAATGCATGCATAATCCAGAAACAAGCTGTAATGATAACATTAACTAAGCATAGAAAAAGAAGACAACAGAGCAAGACAGACCACACAAGGCCTATTCCACTCTCCCCAGGAAAAAAAAACACCAAACTGAACTAATTCGACTCGAACATGCTCAAATTGAGCTTGACTCCATGAAAGGACAGATAAGACAGTAAGATTATTCTAGATGCATGCCCAAAAGACCATTTTCAACACCTTCACCTCATCAGTACCATGAACCTAAATGGAGATCCAAATCAAGTTCACCATATGAAGGAAACAAATCCCCACCAACAGTACTGCCATAAGTATGCGTATCCTGAAGGTTGCTTTCGTGGGCATAATTCGGTGGAACATCTGAGCTTTCAGTTTCTGACCGAACAGGAAACGTTGGTGCTGTCACAGGGAACATGATTAAGGTTGGCTTGGGCTCGGATGTTGGAAACAAGTCCAATGTTGTAGTACGATTAGTTGTGCCTATGATCTGATCAACCACAATGGCATTTGTTTCTGGCTCTGCCACCCCGTTGGTTCCTGAGGCAGCATCAGCAACATCAGGCACCACGACGTAGGACGTGCTAGCAATATTGGCTGCAGCAGGATCGGACTTCGCGACGCCAACTTTGGTGTTCGGTCCCTTTCTTGTGGAGGATTTCAACAACTGGCCACTTATTCGGAACACCAAGTTAGCATGGTTTTTGACTTGTTGAAGATTTTTAGTCTTGACAAAATTCTTGGATATTTTCCCATAATTTCCTCTTCCATACTTCCTCAGTCCCATTATGAATAGCCTGCAAAACAACAAGTTAATGAACAAAAGATTATTAAATTAATCAGTCGATTAACTCAACATAAAGTAATAATATTATGAAATTATGACGTCAAAGTAATTTCGAATTAATGAATGTGGTCGAAGAATCTATTGGGTTTCACTGTTTAGCAAGTGAGATCCACAATAATTTTGAGTTCGGTATTTTTCTCTTCAAGAAACATTAAAAAGGTAAATATTATTTTCTAAAAAAAATAAATATGAAAAATGAAAAAAATCGCATAGGACTTATCGAAAGACAACTGGAGTACTAGAGAATACAGACATATAAATAATGTAAAAACAACATTATCATTTATTTATTTATTTATTTAATTAATCAACTAAATTAAGATATGATTATTCTAAACTCAAATCCCATTTTATTCCTTTAGTTTTTTGAGTGTATATTCCGAGAGCGACCTGTCCATAAAAAACTAATTAGTATATAATAAAATAAAATAAAATAAAATAAAAATAAAAAATCTTAAAAAAAGATTTCAACATATATATCTCACGATTTTCATCACCTTGAAAAACGAAGGTTTCAATAATATAAAAACCATGACAAAAAATGAAATTGGCAAAATATACATAAGATTGCACATGCAAAAACACACACATGATTTAAGATGTCTATAACAAACAAACAAAAATTAAATAAAAAGCATAATAATTATTTGTTGAAAAATAAATGGATCAGTAATTAAATATATTAAGATGAGGAATTGTACTCGTGTTCTTGATCAGTCCAAGCTTCATCAGGATTCTTCTTGTAGTACTCTTTCACAAACTTTTTGACCCCTTCAGTGATCATCTTCTCAAAATTTTCCATTTTACGATGCATGTTAAAATCTATATTTTTATTTTTACCATTCATATTAGGCCTTCTCTCAGGCTCAACTGTTCCTCGCAAGCAAGAAACATTATCTTTTATCATTGGTAGGTGTGGTCCTTCGATGTTTATCTTGGATGGAGGAGGAGGAGGAGGAGGAGGAGGAGGAGGAGAATTGAATCTGATGTGTTTTTCTTTAGGTTTGGGTGGTGAAAGAGGAGATTTGGAGGCATCCGATTGGTTTTCCATTGTTAAATACAAAAAATGAAAAATGAGAGAAGAGAGAAGAGATTTGGGGCTGGGGGAAGTAGATTAAAGATGGAGGAAAACTGAAAGAGAAGTTTTCTGCTATTTTTTTTTAGCAGGATGCTTTCACTATCAAATTACTAGGTTCTTATATAGTAAAAGAAGCAGTTGAAGGCTGCCTTAAACTTGCCAAAATGACCTTCCATGGTGGCCCTGTTGAGAGATTTTGTTTGATTCTTTTGCTTTCTTGCGGAGATTATGAGTAGATGTGTGGAAATGACCATAATAGCCTTGTGTCTTATCATGTGAAGGTGTCTTCTTTCATATAGATAATTTGATGCTTTGGCTAGCTGAGGAACATGGTTAAAGAAATTTGGAAATGCCAAGCTTTTATTATCTTTTAATAAATTTGTTTAAAGAGGAAGATGATGGTTATTTTTTAGAATAGTTTGAACAATTTAGAAAAATGTAAAGTCATTTTATATGGATCAAACATATTAAATAACAAACTTAAAATGTAACATACGTCACGTTTTTGTCGGCTGATTTTATAATGACAACGTTAATGATTGCTCGCTCTTTAATTAATCTACAACTATGAAAAAAGTTGTTTCTATAATACGACAACACATTTTTATTCAAATATAATCGTTATTGATATAAACACATGTCTTAATCTATAAATTTTATAAACACGTGTTTTTATTTTTAAATAATTAAAATTTATAACACACGTCACGTTTTTGTCAACTAGTTTTTAATGACAACATTAATGATTGGTCGCTCTTCATTAATCTACAACTATGAAAAAAGTTTTTTTTATAATACGACAACATATTTTTATTCGAATATAATCGTTATTATTATAAATGCATATCTTAATCTATAAATTTTATAAACACATGTTTCTATCTTTAAATAATTAAAATTTATATCATCATGCATAAATTATTGAATAAAAAAAATGTAAAAACTAATTTTTCTTAACATAAAAAATTAAAAAAGGAAGTATAAATTATCTTTGAATTGGTATAAGTTTCAATATACATTTCAATCAACTAAAATTAAATATACAACTAAATTTCAAAACAATGGTTCAACTAATTAGTTCTCAAGGTTAGAAATCATGTTTGGCCATGACAATATCTCATTACTAAAATACATTTGCTATATTATTGTGATTCATGAAAACTTGAATATTATAACATAAACCCTCAAATTGACAAACCAACATTTTTTGAGAATTGAAAAAAAATAGAAATATATCACAAAGGGCAAAAGAGTAAAATAGATGGGCTAGAAAAGGTAAAATAAAATAAAATAAAATGCAGTGTGCTGGTAAATTAGAAGAGAATCTGGTTGAGGAAAAGTTGGTAGGGTTTCACTGCCACCTGCCTACAAAATGGAGTCCTAACGTACAGTTTGGCAAACCCAAACAAAAGCCAATGTTCATCTCTTTAAAAGCAATAGGAAAAGGTGTTCTTCTCTATTTAATATTTATTGTAATTTACTTATTTTTGAGAGTGAGTTAATTAGCTCTAATTAATTATTTTTTTCTTATCAAGGGAGCCCAAAACATTGGCCATGCATGTGTTGAATTTCTTGGTTGTCATTTGGCACAAGGAAGTTACAATACCAGATACTTTTCTATATATGCCTTGTTTTGAGATTGTGTTCTTAAAACTATATTTTGTATTTAAATTTATGGTTTTGAAAGGGTTATGAAAAACCTATTTTTGACTTGATTTTTTTTTTGTTAAATTAACTAAGAATAATTATTTAATTGACAATATAAATTCGTGCAAGAACTTTTTAACAAAACTCTTTTATAATATATAACAATGAATAATGATATTTTATGTAGCAATTAGTTTTTTTATAAAAAAAATATGTTTTTTGTTGTTTTTTTTTTTACTCTTAAAGTACATCTTTTTATAACATAAAAATATTTGATTACAATTTTTGTTTTAAAAAGAAATTATTTTTCTTTTAAAACAAAATAGGAAACCTTATGCTCTAAATTAAAAACACAATCTTATATTATGAGATTTACTTTCTTAATTAAAATAACAATATTTTTCTATTAATTATTTTAACAAATTATGCATGTTCCACAAATGAAAGTATATCTCGTGACTTAATTTCAAAACCCTTTTTAATATGTTATTGATTATATTTAATTTTTTTATTTAAAATAACATGTGTTATTACACAATTTAAATTTTATAGTTTTTAAAATATAAGAATTAATCTAATACTCACGCATAATATATAAGATTAAGAATTGATAATCATTAATCCTGAGCGGTGCAGTCCAATTGATTAGGTCCTGAGTTTACTTTTTAGAAATCACCAATTCGAGTGTCACAAACTTCAGGAATCACTAGAGGCTTATGTAGTCATTGACTTCAGGGCCTCAAAGGATTAGTCGAGATGCATGTAAACTGACCCGGATACCCACGGTTACAAAAAAAAAAAAAGAGTTAATAATTATTTATTATAAATGAAATATATTTATTAACATATTTTTAATATACTTATAATTTTATATCTCAAAAGCATAACAATATAATTCAATTAAATATTATTTATTTCCTTTGAGCACTTATAAGTAAAACGTAGCAATCAATTCTCAACCATCGCTTTGCCACCCAGCACAACACCAAATTAACAACACCGTGCATAATATATATAACACAACAATATCATCAAACAAGCTTGTTGGCAAAAGCTCACTAAAACTTTTCAATGTATATTTTAATCAACTAAATTTAAATATATATACAACCAAATTTCAAACTTCAAGATTAGAAATCATGTTATAATTATGACATAAATCCTCAATTTGACAAGCCACCTGCCTGCAAAAAGGAATCCTAACGTTCAGTTTGAAACCCAGGTAAAGGCCAATGTTCATCTCTTAAAAGGTGTTCATCTCTTAAAAGGTGTTCATCTCTATTTATTGTAATTTACCTGTTTTTTGAGAGAGAGGGAGAGAGAGATAGCTCTAATTAATGTATTTTTCATTATCAAGGCAGTCCAAAACATTGGCCATACATGTGTTGAGT
The DNA here is from genome assembly GCA_015852605.2 of Populus deltoides. NCBI lineage: Eukaryota > Viridiplantae > Streptophyta > Magnoliopsida > Malpighiales > Salicaceae > Populus > Populus deltoides. Next base: position 14,084,903 of record CM027571.2, on the reverse strand, counting down.
TTCTTGGTTGTCATTTGGCACAAGGAAGTTACAACTTCGGATACTTTTTTCTATATATATGCTTTGTTTTGAGATTGTGTTTCTAAAACCATGGTTTTTTCTATATACATGCTTTTATTTTATTTCATATATGTTCGTTTGGTATCTTTATACTTTTAAAGTACATATTTTTTAATATAAAGATATTTGATTACAAATGTTATTTTAAAAAGAAATTATTTTGCTTTTAAAACAAAATAGGATACCTTCCTTATGCTAATATTTTCTGTAACTTAATTTCAATTTTTTCCAAGTTATTAATTATATTCGATTTTTTAAAATCATCATATTCCTTCATCCTTTCATGGATGGTTATGACTATACCACATTTGTAAGAGATATAAAATCTTTGTAAATTAATAAAGTTAAAAATATAGAATAATGTAAGAATAAATTGAAGGCATGATCTTGAACATATATATGATTGAAAATATTTAATGAAAAAATAATTTAAGTTGAAAAAACTAAATGATATAAATTAAAAGATAAATTTCAATTATATTAGGTTAATGAAAGAGGATAAATCATGGTAGGTATGTTAAAATCAAGGACTCAAGTATCAAAAAGGAAAACAATATCCGAAACAATATCCGAAATCTAACTTTCTCCATCAAAATCCCAGTGATTCACTTATTTGATAATTCCTATATTATATATAAAAAAGAACCATCTCGCCACTAACTCACAGCATCAGTGAAAACCCCTCTTAATTTCTCCACATTCTTCCAAGACTTGTACGTAGAACCCTAACCCACAAATTTCAACATTCAAGGGTTTGTGAGGCTCAAATTACTGTTAGTATCCATTGCTTAGACTTGGGTGAGATTCATATACTTCAATTACGATGGAAAAGTTTTTGGAGTTTGTTAAACATAGAGGTAGTGTCAAGATTATGAAATTCTTTCTCTATATTGCTTTTAATTAAATCCCTATATTTATTATTTTTATAAAAAAAAATTATTGTTTCACTAATTTTAATTAAAGAGAGTTTGATTAAGTTAGAAGAAAAAATTATTATTTTGATTAAAAAAATTATAGTTTTTTTAATAAATTATGAATTAAAGAGTTAAATTATTATTTTTATGTTTGGTAACATCCTAACATTATAAATAGAACTACAACATTCTCGAGAGTAAATAATGTGTTTTGAGTGGTGGAGTTTTGAGCTAAGTTGGAAGACAAATGATCAAGTTATTAATTATATTTAGGAGGGGACAAGTTTATGAGATTTTTGTTGCGCCGATTAATATATAAAACAATTGAAAAAGGTTTTAAGATGGGCACGATCCTTGTCTTGCCATAATTATTATGTCGTGTAATAAAAAATATATAAAGAAAATTTCTTCTATAAGAATTTTATCATACCAACACCAACAATATATTAAATTAGATTAGCCAATTAAACTAGTTAATCAAATCCCAGATTAATCTAATTTAAAAATATAAACTATCTTGAACTGACCCAAAAGCAGTTTGAACTAGACTAAATTAATAAAAAAAAAACTAAATCATGTTGATCTAGTTTAAGATCAATTTGCGATGTGTCATTTGAAAAACGAAATCTAGAAAAATAAATACTCTCTATAGATATTAAACTAGGTCAAATTGAATTGAGGAACTAATGAAGGCACTTATGCCCATTCGGTTCTTTGATTTAATATATTTTAATTTCATGTCTAATTTAAAATAAGATTTAAATATGACCCCCACCACAGACTACACAACACTTCTACAAGCCACATATGAGTTATGATATATACAATCATGACTAACTTAAACACACTTCCTCTTTTTTCTTTTTATTTCCAATGATCAATATTCCAATGATACTACTTAATTGTGTTATTTATTACAAGAAAAATTACCCTAACTCTCCTATAGTTTAGTTATTTTTATTTTTTTTTCCTTCATTCTTTTAGTAATTATAGTTTACTTTCTATGTCAACATAATTTTTAAATTTTGATAAAAACACCAAACTTTAGTCATATATAATATATCAGAAAGTGAACAAACGATAGATTAATGGAAAGAAAATTAAACTTTAGACATAAGTTCTATCTCTTTTTGTGACAAACACAAACTCTAAATCCAAATCAAAACCTAATCTAGTATTTTAATAGATTTGTTTAATCACTTCAACCCAAATTTGCTCTTCTTGATGCAATTTTCTTGAACCTACGTTGTTAGAATCTCTTCTTTTTTCTTTTTTGGAACTAAGCAAGTGATAGGTATGTGACAATTATTTTTTTGAATCGAGATTTTAAAACTTAGATGAGGAATGATTTGAATTTGTTAATGAAGATGAAGGGATAAATAGCATAAAAGATTAATTTTCTTTTGTTCAAACAATGAATAGTGCCTCTGACCAAGCAAAAGAATGGAAGATGATGGATAAATAATAAAGCTGATGATGTTGATGTTGAAATGTGTAAAAAATAGGGAAAGTGGTAAGGGAAAGAAGAACAATAGTTATTTAATAACTGGATATGAATGTAAAATATTTAAGATTTTAGTTAATGGATCAATTAATTTTGAATAATCTCATATTTTTAATGATAACAATCATTTTAAGGATATATTAGGAGAGTATGAAGTGAAATATGAGTATCATTTGAAAAAGTATATTAATTAAAAAGTGAAGGTGAGTGCCAAATATATGGTTACTAGTTGCCCTTGGAGGATATATGCTTTTTTGGTTTTTAAAAGCAAAAACTTTCTTGATTCAATCATTAAATGAAAAGTATAATTGTATTATGCCTTCAAATATCAAAGTTGCTAATTCAATTTAAATAGCTAAGAAATTGCTACCAATTAGTAGTGCAAACTTAAACATTTCTAGTAAAGCTCTTGATATAATTTTAGATGATAAGTTTGAGATTAAACCCCAACTAATATAATTATGAATAGTCAATACCAAAGCTAGAGGGTTTGATGAAGGAACTCATAATAGTCAACCCCAAATTGAAATAATTTAATCCAAGTTCTGATATGTATTTGCGGTTTGACTCTAATTTCAATTATAAAATTCATTCATTAAGAAAATTTCAAAGATTTTTTATTTGTTTAAAATCCATGAAGGATGGCTTTGTTAAAAGTCATACAACATTTATTAGGATTAAGGGATTATGTCTAAAGGGTTCATATAAAGGTGTGTTATTGTTGTCGGCGGCTTTGAATGCCAATAATGGACTATTTATTATTGCTTATGCTATTATTAAGGTATAAAATGATACATATTTCCATCTTGCATCATGTTTGACAAGAAAAAGGTGTATTTCACTTTATAATTATTTATGTAACTCTTGCATTTGTTTTTATGTTATCTCTCTATCTATTAGCAAATTTTTATTTTTTTTGCAAAGTGTACCTAAAAGTGTTATTGATATATTTCTACAAGCAACACATAGGTATTATTTAAGAAATATTTATGCAAATTTAAAGAAAAAAGGACATCATGGTTTGGAACTGAAAATAGGATTTTGATGTGTATCAAAATCTTATACAAATATCAATTGAGGGATACTAGAGATGTTGACATTGGTGCTTTAAATTGGTTGAAGAACATCCCTCTTAAGATTTAAAGTAGGTGTTTATTTCACCTCAAAGTTAAGGTTAAAAATATAATTAACAATTTGGTTAAGTCATACAATATTTGGGTCGGCAAATATGTTACTAAAGAAGATTAAGTTTAAGCATATTTTTTTTTGTTTCCTAATAGATTTGCTCAAGTTACAAGTTTGAAAATAAAGATCACATCTTATGCTAGAAAGTTGATGGATAAATTTGTTGAGAAGTTAAGAATTATAACAATGATTATAGCAAGTACCGACATATATCATTTTTTAGGGTCAAACCAGACTTTCTATTAATTTAGAGTGTCATAACCAAACTTTGATATCAATTTCCAACATATTTTCAAAATAATAATAAAAGAATAAAATATTTAAATTCAATAAAAATAAAAAAATTAGGAAGTGAAACTATAAATTAGGAAGAAAAGAGAGACCAAAATGATAAAGAGTCAAATACTATAATAGAAGAACATACAAATAAAGAAAAGAAAAATTAAATAAAGAAAAATTCAGACAAAATTGGAAAAATTTTAGAAAGAGATTCTACACAGGTAAGAAAAAGAAATAAATTAATCTTTGACCATAAAATTTTCATATTTAAAATTATTTTTCTAGAAGAAAATAATATAAAAATTTTCAAATATTATTTTTTCAATTTTAATTTATCTTTCTCTAACAAGAACCCTAAAAATATAAATAGAGGAGAAAAAAACCTAGAAAAAGGAAGGCACAAATAAAAAAAAAAACTAGGTAAGATAAAGAAATAAAAAGAAAAGAAATAAAGGGAAAAAGACAAAAGTCATATGCTAAAAAAACCAAAACCTAGTTGCCTTTTTATCTTTTCCTCCCTCACACATTTACTGGCACGTATTATCTTCTTCAGCCTCACATTAATCATCACCACGTAACACAATCATCTACTATTAGCCACTAAACCATTACATTTTAGATTTTTCTTCTTCAATCAAAACCCAAAAACTTGCTCCCTTTTATAAACTGGAATAACCATATTCACGATCATTGGAAAATCCTAACCACCATAACTAGAAGTTCATCAAATTCCAACAAGTCACTCATTATCATAATCTTCACTACCATCATCCTCACCTTCATACCACATAATCAAATTGAATACCATCCTTTACTCTCACTAACCTATTATCATTCCATTTTCTCCTTGAAATCATGATCAACACTAGCAATAATCACATTGTTTGCCATTAGATCCACTCATAATAGCCACATCCTCGATAAAAAAAAAAGATTAAAAAAATATTCATTATCTATCATTTACTCGCAGGTTCAAAGCTGACACACGGAGTATACACACTCCCCTTATTATTATTAGGTAATCTACCAATGCATAAACATTAATCATTGTCACTACCTTTTTTGTACCTTAGGAGTCTAATTCCACTAGCTTCTGAAGGTCAAATTCAAATTTGAATGCATTTATTCACTTGTTTTGATTAATTTGTAAGATGTTGTTGATTTTCTATGTATAGATATTATATTTACATGTATTGATTTGTTTGTGTTGAGAAATTTGTAATACATGGTTGATTTTCTATGTATAAACATGTTCATTTGTTTACTATAATATTTGTGCTTAAATTTTCTTAAAATGTTATGATTATGTGGTTTTTTATTTCTCCTTGTATGATGTTTGTTGATCGTTGTTGACTCGAGGATGGTTAAATCCTTAAAAGGATTTTGTCCTTGAGAATTTAAGACTTTGTCGTTTAAAAAATCTAATATTGTTTTCAAAAAAATATTTTTTTTTATTTTGACCAAAATATAAACTTGAGAATGGTTAAATTGTTAAAAGGGTTCTCTTCTCAAGAAATGAAGAATTTTTTGTTTTTTTAAAATGTAAATAAAAGTATTGTTTTGTTCTATAAATGACCAGAGTATCATTAAAACCTTGAAATGATTATATGCTCGTGAAGTTAAAACTTTACTATGTTCATAAATAAAATAAAAAGTAGAATCATGTAAACACTTTCTTATAAATGTTATTTGATCATTTTTTATGAATATTTAGGTTTTGTAATACGTTCTACCCTACCATTTTGAATGGGTCACCAAGGCCCACTAAAGATGAGTCGAAGTTTTCCGACTCATTTTGACCATAATTAATGAAAGCAGGCTTAACGTCAAAGTTATAATTTATCATCCTCTCGAATCTAATGTCTATATTATAAAATTGAGGATTTGGCTTTATTATCAAGCTCAAATCTCAATTCACTATATTAAATTTTTGTAGTTTCTCTCTTTAATAACAATCAAGCATATACTAGTTTAGAAAAGCTTTAACCGGAGCATAATAGGTACATTTATTATTAAAAACAAACAAGAACTAGCTAACCTTAAACAGGATGTTTTAAGATGATTTTTATCTTTTCTTTATCATAATCAACTCCTTACATAAAACCTCTACTAGACTAGTTAAGGTTTCTAGTTACCATAAAACTATATGATAACTCCTTTTTTTAACCTATCAATCCTAATCAGTCGCTCAAATGTCATATGCAACATGGATAAAAAATAGTGCTCATATGGTGAATGGATAATGATTGGTATTCCATGTAAACATGTGTGCATCACATGAAAATGGATTTAGAAGATTTATGTTATTCATATTGCACTGTCAAAACATTTAGAAAAACATATAATAAGATATTGCATCTATTATTAGAAGCTGAACTAGATCTAAAATAAGATGTAATTTGTCACACCTAGCATGACATTAGGACCTCTTATATTAAAGGAAAATTTGGGTTACCACCTAGTCTTTAAAGAAAATTAGAAATTCTAAAATAAATATTAACTCTTAAGATTTAAGTAAGGGGTTAGTTATACTTAAAGGGATATTGATGTCACCCATATTACATTCTTTCAAACAAAGTACTACATCTTTTCTATTTATTTTCTCATAAATCTATTCATATATGTCATTAGTTGTCTAAATTATTTTATAAGATTATTCATGGTTTATTTTAATGTATTTCTAATTATTTATGAAAATTTGATGGTGGTCCCTACAAATAGGAGACTCCTTGATTAGATCATTCATGAAAACTTCGACGTCTCTCTAAAAATAAAAGACTCGTCAATTAGATTATTCGTGAAAAAAACAGCATTCATCCATAAGAATAGAAGACTCGTCGATTATGTCATTCATAAAAAAAAATTAATGTTCGTTCTTACAAATAGAAGACTCGTCGATTAGGCTATTTGTGAAAAATTTGATGTTCGTCCCTAAGAATAAAAGACTTGTTAACTAGGTCATTCATAAAAAAATTGATGTTGAACCCTATAATAGGAGACTCGTTTATTAAGATTGTTGAAAAATCTGAAAATTTTAATGTTTTTACTTCAAAATAAAAGACTCATAAATTAGGTCATTTCTAAAATGGCTGCTAGATCTCTATGGATGGTAAAAATCAAGTTTTGGCTCCACTCTTTTAAATATATCCAAGATAGGCCTGAAAAGGTATCACTCCTACTAATTGGGTCTATGTAAGGTCATGTTAACTCAGTTCAAGTCCACTTATAACAATAAGAATAATATGTCATAAAACACAAAAATTAATAAAGACATATTTACAAATAAAGATGAGAAAAAGAACAAAATAGTTTTTTTTTAAATAAATCATATGAAAAAAATGAACCAAAAGGATATTGTTAAAGGCACCCTTTAACTCATCGATTCATGTTTAACAAAATAATTTCTTTTGAAAATAAAATCATGATTCATCAAAATAGCACCATTGTTTTTATTTATTTTTTATTTAATATGAAAACACTCATACCGTATTTTTTAAAATACATTGACATATTTGTGATGCATATTCATACACAAAATGCATCATATTAAAAACACAAATCATATCCGCGAACAAAATTATTAGCACACACATTCAAAATCAAACACACAAAATCATATAAAATAAAAATAAAAAACTCAATATTTAATAACATGTTAAGATCATTCAAAATTTAATTTAACGTTTAAAATTTACCTTTCAAAGTTGTTAGGATCGCTTGGGAGATGCTGGAAGATGATTGGACTAGAGGAGGTAATAGTAATACGTGCAAGTCATATGCCGGAAAGGGACAATTATTGTCAGGGTGTTGTCTCAAACACCAACAAGGCTAAGAGGTGCATGAATGGATTTTTCATGTGCCTATAAGTTTTATTTAGCTTTGTGTATCTGTACATCTATATGGCTTTGTATGGAAAAATTTATTCTTCCTTCTTGGTGGCTGAGTGTATTTTACACTCAACTTTTGACTTTTTTCATGGAGAAAGAGACAAAACATTGATGAAGAAATTGACATTAGACATTGGTTGTGGAGCTGATAATATATTAGCTAACAATAATGTTTGTTGGTCATTATATCATATCATAATTTTTGTGTCATGCACCATTGATGGGGATGGTGGTTAACTGTTGGGAATGTTGTATCCATTAGTGTAAAAATATAGTGTTGTTGCCTGCATCCATAAAGTTTATATGAATATAAAGATTGTTTATGCGTGTATATCTTATTGGGAGAAATTATTAGTGGCATTTATGAAGAAATTACATATTGGTGTGTGCCTTGTTTAGCAAGGAAAAAAAAGAAAGAGAGAGAGTGATCAAGCTGGTCATGTAGGTACAACCCACACGACCACACCTATATGGCCACAAGGTCTGGCCACATGGGCTAAGCTCACACAACTAGGACAATTTTAAAAAATAATATTATAGTTTTTTTTCTTATTTTATTATTTTTCACTCAAATCTTTTAAATATGTTTTTAATAGACTTAACTGTAATATAAACATTTACCTTTTTATGGTTATGCTTACACATAAATATAACCTTGATTATGTTTGAATGTTGGCTTTTGTTAATGTTTCTTGTATGAAATTTCTTCATGTAAATTTTTGTCAACATTCTTGCAAAAGAGAGGTGAGTTTAATTTTTGTTTCTTATTTAAAATAAGTAGTCTATTAATAATGAAAGGTGAGTGTGAAAGCAAGTTGGTTTGTATATGTATTTAGGAACGTATTTTTATAGAAAAGTATTCCATAAGTCGTCATGAAGTCTGGAGAAGGATCTCTCATCCTTTTTTTTGAGACAAGTGGTCATAAAGACCTGGAGAAAATCCCTTGATCCTTTTTTGGTGACAAATGGATGTGAAGACCTGAATAATTTTAATGAAAACATACAAAGACATGAAGATTTTTATGAAAACATGGAGATTTTCATATAGAGATGTAGAAACACTACTGTTTTTTATTTGAAAAGGTTAAAGAGAGTGGAGATATAATTCCTTGGAGATTATGTAATCCCTAGTAGTTCATTAAGTGTGCAAACTTATTTCCTTTTATGCTCAAGTTTTGTATTTTTTTCACAAATTAGTGAAGGTAACCTCTGGCGATTGATCTTTTTATCTTATTTATTCAAGGCTTGTCATTTCTCAATGTCATGCCCATAATCATGGTGAAAAAAACAAAGTTTATTAAGGTTTCATATGTTTGCTCTAATAGCAACTAACACCTTAGTTTGTATGGTGGTCAAATGGGCGGTTAAGAGATCAGGAAATGTCAAGTGATCATGAATGTGTTCTTTAGTGTTTGTTTTAGATGTTTTGGTTAGAGACTTTACTTTGTATAAGCATGGGTGACTTTGTACAATTATGCTTCGTTCTTTAACCCTAATATTATTCATCATTGCTAGTTTACACTTAGTTGAGTCATGTTAGGAAGTGCGTACATGTATTCCCATAATAAGTAATTGTAGACTCCATTGATTAGGGCCTCGGTGAAAATTAGTTTATGCATATGCTTCATGTTAGGTATTTTCTTGTTAAATCTATGGAGATATGCTCTAGTGCTCTTATATTCTTGTTAAGTGATGGTAAAGATCTTTATTGTACTCTTTTTTACTGAGATATTAGTACTAGAAAAAGAGGTGATCTTAACACAAAGTCATGAAGGTCAATGATAGAGTCTGGTTTAAAGGTGCAATATTATACCTTAACAGATCCATGAAAAAATATAGGAAAAATATTGTACATGACATTACTTTTTATTATCACTAATTCTAGAATATTTTTGATATTTTGTATGTGCTTAATGGGATATGTAAGCTGACCTTCACAACGATATATTCTTTGGAATGGCAAATGTGTAAAGAAATCTTTCACCTGGTAAAATTAATGTTCATTTTTAGAAGTTGATCTCGTCTTATGTCGAGGTCTTTTCATTTGGAAACATACGACTGAGAGTCAGGAGAGGATTGTTAGAGATTTTTACACATGTGGCTAAGATCCATGGAGGAGTGCTTTTTATGGGAAGAGCAGCTCATTCGGAGAGTGGAAGTATCATGCATACTTTGTATGTCATTTTGTCTCATTCCTTCATGAAACTAAAATTATCTTTATACATCTAGTGCATATAATAGAGTTGTATGATGAATTTCTTATTGTATGGCTACAACAATATTATTAAATACTTGCACTTGATGAGTGAGTTATTGAAAATCCAAGGGAGCTGGAATCCTTGTGGTAGGAAGATCAGTTAATCTCCTTTGTTATAAAGTTTCATCGACCATAAAAAGAGTTTTTGTGAGTAGTAAAAGGAAATGAATTGGGTTTTTGTTTAGTTTCCCATAAACTGTACGACCAATAAAGTCATGAAAAAACTTCACATAAAAAAGGGGTTTTCCTTGGCTAGCTACGTCTTAGGTTAGGTTATTATTGGAAAAATAAAAAATCAATCCGTTGTGGTAACATAGAACATTATGATGCTTACGTTAGTTGAGGTGTGAAGAGAGAATAATTTACTATAAAAAAGAAATAAAAGTAAAAGTTAAGAGTATGTATCTGTTAATTTTATACGACTATGTGTGTTTCTATACTAATATAGATTTCTATGGAAAAATCTCTTCTTGTTCTTAGTGGTCAAGTGTGTTTATACACTCAGCCATAGACTTTTTTCAAGAAGAAGACATCATTGGTGGAGAAATTAGTATTAGAAATTGGTTGTGAAGCTGATAATTCATTGGCTAGCAATGGTGGTCGTTGATCATCATTTCATGTTATGGTTATTGTTCCATACACCATTGGTGGAAATGATGATTAACTATTAAGAAAGTTGTCGCTATTAATGTAAAAATATGGTGTTATTGACAACATGCATAAAGTTTATGTGCACAGAAAAATTGTGTGCATGTGTATCTTGCATAAAGAGAAATTATTAGTGGCATTCAAGGAAAAAAAAACATATAGAGGTTTGTGTCTAGTTTGGCAAGGAAGAAAAAAAAGAGAGAAAGAAAAAAAAAGAAAGAGAAGGTAAAAATGAAAAGAGAAGATAAAAACAGAAGTAGAGAAGAAAGAGTGACTAAGTTGATCTCATGGGCTTGGGCCATGTAACTATAATATCTTGTAATGTGGACTTGGTGCACTTGACTAGGATAATGTTTTTAGAAAAATTATAATTATTTTATTACTCCATGAGGTTTGATATTTTATTATTCTAAATATACCTATATTTAAAAATAAAACACCAAAACATTAACAAATTAAGGCATTTCGACGTAGAATAATATAATAAAATTTGTTTATAAAATGTCTCAAATGTTGTGAGTTTTGAAGTGACATTAACAAGGAAGGATTAGTCTCAAAATCTTAGTTTAATTTGGTATGTATATATTTATTTATTTTACAGATCTAAGCTCATCAAAATATGTTGTCTTTTAATTATTATTTTTTCACTTTTTTTTGTGCAAGTTCACTCCATGTAAATTTGGTTTTCATACATTTTTTAAGATTTACTTTGTGTGTGTTTCACTCAATTAAGTTGTTGGAACGTTATGCTCTTTATCTCTGTTTGGAATTTATTAATGATATGATATCATTTTATAATAATAAAAAAAAATCTGCAAATACCTTTTGTTTTTCTTAGGCGCGGACCTACAATTATACATGATCATAGTTGGTAGTAAATGGCTCAACAAGTTGCCGTTACCACACATGTGGAAAAATCACTTTATATATATATATATATCGCAGTAAGTGGAGGGGTCTTTTCCACCACAAAAAGTGAACATCACCACAGGGATCCTGCACGGCTGGGCCAACTGATCCCTGTTCGTCTGCATTTCTTCATGACTTCAATTTTAGTATTTTTATATTGTTTTGATTTTTAAAATTATCTGGAAAAATTATAGTATCAAATAAATTTTTTAAAATAATAATAACATATTTTTAAAAAAAACAACTATTATTACAGTTCTAAATAATTTAACGTGATGATATTAATATAAATAAAATCAAGTTATCCATGACTTCACTTCATGAAAACATTCATATAGGAATACTTTGTGGACATAAATTTAAAATCATAATTCAAAAAAAGAATAAAGTATTATATTGAGAGAAAAGTGGATTTTTAAAATTATTTGGAAAAATTATAGCATCAATTAACATGGATGCTGATCTAATAATAGTAACCACCATTAAACAAAAAAGACATAATTCTCTAAAGTTACCCACAGTTTATTAAATCAAATTTAATAATATTTATATTATATCTATTAATTTAGTACGGACCATTGCTTTACTTGCTTTGCTCGCTACAGACAACGGAACAAACAAAAGGAAAGCTACCTGCAGTTCGTACACCTGCTACCTCTCTATTGGTTTTAAAATAGTACGACCTTAAATTAATTGCAAATAACACGTGATTTGTAAGAGAGGGTATGGTCCAGGTTCCCAAACACGTCTATTTCCTTTGTCTTAAAAATATTTCCTGGGAACGAGTGTTTTTTGTTTAAAAAAATATATTTTTAATATTACAACTTCAATACAAAATACTAAAATAAATTATTTTAAATTTTTTCAGAAATTCAGATGAACTGCAATAACATACCAGACACAGGCATGGCCCAGGAAGGAGCAACAGAAATAAATATTTTATGCCAAGTAAATAAAACTCATCTTTGGCCCAAGAGAAAAAAAAACAAAACAAAACAAAAATACCTCTTCTTGTGGCATTTGGCTTGATTGTCTGCCAGACAAAAAATGTTAACATGGGGGTATATATATACACCATGGGGGTATATATATACATATGCAATAATCAACAACATAAATTTATATATATAAATAGTAGTCATGGCCCCACTGCCATCCATAATAGCAAGTTAGGTTTCCTTTCAAGTCATGTACACTTGCAGCGCTATGAGCATGGGGAGCAGCAAAAAAACGTGAAGGAAAATTCAGTCCAAACACTTTTTAGGGTCAAGATTCCAGTAATGTTGACAAAGGGCTGATTGCTTCATTTATTCCATAAACACATAATTTGGAGGTAGACATGGAAAATAGAGAATAGAAAACAAGCAAAACAATCGGCTTTTGATCATGATATATTTATATAATATGAACAGCCATAACCATGATCTTTACTGTTATTCTAGTCTTCCAAGAAGAGCAGATTTCAAGGCCTCTTCGGTTCTCAGTCCATCAGGAACCCTAACTACCACATCTTGGAGCATAAGCTCGTTAACACAGGACATACTAGCATGGTGAACCTGAAACTCCAGTTCACGGAGCGCACACATTAACCTGGAAGCTGGATAGTTCACATTCTCCGATTGGACTCTAATCATTGCATCAGTACCCACAAACTTGACCTCAACTTCAAGTGCAAGCCCAGCGCCACCAGCACTATTCGGCCTGCAGGCTGATTGGTCCACAGAAGTGGTGGTGCTTTGATTGTCCAAATTATCGGCAACTTCCAATTTCACTTTCTTGGATTCCCTTTCTAGTTGTGACTCTAATTCATCAACCTTCGCCTTCAATTCATTGATGTAGGATACAGCATCAGATAATAGTGATGCTTTGTCCATTCTAGACACGTTTGGGACCACCGCACGCAGCGCGTAAAACCGGTGGTTCAACTTCTCTCTCCGCTGCCTCTCAGCCTCTACATGGTTCAGTGGGGCGTCTCTGCCCAGGCCAGGCTTTCTCCCTCTTTTCTTTGGAACTCTTTTCTCCATATGCATAGCAAGTAGAGGAAAGTCCGAGTCTGAATGCTCTGAGTTCAAATAAGAAAGGCCTGGTTTATTAGCGTTACGTTTATTTGCTTCTTCTGTTTCATGAGCGTTCTTCTGTTCACGATCAACTGCACAATCTTCTTGAAGTCCAGCTATTATGCCCATATCCGCAAAAGAAATGCTCCTGTCAAGAAACTGGGTCGGTTCTTCACTGGAGTTATTAGGGCCTTTGGGCACCAAATAAGCGCTAAGATCTGACCCAAAAAGAGACTTGGCTTGTTGAACAAGACCCCAATTTTCTCTGATCACAGAAGAGGATCCTAATTCAAGAACCCCACACGATGTAGGTATGCAAACCAGGGTCTCAATGCCATGCATTTGTGCTTCTTTGACTCTTTCACAGTTGTAGAATTGAAGTTCATGGCCACCAGTTAACCAAATCAAAGAACCAGTGGTATAAGCTTTGCCAAGGATGCCATCTCCAGGTGAGAAAGATCGAGTAAGGGACATGACATAGAACCACTCAGAGTCGGTAGCATCGTTACCATCCATCAGAGACATATCAAGATCGTGACATTCACCGATCAGGGATTGGATTCCCTTCATCATGACCCTTTTCCTCTCGGAGTTTGATATCGTCATGCGGCTATTGCTGAAGGTGTTTGGTCTGGGAGAAGTATCTTTAGAGCCTTGAAAATGGCCATCACCCCAGCCTAGGAAGATTCGGCCGCTGTCATCGTTTGATGTTTGCCAAAATATGGCATAAGACCACCAATCTGGTTGGTTTTGGACTATGAATTGAAGCCTTTGTTGGAGAGTCGGTGGGGTTTCTTGGGATAAGGAGACCGGTGAAGATGATGAAGATGGAGAAATAATGAGTTCCTCCATGTGGATTCTACCAGCTGCGCCGAGGAAAAAGTTCTAGAGAAAGAAATAGGATTGATCAGAAATAGGAGAGGTGGGTTGAAAAAGAGGAGACACTTTTCTTTTTAAGCACGGAGTGGAAGAGGACTTGCCCAGGTCATGAGTAAATTAACATTTACATTACCAATTAATAAATAAATAAACTAATTCTGCTTAGTGCTATACTGTACACCTCGGATTATAATAGTATTTTTTTTATTATATCCTTAGGTGCATTATTTGTAAATTTTTTAGTGGTCTCTTATATTTGTATATTCTTGATAATTAAAGCTTCCAATCAAATTTACTAACATGATCAGAAGCTAACTAGATATGTTGCATGAGTGTAATAATTTTTTTACATAGAAAAAGTGATAGGCAAAAACATAATTTGAATTTTAAGTAATTGGTTTAAGTGGTAATTTAAATAATACAACAAAAAATTAATTAAAAAAATTAAAAAAAAATAAAAAGAACCACACTCGAGTCTATTCGAATTATCAAACAACTTAATGCAAACCTAATTAAAGAAAAACAAAAAAAAAGAATAAACTTAAAAAAAAACAGAAAACATCAATTTAAAACAAAAGAAGGGAAACCAATCGAATTTTAGCGAACCTCCTAAATTTCGTCTAATTTTAAATACTTGCAACTTGTTAAATAATAGACCCAGGTTCAATCAAGAAACTTAAATATCATCCAATTTAATTTTGAAGGATAGAATTGTTGTAAAAATATTAATAAAAAACTTGGAAAATAAAAGGAACAACAAAAAAAAATGAGAATAAAATATAACAGAAAAAAACCTAATGATGATGAAATTTGAAAAAAAATGATCCCAAACAAAAACAATTGTGATTAAAAGAATTAGAACCAAACTTAAAAGATTAAAAAATCATAGGGGTGAAATTGAAAATCATTTGTAATATGATGGATTATAAAATAATAGGGGGTGAGATGGAAGAAACAAAAATTATTGAGGGCTAAACTAATAGAATGAAACCGAAAAAAAAATAAAACAAAAGTTACAAAAAAAAAAGATAAAAAATAGAAAACATCAATTTAGAAAAAGAGAGAAAAAAAGGACAAACTCGGCAAGCCTCTTAAACTTGGTTTAATCTCTAAAAGTCACATCCTGAGAAATCTTTTACTCAAATTCAATCAACAAGCATAATTTTCAATCAATTTAATTTTAAAAGATAAGATTGGCAAAAAAATATTAATAAAAAAACCTTTAAAGCAACAACAAAAAATGAGAATAAAATTTGATAGGAAAAACCCAGGAATGATGCAATTTTATGGGAAAAAAATTAAAAAAACAATCACAAATAAAATAAATAGCAATTAATAAAAAAGAACCAAATTTTAAAGATTAAAAATATTATAGGGGGTGAAATTGAAAATATTTGTATAAATCAAGTGAACCCAGGAAAACATCCTAAACCTAGTCAAATCTTAAAAAGCTCGAATCCTGGGTCTGGGTAAAATAAAAAATTTTATTATGAGCAAATTTTAAAATATTGATTTTAAAAACTTGTCAAAGTAAAAGAAATCAGCAATTAAAATAATATAGATTAAATTTAATAGAAAAAAACAAAGAATGATGAAATCATAAAACAAAACAAATTTAAAAAATTATCTCAAATAAAAACTTGTCAAGGCCAAAAAATCAACAATAAAAACAACATGGATTAAATTTGACAGAAAAAAAATAAGGAGGGTGAGATCGCAAAATAGAATCAATTTTAAAAAAATAACTCAAAATGAAAAAATAAAAATTTTAAAAATAAAAACCAAATTTAAAAAATAAAAAATTTTAAGAGTGGTGAAATTGAAAAGACACCACTTTTATAAATTATTCAAGATTAAAAAATATATAATAAAAAGAAAAAGAATCAAATATGAAGAATCAACAAATTAAAGGGTTATTCTTAAATTTTAAAGGGGTTGGCAGGGAAATCTAAGTAAATAAAGAGAGAAGAAAAGGGGAGGGGGAATGGCCATCTATGTCAAACTGCCATGAATAACAGTACACGTGTCATCTCATTTGGTGCGGTTGTCGAGACTTTCTAAACACTACCTGGAATACGATATTTAGTGGTTGTCTAATTTAGGGGCATTTTGTATGTTTTTAATATATTCGTATTAAAATTATCAAAACATTGTTTTTCTATTATAATATATTTTTATGATTATATTGAGCTTTTATCCATAAAAAATAAATATTATGGTAAAAAAATCCAAAATACTTTGCATTAATAATATAAAAGGGTTTTTAGTTAAAGAGATATATTTTTTCATCTATTTTCAAATCGTCTAATTTTTTTTATATTTATATTTTTTTTTGTTGATAAACAGAGATTAACAACTTTTTTAAAACATTTTGTTATTTTGTGAATATCATCCTTGACTTATTTGTTTGTATTAAACGCACGCATTACGTTTCAATTCACAATTAAAATCAAAACACACGTTAACATTAACTAGCTAGTGGATACAATCACTTCTCACCACAAAACGACTAGCGCAAGAACGGAGAAAGTTCGCCAACTTGGTAAGATACAAACAAACAGCATAGTTCTTACACCGTTCAGTCTAGAAAGTTACATCCATCGAGAGAGAAAGAAAACTTGGTAGGGAAAGGGAGATGTTCATGCGAGTGCGAGCAATAAGCGAAAAATTATTTCATTAACTTATTGATTGTTTGATGAAAAATAAATTTTTAATTTTTTTATGTTTTTTTTAATTAAAAAAATTAATAAATAAAAAATATTTTTTTTTGTTAAAGAAAAATTTAGCTTGATTTCTAGAAAAATATTTTTCTTTTATTTTGAGCGAAAAACACTTTCTAAAAGTTGTGAAAAATTTAGAAATATCATATTATTTTTTTATTATAATAAATTTGGTTCTCATACTTTTAATTACTATATATTTTGTTTTGAATTTTTTTTTTAATTTCACCCCTTAGAATTTAATTTGATTTGATTTTTATATTAACGTTGGTACTTATTTTTATGATTGTTATTTGCTTTTCTCTTATTATTTTTTTAACCGAATTTTTTTATCTATCAAATTTAGTCCTCATTCTTTTGATTGTTACTTATTTTATTTGAAATAATTTATGAAATTGTAATTATTATTATTTTAATTTCATCATCTTTTAATTTTTTTATCTATTAGATTTGATCTTTATTATTTTAATTATTATTTATTTTATTTGAAATAATTTAAAAAATTAAAAATTTTTAATATCATTCTCATTTAACTTTTTTATTTGTAAGATTTACTCCTTATTATTTTAATAAATTTTCAAAAAAATATTAATAATTTATTTTCTAGTATATTTTTCATAACATAACTAAACACTGAAAAGCATTTTCAACTTATTTTCCATGAAATTATCAAAATAATGAGAAATAATTTATTTTCTAAAAAATTTACTTTCCAATAAAAATTATTTTTTATAAACAAATTTGGCTAAAATAAGCAAGTAATGGTTGGTGTTGGTGGGGCCATAGTGTCTTGAATTAAATTATTTGATGTGTCAGCGCTGGACATTACTAGCACGTGAACGGAGAGCGATAGGCTCAGTGAACCTATTTTCGGAGTCCATTTTCAAGTTTCATCGAAAAAGAAAAATGAAAAGTCGTGGAATAGTACATACTACATACATAGCATAGGCCCTCCAATCAAAAAGCGAACGGGGTTTATGAGGCCCGTCCCGCCGTATCAATCCTGTTGTTCGTCCTTTCCTTCCATTGTTTTTCTTACAACAACATTATTCTAGAGGTTATATTTTAAAGTAAATTATTAAGAGTGTAAAATTACTGTGGGTGAAATGTTAATGATTTTCGGTACAACTTAAATCAAATCTATATTTAAATTAAATTAAGTTGTTCAACTTTAAATATTCCTTTTTAAAATTAATCAGCACATTAAAATAATTTGAAAATACTAAAAAAATATTAATTTAAAAAAAAATAAAAAAAATTTAAAACACAAAAAGAAATAGCTCAAAATCTTCCAACCATGTAATTTGGGCCACGTACAAATGAAGGGCTGATCCCTTGCCCTCCACATATAAACACATCACTGATGTGTTGTTCGACTCCCCTCCACACGATCACCTGTGTAACACTTGTGTGGTCCTCCTTCCATGCCTTTCCGTGCAATTATTTAGCAGTTAGTAGATATTTGGGTCGCTCATCCGTCAAACTCGATATTTCTAGACATGGCTACGTTATGAGTTTAAACTTTAAATCCATGTCAGTTTAGCAAGTTAGTATATCTAAATTGTATTGGTATTATTTGCCAAGATCCATGTGCAAAGACCCATAGATATTACCCTATCTAAAAGCAATTGGCTTCGGCTAGTGCCATTGGCCAGATTCAATGTGCCCGGGCTTCGTAAACTGTCAAGCCTATCTATGATTGGGTCTAGCAATTGCTTGTTGTTTGACACGCTGTTATGCTCAATCGTGATTGGATCTGATTTTAGCTAGACCCAGCATACTTTTAATAAAACATGTTTGTGCTGATATATGCTAACCAATGCACCAAAAAATTCAAAAGAAACTATACTTGTATATTTTTTTAACCCAATAATTTGTTAATAAAAAGTCGTCTAGAAGAGCCAAAAGTATTTTAATATATTTAATATATAACTATTTTAATAATTTGATATGATCCGGTTAACTTGACGAGTTTAATAATAACTTGAACGATTCTCAATTAACTCAATATTAAATTATGAAATTAAAAAAAATAACTTAAATCAACTCGGGTGAACTCGTCAAATTCATAACACGGGTCATTAGACCATAATAATCTTATAGAAAGCAAAAAAAAAAACATAAATTTAAAAAAATCAAAGAAAAAAAACTAATTTTTAAAAGAAATAGTATTTTAGCATTTTTCTTTGAACATGTAAAATAAATATTGAAAAACTAAATTAATATTTTATTATTATTTACTTTTCATTTAGCACATCTCTTGGAGATGCCGTTAAGAAATCAGCTTCATCAATAAACAAAACTAGATTGTGTTTTTCCGACCATTAACAAATATAGACATGTTTTTTTTTTTTATGTGATTGAAATTTTGACAAATTTTGATTTGACTATGGAGTTTTTGAAGAATTGTGATCTTGATTTTCTTTATCTAAATTAAGGAGATGAAACTCTTCTAAACTCAGTGAGTTATAGAGAGAGAAAGAAGTAGCTAAGAATTCGGTTTTTATTTTATTTTTGTTCTTTGGATTATGCCTTTTCCACTTTCTATGATGAATTAGAAAGAAAAAAAAACGTGGTTCTTTGTTTTTACGATGATCTAAGCAATATTTTGTTTTTATTAATATTGGTATTTGGATCAATTTGCACGTATCTCGACTAATTTTACGGGTTCTGAAATTAACGATCATGTAAGTTTTTAGATATTATCATATTAGTAAATACACGAACAAATTTTTTAATTTTAAATTCTTATTACTAGAATATTTATTAAATGGTTTCTTAGGGAAAAATAATGTTAACTGGGTTGTTGATTAAGTTCAGTTTAATGGAAAATCGTGCACTCGCTTCTTGATTTTGAAGCTTAAAAATGTTCAATTATTTACTTTGTTTTATTTCTCTTTTTCTGTTTTTTTGCCTTCCAGTTTTTAGAATATGCGAGGAAATTGTATAATGAGGGTTATGTGTCAACTACTCATTGGCTGTTGTTAGGTTTGCTGACACCATTTGATCAGCCTAACAGCGCTCTTCAACCGAGATATAACAAACAAGCCATCATCTATATGATGCGAACATGCATGTAGGAAGATTTTAGTCTTATCATATGTTTGAGATAATGATAAAGATTATTTTTTAAAATGATTTTTATTTAAAATATATATTAAAATAATATTTTAAAATTTATTTTTGATATCAAACAATTTAAAAATATTAAAAATATAAAAAATAGTAATTAAAAAAATCATAATTCATAAAATAGTACCGCTGCCCCTAAACACATACTTTTAAAAAATAAAATATTTTAAAATTTTTAAAATTCTATTTGTCTTTATGTTTTAAATTTTATTTATGTTTTTATATCGTTTTAACATATTAAAATATAAATTTTAAAAAATAAAAAAATAATGTTTTAACCATTATTACAATAATAAACATATGTTTTAATATACCATTATTACAATAACAAACATACCCTTGATCAACTAGTTAAACGTGGGATGATTTTGTAACTTTTATCTTTGTTAATAATACGATGATCACACGCATAAAAAATAATAATAATAAAAAAAGCGCATATCTCATGCCTGAAAAAAGAAATGGGATAAAAAATGGGTTCCACGTTAAGTAATTTTATGTTTGCCAATCAGCCACGAGTATCCCATGGACGTATCAATACTATGTATGAAATGACTAGTTTCGAAAAGGTTGTCTTATATTCTCAGAACCGGACCGGAAATGTCTTAAAGGCTAAATGAAGCGGTAACACGTAATTGAAAGTGACATTTAATTTTAATTAATACTAATTATTCAAGAGGTCGATGGGTTTGTATTCTGATTCCTTTGTTATTTTCACCTTTGACGTTTAAAAACCGGAATGTGTTGTTAAAAATTCCGAGACCATAAAATAAGCACGTGGTAAATGTTTACTATCATCATCTTTATTTGCTGTCCACCTCTCCCACTTGCTATATAGCTTTGAAAATTAAGTTTTGTTTGAGATCGACGGGTTTGTTTATTACAAGAGTCGTTTAGTGCTTTTTTGGATTCGACTATTTTTTATTTTAAAATAATTTTTTAAATTTATATTTTAAAAAATTTTATAATATTCATGTTGTAACAAGTAGTATTCTAGTAGTTATACTATAGAATCCACTTTGAAGGAAAAAAAATAAATATAAATGGGAGAAATATAATAAAATTCATCACCCACCAAAAATTATAAGAATATTTTCTACCTGGTATTTCTTTCTTGTACTTGTATTTATTCATGCTTGTAACGGGTTGAATCTTGAGCACCATAAATTTTCTCTTATCTTTTTATTTTAGATATTTGTGCATTAAACTAATTAAAAAAACATTAAAAATATTAATTTTATGTTTTTTCAAAGCCGATATACTTTTAAAAACCCCACTTAAAAGCGAAAGTTACAACACTTTTAAATAGTTTATTCTAAGAGATAAATTATTGATATGCTTTTTAAATAGTAAATACACCATTTTTTTTATTTGCACTACAATGAAAAAAAAAAACTATTTTAACAACTTATTTGTATTTTAATATCAATATATTTTTTTATTTTCTAATAAAAACTTGAAAGAATTTATGGATACAAAAGAATGAATATTTAAATAATCTATTTTAATACTTTTAGCTTTTTTAATAATTATGTAGGAATGATTTTTTTTTACACAAAAGCTATTCTGGCTCTTCAATTTATCATTTTTGGGGCTATAAAATCAAAAAAAAAAAATTAATATCCTGTTTGTTTCATGAAAAATAATTTTTTTAAAATAATTTTTTTTAACTTTCCTGTATTTATTTGTTATTAGAAAAGTTACTAAACAGAAAATATTTTCAAGTCAAAGAAAAAGTTGGCCTGGTTTCCAGGAAAGTGTTTTCCATTTATTTTGGGTGGAAAACACTTTCTAGAAGTTATGAAAAATTTAGAAATGTTATGTTATTTGCTGATTATATCAAATTTGATCATCGAACTTTTGATTGCTATATATTTTGTTTTGAATCTTTTTTTTTTCAATTCATCACTTAAAATTTGATTTAATTTGATTTTTATATCAACTTTGATCATTATATTTATGATTATTATTTGTTTTTTTCTTATCATTTTCTTAATTAAAATATTTTATCTATCAGATTTGGTTCTTATTTTTTTTATTGTTATTTATTTTATTTAAAATAATTTATAAAATTGTATTTTTATAATATCGTTGATGTCCTAATCGTATAGTTTTAACGTGCCTTTATAATATTTTTTTTAAAATATATTTTTATTTTTTCTACCTCCTCTTATGCGGTTCATTTCATAATTTTTTTGAAATGTTATGTTTTTAAGTAAAAAGTATTAGACTATAAAATAGGCATGTGATAAATGATTACTATCATCATCTTTGTTTGCTGTCTGACTCACCCACTTGCTATATAGGTTTTGAGAATTAAGTTCCATGAAAATGACGAGTGGGATATCTTTTAGAATTACTAGATAGACCAAGATTTCTTTCAGATAGACCAAGATCGATGAAATCATGTTCAATTTACAAGCAAATTAATCATAATCACGAGAGTTTTTTTGTGTGTATTGCAAAAGTTCAAGTCGCCTTCATGTTCTGACAAGCGAGGAGGAACTTAAAAAACAAGGATAATGGTCGGCCGTAGGCATATTATTGTTAATTAACCTGATGATCTCAGTGAGTTATCACATCCCCAGACCAAAGTGGAGTTGCCTGAGTAACTGTGCCAGATCCAATCCCAGTTCCGTGCGTGGTAATGGCAAACATTGGATTTGATTAAAGCAATTCAAATTAATAAAAAAATATATATATGAACATGAAAAGAAAAGGAAAATGAAAAAGAATAGAGTTTTTATTAATGATTATATTCTGAAGTGTTTAATTAATATAAATTCAAAGATATTATATATAAATTAAATTAAAAATATTATTTTATTTTTAATAAATATAACAAAATAAATAAATATATTTCTTGACAACAACAACATTAACTGCATGCCAATCTTGGCTAGTATATCTCGCATTTTGGACCCCATTAATTGAAATAAGAATAATTGCTTCTTCGTGTCGTACTCTCTTGAGAGCTCGACGTCGCGACGACCCTTCGTGGTAGCAGGGATTGATGTCGGGGTCTTTGTTTGTGAAAAAGGGAGTCGCCACCTAGTATTATGGTCACTAGGAAACCTAACTGGTCTTTCAGAGATTCTAAGGCAAGGGACTGGTTGCGTAAAGGGAAGGTTTTAGCACCCCTAGTACGCCCTACCTAAAGTAAGCTGCTTAGTGTTTGGTTTGCCTATAATTGCTATGGGGTTGATGTTCTCTAATCCCATCAGTTCCCTAGGACAAGTCTGCTATGATGTATGAACTTGGGTTCAAAGTTTAAGAGAAAGAACCCTTGGCCAATATGGATCATACCTTTAGATATGTCTATAGAGTGCCAAAGAGAAACGGTGCGAGTCTTTTGAAGTCTGTGCTTGATTTGAAATAAATTCAGAATTTATGAATTTTAGAGACAGCTAGGATGGAAATCTAAGGAGATTCAATGTGCTTAAGAGCTCATTTTCCCCTTAGTATTTCGAGTGTTCGCGACTCGTGAATCGCAAGGAAGAGAAAAAGCTAAGCTAGAAATCTAAGGAAATTCAAAGTGCTTTAAAAGCCAATTTTTACCTTAGTATTTTATATTTTCATGACTCATAAATTGTGAAAGCAACATTTGAAATGTCCCCAATTATAATTGAGGCTTCTTTCAAGAATACACAATTAAATTATTCTAAATAAAATTTTAGGCATAAATATACCCTTCTGTTAAAAATAAACAAGTTGTATTCCTATTAACAATATTTTAGACATTTACCTTTCATAGGTTTATTTGCCCTTATATTATTAAGGGATAATGACTTGTTATTCCTAGAAATTTTTTTTTTTGATATTTACCACTTTGAGTTTCTTTATCCGGATATTAACATGAAACAATGGAGAATTATTCCCAATAACATTTTGAATATTAACCCCTTTGAGGTTTATTTATCCAAACATTTGTAGTGAATAATAACAAATTATTCCTAATAATATTTTGGATATTAACCCCTTTTGGGATTTCTTTATTCAAACAATAATAGTGAATAAAGATGAATTCCCAAAAATAAGATTTTTATATTTTTGGAATATTGGCCAATACCCTTTAAAATTCACAAACATGTTGTAAAATCCAAAATGCAAGAAAATAATTTTTTGTGTTTAAGAAATCCATGCTAAAACACATTTCTTTTAAACCTCGAATATTTTAAAAATTATTATTTATTTGCTTTTCTGAAAAAAAAAAGTAATTTAAAAATATGTTAGGGTATTGGCCGTATGCAACATGCAAAAAACATTTTTATATTTTGATTAAAAAACACTATTCATCACAACAATTAAATACAAACATCACAGCCGAAGTTAGCAAAACATCATAAAAACAAGTTGTCACATGGGGTAAATTCCTGAAACTAACATTTTGAACTAAAAAAAACAATGATTAATCGTTGTTATCCTAAAAAGTAACATTTTGCATTTAGGTGTAGTGGTAGTAACATTTTGAACTCCAAAATTCCGCAAAGATTAGTAGCAGAACTCCAAACTATAAAAGTAACATTTTGAACTCAACATCTTATGCCAGTTTCGGTGCCACACAACTCATCCTCTGTTATCTTAAATCTTGAACGCTGCCATGCTCATGAAAGGCAAGGAACTTACGGGGCCTAGTACTTTTATCTTATGCATTAGAAACCAATGGCTAGCTATCTTGTTAAAAAAACGTGATCTGAGAGTCTGTAAAGAAAAACAAAACCCCGCCTGAAAAGGAAACCTCCCTCATGCCCTTTTATTTTCTCCTCCCCAAAACTTCCCTTACGTTATATACTTCCTTCTCTGCCCAAAGCTTTGTTTAGAAACAAAATTGCTCCCCCTGCGACATTCTGCAGCACTTGCTCGCAGAACCAAGAAAATGGGGCGCAAGCCGCCGAGCAATCTTCTCTTTACTTTACCTTTGACCCCCAAAGGAAACCTTCCCATTCTTGCCGTTTGGAGTTTTTTTTTTCAAAAAAAGAACTCTTTAGAGCTTGTTAAACTACTTTTCGGCAAGGTAGGATAGATTGCAGTCGAGCTCTTCTCTCTTTTGTTATTTCCTCCCTCTGTTTTCTCTATTGTGTTTTTTCCTTCTCCGTGTTCACCCTCTATATTTCCCCTACTCTCTTTGTTTTCTCCTCCTCCTCCCCACATAAAAACTGCGCTTCTAAAACCACCACCATTCCTATGCTACATTCCCCGGCAAGGAGACACTTGAGCAGAGGGAGGAAGAGGCAATGAAGACCATAAATGCTCACGGTCTCTCACAGAAATAAACTAAGAAAGGAGCATGCAGCTTTAATGTAAATAGTAACCTAACTAAAGATCATGGAAGTATCAGTGGGCAAGCACAAAACCTTCTGTCCAAGCCAAGAAAAAAACTAGACGTTTAGAGCAAAGCGGGGAACAGGTTTTGGAAAATAAACAAGCAAAAGACACCAAGTTTCACTACAGCAGAAACTGGCAGCTATATCTGAGGATGCTGCTGGGCCATAAACTCACGGTCCCTCATAGTAATAAACCAACAAAAAAAGCATACAGCCTTAACGTAAGATCAAGAGAAAAACATAGCTGAAACGATACAAGTAACCCAAACTATAAAGCATCGCAATGACAGTGGGCAAGCACAATCATAACAGAACATCTAGAGCAAAAACCATAAAACAGGTTTTGGGAAAAAACTACACAACAAAATGCTAAGCTTAAATATAGCAAAGAAGAAAAGGACTAGAAACCATACTTGTGGATGCTGCTGGTTCGAATGAGGTGCAGACAGGGGTGAAAATCGTTGCTTTTCTGCCTTTAAAACTTAAAGAAAGCCTTCCTTTTTTTGCCGTTAAGAGTTTCTAGAAAACCCGTAGGTTTGATGAACTCTTTTTGACAATGTAGGATAGACTGGAGATGATGTTCCCTCTCGTTCTCTTTGTTTTCTTTTTGTGCTAGCTCTCCCTGTTCTTTTCTTTTTTCCCTTTGTGTTTAAACTCTCCCTGTCCCCTCTCTTTTCTTTGTCTGTGTTTCCTTCTCTGTCTCCCTCTCCTCTCTCTGTTTTCTCTTTTTTCTCTTTGTATTTAAACTCCCTCTGTTTTCTCTTTTTCTCTTTGTATTTGAACTCTCTCTGTTTCCCTTCCCTTTTCTCTTTTTTTTCTTTGTTTTTTTTTCTTCCTCCTCTCCCCTCTTTTTTACAAAGCAGTCTGTTATATATGCAAGAACTGAAGACCACCCTCACATTCTCTCATCTCCACCGTATGTCTTAGGGAAACAATCTCAGCCCTTAGATGATGATGAGGCTCCTCTTTGCGTCTTCTTTCACAGCTGGCTCAGTGAGGTGCAACGGTTTCCCTTGTGAAATCTTGACTGGCAGCTAAGGACATGGCGTGAAGAGGTGTGCTGTCCTGCACACGCCAGGTTGCAGGGGATGCAAGGACGGGAGATTTCAAAAACTAGCAGGAAACGGTTGCAGAGGAGGGAAGGGAATGCAGACGGGGTACAATACCATGCTAATTGTATTTTCAGGATGGGGCTGTTCTCATGCGGCATCGTTTAGCTAAAGAAGTGAAAAAAAAGAAAAAGAAAAAAAAAGAGACAGAGACGATGTCGTTTAGAAAGGCAGCAGAAATGCAACCCATCGTGACAGAATTTCTGTCATTTTCTAGTCCTATCCCTGTTTTTTCTATTTCTTCCCAAAACCCAGCCAAGCTCTTCCAATCTTTATCTGCAATTAACTCCTTTATTTAAGTTTTTTTCAATTCAGTCCTGCAAACTTGAGGGGCAAAAAACCTTTTCGCACAGAATTTTTGCGGCAGAATTTTCACTTTCTCAGTAAATATTCAAACATGAATATCTTAAGCTTCTGATATCGAAATCAAGCGATTCAAAAATTAAAATTCATCTATGTGTGTAGGACCACAACTTTCACGAGGGATTCAAGGTGAGATAAAATCGTTTTACAAAACAGAAACGAGCAGCAATCTGGTTGGTAAAAAAGGGTCTCCTTTAGCACGTATGGCTTAAAAAATGGGTAACAACACTTGGTAGTGCACAAAAAATAATAATATAAAAAACATTCTTTTTGTTTGGGCCAATTTTCTCATCTCCAAGGTGGTTTAATATTTGTCCTAAAATACACAACTCTATTGTATTTTATTTTCAAGTTGTAAGGAGTTGCACATCACCCGCTAGTGCACACCTAAATTTTTTTTGTACATGCAAGTCGCGCACTTGCTGATGTGTAGTAATTAGCCTAGGGTTTATGGATCTGGTTGACAAATAAAAATGGTTCAATAAACTGTTCAAACATGAAGTTTGACTTAAAATATATATAATTTTTTATGTGATTATTGAATTGTATTTTCAGATAGTATTTTCAAAGACCCTAAAAATTTCCTTCGAAGTATCAGATAGTATTTTCAACTTTTTTCTTGTTGATTTTGTATTTAAACTTTATCATTTTTCCTTATTTGATTGTTTTCTTGTTATTATTGCCGATCAAGATTTTATTTTATAGTTGTTGTTGTAAGTTTCTAGGATTATAATCCCAAAATATATTTTAGGATTATAATAGTCAAACAATATAAAAAAACAATGAACAATTGTTGATAGCCTAATCAATGGTAAGAAAATAATGTGATAATCTATAATATTTTGTGAGAGAGATAATGATGTTTTTTCCACATGATTTAATTTTTCTATTAATATATTTTGATTTTATACATAAATTCATCAACATCTCACTGCAAAATAGATATTATGGCTTGTTTAAAAAAAAAGGTTTTATTTTAATGCATAAGATCTAGAGTTTAATACCGATAAAGAGCTTTTATTTTTCTTAAGATTTATTAAGTAATATGTGGTGTGTTGATCTTGAACCGATTTAATTGATCAAATCATTAATTTAGGCTTGTTCTTACGAAATTAATTATGTAAATGACTCAATCCTGAGGAGTAGCTTAACTAGTCAAGTCTTAAGTCTGTTCTCTAATGGTCACAAGTTCGAGTTTGAGTTCTCTCAGGGCAACTGGAGGCTTATATGGTCATTAACTTCAAGGCCCGTGGGGTTAGTCGAGGTGCACGCAAGCTGGCCCAGACATCCATGTTAATCAAAAAAATATTATATAAACGACGCATTACTTCAAAACAATTCGGTCCAAGATCTGGTTCACTAGTTCGTAATCAAATTGATCAGTTCCATCCGGTTATGATAATAATGGTTTCTATTGGTATACATTAGATGGGTCTTATTTGCAACAAGCTATGCTTAGGGCTCAAATTAATCATTTCGTTAAAGATTGGAACTTGCGAGCTGGTTCCATTAGTCAGTCGAATCATTTGGTTTAAAAGAAAATTCCCCTCTAGCTATTACGAGAGAGAGAGAGAGAGAGATAAAATAAAAATATATGCACAAAGATATTATATTATTTTAATTATTTATTTTATGATCGGACCGACCGATAACGATGGTTTAGATTGGTATTATCAGATGTTTGCAACAAGCTATTCTATAATATATGAAATTTGAATAATATATAGAAGGGCCTAAGTAATGGTATTGGTAATAAAGATATCTTATTAATCAAACCTTATAATAGAGGAACATATATAGGATACAATCAACACTTGGAATTTTTTATTGAAGAAGTACAAGAAGAGCTACCCTTTTAAATTATTATTTTTCTCGATAACGTAAATTTAACTAACAGAATCTCTTGCTAAATTTGGTCGTTCCTCCCAAAACTAAGTTAAATGGAATATATTCTTTATTTATTTCAAATAAATTTACGTACTAGATTGAGCATTGAAGGGCCCCACAGACAATTTCGTCCCTTCTTGTGCATGAATATTTTAGTGGCTATTTACAATCTAATCACTTATTCAGTTTGATTTGGATTTAATTGATAGATTATTATAATTATTATATTTAAAATAAAATAATTTAATTTAATTATATTATTAAAAAAATATTAAATTAGTAATCTTGATTATTTTATGTTAAATTTATAAATTATTGTTTTTAAAAAAAAACACATCTTTTTATTAATGTAAAATTAAAATCTATAAATTATTTTATGATATAGAAAGAATTGTCCGGTGTACCTTTCTAATGAATAATTTAATATTGTGACAATTATTATAAATTAAAAAATGACACTTTCATTATCCCAGCAAACTAAAATCAGAAAGTAAGATATTGAAATATAATCATTACACATCTAGTGATTGCCCATTGAAACAATTAAGAAGTCAATCCTAAATCAAAAACTTATTGGCAATCTCTTAAATATAATCTAAAATGAGGGGCGAGTTTTAAGAACAAGGTATATATGCACCTTCTCCTAGCTTCTTGATCATAGGTGCAAAGTTGTTGGTAGCGGGTAATGTGCTTTCAGAATTATATATATATAAACTGTAATTTATGTATCAATTCCTAGCTCAGATAATAGTATTTCATGCTTGGTGTTGGTCTTCCTTTTTTATTGAAGAAATTGAATCCCTTTTTCCTTGTATTTTCTCCATACTAGCCATATGATTTCGAGTTTCCGGCCACTTCTAGGTCACATGCTCCTCGCTAGTATTTGTTTCATATTAGAAAACATGCGAGGCCTAACAGAGTTATCCCCGTATCAGTCCCAGAAGCTACCATTTAGCCTTAACAGAGTCATTTTGATTTGGAAGCCTTTGACAGTCTTATTTTCCCACTTCTCAAGCAATTTCTTAAAGCCAGAAAACCAAAGCTTATGTTGAAGAAATGAAGGAGACGTTAAAGAGAAGTTGGAGGGTTTTTAGAGGAAAGAAAGATGAATATTTTTTAAATAATTTTTTTTTTTAGTTTTGGAATTACCATAACAAATTTGAGGGTCTCCTCTCTAATTTTTTTTGTTTATTTTTTATGATTTGAATTTCATTTGGAATTCAAATTGATATCCAAACACGTGAAGTGAAATGATTTACCCTTTGAAATCGAATTCAATTACAAGTTTCAAATAGTAATTAGAAGATTTTGAATGATCGAATGAGGTGATATCTCACTTCGGCTGACAATAACAGAAGCTATTCTTTAGGTGGACAAGGTGGAATTAATGCCACTTGAGTTGGTTAAATCATTTAGCAGAATCTGGACAAGATGAAGCAGCAAATCATTCGAGATTGAGAACTAGTTGAAAGTGCCCAGGATTTTTCCAGGTGCATAGATCTAGCTCTTCTTTCACTTGACTTTTTTTAATTTTAATTGTGCAGGTTATGATCAGCTTGTGCGTTTTCCGTAGATATTGAGTGCGTGGCTTGTAGGTTTTGGCATGGAGCTGCATGAATATCCTTTCCACTTTTGTTAAGAAGAAATGCAGTCAAACATTGGTATACTTTAAGCACGCATAAAATGATCATGAACATTGCAGCCGTATTTACTACAGGAGTGTTGGCGATGCTGGAGCTCGTAGCTGTTAAAGTAACAAGTTCTATCGTCACGTGCTTTTTTTCTATTATTTTTTGTCGGATTATGGGTAAATGTTATTATATAAGTAAGTCTCACTCGCTTGAGAATTTTTTATGTTTGGATACTTTCGCTGTCAAATCATTAGCTGGAAACTTGCAAAAACTGTTGATGACTCTTCAGAATGAGTAATATAATGGTTTGAAAACTGGGTTTGAAATTTGAAAAATAAACCGAGCATGAGAAAGTGAAAAATAATATATAATAGTTTCATAGTGCGAAGAAGATTAATATGAACGCCATTATTTTGCATAGCTGGCAGGATACTCCAGCCATTCTTCTCCTACCGAACACCAATTATAAATCTTCAATTCACGCGTCATATCAATGTCATTTGGAAAATAGGCATAACCAAGAGCGGAGTGTGGAATGTTTTTTTGTCCCGGCTATAATATAAATATACATCAATTATTTTTTAAAATGAATCATTAACATGTATATATTAATTTATCAAGTTAATAATAAAGTTTCAATTCAAATACATAACATAAAATAAAAAAATAAAATAAAATTTCAAGTACATGAAAATAAAAATAAAAATAAATTACACTATCAAAGTTGCACCCTTCGATGTTTTGTATAATATAATTCATTTATAATCGCATCTAAATATCTTCAATAAACTCTCGTTCAATGTAAATCATCATAGAATCCGCTAAGAACTTGTTTTTTATTTTATTGCAAAGCACAATTTTAACATGTTTCATAGCTTAAAATATCTGCTCTGTAGTGGCAGTGAAAACAGACAAAATCAAAATAAGACGAATCAACCTATCAATCAAATGATAGTGTTTCAGCTAATCCTCGACATAATTCAGAAATGGTAGACATATTCTGAAAGCTCTTATGATGAATCACATCAATCTGATAATGCTCTAGCTGAGATCTCAAATAATACATCTCTTGTTCATTGAAATCTTCAGGATAAAATTTCTCAGCAAACTTGTAAATAGCATCAGCTTTAAATTATTTAAAGTTGTTCTTAGGTTCTAAAGCAGAGTTAAGTACAAGGAGTTCTACTGTCCCATCACTGAATCTAGAATTTAATTCTTCCAACTGAAAATCTATTATTAAGTTAAATATATCATAATGATAATGCTGGTAAACTGTCATTGATCTTTGTTGCTAACATGAACGAACTGTAGCATTTTTATATGAAGTATTCATATGTGGTATGTCAATCTCATATTGTGTGTAAACATATTGCACATTAGCAAGGAGAAGATCAAATCTAGCATCTCTCAAAGTTTGAAGCAATCTTTTAGTGGTTGATATAAGATTCATTGCATTTAAGATGTCTAGTGATTTTTACTGCAAAGCTCGACAAAGTAAATCAGTGTCATAACCCAATTTTTGACCATTTTTATTTTAATTATTATTATTATTTCATTTACTGAAAAGGATAAAAAAATAAATAATAATAATGATGGAAAAACAAGTAAAATGAAATAAATGAAGAATGAATTAAAATTTGGGTTAAGGGCAAAATGATTGAAAGTTTTGGGGTTTAATTAAACTTTGAAATTAATCTAATTAATCTTGAAATTAATTTAATTAATCCAATTAAGGGTTTAATTGGAGAATTGATAAATTTTTAGATTTAATTAAGCTTGAAATTAATTTAATTCATCCAATCAAGGGTTTTAATTGGAGAATTGATAAGTTTTGAGACTTAATTAAGCTTGGAATTAATTTAATTAATCCAATCATGGGCTTAATTGGAGAATTGATAAGTTTTAGACTTAATTGAACTTTGGATTTAATTAAATTAATGAAATCAGGGGCTTAATTGAAGAAATAGCAAAGTTTGGGGTTAATTGGGGATACGATTGCAGCAGATTAAAGTCCAAGGACTAACTTATAAAAGGCGTCGAAATACAGGGAAAATTACTGTTTAAACCAGGGGTTTAATTATAAAAGTTTCGAAACTTCATGGGTCAAAGTGAAAATTGCCACTAATTATCTCCAAACGGCGTCGTTTTGAGGATGTTGTTCATCATCTTCTCCTTTAAGCCGTGTAAGGACGGCGGGGGGGGGGGGGAGCGTTGGCTTCAATAATGGGCACCTTAATGGTGGTCGCCTCACCGCCACGTTACCACCCGCCGAACTCTATATAAACGGAGGAGCACCGAAAAAACAGAGGCTGGTTGGGGGAGGGAGAGAGACGAAAGAAACTGAAAAGAGGAGAAACACAAGCAAAGCACACAACTTTTAGGTTCATCTCCAGAACTCCCATGCTAGAAATAGGCTACCCTCACCAGCTCTGACTTAAGAAAAAACGAGAGAAGACCGAGAGAGAGATAGATGGTGTCCTGAAAACAGAGCATAAAGACGAAGAAAAACAAGCCGAAATAGGGACACAGGAAAGGAATACAACAGGGAACACAAGCAGAAGGAATTAAGAGGAAAATCGAAGCAGAAACGTCCCCCTCAACAATCTCGCGCAAACTCCCCCAAACCGGGTAAGTCTTCGCTCTGTTTTCCCCGCCTCATTAATTCATCTTCACTGTTTTGATTTAAAACTAAAAGGCACGCGTGATTTGGATCGCGTGCCTCATGTCAATAGCCCAGTCACCGGGTTTAGGCTAGTGGGGATGTTCGGGTTTAGCCCACCATGTGGGTTGGAGGCCCGCCCAAAAAAAATAAAAAAATAAAAAAACAGAAAAGTAAAAAAGGTAGAAAAAAATAAAAAATGTGTATGCATGAATAAAAATAATGTAATTATTGTTTGTTTTCACGCGCTAGAGTCAGGAATAAAAATATCGGTTTAAATTTATTTTTTTTTTTATTCGTTGTATTTTGTTTTATTTAGCTAGGAAAATAGAAAATATATGCGTGCGTAAAAATAAATTTATTTTTATTTATTTGTTCACTAGGCGCTAGAGTAAAGAATAAAAAATATGGATCTAATTGTTTTTCAGTAGCTACAAATTTTACCAAGCGGAGTTGGAATTATCTGAGCTCGAATATTCACTGGCGCCAGAGTCAGGAATATTATAAATAAATCATCATAGCATAAACTAATAAATATTTAGCAATTTAAGACAAAATTAACAATGCAGTCTGTCATAGGCAGAACGTTCAAGGGGTGATAATATCTTCCCTTTTACGTAACCAATCCCGAGTCATAGAATCTCTGTTGACCAGTTAGGGTTCCTAGTGACCATAATACTAGGTGGCGACTCCTCAAACAAGACCTTTTCCCTTTAAAGAACCAGATGCGAGAAATTTGTTCTTTTTCCACAATCGAGAATTATTTTGTGGGCCGCCGAGATGTCGGGTGCGACAATCAGTAATCCCCATTATTTTATGCATCAAATATAAGATGAATATAAATTCAAAAGATTTCATCACAATCAAATAACCACTAACTTCTCCACATATAGAGTTAGAAGATCCTTCTTGAACCATACTTTCAAGCACAAGAATAGTTGCACCATACATATCTATTAAGCTGCAAATATAATCAAAATGAGAGCTCCACTGAATAGTTACACTTCGATGTAAAGTACCGATTTGATTAGCCCCTCTATTAGTCTCACGTTCTCTAGTAGCTACTATATGTGTAATTTTTATAGCCTGAACGTGATGTAACTCGGTATGACGTTTGAGAGAAGCACTAATAAGATTGATAGTGGTTGTCAATTTTGAGAAAAATAATCAAATAGAAATCTCATTTCCAGCTGCTGCAACTAATGCCAATTGTAGTCGGTGAGCAAACCAATGTACATAATATGCATAAGGGCAATCTTTAAGAAATAAAACTTGTAGTCTGTTCCATGCACCACACATATTGCTAGCACCGTCATACCCTTGACCTCGCATATTTAGAATATACAAGTTATATCGAGCGAGCACATCACCATTTTTTTTAGTGTTAAAGAAGTAGTATCTGAAACATGGACAATACCAAAAACACGCTCTTATAAAAAACCCTAATGTCAACAAATCTCAAAACAATAGCCATTTGTTCTTTATTTGATGCTTGAAGTGATCTCAAAAAAAGGAAAAAATATAGTCCAAAATGGTTCGTTAAAAAAAACACGAAAGAGAAACTGTCATTTCACAATTTGTTCACACTTCTTTCTACTCCACACAAATTAAGACAACACACTTAACAAGGTATTCAATAAATCATGACCTATGAATTGAGACCTATTAAAGTATTAAAACAACTTAACGTATTCAAATTATTAGATTTCTAGGTACAGTTTATTGTAATGAATGTGAAATATTGAATTCAAAATAAAAAGTCAGGGCTTATAAATTCTTACCTAATGATTTTATATTTTTGTAGCTCCCTATATACTATTGAAAAGAAAAAAGCTAAAACATCAGGTTACTTGGAAGGCATGTAAATATGATTCTCACACCAATTAATTATTTATGTTTAGGTTTCCGTAAAAGACAAAGGAAAATAGACAATTAATTATTTGTTTCAGGTTTTCTGTAAAAGACAAAGGATAAATGAGTTATTGAATTTTTTATAATTAATTTTTTGACCTGGGCTACAGCCCACCTAAGCCTTTTAAAAGGCTCCGCCCTTAGGCATAACTAGGGTATCCACTCCAAGTTAATTTTTAATGATATGGATGATTTTTTTTTGTACCATGAAAATTTAATTCAGAATCAATGTTTATGTTTAATAAAATACATTAAAAAATAAAAAAGTTGATAAATAAAAAAAATTGTTAATAATAATTAAAAATTCAAACATGAAAATTTAATTCAGAATCAATGTTTATGTTTAATAAAATACATTAAAAAATAAAAAAGTTGATAAATAAAAAAAATTGTTAATAACAATTAAAAATTAAAACATGAAATTGATCTTACTTTTTTTATAAAAAAAATAAATGCATATGTAAATATTTGATCATGTGTTATGGGGCATCTTCAAATTATTTTTATTTAATTATATAATAATTAAAATAAATATTTATAATAAAAACATTGATTTAAATCATTAACCAACAACTTTTTGGTCACTGGAGTGGCTTCGGAGACTGAAAAATAAGAATTCAAATTTTAATACTTAAAAAATCAAAATTTCAACATTGTTTAGCTAAAAAACATGTAACAAAAGACCTTATAAATCTTATTTTTAACAATAAAACACATTTTAATAGAATTAAAATCTCAAAATCAAACCAAATAAAAAAAATATTGAGCTCTAACCTATTTTTTTAGCAAGGTAAAAAACATTTTCATTGAATTCTTTTTTTAAAGATAATCCATAGCCACCAATATCATAGTTATTGATTGCGAGAATTTGGCTACTTGAGGATTTTCCCTCTTCTCGTTATTTTCGAGCATTTACCTTTCTTTTAATAATAGTTAAGGATTGAAATGTAAAATAGATAAAGTTTCGTAACTAAATTGTAAAAGTTAAAAGGAACAAGAATAAGAAATGCTAAAGATAAAATTTGAGGAATCAAATTGAAGTTTTTCAAGCCTTTTGAACAATGTAAATGGAAAAAAACGTGTTTTTTTTCGATGTTAATTTAGGTCCTTAATTTTTGTTTTAAGAATAACTTCAAATTGGATTTTATAAGGTTATTGTTTAATTTAAAGTCTCAATATTTAATGCCACATCTGTCCATGAGAGTATGCTAATCAAAACAAATTTCTATATATAGAACCATGTCAACATGACTTATAAAAAAAATTGAAAAAAAAATAAAGTCAAATGACCAAATGAGAAAAGAAAAAAATATTTAGGGATCTAAAAGAAAAGATTGGCTATAAACAATGACATGAATTCTTTTATTATCATGACTATGATTATGATTGTGATCATGATTATGATTTAATACATTTTTTTAGATTTTGTGAAAGCAATGAATTATAAACTTAATAGTTTGTGTTTTGTCTTTTTGCTGGAAAAAAAATCAACGAAACAATTGAATTTTGAGCTTTCTTCTTCAGAGTACAGGCTATTCATGCAATCACCGGACCTATGTGTACTCTTCGGTCAATCTCAAGATCAATCTAAAATTGGGCTAATACAGCAGTCTACATTTTATGCTTTATATACGAACAAAAGCCCATGCTCTAAAAAGCTTAAAAGAAAACCAGTCCAGTGGCTTGGGTTGGTTGGATCCAACCTCCTCAGATTATTATTTTCTTCTTCTTTTTGGTGAGATTTTTTTTGTGGTGAAAATTATTCATTAGCTGCCTTCTCTTTAGTGTCTTTGGTTAAAGATTTGAAGGCGTTGCCTATTCTTTGGATGGAATAATTCAGTAACTGGTTCGAACTTTCTAAAACAATGACAGGATCCAAGCATGTCATACCGAAGATTTTTATAGAATCTTGGTCTAGAAGTGGTTGATCAGGTGTTGCAATATCAACACTGACAATAGGAAAAAGTAATGCCCGTTTCAAAATAAGTCAAGATCTTCGCAAAATAACCTATTATGTAGTCGGTCTGCGATGATGGATAGTTGTTAATAGTCAATATAAATTTATCATAACTAAATAATCATCTATCATGAATAAATTATGAAAATGATCTCATAAATATATTTATAGATAGACGGGACTGATCAAGGTCTAACAGAAGGTCTGGTCATGCCAGATTAAAATAACCATCTCACTATATAAACTGTCAAATTTTTAGATATTAAAAATCTCATCAAAATCTCGTAATTTTAATAGTTTTTGTTATTTTTTTTTATATTTATATTTTTTTTCCTTGTAATTTTTTATTTTTATTTCTTAGTTAAGGTAGGGTTGTTAGCCTACTAAAAACTTTGTAAACCTTTTAAATAGACAAACTTTATTATCATTATTTTAAAGAAAATAAACTTGTGGTTTTAAGGCTAATATCTGCAGCTCTTTTTTTCTATTAAAATATTATATATTTTTTATTTAAATATTGTTTGTAGTTTCCGGCTGCATCAAACTATTTGAAGAATTTACGTGTGATAAGAAAAACAAATCTAGAAAGAAAAAAAAAAGCGTTTCTTTTTCAACCTACAGCGTTGCAGAAAATGCCAGGAGCAACCATATGACCGAGCTCAAGCACAAGGGAGAGCGGTGTTCTTTCCTAATCATATCTTCAGACATATTAAGGATTCTCACCGAACGGATGGCTTTGGTTACACGATATCGAATCAGCAACTTCCATGGAAGGTAACTGGAAGGTTCTCTCGTTCCAGGACATGTTTCGGAGGAAGTGGATTTTCTAACTGTGGCCAACCAGACTTTCACGTGTCTTATGTATCTTGCCTTCCTGCTTACTTCAGATCCCCTTTCTTAGGACTAAATTATTATGGATGCCGAGCATGTTTCTCCTTTTATATATCGCTCCTGAACCTTGACAATTACAGTCACTTGTGTCGCACGCCTTCTTCCGTTTACTTGTAGCTATATATATGGTGTACTAGCCGGAGTGTCCAAGCTAGTTGCGGAATAATTCTATTTTATAAAATTAATATTTAATTAGATGTCAATTTTTCTCAGACATCTCAGAACATGTGAAGAAAAATTAACAACACATAAAGCAATGCCACCGTAACCTAAGAGGATTAAAAGAAATAAAATTCTATATCCAGAATGTAAAAAAAAAAAAAAACAATGTTGTTTCTTGAAAAGTATCATCCATGGTGAACTTAGAAAGGTGCTGCAGTTTATTAGTATATTAGACGTAACTAGTTTCTTGGCCGCGCTATACTTGCCCGTTAAATCAGTGTTCTATTGAGCTTAAAAGAAATATCTAAGCTAAGAGAAAATTTTTAGCAATGTTAAGGGTAAACTTTAAGAACTTCCAATTTCAGCTATCTTGATACAACTCAATCGATTTGATGAATTTAAAAAGAACATATATAACAGGTAAAAAATATAATTTAACTTTAAGAAAAATTCTAGATTGTAGTTTTTTAATATTAAAACAATGACATATTAAATTGAATTAGGTTTTGTAGCTTAACCCATCAAACTTATGATCCTGATCGTGGACTAAATTGAGCTTAATAATTTTTTTAACTAATTTTTACTTAATGATGTGATAATAAAAATAAATGCTTACAAAATTGAATATCAATCAAATATCAAGGTGTTTATTTGAGACTGCAATAAAAAAACACACACACATACAAAGAATTCAATTGGAAAAGAAATTTTGAAATATGAGATTTTTTTTAAAAAAAATTATATGGTATTGTTATCAAACCCGACCTGACAAGTCAACTTTAAAGTCTTTTAACCCGACTCATTGCCTAGACCGAGTTTAAAATTAATTAGCATGAAAGTTGACTCTAAATGACTTAGTTGATTTAATTGGCCAAAAAAACAACTTGAATAATCAGTAAAAGTATGATTTAGATAATCTTGTGTATGTGTGTGTATTTTGAAACATAAACATATTGAGTCAGCTGTGTTTCACAACTTAACTCGCAAAATCCATGATTCGGATTATGGACTCCATTGGGCTTGAAAACTTTGTTTTTTAAAATTATTTTTATTTAATGATACGATAACAAAAACAAACACTTATAAAAACCAACCATTAACCAAATACTAGAAAGTTTATTTAAACTAAAATAATCTTAAACTAAAATAAATAAAAATAAATAAATAAAAAAGTTTGAAACTGTTCGTGTGAACAGTGACTGCCATTCAGTTTTTTTTTTTAGTTTTTGCTAATATACATGCTGAAAACCAGAGGGAATTTGGGGTAACGACCTCATTATTCAAACCAAACCACAAGAAAATTGAATTAGCTCATCCTCCCAAATTCTTCTCAGCAGTCTTCCACTCTTCCTGGCCTAACGCGAAAGTGTACATGGATGGAGAAGAATCTGTTTCCAATACACTAAACATTCTGCCTATGCAAATCATTTAATTAGTTAGTGATATCTAATATCCGGTGGCATTAGTATCCCGTCCGGTCCTTGAAATCCCATTGCATTAGATTCAGCAGGCTGTTGATCTCAAACCTGCATGATTTTCCTGAAACAAAACCTCCAATACAGTCATGAAGGAGGGGGGAAAACAATGAATCATTACGGTGAGGGTCATCCCTCGAGAGATTACTGTCCATCTAGCTAAAACTGCAGTTAGGGCCTTCAAACAAATTAGAATTTTTTTTATTTTTTATTTTTTATTTTTATGTTTTGTTTTTGTGGTTCCCTGACTATAGAATTAAACAAACGCTGACGTCTATTTTATCACAATCTTTAGATCAGCAACCATGAACTGATCAACATATATACGGTACAGGCCAGAAAGCAACTGATAAATCAAGTCCAAGTTTCTCCGCCTCCTCCCCTGGTATTTACAATTCCAAGATCACGAGTCTTCTTAACTGGTTTACTCAACTGAAACACAGGGTGTCTGCATAGCCTCCTCACCCCTTTGCTAAAACTTAGCCAATCCCCACTATCATTTTCACCTTTACATCCACTGTCTAGGGAGTCCATTTCGTAAAAAGGAGGGCTGCTACTTGAAGCAGATTTAAATTCCTCTTCTCCATCACTTTTTTTCTGGAAGCTCCAATATTTCTCCTCAGCGTTGGATTCTACTCTATTCACAGTGGCAGACCTCGAGAACTTGCCAGTGGTTGGTATCTCAGGTGCACGAGCGTTGAGTGATATTTTACAGGATTCTTTGCTGTTTAAGTTTGAATGACAGTCACTCTTGTCGCTTGGGGAAGTTGCACATGCTGAGAGCAACCTAAACTTTGCACTGGATTCCTCTCTTTCCCGGAATTTTTTTAAGATCAATGTCTTGAGCAAGTTCATTACTTGCACGGCATGAATCAATGCAGTCAAAGGATCAGCCATCTGCAAGATAAGAAGAGTACATCTTAGTTAATAACTGAAAAATATTAAGCATTTGCAAAAACAAAAAGGAATTTCCTTGCTGGTGGTTACAACCATAATCTCAACTTGTGAAACCCCATACGTCTGTGAGTTCTATTTAAATGTGCATAAAATCAATTAGAATTGATGATTGTCAGATCTAATCAGGAGTCTGATGTCAACATTTTAGCAGCAAATGGAATATTGTCACCTTTAGTAATCATCCAAAAGAAGCAGTTTGCCCATCCCTTTTTGAATTCAAAACCATAGGATTTAGTAACTACAAAGCTAATATACTGCTTAACACGGGGTTAACTATCCACCAGCAACCAACTATACACCAACAAAAACAAAGTCAACAAACCTGCGTCATGTTGGGTGCAAAGACCATAGCAATGTTGCGTACATTCATCTTGTTATACTGTTCATGCTCCACAACATCTGTCATCAAATTGATTGCCCAATCAAGTAGTGCAGCTTCTGTCAGGGGAAGTTGCTTCACAAGTTGAGTGCAGTCATCTTCAGTGTTGCAGTGCATCACCTGTTCTGGCGTGAGAGAATCGAGTACCCCGGACGGTAGTTCTCTAAACCAAGCCTGCAGATCACCAAAAAGATGCAGCATGCAGTTCAGATAGGGGGGGCGGATTTCCAGAGTGACATTTAATCTGCTTAATTATGAAATAAAGTGAAATGTCAAAGATGTTGACAACCAGTGGTGAAATGCATGTCGGATCATGTCATGAGGAAGCAGAAGAAACATTAAGGCAGGGAAAACCTTAAAAGAAACAGCAGGAAATTGACAACATAGAATTATATTCCTACTGCTGATTTGCCAACCATATTGTCAAACAATGTAAACATGTCATATGCATACCTTTATTAAACCTGCCAAACAATGGACATCAATTCCACGAGGCACTACACCTTTGTTTAGTTGGTTTCTGACATACGCTTCTTGGCTATTATCGGCATTTATACGGAAAATTCCTTCCGCCTTTGATAACACAAGAAAGCACCCAAAGAAATGCCTCAATTTTTTAACAGAACTGATGAACAGCAGTACAGAAACTAGACTAGTTTTTTATAGAGCTGACAAGTAGCGGACTGAAACTAAATTTCCTTGAATCAAATTAGGAAAATAAACATACCTTAAGTCCTCCTTCTACATATAAACGCTTTTGCATCATAAGAAGAATAGTGGGCACACTGTTCCCTTTGTCATCATAGGAACATTGCATTGACCAGGCAGAAACTCCAAATACATTTGCACTAGAAAACAGAGGAATGATGTATCGTGTAAGTCAAGAAGATATCGACTGTTGAATAATCTAAGAAGCAGGACCGGAGAACGATACGAGGAAATTTACAATTCAATGAGCAGAACTAGCGCCGGCAGGTATTACAGTTTCAATAAAACTCTTAAGCAATTCCCCCAGATCCATCATCAAGATCGGCTCAATTAAACCATTCTTCGTATGATTAAAAAGGAAATCACAACTAATCCAGTAAGATCATGCAAGCAACACCGCATACATTCATACTGCACCCCCACAAAACAGTGCAAGCTAAAAATTGCCTTTGCATATGTGCATACAAAATAGACCGTCAGAGAGTATTTGTTGGCATTCACTGTATTTGATCACAAGAGAAAGGAAAAGGAAAACCCTTTTCTTCTCCGTTTACTGTCCTCTACTAGAGTGAAATATTGATGAATTCAGTTACTTTCAAAACTGAACCAGTTATTGAAAAACATCCCCGTGCGAGATGAAAAAATCAAGATCAACATTAGTTACATTTTTCACAAGCCAGCCTTAAATGAGCCTAACCTTTTTCTTATAGAACAAGCCCGCACCTCAACCAGGACATCTAATACCCAGGTATAAATCAGGTAGTCAGATTCAATTTCGAAGGCCCCATTATCTGGATCGTTTATTTGACTATAACACCAATGTAACTCCTAAAATATTCAGCAGGCTCATATTATATGTATATGTATATGTATATATATATAGATATATATATATATAGAGAGAGAGAGAGAGGTAATCATTTCCTTTCATAATTCCACTCATGATTAATCCGATAGAGAGAGAGAGAGAGAGAGAGAGAGAGAGAGAGATAAACCTGGCGCTAGGGACCTTGCGAGGAACCTCAGGCTCAAGCTCAGTAGGCAAACCGAGGAAGCCATTAAACCTATCAAAAGTCACGTGAGACACGTGCTTAACTTCAGTAGGCCAGCTTATGTCCATTGAAGAAGAAACATCGTC
The DNA here is from genome assembly GCA_015852605.2 of Populus deltoides. Lineage (NCBI taxonomy): Eukaryota > Viridiplantae > Streptophyta > Magnoliopsida > Malpighiales > Salicaceae > Populus > Populus deltoides. The sequence goes on along the minus strand of CM027571.2, from coordinate 14,041,921 downwards.
TCTTTCCACACTGCATGTCACCAGAGACTTCCTTAACGCCGTTACGAAAATATCCAAAAATGCAAACTCTTTATTGCTATTTCTGTTTCGACCTCTCTCATTCCCTCCCGTTCCTTCTCTTGACCCAATAAACGGCGTCGATAGCGGGTTTTCAGAAGCATCACTATACAGCTCTTCTTCTTCGTCCTCACCCTCCTCCTCCTCCTCCTCCTCCTCGTACTCACCTTCAGTGTCGTATTGGTGAAAGAAGGGAGTCGGGGGAGGGAAAGAGTTGAACTCGGTGAGTCCGCAAGATTTGGATCGGAAAAGGCGAGTCATTCTGTTGAATGTGTGTTTTGATTTAATTATACAACAACTGGCGAGCCAGGTATAGAGAGGGTGATATAATTGTGAGTAATGTGGAATGGGATTTATTTTATTAATGAAAACAGTGGAGGAGGTTAAGGCTTAATAATTAAGAGGGGAGGGTGGGACTATTAATAATAATATAATAATAATAATAATAATAATAATAATAATAATAATAATAATAATGGAGGGATAATAAAGAAGGGATTTGGTGAGATGAGATCAGGAGGGGAAGGGATAGGGTGGGAGGAAGAGATGATGATATGATATGATATGATATGATATGATATGGGTTGGGTTGGAGTGAAAAATAAAAGACCTTTCGTAGATTATTTTTTTTCCCTTCCATGTTTAAGATATATTCCAATCAATTTATTTTAAATTATTTTTTTATTAATATTCTTAATTTAAGGTAATATCCATACATTTTTTAAAATATTACATTAAAACTGGAATTATAATGCTTTTTTTTACCATCTTTTTCAGTGAAAAGTGGATCTTGACACTGAAACAAGCAAATGAAAATTAATAGTTGAAAGAGAGAATAGCGGTAGATTTAACAAAGCAAACATATCTTTAAGGTGATGTAAATATTTTTTATAAGAATAAAAATATTATATATTTTATTCAAATAGAATATTATTTACATTAGTTTTAGATTTACCTAAAGAAAATATCAATCAATAATTATGGAATTATTTTAGGGATTACCAAACTAATTAAAAGAAAAAAAATAAAATTATCAATCTTAATATTTATTTTATTTCCTAAACTAAATAGAAAATGATAATAACTAAAACATTATTTTTCCCTAAACATCCTCCAACATAAATAAAACAATATCGTTTTTCAATTATACTATTCATTCAAAAGATCTATGGCATATATATAGAATTGCCAGACTAAATCAATTTCTTTGTCATGGTTTTTCTCTACGAGGACAAAGGGCATTAATTGAAGTGTCGTTGACATATAACTAACTGACCTCCGTCGTGATCAAAACACAATCCAATAAGTTAAAAGGAAAGCAGCCGGTCAATTAGTGCTTTTTAGCTGAGGTCAACCAAGTTGGAGTCCCATGAAGAGATGATAAAGATCTAGATTAAAAGGAAAGCAGCAGGCCTCGTAAAAACAAAATCGGAAGGGCGTCGTCATGCACCATCTTTGCAGGTAAGCGCATAGAAGAGAAGAAGAGGGAAGATGGATTGATGGCGGGTTAAAAGTAAAAGATTTTATGGTACGATCGATATACCTCAAGCACTGCTTGCTGTACAGCATCAATCTCACTATATATATATATATATACATACATAGTCTGTTTTGTATATTGCTTGGCAATCCCCATTATCCAGTCACATGGAGGTGTTCCTTCCTTGTTCCTTGTGGGCTCTCATGCAGAGTAAGGTCTCAAATGTCACATTTAATTTTCTGTTCTGTATGAAACACTGGTCCTTACAACCTCCATTCAAGCCAATATCATTAATTATCCACCCCCCCCCCCCTCTCTCGTCATTATATTAATCCTTTTCCAAAGCAAGGGTTAGATTATAATTCGCGATGCGAAATATCATTTTGGTTTCCTTCACAAGCATCAAATCATACTAATTGTATGTTCTAAAGATATTTAATGATGAAAAACGCAACCTCCACATCATTTATACAACTTGTATGGATTATTTGTTAATTTTCACGACAACCCTCGCTCTCCTGCGTACAGAAACTGACGATTAAGGTTCGAGTCTGTTCTCGCCTTGGACATGAAAAAAGGTACACTGTTTACACCAAGGAACAGTGTAAATTTGACAGTGTAACTATATTCAAGGAATCTTACCTCGAGAGAGATAGGCAATGGTGCGTTTATAGTGTACCTGGTTACTAATGATATATACAAACAAATACAGGGTCCAGGAGAAAGAAGGTGTGGCTCGTGAATATATTATTAAGCATGCTGGCCATGCAAATGCATCGATGTTGATCTACAGCTCGTTCTACATGGTCCCAAAACGCGACCGTATACCTCGAATTTTGATGGATCCTATAAAGTTTTGCCCGCTACAACTACAGTTCGGTCATGGCCGTAAAATCACGAGAGAACATCGAACGTCGTCCAATAACTCCCCATGGCTAGCTCTTCCTCTGCCAGTAAACATGAACAATGTTACGTGGTAAAAAAACGTAACATTGCAAATATTCTTATGTCAAGTGGGAAAAATATACGTGAACAATTAATTAATTTTGCTGCCATGCAGAGAACTTGCCAACGGCCGGCATGCAGTGGCATCCACTCGGCAATCCAATCCAGCTATTGCTTGGCCTGTTTTCCTTGGGATTTTAATGGTTTAATCACTGGTATTAATTTATGCCACCATGCTGACTATGGTCTTTTAAGAATTTTCCAAATGTCTTCCTATTCCAAAACACAATGTTCATGTAAGAAGACACAAGCATCCTGTAAAAGACAATTGTATTGCTTGTTTATTTTGTTGTTGACGAAGCAATGGTGGTCACCTCAAATTCGATAGCGCTAGATTCAAGAATTCTGAGAGAATTCTATTTATTTGTGTGCCTCGATTGATTTAGTAACTAGACAGGTATAAATTGTTCTTCTCTGCATATTGTTTGTTTTTAATAACCCACCTGTAATGCATCTAGACAAAGCTCTCTTCTTCTTCTTTTTCTTGCTAGACCCAAATCTCCCTAGCTTGATTTCTCCTAATCTTGGCTGAAGTGTCAATTCTACGTGCTGATTTACATACGAATAAACGTGAGCTACATGAAATGAGATTCTACAGTTGAACAATGACACTGAAAGAAATCATCGAGCTCCCATTACCAGAGCAGTAGAGTATAAATTCAGCTTCAGTGTGTAGTACTACACAAACGTGGTAGATATACAAGGCCTTCATTATTTGCCTTCTGTGACATTCTGGTATTGCTTCCATAGACAATCTGTCATCATCTTCAAAATGTGATCGAGAGTGATGATGATATGATTGGTGGTTACGGTTGATCTCAACGCCCCACCGGTTCTTTTTACCACCTAAAGGTTCCTGTACTGGCTTTCTCTAAAATCATTACAGACAGACCCTGAGATCGCCCTTTCATGCAAAAGCCTGAGAGGAAACATCGAAGGGGCCTGGGCCCATACTAATTAGATATGGGAGTGCTGCCATATTTGAATCCCTTTTAAGCTACTCCAAAATCTGCAAAGCACCACATCATGCAGTGTAACTGCTTAACTAACCACCACCCAAAAATAAGCATCTTAACGGAACCTTATAAATTAAGAATTAAGACAGCTGATTATGGGAGTGGATTTTCCGGATAATTTTTTTTTTTTTTTTTGGGGGTGTGGGGGCGGCAAAACAAGACATAAATTGTTTCCTTCTAATCGACCACCGTACATGAGTTGTAAACACAAAAGAACTATATAATTCACTGTAAATATAGAACGATAGACATACGTGTGGGCTAAGAGATTAAGAATAATATCAAATTAAATTAAAATTATAAAATTAATTTTATTTTTGTAATATATTCATTACTTTAATTTTATTATTTTTATACTTATCAAATATAAACATATAAAGCATTAGTTAAAACGAAGTACTAATTTTTTTAGTAATATTTTTTTACATAAATTACAATAGCAATAAAATAATAAAAAAAATTCTTATATATTTATTTTAATTATGTGCTTGTTATTCTTTCATGGAATATAAATAATTGATTATTATATCTATTAAAAATATCTCGACAATCTTTTTTTATATATAAACAATCAAATAATTTGCAAGAAAAATATTCTTCATATGTTGTGAAGTCTTGTTTCAATAATCTTCATTATTGAAAAAGCTTCTTCAGTGATTATTGTAGAAATAAAAAATAAATCGAATCAATCTGTCAATTAATGAATAAAATTTCAACTTGTCCAACTATCAAAATAAAAATTATACTTGATTTTATCAAAAAGCTCGTTTGGCTTGTCCAAACTTTTTGTTGAACTTGGACTTGAATATACTTTGCATATCATTGTTGATCTTATTATTACAAAAAAAAATCAGTAGGTAGTTTTATTTTAGTCTTTTAACCATGTACTTCCCCACAACTAATTATGAATTGGAATAGATAATTTTTCGTAAGTTTGCAATTTGGTACTTGAATTATTTTTTACATAATCGAAGTTATTTTGAGCCTAATTTAGCATCCAGTTGCTTATTTTTTTGGAAGAAAATGTTAGATTGAAAGATAGAGAAAGATAGAGGATTAGCATGAAAGAGGCAGATAAAATGACAACTTTGAATTCCATTTAAACAGTTTATTTTAGTTCTCCATCCTTTTTATTTATTAGGTGACCGATCCTTTTAGTTGTTACAAATTCAATTTTAATATCAAACTTTATTTCCCTCATTTTCATTCCCTTTTTGTGAGAAAAGAGAGAGAGAGAGAGAGAGAGAAGTTCTTTGAATTCTGGTGTAGAGAGATAAAATCACCATTGACAACGATTTTGACCATAAAAATAATTGATATTGGTGTCAATAAATTTTATTTCATGAGAAGGGTTTCACCTGGGTGTTTTTTTTCTTCTCCTTACCCGAGGAGACAAACTACCTGCAAGAATATTTTTAGGTTCAGGTTGAGTTTGATTTTTCGAGCTGTTTTTTAAGCTATTGATATGTTTGTTAAGGTTTTCTTTTGGGTTAAAATAAGTTGAAAAAACAGTTTTTTAGCAAAAACCCTAAGGTTTTGTTTTTTTTTTACCTTTGGTCACTGAATTCTATTAAAAACAGATGAAACGTTGTTTGCTTTCTTTTTTGAAAAAGAAATTAGAGCAAACAACATGTCAAATACCCCTTTAAAAAATTGAAATAAAAACTTATGCCTAGGTGCATTAGCTGGGTTGGAAGGCCTATGCGTTTAATGCCTAGGCATGTTGGGCCACCAAGCCCACGTGCATGGGCTTCTTTTTGTTTTTTTTTTTTGGTTTTATAATTAGGTTAAAAAAATTGATTAAAAAAATCATTGAGCTAAATTAAGTCAATGAGCATGGTCATAAGTTTAACGGGTTAATCTGTGACTTTCGAGCTATTATTTGTCTTTTTTTTGTTTAATACCCTGTATGTCCCTTAATTTTTTTAAAAAAAATACAATTTTACCATTTATTATATAGATGATCTAGTTTTTTTTTATTTAACTCAAAACTAAAAGAATGTAATTTCATCATTTATTATCAATGATCTACTTTTGCTATCTCGGTCTCACATGTCTATCATGATTTTTTTTCTTTGAAAAAAATGTTTTATGTAAGAGAATTATCATGTGTTTTATTATTGTATAATTAAAAGAAAAATAATCTATGGGATAAGAAATTTATTGAATCTGGTGACTCGTATGAGTTGCATCACGAGTTTACTTTGTTGACTCTAGCTCATTTAGTTTTTTTTTAATTAAGTGTTTTTTTTACCAACTTTACTCTTTAACAATGAGTTAATTTAGGATTGAGTTTTTCAAAAACAAATTCAAGATTATTCCTGTAAATTTTATAAATTAACTCAGGTAAATTCAAAATGTATTTTCATCCCAATATTATATAAAAATATCATTTAATTAATAATTAAAACCTATTATTTTAGAAGACACGTTACAAATGCCTATACATTTTCTTTGCACTTAAATTTTGTTTGCTTTGACCCGCAGGCAAATGGGCTAGTTATTATTTAATTATGCCTCGTTATATCTTTTCTTTAGTAACATAGCAAAATAAAAACAATATATTATATCTCATGTTTATGTTAACCGAAGATCTTATAAGAGAGTAATTAAAATTTTCTTTTATTTACTATGTCTTTTACATAATTTAAGCAAATAATTTATGTTAATAAATGCATTGAGCTGCTTAATATTTTTTCTTTACATTGAATAAATTATTTACTTGTAAAGATCGCTAAAGCGGTGACAGTGAATAAAGTGGAGAAAGATGTGATTCATGTGTATGTGTTTTATTGGACAACAAATGATATTTTTAAATAGAAGTAAATGGAATGCATACCCAATATTTAAAAAAAAAATGGAGAAGAGAACTATGATTAAATAATATAAATTATATCTTGAGATATCACTTAATAGCTTAAGTTTTTGGGTTAAATTGATTTTTTAATATGGTATCAGAATCTTGATGACTAAATTGTCATGAGTTTGAATCTTACCACCTTATTTATTTGATAAAAATCAAGTATAAAGTAGCATGAACCTATATAAGTTTTAAGTTTAAATAACTTTAACTTAAGAAGATATATTACCAAATAATATAAATAAATAATTAAAGATTTTTTTTATTAAATTGGTTATTTGATAAGAAAGAACAAGATATTCAAAGGGATGGTTGGACGAGAATGCATGGATAATTTGCATTCCGACTAATGAAGTAACAATATTTTAATTCCTTGTACAATCATGATATTCTCTCTCAAATAATTTTTGGCATAAAATTTCATTAATGTGTTATTTGGTAATAGTGGAAATATTAACTATTTTTAACACTATCATTATATTGATCACTACCTATAATATTATTATGATCGACGACAGTAATAAATTATTATTTTTTAAAAAATATCATTAATATTATTATATATATTCTTCTTTCATCACCCTCTCTTTTCCATCACTATTCATAATAGATTAAAATATATTATTATTATGGTTGTCGTATTATTATCACTCTAATATCAATCTTATTTATTGATATTATCATTATTATTATTACAATCACTTTTATTATTTATATTACCATTATTATTAATAAAATTATTTTTTTTAATTTCATCTTTAAAATATAAGGTATTAAAAATTTTCTGTAATTTCTTGTTACTATTTTAAATATAATATTAAAATTAAAATGTCATATCAATTTCTCCATTTACACCCCGTACTTTTAATTTCTAATAACTTAACGGCACCTGAATGGACGATCTACCCACCCGACGATGATCAGTTTTTCTTATGGACCCAAAATAGAAAAAGAAAAAAAAACAGAGAAAAGAAGGTACGTGGCAGTGTTTGTAACGAGTGGATAATCGATCCCCAAGACCAAGTTGTCCAAACTAACCCAAATCTATTAACCTGCTCCCCTCCACTTCCTCTTAGAGTTGAGTCCGACCCAAACTTCAGCCAAGCCCATCACAAGCAAGCTTCCACTTTAGAACAACACTTCATCTTTTAAATTTGTCTTTTGTTCGGTGGCCTCATAATCGGTAACTTATTCGAGGAGGCATCCAAATGTACGAGGTGTTTTGAACCGTAGTAAGAGTTATTTTTTAAAGTATTATTTTTTATAATAATAAATTAAAATGAATTGAAAATATAAAAAGGTATTTTTAAACAAAATAAATATTTTTTTATAAAACACTGTTTGGAACACGTTACTATACTTTAGTAACAATATTCTTAAAGACCATCTGGGAGGTGACAAAAAAAAGACTTAAATTTGGAAAGAATAAAATAAGTAGGGAAAAAAGGTAATGCTAGTGGAATTTCCACAGAGCGGCAAGAAACAAGTAAACAGACGTGCTGTATGCAAGAAAAAAGTCCTCCGCCCTGTCAGATTGGTGATGGGTTCGGGTGGAGGACGTGGGCTTTCCAAGGTGGGAATGGATAGGTGAAAAACCTGCTCCCACTCGGTCTATTATCATCTTTACTGCGACTAAAATACAAAAAAAAAAAGGAAAAAGAAAAGGAAACATAAGGAAGAAACAAAAGAAGAGGAACAACAACATGAAGTGACGATCTATCATCATCTTTACTGTGATAAAACATTTTTAAAACAAAAAAAAAAAAAACAAACAATCTTGTGATGCAGCTAGGAGATCAGGTCTTCTAGTTAAGTTCATCGCATGCGCATGCACTCGTCACCGATTAGAATGAGTGCTAAAAGCATGTGTATGGCCACATTTCGATGTTACCTCGCAGCAACTCTGCTAAGATCATTCATGCAAGTTGCATCGTTAATTATCGGCAGAAGCCACACCTCACCTTTCATTCTCGCCATTTTAATGATGATTATCTCTTTTCTTTCAAGCTGTAATTGTATGGATTATGGATAGAAATTGATGATTAATTAACAGGCGCCGAAGTACACTTTGAGTTGAAAGTTTCACCTCTCGAGTTATATACGTGGGGTTTATCAGCATGTGTACGTAATTGTACAGTAATTAGCTCCGTTGATATCATATGGTGTGCCCCCTTAAGGGTTCTGTAATGAACATTAATTCGTTGGTCACTACTGAAGCTTTTTAGAAGGGCACATCATATCGTGTGTGTGTGTGTGTGTGTGTCTGTGTTAATATATATATATATATATATATATATCTTAGTTATAACTAGTTTGATTCCTGAAATTATGCTGCGTGGTAGAGCTCTTTTTTTCTCAATGTAAAAAAAATGAGGATATTGTTACTGTTTTTTCTAATATGAAAAAATAATTTAATTGTAACCTGTATTGTTAATACGTGTATTTAATAAAATAAATTAATAATTATATATGATAATAAATAATAAAAAAATTTTGTTTCTAATAAAATATTGAGTTCAGAAATTGAGACAGAGATGAATATTAAAAATATAAATGATGATAAAAAATAATAATTCTAGCTTTCTTATTAATATAATTTCTTTTCTATAAAATATCATATCTTTTTTTTTATCATTGATTCTTAATTTGATAAAAAAAAAAGATTTGGAATGAATATAAATATTTTTTCTCATTCAATATCAATGACCAATTATTATTAAATTTTTGCATATCATGTTGATACATAATTATCCATATTATTATAAAAACATTTTAATGTTCTTAAAAACAGTGACATTGTTTTTTACTAGGATCACACTTTTCTAATTAATGGGAGCAATAATTAGAATAAAGGTTTGTTAAAATTTTAAGTTACTTGAAATAAGTAAAAAACATATATTTCTTATCTAAATTAAATTTCATTATTAACATATATCTTGATTATACTGGTAAANACATTTATTTTATCTGGAATCACTATTTAAAAATAAACATTTCATGATTGTCAAAATAAGTTTATATATATATATATATATGTATATATATATATGTTCACATTTTGTATGTGATTGAGGGTTAAAAAATAATAAATCATGTCAAAAATCTATTTAAAATTTTGAAAAATAAATAAATATATATATATATATAAATGAATATTCATGAACAATTTATTATTATTATTATTATTATTATTATTATTATTATTATTATATATTACATATATTATAATAATATAAAAAATAATTATAAACATTACAATGAAAATATTTAATTTTATTTAAGAAAAATGTCAAAATTAAAGGGTAGATAAATTATCATACACTAACTAATTTTTTTAGATTGCAAAGAAAAATAAAACAAGAAAATAGTCAATCTGAGCGCCTGGCTATACAATTAACCCACAAACTTGCCCTAATTATTTTTTAAAAAAGTGAATGACATGTTATTTATCTTTTTTTTTAATAAAAATTTATGAATGATGTGCCGTCTATTATACCATATTTCAATGCAATGGTCAAAAATTAGATTGATGTGTTTTTGGGTTCAAAATTCTATTTCTTAGACATGAAGCACCTAATAAACAACCTACAAAACATCAATAAACTAATCTTTGAATTCAAAATTAGTCCCAAAACATAATCAGATCAAAAAAAAAATTCTTTCTCTAACTCGATTTATGTTTTTAGATAGAGTGTAGGCTGAAAACCACCACCATTGAAAATGAAATCTTTAAACATTAATTTTAACTTATTTAATTGGCCAAAGATAATTAATAATTTTCTTTTTTTAATTATTTTTCATTAATATTTTCTCTCTCCTTAACTTAAAGATTAAAAATAAAAAAATAAACATTTGAATAAAAATAAAAATTATTACAGATTTAGGATTAGGTAATCTTTAGAAGATGTTTGTTTATGAGGTAGCTTCTGTTTTTAAAAGCTCATCGCATAAACATATGTTTGATAACATCAAAATGTAACTGGCTTTTCGTGTGGGACCCATGTTTGTTTTATTGAAACGCCGGTTTGTGAGCTTCTCACATTTGCAAACCAGGTGAATATAATTAACTTGAGCACTGTTCGCGTGAACAGTGCCAGGTGAATTTCATGTGGCACTGTTAATGTGAACAGTGCCATAATTATAATTACTTATATTAAAAAAAATATTTTTTACTCGAAAAACTAGTATTTAATATTTTTTAATAATACTACATAAATTAAAAGAATATCGCATGATGACGTAGAATTTATGAAATTTAATCGCAATTTCAATTTTATTTCTGATGATATTTTACTTGATTTTGTTGCACGTTAAAAAAACCATAAAAACTATAGTACTTATCAGATAAATTTTATACATGATGAAATTGTAAATAATTTAATGGAATAATAAAAAATATTTGATATAAAATACTATTTGTTTAATGATGTAATAATGATAGTTAAATCTACAATATTTAAATTAAAAACCATCAATATTAATATATATCTTTTTTAATTATTTTATAATCTCAATTTGAAAAGCATGTATAACCAAACATATTAAATTATTTTTTATTTAATCTCAATTTCAACTACAGTTTTAACCAAATATATATAAATACCAAACCAACTTCAATTAAAAATATTTTTTATAAATTACAACCATAAAAACTACCGTAATACCAAATAGACTCTTTATACTGCTGTTGAGTCTTGTCAAAGAACCATCTCAACCCAATAGTTTAAGTTATTAGGTGAGATCTCAGGATATAATTTATATTATTCTCTAACACATTCCCTCAAGTGAAAACCTTTTGTACTTGAAACTTGCATAGATCTATATTACCTTATGCTTAATTTTTATTAAATAAATGGGAACGGTAAGATTCTGATACCATGTCAAAAAACCTTCTCAACTCAATAGCTTAAGCTATTAAAAGAGATTTCAAAATATAATTTATATTACTTTTTAATAAATTTATATTTGAAGGTGTTCAATTAGTCAAGTCTCTTATCATTCAAGAAATCCAAAAAATTATGTCTTTTCTACATGTCAAATCTAAATTATTAAAATTAAAATTAATGACTATGATTTTAGGCATAAAGATAATCACAAGTTAATTTTTTTTTCCTTGTCAAATAAAAATCATTGTACTCAAAATTAACAGTGAAACTTGAAACACGAGAACATTCAAATATGTGAATAATTACTCCTTTTCTTTTTATTTTTGAATAACGATGATCAGTTTTCCCCCGTACATGATCCATCTCTTTACTTGTTATTATTGTCAACAGCATCCACCCACGCACACATATATATTTCAATTAATTGAGTATAATTTGAGATTTTTTAAAAGAAATTACCCATAAAGAAAGTAAAGTGGGAAATGATATTGAGTATTAAAATGGGTCCAAGTAAAGTTGATAGTAATAATCGATCCAAATTGAAAATACATACACATATATATATATATATATATATTTTATTAACATATATATTTGAATAACTTGCATGTATTTTGACTAATTTTATAAAAAATTTAAATTAATAATTTTTATAAAATAAATATAAAATCTGATTAAAATTCTAGGTTGAAAAATACAGATTCTTAATTAGATGGTGAGTTTAGCGTTATTTTTAAATTGAACAGAGTAACTTCTCAAAGATCTACTTATGGGAATGCTTATTTCGATGGTTAAGATCCTACCACCTCGAATTAACTCCCCTCCTGAGCACCACCGAAATTGGCGATTTCTCGTCTGCACGGATCCTTATTTGTACCATCGACCCCATCATCTCTTACACTCCGCACCCTCAACAGAGAGCCACGTTTCGTTGCAGGGGCATTTTTGTAAGCCAGGAGTAGAATATTTCCAAGCCTGGAAAAAGAACTTGTTGTGATTAATGACAGCATGGTTCGGTATGTAGTTCCGTCACCACTGAATAACAATAAAAATCTCTTTTATCCATAGAATTCCTTTTCGATTTATAAAAATTAGAAACAACGGCAGGTAAAGTAGGAAAAGACAAAAACCGAAAGCAAGCTGTCCAAACAACAATAATAAACACCACATGAGCTTGTTGTTGTCGAGTGGAAAATCTGTTTCCCAATTCCCAGCTCCGAAGAGATTTGGATTATATTCGGTTTATAAAAATGAATCGAGAGAGAGAGAGAGAGAGAGAGAGAGATTGACAGTGAGAGAGAGAAAGAATTCATTCGAGATATAAAAATGAATCAACTTGTGATTAGTATTACATTACGCTCCAATCAACTTCGGATCTTCTCTATATTTAGTTAGTTGTAAATAAATAAGAAAATAAGTAACTCTCTTATTTCTTTATGATTATATCACCAATTGTATTTTTAAAATTTTTAATTTTTTTATTAAAAAATTAATATTCTTTATTGTTTTGTTAATATTACAAATATTTTTTTTAATATAAAAAATATTTTATAAAATAACCTCTTATTATTATTAATGAACGGAGTGATGCCATGAAAAAATATTTAAAATATAATAGGAGTTATTTTTTAAAATGCTTTTAGTTTCAATATATATTAAAATAATATTTTATTTTATTTATTTTTAATATTAGTATATTAAATTATAAAAAAATATTAAAATAAAAATTTTAAATTTTAATAAAAAAAAAAGTTGAATCTCATAGCCAAACAGTGCAAGCTCTCTCGTATCGTGATTTTCACTTCCATAAATAAGATAATTAATATTTATTCTACAAAATCCAACGGCAGATTTTAAATCCAATAACTTTTGCTGATTTAACTCCTCAATATAACTTCCTTCCTTTGCTGCTACTGCTACTGCACCTGTGCTATATTCAATCTCTGTCTCTCTGTGTCTCACAAGCCAAACCCTTTTGTCTTTCCTCTTCTCTTTCTGACTTTGAACTCTCTTTCATTCTCTTCTTTAATCGTTTTCTTAACTTGGTTCTCTTGCTCTTTTTTTTTTTTTTTATTTAAATTATTTTCTCTCCGGTGATGATCAGATCAGATCCGGAGGAGAAATATTTTATTAACCGTCCGATGTGTGGACTTTGACTGAGACTGTAAGATTTCTTCAGATGGGGCAGTGTTACGGCAAAACTAATTCAAGTAACATAAATGACGCAACAACCGTCACAATCGTCGCTTCCTCCACCGATCACAACCAGCAAACGCCGTTACCTTCCTCCACCCCGCGTAACGGCGTGCGCTCATTGAAGTACTCGGCAAGTTCCTCCTCCACGCACCCGAGCCCCTGGCCGAGCCCGTATCCACAGGGTGTCGCCGCCAGCCCGCTTCAAGGAGTGTCGCCGTCTCCGGCGAGGTCGTCTACGCCCAGGAGATTTTTTAAGAGGCCGTTTCCCCCGCCGTCGCCGGCAAGGCATATAGCGGCGTCGTTGGTGAAGAGGCTTGGTGGTAGAGGGAAGCCGAAGGAGGGAACAATCCCGGAGCACGGCAGTGTGGAGGCGGAGCAGCAGCAAGAGCAGTCGCTTGATAAGAGTTTTGGATATAGCAAGAATTTTGGAGCTAAGTATGAGTTAGGGAAGGAAATAGGAAGAGGGCATTTTGGTCATACTTGCTCTGCTAGAGTTAAGAAAGGTGAACTTAAAGATGAAGCTGTTGCTGTCAAGATTATATCAAAAGCAAAGGTACTAATTTTATGCTCATTTCAATTTGATTAGTGAGGGTTTTTTTTTTTTTGTAATTAGAGTAGTAGATTTTATGTTTAACTTCTTCTTTCTGTTGTGTTGGGGCTAATTTTAGCCAGTTGTTTAAAATATTATCGGCTATGTATGGCAACTCTTAGGCGTGGTTTGGTTCTGGTGCTGACTTGTAAGGAAACACATTGATGGGAATGATGGGAGAATCACTCTCTTTTTATTTTTTATTTTCTGGAAGTGGAAAATCCAATGATAATTTTGACGTATGTTTATCTGCAATTTATTCCTTTCATGCGTGGCAAGAAATTTGAAAGGCAGTCAAACTTAGATTGTGACATGGATGTGAATATTTTGGGAAAAATGGAAGAGACATAGGAGAGTGTTTGTCAGTATCCGAGACGAGGTATCTGGTTAGGTCAGCTTGTGTCCATAAACTGGAATGTAGCTGAAGGCACCACAAGAAGGGACTCCTTGATAAGCATTATTTAGAGGATCAGAGAGGATATTACATGGGTTTTAATAACGTGAGTATCAGGAGAATCTGCAAGATATTGATCTAAAGATCTGTAATTCAATAAATGGAATCTGACTGTAGTTCTGCTGATATATTTCCTTTTTGCGTGTCTAGAAGTCAGCATAGAAAGAAAAAAAGCTAAAAAACTGTGCACAATAACTAAACGCACCAGATAATTATGTATGTGTTAGACCTTAAGAAAAAAGGGTTACAGATCGTTCAGTTCTCATTCGATGTAATCTGTCCCTGAATTTGTTTACTTGTGAGGATGTTAAATCGTACATCGAAGAGGATGACATACACGGATATGGTGGTCAGCATCTGAAACTGATAAGAAAGCATCCTATGAGCTGAAATGATGCTTTTGTGTGCCTGATATGCATTTGTGCAACTGGCAACAGGAACTTCCATAGCTCTTATGGTAATTCATGTCTTAGCCTAATTTGTCATTGAAGAGAGAAACATTAATGATTATATTTCTCTGCCAGAGTTTTCAAATTTGATGTTACATATTGAGTTCACTGGCATCGTTGCAGCATATAAGCATGCAAATACTGCAAGTATAAAACAATGGATATTCAACTTGCAGGTAGTGTTCTCAGCTTTAGTTGTGTCAGTTATGATGACCCTGAAAAGATGAAAAGGACTTGATATGGTGTGACTGTGTTTATATTGCTATGCATTATAGAATAAATAAATCTCAAATTCTTTGATTCTTCTGTGAAAAATGAAGACAATATGTGAGTGGAATTATTTTCATCACTCGGGTTCTATTAATGAGATCAACCATTCACTAGCTATAACTGAATTTCATTGGAATATGAAGTTTGAGTAAACTCTCCAATGTCTGTATTCATAGAAAGAATTCAGATACCTATAATACTTTCATGGAGATGCATTAAGTATTGTGCTTCATAGGTTTTAGGCATCATTCTTTGGACCATCAAATACGTTCTGATAGTAGCTTTTTTTAATTTGTCATTTGTAATAAGATATGCATGTATGTGTTTGAGTATGCGAAAATGCCATATAAATGTTATATTTCATGGTCCTCTTCTAATCTTCTCTTACATCTTACATTCATCTACATGGAAAATCATTTGGTAATTAAACTGCAATCACTTATTATGCAAAGTGATCATTTGACCCTCTATAAATGCATGCTGTACCTTGAAATGACTTGCTAGCCATATTTTATTTAAAACTATATTTTCACTTTGTTGACCCTATTCTTTTACATATTCATAATCCTTTCAAACCCTATTTTATAAACCATATTGAGCCCCCTTTTTTTTGTAGGAATTATAAAAAGGTTCAATTGCCAATTTGCCAGTTACTTGACACAGTACAAATACGAACGTACACACACTTATGCATGAATATGTGCTCATTGGTGCATGTGTCCGCTCAAGGCAATCAAAATCAAAGCCCCCCTTCCTCCTCCTTCACACGCCTAAAATACGTGTAGCAATCTCTAGACCTGGGAAATGTCCATTGTTTGTGCCAGTACAAATACGAATGTACCCTCACATATGCATGAATATGTGCTCATTGGCACATGTGTCCGCTCAAGGCAATCAAAACCAAAGCCCCCCTTCCTCCTTCACACGCCTAAAATATGTGTAACAATCTCTGGAGCTGGGAAATGTCCATTGTTTGTGCTAGTGTATGACAAAAAGGCATAATGGGAATTCTGCGGCCTTTTCCTTCATTAAATGTTTCCTGTATATGCCGATGATTGAAGTTTTCTGCTTAAACTTCTATTTTCTAATTCCTAAGAAGTATCCTTAATTGTTTTCCTTGATAGCTTCGGCTATTGCCTCTTTTCTTTTATGTGCAGTGATCAGATTTATGAAATCTCTGAATTATTTTCTTAATTAGGGTTAATTGCATTATGTATTGTGTAACATCTATATTTTCACAAGACTTATTTGGCAGATGACTACCACTATATCAATTGAAGATGTTCGTAGGGAGGTAAAAATACTGAAAGCTCTATCGGGACATAGGCATCTGGTCAAATTTTATGATGCATTTGAGGATGCCAATAACGTGTACATAGTGATGGAGTATGTCTTTTATTATTTTTTGTTTAAATTTATGCAAGGAACATAACTGAGCATTGTATCTTTATCATTATTTTCTCTGGCAGTATTTAAAAATGGCAATTTTTGGATTTTTTTTCTGCTAGAAGTATTAACTTCTGTTTATGTTGTATGATTTTGTCAACACATTTTAAACTTGATGTCTAATGTTTTGGGGATTGCTGTTTGCTTTTCAGATTGTGTGAGGGAGGGGAGCTTTTAGACAGAATTTTGGCAAGGTAATGCAATAAGTTTGCATGGTCTATGAACTTTTCTTTTTATTTTCTTGCCTTGGCCTCAAATTAAAACCATGATGGATGTTGCATGTGAACCTTTTCATCCATCTATGCTGGGTAGAACTGATTCAAATTCTATGTTTTGTTAAATGATTCTTGCATGGTTGAACTGTTATGTACTCATATTAATGTTACATTTTCCTCTGCTGCAGAGGAGGAAGATACACAGAGGAAGATGCAAAAGCTATAATTGTGCAAATCTTGTGTGTGGTAGCATTTTGTCATCTTCAAGGTGTTGTACACCGTGACCTAAAACCAGAGGTTTTCCCCTTAAACTTGATTTGTTATTGTTTTACATAAAATAATTGCAGTCATTGGTGACGTGGGGGTTGGCAGTGTTTATTTGGAATTTTTCATTCCATACTCATAACTGGATCCTCTTTTGTTACAGAATTTCCTTTTCACTTCTGGGAGTGAAGATGCTGACATGAAGCTTATTGATTTTGGTCTTTCTGACTTTTTTAGGCCAGGTAATAAGCAGAGCTTCCCATGGTTTTTGGTCAACTTACATAAATTACTTTCCTTCCTTCCATTGCTTTACCTGTAGATTGATTTAGTTATCTTTCACTGAATGGGTTGGGTCTGTTACCCGCACTGAGATTTTAAGTTTTCACAGGATTTGGTTATTTCCTTGCCATATTTACTTGTTCTATGCCTGATAATTGGATTCCCATGCGGCGTTGTGACAGCATTTTAGATTTGATTGTGCTAATTTGGGGTTTAAAATTATTAAGCTAAATTGATGCAGGCTATGAAAATTAGTAACCTTGATAATATAAGAGCATGAACATGCCTGCCATATATATATATATTTTTTTATTTCTGTGATATTTGTGCACATGATGATACAGGACAGTAGAGGAAGTAAACAAATCGTAGAGATCCAATAGGGTTTCCTCCAATCCACAAGGAAAAATAGAAGAAAACCTAGAGCTCTACCAGGTAGAAAAACTAGATTCATCAAATGGTACTGCCCAAAAGTAACGTTTAGGTGCGCACTTGAATAGGCAACAAATGAAGTTGGAAACTTCAATATTTTCTTAGGCGGCAGCAGCAACAACAACAACAACAACAACAATAATATTAACTAAAGAAAAATGTTAGTTAAACTAAACTATATAAACTATTTTCCATCACATGTTTTTCTGGTTTAAAATACATGGTGTATAAATCTTTATGATTTTTGTATGTATTAGTTGATATCTGAGAGTTTTTAGTGTTTTAATTCTGTGTGGTGTTTGCAGATGAAAGATTAAATGATATTGTTGGAAGTGCATATTATGTTGCTCCTGAAGTCCTGCATAGATCATACAGTCTTGAAGCAGATATATGGAGCATTGGCGTTATTACCTATATCTTGTTATGTGGAAGCAGGCCTTTCTGGGCACGGACTGAATCAGGGATTTTTCGTGCAGTGCTGAGATCTGATCCCAACTTTGAAGATCTACCCTGGCCTTCTGTCAGTCCAGAGGCCAAGGATTTTGTGAAGAGACTTCTGAACAAGGACTACAGGAAAAGAATGACTGCTGTCCAAGCTCTAAGTAAGTTGGTAATTCCTCTAGTACTTTGAGAAAACATTCCCATGACATTGACAAAACAATGGATACGTGAGGATGGTTTTGCAAGTTTATCACAAGGTTATGCATTCTTTTCTATGATAAGAAAGCGTCCATAGAGAATTGGCATTGGATGAGTTGCAGTATGTTAGATCGGAAGGATCCTTGATTTTCATTTTTAATGGATGATGGATGATGAACTGTCCCCTTTGAAAGTCCCTCATGCAAATAAACTTGAACAAAGGACTATTGCATAGGCTATTTGGTTGTGTCCATGTTGTTTAAAGGTGTCAGCTGGAGGTGGAAGTGGCTGAAATATTTTGGAAACATATATCACTTGGAATAGTTGGATGTTTGACACGGCGTATGAAATTAGTCTATCATCTTATATTTGCATGGTGCATCTTACGTGCTTATTGACAATTCAGAACATGATCTTGAGAAATTCACATCTGACACTTCTTATTTCTTGATTTCTTTTAGCTAACAAAATCCTCTATTATTGCAGCTCACCCATGGTTGAGGGATGATAGTCGTCCTATACATGTAGACATATTGATCTACAAGCTAGTCAAGGCGTACTTACATGCTACACCTTTTAAACGTGCAGCACTAAAGGTACCTTTTCTTTTCCCTCGTGCCTTGCCTTAAGGATTTTATACTGTATCTCAATCCTGATAATGCAAAAATTATTCACCATGGAGATTCAAAGCTTTCTGTAGAGAACCTTCAAACGTTTGGTGTCTCTAGTGTACATGCTCTCTCTCTCCCTCTCCCTCTCCCCACCTTTACTCCCTTTTCTTTTGTAAGGGGGTTGGGGGTATAGTCATAAAAAATCTGTTGCTGATAAATTTTAAGCTGTGCGGATTTTATTATTTTTGTTAATTACCAAAAATCCATTGATCATTTGTTGGGGTTCCTAACCTAATTTTTTATCGAAACCCCTGATATTATCTAAACTATTAAGAATATCTTTTTTTAATGAAACAGAACCTGAAACTAAAATTAAATTTGGTTTGTTTTGTCTAAAAGTTAAATTAATAGCAGTGTTCACGTCCATTGCATTTGGATTAAGGCTGCTTCAAGTGAAAGTCGCTATTATTTGTTAGGTATAAGTGAAGATTTGTCTGACTCTATTTCTGACCTAGTTACTGACTCAACTGCTGTTTCTGATGCAAAAGGCATAATCATCAATGTAGCTGAATATTTGAATTCTGCTGAAGATTAAAAGTAAAATGGTTGAAGAGTTAAAGTTGATATTCTCTTTTGTATGTCAGCTGACATTTCTTTGGATTTTCTTCTTATTGCAGGCTCTCTCAAAAGCTTTGACTGAGGATGAGCTTTTCTATCTTAGAGCTCAATTCAATCTGCTAGGGCCAAATGGTGATGGAAGTGTTTCACTGGACAATTTCAGAATGGTCAGTCACCGTTTCTATTTCAATCAATCTCTGTAGTCTACAGGTTTATTATTGGAGTAGAAATGATAATATTAGACTTCTAAAACAAAAAAAAGAAATGCAATTTTTTGCAGGCTTTAGTACATAATGCAACTGATGCCATGAGAGAGTCGAGGGTTCCTGAAATTCTCAATGCGGTAATCATTTTTAGCTCTGCTAATAATATTATAACCAGCAGTTACTATCTTTGTATTTTAAGTTAAATAACGTTCTATTTGTTTGTTGGAAAGTAGTTTCATTTTTAAAAGTGATTTTTTTGGAAAGTGGATTTTTGGAAAGTGCGATATTTTTCAATGTTTGATAATGTTATGAAAAATTAGTTAGAAAATATTTTCTAGTGTTTGGATAAGTTATGAAAAATGAGTTGGAAAATAACTTATTAATATATTTTTTTTAAGTTTATTAAAAGAACGAGAATTAAATCTTATAGATAAAAAATTTGGAGGATGACATTAAAAAATAATAATTTTATAAATTATTTCAAATAAAATAAATAACAATTAAAATAATAAAAACCAAGTCTGATAGATAAAAAAGTTGAAAGATGATGAAATTAAAAAAAAAATATAATTTCATAAATGATTTCAAATAAAAATAAATAACAATTAAAAGAATAGAGACCAAATATAAGAGATAAAAATTTTCAATTAATAAAATGATTTGAGAAAACAAATAACAATAAAAAGAATGATGATCAAAGTTTATAAAAAAATTAAATGAAATTAACAAATAATATGATATTTTTGATTTTTTACAACGAAAAAGTGTTTTTCGTCTAAAATTAAAGAAAAATACTTTTCTAGAAACCAAACAAAATTTTTCTTTGACTGGAAAGTGTTTTATTGATTAATTTTTTTAATGGTAAATAAACATAGAAAAGCTTGGAAAATGGTTTTTATGAAACAAATAGGGCCTAAACCTAGCAATATTCTACCTGTGCAGAAGAGATTTTTGCATCTATCTACTTGAATTTCAATAGCTACACTGCCTCTATTTACGTTTGGATGATGTTAACCGAAATCTATTCTGATAGTCAATCCACTAAAACATATTAGTTGCTCTGAAGATTAGGAATTGTTTTAATTTCTTCCCTTTTCCTCCCCTCAAGGTTGATGGTTATCCCTTTTCAAATGTACCTCTCTTTCAGATGGAATCCCTTGCTTATAGGAAGATGTACTTCGAAGAGTTTTGTGCTGCTGCGATCAGCACATATCAATTAGAGGCTCTTGAGGGGTGGGAGCAGATTGCCTCCACTGCATTTGAGCATTTTGAACAGGAGGGTAACCGAGTCATCTCTGTTGAAGAATTGGCGCGGGTATATACAACTGCTGCTGTTTGATTTGTGTTACACTCGTTGCTATTTGAATATAATTTTAAATCTCTCCGCACTGCAGGAACTAAATGTAGGCCCTTCTGCCTATACAATCATCAAAGACTGGATCAGAAGCTCAGATGGCAAGCTTAGTGTACTTGGATATACAAAATTTTTACATGGTGTGACACTGCGTAGCACAAATACGAGACACCGTTAGTTTTTTAGCTTTTGACATAGTTTTTTTTTTTCAAAAAAATTGTGGCATTGGAAGACTTGGAGGGGTTGTTTTTCGTGGGTGGGGTTACAGAAAAGTGTGCGCAAGTGAATGTATTGTTAGCCGAGTCATTTCTGAGATTGCTGGGGCGAATTTTTAATTTATGTTTGTCCGTGGCTCATTTCTTATTTTTGCAAAAAGAAAAAGAAAGAAAAGAAGAGAAGTCGAACATAGTTTTTTAATAAATTAGTTTCAGTCTGGATTACCGCCATTATTCATCAACCTGTAGTGTTTGTATTTTTTTTTCTTAGAAGGGTTTTTCTTGTTTGTAAGATAATCGTTGGAATTTTGTTGTTGAATATAACAGGTAAAATGGGTTGACTGGTGCGGGTTTATATATATATATATATATATATATATATATATATTTATTGTTAAGCTCAAGGGTGGAACTCTTGTGCTCTTAGTAACCCCTGTTTACACGACCTCCCTGGCCTCGGATGTTTTTTTGTCGGAAAACCCAATCACCCGCAACATGATGCAGTCTGCTACTCTGCTTGGTTGTGAGGTTTGAAATAGAAATTTGCGTGTAGTAGAATGGGCAATCGAGAGATCAAAGTCATCGGCCCATTTTCGCGTGGTGACATGTCTACTGCCATGGAGAATTTGAAGTGCTAAGCATTTTTCGGGTGCCACTTCTTTTCTCTTTCATATCCTTTTATCTTTTATGATTAATTACAATATTCAATGCTTGAACTGCAGAGGTGCAGGGAAAACAGATTTAGTGTACTTTAGGTGAGCTAAGGCGTGTGTACAATAAGCCCCATAATATTTTCCTTTTGGAAACTCATATCTCAGGTGTTCGAGCAGATGAGGGTTCTGCCATTTTGGGTTTTGATGGTATGATTCGATCAGGTGCCAACGGATTTGCATGAGAGATTTGGGCCTTATCGAACTCCCAAATGGTTGACGCGTCTGTTCATCATATTCATTCCCGATGTTTGACCCTAGAAATTGCGGACCTTGATGGGCATAAATGGCTGTGTAACTGTGTTCTGCTGTATACGCAAGTCCAGTTTCTGCTTTGAAAGAAAAAGTCACGGAAGCTTCTACATGGATTCTCGTCTGGTTTGCAGGTTTCTTGGGCTCTGACAGGGGACTTCAACGGCTATCTTAATACCGCAGAGAATAGGGGTGGGCTCATAGTCGTGCATTGAAATTCAAAGAGAGGATGGGTGCTCCTTGATTGAAATTGGCTACGAAGGGAATATATTCACTTATCCTCGTAAGTGCCATGTTGTTTATTATATTCATGTTCGCCTGGATAGACGATTATCTAAGGAGTTGTGCCGAGTTTTATTCCCAGAAGCATCTGTGCTTCATCTTCCAAGGTTCAATTCCGACAGTCATTTGTTGCTCAAGATGTGGACGCCCACTCCCCCTTCTTATAAGAGGCCCTTTCACTTCCAGGCCGCTTGGCTAACACTAGAGGAGTTTCCCCGTGTTGTCAGTGAGGTTTTTGCTACTGGCTCTTTCCCTGATTCTATTGTTGAGACCTTGATTGTTTTGATTGTTCAAGCATAGAATATTGTAATTAATCACAAAGGTGCTTGTGTGCAGAATCCGTCCCTTGTTAAATGATTTTATTAATCCTATGCAGGCAAGTTTTCCTACAGGAAGGGTAGCTTCTGATAAACATTATTGCTCAGGAGCTTCTTCACTCCGCGAGGAAACACATAAAGGTCGCTGTGGTGGAATGGCTGTTAAGAAAAGTGGATTCAGCGAAAGCCAATAATCGGGTGTATCTAAAGAGTGAGGCGAGGTGAATGGAAGCCTTTTCAGATTTCTCCGAGCGGTCCCTTAATATCTAACTATTCTTTGCAGATGATGTCATATTCTTTACTCGAGCTTCTATTGATCAAGCTCGGGTCATTAATTTGACTCTTCAAGAGATTTGTAATGCTTTAGGGATGGCTGTTAATTCATCCAAAGTCTAAAGGCTTTGTCAGTCCAGCTTGTACTCGGAGGAGGAAAGATCGGCTGAAGACTATCCTGAATATTTCCTTCCAGTTGGATACGGGTAAATACCTGGGGGTTCCTTCCTCTATGTACTGGAAGGCACAATAAGGCAGCATTTGCTGGTATTCTCGATAGAACTAAGAATCGTTTGGCAGGTTGGAAGGGCGAATTGCTTAATTGTGCTGAGCGAGCTACTTCGGTGCAGAATACAATTACATCGATCCCTATTCATGCGATGCAAACGGTGTGGCCTTTTTATCGGCGTGTGATGATATCGATATGCCGGCTAGAGGTTTTCTTCAGGGAAAAAAAGGTAGGGGTCCTGGGGTTCATCTTCTGAATTGGGATACAATAACTCTTCCTAAGAAGCTTGGTGGACTGGATGTTCGTTAGGCTGGAGAGGTTAATACAGCCTTGATCAATGAATTAAGTTGGGAGCTTGTGAGCGGGTATGATGAGCTCTGCATGAAAATTATGGGTGCTAGATATGTTCATGGGTCTGATTTGTGGCCTCATGTGCGCGTCACCACCATGGAGAGGGATTGTGCATGGATTTAATTTGCTTAAAGAAGTTATATTTTCTTTTGGTTTGACACGTGGCTTCCTGCGGTCCGACATGCCTGCATTTCAAAATTTAGCATAGATTATTTAGGTTGACATCACAAAAACATGCTAAAAAAAAAAAAAACTAGAGTTTTTAAAAGTTTAAAACTATAAGTATAAAAAAAACATAATTCATGAGAAACATGCTATCAAAATAAAGACAAAAAATATAAAGATTCTAGCATGTTTGTCAAACATATATCAAACTTGCAATTGATATTAAAATAAAGTTGAAATATGGATACTAATCATACAATAAATCTAAGTTTAAAATAAAATCAAAGAAAGGTACTTACTAGTACTTTAAAATAATAAAATTTTTGTTGTTGTCAATGATGAATTCTTTGTCCTTAAGATTTTATGACTTATCTCATATAATAAATCTTCTAAAATTCCAACAATACGATCTTCATTTAGATACATTTCTAAATAAAGTCCTTGAATAAAAAAAAAAACTCAATTGTTTCTCAACAAAGAGGACTTAAGCTCTAGATTTGGAAGGAAAACTAAAATATAAAAAAAGAAAAAAAACACTAAAAGTGAGGCAAGAAAGAATGCGTAAAAATATGGAAAAAGTTGTAGGAAACTTTTTTTCACCCTCTTTTTATAGTGGGTATTGGAAGCTAAAAAGTCAAATAATTGATTTGATAATAATTAAAATTAATTTTTATTATTATTAATCTTTAATTAATCACCATAAATCAAGAATTAAACCTAAATGTTTTGGCTATAAATACAAAAATTGTTCAGGTTTGTAGAAAATACTTTTGGAAGAGACTGTTTAACTGCTAATATTTATGGTCTAGATTGGACAAAACAAGAAACTGAAAGAAATAATTCTTTATGGACCAGATCCAAGTCCAACCTTTTCAGTTGGTGAAAAAAAACTATAGTAGTCCAAAATATTATTTTAAAATAAATCGAAGCCCAAGGCCCAGGCCTGACTTGTAGCTCAAGAATGATTCAGGTTGGGTCAGGTGCGTATTTGTGTGGGTTTAAACTTAAAGTTCACTTTACTTAGGATCTATTTCCTCTAAAAGTTTGGGTGCCATTTAGATTCAATTTTAATTTCTCAACTTTCCACTTTATAAACAATAAAAAAATTTTGTTTATTTTCTATGTGAGATAAAATATTTTTATAGAATTTTGGGTTTTACAAAAACATGTCATCTAAAAGTTTTTTGATATTAATTTCTCATTAATTTATAATTTATTTAAATCATGTTATTATTTCATATTAAAAAGTATATAATAGATATTAGATTCAAACAAAGTTTTAACTTATAAAATAAGTGAATATCATTTTTAATTTGATATTAAATATACCTTTTAAACATGCGCTTAAAAGTCACGTTTGTTTTTCAATTAAATCTTTTCATTTATATAACATATCTTTGCATTTATCAATGTTTCATATTATTAATATTGATGTTTTATTTTTGTCATCTTAATCTTATATCTTTAATATTTTTTCGATATAATCCATAAATAATGAACTCTAGGTTAGGTAATCGCAATTGACTAACACAATTTAATTTGACGGGTGCGATAAATAAAAGATTCCCTGGAACAAAACACATTGGATTTTCGCACAAAAATTGGGATTAGGTATATTGATTATAATTCTTAATAATCAAACGCCATGTGTAACATGAGCATGAAACACACTTGCCCTTCTCCCGTCCTAGCTAGTTGAGACTTGGGATTTGAGGGTGTCCAGATCATGGAAATGTAGTGGTTGGCCACCATGGATGGTTGGAGGATTATGAAGACCAGATCAATTGAATTGACTCTGGTGCCTGCCGCCAGATTGTCCAGATAGCGTTATGTCTACAACAAGAAGTTCTAATATTCTTCGGGTTTTTTTTTTTTTTTTGCAGTAGTTGGCACATGATTTTGTGCCCCCTTTCAAATCTCCTGCTATGCCTTTTCTTTCGGTTTGAACATCTGTTCAAAGTATATGTTTGGGCTTCTCAGTAGCTACTCGGTTCTACTCTGCACAATACCCAGTCGAGCCATTTGCCTAAAAGTTCCTTTAATCGGGAGCCGAGTTTGGAGCCTTAGGGGGCCTAAGAACATGACAAAGGAAGACCAGAAAGGTCTTGTTCTGCAACTGAGCAATTTAAATTTGGCAGGCTAGAAGGTGTTTGTTTCAGTTGTTGCTTTTGCTTTTAAAGCAAACCACATAAAACAAGTGTTTGGTAACTAAAAAAACATAATTTATTTCATGAAGGTACCATCATGTTTTGCATTTTGAATGGAGGTCAGCAAAGAACAGATTTATACTGCTTCTCTTGCTTTCTTGTGTAGCTATTCACTTTTATAAATATAAACAGTGGAGAGTGAATTTAACTCATTTTTTACTGTGTGGAGACAGTGGAGACGTTTTTTATTGTCCAACAGGATCGAATCCGGTTTAAATTTTGTTTTTTATTATTTTATTTGGACCAGATTTGATAAAAAAATCTAATTTTTTTTAATTATATTTTACTTGAAAAATTGGTGTTTAATATTATTCAATAACACTATATAAATTAGAAGGAGATCGTATGATGACGTAGTATTTATAAAATTTGATCGCAATCTTAATTTTATTCCTGATGATATTTTACCTGATTTTATTGCACGCTCAAAAAATCATGGAAACTGTAGTCTATATCGGATGAATTTCATACGTGATGAAATTTTAGATAGGTTAATAGAACAATAAAAAATATTTGATATAAAAATATTATTTATTTAATGATGTAATAATAGTAGTTAACTCTATAATATTTAAATTAAAAAATCATTAATATTAATATATATCTTTTTTAATTATTTTATAACCTCAATTTGAAAAGTATTTTTTACCAAACACATTAAACTACTTTTTATTCAACTTTAATTTCAACCACAGTTTTAACCAAATATATATAAATACTAAACCAACCTCAATGAAAAATACTTTTTATAAAATTATTTTTTTTAAATCATAATCATAAAATTTATCACAATACGAAATACATTATTAAAAAAAAAAGAAATGAAGAAGGAGGAGGAGGAGGAAGCAGGATCCGAAAGCGCTTACTTTTCTATACTGGGGGAGTTAGGTACATTAAAAATACCAAAGCACTAAATGGAGCAATAAATGGAGCAATCATTAAAGGGAAAGTTTAGACTTGACAAACCAGAAGACCTTGGTTTGGAACATATTCTCAAATTATGTTTTTTTTTTTTAATTTTATTTTAAAATTAATTGTTTTATATTTTAAAATTATTTTGATATGCTATGTTAAGAATAATTTTTTAAAAATAATAAAAATATTAGTTTAATATATTTTTAATAAAAAAAATACTTTAAACCACAGTTAACACTACAATCCGAATCATATAAAATTGTCACAAATGTGGTCGGAAGAACTCTTCAACTAGAGCACTCTATCATCTTTTTTCAAGTGGATGGAAGGTGTCAGGATCTCACCTTATATTTTTCTTCACCGGCCATATTGCCCGCTTGACTCTGAAACATTCTTATTTAATTCAAAAAAACAACCTCAGTTTTCATGATCACAAATTTTTTTATGTATATCTGTGTGTGTGGCCGGTGGGACGCTCCATACCTCACACAATGCTTGCTAAAAAGAAGACAAATAAATAGCATCAATTATCGATAAAGTTGAATTAGAGCTTAGAGTAGCATTGTCAACTGATTGACCTTGCAAGTGCAGCAATAAGAAGCTTTATACACTACTTACAAATTGCCCATAAAGACTGTTTAATTTGATTCGGTATGTTAAAGGGAGATCGATAGCATTAAATATACGACGCTGCTGATGTAATTTTGTGATCAAACCATGTTCTCGTTATTAAACCCGTGTTCTTAATTTTTTAATGAGGCTTACAGTATAAAATATAGTTTGATGTATTATCAAATATTTAATTTTGTTTTTTACACTGTAAACATAAAAGCTAATGTATCCTAAATATATGACCCTGATGTAATTTTGTGATCAAACCATGTTCTCAACCCATGTTTTTAATTTTTTAATGAGCCTTGCAATATAAAATATAGTTTGATGTATTATCAAACACCTAACTGTGTTTTTTTACACCGTAAATATAAAAGCTACAACTAAGACCCTGTTTGGTTACGTGGTTGCGTCCACGTTTAGTGCGTTAAGAATTTGCAATGTGTTTGGTTAACAGCTGACCACAGTTTTTGATGCACGGGTCCCACACAAATGCGCTTTCCAAACACAGGGGCAGCAAAAGCAAGTCTGCCTTGCTTTTGCCGTGGCTATTGCTCAGAAAACGTTGCTGAAAATCAATTCACACATGCTTTTCACTCCGTGCTCTTCTGAGATCGACACCTTTTTTCCTGTAAACAAAAGACTTTCCTTGCCCGAGCTAACAGCTCTGTTCCCTTCCCCTCTGTTAAACTTGATCTGGACGAAGATTGACGAACAGACACTAAACGGAAGATTACCCACAAACAATTTGAGGTCTTGAGAGAAACTGTGCTCGTCCCCATCACTCAAGAAATCCTCTTCCTGTCTGAATTCAGATGAAATGGCAATATTTTTTAGAAACCGAGAGGACAGAGGTTGTTGCCAGTGTTGAAAGGAGAGAAGGAGAGAAACGGGCTTTAGAGAAGAAGTGGAAGAATGAGATAGAAAAAAGAGTGAATTGGGTTTGCTGTAGAAAGATTTTATGGTATTTGGGTGATTGAGCGATGGGAGGACTGGTGAAGAGACAGATGCTGCAGACATTGTTTCTCTCTTGTGTGTCTTGGCTTAGTTTTGAAATGAGATAAGGTTTTTGGATGAGGAATGAACGAGAAAATAGAGAAGAATATATATATATATATATATATATATATATATATATATATATATATATATTATTTTCAGTAATTTTACAATCAAACCTCTCACAAAAAAATATATTAATCAAACATAATAAATGTATTTTTTCAATTATAATTTTAACCGTAGTTTTAACTAAACACTTCAAAATTACACGCTCAAAAAATTATGAAAACTGTAGTTCTTATCAGATGAATTTTGTACGTAATGGAATTATAAATAATTTAATGAAATAATAAAACATATTTTATATAAAGTATTATTTATTTCATGATACAATAGGAGTAATTAATTCTACAATATTTAAATTTAAAACCATCAATATTAATATATATTTTTAAAAATTATTTTATAACCTCAATTTCAAAAGCATTCTTAACCAAATACATTAAACTATTTTTTTTCAACTTTAATTTCAACCACAGTTTTAACCAAACATCTATTTTTTCAAACCAACCTCAACTAAAAGTATTTTTTATAAAACAATTTTTTTTAAACCACAACCACAACAGCTACCGCAATATCAAACACACTCTAAATAAATAGATGCTAAATATATGATCCTGATATAATTTTGTGATCAAACCATGTTCTTGTAGGGATATAGTTTGACACTTATTCAAAAGAAATATGAACACTTGTTTTCTTCCAAACTTTTTGGTTCATTACCTTTTTTTTTACTACTACTACTACTACTACTACTACTACTACTACTACTACTACTACTTATTTCTTTATTTGTTTGAACTGTGAAATACTAAAACTTATCAAATTGTTAGTTTTATACTTAACTCTAATTTTAGAAAAAAAGATATAATAATTACTAATCAAGAATTAGTCCTTACAATTTAATGAAAATCACTATGTGTATAATTTATTAAATGACACATTGCTTACACGTTATTCATTTTGATTTTAATTAATAATTGAATTATTTTTTTTACGACTTTTAGCATTAACTTAATTTATATTAATAGCATTTTTAAGGAACAAATATTTTTTTGTAATTTAATATGATATGCATTTTACTTAATTTTATGTGGACACCACAAGGATAATTGAAATTGGTTGAGAATTTCATTGCTTGTATCAACACCCATCACATTTTCCATTAATTAGAAAAAAAAACAATTTGTTTCAAAAAGTTAAAAGGATTATCTTGATAGTTCAGAATATGTATATTTTTTATTATATATTTTTTTATAATTAAATTTTGAAATCAGTACTTTATAATTTTTTTAAGTGTACATTATCGATATAATTTCTCTTAATTTACATTATATATAGAAACGTTTTTAATATCATTAGAACAAAAAAAGAGTTTAATATTTTACAAGGAAAACATATTGATAGTTTTATATATCTCGTCTCTAGATACTGGATAAAAAGGTAACTCATGGGTAAATTTCTTGGAAGTAAAGTGTCCTGTATATCTGTCTATATTCTTAATTTGCTTCAAGAAATCAAATCATATGCAGGTTTTAAAAGGCAAAAATACACATGAACTTGGAGTACTTATATTGCATCCCTTTTCTTTCATTGCATAAACTATATATATATATAGGAGTACTTACGAGCACTTGAATTTGAGGTTAATCTGCAAGCATTAGACTGTGGACACATTAGACAAAAAGAATAGCATCGATTCCACCAGTATATAATTATTGATTTGATTTGATTCCACTAACTATATATCATTTACTTTTGCATGATAGGACGCACAAGTTGGGATAAATTAACTGGGTTTCAATGAAATATTTGCAATTATTTCATCAAAACGAATTGGAGAAAATAATATAACAGAGTTTTGTGTAAATAGGAGGTTTCGCCTAATATAGCAGCAATCTTCTGTGTGTATATGATTAATCTTCTGTGTGTATATGATTAATCTTCTGTGTGTATATGATTAAGACAATATATAAAAGATAAGGTACATTATATTACACATAATAACTCTATAAAACATAAATATATTATTTTCTATAATACAACACATTCTATAATACATCATCTTAAATTGAAGGTGGGGCATCTACATGAAGCTTGGATCGTAGATGAATAAAGGTAGAGTGGGGCAGCAGCTTAGTAAGAACATAAACTAATTGGTCATTGAAGGATATGAAGTGAATCTGAATCTCTTTTTTTGGCTACTCTATTACAAAAAAAAAATGATAATCAACTTCAGTACGGGTATGAAAAATCAGATTAGTTGATAAATAAGTAGCATCCAAGTTGTCGCACCAAATAATAATGACAAAACTAGGAGAGAAACATAAGTCTGACAAGAGATAGTGAGGCCAAAGAACTTCAGTAGTGCCATTAGCTAAAGCTTTATACCCAGCTTCAGTGGAGGGCGAGCAATAATTCGTTGCTTGCTGGATTTTCATAAAACAAAAGTGGTGCCAAAAAATAAAAGGTAAGCCCCGATAGACTTACAATCATCAATACTATCAGTCTAGTTAGCATCAGTAAAACCATAAAGTGCTAATGAAGAACAACAGGTAAGGTGCAAGCCAAATGAAATTGTACCTTTAAGATGTCACAATATGCTTTTAACAGCAGCCCAATAGCTCTTAGTAGGAGCGTGCATAAATTGGCAGACCTTATTCACATCATAATATATATTCGGCTTAGTAAAGGTGAGATATTAAAAAGCACTAATAATTTGGAAAAATCGAGTGGGATCTGAAAAAAATTCATCTAACTGCAATTCGAGCTTAGAAGCAAAAACTAAAGTATCAACATCAACAGGTTTGCGCAATGACATACCAGCTCAATAAAGGATATCAATAACATATTTGTGTTGACTAAGCATGAGACCTATACTAGTAGGAGCGACTTTAATTCCTAAAAAGTAATGAGCAACACCCAAATCACAAAGTTTAAACTCAACGAAGTAATGAGACGTTAAACCAAATTAGAGTTAATTCTAGTAAGTAAAATGTCATCAACATATACAAGAAGATAACATATATCACATCCCACATATAAAAAATATAAGTAAGTATCAACATTAGAAGACTGAAAACCAATAGAAAGAAGAAAGTTGCTCAACCATGTGTACCAAGCATGTAGGGCTTGTTTCAAGTCATAAAGAGACTTGTGGAGACGACAGACATGAGTAGGCAGAGTAGGAACCAAAAACCTCGAGGGCTACTCCATATAAACCACCTCCCTAAATGATCCATTGAGAAATGTATTATGAACATAAAGTTGTCGAATCTGCCAGCCTTTAGATATGATAATAATGAGTACTAACCAAATAGTAATCAGTTTAACCACAAGACTGAAAGTTTATGAGTAATCAATCCCTTTCTGCTGAGTGAACCTTCTCGTAACCAAGTGAGCCTTATAGTGGTCAATATCGCCATCAACTCATCGTTTTATTTTATACATCAACCGAAAGCTAACCACATTCATAGTAGGATCAAAAGGAACCAATGGCAAAATACCATTTTCATTTAAAGCAGCAATTTCAGATTTTATTGCATTATGCCAGCACACAAACCAATTAGCTTTCTTAAAAATAAGTGGTTCAAGATCAGGAGAAGAAGTTATCCGTCAGAAACCAAACTTAAATTAGCAAACTTGTTCTGCCATGCACGTAAAACCATATGGTGCTTTCAAGGTGCTAAAAGGACATCAGATGAGACTGACATGAATTGTTGTGGAAGAGAGTAGCTAGAGAAATCAACAACAAGGTCTAAACAAGACGTGGATTGAGCAAAGGTATTGGTAGGAGAAGAAGCACCCAAAAGTAAAGTTAGAGATGCCACAAAAATAGGTGAGTCAGACGGAGACGATGCTGGTACGACATAACCTGAACCTTGGGAATGATCAAGAGACAAGGATGTAGGTGGAGATAATGAAACTGATGGGGAAGTGAGGGAGGACCGAGGGGCTACGATTTTTAGGATCGGGAAGGTAGTAAGGGAAGAAAGGTTTATAGTGAGTGTAGGTGTAGATATAGAGGAACTAGTATGGAGAACTTGATTAGACTTAATAAATGGAAAATAATGTTCATGAAAACAGACATGACAAGAGATGTAAATACAATGAGATGACAAGTTAAGACAACAATAGCTTAAGTTAGATGAACTATATAACCTAAAAAAACATATGAAGTAGAATGATAGTCTCATTTATGAGTATTATAAGGACATAGTAAAGAAAAATAAAGACACCTGAAAGTATGCAAAAAGATATAATCAAGTGGTTGAGTAAATAAACATTCAAATGATGATTTATTATGCAAGATAGGTGTTGGCATACGATTGATGAGATAGACAGAGGTTTCAAAAGCATAAATCCAAAATTTAAGAGGTGTCTTACATTGACCAAGAAGAGTAAGACTAATTTCAACAATATATCGATGATGCGCTCAACAATGCCATTTTATTCATGAGTATGTGGATAGATTAAGCAATGGTGAATACCAATGTTTTTTTTTTAAAGAATTTAATTTGTGATATTTACTACTATAATCAGTTTGAACAGATTTAATTTTGTGAGAAAATTATCGCTCAACTTGAACTTTAAACTATTGAAACACATTAAATAAATTAGATTTGACAACAATAAGATAAAACCAAAGAAAATTTATATGCGCATAAATAAAAATGATAGTATCAAAAACCATTAGAAGATAAAATAAGGGCAAGTCCCTAAACATCACTAAAAATCAACTTAAAAGGAGTAGAAGTTTTGTGACTCGCAGGTCCTAATGAAAAATGCAATGATTTCCCTAATGGACAACCTTGACATTGAAAATTGAGATGGCAAGAATTACAAATGACCTTTTTATTTGATTATAAAAGATTCAGAACACATGAACTAGGATGACTGAGTCGACATTGTCAAACATCAACAGAGGTAAACATTACAAATAATTATGTTTTCTTTTTTAACTTACTAATTTCTTTTTCTTTTTCCAGTATTCATCATCTTTATCATCACTTGACCACTATTGCCATACAGGCACATGCTTATCACCAAAAAAGGCTCTTCAGCTTTAATTAATATGATATGGCCACTAGAATTTATATATATTTTCTTAGTTTCAATGCTTCTTCTTCTTCTTCTTCTTCTTTTCCTTTCTCTTTGTTAACCATGTTTGACTTCGATTTTACACGCATCTAGAAGGTCCACAAAAATACAGTGTAACCGAGTCCAATTAAAACTTTTTTTTTTAGATTTCGTGTCGGAAGAGGATATGCTGAATGGATTTAATTGAATCTAATTGGTTCCTCGAGAGCAATTTTCTGAATATAGTTTTAATGGAAAATTAAAAACTGAAAATGGTTTGTAATCCACTTAATTATAGTATATAAACATCGCTAGCTAAGATTATCTTTAATGATGGAACTGCGATCTTCGAAGATGACTTCTTTTTAATTCTATATCATTTTTCAAATTAGCTTATGTTTATAGATAAAATTTTTATAACTACTGGAACTAATTTAATTATAGGGTTAGAAGATATTATAGATTGGTCTAACAATACCAAATCAAGGCTTTCAATGTGACGCATTATCTCCTTCCATCATGAAGCTTTCTTTTTTTTATTTGTATTTGTTAGCTTTATATCTTTGCTAGTCAATGAAATAGAAAAGTTAATTAAATATTATCCAATAAAATGATTCCATTGGGATATTTATTTGCTTCGCAAGGTCATTATCTCAGTGACCAGAAATCATGAAATGGGAAAATACGATGAAGTCCTTGTCCCTACTAATCTTTTAATTAGGCAAATAATTGAAGCTTTATCTATCATACGTACCCAAATTACCAATGACATTAAGCATATCCAGAACAGTCAAACCCCACCACCGGGCCCCACAATGCTCTTTGCTAGCCTTCAACATCTTGGAGATGTAGCATTTGTGTACAGCCAAAGATGCCAGTGAAACTGTGTCGTTCCCGAACCATAATCTCCAGCCCTCAATAAATACTACACTGCAAAAGGTTCGAAATCGGTGCTGTTTGGCTCTTCTGTTCAAGGCTTCCATGCAGAGGTGCGTCTGTCCTACAGGAACTACTTGTAATATTCATCAACCGAAAAACTTACCTTGCGTGGAGGGCACAAACCACTGGCTATTTCTTGACTCCATAACCCTCTTCACCTACCCAATTCAATGCGGTCCAAGGCTCCAAGCAGCAGCATCAACTACCGCATTATTTTTTTATATTCACTTACGGTATTTTTGCCAGCGCGGTCCAACCACATGTTTTTTAAGAGTTTTGAATATTTTTTTATTGAAATTAATTTTTTAGTATTTTTAGATTATTTTGATAATGTTAAAAATGAATTTAAAAAATAAAAAGATACAATATCTTAAACAAAAAAAACATTTTGAGAACAATCTGTATTCAAAGCACCCCCGAGCGGTTAAGGTACTTTTGCGCTGCAGTTATGGCTCCACGGATCAACTCTATCCTTCAATTCAAAAGATCATGCTGATTATTCTATCCTTTAACCTTTTCCAATGTATACAAGTAAAACAAACCACTAAAGATTTTGAAACTGCTTGACATTATCGTTTCATTTCCTTTACGGGATAATCCACTATAATTAGTATATTTCATCAAATTAAAAGGGAAAAAATCCTTTGGTAATAAATTCAAAAAAATCAAGAAAGGTAATTATGCGCCAATTAAGGTATAGAATAAAGTTTACCGAGTACAGGAAAAGTCATTGCAGATACGTGAATAGAATTCTCGGTCTGTCATTGTTGAGTGCTGCGTCATGATTGTTATTGTATCCAATATATGTTCAGTGTTTGTAAGCGATCATTACTGAACCAAGCAAGCAAATTTAAAGTCTTAAAGAAACTTCTATGTATGGCCCTACCATTGGTTAGCCTTGTCTATTCTCTCCTTTCCCTGTGCTGTACAAATGATGCCATCACCATTAAAATTTTCAAAGGGTCATCTTCAAGAAAGGAAAAGAAGGGAAAAGAAACGAAAAGAAAAGAAAAGCATTTACTTCTGCTTTTTCGATCGCACATTTTGGTTCCTAACAGAAAAGAAACGAAATCAATTATACAATCGCAACATAATTTTGTCCTCGTCATGATGACACATCATCTTTATCAGCAATATCAACTTCCTCATCGTCCAACCATCAAGGTCTATCAAGAACCAGAAAGAAAGAAAAAAAAAACCTTAAAAAAAGGAGGTCCTAAGTACTCTAGACATCCGAATAAAAAGACTGGACCTAATTCATGGGGTTAGGCCTGTTTGGCACCACAACCCGCCACGATCTATTCATGATATACTAATATCAAACCCTAAAACATCCAACATGGTGATGATGGATGGGCTTTTCCTTGTCAATCATGCCTTGGACGTACATAAACTCCTCCACATGACAAGGGATAGTGATGGTGCCTTTTTGATCAAAACCATATTCTTCTTCTGCTTCCTTCAATAACTGTATGAACAGTGGGTGATTGAAGTATATGACAGGCACCACAAATCTCTGCTGCTCCTCTCCCTGGCCCACCTTGATTGCCAAACACCCTTTCGGAACATCTCTCGCCTGCTTCTTGTGATGGTGATGATGAAGATTAGGCAGGTGGAGGTGGAAGTTCTTTAGGTTCTTTTCTCCACCACCCATAATCATATCTATATCTCTACAAAAGAAAAGGAAAAAAAAGAAAGAAAGAAAGAAGAAGAATAAAAACCCTAGAGTTCTTTCTTCTTTTGTTGACTTTTCCCGATAAAAACTTAGTACAGAACTAAGGAGCATGGCCATGGATCTGCTGTTATGGCTTGGTTGGAGAGGGCTAAAGAAGAGTATGCAAGGGACATTGGTACGGTGGTCATGGTTGATAGAAAACCAAACAGCATATACAAAACCAAAAAAGAATAAATATATAGGAAGAGTGACGGAGAGAGGCTGCGAAAGTAGGGTT
This sequence comes from Populus deltoides, assembly GCA_015852605.2. Taxonomy (NCBI): domain Eukaryota; kingdom Viridiplantae; phylum Streptophyta; class Magnoliopsida; order Malpighiales; family Salicaceae; genus Populus; species Populus deltoides. The sequence continues at coordinate 14,005,035 of CM027571.2, read as the reverse complement.
TTACTTGTTTTTTAAACAGACTTGGATTTCTAAACGTCTGATTAATTAAGATATTGATGATGAAGCAAATGATGTTTCTGTTAACGGGCAAAATATTTGGTAGTGTTTAGGATTCCTTGAGTGGCAAAGTTGTAAATTTGGGGAGTGACAAGGGGCAAGACACGTGGACTGTGAGTAGAGAAGGTGGGTACACGTGGATGGAAACGAGGCTATGAATTATCAGCATAGCCGACAATGTGGTGTCGTTTACAGGAAGGCAATTCTAAAGGACAGACAATAGCAGGGGTTCAGCATGTCCATGTAGACCGTCATGATGTCTCGTTAGTTCGTGCTCGCTTGAAATTAACAAAGGGGTACTATGGTTGCGTTTGAGTTTGATTACTGTACAAGGGAAAAAAAAAAGTTATTGGGGATAGAAATATATTTAGATAGTTTATTGTTTCCGGATAACATAAAGGTAGAGAATAGAAATAAAAATACAAATACCTGTTGTTGGAAAGAAAAATATAAAAATATCCTCATAAAGTCTTGTTATTTTCAAAATATAAGGTACTAGGGAAAATGTTTATTTTTTTTATCTCAAAAATTTTAATGTAAAAAACTCTTAATTCTATACTTGTTAAATTAAAATATATAAGAATAAAAGTAATTTATTATTGTAGTTTTAAAACAAACCTGGACACAAAGTCACTGGGCAGGGCCAACGACCACAAAGGTTTGGGCTATACCTCTTTCAGCCTAGCTCAACATAAAAAGGGAGAGAGAGAGAGGTTGGGCCTTTTATTGGCCAAACCTGATTGGATCGGGCTTGAGCTCTAGACCAACATTTCAAAAAAAAAAATAAGGGAGATAAGGTTCTTAGATTGCTAGTCGGCCTAACCCAACTGAGTCAGGCTAGACCCGTTTCAGCCCAGCCTAGATGGTTGGGCCAAGTCAAGCCCATTTAATAAATAAATAATATTAAAAAATTAAAAAATATATGTTTAAAAAAAAAAGAAGAATTGTTTTTCACAGGGAATTTTAAAAATAATTATGGGTCCCTCACATGTTTTTCCAACTATTTTGCATAATATCAGATTGTAGACTTACACTATAAGATACAGACCCGATATTAAAAATACTCGGTTTTCTCCAAAATGTTTTTTAATTGAAAATTCAAAAAAAATAAAATTAATTTTCTCTTTTCAAAAACACAAAAAATATGTTTCATCTTTGTGCATACGGTCAAATCATAAAAAACTTTCATGCATAATTTCTAAAAGAGAGAATCATTTTTATCATGTTTGAAAAAAATACAAAATAGATATTGTAACCGATTTATAATTATTTATTAGAGTTTGGTCAAAATATATAAAAAAATACTATTATAATTAGTTTGTCATTTGTTATGCAAGGATTTAGTATCCAAGAAATAAATAAGTCTTGCCCTTAGAATAGTTAGGATTTAACCTAATAAGGTAGAGATTTCCTCACGAAGGGAGATATGTCTTGAATCTTAGGCAAGACCAATGGATAGAAATGCGACTTAGAATAACAATCAAATAACAATACAACTTACCTTAGGTAAGGTGTCCCGAGGGTGATGTGTTTTTCTCTTGCACAACCGAGTCCTTTATCACGGTTTCCTTGAGACCATTAGGTTTTCTAATGACCATAATATTATATTTGACTACTGAACCTTATAATCATAATTTTATGATTAAACCTAAAACTTTTTTTCACCACTCTTGGGAGGTCGATCGTCATTCGATATCATGCATATCACGACAATTGTCTTAGTTTTTTTTTTTTATCTTGAGACAAGTAACTAAAAATATCTTAATTATATAAATAAACATAAAAAAGGTTCTTTCTCTATCTAAAGAACAACTATTATTTTTTTTCATTTAAAAAGAAGGGATGGAAATAACCACAAAAAAAAAATCACTTTAAATGTTTCATAGTTTTGTTTCTCTTATTTTACTAGCTTTTAAATATGTTTTTATCACATTCATGTAATATTATTATATTTGATTAAATAAAATGATAATATTATCATCAGATTTTAAATCTCTTAATTTAATTAATTTTGTTTCAAATATGATCAATATCATAATCTATCCTCGTACCAACCAATCTATTATTTCATGACTTATATACAAATACTTTTTAGTAATGTAAAAGATTAAAATTATTTTTTATTTTATTTTCATACTTAGTTAACATCATCAATTTAAGTTTTATTATAAATCTGCTATAAAGACTCTTTTCTTGAGTTAAAAATATAATTTTTTAATGATAATTTTTAATTTCAATGAAATAAACATAATATCTTACAATTACATTATCTTAATATAAATTTTATTTTTTTTATGAATAATAGTTGTAATTTTTATTTATTATATTTTATCTTTTTGTCAAGAAATTCATTTTCATTCTCAATAATAAACATGCTTTTAAATGTTTTATTAGAAAAGAAAACTGATTTTCTGATAGTGAACATATCTTTAGTGTTGTAGTGATAGTTGTAGCCTCTTCACTCAAGTTAAATCTTAGATATCGTTGCTAGCTTCTCTTATTGAAGGAAGATGGTTTATTAAGTAACAATTAGATTTACATAAATTATGTTCTTTTATAGCCTTTTATCTTATGAGCTTGTTTGTCTCTATGGCAACATTTGTGTTTCTTCTAAACGCATTAATAATGGTGTTTGGTTACCGATTGAAAGTAATATACAAATTGTAGGCCCCACCATTTATCTGAGACAGGACCTTGATTATAAAAAAACAGTTTTTTACTGCTTTTTGCAAGTTTATCCACAAATTGAACTTTCTAGAGATCTAAAAGGCTTTGAAAATTTACCAAAGCATCCTCTTCTTTTTCTCTTCTCGTCTGTTTTTTAATTCACAATCATTTCTCTTCAATCAACCCTAACTATGCACAACAACTCTACAGTAAACCATTACTACTACACAACCCATAATAACAACCATCACAACGTCTCTTTGTTTTTAAATCAGTTTGTTCGCTCGTTACAGATTTAATACAACTTACAGATCCTGGGTTTGTAAACATACCGTGTGAAATTATGAACAATCCAAGATATATGCTTCATTTCAAAGTAATGTAATTAATCATCTTATTGATAGTGCTTCGTATTAAATAAATTTGTGAAATTTATTTTTTAGTCAGCTCAAATTGATGCTTGTTGCTGGTTTCTCTTATATTAGAGTTGTGTAGGAGCTATCGATGGTACACATGTACATGCATGTGTTTCTTCAGAAAACCAAATTTCATTTATCGAAAGAAAAGGTGTGCTGACCCAAAATATTATGGCTGCATGTAGCTTTGATATGCAATTCACATTTGTTTGGGCGGGTTGGGAAGATAGTGCACAAGATTCACAAATTTTTCTCGAAACAATTGACAATCCACATATAAAATTTTCTATGCCACCAGAAGGTAGTAACATGTGTGTATATATATGTTTTAATGTTAATTTTTTTATGCTTTTTTCATTTTAAAAAAATTATATGTATTTACAAGGAAATACTACTTGGTTGATTCGAGATATCCTAATGAATATGGACTTTTAGGTTCATATAGAGGTCAGAGATATCATTTGTAAGAATTTAGGAGGCGAGGACAACCACAAACTCTTGAAGAAATTTTCAACCGTGTGCACTCTTCATTACATTGTGTGATAGAACGTATATTTGGAGTTTGGAAAAAAAAATGATTAATCTTACAGAATACGTCATCCTTTAATTACAAAACACAAGTTCAAATTGTTGTCACATCTATGACAATTCATAATTACATTAGAAGACTTCAATGCAAGATGTGGCATTTATAGAGTTCGATTGTCATTCTGATTTTGTTTGCGATGATTTTCTAACTGATGTGGCTCCACATTCACAAATCCAAAGACACCACAGGCCTTCGTGAATGGATTACGTATGTGATGAAATTGCTGCAAGTTTAAAGACACAATTATAAAATATTGTTCTAATATGTTTAGGTCTCTTTGCAATATTTTATTGGTTGTAAGATTACTTTTTATGTAATTGAAAATTAAGATTATGAATCAAGTCCTTTTAGATAATTATACTATAACATCAATTTGAATCATAATTTTTAATCAAACACTTTTGATATGCTTTTCATGACTATAAAGTTGAATCACACTTTAAACCAGACATATATTTCAACCTCACCAACCACAATAAAAAATGTTTTTCAAAAATTATTTTTATTACACCTCAATCACAAAAGCTACTCTATGACTTATTATTATTAATTCAATTTAAGTTATATTAAGGTATTGGTTGAAGAATTTTTTTTCTTGACATTATAATAATACAATAACAAACGCACTCTATGACTTATTATTATTAATTCAATTTAAGTTATATTAAGGTATTGGTTGAAGAATTTTTTTTCTTGACATTATCATTTGGATGGAGAGATTATAAAAATAAATAAATAATAAAACCACCTATTCAGATATAAATAATTTGTACGAGACTCATCTGAAAAGATATTTAATGTCAATATGATGGAAAGATTGATTGTTCTGAAGTATTTTGTATTGATAAACATATGATAATATGATATTCAATCTTGATCTGATTGAATTACATTTCTTATATTTTTATCTCATCTTTGGGCTCTTCCCTTTGGATGCTTGTGACCGTCAACTGGTGAATGAAAATCAACTGACAGTAGAATGAGAATCCTGGGACTACGTACTTTGCACGAGCTCAACTCTTTTGGTTCAAACATGGTCGGGAAGAACAAAATCAGGCACAGGATGATAAAACCCTTGGGTCCCGTTATCATGCTGGCTGCATTTCATTGTCCTTTGTTTTTCAGAGAGAGATAGAGGGAGGGAGGGAGGGAGTTAAGGGAAAAGTAAAATGAAATGAAAAATAGGTGAAGTGTGTCAGTGCTTATACATGCACAAAATGAGAAAGTAATATTAGAATTCAAGGAGGATATGAAAAATAAATTTAAGATCCATAAATGCAGCGTCAAATGGTGGGCAGATACTGCAGGGGATTTCATTTTTCTTTTATTTTATGAAATCATGAATCTTTAATGATATGGTAAATCTCAAAATCTGAAATTACATTTTTCTTTCTATTGGTTAGATATGAGAGCATTTGTTTTGGATTTCTTAAAGATTCAAGAGCTTCTTCTTGAAGACATGAATCTTAGGGGGGCGAGCGAGTTTTCTGAAGAGATTCATTGTTTATGCCTTTCCAACATTACACGGATGACAGGACAGGTAAAGAAGGAAACCGATTTATAAATAATCTTTTTAGACTACAATTCTATACAAATTAATATGTCACTCGATAAATAATAATAATAATAATTAAAAGGAAAAGATGCAAAAATTAATAGTATATCGAATATCTTGTATTTTGTCGTCACTTGTTCTTCTTTGAATCGAGAGCAAGTCGAATCATTCTTGTAAAGCCGTGTTTTTTAATATATTTTTCACCTGAACACACATATATCTAGCAAGTAGAGGGAGACCCATTAGGGCAGAAAGATGCAAAGTCAAGGAAGTGGAGAACAGAAAAACTATCCAAAGTGGAGGAGTGTGCTTTGCTTTTTTGTATCCTCTCATTTTATGCTTTTGCTTTTTGAATCACAATTTTATTATTTTACGCAGCGAAATTCAGTTGACTAGATCTTGTCGATGGTTTTATACCGTGTGGTTCAGTCACGATTACGATCGCAAATGTGGATATGATCACAGCTAAATGGAACATTACGAGTGAGTGTTGTGTAATGACGATCGTTATACTATATGTTAAACATTAAAAACTTATATATTTATATTAAGGTTCGATACTTATAGAAAATAATTAATTTCAAACCATGGGTTTTAATATAAAATTCATAATTAATATCGTGGCTTAATTTTGCATCAGCGATAGCCATGACAATGATGGCTGTTGCTGCTGCATGGCAGCAACCGTTTCGATTACGATGTCTATAATAACAATTTCCTATGGGCTTCTTGGTTTTTTTGGGTCCGATTAACACTTTTGTGGAGTTCAGTTCATATTTCTTAAGGAAACACCGATCCAAAAACTTGCAGAGCCCAACACTATTGCTAGCTTAAAATCAATTTATAGATTGGACTCGTAGTGGACCTGAATCTAGTGCTTCTATTGGACTCTTTTCCTTTTTCTTTTTACTACGGATAATGGAGAAGCTGGTCTAGGGCTAATTCCAGGACTCCATTGATTCAACATATCCGCAGGGTTCCATCTTATCTCTACTGGTCAAAGCTAAGCCTGTAATGATCATGATAGGATTAGAATGGCGATGCTACTTGGCCACCAGAGATCTGATGATTGAACCATCTTGTTGCCTCTTGCAGTGTAATCTCATTTTTCGAATAGGTCAAAACACAAGCTGTAAACGGTAACTTTCATTTTGCATCCCTCTAGATCTTTAATCTGTGGTTTCTACCCCCATGGTTCAGGTTTTCCTAATGCTACCCTTATTATAATTTCTAAGAAGATTTGATTCTACCCTTAACTATCAATAACGACCGAAAAACTCAGTTTTGTAGGCTATTTAATGAATAGAGGTGTGAGTGTGACATTGAAATGTTTTTAAAACTATAGGATAACATCTAAAAGGTTTAAAATATTGTTGTAGAAGTGGAATATTAATGAACGTATAAGAGGCAAAAAGGAGTTTACTCGATTGTAAAAAGAAGTTGTCCAATTATGACAAGAAACAGGACACCGTTTGCAATCCAATGGTTCACGAAAACATTGTAGATAAGAAGGGTTTTCCTTCGGCATAATTATTAGATCCTGAGAAAATCTGCTTAATGTTATAAAACTCTCTGAAAATTCTTATCTTGGAGCTCCAAGTGTTTAGAGGTATCTGTCAAGGCGATTCACCATCTCCTTTTCTTTTCAAAACTACAGCAGAAGGGTTATCGAAACTGGTTCGACGAGCTTTCAGACTTGAAGAATCTAGTGCAAAGAGTTCAGGTGACTGGAAATCATGTGTTTCTAATCTGCCATATACAGATGACTATTTTTTTGTTACTCCTGTTTCGATTAGAGATAGCACCACCTTGTCAAGTTAAAGAAGGAATTCAGAAGTTGGGATTTTGAAATTGAGATTCATTAATTTGGCGTATAGAGGTTAAATTAACTAAGATTCGATCAAATCTTAACAAGTACCCTGATGCTAAGTGCCTAAACGCAACCCCACTACGTACTTCTGTTCTGTAATTAATTCACAAGCGAAGAATGATTCCGAGGATTGAACTCATACTAGCCTATCCATGTAAAAAAGAAAGGTTTTAACAACGTATCAAAGGAATCATCCAACCCAAAACTTATTATTTTCGAGACGGCTAGACCATAGACTTTTCTATCTTAGCGCGTGATTTTGTAATTTGTCAAGTATTAGTGTGATGTTTTAGGCAATAACGAAAAATAAAGCGGTTGTGTTACTATCAGTAAGAATAAGAGAATATTGATTCACTTAAATTCAATATAAAAAACAATTGTTATTCTTAGATTAGAAGAATTTGAGAGGCAACCGCACCGAAGGCATCCGAAGAGTTCTTGGATGCGTTGAACTTATTCCACAAAGTTCTTGTCAATAATATATGGATGTTTGCTGCCCATTAAAAAAATTATTCAACAGTGATGCTGTGAACAAGAAAGTCATAGAGACAATCTTGGTTCAAAGGGCAGGGGTCATTATACTTTGTCTGTAACAGGAAAGATTGTAGTGCTTAAAAAAAAACTGTAGTTTTGCTATTGGCCCAATTCACGCAACATAAAGTTCATATAAGAATTAATGCTCTCCGTCCTGACTCTTGACTGCCGTGGGACAAGGGGCGAAGACAAAGCTGTATGCGTGCATTGGATCCTTCACTAATTTTAAAGGTCTAGGTTACACTAGTTTTGTTGTATAACCGTGGAGCCATATACTACAAGCTCGAATAGTACAAAGTTACTATAAAGTTTTGGTCAGGTTGTACACATACCAATCACACCATGGAAAGATATTGTGGTCTTAAAGCTTTCACAGGAATTCATCAACATGGCCCCTCTCTATAAAATCAAAGGCTAAAGAAAAAAAAAATGGATAAAAGCATAGCAGAAAGTGGGATACTTTATGTTTGCAAAGGTCAAAAGATTCAATTTCCCAAAAGGTGGAGCTTTGCGAGACAGCATTTATACATGCAATCCCCTTTTCAACAAAGGGCTAGAGGAAAAATTCTGAAACAGGAAAAGATGGTGACAAAAAAACAAAAAACAGAAAAAGAAGTCTAATTAAGCACCACCCATATCCAGGAGAAAAATCATAAAGATTGGTCAGATTGATCTCAAGGTACAAATGCTGACATCTGTAATAACATTAAAAAATGGAGTTTGCTTCCTAGGTTACTCAGTGACATGGAATAAACTGGTATTCATGTGGCTAGCTCTTTCTCCTCGTGACCTTTTGCCATGCTCTTGCTCTGTGATTTTCTATCATTTTGTGCTCCCATGTATGCTTGTGCGAGGGAGAGAAACAAGATTATTTAGGCCCATATACAACTGGCATATATACCTATATTTGCCTCAGTATAGTGCGACTCTTTTTGCCATCTTTCAAATCTTACTTTACTGTTTTTGTTTTCATCTTTTAGCAAGGATCTCATCTATTAAGCTCACATGAGGAAAGTAAGGCAAATAATGGGCAACGAGGCAAGCAAGATAGAATAAAAATGCTCACCAAAATTCAACATCCCATGTCATCGCTTCCCATTAACGTTGACTCCCAAAAATGAACAATAGCTTCACAAAAAATAGAGAAAAACTCACTGAAAACATGAGGTCTTACCCGCATAATGCTCCTCTAGAAACCGACCAAGCTTTTCGCTGGAGAAGTATGACATGTAAATCCACATTGAGGGGAGACTTCATAAACCTGCTATTTAACACATGACATCTAAAATCAATTTGAGATCAGTATTGATCTGTCAAAAGAGAATTTAATTTGTGAGCTATAAGGTACGGGAACTTATAACCGTGGACCAGTGGCTCGTCTTGAGAAAGAATTAGGGCTTTAATATTTGAGGAGATTGTAATTTCGCCAATATAGTTTCCTTACAATTTCCTGTCTAGCAATGTAAAAACTAATACAATAATAGAATTTGTGAGCAATAAAAAAATGGGACTTACTGCTTTAAGCAAATAGCTCGTCTTTAAAAAGAATTAGGATTGTATTAATTGAGAGATAACTTTGCCAAGAGGCCCAAGACAGCCTCTTTCCATGACGTGACTGACAATGACACACAACACTCGGGCACAAACTCCAGCAAATGACATAATTGTTCTCATTTCAAAGTATTATTCTAGCTTGGCATATAAATAGCAGTTCAAGGGAAAGCTATATATATATATATATATATATATATATATATATATATAGAAAAAAGAAGAGGTATAATGTTTGCTACTGAACCCAGAGAAAAGAAGGCCAGGTAGAAGATAACACGTTTTCAAATTGCGGGCAGCCATGCATAGGAAGTCTCCCATGTTCACATATTTAGCTTAGATATGAGAAAATAACAATCTTCTGAAAGCACAATCAAAGGAAGAAAGGGCACGACTGTGGAAAACTTGAAAGATCCGAGCAAAGATTTTGAATCTAAAAATCATATCAAGAGTACGCAAGGGCGTCTAAATCTTTAGTGCCATCAAGTTTTCTATCTCTTTCTCTAAAGAATCGAGAGACTTTCAAACAGGGACAGAAAGTGCATCACTTTCTTGCTTGTGCATCTTCACACTGCACATGACCTTTTCTTTGTAAAATATATTAATTTTGAGATCGGAGCCACAGCTGCAGCGTGTGACCCTATAAAGCAAGAAGGAAGAATAGAAGAAATATTTCCAAAAGTTCAAAGCCAGATCTGAAAATAGCACAAACAGACAGATCAGATACACAAAGCTATCATGGGGAAAATCTACCTAATAATGAACTACAGGAGGCTTTTAGACTGACAGAAAAAAAAAACCCATCATTACATGATCAGGGAAAAGGAAAACCTGAAAAAAGAGTAATGATGAGACTTTTTAGTTCTCAACATTAGAGATTGGTAGGGGGGGGGAACATGATTACACCAATCTGCATACATACTAACAACCCTAAAGCCTAAAACGAAAAACCAATGATTAAAAAACTGCTTATTCTATCCGCAGAGACTAAGAAATATAAAAGCAATTGAAGTAAAAATAAAACCCTTACATGCAAACCATGATCGAGTCCTCGAAGAAACCTTTAATGGAAGCAATAATTGGGGGGAATGAAGCCTGGTCCGACGACCCTAACACATGATCTAAGATATTAGATCTAAAGATAGAAAACTTGATCAGACTGATCAAGAAAGAGTCCTCGAGCCAGACAACATTCCCCTCAAAAAAAGAAGCTCCCTCTGTTTGCAAGGAATTTGATTGCGTGTGTATGTTCGTGCGGGTACGTGGGTGTTTCTCTAACTAGTCTCTTATCTCTCTATCCCCCATGAGTCTCGCCTATCTTCAAGGGGGGCTTGGGGGGGAGAGAGATTGTGGATGATGAATGAGATAATGAAGAGAATGATATGGTATGAGGGTTATAAGAAGATTAAAAGGAGTGGAAAGCAAACGTAAAAAAAGACAAAAGATAGACGCAGACCCGACCCTACCAGCTGGGGTTTCTCAGTTCCAGAAATGACCACGACCCCATGCATCTTTATCTCTCCCTTTCTCTCTCTGATGCTTGAAAGTGTGATAACGTGATAGCACTTATTTGTAAGAATACTTTCTATTTTAAAATTATTTTTAAAATATTATTTTTAATATTAACATATTAAAATATATGAAAATATTCAATTTAAAAAAATATATGTATGTATATATATAAACAATTGTTTTCCCGAATTCTAGTACTTGTATCATAAAGTCATTCATTCATTTTCGTTCAAATAATGCTCTACGAATATTGCGTTTGTTTTTACATTCAAAAATAGCGTTTTAAAATTTTTTTTTGTTTCAAATTATTTTTCTCTTTAAATAATTTTTTTTAAAAATATATTATTGTAATATATTCTTAAATAAAAGATATTTTGAAACGATTTTAAACACGGCCCGACATGAATCGGTGAACTTCATGATAGATGCATCGTTGTCGTTTAAACCCCTAACCACCGTTGGATTTGCCAGGTAACACCTCGTACAAGATTGAATATGTACACAAGTGAAACCCACCTTTAGATTTTTAGCTAGGATGGCTGGATGGTGTCATACATGAACACTGTTTACTGTGACTGTTCTGTGTATTGTAATACGTAACCTATCTAGAAATTAAATGTTTATTTCATGATTACAGTAAAAGTTGTTTTTAAAATATTTTTTATTTGAAACCATATTAAAATAATATTTTTTATTTTTTAAATTTTATTTTTAACATCAACACATAAAAAATATCAAAAAATAATTTAAAACTAAATTTTTTTTAAAAAGATCGTACAATAATGTTTAACGGTGGCTTAAATACCCACCATGGACCACAGGGAGGTGAGACTTTCGTACTGTGCAAAAAAAAGCTGTTATATATATGATTATTATAAATAATTGTCAATAATATATAATAGAGGAATCAAAGTAAAGGAGGCCTAGAATTGGGTCAGAGGAGTGGTTGAGTTATTGAGCCGCCCGGTCATGGAAAGCCCGTTTAATATAAATACACACACACACATACTCTGAATAAGAAAATTAAATAAAATATATAATATAATATAATATACATATACTCCGTAATATATAGAAAGCAGAAGAATTGTTTTCTTAAAAAAATTAAGGTTTTTGTCTTTCATGAAAGATGGACCCTCGTCTGCCGTGTCACTTTTGAGACAAAGGCGAGAAATTCAAGGCGATGACCGACAGATAGAGTCAGGGGTCCACGCTCTCCTTTTCACTTTGGCTTTTTACCCCATTCCAATTCCTCGGCGACTCTACGTTTCTTTTCTTCCTTAGGTCAAAACTAGCTATGGGCCGCCGCTCCACTCTGTTTTTTTATGTGAAAAAAGCAACGTTGAGGCCCTGTTTGCCCATTTCAAAGAAATAATAATAATAAAATTGAATAAATCGTTTTTATTTTAATAAGAAGATAAAAAAAATTAGCAACAATAGTAAACATATAAAATAATCATGATAACATGAAAAAAAAATCATCTAAAATTATGTAATTAGATTAAAAAAATGGATCGAGTAAATTCGAGATTGCATGATAAATATGTACTTGCGTAATAAGGGGTGAGCCATCTCAGATTAACCTGCAAAATCTATAACCCAAGTAATGTGATCAGGATAACTCAACATATAATTGTTTTATAAATTAACCATTCATGAAGGTTTGGCCCATGACTTAGGTGATCCAGGGTTAGGTCAAGTCGGGTAATAGGAGGAGAATTAACCTCGTATGATTCAATTAGAAACAAGGGTTAACCTGCAACCCAATTAACCATGGGGAAACTCAATCAAAATCCATTGACCTTTTTATTTATTTTTTTAAAATGATATCATTTTTATTTTTTTATAAAACAAAAAAAAATGAGTTAACACACGTGACCTAGGACTTTCTGTGGGTTGACCCTCAAGTCGAGTTTGAAAACCATGCGATAGAAAACTTTTAAGGCCCGTAACTCAAATTATTAAATTAGAAACACAATACATGGAAAAACCACAAAAGTCCAATCCTCAACAAATCAAATGTTGAAGGATAATACCAATAAATAAAATCAATTACACAAAAATATCTCAAATAAAAATAGAAATTAAAATAATAAGGGTGAAAATCAAAATTAAAAATAAATTAGAGGACAAGAATAATTTTTTTTATCGAATGTTAAATTGAAAACAAAAATAATAACAAAACGACAAAAAATAAAAAGAATAAGAACCAAAATTGGAAAAACAAAACACCACAAACTTGGATTGAACGATGGCATTGAAAACCACCAATCTTAACAAAACAGCCAAAGAAAAAAATTAAAAATTAAAAGAATAATCAAATTAAAAAACGTTATATATACACGACAAATTAGAATTGAGGATTAAATTGAAAATAAATAAAAATTTAACAAAAATTCCAAAGACAAACTAAAAATCATAAGAATAAGGATTAAAGTTGAAATACAAAAGAAAAAAGGATCAACTTGTATTTTTTGGGTAGGGGGTAGAAAAGAAAGGAAAAAAAACATCGACTGACAAGAAACCACCCAACAATCATCAAAACACGCCGTAATAGGTGGAATAGGATGCTATAACTCATCAAATGACACGATGAAAGGTCATTTTCTGCCAATAGAAGGCGCCACACGTTACCCAAAATGTGTGGGCGCCTCTCATGCAACAACAACATTTTTTAATTAAATAATATTTAATTTAAATAAAAGGACATATATGTCCTTGATTATTCGACAATTACCAACAAAATATCCTGATAATTACCAAAAAAACAACGTAAAAAAACCTATAGGCCCTTGACCCTATGGTTTAATCTCTTGTTTGGACTCTAAAAGCATCTTTGTCCATTTACTAAACATTAACAAACAATAAGACTTATTTACCCCTCCCCCGCCAAGGTTATTTTATTTTTATTTTAGGGTAATTACTTAAAAAAAAACTTCAAAAAATATTCAGGAATTGCTAATGTATTTTCTAGTAAAAAACATTTTAAATTGTGTAGAGAATGACCTAATATGACCCGATTAACTTGGTGGATTCAAATACTACTTGGATAACCATTAAAAATATAGTTTGACTTAAGAAAAATTTAAGATTATATTTTTTTTTAATATTGAGATGACAACATATATATTTGATCAACTTGAGTTAACCTAAGTCAACCTACCAACTTCATTACCCAAGTCATAAGACCGTAATTACTTCATAGAAAGTAAATTGAAGCAAATTATAAAATCCGATTCTCAATCAACCTAATATTGAAATATAAAATTGAAAAACAAATCAATTAAAAAAGAATAAAAAATAACCTGAATCAACTCAAGTTAACCTGCTAAAATCATGATTTAAGTCATGAGACTGAGATAACATCATAGAAATCAAACTGAAATAAATTATGAAGTCTAATTTTCAATCAACCCAATGTTATAGGATGAAATTTAAGAAAAAATAGCTAAAATGACCTAAAAAGACTTGAGTCATCGGGGTTAATCCACCTAACCCATGACTTCAAGTAATGAGATCATTATAACTTCATAGAAGCAAACTAACAAATTATAAAACTTAATTCTCAATTAACCCAACATTAAAGTATGAAACTAGTAAAAAAATCAATTAAAAGAAGAGAAAAAAACTCAAGTTAACCGAATTAACCCACCAAACCTGCGACCTGAGTTATAATACTAGAATAACCTTATAAAAAGCAAATCAAAATAAATTATAAAGTTCGGCTTTTAAAAATTCAAACATTAAATAATAAAATTAAAAAAAAAATAAAAAGATGGATTCATATTAGCATTATTTCTATCCCTGTAACTACAAAAATTATCCTCGTAGACAATGGCAAAATACTATATATGTTCTTCAATTGGCTTTTGATCATGCTGTTCACCCAGCATTCATCAAACATCATCAGCAATATCCTAACTCATAATTGCGTTGTTTTATTCTAGATGAATAAAATATTTTAATTTATTTACCACTAGAGTTTTCCATACTTAGTGATCGATCCAAGTTGACGTGGGTACTTGCGCTCTTTAAGAAAATCAATCAACCATAGCTGTATTACTACTTTGATCAAATCTATAATTATTGACGAAAGGAAACAAATCGGGCGTGACCTTGAAATAAAGATTTCTTTGGCTTATTAAAAACTGTCATCTACTTTCTTGGTGTCCAGATAGAGACTGGGCACGTCCATCATCTTCCTATGCACATCGCCTTAAAACATTTACATGCATATGGGTCCATTTTCTTCCCCGTGTCGTCGCTCTGAGTATTTAAATGCATGTCTCCTCCTCTTGGCCCCCAGAGACTGAAATTGTTAGTGGAATGGATCATGAGGGTCTAATTACCTATTTGGTCACACGTCAATCATGCTCGAGACGATGCTGGGCACTCGTGGTTTGGAGTCATAAATTGTCAATGCATGTTGCAGTGCTGAAAGATACCTCACCTGAAACGTTGTCTCATTAACATTTATTTCAATGATAAGTAAAGATTGGCCCAGCGCTGTTCATACTTCGTAGTCATCTAGCTTTTGCTTTCTTGACAAGCGAAGATTTTCCTGTGAATTTTATTAGCACTTTATTGGACAAGACTTTCGGCCGGGAAATCAAGCGACGAGATTCTTAACATTTGACATTTACAGAAGTCAATGAAAACAGTATGACGATGGATAATTATATTGCCGTTCATCAAAATGCTGCTATGATTTGCTTCTCAATCTTCACAGCTGCCTTGATTAGGTAGGGGTCATGCAGGGTGATTCTTTTCATCAATTTTTTTTTCTCCTGCAAATATTACCTGTGGCCATTTGATTCCAGACATGATTAATCACAATTAATTAGCCTTAAGGATTAGTAGATAATGGAACTTGCACAGCCTTACTCGGTGAAAACAACTAGACTTTGTTTTCATGTGAGGTTGAGCTGGATGGTGCCCGTAAGACGTGCTGCCATGTTTGCTATCACCTCTATAACACAACCAAGGCTCCCCCACCATCTCTCTCTTATCTACTGTATATCAGAGTGACAAACGGAGAGGACGATACTGGCTCCATATTTCAACGCTTTCACAGTCTTGAAAATTGTGTCTCTATATATAGACAGGGAGAGAGAGAGAGAGAGAGAGAGAGAGAGCGCGCGCGAGAAGTGAGATCGATAGAAACAACACGTAAATGTCAAATCCTGCATCTGCAACCCATGTTGTCGACTCCGCTCTCTGAATCGTATAATAATTTACCAATCAAACACTAGCTGCTAATAAAATAAAACCCAACAGTAATAGTATTAAATTAATCAACATTTTCTCATCTTAATTTGCTCTCCAGCAAGCACCATCATGTCCAATTGTACCCATATGGATTCTCAAGCTTTAAAAATGCATGGTCACGTGCCACCTATCTCCATCTACACGGGGTTCGTGTGGTGGCGTGTCAATTGCAGGAGCAGTTGAAAGGGGGGGAAGAAAAAGGGTTAATCAAACTTTATTATAATTTAGAAGGCAGCTTTTTGATACTCAAGTCAATTTGGTGACTGGATCGAGAAAGAGTGGGAGATACTGATACAGTCATACTCTCTCTGTAAAGTGAAGAAAACAAACATATGCTAGAGCTTGCGTGGGTAACGTTCTCCATTTTTTGAATTTTTTTCTAGACAGCCCATCTGTCATTGTACACTTTCTCCTATATATAATTTGACACCTCAAAGTTTTACTATAATTTAATGCTGTATGATCACCGAGGAGAGGACTTTTTAAGCACCTAAGAACTTGTTAACTATAGGTTGTAGCATTGTAATTAGGGAGAGCAACAAGTACAGCGAGGCCTCTCTCTTTGTTTATTTCTTGTTCCTGTTCACATCTTCCCCTGTATTAAGAGAATCCAGGTCATCCTTCCACCTCTTAAGTTTAGATACAGCACTGCTTACTGCTTACTGCTCCCTGCTATGTTTGTTGCCTGTAGCTATACCTTGAGGTACGTACTCAGCTCAGTTTGAGCTTGGACTTTCTGTCGTACCAAGTGATAAAAAGGTCAAAAGGACGAATGAGATGACTATTTTTAACTTCGAACATTTAAATAATTATCAGCATAAGAAATTCAAAAGAAACTCTAAAAGAAGTGGGAAACACTGTGCATGTGAGTCCACAATGTTTTTTCTATTTTGCCCCTCTCATCACGAAAATAAAGCCTTGGAATCGGGTATTTTTGTCTTTTAAAGGGGCATTAAATATCTTTAAAAAAACATTGGGTGCACAGATTTTTTTAATTTTTTTCACAATTAATTCATTAAAATAACATTAGACAAAAAAAAATGTTAGTTTTTATCGTGATCATTTTGTTTTTTAAATAAATAATAAATAAAACTTTAATACTCTCGTGATAAAATAACATTAAAGCTTTCTTTGAGGGTCATTTTAGTGTTAGTATCAAGGTTTTTTGGTTATTTCGAGTAAGTATAGGGTATTTTTGTTTTTCAATAATATAAAATATTAAAAAAAATTGTGCCAACGAGTGGACGTCGAACGCTCCATTTGAGCAGAGCGTGGGCATCGTAAAATAGTCAAATGTTGTCTTCCAGTGTCTCTGTGGAAGCATCGCCGCCGAACCCTATTTTTTTCTGATGCGGCGCGTGTTGAAAAATATTTCATTACTTAAAATATAAGTTTATTCAAAACATCACGATAGAAAGCTAACATCTAAGTACAATTTAAACAATCTTACTTATAATAGATAAAAAAAAAAACTTTCTAAACGATTCTAAAAAAATAATAAAAAAAATTCTAAATAAAAAAAAAAATCCTAAATCAACTAGAAAACTAATATAAATCTTGCAAAGTATTTCCTGGATCTTATTGCAGGACCTTATTGTAAGGCAAAACTATCATAATTATAAGATTTGCCCTTTTTCATTTGAATTTTTATCAAACATGTGATGGACATTACCAAAGCATTGTAACTACTGGTTTCACACTTCAACCCTGCCAACTTTACATCTTAGAAATTGCAAAAACCAATTCTACTCGCAGATAGCAATTAACTTCAGCGGCAAATAGCAACATCATCTTCCCTTTGATGCGCTTACAATCCGTGCATGTAATGATTTTGCTTCCTTCAATGCATTTCCATTCTCTACTAAACAATTAATACAGGTTACTCGGCTAGTATGAACAAATACAAACTAAAAAATTGTTCTTCTCCATAAACAACAAGAATCAAGGTATCAACTACATCATTAATTTTGCACATTCTGTTTCCAATAATGTTGGCCGGTCTTCGGAGATAAAGTACCTGGAGTTTTCATAAGGTTAAGTGGAGCCACTGGATATCAGAAGTTACGAACAAACCGAAGAAAACTTATGATGCGGGTGGAAGCTACATTGGACAAAAATGACAAGGAATCACAAGGAAAGAGACAAAAATTTAATGGGTGAAGATAATTGCAAACGTGAATCCTGAATTCATAATTTATTTTTTGAAAATTAAAACATATAATAGCCATCTTCTTAAGAGGTTACATGACTTTTAAATATGTCAAAAAAATCTTATATTCCTTATAAAACAACTAGGAATATGAAATCATAAAGGAAAAAAAAAATCTAAATTACATCATACAATCCAGAAAAACATGAAGAAATACTGAAAATCATCTGAGAATATCAGTGTTTAAAACATGATTTTGAAAGATTTGATAGTTTGTTCAGCAATGTAATAGCTATTTTAGAAAAAATTTCATATAAAAATCACTCGTAAAAATTTATGTCTGACTCAACAATCAAATCTATTATTATCCTAATTTTAAAAAGCTAGTTAGTCATGACCGTTTCAAACATTTTTTTGGATCTAATTTATTTTATTGGTTTTTAAAAATATACGCTACATCATCTATATAATAACAAATTTCCATATAGTAATGTTACATCATCACCTGACCGGCTAGAACCGCCAACTCTACAAACCCGGCTACATCAACTTAATAGTACAATCTAGAGAGCTTCATCAAAAGCAAGTACAATCCATGTTATAGCAAGTGGGATAGCCAACTTATGCAACACCAGCAACTTTAACATGAACCCAAACAAGGAAATCATCGGCTAGACAGTGACAAATAGCCATTAATTCCTTGCTTCGCTTTAAGAATTTGAAAGGCTAATGGAACCGTACAGGTCTTGGTGTCTTTCATTTGATGGCAATAATACTCTTATGGAATACCCACTGTTTTGTTTCTTACCCGTTGAGATGAAAGAACCATAAAAAATTCAAAGAAGAAACAATTAATTAAGAATTTATAACGAACAAACACAAACCCATGTCAACAAAACCGAAGAATTACTTACTACTTTGACTGTAAAAATAATAAGTTAGATTCGTGAAGCCATTAACAGTAAGAAGTTCTCCAAAAACATGGACTTGTCTCTAACCATCCCAATTCTTTCCTTGACTTCTCCACCGTACTCAAATTGTTTTGAGTTTTTATCTAGGAAGATTTCTGCGACAAGATCAAGCGATCAAACATCCGGGCCCAACTTTGTATCTCTTTCCTATTTGAGGATCGTGGAGCCACTTAGCCCCGTTAGAGTGAAATAAAGAGTTACTGGATCCGAGGCCCGACTCGGACGCCCATTGAGTAACTATCTGTTTGTAGATTGAAGCCTGTGGACCTAATTAAGGACTCAGCGGTCAGAACCTTTCAAGAAAACAACCCCAGCTGGACCCAACCCTGACTGCCCCAGGCACTGGCGAAGGCGTTGTCCGGCTCATTACCACCTCAAATCCGTCACGTTACCTTACATCAAAAAACCATCCCGGCACCTCCAGATTCCAAGTAAACAGAGGTTGGGATGTAATGATTATTACAAGGACGTTTTATGATTTTGATGTTTAATTTCAAAGGTCAATGCTCTATCCTTTCCCAGATTCTAGTTCACATAAGAACACTGGCTGCATATGTAAACATGTCCTGAAAAACGACAAGAATTCATGACAGCGACTTCGAGTTGATCCTTTCTCTCTACCAGCTTGGCCCCCAGATTCCACGTACCAAAATAAAATTGACCCAGTAGATCCAACGTGTTCAACCCGCCGTCGCCTTCATTTTAGGTCAGGTTGCCCTTCTCTGGCCTCTAGTCTCTGCCTTGTGTTGGACATTTCTTCATGCGAATGGCTTGAAGTTTCCACTTGCCTATCTCTCTCTCTCTCTCTCTCTCTCTCTCTGTGTATTAGACTGCTCAACGTCCCCCCCCCCCCCCGTAGCTTATTAGCTACTCCGCCATTGTAGATTGGTCCATTGTTCCATTCTTACCCATACGGAAAGAAATGCTAATGATAGCCTCCGCCTAATACAAATAAAAATGGTGGTCACTGTCACCAAAGTGTCCCCATCACTTTTGCCGCCCGTTTTTCTTTTACTTCCCATTTGTAAACTTTATAGTTATCAAAAAAAAAAAAAATTATATTAATACTCTATCTCTACTTGCATTTTGGTAAGATAGTGTCGTCTATGTCAGAACAGTGCTGAAAATGGAATCCGTGAAAGCTTACTATGCGGCACTGTCCAGCTGCTGGTCGATCGATAAATTCAATAAAGGAGGACAATCTTGCAGGAACTTCCCTGGATCTTGAATATTGATATTAACTGAGAAAGAAAAAAAATGTGTTTAGACATGAAGTAGTGTGTGTGTGTATGCTAGCTTTTAGCCTTTTGTGCCCGCACGATGCCGTTGATGATTTTTAATCTAATTTTTATTTAATTATATAACAGTTAAAATAAATAATGAAATCTTTTTTTATCGACAACATTGTTTTTTCATAAAAAATCAAAATAAATAAGATAAATATTTGCAAGAATCTCAGTAGTTCAAAGGAGTGAAAATCTTTATTTATATAAGCAAAAGTCCCTTTTTCTTATTAACTTTTATTTTATGAAAACTTTTTTTTTTTCATTAGGAGCATTTTTTTTAGCAAAAACTCATCATAATGCAATGCTCATAAGAGTTTGAAAGATTTAAATTATGGAAAAGAAAATGCATTTCTTAAACTGAAGCCCATATTCTTTATTTATACATTTTTTTTATGAAAAAATTCTTTTTTTATTATTAACATTTTTTTCTATTAAAAATCCAAGATGATTGAGATATAAATTCACAAGAATCTCAATAATTTAAATAAATGAGTGAAATTTTTTTATTTATAGAAGCAATCCTCTCATTTCGTTATTAACTTATTTTCTTTTATGAAAATAAATTTTTTTATTAGTAGCATTTTTTTAAGCAAAAACTCATTATAATATTAAAAACAAGTTTCAACCCAAAACAAATCATAATTTTTATGTGGCTATATGATAAAATCAAAGAATACTAAAACCAACAATAAAAAGACTATTTAACTCCCATTGAATATTAATGTGCAACTTTTTTCCATTTATAACATATCAGGCTTCTATATAATTATTTTAAAAATGAAGCAAATATAAACATAAAAAATCTAACCTCATTTAAAAAGCATAACATAAAGAAGTGATTTGTTCAATAGCATTGCAATTATTAAATTAATTAAGAATTTATTAAAAGGTATTATAGGCCTCAAAGGTTAGGCTCATATGCCTAATCTAAAAAAAATAATAGGGTAGGCACCCATGAACATGGCCTCGGTAGACATGCCCTTAGACCTGGCCTATGTGCCTTCATCTTCTTATATATAGTAGATGATGCATTGTTCATCCAATGTTAAAAAAAAAAAAATTATAGTAAACAATGTGTTATCTATTTTAACAATTTTCTCATCACTTGTAGCGGTTGGAAAATTGAGTCAAATGGTTTTGACCTCATAAGCTCAATTTTAAGGCCATGTTAACCCATAAAATCTCTAAAACATCCCACAAACTTAAATCACCTACTTTCAAACTTCAAAAGACTCTAAAATCCCTTAAAAAGTTAAAGATCAAACCAAATATTAATAGGAATTGATATTTTATTTTTCTAATATCATTGATGGGAAAAAACACTACAAAATGGACTAACCTTCCTATGAAAAATTCATTGATATCAAAATTGATCTTTTTTATTGTCAGAATATGACCAACCAAATTCTTTTTCTCTTCTTGTTATTTTTTAGTGATTTTCTTTATCATCTCTCATAACCTAAGGACTAAAAATGATAAAATAAAGTTTTAGGATTAAAATGTAAAACCATGAAATTTAAAAGGAAAAGGATGGTTTTAGGTAGGGGTGAGCAAAAAAACTGAGAAACTGATTAAACAAAAAAAAATAACCAAAAAAATCGATTATAATATTTTTTTAAAATTTTTTGTTCGATTCGGTTTCGGTTTAATAAGTCTGAAACCGAAAAAAACCAAACCGACCAGTTCAGTTAAAAAAAGTACTATAAAAGCACTTTCTAATTTTTAACCCTAGCATTAGCAGTACCCGTCCTCTCCTTACTCCGCATCCAGCAGCCGTTCTTACCCTTTAACCCTCACAAGTCGCCCCTCTAGCCCTCGCAAGCCACAACTTTCAAATCTCAATCTCTTACACTCTCAGCCTGATAAAAAATGATTTCCCCATCGCTATACAAAACTTCATGGCCAGATCTAGTTGTCTAACAAAATCAAATTAATCAATCTTCATCTCTTAACTCTTGCAGACCAGTAGACCTTCAATAAGACTTCAATCTTCATCTTTAAATTTAACAAACTAGCCACCTCCCTCTCCCACACGAGCATGGAACACACCAGCCACCGCACCTAACCTCCAGATCTAGCAAACCAGTCACCTCCCTGACTCCCTTTTTCGCACCCGACCTTGAATCTTGTCACACCAGGTATATTTTTTTTCTGTCAATCTCTATTTTTATTTTTTTAACATATGTTTTATGTATTTTTTAAAGTGGTATGTCTTTACCAAAAATCAGAGTTGGAGCTTAGATTAGATTGGTATAATTTTCATTTATCGTGATGTTAATGCTTCCTGTAAACAATTGAGACTTGAGATGTCATAGGTGGTTTTTTTTCTAAAACAAATGATTTCATTATATTGTGGTACTGTGATCGACATGCTTCATGGGAGATCATTTTAATGTATTTCTTTTTTTTCTTATCAATAAATGAACTATAAACTTTTATGCAAGAAATCTCTCTATGACAAGAAAATCTCATCTGTATCGAGGACCATATATATTTAGATATATTGTCAGTGTATATATATTAACTTTTGCAGCTAAAGAATGCGCATCTTTTTTTTGTTTTGTATATTTGTAGACTATGATATAGTTAGAATATTATGTGGCAACATATTATACATGCGTTTCCCTTTCATTTTTGACATCTTCATGAAATGCCTTTCTTCTCTTTTCAGTGACCAACACCTTGTAGATCATTTTGGAGGGAAGCTTCATTTAGGCTATATACAAATTTGTGAGAAACTCACTGAGCTTCAGGTGTACAAAATGAAAAAATTGCTTGCTTGTACTATTTACCAATAAATCCATTGTCTTTCATAGTTTCATTTTTCAGATTAATTGTGCAAAATATCAAAATCATCTTAATTGCTTATGGTCTCCAATTTTCTATTGATGAAAATCATATGCTCAAAGTTTCGTTGTAGTTTAGGCATTAAATTGAAAACAATAACTAGAATTGGCATGTTGCGTTATGTGGGATAAATATAGTTGTTTTACCTCTTTGGGATGTATTTAAGTTGGTATTGTGAATATGTTGGCTCAGGTGTTGGTATAATGTTTCACATTCTATTATAGAGATTCCTAATTAGTATTTAATCTGTGAGTTTTTCTGACCTTGAAGAAGAATAATCTATTTTCAATTTTTCCCTATTTTTCCTTATTATAATCTAATATAGCTGTTGACTTTGATAGGGATGTAACTCTTTGAAAAAGACATTTGGTGTATTGGTGTCAAATATGCAAAAACACTGTCTAATCTGTAAAGTGTAAACATATTTATAATTTATCATTCTCATATAAATTATGGTTGTTAACATGTTTTCATTAGGTAATAATAGATGGAAAACCAACAACAATTCAAGCACTTATTTGTTGTCAAATTGGTTGCATCATGGACCAATTTCAATTGATATTAGAATCTTGATAAATGATTTTGAAACCTATGAAAACCTTGAGTAAGGTAATTTTTTTTATAAACTTGCACCTTTATTTTATGATTTATTAATTAAAGTGTTTTAATTCATCTAACATGTCTACTTTTTTATTTTGTAGAATTTAATGGAAAGTTACACCTAGCAACAGATAATAATTAGTTCAAAAGTCAGTTTAATGGTAAAATACTACTTTTTTATTTTTATATCTTCTAATTTAATTCATCATGTTATAATTCTAGATCTTGAATTCCAAGTTTTGATATTAATGGTATTAAGGAATCAAAGTGCAATGTTCTTGATATGTTTTTCGATTGGGATGATGTGCACAATAAAGATTTATATTTTTTGTATGAAGTGTTTTATGATAAGGTTATTTGTTTTTTTAAGTCCTTTCGAAGGCAATGCTTTGTAATTTAAATTTTAATTGGTGTGTGTGTTATTTAAACTTTTATGTAGGAGTTTTATTCCAAAAAAAATATTAGGAAGGCTTGCATTATATTAAACACAATATTAGCACTAATAATGTAATATAAATGAATATTCAATGTCAAAAAAATTAAATATATTCTAGAATATTTTAATAAAATTAGACAATATTAACATCAATTACAAGCTCATCAAAAAGTCTAAAAACAGCCCAAAAAACAATACAGGTTTTTTTTTGTAAAATAACCGATCCAAACCGAACTGAAACTGGTGGGTTAAAACTGATTTCAGTTTTATTTTTTTTTAAATTCAGTTTGGTTATTTTTAGGTAAAAACTTAATCGAACCGAAAATGATCACCTCTAGTTTTAAAGAATACCTAAAATTGGTTTATAAGAGTTTGGATAAAGCTTCCCTTTACTCTTTTCAGCTAAAATGGTTCAATTTGAAAACAATGTGCATTACACATCAATGAACTTTGTTTTATAATCAATTTCACTATTCTCAGGACACTTCAAGCAATATATGGTAGGACCAATGATTTTTCTATGAAAGAAAAATGTACCAAGAACTCAAAATATAACGGATATGTATAACAAAATAGATTGAGGATTATATGTGTAAATAAATGCTAAAAAAATATTTTACCACAAACCAAATACGAAGTTATGAAAATAAGAGACATGCATAGACAAAAATACCTTATCCACATATGAGTTAGACTATCAATCAAAACTCAGTTGACTTAAAAAAATGTTCCAAGATGTTAATTTTTAATAATGAGATGACAAAATCTCTAAGCTATTTAGGCCAACTTTAGTTAACTTGTAAACTCATGACTTTGACCCAACTAGGTTAATAAAATTTTATATCATTTTTTTATCTAATCATATGATAGCGAGAATTGAAGCTCGAGGCAAAGAAAATGAATAAACTACAAAAACGATTATGATGGGTTGTATAAAAAGAATAGTTTCTCATTTAAAAAACTTCGATGATCTTATTCGAAAATACTAAAAAAAACGTATGGTATAAATAAATAATATATTAATATGTTTATAATTTGTTTAATTATTTTATAAATTAATATACAAAATATATTTTTAAAAATTAAAAAATAAATATATACTTTTGAGTAAAGAAAAAAAAAAAAAACTAGGTGAGCACCCTGCCTTAAGTGGCCCAACACTTAAGTTTTCATTTGAAAACACCTTAAAAATACTTTTGGCCTTAAAAAATCTATTTGTAGGCTTAAACTTCAAAAAAATGGTTTTAAAATGCAGTATTAACTTGATTTCAAGAAAATTCACGAGCCCGATCTAAGAAATAAAATCATAGCCTTTCATACAGATACTTATTTCTATTGTAAAAGAATTAAATCAAATCAAATTTTAAAAATACCTCGTGAATTTTTGAAATTATTCTTTTCTTATTCATGCATTGTTTTATCAATTTTTTTTTATTAATAGCACGTTTTTGAATTAAAAATGAAGGCAATTAAAATAATTTTTTTTAATAAAAATCTCGATAATTTAAAATAAATAGAAAAGAATTATACCTCTTCAACCCAAACTACATTTTCTTATCAATGCATTTTATATGTTTTTTTTTTAACAATAATATTTTTTATTAGAAGCATTGTTTTTAAATTAAAGAACTTATGAGTTTCAATATAAAAAATATTAAAGAATATCCCAATATTTTGAATGCAATTGAAGGGAAAAAAGAATATTTAATCCAAGGAAATTTTTAATAAATATTATATATATATATATATATATATATGTATGTATATTATTGAATATTTATCACCAAAAATTTAAAATTTTTTACATATTAGTTCATATATAATAATTAATAAAATGATTGCTAATATTATTAGAAAATACTATAATATTGTTTGAAAACAAAGATAATTTATATTTAACTAAAATTAAAAACAAAAACTCAACTGTATAAAAAGAGATCGAGTTCTTAAACTTAGAAGGTTGTGCCTATAGTCTGGAATAATAATAATAAAAAACCCATGTATGAGTAAACTTGCAAGACTAGGCTCCCACGTCTTGCCCTTCTTATTTCTTTTTTGATTCAATAATTTGTTGTGTCCAGTGTTTTGTACTTTAAAAAGCAATCTTTAACTATTTATATTTAATCTGAAAACACTTTAAATATCTTAATAAATCAGTTTTGACCTAAAAAGCCTTTAAATAGAAAAAAAAAAACACTAAATGAAATGGCTAAAAACTTTTTAGCCCCTATTAATTTTTGTGACAAGCTAAAAGTTTAAAAATTCCTTAATATGACTCTTCTCTTAAAAAATAACACCAAAATCATATATTTTTTTTATGGTCGGAATGTTTCCAATTAATAATTTTCTCTTTTTTTTATTTTCTTATCACTTTTTCTTTGAAAATATAAGAACTGTGAAAAATAAAATAATGTTTTAAAATCTAAATATGAAATCCAGAAATAAAGGGAAAAAAAATAAGTAAATTAAGTATATTTTTGGATGAATTGGAAAAAAATATAGTTTTTTTTTTATCTTGATCACTCTCCTGTTAATTTTTTACATTATAAGTTTAAATATTATTTCATAAAGTTGGTCTTAATTTTAAATTTGAAATTTTATTAAAAACCTTAAATTGAAAATAATATGAAAAAAAGAAGAAGGAATTATAAATTATAAAAAAATTAAATAAAATGTTGAAATTAAAAAAAAAGTTAAATTGGCCAAGATAAATAATAAAAATCAGCATTATTGATTGAACAATAACATCAACAATAATTAATAATTAATAAGTATGCGAACAATACACGTATATCCCTCAAGGATTGGAAGTAGGATTTCTGAAGACACTTGTACAAGGGCAGCACTACGTGTCAAACAGATAGAAGGCAGCAAAAAAAAAGCAGAATAGGACAAAAACCTTTTTGAAATTAAAAGAAAAAAAACTGTCCACTGACGATTCTAGAGTGTAATTGTTTTTTAAAATATTTTTTTATTTAAAAATATATTAAAAAAATAATTTTAAAATTTTAAATATTAATATATTAAATCAATCTAAAATTAAAAATTAAAAAAATTAAATTAAAAAGCAAAAAAAACCCAGCTATGGGACTACGGTTCCCGAGCAACAATGAGCACGTGTCGTCTGTATTTAAAACAGTCTTTCTAGTTTCTACCTTCAACCATAGAGCTCTCGACACGTACCTACTGCCTGAAGCCCCCACCCAAACTCCAAAAGAAAATGACGGCAAAAAAATGGACGCTCCGTTTTGACCCATTGCAGCTGGCATAATATCATTGGGTGGCGTGTTAAGATACTTGTTCCTAGGCAACTAATCCTATTGGATGGGGCTGGAAATACTATTCCATTTTAAAAAAAAATTAATGTTATTTTGGACAGATAAAACTAAAGATATTCAATTGATGTATGGTGGGGTAACAAAGTCAGGCACGTTAAGCTGAGACTGCGACTCACTCCTTCGCTCGCTCACCTAACTCTTCTTAAATACGGCTCAAGTCGACGACTTGTTTGCATCAAATGCCAACAATAGAGGTCCCAAACCGCCAACTATTTTAGTGAATTGCAGTTTGTTTTTTATAATATTCGAATAATATATATTTTTATTTTTAAAAATTTATTTTTAACGACAACAACACATTAAAATAATTTAAAAACATAAAAAAATTAATTTAAAACTAATTTTTCTTAAAAAAATACAGCTGAATAACAATACTAGACAAAACCTAAAGTTAAAACTCCATTTGCTCTTGCGTTCACACATGGCTTTCACAAGTACTTGAATTTCTTCTTATAAAGCAAAGGAGATAGATTGTTTACAACCTTTATTGATCTCTGACCACCAAATATGATTAGCAATGTATTTATAAATATAATAATGAGTATTTTTTAAAATATTTTTTACTTGAAAATACATTAAAATAATATTTTTTATTTTTTAATACTTTAATAAAATGTACATACAGATTAATTATACGTTCCTGAAACATCCTGCTACTGCAAGAAGTGTCGGAAATGACCCTGTAATAACAGCTCCATTAGTGACAAAGCATTCGGTTTATTTTCTATTCCTGGTGAGATAGAGCGTATGCAGCCAGCACACCATGCTTCGCAGAAGACACGTGTAAGCTATGCCAGCGTGGGAAGACAACGACTGATCAACTGCAAATGGAAGAATGCAAGTGACATGTCTGAATACTATGAAGAGTATCATCAACCAAGATGGTCACAGATCGATAATCTGTCTAGCAAATCTGGTGAGTGAACCTGTAATCCTAACTCTGAAGACGTTTGATGTAGGCTTTCTTAAAATTATGAAAAGAACATAAATGCCTGGTTATAGCTAAGTGGCACCATATCACTCCCGTTGCCGACATCAAGTTAAAAATAAATATTTTAAAACTTGCTTGTGTTTTAAAATATTTTTTATAAAAAATTAATTTTTTTATTAAAATTTTTATTTTATGTTTTCAAATTATTTTAGATTTGTGTTAATATATAAAATAAAACTTTTAAAAAAAAATTTTTGTATGAAAAGATAATAAAAAAAAAGGGGTATATTATTTTAATATATTTTAAAAAAAAACTTTTTAAAAAATAATTATTACCACACCATCGTAACAAAATAAAAAACTAAGGGCGGTTTTAACTCAAATCACTTAAAATGTGCTTCGATTTCTATCGACGTTGAAAGGGAAAAATGGTGCCCTCTTCTCTTCTCTTCGATTAACATTAAGGTTCGATCTAAATGCAAAAAATTGCAAAGTGGGTCAATGTAATCTCTCTACAAATCAGCATCAAGGTTATGCCTGCAGCACATGAACATTTCGAGTGAGAGCAGTAACAGACCTCGACAATTCAGTTCAGTTAGATGCCAAAATCAATCTATTAACATCTTAACCAGCGAGGTTCCAGTTGTTCTTCTTCAAAGACAAAGGCAATAGAGAGAAGAGAACAAACAAATAAATCCAAAGTGATTTAGAATCGACATAGCTTGTCATATGGACTTTTTGGTTCCCAGAAAAAAGGTTTCACACAGTGTGTACGAGAGAAAATCTCAATTAATTAGTTTAGGTAATGGAAACTGATAGAGACTTCATCTTGAAAAGTATTTTAAGCTTGAATTATGCAAGATTCTCCAATCAAAAGTTCGAAATTCATATGTATTAGTATGTTTGAAAATGTGATAATAATTGTTATTTAAAATATTTTTTTTTAAATATTTTAAAATAATATTATTTTTTATTTGTTAAAAATTATTTTTAACATCAGTACATTAAAATAATCTGAAAATATCAAAAAAAAAATTAATTTGAAACAAAAAAAAAATAAAAACTTTAACGTTTCAAAAGCAATTTTAAAAAAATTTGAACTTTTTTATTTTTTTATTTTAAATTATTATTTTTTTGATATTTTCAGTTAATTTTGATATGATAATATAAAATATAATTTTTTTAAAATAAAAAAATTTTTTTTAATATATTTTTTAATAATAAACATTTTAAAAAACAACTCTTACGGTATTCTCAAATTCCGCTCAAAACTTAGGGTAACTTATGGGAGAAGTTTGTGTTATTTTAGATATTTATAAATATATATAAGAAATTACAAAGTCATTGATGAGAATAAACAAGCCGGCTTGAATAGGCCACCTAAGCTAAAGGCCCATCCATGAAATTACTCCAAGAAATGAAAAAAAAAAAAATTTGAAGCACATATAATGTCCCAAGGTACCATAAGAAAAGCACTGGAGGTTATCACGCTGGATATAAAGCCCTACAAACTGAAGATAAAAAGCAGCAACTAAGCCATTGCAGTCAGACCAGGAACCAAGACCTGCACACACAAAAACTTAGCTAATAAATAACATTCACCTATAGCTCACAAATACTCTTAACAGTTCCAAAATAATCTCCTATGACAAACCATATTTGATATTTGAATTAAAGAAATAGAATTTCCTGAAGGCAGTTGAGGATCCCAACAACAAGATGTTTGATGGAGGAGAATATTCACCTTCGGCGACAGAGCCTTTTAGCTGCATGAACGGTGTCACAACCTCAAGAAAGAAGAAGAACAAGAACAAAAGGAGGTTTAGTGATGAGCAGATTAAATCGTTGGAGTCTATGTTTGTATCAGAAACAAGGCTTGAGCCTCGAAAGAAGATTCAGCTGGCAAAAGAGCTTGGATTGCAACCACGACAGGTTGCAATATGGTTTCAGAATAAGAGAGCTAGATGGAAGTCTAAGCAGCTTGAAAGAGACTTCAGCATACTACGAGCCAATTACAATAGCTTGGCTTCCAGGTTTGAGACTCTGAAGAAAGAGAAGCAAGCTTTGGTAATACAGGTACTATACTCATAATTTTTTTGTGTTCACCTGGTTGGGGGAAAAACAGAAACATTCATGTGCATACTAACCAAGAATTTTCCAAAATTTGACAGTTACAGAAGATTAATGATTTGATGAAGAAGCCAGGAGAGGAAGGAGAGTGTTGTGGCCAAGGACCAGCTGTGAACAGTATCGAAGGCAAATCAGAGAATGCAGACACAACTATGGGTGAATCAGAAACGAATCCTAGATTGTCAATTGAAAGACCAGAACATGGATTAGGAGTCCTCTCATATGAAGATAGCAGCATAAAAGCAGAGTATTTTGAACCCGAAGAAGAACCGAACCTAATTAGTATGGTGGAACCCGCTGATGGATCATTGACATCACAAGAAGATTGGGGGAGTTTAGACTCTGATGGCCTCTTCGATCAATCAAGCAGTGACTATCAGTGGTGGGATTTCTGGGCTTGATTGAAGAGGAAACTCAATGAAGCTTGATACAAATTTATCAATTGTCCTTGTATTGATGAACTCCAGCTCTTGATGAGGCAAAATTCAGAGAGACCATCGGAGAGGAACGCTTCAGAGGAAGGCATCAATTGACGTGACAAATTTGGATTTTGTTGTGAGTATGGAGATTCAAATTGTCTTCTTGGTGCAACTAGAAAAGCTTCCGCTCTAATCTTACCTCTCCGAATCTGTCCCACACTAGAGTCCCTACTGGTCTGGGCCTCGAAAGATGATGTCCATAAAAAATGGAGAAAATAAAGGAAGCCGTGTAAGTAGTAAGCTAGTGTGCATAAAAGAGTTGCTTGTATGTGGGGGGGAGACGGAGAGAAATGCTGCATTAGAACTCCGATATAGAGACATGTTCTCTCCAATCTTTAAGGGAGTTGCTGTTGTGCTATCTTATATGCAATTCAGTGTTTTCTTTTTCCCAATAGTGGTTCAATGTTTGCAGATAAATTTCATTATGAATATATGATCAGAGGGATCCCAAATTAAAGTGCACATATTTTGAATTGCGCCTAGTAAAAACAAGTAATGAAAACTATAGGGTTGAAATCAAAGGTACATGGTGATTCAGGAGATATACAAAAAGCAGCCATGAAGTAACCATACAATTTCAGGAGAATTATCCGCCTGCTTTGCAAATTGCTCTTCTAACATTTGAATATCCCACTCAGATAAACTAAAGAACATTAGATGCATCTCTAGAGAATGGCTAAATAACATCTATAGGACATTAGCAAAGCCTTTATGTTGCATAATTGCAGTTCATGCCAAAAAAGGCAGCCTTAATGAAACATGCAACACTACGGTGTTGCATTTCAAGTGCTGAAAAAGATGCTGTTTTGAGTACTATTCAATGGTTTTTGACATCTTTATTATAAAAACCATCCAAAGCACCTATAGAAGCATCAACCTGATGCTTCTTCAACCCAAAAGCACATTCCAAAACACCAGAAACACGCTACCAAATTGGCCCTAAGCTATCCATCATGTAGAGAAGTTGTGGGCAGTAATCTTGACTTAAAGCTCTCATATGCTGATGGAATCTTGTGACAGCAGAATGTTTTAATACGCACCGTACTAACCTTGTACTGATGCTATTTGCTTATTCTAAGAGGGTACGACAATTGATCTTAACATTCCGTTCTCCTAGACCCACCCGCCATATCAAAAACCTAAAAGAAAAACGAAGTTTCTACTATGGACCAGGATTTTAATCATGCGAATGTCTATCTAATCATTTTAATGCTACCTAAAGCCAATAAATTCAAAGATCAAAGAGCTTCACTTCAAATTTTTGTGCCAATTCAATCAAATCAGACATTAAGATCCCTTTAAAAGGAAAAAAAAAAATATTTAAGCACAGCAACCAGCCATCTCCATTATGGCATCGCGCCACCTCAAAGAATAGTTAACAACAAGCAGAGATGCTCCATAAATCAATGCAATGCAGTTCAGACAATCTCACCTTCAATTCCGGATTTTGAATCCAAAAATCGTCAATTCAATCGGCAAGAGATCCTCCCTACTCGAAGAACATCTCTGAAAACGAATTTGAGCCAATCAGGCGGCTGGCATTGCATGATTTGAGCTTATGGCGGGATGATTTGGTCAATAAAAGGGTCCCACTTTCTTCCCAGTAACCAATAAACGGGACCGTTTAAGGAAAATGAGATTCAACAAGCAACACGTCGTTTGTAACAAAAGGTATGTATGTATGTATCTCCCCATTCGACCAGCTGAAAATCTCCCCTCCTCCTCTCAATGGTTTAGTAAAGTGGGTTGCCGTACAGAGAGAGAGAGACAGAGAGAGTGATGAACGACCTGTCCAATGCAACTTTGAGAGAACATAACAGCCACAGCTGCAAGCCAATACCAAGACTAGCAGTCTGCATTTTACTACTTGTATTCTTTGTTGGGCTTTCAGTTTCTGTTTTTATACTCGTTGTGGTCCATAATGTTTTCTTCTTTCTTTCTTTCATCTTGCTCTTTGCTTTAGTTCTTTCCTTTTTAGCTTGGAATAAGCTTAATTGGAGACGTAAAGCTGCTGTCTTTTGGTGTCTTCGTTCTTTTCCTGATTCTGACCTTGCTGCTGCTACTGAAGGACAGCTTGTTAAAATTACTGGGGTACTTCCAAACTTTTGATCTCTATTGTCTTCCTTTCATGAGCCTGTTTTTGGTGGGTTTTTGTTGTTTCGCTATTTGATGTTGTTGCTTAGGGGAAAAAACACGAAAAGAAAGGGAAATGCTTGCTGAAAATGGCAGGATTTTTAGAGCAAACAGACATAGGATTGCTGGCGTATTATTTTTTATTTTCTTTTATCTAGGTAACCGTTTCTTCGTCTTTAACTTAAATGGTTTCAATTGAGGGGTTTCAATCCGTTGCATTGTTCAATATGAACATAAATACCTTATGGGGTTTTTGAAAAATTGGTTTTGGATGAGTTGCTATTGAAGGAAAAGCATGGGGAATGTGGTCCGGTGATTATCAAATTGAAGTGAATAGGTCAAATGGCAACCAAAGGATATGCTATCTGTTATGGGAGCGTGGGTGATTTTCTTATTTCTAATTTGCTTTTCCATATATTTTTTTTGTGAGATTGGATGCCAATGGATTCTCTTTCTGATTTGATGTTATACTTTTAGTGAAACAGAAAATGTGGATCCAAGGTTGAGGGAAACTTTTATATCTATATATTTGAATGTAGGTGATCACATCTTAATTGGATTTTTAGCTTTCTTGCCTTTGCAGATTGATCGGCACTTGACAGAAAATAGTATCAGTAATTTTTTGATTTAATGAAACATTCCAGATTCTGTAGTAAAAACTTAGAAATATGATGACAATGCTGCCTTGTTACTTGCCAAGCATTGAATGATTGGAAACTTCACTGATTATTTATTTATCTATTTTATGTATGTGTTGCCAATATTAGTTTAACTAATATGGCTCAATATTGTCTAGAAAATTAAGCACGCGGTTTTCATAGCACAGATAGCTGTCTGAGAAAGTCATGATAACTTAGGCATTAGTTAAAGAAGCTCATTGCATGATGGAAAAAGATAAGCCCGTCCTGCTAATCTTGCCTTTATTACCCTGATCTGAGATATCACTTAGCAGAATATTTTCTGGCTGACAAAGGATCAATTGTTTTTTTTTTTAATCTTTTGTTCATGATTTTAGCTGGTATCCTGTGGAAGCGTTTCCCTGGAATCTTCATATGAGAGAGCTGCCAGATGTACCTACGTATCTACTCTTTTGTATGAATATGGAGGTTTTGGAGTGAAGCCAATGAATGCTAATACATCATGCTTACAGTGGAATCTAAAATATTGTGAGGTACGGATATCTCTTTACTCACGAACTTTTACAATTAGAACGATTACTTTATTTATATTTTCTACTGGGTTGATAGCTGATGTCAGTTTCCTTTCTGATTCACATAACTTCACTTTAAGTAGTTAGTTGTAATTACAGTCTATGTCTACAGAAAACTAGAGATGCGTTGTACATTTATTGAATATACTTGTCTCTCGATCTTAGTTTATTTTTGTACATTTATTAATTTTTGTGAAAAAGACGATTACCAAGCTATGATAAACCAAACCGGAGCTTAGAGAAAGAAAATGTGAAACAACCCTTTACTTCAGCATTATGCACAACGTGGCTGTTATTAAGGCTCAAGCCTCCAATCTTATGGTTGCAACTCTTGCACCAAGCAATGACACCCTATAAATGGAAGAACAAAATCTTAGCATAATATTTCTTGCACCAAGCAATGACACCCTATAAATGGAAGAACAAAATCTTAGCATAATATTGCTCATTGTTTTAATCAGTTCAGCATCTAATTCCACCTTCCCTATTTGTACTCTCTTTTTTTATCAAGAAATTGGCATTCTAATTAGTTTCACAGTCTATGGACACGTTGTTTGATTGTCGTGCTGCAATTTTTATGATAAAGCGTGTGGCAGTTATGAATGCTGTGCCATTGTTCTGATAGCTAGCTTCACCTTGTTGAATTTCTCCTGCCTTATCACTTTTTTTTTTCTTTCCCTAATTTCTGCATTTTTTAAACTTCCCTGATTCTGGCCTCTCCCCTAGATTGTGGCCCAGATTCTGGCCTCTGCCCTAGATTTTCCCGTCTCTGATGCTTCACAAACTATTTAATTTGACCTAATTCTGTTTGCAGTCAAGATATCTTTGATAGTGTAAATTGATGGTCATGAAGAGACCATAGGATTGCTGCTCTTCTGTCAGTCAACATTTCACTACATTTTTGTAGTGCCCTCCTCAATAAATCATTCGACTATGAATTACAATTTGTAAAACATGAAATCTGAAGATCAGATAATTAATTTATCCAGGTGATGAATCACTTACAGTATTTGATATAGGTCTGATATTTGACACTTTCCTATTGTATTAAAAGCAGGTTAACATCTTCTTTGGATCTTGCTCATGCAGCAATTAAAATTGGACAAGCATGACTGTATAATATATTATATGTTGATGCTTGGTTTAAGAAATAGACCATCCATTTGTCAGGATTTGAGGCGACATGTTATTGTTAAATTCATCATGAAATCAATTTCATGTTTTTGGCATGTACGTCAATAAAAAAGCTGTGTGGCTCTTTCCACTAGTTCAGTTCCATATTAATGCTGTGCATGAATCTAGAAATCATGGTGAGTCATTTTTATTTTTGGAAGTTTGATGTTGTTCTGTTTGGAATTTCTACCTGACAGAGGTTCTCCACAGACTTCTACATAACTGATCGAAAGTCTGGTATCAGAGCCATGGTAAAAGCTGGTTCAGGTTGTAAAGTTGTTCCCTTGAT
This sequence comes from Populus deltoides, assembly GCA_015852605.2. Taxonomy (NCBI): domain Eukaryota; kingdom Viridiplantae; phylum Streptophyta; class Magnoliopsida; order Malpighiales; family Salicaceae; genus Populus; species Populus deltoides. The sequence continues at coordinate 13,969,044 of CM027571.2, read as the reverse complement.
TGTTGAGAGCAAACTTGTGACTACAAGGCAATGCAGAACCATATCTTCTCACTTGAGGAAATGGTTGCAAGAAAGAAACCTGTCAGCCGAGGCCCGCCTACTACGTTTGGAAGAAGGGTAATCTATTAACCTAGGTCTTCTGTTGCTTTTGTGCATACTTTGCAGAAGCTTACGAGCTGGAAATTTCTGTCTGTTTCGGCAGGTACGTACAAGAAGGCAGCTTTGTTACCGTGATTGGTGTTTTGCGTAGAAATAATGATATTTCGATGATTGTTCAGCCTCAAGAGCTTTTCTCCACAGGATGCCTGTGGCAAAAGCTTTTGCTCCCTGTGGATGTTGATGGGCTAATCCTGGGGTTCCCAGATACTGCTGGCCTTAACATGAACCCAGGTTACACACAACACTTGGAACAATAATGTCAAACCTCTCAGAAAATTAGGAATAGGTAGGTTTTGGATCTTGTTGATAAAATTGATTTCTCCTAGAAGTTTATACTTTCTGTTACACCTATGCGATTTCTTTTCTACGTTCTTCTAGGTGGTTCTTTTCTGATCTTCATGCCTAGCCGCTCCCTGGTCCAAAGATTCTTGTGCTTACCATCTAAAAATGACCCCTCAAAGACCACCATGAAATGATGAAGATTTATAGGGATTGGAAGAAACTTCTTCCGTGGGCAGGGCATGGGTGGCCTGAACTCCCTATACCGGATAGCAATAATTTTCAATAAAAAGAAGAGATGAGTAAAACAGCATTTAATATGGTCACTGGAAATTCTTAGCAATTAAAATTCGTAGAATTTGCAGTAAACTTCTCGCCCAACATAGCTCGCAAGCAAGTACCATGTAAACCAAGGTCCTCCGGAGTTCGCTGGATCAGTGTGAGGGACATGAGCCCACCTGCAGCTCCTCAGATCTCCGAGGATACCCCCGGTGCCTGCTTGAATGCTTCTTAGTATTCCAAGAAAACAAATGAAGACGAAATCCTCGTAATAAAAAAACTAATCTTGCATCAAACAAAAATCTTCAGTAACATTTCTTCTCGAAGGCTAGTTGGAGGATGGGAGTCAGTCCGTCTTTTCAAGGTAAACGCAGTAAAAAGACAAGTCGTTCTTTGAGAAACCCAAAATGTTTAAGCGACAAGTCTCTTACTCCATCAGCAATGACACATAAAGGAAAACCTGGTGGTGAAAAGAAACAATAATTAAAATCAAGAGAAGGAAAATAATGCAGAGGGTTTCTTCAAAGACAATCTTCTTCTCTATCCTTAAAGGGCCGAATAATTACAGTGCCTCGCTTCACTCTAACGTCCTTCTCCTCATACACAGACAACAACTGCACCAAAACCCCAGCAACAACATATCAAACAAAACAACCAATGAGTTTGGTCTTATTTCTCTTAAAACCCAACAACCACAACCACACGAACAGGGCAACAAAGTCGATGAATTTGCAAGCGATGTCGAGAAGGTATATAGATTACTCAGGAAATTTCACTCTAGAGTTCCTAAATTAGAACTTGCTTTACAGGAATCTGGTGTTGTACTGCGTAATGGTCTCACTGAACGTGTCTTGAATCGCTGCGGCGATGCTGGGATTTTAGCTTATAAATTCTTTGTCTGGGCATCGAAGCAGCCTTGTTATAGACATTGTTATGAGAATTATAAGGCTATGATTAAGGTTTTGAGTAAAATGAAACAATTTGGTGCTGTTTGGGCTTTGCTAGAGGAAATGAGGAGAGATAACAGTGTGTTAATAACGAGTGAAGTTTTTGTTGTTGTTATGAGGAGGTTTGCTTCTTCTAGAATGGTGAACAAGGCAATTGAAGTTTTAGATGAGATGCCAAAGTATGGATGTGAACCTGATGAGTATGTGTTTGGTTGTTTATTGGATGCTTTGTGTAAGAACGGTAGTGTTAAGGAAGCTGCTTCTCTTTTTGAGGATATGAGAGTGAGATTTAGTCCAAGTCTGAAGCATTTTACATGTTTGTTGTATGGTTGGTGTAAGGAAGGGAAGTTATTGGAGGCTAAACATGTGTTGGTACAAATGAGGGAAGCGGGGTTTGAGCCAGATATTGTGGTGTATAACAATTTGTTAAGTGGGTATGCAACGGCTGGGAAAATGGGGGATGCTTTTGATTTATTGAAGGAGATTAGGAGGAAAGGATGCGACCCTAATGCGACTTCTTATACCATTTTGATTCAGGCACTTTGTGGGCAGGAGAAGATGGATGAGGCGATGAGAGTATTTGTTGAGATGGAGAGAAGTGGTTGTGATGCTGATGTTGTGACTTATACTGCTTTGGTAAGTGGCTTTTGCAAGTGGAGGATGATAGATAAGGGATATCAGATTTTGCAAAGCATGATACAGAAAGGGCATATGCCCAATCAATTGACTTATTTGCATCTGATGATGGCCCATGAGAAGAAGGAAGAGTTGGAAGAGTGCAAGGAATTGATGGGGGAGATGCAAAAGATTGGTTGTATTCCAGATCTTAGTATTTATAATGTAGTGATTAGATTGGCCTGCAAGTTGGGGGAGGTGAATGCTGGTGTTGATGCTTGGAATGAAATGGAAGTAAGTGGCCTTAGTCCAGGACTTGATACTTTTGTTATTATGATTAATGGGTTTCTAGGGCATGGATACTTGGTCGAGGCTTGTCAGTATTTCAAAGAAATGGTTGAGAGAGGTCTTTTGTCTAGTCGTCAATATGGCATACTGAAGGATTTATTGAATGCCTTGCTGCGAGGTGAGAAGCTTGAATTGGCTAAAGATCTTTGGAGTTGCATTGTGACTAAAGGATGTGAGCTTAATGTGGATTCATGGACAATTTGGATTCATGCACTGTTCTCAAATGGGCATGTGAAGGAAGCATGTTCATATTGTCTGGACATGATGGATGCTGATTTAATGCCAAAACCAGAAACTTTTGCTAAGCTCATGCGTGGTTTAAGGAAATTGTATAACAGACAGTTTGCAGCAGAGATCACAGAGAAGGTGAGGAAGATGGCTGCGGATAGACATGTGACTTTCAAAATGTATAAACGACGAGGGGAGAGGGATTTGATAGAAAAGGCCAAGGCGAAAAAGGATGGGAGAAAAAGAAGGGCCCGCAGACGCCAGTGGGGTGGCGGTCATAATAGAGCTAGCATTTTGTAGTTTTTGTGTTGGACTGTTATCAAGCGACTGGATTGTTTTATTGGATTGCTTTCGAGTCTGTGTGCTTGCTTGCCCTGGTGTGACATGGAGCTGCTTCAGTCTTTAAAGTATGCTTTTTGCCCCTTCTTCTGTGCCTTCTTCTTTTGTTCTGTTTTGTTTTCCCTTTCTTTTGGGTAGCAGGTAGTAAACCAGATAGGTTATGAGTCCCCTGGTGACTTTTTCCCCTATATTCCATGTCTGAACGTGCATTGCTTTGTTTAGGGAAGATGTGCTAACAAATAGGCGCCAGCAAATTGTATCTTGTCTATCACTTTTGTAGGACGAAAACATAGTAGTATCATGGGATTGCACTTGTGCATGTGCGAACATCTTAACCCAGTCTGTTTTTAAATAGTTCGCATCTCACTTCATTCATCTTTTGTCCAGCATGCGAATGGAACAAGGGCTCTAATATGTTGCTCCAGGAAAGGTGACAGTTGAGAACACTCCAGACTAAGACTGCTGAAGAATATCAATTGTACATTCATGCATCTAATGTACATGATGTTGCTTCTAAATTAGACATTCTATCCTTATTGCTGTCATCCAAACCATTTCGTGTTTGTGACTGACTTCCCCTGCTCAAGTGATGGAAAAGACGCTATCAGTATTACCAATATGATAATGGTTCTTCAAATGTTTTTCTTTTTAGTCTTTCTTATTGTTTTGTTTTCTGGTTATCTTTACTATTCTGTTGAATTCAGTGGTAGTGGCTGTTTATGCAGCTGTTGCCCGAAAGGCAGATGATATGATCTCCTCTTTTTTTCCCAATTCAATTATGCTTTTGGTGCGCTTTAGAGTCTTGTATTTATTACAATTGAAGTCTCCTGATTCGTTCCTTGCTGTTACACATCCCTTTTCCGGATAAATTATTCTCAGAAAAGCTTACTTCGTACAGGAAGGTATTCAAGTTAATGACAATGCCCATCTTGTTTATCTGTCTCTTTAAAGATCCACACTCCTGCATATGCATAAACCAGGAGGGATATGAAAGAGAAAGAAAAAGAAATCTTCAAATTGACGATACTACGAGTTCAGGAGTCATAAAAGCTCGTTCATGACATTTTCCGGTGCTACTGTCCCAAAACCTTCCTCTTTGGGTGAGTTTGTCACGATTCCCTTCTTGCTCTCTCATTGTAGGTGATATAACATGGTATTCCCAGACTTGTATTGCTTCTCAAACTGGGCATGCTTCGTTGCAAGAGTGAAGCCTGGAGATTCATGAGCGCTCTGTCTTGCAGCAGGCAGAAGTATAAACAGACAACGTACAATACCCAGAGTCGGAGATGAGTCGAATAATAATTTCTTAAAAGTCAAGCACAAACCCAAACAATCAACAGTCGTCTAAGTTTGTACATCGTCGATGCGTTGCATCCACATAAACAGCGATAACTGCTCCTCGCAAAATCTAACGCTTAACTTGTCCAAGCTATTTACCGATACAAGTCAAATTATCACCATCAGTTCTCTTTTCATCCACATAGCATCAATCAATCAGAGGCAGTTTACACATGGTTAAAACCTGACCAGCAACATCAGCATGCAATCTTGAAAAATCAAAGCATAATAAGAAGAAGAAATGAAAAATCAAAGCACAATTTATGTAAAGTTCCAAAGCCAGGCGGTATAACTTGGCGAACATATGATATCTGGTATCCAAGGTTGTTATCATTACTCTGTTATAATGAGAATGAATATGAAGGAACAGCTCGCGTAATCTTGACATTAAGATTGTCATATCTAGCCAAGTGATTTTGGGATTCAAGATACCCCTCATGTTGATAAACAAAACTGGTGGTGAAAGAACTATAAACCATAAGGTTAGTTACAAGTTCATCTAAACATCTCCCTTGCACATGATTTAATGTACAGACTAATACAAAACAGCCAGCGTGAGATTTTGCATAATCAGGTCCTCTTGATCTTTGAAAAGGTTCCATTCTCAGAAAAATAGGTGCTTTGTGTCCCACTGCCAAGTTGGTGCGCATGAGCTTGTGGATTTGTGAGCTCAATCCCCTGTTAAAACAAGATGATAATTGTAGTAAGCACTTATCTACTATTTTATGAGCTTAGTTTTGTTATGGAAGGCCTGTTCTGGGTTTGATTGACATATGGTAAAGCATAACTTAAAAAATTTATAGTAGTAAAAAGTTCAGAAGGCATGGTGGAAAATTTTCCTGGCAAATCTTCATTGAAATAGGCCATGATCAACCCTCAACTTCAGATGCATGATGAAACCAATTTTACTGTTCTATTACAGTCTATGAGGATGAGAAATCTAAACAGCTTTTCTTACTACGAATCTTTAATTCTCTGATATTGGTAGATTCAACCCTGAACCCATTCCCTGTCACCACTAGAACCTAATGCCCAGAAAAAAAATTGACGTTTTATACATGGCAAGAGGACAAGAGAAAGTGGAAAACCATGCAACATCCAATCTAAGAAGCAATGTTCTACGATCCAAAGCTTCATCACCTAACTGCTCTAACAAACAGCAATGGATTTCAAAGGCAAATCTGGCCACAAGTATTACACAGGATCAACATGAAAGTACAGATTTCTACTTCTAAAGGATTCATAACTTGATTTCTGTTCTTTTGGATCAAGTGAAAGCCATATAGTGCTTGATTTTTTTTAAAATTATTCAATCTCATATAGAAACTTAAAATTCTTAAAAGACAAATTTCCCAATGTCAACTAACATTCCAAGAATTGAAACCCAGAAACTATTGCAAAAGGTCCGGTGAACTATTCTGTTCACTGTCAAGTTTGGGGATAAATTTGTAGAGTCTGGGCTAAATACACTTTTCCTTCCTTTGTAAATCTTTCTCATCAGTGCCAGCAGCACCAGCTTGAATTTGTTATTCAAATTACCATTGATAGAAGCAATGCATAATCAAAATAGACAAAAAAAATACAACAAACCTGAACAGGAGTAAATGCCAGACTTGAGGTGAGGCCAGAAGTAGCACCACTGCTTCCATAATTCTTCTCCTTGAACCTAAAAACAATAAGGCCATGAATGGTTGAGATGGAATGCAAACAGTTTGACCAATTTGAGTTCCAAGCTAAAGTCAAGAAAAATTAAAGAGAAACTTTAAGACTCATAAAACTGCAGCTTGATGGAAAAAGAATAAAGATTCAAAAGAAGCAAAAAGGGGTTACTTCTTAGCAACTTTCGCTGCGAGTTTGCTCTGACCAATTGATACACGCAGCTTGCCATTCCCAGCCTGACCAAGCATACCATAACCTTCCCCCAGCCCATCACCTAAGTGTCAAGGAGAATTTGCAAACCAAAAGAAAAGAATTTAAAATATATTCTAGATCTATAACAACAGACATAATAATAATAATAATAATAAAAACCTTGCCAATTAGTTTTCCTTGAAACTTTCATTCTTACAATGAATTGAAAAAAATAAAGAATACAATATGTAGGAAGTTTAGCAACATAATTTTCCAAAACAAACCAGTAGGTGGAAAGGAGGGGGTATTATGTTTGTATATATTTCAGTGATGGCAAAAGGTCTATTTTCCTGCTTATTGAGCACTTAAAGTGACGAAAGAGCTAGCTACTCAGAATTATATCAGAATATATTATGAGGTATAGATTCACAACTATTTCAGAATCTCAATAGGCTAAAGAGAAGAATTTACCCAAAGAACTCTCTTCAGGCACCCCAAATTGCATCCTATTGGCAAGCTTCCTCATGTCTGTTATCGCATATCTGGAAAACCATGCGCTATGAGGTTACCCAAGATTCAAAGAAAAAAATCACCTAATAACAAACATATAAAAACAAAAACCTACACTACCTTTCTTTCATCTTCCTTAGGCGCCGCCCACCTCTCTTTTTCTTAGGTTCAGAATCAGGAACTGGAAGTGGTTTAGGTTGCTTAGCAGGAGGAGGCTCTTGCCACTTCTCTATTTTCTTGTGAATCTCTTCCCTAAGGGTTCTTCCAGTGTTTCCTGATGGATCTCCTCTAGTAGAATCTACTCGTGCAGCAAGTGTTGATTTTGCGGCCAATAGTCGACCAGCACGCATTCTCAAAGAAGGTGGTGTGGACTGAAACACCTCTGTTTGCTCTATATAACCAACACGGAATTGGGATGTTGCGGTAGAAAATCCTGCAAGGTTCTTCTTCTTGGCACCAAGAAGCTGAACATTGCAGGCAGGCATCTTGGCTAAGGCTGTGAGACCACCAGCCATCCCCATAAGTTTTGCAGCAACAGCACTACCAACAATAGCAGAAAGATTCGGTGCAATGTAACCCATTCTAGTTTCTACAAAATCAAGGACCTTCTTCTTTGCTGAATCAAGTGCAAGAGCTCGATTACAAGCATCAATTGTCTTCTGAAGGACTTCTTCAGGAAGCGGTTTGCCACTTGTTGTGGATGCTGTCACAGAAATCACCATTCTGATAGCGGCAGGTATAAGCCCTTCCATATCAACAAGAGTCAAATCCATCTCGTTTCCAATCTTCTTCACAACACGAGCATAATCAATTGGGTGATGGACAAGTGATTCAAGCTCCGGAAATTTCAGCCGGTACTTGTCACGAATAAAATTGTGGATGATAACAATTTCATTCTCAATGTCAACTGACAATGCATTGCAGTTCACTATTAGCTGATATTCAGGATCATCTTCCAATACCATTCCATGATCTTGGACATCTGAGCCCTTCTGAAGTGCATCTTCCACTTTCTACAATTCAAACAACAGGATAAACACAACATCAGGTTTACTGAGGACAGCATCAAATTAAATCAAATGAAAAAAAAGAGAGGTAGCCTTAGAAGAATTAGTGGTTGATCAAAAAACGTTTTTTTAAGAAAAGAGCACCAACATGAATTTTATTTCTTATGGAGAACCTTCAACAACAAATAAAAGGGAAAGGTAGGAACATCAAAAGGCAACAGAACCATGCATAGAGTGAGCAGACGAGAAGTTTATACCATTTAGCCAAACCAACAAGGACAGAGAGAGAGAAGTGAATACAAATGGATAAAAAATGATAACCTGCATTATATCATTAAATCGTTGTGTTTTCTGCAATTTTGACACACTGTCCAAATCATCATAGTTAAGAGCTTCAATGTCTGCCAAGTCTCCATCGACATCCTCTTCCATGTTTCCTGCCTCTACATCATCATCTTCATCCTACAAAATTATCCAACAAGGTTAACCAAACAACTAAAATACAAACTTAATTCTCTAACTAACAAAAATAAAAATATAACACGCGCAGACACAGAGAGAGAGACTTACGACAATATCAGCATCGTTGTCGGATAACTCATCAAGGTCAGCAAGGAAAGAATCAGCTAGTGTTGCCTAAAAAAGAAGGCAGTTAGCAGACAAATACTAACTACTACAGTAATCTTCTTCTTCTTCTTCTTCTTTCCAAGTTTAATAAAAAGAATATATATAAAAAAAAAAAGGAGAAAGCTGCCAGTACCATTTTTGTGATGTAATCGCGTCGGCCTTCGTCCAATATTCTGTAACGAAACAGGAATTAATTTTTTTTAAAAAAAATCTTGAGAATCAAAACAAGATAAATAGTAAAGCAGGTTGCAATTACAAACACACAAATATTAATTGCCCAAACAAAAGATATGTCATTAAAATGTAAAAGAAAAAAAATGAAAATAGGTAAGTCTTGAAATCGCAAAGAAAAACTTCTTCTCTTTGATACCAACCAAGTGATTTGATTCCAATAGCAGTGATTGTTCTGAAGATTGCCCTAATTTTACAGTAAAAGAAATTCAAAATCGGTGGAGCACTAATATATATTTCGATTTTAAAAATAAAGTGGAGAAAAGGTTGGGCTTATTTCTTTTTATTTTCAGGAAGATGAATCTTGAAAGAGAGAGACTAGAGCACGGGCATACGTTCAAGCAACGGCATGGGTCGTGCTGGCGCAGATCCAAATAGGGGCAAGAGCCCACAATGTGACCTGTGATGATGCAAATAGCGACGATGGCCCAAGATATTTGGATCACCATAACTTGGACTTCTTGACAGTTTTGACTTTTAACCATACAAATCCTTAATAATAATAGAGTTGGCTTTCTTTGTTTATTAAAATTAAAAAAAAAAAAACTAAAAGACATATATGATTCCGTATAATAACTCATTTTATTATGGATTGATACAGTATAATAATTTTCTCTTCTACCGTATAAGTTAAGGGAGCACAAATTAAAAGGTAAAATTATTTTTTCACGGGTACTTCTAACACTATCAAATTAATTATAGTTAAATTAGTCATTTTATTTTTTCACATTGAAAAGACTAGAATACACTTAAAAATAAAAAAACAAATTGCCTACCATCCAAGGGCTGCTTGGTCTTTTCACTTTTTAAAAAATAGTAAATAACTTAATAATTTTAATATAAATAAATCTTAAACTTATTGTTAAGGTCTTTTTTGTCTTCTCACTATATTTCTTTTGTTATTATAGCATGGGATGAGAGGTGATTTAAAAATTTACCAACTTTAAATATTACTAAAAAATAATCGGCATGTATATTGCACCTGCGAGTGTTTTCGCAAGGTGTAAGCGGCGCATATAACGTTACTTGTTAGGCAAAATCCAGATTCTTGGGTGGTGTTGGAAAGTGCTTGCGCATCCTCTCCATGCTTGGACGGCCGTTTGGAAAATGGATTGTAGATTTTTAACAATCGACTTTTCTTTTTCTTTTTCCTCTCTCCTTCTTCAATTCTCACATCAATCCTTCAATTTTCTAAACCAACCCTTCAACTTGGTTTTTTTTTAATTTTGTTCCTGTTTTTTTAATTATTATTTGCTTTATTTGAAATAATTTATATAATTGAATTTTTTTTAATTTCATCATTCTTTAATTTTTTTTTTATCTATCAAACTTAGTCTCCAATATTTTAATTGCTATTTTTTTATTATCTTGATTTATTTTATTTTTTAATTTAATCTCTTATTCTTTTATTTAATTTAATATTAATATCAGATTTGGTCCTCATTCTCTTTATTTTTATTTTTATGTGTTTTACTCTTTTCTCGATTTATTTTATTTCATTTAATTTTTGTACCAAATTTAGTCATTATTCTTTTGATTAATATTTTTTTAATTTTGGATGGTTAGGAACTTTTCTGTCATTTTTTAGGGTCTGCTTGCTATGGGTTAACCTAGTTTCATGATCTGGAACACAAATTTCAAAGATTAACCCATTTTGACTTCGATTTTTTTAAGGTTTTTTTTAAATAATTATTTCATCATTCAATATTATATTATTAGGCTTTCAACTTCATGAGTTTTGTCTCTTTTCTTTTTATGAAGTTATTATGATCTTATATCTTAAGTTGTAAGCTAGTCGAGTTAACGCGGAATGACTCAATTTTGTTTTTATTTGTTATTGATTTTTTTTTAGTTTCGCCTTTATTTATTTTGTTGGCCTAAGAGGTGACCTCTTTTGTTTTATTCAATTTCTTTTGTATAGGGTTAGCTAGTTCTTATAAGTTGATCATATGTTTGACATGCTAACTAGAATCTGATTTTTTTTTGTTTTTTTTTCCATTTCATCCTTCAATGTTTGTGTTGCTGGTGATTGAGCTTTAGGTTTTTATTTTTTATTTTTTATTTTTTATAAGATTATCCCGTACCCATTCAATTGAATGAGACTAGGTGGCCAATGATCAATGCTTGCCCAAGAAATTCTAAAGGCTTTAAGTGCTCTTATTACTTTCTCTCAAGGGAAAATTTTTTCTTTCTAAAATGAGTATTTAATATGTACTATATTTATTTTATATATTGAGTTCAAATATATAAATAAATACATAAAATATTTTTGCAGACACTTAACTAAATTATTCGAGTCATATATCTTTTAATATTACTAATTTTTAATTGCATGCTTAAAACGAGGTTTTTTTTTTTAAAAAAAGCAGCACATGTTTTTAAAAGTATCACACAGCCATATATATAGTGATAACGAAATGATAGTGCTATCGAGTTGATGCGTGCTGCAGTTGTCGCTAATATACACCGTCAGGTATGCAGCAAATCACTTGAAAGAGGGAGTAAAAGACAAACATATCACATCTCTTCCATTAACAATGACTCTTCAAGTTCAGGTTTAAAATCATCCTCGGTTATTTGTAACTTCATCTTTGTCGAAATCTCATTCAGTAATGCATATATTTCATAATGTTTTGGATGTGATTTATCTTCCACAATGAACTTGTGAATTTCACCTTCTCCTTCGATAACACTATATCCTGCTGCCTTCGTGATCTGCCCACCCTTCATAAGCTTTCTAAGCTTCGCAACCCCATCCCACCGTTGCGCTGATGCATATATATTGCAAAGAATTACATAATTTCCCGGATTCCACGGCTCAACTTGAAAGAGAGATTCGGCAGCTATTTCGGCAAATTCAACATTACTATGGAAACTGCAGGCACCCAGAAGTGTTCCCCAGATTACAGAATCTGGTTTCATTGGCATACTTTTAACGAGATCATAAGCTTCTTGCAGTTCACCTGCACGCCCTAATAGATCAACCATGCAGCCATAATGTTCCAATTTGGGAACAATACTGAAGTTTGTCTCCATTGACTGAAAAAGTTGCCAGCCTTTCGCAACCAAGCCTCCATGAGTGCACGCCAAAATAAGTCCTACAAATGTGACATCATCAGGTTCAGTTCCTTCTCCCTGCAATGACATCAACATCATGGGAACAAGTTAACGAGAATCCGAAATTGTGTTTTCCAATAAACTGCTAATACAAAGAGCTAACAAAGAAAAACCATGGTTACCATCATTTGATCATAAAGCTGCAGGGCCTCATTGCTTCTTCCATGGACAGCCAAGCCCATCATCATAGAATTCCAAGAACACAAATTCCTCCTCTTGCCAATCTCGTTAAACACATGCCTCGCTGCATCAATTTTACCACACCTAGCATACATTTCCAACAAAGTATTGCTTACATACAAATTTTTCATCAGCCCATTGTCTCTTGCGTAACTTTCAATCCTCTCCCCAACTTCCAATGCACCAAGTTTTGCACAAGCTGAAAATACACTGGCAATGGTCACTTCATTTGGCCTAACTTCTTTATCCTTCTCCATCTTCAAAAACATCTCCAATGCCTTGGTGTACATTCCGTTCTGTGAATACCCAGATATCATTGCAGTCCAAGAGACCACACTCCTACTAGGCATCAATTTAAACAATTCCAACGCACCCTCCATATCCCCGCTCCTCGAATAACCCGCAATTAATGAATTCCAAGTGGGTATATCTCTCACAGTCATTTCATCAAACACTTGGCGTGCCAGCATGAGAACACCCAATTTTGCGTACATGTCAACCAAAGCCGTCAAGGCATAGACATCAAAGTCAAAACCTGATTTTATGAAATGGGTATGGATTACTTTGCCATGAAGAAGGGAATAAAAGGAAGCGCAAGCGGGGAAGAGGAAAGTGAAAGTGAGTTCGTTTGGCGGGCAGCCTTTGAGGAGCATTTGGGAGTAGAGAGAGAGGCATTGGCGAGGTTGGTTCTGAGAGGAGTAGGCTTTGATGAGTTTGTTATAGAGAAAGACGGTGGGGTACGGACTTTGATTGAACACTTTGTGGGCATAAGGGATGTCAGGGATTCGGAGGAGCTCTACTATGAGAGTTCTCGAGTAATCTATGCCTTTTTTAAGGGTATGGGCATGAATTCTGCTCAATTGGCTCATGCCAAGATAGTGTTCATATATACATATATAAAAACAGCATTTATCAGGTGATGCAAATTACAAGGCAGTAAAGAGAATCTCAATAAACTATATAGATTGGGGCTAAAATGTGGAATTTGATCATTTTAAGGTCCTTAAAAAACAGTGGTTTGAGTTTGAGGAACATATAAATTTTCGAAAAGGGCTGAAAATGAGAGTTTAACGTGCAACTTCAGGACTGGCGGTGCCCGCTACTACGTTAGTTTGATTAGGCAATGTGGGGCGTTGTGAAGGAGGTAAGCAAAGAATCCATCATGAAATTAGTTTGATTAGCCTTCATGATACATGGCTTAAAAAGAAAAAACATGATTATAATTTTTTTTTTCTTATGAATACATCAAATTCACATACATAATTAGATAAAAATCTCAATAGAAAAGATTTGCTATGTGTTTGGTTTTGTAATAATTTTTGTGGTTACGGTATTTTAAAAAACAAGATAAATTTTTACTTGCAAAATAAATAAATAAAAATCTCTAAAAAACAAGTTATTTTAACTTCTACAAAACCAACAAGATTTGAATAAAAAAAAAGAAGAGTTATTTAGATAACCAAAGTTGTTAGTCAAGAAAAACAAAAACTACCAGATGGTTTTTCGAAGAAGACTTCACTAAACTGTCAAAACGAACAAGATAAAGAAGCCAACCAAATGATACGACTTCCTGCAGGTAAACATAAACAGGTGCGTTACTACTCCCAGCAGAAGCTGGACCACTCAAGGCTTTTATTTGATTGCTACTCTTTCTGTCTAATAAAATAACAACCAAGAATATCTGAAGCTATGCCACAAATACGAGCAAAGAATTCAATTCTAGTAGGGGAAAAAATGAAGAATGATCGGGGAGGGTACAGTAACCAGTCTATCAATGGTTACCTAATCCTGATCTGTCATTTTCTCCTGCAGACAAATCAATAGCTAATTCAACTTTCAACTGTACAAAGTGAACAATTTATGTGGCACTTAACATAAGCCACTTCTAAAAATCCATCTCTCTATCAATATTCTCTCTTCACAAAAAAAATGATTGAAAATGTTACGAATTCAGCCCAATACAACTTATCTGGCATCATCGCCTAGAAGTGAGAAGATGCCCTTCTACAGCCACTTTCCATCCAGCATTGAAAACGTGAAGCCTTACTCATAGCCATGCAGAGGCTTCTTGCTAGAGAATCAAGATGGGATTCATTCCTAGTCATTACTTGTCAGACCTGGAGTGGATCGGTATGATTTTGCGGCATTAAACATTGAATTTCTTTAGAAGTAAGAGGACTGTTCATGAAGTACGTTCAAATGAGCAAGTATTCTGGCTGAAAGAGACTTCATTCTGCTGTTACCCCGTTGTGTCAGGTCAACCAAAGGCATCTGCGCAGAGGACCCATACTTTTGTTTTAACTCTGGCAGCCGGAAGATCCTTTCTAGAGTGTTTAGAGCCTTTTCCTGCAGTCCGAGGGATGATGAACCAAGAAATCCAATAATTGGTGGTATGGCATTTGCTTCTGCAAGCACCTTGCTACCATTTTGAAGTTTAACGCCATCAATTAATGTCAGTAGGGCATCTAAAGAAGCCTCACAGGTTCCAGGATCTGGATCTTGAAGAACCCTCACAAGTGGTCCTACCGCATCAGCTTCCACAAGGCAAAATGATGATTCAACAGCACATATTCCCCCATGAATCGGGCAGCCAGTTTCAGGTGGAACAGAGAAGCACCAGAATCCCTTGTGCTTGGGTATTGGGCGACTAAGTGCTAGTGAGCTCTCCGAAAAACGAGCAAGAGAAATTGCAGCACATTTCTTCATCATGGTAGTTCCAAAGTCCAGTAGCTGCACTAACACAGGAATTATGCCAGCTTCTGCAGCTCTCCTTTGCCATTCTGGATTTGTTGAAGCAGTAAAATGCCGCATGGCTCCAGTGGCGTTTTCGACTAAGTGATTTTTACGGGGATCACTGTGCTTGCTATCAGGGAGAAATTTAGAGATCACAGGAAGTGCCCCAGCATCCAGAAGCCACTGGGTGATCTGGTGCTTTTCTGGGAGGTTTGAGATAATACCCATCGCATAAGTAATCACTTCTTCAACATTAGAAATTTGGATAATCCGGAGCAAGGTCCCGATGCATTTCTGACCCACATGCTCTAGTATGATGGCTTCATTGCCATCTTCTATCAAGCAATATAACAGCTTCACAGCATTTGCTCTCACATTAGGGTCGTCGTGCTCACATAACTGGACCAAAACTTGCATGGCTGAGCACTGTTATCAAGACAAGTTAGTAACAATATGATGAAACCCTATCTAACAAACATTATAGGTAAACTTAAGAATCTGGAGGAACTGAATGGCAGGATAAGACAATAACAGATGGAAAATAAAATCTCAGGTGCTTGCATTTGGCAATTTTCCTGGTCTGACACAGGTTTATTAAACACTAAATAATCATCCCATGTATTATCTTATCTGGTACTTTGTTCATAGCAAGAATAGATTCATCTTTTAAGAACATTATTAAGAAATTGGATCTTGATGGCATTCTGAACACCAGCAGTGTAGAGCCAAATTTGTTAGTAGCCAATCTCTGGTCAAAACATTGCATCTATGTATCTAATTACATTTATGCACCGACATTTCTTGTTTTCTTTGCAGGAGAAATTACATCTAGTTTTATCACAATCTTTTTGGTATTAGATTTTAGCACATTGTATTGCATGTGGATTGTGCAAAAGTAATTACTATATTAACAGAAATTGTAAATAGCTACTATGCACAATAGCCATGGTCTACTTTTCTTTCCTTTGAATATGCAGTAATATCATCCTAGAACTGGACACACAGACAGAACTTCTTGTGTACCTCTGTCAGCTTGGCCTTGATATTTGATGCTGATGGGGACTGGCATAAGGCATGGAAAGCTAGAAGAATGTTTTGCTGCACATCAGGCCCTGCTAAGTTAATTAATGAGAAGAGCTTGAAAATGTCATCATCAGATTCCAACAATGAAACCAGCGTCGGGCTGGATTCTTGAGATACTGTTGATACAGCAAGGTGCATGATTGTGGTAGCCACCTGCTCACGTAAACTTGAAAACGAAGAGATGTGCTGAAAGAGAAGGCCAAGTAATGGCTGAACTGCACCTTCTTTAATCATCTGCAGGCCATTTTCAGGTAAGCTTGATAGGTTCTGAAGAGCTTTGACAGCCACTTCTTTCATTGGAATGTCACCACATGATACCAAGTGAAGAAGAGGACCCAGAGCACCTCCTTCAAACAAAGATGCTTTGTTATGATCAGTTAACTCCAATTCTGCCAGAGTTGATGCCATGATCGTTTTCACATCTTCTGGTCCTGCATAAACAGGTCAATAAGCACTTTTGAAATATGAATATGTCTCTCTTCAATCACTCCAAGGCTAGAACATAAATTATTATCATATAAATATTACACTTAGCAGTCATTGGCAGAAACAATTTAAACTCCAGGTTACATTGTTGAATTCATACATAGCAAGTTGGTGACCACACATCCAGCATGCTGTTAATATGGCATGTCGAATGTCACTTGGACATCCAGAACTGTATGAATTGACACAAACACATTCAGCATGATTAATTAGGCCCAGTTTGTCTCCATATTGTGACAAAGATTTCAACTCATTTTACGAAGGGCAGCAACTATTCTAGGAAGATCTTGCACCAACAAAAATAAAAAATAAATAAATAAATTGTGAAGGGGAAAATAGATGACAGGCTTAATCAAAATTACATTAAGAAGATTAATACAGTTGTCACATGCAAATCACCTGTGGATAGACGCTGCAGCAAATGTTTGAAGTAATTTGCCTTAGCCATTTGTATGACGTTGGAATCAGAGAACGAAAGATTCTCCAATAGCTCTTGGGCATCTGCGGCAGCTTGATTGTCATCACTGCTTGCCATGGTCACTAAGAGGAGAATACAACCCTGAACCTTTCCAATGCCATCCCTTACCAAGTTACACTTTGACAATTCCAACAGTAATGCCACTGCTAACTTCCTTTCCCCAATACGGCGTCCAAGAGATCGAACAATGGACTCGATTGCATTATCAACATTTGCAACTCTTTCCTGCAACATGTTTCAGATTTTAGGAAAGAATTTCTATCAAGAAACACCTCCTTGATTATCTACCAAGTTTATATGTCAAATATAATTAGGTCGGTCAATACCTTGGATAATTTTATGAGTGTGATTTCAATCTAAATTGAAAAGTTTCTTTATGTTTAGTATTAATGAAGTATTGAAATTATCAAGAATAAATCAATTAATTTAATTCAATGGAATGAACAAATCAGCTATAACATCTCCCTCCCTCCCTCCCTCCCTCCCTCCCTCTCGCTCTCTCCCCCCCTCACACACACACACATAACTGATCCGAATTTTAATTAAGCAAGTGGCTCATAAGCCTGCATTGTATTTTCCTATTTCCGTATATGCATATTGTGCGTGTGCATCCATGTTCTCTGTCCACATTTGTTTGTATCTGATAGCCACATATTTGCAGTATTTGTGCACATAATTTATGTTTGTTAGAAGAGAGAAGACGGGGAAGGTGCAAAAAAAAAACGTGAGCTCAAGGATAAAGAAAATCTATCATCGCAATGAAAGTTTAGCCTCTATAAGAACTGATTGGAGGTGATGGATCCATGTAGCCAACCCGGCTAGTTTCATACAGAGGTATTGTTGAATGAAGTTGAGCTGAGCTGAAATAAGCACACTATAACTTGCGGTTGCAAATAATCACTATTTAAGTATCATGCTGTCCTTCATCAGAAATGGAAATAAATAGAGAAAGAGAGAAGACACCATAATAGATCAAGCTTGAAGTACCTTGGCATGATCACTATCTTTTGCAAGAATGCAAAGGATGACTAGAGCACGATTCCTTATATCTTGATTTTTTGCTCCAAGAAGCTGGATAAATTGTGGTATATAATTCTCCAATATCACCCATTCCCGATGTTGGTCTCTTTGTTCACAGAGATCCTCTAACTGTTCTAGGCATTGAAGCACTTCTTCTTCTTCTTCAGATACAAGTTTTGATTTCATGGAAGCAATTTTAATCATGGTGTTTCTATCCTTCCATTCTTCTATTGATTGCCTAAGAGTTTTGTTAGGCCTCAAAATTGATGTGTCTAGAGGGGTCATGGTCAGAGGACACATTTCATGGCCGTCTGCAAGCCATTTTTCTATTGCACTTCTCTCAAATGTCTGTCCCGAAGAGGTCTCCACAGGGTCCTCCATAACATCCCGTGTAATTGGGCAATAAAAAGACTGGAGAGGTTCCAATGGTTGACTACCCAAAGACTTCCGTTTGGTGAAATACTTTATCTCTTTTTCCTTAGGAGACGAAGCAGCATCTGCCCTTTCTAACAAAGCAATTATCTGATCCATTTGTATAGCTTCAGCCTGATCCTTCCTTAACCGGGCATTTTCAATCTCACTCTTGAATTCTTCAAACTCTTTCTTCAATGCAGACCTGTCAGTTGAGATCCCAACAGCCTCAGCTATGTGAAACAGTAACTTATTGGCATAAGAACGATCAACAACCCTCTCCTGTATTCCGGACTCAATTTTCACCAAAATCTCTTCTTCTGCTATAGCAGCCTTGAACTCAGCTCTCTGCATACTATCACGAAGCTTTTCAATCTCTTCAATTATACCGGCTGAAAGATCCAAAGAGGCCAAAGGAAGAAGACCTAGAGCTCGGCTTATCTCTCTTGTGATGTCCTCTAGGTTCTTAATTATCGTCCGAGAATTCATTAGGAGATACACTTTGTTTCTCTTGGTGCAATCAGCAGTCAGCTGCTTTGCAGCTTTAATTTCCTGATTTAGGATCTCAATGGCACTGTTAAGGCTCCTAGAATGACTAATGTCTTTCTTATTCAGCTCTTTTAGAACAGGTGCAACCCTTTCCAAGTAGACAGAAAATTCCTTAAAACTCTCCTTCTTAACAAGGACATTGTTTGCAGCATATACAACCTCCATCATCCCCTCCACAATTTGCGAAAGGCACTCATCAGCTGGAAAAGAACATGCACTAGTAATAACATCTAGTGCCATCATGTATCACTCCTACAAAAGCTAAGAATCAAAACACTCTACTCCCATGAGGTAAAAAAATCCGGTTGCAAAGCAACCGTCTAGACATTTTGATCCAGATCAGGTTTCATAAAATGCCTGCATTCAATTCAGATTATGCACAGATCAACAGAACTACTTGCCATATATATTAGAGCCCATATTGACAAGGAACAGAATGAAAACAAATATTCAGAGGAATTGAAATTATGGCCTCCACTTGGTTTCTAAGCATACAAAAGAAATGAAATGCAGACAAATTTAAACCATATGACTATAATCTGTTTGGTTGGGTGAAATACGGATTCAATTATACTAGTTTTTATATCATTTGCAATCCCTTCAAGCCTCCACATGAAGTGCTTAAATCCATTATTAGAATTTAGGTTAGACAACTTTATTCAAAAAGTATCTGAGATGGGTGTTTTCCCTTCATTTTTTTCCCCAACTCTCTTTAAGCCACCACATAAAGTGCTTCAATTCACTGAGCAGAGCCTCCATGGCAAATCCAGAAAAACAAAATGCAAGTTTCCATCATAATTGATGATCTTTTCCCACATTATCTCTTTAACCAAACAGAAATATTCAATTTTTTGAAGTTGAGACATAGCCTTGGAGCATGAACATGTGACCAATTTTAAACAAAATTCAACAACAGGAGATAAAGAAAGGTTCAGCTAATCTTTTCTTTAATCAATTCAAAGCTCAAAATGAAATTCAAATAAACATAGTCAAAAGAAACGTTAAATTAGATATAAAAAAAAGATCCAACTATAATTATCTTTGAAGCAGAGGGAGAGGGAGAAGGACCTGTTTAGATAGTAAATGCCCATGAAAGTTCACTAGAAGGATCGATTTTCCGGGAAAATGCACGGATTTTGCGGGGAAAGTATAAGCAAGACCCAAAAGAAAACAATAGTGACAGTACAAAATGAGGTAGCATACGTATATAGAGAGAGAAGAAAAAGGAAGCAAAATAAAAAAGGAAGAAAGAAGACGACTTTAAAAATATTAGTTTTGGTAAAACTAATTTAGGTTTCTGGAAAAAAAAATCATAAAAGCACATGTATTTTTGTATTATTAAAAAAATAATTTTTTATTTACTTCAAATTAATTATTTTTAGTATTTTTAAATTATTTTAATATATTAATATAAAAAATAAATTAAAAAAACATTCTTTAAATACATTTTTAAGCAAAAAATTATTAATTTTTAATAGAACTAATTTAGGTTTTTGAAAATAAAATGGCTCAAGATAATGTTTATTTTTTTATTTTTAAAATATTTTTAAAATAAATTAATTTTTTTATTTTTATACTTTAAATTAATTATTTTTTATTTTTTGATGTTTTATATGATTATGATATATTAATATTAAAAATAAATTTTTAAAAATAAAAAAATATTTTTAAACAAAAATTATTTTAAAAACAATTATTATTATAATATCTAATAAATTAGTATAAAAATATATATATATATATATATATGAATCTTAATTTTTGTATCAAGATATATAGACAAAAGTCATGTTTAATTTTGTGTTTTAAAAATATTTAAATTTTTTTTTAAATTGATAATTTTTTAATATGTTGATATTAAAATTAATTTTAAAAAATAAAAAAAATTATTTTAATATAATTTCAAAAAACAATTACTTTAAAAAACAACAATTAATAAACAATCCAAGACGTTAAAGACTCTCTGTCCTTCTCTCTTTCCTATCTGAAATCATGTGTCTCTCTACTTGTTTGATGGTCTTTTGGCTTGACTTTGTTAAATGACTCACTCTGTCTTCTTTCTATAGTTTAACTCCTCTCCCATGTGATCAAGAATAGGGCAGCACGCACTTGAGGGTCTAGCTGCTGTGGTTATTTGTAGATTTGTTCCGTCCCTATTCTTGGATTCGATCTTTTATGTGCACGTCTGTCACCCCCGCGGTGCCTTACCTGCTCCTGGGCTTGCAGGATGTCCAATGGACCGTGGGGAATAGTCGTGGTCTGGCGTAAAGCGGCCGGACACTCCACGTAAATCAAAAAAAAAAAAAGAACAGGGCAGCATGTCTTCCGAGTGGTTAGAACAAGCACAACACATTTCGAATTTATAACCTTCTTCTTTTTCTCATCTTTTTTTTTTCTCTAATTATTTTGAAAGCTGATTAAAAATTAAAAGAGAGAGAGAGAGAGAGAACAGCTATTGCAAAATTAGGTTAAAACGACGAAATGGTGTAAATTAAATTAATTTTTTGATGTACGAGGAGCAGTTTTGAGATTGCTAGAAGCAAGTCAAGTACTTGTTAATTCTCAGGGTGAGGTGCCAGTCCTTTTGATGCTATGAAATGAATGTTACTGTGGACAAACCCATAAATATGGATAACCTGTTGAAACCTCTGACTATGTAAATAATTTAGTATAGTTGGTTTTAATCCGGACACTCTTCCTGGTATGAAGGAAAATGTAAACATCGATTCATCTGGCGTGGTCAATTAATTAAGTTGTTGTACCCTTGAACTGGTAAGTGGAAGGGAGATTGCTGGCTAGTAAAAGTTACACTTGACAATTATACTATGCATTTAAAGTATTCTCAATTACAAAAGCAATTTTTATATTAAATAATAATAATAATAATAATAATAATAATAATAATAATGGTGATGGTGATGATAAAAAAAAAATCTAGAATTGCAGAATTGAGCCCTTTTGAAGCCTCCTAACCAAGGCTGCTTGTTAATGGTCCAACCGAGACTTAGACTAGGGAAGAAAAAGAAAGAAAGAGAGAAGAGAAGGGGCAAACCCAAACCGAACCCAAAGGTCCAACCAAGGCTAGGAGGAGGAGAAAAGGGGTTGACCTAACCAAACCATCTCCATGCAAGCCCAATCAACACCTAGCTAGCCAAATCATGGGCAAAAGAGGGTGAATGAGGAGGACGAGGTTAGTTGCCTAACCTTGGCTCAACCGACCTTCATTCTAAACCCAACCAGAAGTGGAGAAGAGAAGGAGAAGGGGATAAAATGTCAACCTAACCGAACCTTGCACATACCTTGCACTGGTCACTTTCTTTCGCCAATAACACTCTCTCTTAAACTGTTTTAGACCACATTTTTAGCCAATGACTATTCATAATCTTGACTCGTGCGATAACACTCCTAGCCTGTAATGACCACCCTCTATCATCAATAAAAGCTCTCTCAAACTATCTTAGACCAGCCTTTTCGCCAACGACTATCCATAATGCTGACTCTTGCACTAACACTCCAACCTGTAATAGCTACCGTATTTCATCAATAATTAAATTTCAAATTATCTCATGCCAACTTTTTCACCAATAATTTTAATGAAGCCTAACACTGCATCAACTCTCCTAGCATGGTCATTCTTTTCATAAATAATTTATTCTCAAGCACAAACCTATCTTTTAATGGCAAGCATGGTATATTAATCAATGACTCAATTTTTTAAGAAGTCAAATAATCCTAATCATTTCTCTTTTTCCAATAGGTAAGCTTATATGACTTGAGTTATCTTTAAATACCACAAGTCATTAGATTAGGTAAAAAGCTAAGACAAATTCACTTGACTACATTACTCTCTTGTTCCACATATAACATTTAAGGCCCAGCCCACTTTCCTTGTAAGATATTGTCCGTTATAGCTCAGCTCAACCCAGCTTTCACGCCTCACGATTTTGTTTATGTCAGCCAACAGGCATCGAAACACGTCCTACAATGTTAGGTAACAACTGTTTTAATATGCCCTGACTTTAGACACTCTTCTCTCGACATGGGATGTTACATAACATTATGTTCTTTACTAGTCATTCTCTCTTCACACATTCAATTTACCCCCCTTTTATATTTATTAATTTAAACATCATAGAATCTTTTATTTTAATAAAAATCTTATTTTACATGTCTATCACCAAGTCTAGATACAATGTCAATTTATTTATGACTTCGTCGAGTAATAACAAAAAAACAAAATGAGAACTGGACGGTCAATATGGGCAATCCTAAATGCTCTTGGGCACTGGAAAGGTGCCCACTTTAATCCCCCGAGTGAATTGACCAATTCAATTACAAAGAAAGAACCAAGTCTTTTCTCTTGAGGAATGCATGCACGTTACAGCTGGGAATATTGGAAGGGTCCGCACCTGGCAGGGAAGGATTATCTTCTTGAAAAGTCTTGCTAAACAGGAGGAAAGTCGTGGGCCCCCAAAAGAAAACCCTAGGTCTAAAAAGTAGATGTTCCAGTTAATTCAAGGAAAACTTTTTTTATGATTATTTATTTTATTATTTTCAATTTAACTTAAATAAGGCTCTTGTTTTTTATTTTGAAAACTTCATATTCGATAAACATGTCTTCTTAATTCTTCAATAATATCCTGAATAAATAATAAAATTAGAGATGAAAATAAAAATACTAATTATAAATAGGAAACACAACTTAGACATTTTTTAGATTAATAATAATAAATAAAAACCTAGTCTGAATTTGATATGCAAATTGGCTAGAGATCAATAATTTGATCTGTGATGCTTGTTGCACCGCTTTTCATAGAGCTTTGAATTTTTTTTATTTTAAATTAATTTTTTTATATTCTTAAACTGTTTTAACATCTTAATATTAAAAATAAATTTAAAAAATAAAAAAAAACACTTTAAATAAAAATATCCACGTAAACATGCACTCGGTATGAACGCTTTCCTTGCTGCGAACTGCGTGGCTCACGTTATTAACAGCACGTCACAAGTTGAGGCCCTTCCATCAAAATAAATATCTTGGCATGCAATTATACTGGAGCTAATGGGGATTTATGTACCAAAAGTCTTATTGCCACGTGTCCACGAACAAAGCTATCTCGTAAAATCACTGTTGTTTTCTCCAGAATCATCTTTCAAATCAACCCTCGTTTTACGCGTTCCATTTTTAAAACAAGTTCCGACCAAGCAGTCGCGGGTAATTATTATTATTATTATTATTATTATTATTATACAATACAAAAAAAAACGTGTGGTTTTAACGGTTGTAATCCACTTTTAACTTATTTGTACAAGGCTTTCTTTTTTTCTTCTATTATATATTTTTTTATTGTTTAAAATTAGATTTATTTTTTTATTAACTTTATTCTCATAGCATGGATAATAAGTTTAAAGCATGGATAATAAGTTTAAAGAGCTAACCTGAATGGTTCTATTTTTTTCAATTTAATTTTTTTAATTTTAGATTAATTGAGAATTATGTTTCATGATTTGTTTTGTTTGCTTTTTATTAAGTTATTGCAGTCTTATATCTCGGGAATAATACTTAACATGTTAACTTGAATTGTCTTAAGTTTATTTTTGTGTTTTTTTATTGAGATTTCTTTTTAATTTTATCTTTCAATATTAAATCGGTTGAGAATTGAGTTACATAATTTATTTTGATTTGTCTTCTATAAAGATATCTTGGTTTGGTAATCCGGATGCAAGTTTTTGCATTTTGACCGTAGTTAAATTGGGTTTTTTTTTAATTTTCTTTCTAAGAAATTATATTCATCTTATGACCCGGGTTACAGGTCCTTCAACATTGAATTTTTGTTTTATGGGGTTGTCCCCCTCTCATAACCTAGGTCACGAGTTTAGCAGGTTAACCCAGTTGACTTAGTTTTTTTTTTCTTTTTTTTAATTGATTTTTTTTTAATTTCATCATTTAATATTGTGTTTCGTTTGAAATTAGGTTGCATAATTTGTTTTGGTTTGCTTTTTTATTAAGTTATGTTGACATCATGACCCGGAAATCGCGCTTAATAAATTAACCCGAATTGACTTGACTTATTTGTTTTGTTATTTTTTCAATTAAAACTTTTACAAATTTCATCGTTCAACATTGAGTCTGGAAGAGTTGATTGGGGATTGAACTTCATGATTGATTTTGATTTGCTTTTTATGAGGTTATCTCAGTCTCAAACTAGAGTCATAAATTTAACAGATTAAATCAGATCATTTTTTATTTTTTTTTATGAGGTTATTTTTGTCTCATGGATTTGACAAATTGACTTAGATTATTTTTTATGTTATTTTTTTAATCCCATCCTTCAACATTGGTCTGATTAAGAATTGAACTTTGTAATCTATTTCGATTTGCTTTTTATGGAGTTATCTTGCTCTTATGACTTAGATCGAGGGTTTAACAGGTTAACTCGGTTCGTCTTTTTAGGTCCTTTTTTAATTATTATTTTTCAATTTTATCCTTCAACATTTAGTTGATTAAGAATTAAACATCATAATTTGTTTTGATTTGTTTTCTACAGGGTTATCATAGTCTCACAACCCATATCATGAATTGACATGTTAACTCGGGTTGACATAAGTCAATCCAATATCTTATTATCTTAATATTAAAAAAAATATCATTTTGAAATTTTTTGAGTCAAACTATGTTTTTACATGTTGTTTGAATTATATTTTACCTTGTAAAATTAACCGAGTTATGTCAGATTAATCTCCATACAATTTAATTTTTTTTCCACCATAAAAAATTAAAACATTAATAATATTTGAGTATTTTTTTTCATTCAAGAAAAATTTGATGTAGCACGTTTCATAACACAAGTTGAAACTAAATGAAGGCACAAAAGTCTAACTTGCTGTTTTTATATTTATGCTCTGAAGGGGCAAAACTATTAAGATGCCCAAATTTGAGATATGTAATTGCTTATATTTTCTTTTTATTGATGGTATATTCTATTTCTTTTTTACTAGAGATATTTGGACTAACTTATACTTATCTCAACTAATTTCTCGAGACTTTAAAATTAAGGATCATACAAGCCTTCAGTAGCCCTGAAATTTATGACACTCAAACTGGTGATCTCTGAAAATAAACTCAGAACTTGATCAATTAAACTATATCCCTTTAAAATTGCTTGTATACTTTTGAATCTGGCAAGTGATTTAATCCATGGATGCGACAATGCCAGTAATCTTTATAAGTAGCAATCCCCAGTAATAACCCAGCAGAGCGTGTTAATGGCAATGAAAATAAAAGTTTGAGGTGTTTCATTGCTTATAATCCAAACATCGCGCGTCAATTTTATAAAATTAAATTATAATTGTTAAATGAAGAATTAAAAAACTCAATGAAAAGGGTACAAATAAAAAAAAATCCAATAAAAAAAAGAAAAGAACATGAATTAAAAAAAAAGATTTGAGGTGATTCACTATGCATATGAATTGTGTTTCCACCTCAAATGTTTTAATATTTTTATTAATGGTTAATGTTACCAATTTTGGTGGGCATCATCGCTCTGATTTTGCCCTGCAGGTTTATTTTGACGAGAAACAGGGCGCGCCCAGAACATAGGGCATCATGAACCAGTATCAGCAGCGAGCCTCCAGCATCTTTTCTGCCATCGGGCCTGAGGAAAATAATTCATAGGTCCATATATTTCATCTTTTCTGCCATAAAGCATGAAAAAATCTGGCCCATATGACCATCAGATCGTACCTTCAAATTTCCCGTCAGAGATCCCTTGGCCCATTGAAATCTGTTCCAAGTTCCAACAACGCAAGGCGATCTGAAATTGTACTATCGTTGTTTACGCACAAAGCCAGGATCAGAGAGCAGTGTTCGTGGCCTTTTCAAATCTTAAATATTGTTGTTTATGATTAACTGTTTGCTTTTTGTAGCATAATGATGTCGGGTTAGTTAAATTCATCATTAAAAACCAAACGTATAGTTTTTTTTAACCTTTTATAAGGAACGCTGCGTTGATTCTCAGAAGGAGGAACATCATGTTCTTTTCTTTTTTTGTCTTTCGAGGATTCAGTGAGTTGTTCATTTCACTTTGAAGATGGTTTCGATTTGACATCCCGAACTTCATTCTTGGGGATGTCACTGCACCCAAGAATTTTGTCGGTGCAAATAAAGTTGGGAGTCCTTTTTCTATCTAAAGACTGAAGTTGCTGGGATAAAGCAAACTTTATTAGAAGTTTCCCGTGCACTTAAGGGCACCGTAATAAAACTTGGAGCTGCCTTTTTCATGAACGAGGGGGAGCCATGGTGGTGGAAAGTTTTTTTTTAGTGGGGTAGTATTTGTTTTTTAAAATATTTTTAATTTTAAAATAAATAAAAATAATATTTTTTTATTTTTAAATTTTATTTTTAAAATTAGTACATTAAAATATTTGAAAACATAAAAAAAAACTAATTTAAAGCAAAAACAAAATAACCAAAAAAGGGATGGGCATAAGTTTTGTAAACTTTAATGTAGGGATGATTATTTTTTATTCGATTCGGTTTTTATCTATAAAAACAACTAAACTAAAATTTTTTAAAAAATAAATAAATAAATCGAAATCAATTCCAACCGACTGGTTTCAATTCTGTTTGTTTTTTATATCACAAATTGAAAAGTAAAATCTACATCCGCTGAACAAAAACAATCAGAGTTTCATATTCAAGAAGAAAATGATAATGATCATCAAGAACAATACTCATAAAATAATAATAAGAGAAACAAGAGAATTAGTAGCATCAACAACGATCACAAGAAGAAATCTGATTCGCTTAGATCTGTCCAGTTGTGGAATCAATCCTTCCTTATATCCATCTAAAAAACAGGTAATATAATGACCATCATCCTTTTGAGTTTGGAGAATGATACAAAAAAGAAGAGGGATTTATTTTGTGGGTTTGATTTTGCCAAGAAAGATAACAGTGACATAAGTGAAAAGAAATGGGGCTAGAGGTGCATTCCAGCCATTTCACATAGAGAACAGTGCTGGGAAGAATACAATTATGCCAAGGAGGCTAGGCAATAGGGTTAAAGCATAGAGTTTTTTTTTACTTGTTATTAAATGTAATAGAATAAGTGTAACAACCCGGCTTTTCAAGCCCAAAACAACAGTAATTTTACACACACACACACACACACGGTGCCAGAAATCGGCGAACCTGACCCCTCACATCATCAAAATACAATCCATACAATCAACATTTCATTTAAAAGTAAATCTTACATAAACACATAATATTATGGTTGCATGATTAGAAGTTCATATTAAAAATATACATACATAGACATGAGTTTGCATTCCTATCCTACTAATAGCCATTACAATTTAAACAAAAGGATCTAATAAAAGTTATACGTTCAGTACATTGATTCAAACAAAATACATTGTGATTTAGAATGCATCTACATGATTCCTTGCAAAAGTAGGTTTTCATGTATTGGGTTTCCTAGACATCTCGTTGGTGTGACGTCCCTGTTGCAGTATAAAACATTTAAGAGAATGCAATTACTTAATAATAATAATAATGATAGCTAAACAGTCTAGCAATTAAATGAAGCATTAACATTTATAATTTCTTCATGTACTTGGTATAAACAACTTGTAATACATATAGATGCACCAATTCTTGCAATCAACCATAATCTTAAACTCGGCTATCCTCTTAAGGCATCATTTGCTGAGGTTAACCGTTCACTCACCCTGGTCATCCACTTCGAAAGCCATTAGCCAAAGCTAATCAATTGTTCGTCCCGGTCATCTATTCGGATGCCATTAGCCGAAGCTAATCAGTCGTTCGTCCCAGCCATCCATTTGGATGCCATTAGCCGAAGCTAATCAGTCGTTCCTCCCGGTCATCCATTCGAGTCCGTTCGGATGCCATTAGCCGAAGCTAATCAATCATTCATCCCGATCATCCAATCGGATGTCATTAGCCAAAGTTAATTAACCATTTGTCAACATTTAAGCGTTCGACAATCTAATATATGTTCTAACGCAATATGGTAACATTCATGATAAAGTATTTTATTATTCAACGTATGAAAAAGGAAGGTGCAAGTCACCTACCTGCTCCACTTGTGGGTTGTTCTTGTCTTGATGATGGTCCAATCCCGACTGCACCACCTAAGACATGAATGGTCACAAATCAGTACATTTGTATTTCGAATCACATTCGTCACCACATTTATTTCAAGAGTTCATATGTTCACATTTAAGTGTTCCACATTTTACACCATCATACCATGAAATTGTTACTAGCATTTAAGTCATTTCTTCCTAGGAGGCTTATTGTAGAAATCGGCGAAGAACTCGGTTACAATTTCGCCCAATTCGGCAGCGAGAACTGTTTTGCTGCAGGCAGCCAATTCGACAGCGTCAACTGTTTCACTGCTAGTCCCATAATTTCAGCAGCAAATGCTAACTCGTGGCAGATAGTTCAGTTTCGGCAGCGAATCATAATTTTGTTGCAGCCAACTCAACTTCGGCAGCGAATCGCAAGTTCGCTGCAGAACATGCCACTCGGCAGTGAATTGTTAATTCGCTGCAGACGACACAGTTTCGGCAGCGAATCACAAATTCGCTGCAGAACACACAATTCGGCAGCGAATGCTCATTCGCTGCAGAAGACTCAGTTTCGACTACAAATTACAAATTCGCTGCAGACAACTCAGTTTTGGCAGTGAATGCTAATTCACTGCAACCGACACAGTTTCGACAACGAATCACAAATTCATTGCACAACACACAATTCGGCAGCGAATGCTAGTTCGCTGCAGAAGACGTCGTTTCGGCAGCGAATGCTAATTCACTGCAGTCGACATAGTTTCGGCAGCGAATCACAATTTCGCTACACAACACATAATTTGACAGCGAATGCTAATTCTGTTTCCTTCACAGCTAGCTTAGGTCTTAGGTTAATTTTCTTAGGGTTTTCTTCTTCATTTCCATTTCTGGTTTTAAGGAGAAGAGAAAGGGAGTTTCATGAACCATACCTTTCGAATCTAACTAAGTTTGAGGAAGGTATGACATTATTCTGTCTCTTCTCCTACTGGTTCTCCTCTTTTTTCTTCCTCTCACGTTTTCCAGCCCTCCTTTTCCTTTCCCTCTAAGCAGCTGTCCACTCTTCTCTCAAGGTCTCATCTTTCCCTCACACGTTCACAAAGCACTCTCTACTGGTTTAGTTTAGGTTTCTGTTGGGAAAGAAGAAGGGAAGAACGACATGCAGCTGCTGGAGACAACTTTGGGAAGAGGATGGATCATCCTCTCTCTCCTCCTTGTATTTATACTCACCATTAAATGAGGTGAGTTGTTTGGGGTTGGTTTAGATGTGTTCTTATCCTTGTTTTGGTCTATCTAAAACCGGTTTTACCCCTCCCTCTCAGCTCCTTAAGTTAATTATTATTATTTTAAAACAAAAACTGTGTCGCTGCCGATGCAGAAATCGACAGCGAAAACTGAGTCATCAATTATATATATATTCTTTTGGGTGTTTACAATAAGGCTAGGGTGAGAGACTCTAAGTAGAGGGGGTGGGCGCTAGGATTACTGCGTTAGAATAGAAAGTTATTTTTTGAAAGTTATTTTTTAATCTGAATCGGTTTGATTTGGTTGGAGTTTATTAGTTTTAACATTATGAAATCAAAATCGAACCGAACCATAAGTTTTTTTAAATATTCTAATTGGTTTAATCAGTTTTTTTATGGTTTGGTTTTTTTTGTTATTTTTTTATTATTTTCTCAGTTTAATCAGTTTTTTATTTTTTTTTTACTTATCCCTACTTTAAGGTATTAAATTACAGCATAAAATGGTGGTCTGAAGTCCATCTCTCAATGGCGATATGCATGCATTTTTTTAGAGCACTTCAAATTAAAACAAACAAAAGCTGAAGCTCAATCCCGAGGTTGTTCCGGGAAACTAGAGATGTACGAGGAAGCTGCCTGGACAACCAGGTAATTAGAGTCACAAATCCTAGCTCACAATCCCATTAATTATGCCACAGTCAACACTAGCTAATTAATTTTCTCTATCATGCTATGTGAATTAATAATGCACGGTACCTATTAATTAACGAACTCTAAGATGTGTCAGGGGTGATCATTTTCGGTTCGGTTCGGTTTTTATAAAAAAAAAGTAACCAAACTGAATTTAAAAAAAAATAACCGAAACCGGTTCAAACCGACCAGTTTCGGTTCTGTTTTTTAAGACAAAAATCGGTTCAGACCAGTTTGGCTCGTTTTTTTCGGTTTGGCTCGATTTTTTTCCTGTTTGGGTTCCCTTTTTTTGGTTTTAGGCTTATAAAATCGAACTGAACCAGCTGGTTTTTTCAAAATTTTAATCAGTTTAATCGGTTTTTTTCACGGTTCGATTTTTTTTGTTATTTGTTTTCCAGTTTTCTTGGCTTTTCGGTTTTTTTGGTCACCTCTAAGCTGTGTCACCAAAATACTATAGTATATTTACTGTTTATTCTTAAATAACTCACCGAGGATTGCAATAATTATTTTTTTTTAAAAAATCAATTTGTATTTGATTTGTTTCCTTGCAATTGAGCTTTTCTTCAGCTCAACCTTTCACCAAATTATATTTTTTAGAAGTAAGAATTGGATGGAAAGTCAGAGAACCAGAGTGAAAATAGTTGGTAATATAGAAGGTGGCTTTAAAGTTCATACAAACAATTTATTTTAATCCTTCATCTGTTTTGGTTTATAGGTGATCGGTCATTTTAGTTTTTAAAAATATAATTTTGATACTAAAGTTCATTTCTCTTATTTTTTAGTCATTTTTTATAAGAGAAGTGAAAGAGGAGTGTTAAATTTCAGTTTAGAAATGAAAAAACATCATTTACACCTATTTCAACCATCAAAATGATAAAAATTAGTGTCAATGAATTTCATTTGGTGAAGGGAGTCATATGGTGTGTTTTTTTAGAGCCTCGATATTGTCTAAAAAAATAGATCTAAGTCAAGGATGAGAAAATTTATTCAACTTGATTATGTGATTTGAGTTGTTTTTCTGGTTTATTAAGTTTCTAAATTGGTTTTTACATGTTTTAGAATGGATTTTTGGCTATAAAAGGGTTGAAAAATGGGTTTGTTGAGTTTAAAATCCATAGCCCTGATTTCCTAGCCGCTACAGTGGTGGCTGAAATTTAGACTTGAAGACGACGTGTCGTCTCCCTGTTTTTATAAGAAAAATAAAAAAAGATGGATAATAGGTTGTCCAGTCCTTTAAATGAGAAAAAAAAAGTCCAAGCATGAGGGCTTGGGCTTAAAGGCCCACACACCTGAGTTGTTCATTTCAAAAGCCCATGATTCCTGGTTTTTTTCTTCTTATTTTAGATACAAATTTATGAAAATAAAAGTTAATCTAGTTAGTTCCATGACTTAGGTCACAAGTTCGACGAGTTAAGGTATAACATACAATCTATTGTTTTTTTAATGCATTTTTCATTCTTATTTTTTTAAAAAAAATACAATTTCATCTTTTCTCATTGATGATCTATTTTTTTATTTAACTTAAAAATTAAAAAATATATAGTTTCACCCTTTGTTATAAACTATTTGTTTTTGCTATCTCAGTCTCACACGCCTATAATGGTTTTCTTTTTAAAAAAATATTTCATTAAAAAATTCACACACACTTTATTTTCATCTAAATCTATTAAATAAAAAATAATCTATGAAATAATAAACTTATTGAATCGGATGGCATACATGACTTGCATCGAGAGTTTGATTTAATGGCGCGAATTTACTTGGTTTTTAATTATTTTTTTAATTTTATCATTCCATATTAAATTAATTTGAAATTTAAGTTTCTAGTTTGTTTTTTTTTCAAAATTATCCTCACAATATTTTCTTATCAATCCAAAATTTAGCTAAATTAATCCAATATATTTCCTTCTCAATATTAAATAAAAATAATAACTGATTTTAAAAAATTTAACTTTGAGACAATAAGCTAGTACAACTAATCTAAATCATTAAAAAAAAGACATGATTCTGTTTGGAAAGACAGTACAAACCGTGTTTCTTTAAATTTTAAATTTAGTTTTGTTTAAAATTAATTTTTTTATATTTTTATATTGTTTTAATATGATGTAAAAAAATAATTTTTTAAAAATAAAAAATATTATTTAATATATTTATAAATAAAAATTATTTAAAATATAATCGCTATCACAGTGATATACCCGTCCAGATGATATTTCACAACTCCTTTTTCGCTGTTTAGTGAAGGATTTCGAACCTTTGAAAACAGTCTTGTCTTGTGACTCTTGTCTGTCCACTTTCTCGTCCTTCACTTACCACCAGGACTAGAGTCCCAAGATCAATCACAAAGTTTCAAAAGAGTCCCTACGATATTTGGCATACAGCTGATAAACCGAATCAAAATAAAGTACCGTTTATTTTTGCCCCAGCTGTGTTTTAGTAGTGGTAAAAAATGAACCAAGAGATGGATACTGATAGTGATCAGAACCATCAAGAGACTGCAGAGAGAATAGATTATGTGTTCAAGGTGGTGGTGATCGGTGACTCTGCAGTAGGCAAGACTCAGATTCTTTCCAGGTTTACCAAGAATGAGTTCTGCTTTGATTCAAAGTCTACCATTGGTGTTGAGTTCCAGACTAGGACCGTCACCATTAAAGGCAAGGTCATCAAGGCTCAGATCTGGGATACTGCTGGCCAAGAAAGGTTGGGGCCTCCCATCTCTCTGTTTTTTCTTTTCTCTCTTTTCATATGCACATCAAACATATATCTTTTTGCTTGACCTTCTTGGTCGCCCGATATATACATCTAATCTAATTGTTTCAAGACTGCAACTTATGGCTCATGATAAAAGAAAAAAGACTATAAAGTATAGCTACTTGCGCCCGCTTAGCAGAAGATAATAATTCTTCTTCTAATTGATGTTTATAATTTGTTTCGTCGTGACAAAAAAGAGATTATCTTCCTTTTGTTTTTGTTTTTTTTTTAGAAATCTTCCCCTTATTTTATAATTTTTTGATGGAATGTTCGTATTAGAATTATTGAATAGAGTACAATAATTGTGGAAATGTGTGCCTTGAAGGCAATAGTTGGGCCCAATGCATATTGGCTCGTGAATAGCAATGAAATACTGATGCTGCTATTAAAACATATTCCGAACTTGCAGTCAAATTCTGATATATAAAGTTCAATTTATTGAAAAACAAAAATCTGCAGGTACCGAGCAGTGACGAGTGCATATTATAGAGGGGCATTGGGGGCCATGTTACTCTACGACATCACCAAGAGACCGACATTTGATCATGTGGTTAGGTGGGTCGACGAGCTCCGAGCCCATGCGGATAACTCAATTGTGATCATGCTTATTGGGAACAAGGTTGATCTCGTGGACCTCAGGGCAGTTCCAGCAGAAGACGCGGTGGAATTTGCAGAGGATCAGGGCTTATTTTTTTCTGAGACATCAGCCTTCAGTGGTGACAATGTGGACAGTGCATTTTTCAGGTTACTGGAGGAAATTTATGATACGGTTTGTAAGAAGGCATTGGAATGTGGCAATGGAAATTCTAATGTTGCTGATGCCATCACGCTTAAAGGTTCTAAGATTGATGGTATATCAGGGACTGATTTGGAGATAAGCGAGATGAAGAAATCATCTGCTTGCTCATGTTGATTTGATCATTTTCTAGTGAATTTTGTGCTGCATGACTTTACTCCTCCGTGCTCTTACATGATTCTGTGGTTGTCTCTGGAAAGCGGTGATCGGTGCCATGGTAAGGGTGGCAAGTTTTTCCTTTTTCTTAACTTGCCAAGATTTGAACAGTACCGTACTTGTCTTGTATAACCATTGCATTTTACTTTATTTTTTTTTTGTATAGATTTGGATGGATGGTATTTCTTTTCCTTCATTAGTTAGAATTCTGGATTAGTATTAGCTGGAAAAAAAAAGAAGAAAGAAACTGAAGTTGAAGGGTGATTCATTGTGTGCACTCTACATTACAAATAGTATAAATCCTTCTTAAAAAAGCCATATATCTTGATATTAGGGTGTTTTGGCCTTTTTACCTGATCAATTAGTCATTAAAGATTTGACCGGGATATAACTTTTTGTTGTTGTAATTTTAGCGCAATAAAATAATATAATTACTCTCTAAACAAGATTTTTTGAACTCACTAAAAGAGCCTATTTTGTTTTTTACTTGTAAAAATATAGTTAAATGACATGTAAACCATTTATATATAAATAGAAAAATCAAATCATGTGTCTAGGATCCTTTGGTCTTCTCACACTTTTTTTTTTTTGTTGTTAAATCCATGACTATTAAGGGTATTTTTATCTTCTTAAAGTTAGAATAATTAAATCCATTTACTGCTAAAAGTTATTAATGAATGGGAGGCATTAGTACATTTTAGGTGAAGTATGTGGTACTTTCTAGTGGCAGAAAATATTATTTCATCATGTTTTTTGATGCACCGCCACATTTTTTTTTAATGGTGCGATGTGTGTTGACAAAGGTGAGGTTGTTTATTGTTATTCAGTTTTTTTTTTATATTTCAACTACAATATTTATTTTTTTGATTTTTGATTTTTGTTTTTGATCATTTTATAGAAGTTTTGTTTATCTTTAATTTAATTATTTGATTCTAATTTGTTATATATACATATTTTTTTATTTGATCCTTATATTTTTGATTTCTAATTTATATTCTTAGCCCTTTTATAAAAGTTCTATTGGTTTTTTATTTTATTTTTCGATCCAAATTTATGATATTTTTTTCCAATTTAATCTTAATTTTTTTGAGTTTTTTTTTTATCTTGTTGTTACAATTATTTTTATTTTCATTTTAACTCTCATATAAAAAATTTGTGTTTTCCTTCTAATTTATTTTTATTTTATTTTCACCCTTATTATTTTAATTGTAATTTTTTATTTTGGATTCTTTTGTGTAATTTTTTTTTCGGTTTCGTCTTTTAGCGTTTAATTTGTTACGAATTAGGCTTTATGGTTTTATTCATGTATGGTGCTTTCGGTCTTATAACCCGAGTCACACGTTTGAAAAGTTAAAAATGGATGTCATTTTTTTTTCTTGGTTTTTCTTTTAATTTTATCATTCAACATTAATTTTTTTATAAGAAAATTAGCTTTGTAATTTTCTTCAAAAAAACATTTATGCCAAGTCATCCTAGTCTCGTGATTTTGAACGCGAGTTTAATGAGTTAACTTAAACTGCTTTGCTCAGTATTACCTAGATTACATGATTATCAAGTGTAATTTCTCCATATTAAAGTGACAAATAGGTTATAAATTAAGATATGAGCCATGGTTGAATCGAGAGTTCTCCGTTAGTTTATATGGTGGAAATGGATTTCATTTTGCCAAGCTAAAGGGAAAAAAAGAAAAGAAATGCAACTCATTGTTAAACGGATTTTATTGGATCATGAGTCCTTTGACGTGAAATTGGGCATTTTGAATTTTTTTTAACAATATTTTAATTCTTGAGATTTAATATGTTTAAACTTAGTCCCCGTATTTTATTACAACACTCTTTATTTTTATTTTTAAGTTAACAATTAAACAGAACTTTTTTTTTATATTACCATTATATTTATTTGCTTGGTTACTGTTTATCACCATAAAATTTTCTCTCACATTATTTTCGCCTCTCTGCTTCATTTTTAAAGCCCGAAGACTTCCTCCCTTCATAAATGCTGATATAGATAAATAACAATTCAGTTTCTACAAAATAAATATAATGGTAATATAAAAAGTTCTCATATCAAGATGGACCCGGCCCGAAAAGAATTTGCCCTCGATCGGGTCGTGCAAGTTGCAATTTTAAACGTTCTCACCCTTTGATAATGCGTTGAGATCTCTGATTTGGTATGAATAAAGGTTCCTCTGTGTTGAAGGCTCTTTGAAATTGAGTGACTTCAAATTAGATAAATGGTTGCTAAGTTAGGTTTGTAAAGCTTGCATCAATGAGCTCAACTGTCACGAGCAACCGAGCTTGCAAATTATAGCAGACTTGGGTGGAAATAAATACCCGCCATAATTAAACCTACTTTTTTTTTCCTTTAAAAAATCAAATCAAATTGTTTTTTAATATAGTAGAGAAATATGTCAACGCTATGAATACAAAGGTGAACAAAAAAATTTAAAAGATAAAAGAGTTGGTATTAATTTAAATTTAAATAAAAAAATTAATGTAAAGTAAAACAATAAATTGAAAAATAAATCAAGCGTTGATGGCCAGCCTCACACACCTAGCCTTAAAAAAAAAAAACCTAGGCTTGCACTTGCTGTTTTTTTTTAAAGCAGGCAACAAGTTGTCTGTGGTGGTAAGCGACCTGACACCGCTTGGTTTTTTTTTATCAACGAAAGTGATGGAAAAATTAGAGTCTAATTTCTTCAAAAAAAAAAGGATCAAATTTCATCTTGTTTAATGTAGAAAAACCTCTGTACACAATATAAACCTAAAAAAAAAATCATTTACCAAACCAGAACACCCCAAAATCATTCTCAAAAATAGAATTTAATCAAATAAAAAATAAATAAACCCCAATCTACATTTCCAAGCATGTTTAAAGGAAACCAGCACCTCCTCTGAACTCCTCTCAAGAAAAGAAACTCATAGCACAATTATTGTTATTTTTTATGGCCGGAATGTAGGCAAGCAACGATTCTCTCTCCTTTTTTTCCAGCAAGTTTCTCTCTTCACTCTTAATTTCAAAGATTAAAAATTAACAAAATAATTTTTTAAATTAAAATTAAAATTCTAAAAACTGAGATTGATGACATGTTTTCTTTGTGTTTTACATCATGTCTTTTTTTTTCTTTTAATTTCATTTTTATTTTTATCACGATCTAAAATTTTATCTAATAAGATTAAAAAAAGATTAAATAAAAAAAGTCACACAGCAAAATTAAAAAAAAAAAAAAAAACTAGAGAGCAACATTGTGAAGCCCAAGCCCACCTCGATTCTTTTAAGGTTGGTGTTATAATCACAACAAATGAACTAAAAGACTTCATCTATAACTCAAGAGCTAGAAAGTTCTCTTGGAAAGACCATAAAATAATATTATTGCCTCTCCTTTAGGTGCTTCCTCATGCTTCGGCAATAATGGCTTTGTTAACTTTCGTGTTATTTGCACGTGCTTCGCCATGTTTCGGACAAAATTATATAATTCGCACATCTCGAGCGTCCATGCGTTCCTGTTTTGCGTGTTCTAGGCTTTGCACGCCTCTAATTCGCTGTTAATAATATCATGCTTCCGCATGGATCGAGGAGAGACGAATGTTGCATGCGTTTCGTGTGATCTCTAATCACTTCGCTAATAATCATCACTTGGATCATGAAGAGGTTAGTCACTCACAAGTCACAGGAGATCTTGCTTAATTAGGGATTAACTAATAACTAGGTTAGGTAATCAGATCCGCCAAATAAGACGCGCGCGTGCGCGTGGACATATATACACATGTATCTTGTTTGTTTTAAGAATTGTGTTGATGGATTTAAAATATCGTACTCACGAAGCCATCGTTTGTTTATGTGTTATAACTGTTTCTATATATTGTTTTTAGTTTTTTTAATGATTTTCATATGCTAATATTAAATATAAAAAATTTATTTTAATATATTTTCAAATAAAAATTATTTTAAAAAATATCATTGATCAAAATACTAAAACATGTCAAGTGTTCTGCTTTGAAAATATTCATTATAAAGGTTAAAGTATAATTAATACACAGTTTTATTCACGTTTCTTTATTTTTTTAAAAAAATCCATACAAAATAAACATTTAATCGGTAAAAGTGAAATAACACTTTTAAAACAAACACCTTTATTAAAATTAAAAAGAAAAATCTATTAAAAATTAACAAAAATAAAATGGCATGAATTAACCCGTGTTAATTTGTCAAACTCGTGATCTAGATCATAAAATTGGGATAATCTCATATAAAGTAAATAAAAAACACAACTTGAGTCAACTCGGCTTAACCTACTAAACCTCCAGCCCGTGTTATGAGACTTGAATAACTCTACAGAAAGCAAATCGAAATAAATTATGAAACTCAATTTTAAATCAACTCATTATTAAATGATGAAATAAAAATGTTAATCTAAAAAAAGAACATAATAAAATGACCGAAGTCTACATGGGTTAATCCAAAAAACCCGTGACCTATGTCATGAGACCAGAATAACCTTATAGAAAGCAAACCAAAACAAATCATAAAACATAATTACTAATCAACTTAATGTTGAAGGATGAAGTAAAAAAATAATATTAATTAAAAAAATCAAAGTCAACTAAGTTAGCCTGCTAAACCTGCAACATGGATTATGAGATTGGGATAATTACATAGAAAATAAACCTATAAAAACCCCGGTTAAAATTTTTTCACGATCCGATTTAAAAAAAAACTTTGCCCTAGGAACAAGAAATATTAAAAATTAATGTATATACTTTTAATGGATTAAAATAATTAAAAGTGAAATGAAAGTAAACAACAAAAACAACAAAAGGATGTTAAGAACATAAAAAAGGGGTAAACTAGGAATTTAAAAAGGAAAGAAAATTTCATGATTTCTCTCTCATGACGTACGACCGACTACTGCTACAAAGATGGTTAAAAACTTTATACATTTTTCTCTCTTAAAATTGGTTGGGTTTCATCATAAATCATTGGGGAAAGTTTAGCAAGTTTAAGAATCAAGTTGCTAATATCACTGATGTGAGTTCTATGAAGACAAGAATTGAAAGGAGAATTTAGAGGTTGTAGAGAGAGAATCGATAGGCTAACATTCAAAGCTCACTCTTATTCTTGGTAAGAAATTTTAAAACCAGTGATGTGAGTTCTATGGAATATACTCTAATTTTATGCATGAAATTGATTTTTTCTAGTTAGGGTTCTTGAAGAGAAATTTGAGGAAAATATTATATTGTTATAAATTATTGCAATTAAGGTAAATAGTGTTATAAATAATGTCTTATAGTAGATAACTGAAGAAAATATCATGGGTTATTAGAGAAAATTAGTGCTTTCCATAATAGGGAAAAATAAAGAGTTTGAGGAAATTGATTTGTTGCTTGCGAGGTGTTATGAGTGTGTTTGATATGAATTAATGCTTTTGATGGTGGAAATTATTGCATGAATGAATGAATGAAATTTCATTGGCTTATTATATTGATTTTTAGTTTAAATCGATTGACTTCATTAATTAATTATATTGCAAATGTTAAATTTGATAGTTGTGTTACATTGATTAAATTCGTTGATTTATTATAATAATCATTATGTTGATGGAAAATATTAAAATAAATTGTTGAATTGATTGAGTTGATTTATTATGTCGATAAGAATTATTATTAGAATTAATTATTAGGTTGAATTAATTGATATGTTAATTTGTTATGTCGATAAGTTATATTGGAAATAAATTTGTGGAATTGAATTGATCAGTCGAATTGATTATGTCATTTGTTTTATCATTAATGTATGTGTTATATTAAAAAATTTTATTTTTTTATTTAGTCAAACAAATGTTTGGTTGTATTGGAAATGTGATATGAGAATGAAAGGTGGTCGTTCTAAGATTAACACACACACTTCATTGTTTTGGCTTTCAATGGAAATTCAGTGTACGTGTTTAGTGGAGTAGTAAATAAAAAGTGTATGATAATACTAAAACTAATACTAATAATAATATGATGTACCTGTTGGTATAGGTGATGCCACATTCACTTTTCAGCAACAAAGAACTCCTAGTTGAGTATAGAATCTAGATAAGTAGTAGACACCTTAAACTAGTTGAATTGTTTTATTATAAGAAATCAAAACCATTTATCATCAACTCTTTTGAATTATGAATTTTGCAATTTAATAGCAAGTGTGAGCTAGTTTTCCTGGTTTAAAAACTAGCACCTGATTTTGAGCAGTATGAGCTAATTATCATGGTTTAGGATTTAACATCCGAATTTAAACAGTGTGAGATAGTTGTTCTGGTTTAGGAACTAGCGCTCGATTAGACAATGAGAATTGATAGTCCTTGTCAAGGACTAATGCCTATTTTGGGTTATGTGATTTATTACCCTAGTTGAGGGTTTAGTCTTGGTTATGAGATAAATGTTTGGTTCTAGGCAGTAGGGTGAAATGTGGAAATTAGAATCGGAAATTATGGTGTAAGGTGTAACTTTGAATTCAATAACGTTGTGTTTTGTTAGAAAATATTTAAAAATTACATGGTACTATATTTTATTATGTGATTTAATTATGTTATGTATTAAATAAATTTTTAGGTTCATCTGAGTAGCTGGGTTTATTAGCTAACTTTAGGATCTCTTTTGTTTTTTGATGTAGTTAGAATTTTATGTGTAGGCTTTTGAGAAATTACTTTTTGTTGTAATTAAAAATTTAGAAACTAAGGTATTGCAATTAACTTAGAAAAGATTCTATGGGATATTGTATGGTTTAGCTTGTTTTATTTCTTTAAATTGTAATGCATGTATCTAATTAACTCCTTGAATTCACACACTTGATTAATTATTTGTGTAAATATGGAGTATATTGATAAGATCTTTGAAATGTGAAAATAAGTTTGAAATCTTGAATTGTTGAATAGAATAAATGTTTAAAATGGTATAATTGGATGATAATTTTGTGTTTGATGTGAATAACTTGATACTAAATTATTAAATTTTTATCTGTAAATTCGGGTCAAAAGATTGGATGTTGTTACAAAATCATAACAAATCATGAAGTTTAATTTTCAATAATTCAAATGTCTTGAAAAAAACAAACAAATAAAGAGAAAAAAATATTATTGCAATAAATAGTATTTTGTGAGGTTATACATAATAAAACCATCATTTTTTATCATTTTTTTCAATTTTTTTGTTAATGAAAAGCTTATTACTTCAGTAACATATACGAAGACTCATTACTTTTAATCTTTATCATAATTAGATTAATGATATTATTAATTATTAAAGTAATTAAAATATATACAAAAGATTGAAAATCATTTAATAAAACAATAAATAGTCTTTTATAAGGATAGATTGGAAATTAAATTTACATTCAATGATAAATTAAGAGCAATCACAAGAGATAGATTCAAGATTGGAAATTATCTCACAGACAATAAATGATAATAAATTGTATGTATTTATATTCATGCATGCCCTTATTGTTCGTGTTAATTTATAGTTATAAGGAAGAAAAAAAGGAGAAGAACGGTGCCGTTTTCAAGAGTTTCAAAGGCTTGAAGGAGCGTAGCCGCATCGGAGGATTCGGCTTAAGCGAGTGAAAGAACTTTAGGCAGGCATCAATCAACATGAATTGCAAGGGGGCGTTAAGCTTACAATTGCTGTTCTCTCTCTCTCTCTCTCTCTCTCTCTCTCTCTCGGCTCTGCGACAAAAGGAAGTGAAAGTGAAGTGACCCCAGGAGGAGGATAGATTGGATTGTTGTTGTTTTACCATATGTACTTGGATATGACTTGTTTTTATGAAGATCACATGCCTTTATAAGGCAGTAATTAAGTTATTTCGGTTTGATATACGCTGTGTTGTGGTGTTGTGTTTGGAGAGTGGAGTTGTTGTTGTTTTTTTAAGTATTTTTTATTTAAAAATGAATTAATGTAATATTTTTTTATTTTAAAAATTATTTTAAATTTTAATAAAAAGCATGTCAAATCACCCAACCGTTGATTTGCTTGTTGCGTTTGGAATGCAGATTGAGAGATAATGTGGTTCTTCGACCTTTTAGGCAATTTAGGAGGCAGCCAACAAGGAATTGGTGGTTTCTCTACTTTTAGTGGTGGATGTTTTGCTAGAGATAAGAAAGATGGTGGAAGTGAGATGGTTGTGGTGGCTGGACAGCAGTGATCAACGAAAAAAAGAAGGGAGAAGAGGCGGCGGAGATGGCTTTCGTGGAAGAGGAGCAAGCATGTTTTAATTATTAAATTAAATATAATGACAGTTTATTAAATAATTTAATTTTTTTTTTATGCGGATGCACGAGGATGA
Organism: Populus deltoides; assembly: GCA_015852605.2. NCBI lineage: Eukaryota > Viridiplantae > Streptophyta > Magnoliopsida > Malpighiales > Salicaceae > Populus > Populus deltoides. The sequence goes on along the minus strand of CM027571.2, from coordinate 13,926,178 downwards.
TAAACTTATACAGTATAGGATGTAATTGAGGCAAAGTTAGATAAAGTTTTAAAAAATAATCCAGCTAATTTTCTAATTTGTTAATTCCCAAAGCATATCGAGTAACTTTCTAGTTATATGGAATCAAATTGAGACGATAATTAGCAATTTAATTATATTGGCCGTAACGTCTGGCGAGGATCTTTATCGGCGCAGCTGACTTTTGGAACCCACCATCTGTTGGCAGTGGGACAAGACCAAGGCACCAAAAAAATGTCAGCTGTTCACAGGGGCTTCGGTCCGTATGACAATGGCAGCAATAATTATATCGAGCCATTGAGCTTTTCTGTCATCTTCAAAGGACAATCTGGCTTCACTTGGCATACAGCTTCAGAGCCTGACTTTTGATAGACATATTGCCAAATTCTTGGATATAGAAAATCCGATGAACAACTCCACATTAATGACATTGCAGCTTGAACCATTGCAGTACTGCTTTTCTTTTTTTTCTTTTTCTTTTTATAATAATAACACATGATAGCAGTCCTTTTTTCATTATTGTTAGGCTTCAGATACTATAAAATTAACATATATTTTCCTCCGCCGTGGTGGTTGTGTTTATGGTCCTGGATTCAGCAGCAGATGCAATGTATATAAAACTGATGGATAAGTTTTTTTTTTGAAAAAATAATAAATATTCTTTGTTATTTTTATATTTTCATTTTCATTTTTTATATTATTTTACTTTTCTAGTACAAAACCACTTTACAAGTGATTAGTCAAGGTCAAGCACATCATCACCAATGATGAGAGTACGAAAATGGTTGGAGCATCTTTGCTTTTGGCAGGAGAAGAAGATTGGCATTGCTCTAGAAATAGAAGAAAAGCCCTACTTCCGAAACTTCATATACCATGCCCAGTTCAAGTCATGTTGTGCCTCTGCTCAATTTTGCTAAAAGACCAATACAGATTCCTGATTTCACCCTTTAGTTACATACCATCAATTTTATGGGTTTTTTTTGGCTACTGATGCCTTCTACATGTTCCAAATCTCCCTCATCAAACAACCAACAATCGCAGGAAAAATTGCAGAAGATTGGGGGACACAAAACTCAGATCCATTGTTTTTTTCTGCTTCTGCAGAAAAAAAGGGGAAATGTTTCTTAATCAGTGATTACTCGATTCAAGGGACAAAGCTAATATTCTGTTGTTGTTAGCATATCAGAACCTTGGTTGTGTGGGTGGAGGCATGACTCTAAACTACCAGGCATACATGTTCTCTCTTTTAATTGCAGACACAGTTAAAAGGATCTTTTGCCCAGTGACTGAAGCCAGGAGCGCGTGGATTGATTAGAAATTTATCCTTTTTAAGCCTTCTGCTCTCTTAACCAGGTGGATGATGATTATGCTACACACTTGGTTACCTAACCATTTGGCCTACCGAATAGAATATTCAATATTATACTAACACAGCACCTGTTCTTGAATGTTGATTCTCCTTTAGGTTGCCTAAATGATTCGGAAAATGGACAGATTTACATACATGTAAAGTCCTCTAATTAGCATCAAGTACAGATCATCAAGCTAATGCATCATGTACATGTCCAAAATACTATCAAGGGAAGAAGCAGAGAAGATGAAGTTCAACTTCTTCTACTGCTAAACTAAGAGAGAGTAAAAATAAATGGCGTGAAAAAATATGACAGAATCATATTCTAGTTGGATGGAACAAAAGCATCCAAACACCAGAATTTTTTTTTTATATAAAAAAAAACAGCTGTTCTAAACTATGCTATGTTCTTATCAACATCTGGCTTTTTCATTGTATAAGTTCTTCATGCCCCCTTCCCGCTTATCAATGTGAAGCATCGAACCGCACCATGGCTATGAAATTTCCTGTATGTTCCCGAAACATCACAAACCACATGATTGCCCATCCTTACTGTCTGGCATCCTATCAAACGACTCTGAATTTTTTCTACTTTTCAATCTCAACAAGCCATACAGTTTTCTAATATCCTTCATGGCATTGACACCCTCCTTGGAAAAAACCCCCGACTGTTCCCCTGAATCCTCAGTCGACTTCCTTGAAGAATTATCAGTCCACTGTCTTCTAATGTTCAAAGACCCCCTTCCATCACCGTCCGTTTGCAAAGCAGCAACGACCGATTTCAAGGCCCGACTAGGCGAATTCCTGTTGGCAATCATAAGCTCCCCAATCTCAGCTGGGCTCAAACTGGCCCCGGTTTGAAAAAACTCCTCTACTTGAGAAAACAATTTATGATCCTTAACACCCAAGTAATTATTAGCCAATGTTTTGAAAGCAGAGAAATCACACAAAGGGAAATGAATATGAACATCAATCCGACCGGGTCTAAGAATAGCCGGATCAACATGATCTTTACAATTCATCGTATAAACCATGATTCTTTCGTCTGCACAGCAAGAATTTAATACCCCATCCATGAAGTTCAAAATACCTGACAAGCTGACCCTCGTTGATTTATCCATCAAAAACCGATCAAGGTCTTCAATCAAAATCACTGACTTGCATGTCGTCTGTAACAATAACATTTTCATATCCGAATCATCTAAAACCCTTGAAAGATCAATATCATACACATCGTAGCCAAGAAAATTAGCAATGGCCGCAACAAAGCTGGATTTTCCAGTACCTGATGGGCCGTACAACAAGTAGCTTCGCTTCCAAGCACGCCCCAGCCGGTGGTAGTAATGTTTGGCTTTGAGGAACGACTCAAGATCTGATTTCAACTTATTCTTGAGATCAGATTCCATTGCAATTGTATCAAACGTCGACGGATGTTTGAACGGAACGGATCTCCACTGTCTGCTTTGCTCATGACTGTCGATATTTATGTAGAGCTTCACATCTTTCTTCTTTTGCTCGAGCTCGTCTGAAGTTATGTGGATGTGCTGCAGATAAGGACGCAGAATTTTGCGCTTATCGGCTCTTCTGATCTTCAAAACGAAGGTTCTGCAACGATTGGTATCGTTTTTTTCCTCGTTAATCCAAGAAACTCTTGCGCCAAGGAAATAATCATCTATTACCTGGTTCGGATCGAGATGAAGGACGATGTCGTGGGGTTTTTTGCCGGTGAATAGATTGATGAAATCAGAGTCTTCGATGGAAGCTATAGAGCTGAGATAAATAGAGACTTCGCAATAAAGATGATTTTTTTGCATGTTCTCATTGAATTCTGGGACTTTGAAGAATTGATAGACATGGAAACAATCTTCTATTGATCTCCACCATTTTTTGGTGATGTAAATTAGCCCAGTTTTGAACAAAAGGACACGAAGCAGAAACAGTAGACTGAGTATTACGAACAAAAGTAAGATTGGGGCATAGAGAATTTTCATGGTTTGCTGCCTGTAAATTGCAAATAATAAATTAAAAGATGGATTTTAAGGGGAGATTTTTTTCCTCTTGCAAGAAGAAGAAGAAGTCATGTTTTAAAAGGAGGAAGAGAGATTGATAGAAAAAGAGTGATAGAGAAATAACCAGTGTAGAAAGATTTGATTTTGATTTGAAGAGGGAAGGGGGAAGGGGGAAGAAGAGGAAATTAAATAGGAGAAGGAGAAGACAAGTTTAAAAGGATGGAGGAGGCCTAGTTGAAGACAAGTTTAAAGACGGCTAATAGCCTCCGCCAGGTTTGATGAACACGGGATGGACACAAAAACTATTTTAAAAAATAAATAAATAAATAAACTGACGGGATTAGAGATATTCACTGCAATAAGATAACTACTGTTTTGCCCTTTTAACATAAATAAATAATGAAATTGATATCGGTGATCATATGGTATTTTTTTTTCTTTAATTTGCATAGCATAAAGATTATGTTATCTTTATAAGTAAAATTTGTTAAAAGGCTTATTGGGGGTAATTTGATATTTTTACATTTTAAAAACACAATATAAAAAATAAAATTTATCAAGTTTACATTCAAAGTTTTTTTATATTTTCAAATTAGTTTTTAGTTATTAATAAATTGTCTGGAAAAGATTTGATGTTTTGACAAACATAAATATTATTTTAACAGTGATTGAGCTCTGGTAAACTAATATTTTTATATTTTTATTAGAAACATTCAATATTTCTAATAAAAATATATTCATCATATTTTGAGTTCATTACTAATATTCAATATTCATTATATTTTGAGTTCATTACTAATATTTTTATTAGAAAACATAGTAGCAATGCTAAAATATTTTTCTTCACCGAGTTAATCCTTGTGCAGGGAAGTGAACAAGCTTGTCCTACTTTTTTTAGTGGGATTGTTTCCCCCATTAAAACAAACTTGAACATGATAAAAAATAATTTTTATACTATTTAAAAACGTACCAAATAATTTCATAAAAAATTATAATGTTTTGTTTATTTTGTCTATCATACTAAGCATTATCCCAGTGATTTGTGTGTATTCAACTTGAAATGTGGTTTTCTTTAATAAAAAAAAAAATATTATTTTTTTAAACATGGATTGCGGTTAGATGCGTAATTAATGCATAAATTAGTCAACTATTTGGACTCGAAAAACATAACTCAACCACCAAAAGCATTACTATTTCGTTCGTTGCCATTATATGTGGTTTCGATGTCTTTTATTCCCAAATACTATAGATGTGAATTTAATTCTGACGGGTTTGCCCTCTCTCTCACAAGATCGCAGCGGTTTCTTCTTCTGCATATTGACAAATAAATAAAAATAAAAAAATTCTAATTTCAGTTTGGAAACAAAAAAGAGGAAAAGGTTATTTCTTTGTATCCATGGCATGGCATGTACATGTTTTTTAATTCACTTTTTTTTTTTTATTATTCTTGTTGTAGAGTGGGCCCGGCCCAAGACCAAAACAAATGGAGGACTTTTTTTTTTTTTTTTTTTTTTTTGAGGAGACTATCGAAGTCAGAGTATGTGTGCCAAAAAAGGCGGAAATTTCTTACATGCGCGCATCTATTCATGTTCTGTAAGCCTTTGCAATAAACAAAAAAGATTGTGTTCTCTTATTTGACTGCTGTTGATAAAACAGACTAGCAATTCTAAAAGTTTAATTTATATATATATATGCCATTTATATAATCAATGTAAATTTGCAATTGAAACTAAAACAAAATACTGTTACGTATACAAATATGTATACAAAACATATAATTAAATATCATATTTAAATTATAATAGTGTCAAGTGCTTGCTTATTAAAACACTTAAAATATGATTAAGTTGGGTATTTATTGTTTTTAATTATTAATAATTTATCTTTAAAGTTTTATTATTACACTTTAAGTACAAACCAAATGAAATTAATAAGTTTCATGTTAAATTGAGAATTTTACTTTGTTATTTTCTAATGTATGTTTTTCTAAAGATAATTTTAATTTTATGACTCGAGTCCTATTTGAGTTCTTTTTTTTTGTCCTTTTTTATAAATTGATTTTTTTAATTCATTATTTAACATTTTAGTGAATTGGGTCTTGAACTTTGTTATTTGTTTAACTTTCTTCTTTGTTGGGTTATCTTTTTTGTCCTTTTTTATAAATTGATTTTTTAAATGCATTATTTAATATTTTAGTGAATTGGGTCTTGAACTTTGTTATTTGTTTAACTTTCTTCTTTGTTGGGTTATCCTAATCTTATATCCCGAGTAACAGGTAAGTTGAGTTAACTCGAATTTTTTCTCAATGTTTTTTTTATAATTGATTTCTTTCTATAATTTTATCTTTTTGCATTACATTATTGACCTTTAAGCTTTGTGATTTTTCTTATAGTGCGAGTTAGTCAAGTTAATACAGGTTATCTTGGTTTTTTTTTCAACATTTTTTTTTATTTAGTTTCGGTTGCTAGGTTCTTCTTTTGAAATTATTTTTATCTTGCTCTCATGTCATGGGTGGTGGGTTAGTTGAGTTAACCCAGGTTGACTCATTTTTTTTTACCTTTTTTTTAAATATTTTCTTTTTAGTTTCATCATTTAGCATTAGATTATTGGTTTTTGAACTTTGTTATTTTTTTATTTTTCTTCCTGTAAGGTGATTCCTAGTATGAGTTTATTAAGTTAATCCAGGTTAGCTCAAATTTTTTCTCAATTCTTTTTTTTATTGACCTTCAATATTTTTTGTTAGGGCCTTCTTTTAAAAGTTTATTTTTTTTATTCAATATTGGTTGGTTTGTCAAATTAACTCAAGTTGACCTGAGTTTATTTCTTCAACATTATTTTTTTTTAATTTTTTTACATCATTTTACACGAGTGTAATGATCTCTCTGTGTTTTTTTTTTCTAGAATAATGGTCTCAATCATCTGGTAAACAAAATTGAAGTGAAAAATAATTGGAGGCAAGGGCTATATCTTTTCTATACGGTATACTAATAACGCTAAGGTAATCCATCAAATTGTGGATTAATAGCTCTGGAAGCTTGAATAAAGTAAAACTCGGAATTTTACAAATCTGCAGTTTGGCCAAGAAGGCTCCAAATATTATTCATTCCACTGGAAATTTCTCTTTTTTTCTTTTTTGCAGTTTCGTCCTCCTCCTATCTCGAGGACTGTAGAAGAATTAGATCCAAATAAAAAAAAAAGTAGCAGTTATAAGTCTCACTCATACCTCTCTTATTATGAACTGGAGATTTCAAATTACTCGGTTGATTACAACTGCAGACGTTCGTGGGTTATGACAGTTAGGGAAGTTAAGGATGACAACGTGTGCGCGTGTGTGTTTGATTTGATGATTTGGATATATTCTTTATTCTCCACGCGAGTTCTTAGAAACCCTACAGATGAGGGACAAATTCTCTCCCAGTGGAAGAACCTGCAGAATTTGCAGGTCAGCAGCAGTATTTGACGGCTTTCCAACTTTTGACTTCATTGCGTGTATACAGTAAAACTGAGAGGACTTTCAAGCTTGAACAGGCAACTAAGCAGCTCAATTCATATTCTAAAATGTCAGCCAAAATGGTCATGGTGCCTTCCCGTGAAGACTTAATTATTGGTGTTTAAAAAAGCAAACCATGTTTCATTTTCTTCGTTGATTCTGCCATTCCATATGATTTTGTGAACCTTGCGTTTCATTTATTAGTGATTGATATGTAACGCGGTTAAAACTATATTTTTTAATAATTTTATTTTTTATTTTAATTTTTTAATATTTTTAGATTGTTTTGATGTATTGAAATAAAATATATTTAAAAATAATATTTTAATATATTTTTAAATAAAAACCACTTTAAAATACAACAGCTAATATACATCTAAATACCTCAATAACTCCTAAGGGTATTTATTTATTCAGCTAATATACATCTAAATACCTCAATAACTCCTAAGGGTATTTATTTATTTGCTGGAGATTGAAGATTTGCAATATCAACTCTCTTTCTTCACATAATAAATAAGATGTGTAATACAACTTAATCGAGAATTCTAAAGCCATTATTGATATGCATCAATCAAAGTTTAATTCATTAATTAATCCAAAAGTCAAATTAAATAAAGACTAAAGAATGTTAATATTTACAAAAACATGATACTTCATGAATATAAGCTTTAAAGTGACAAACTCAATAATTTAATAACAAAGTCAAAAACTATCATTAAGCCTCGAATAAACACCAAATTCTATTTATTTTTTTTGTTTGCACCGTGGCAAGATTAAAACACTAAATTGAAAAATAATTTACACATATAACGTCACAATAATCTGTTCCAGTGTCTAATTCTTCCACAGAAGAGAAAGAAAGAAAGAAAGAGAGAAAAAACTTTTGAAAATGAGTATACAAGAGAGAGCACAAGATAAAGCCATGCCACGAGAAGTTTAAAGAACAAATTATAGAATTCCAAGCTCCTTCTCCCACACGGCATTTCCATTGAGCAATAAGAAGTGTTTATATTCTCCATCTGTTTGGGAAATGTCCACCTCAATTAAACCTTACACACTTTGATTTTCTTATTAAATTGATGGTTTTTGGACTTCCGGTGCTAAGACTGATAATATTTTTATTTGGATAAATAAAAATAAATAAAAAAACATTTGCACAATATCCGTGCGAAACTACCCCAATTTTTTTATAGGAAATTAAACCCAATCAAAGTTGGAGAGCAGTGTGTTGATTCTCAGCAAGCTAAATATATGTTTGTGTATAGATGCAATGAGTCTCTCCTTCAACTCCTCTTTATGTTGCTTCATTATTTTAGGTGCTACTCTGCTAATTAACTCGTGTACTGTCCACCTCGCTGCATTTATGCATTCTCAGCCAGCTAAATTCTCGTTTGCTTTCAAGCCCTTTTTTTTTTCCATTCACAAATTTTTTTTAAAATATTTTTTATTTAAAAATATATTAAAATAATATATTTTTATTTTTAAAAATTTATTTTTAACATCAACGTATCAAAACAATATAAAAATATAAAAAAATTAATTTAAAACAAATAAAAAATTTAATTTTTTTAAAATATAAAAATAAATAGTTTGTGCAAGTAGGATGCTGATTATTCTATGGTAAAGTAGATAAACTATTGTATCCCAGGTTCGTGGCCTAGCGGTCTTGACAGGGAATTCCTTACCTCTGCACTCTAGGTTTGAATCTTTGTGTGCACACATGTTATCACCGCGCAGTGCATTACCTGTTTACTGGACTTACAAGATATTTAGTGCATCTTAAAATTAATCGTGATATTCTAGGTTATATATAAAAAACTAACCCCCCTCCGTTGAATCTTTATGTGCACACATGTTATCACCCTGAATTACTATATAAAAAATAGTGCTCTTAAACCTCTCTGCCAACTATCGATACCAAGTATAGGCCGCCCTTATCGTGCCAAGTAGGCGGCCCTAACCCCCCCGGCGCAGCAATGCTAGTGCAAAATTAATTTGTGTACGGTCATATTTGGATACTTAGATTCTATGAATTAAGCAGTCTTCCAATTTAACTTTTAATAATTTCAATGCCAATCTTAATGTATTCTATAATTCGAAAAATTCCAATCCCACAGTTGCCCTTTTAATCATTTTCTTTTGATTTTCCGGTTATTACTTCCTCCCATCTCCATGCAAGCGTGCAATCTCACAAAAACTCCTAAAAGTTCAATAATATACATACGGAATAATTTGCAAGGCGGGCTTGCCATTAGCCTTTGTTAGCTGGATATTCGAATTTATTAAAACTTCAAAATTGACACTGGAAAGAAAATTGAAAGTATAGGACTGAAGTAGAACATTATAAAATATACATGAATCAATATTTTCATATTGATTTTAAGATGACTCATCCTCTCTCTTTTTTCCAAGGTTATTTCCTGCTTTATCGGTCCAGCTTTAATAAAAAAATATTAAAATATAAAAAATAATATTTATATTATAAAAAACTTTTCAGCTTTATTCTTAAACTTTATATAATGGTTTAAATTTACAAAAATTTTATCTTGACTTTTTATTTAACTTGAATTTTTAATTAAATCATATAAAAATTATCTTAACATTACATTATTAACCGGATATGTCAGAGAAAAAACTTAAAAGGAAAAACAAAATTCTCCTTATAAAGGATAAATGACTTGTTATTTATTTTTTAAATAAAAATACCAACAAACAATAGATTGTTCGTCACCAAAATGATAATAATATTGGTTTTCCAATCTCAATCCTGCGACTTCGACATTAGAAACATACGTAAACCACTTGAGCTAAATGACAAAAATAATATAAAACGATTAAAAAAATAACAACTTAATTTACTATTTGGCTTGACATGATTTCCACTATGATGATTTCTATATATAAAAAAATTAAGAATCTCGCAAAAAAACTAGACATTCCTCTTCTAGAGAGAGAGAGAGAGAGAGAGCCTTGCTTGGGTAACCGGGCACACCTGGATCTTTTGAAAAAATTATTGTGTGTTTGGGCCTTGTATTCTAGGCCTACACGTCTAATTAATTTTTTTTTCTTTGTAAAGAGATGGACAGCCTATTTTCTGTGTTGTTTTTGTATAAAAAAAGTAACATGCAACACGTCGCCTGATACAAAGAAAGACATGTCATCTACGTGGCTACATTTTAGATTTTACCCATCAATATGGTGGAAAAAACAGGGGGGCTTTTAGTGTTGAAAAAATGGATTTTCAAACAATTTTAATCTAAAAACACTTTCAAAACATTATAAAAGCCTTTCTAAATTACATGTGAGACTCAAAACACCAAGAAAACACTTAAAAAACTAAAATTAACCGGAAAAAGTTTAAAACAGAACCCAATCTTTCTTTTCGATAATATTTAGAGAAAAAAATTATTTCTATTAGAAATCCAATGATAGCAACAACAACGAGTTTCACTTGAAATACAAAACCTGGGAGAATTTCAACTGTTTCAATTAGGTGAAATAAAGATTTCTGAATATTCTTAGTTAATATTCTCACGTTTTTTTTTTTCTAATTCCATGACCAACTGTTAGTGTAACAGGGTTACATATACACATAACTGTAATGTTAGTGCCTATAGCAAACATGTTTTGAAAACTATATTTGTTACAGGGTTAAAACATTATACTTTCGGGATATAATAAAGTTTAAATTTACAAACAATAACTTTTATAAATTTATTTATAGATAGTAACTTCTATAAATTTATTAAAAAGTTCTGATTTGTTTCTAATAAACATATATAAAGAGCTTGTAGAAAAAAATTAAGAAGAGAAAAAAATTGTTTTTTTAATTAATTCATCAAACTTATATTTATAAAGAAAACAACATCTTTTTAGACCAATGTATCTTTAAAGTTTAGAGGCATATTTTTTCATACTAATATGTTTGTAGAGTTTAAAATACAACTTTTCTTTTAAATCATTTAAACAACTTGACAAGGTGTTTCATGCATGATTATTAGATAAATTTTAATTAATTAACTTAAATTAATTAATTTTAAAAATAACAATAAAAATTATTTAAGTTACATAATGCCAAATATTAAATACCCAAATACCATTATATATATTAATTTTGATTTTTTTCTCTAAATATTTTATCCGATATCCAAATCTATTGATTTTTCTATCAACCATACAAGCAGAGATGCCCACAACAATTCAAGGAATATGAAAACTCAGGACCATCATGGACCAGGCAGTGCCTAGTGGTATAAAATCAAGCGCCGTTTGTTTTGAGCCACATCTACTTTACTAAAGTTGGTTGGTACTGGTGGTTTGAACTTTGGAAACCACTCATGATTTTAGTGGTTTAGTCTGTTCAACTAGATTATCGTTTTGGTGGTTTAGTCTGTTCAACTAGATTATCAATCTACTTGTTTTATAGTATGCTATCAAGTGTTCCGATGGCATGTCGTTACAATGATGTAACCTCGTAAAGGTGCCTAACATCTCGTATGTATGATGGGCCGCTAATTTTTAATTTTAAAGGCACAATTTGTTGCCAATTAGTGAGAGATGGCTACTGAAAAAGTCTTGGACGCAGTCATGCCATATTATTATTATAATTATAAACACAACTAAAAGAGGTTTATCCGTCCATGTAAACACTTAACATTGGTAAATTAATCTAAACATTATTTTTAATTTAATCTTAAATGTGATGTTTTTTTTTAATTTTATTATTCGATATTAAGTTGATGGTAAATTAATTTTTTCTATTTTTTATCATATAATAAAATAAAAAAATAATTTAATTGAGTTAAGTTTATAACTCGAGTTACAGTTTGTTGAGTTGACTAGGATTAATTTAACTTTTATTTTATTCATTTTATTTAGACATGTCTAGTTAATAAGGTCAGATTAGAATAATTCTAATGTGATATAATTTAAAACTTAGGTTAAGTAAAGAATTGGGTTGGAGGTTTTAAACTCAACTCTCAATTAACCTAATATTAAATGGTAAAATTAAAAATAAAACTCAACTATAAAAATGAACAAGATCAACCTGGGTTATCTTACCAAACATGAGTCGTGAGACTAGAATAACCTTATAGAAAGTAAATCAAAACAAATTATAAAACTCAATTCTCAATCAACTTAATGTTGAAGGATAAAATTACAAAACTCAATTCCCAATCAACTTAATGTTAAAGGATAAAATTATAAAAACTCAATTCTCAATCAACTCAATGTTAAAGGATAAAATTACAAAAACTCAATTAAAAAGGACACAAAAACCACTAGAGTCAACCAACCAAACCTGGGACCCAAGTTATAAGATGAGGATAACCTCATAAAATATAAATCAAAATAAATTCAAAGCATAATTCTCAATTAACTCAATATTAAAGAATAAAATCATATAAAAAAAATCAACTATAAAAGGACAAAAATATAACCAGAGTCAACCCGGGATAATCTGTCAAACCTAGGTCAAAAGACCTGGATAACTCTATAGAAAACGAATAAAAAAAATCCAATTCCCAGTCAACCCGATGCTGAAAAATGAAATTCAAAAATTTATATTCGGTCAAAAAAAGGTCAATAAAAATACTCAAGTCAATTTGGCTAACCTGCAAAACTCACAACCGGAGTCATGAGACCTTAATAACATCATAAAAAAACAAATCAAAAAAGAAATTTGAAACCCAATTTCCAATAAATCCAATGTTGAAGGATGAAGTTGAGAGAAAAGTTAATTAAGAAAGGATAAAAAAATGACCCAAATCAATACGATTAACCCATAAAATTCACAACTCGGATCATAAGACTATAATAACCTCATAAAAACTAAATCAGAAAGCAGTTATAAAAATTCATTTCTTGATCAACCCAATATTGAAGGATAAAGTTGAGAAAAATATTAATTAAAAAAATGACCGACTCAACATGAATAACCTAAAAAATGACCGACTCGAGTTATGAAACCGAGATAATTTCATAAAAAACAATTCGAAACAAATTATGAAGTCCAATACCTAGCAAACCCAATAAAAAATAAAAGTGAAAAAAAAATTAAGTTTAAAATTAAAAAAAAAAGTTCTAAAAAAATTTGATTACCAAAATAAAAATAACACTTTTCACTCTGAAAACCAAGCTTAATTAATTAATAAGCTTTTAGATAAGCAATCACTATGCTTTGGGTTTATTGGCCCAATTAGTTGATGATAGGCTAAGCATACACCAACAGTTTTTTTCAGGCACAAAATGATCGTTCTTCTGGTAAATTAAATCCGCCATGCGTTTGTTTGTTTTTTCCCCCATAAAGATAGAGGTTGATTTTATTAATTCTTTTGTCCACTAACTCCTACAAAATATCAGACCTTGTGGTTCGCAACTACGAAAATTGCCATTATACAAAGAATACATTAGAATACAATCAGTACACATCACAACAAAGCATCAACTGATATCCATAATTGTCAAACTCAACTTAGGTTTTAATTGATATTTTTTAATTTTTTTTTAATTTTACTCTTTAATATTAGGTTTGATAGAAATTGAACTTCATAATTTATTTCGATTTAATTCTTATAGAGTTATCATGATTTCATGATCCAAGTCTTGAGTTTGATAGGTTAACTTGAGTTGACTTGGATCATTTTTAGGCTTGTTTTTAATTGATATTTTTTTTTAAATTTCATTTCAACATTAAGTTAATTGAGAATTAAATTTTGTAATATATTTTTATTTGTTTTATATGAGGTTATTATAGTCTCATGACCCGAGTCGTGAATTGTGCAAGTTAACCAGATTGACCCGAATTGATTCAATACATTGTCGTTTTAATATATATATTTTTAAAGATGTCATCTTGAATACCTGTAAGTCAAACTATATTTTTACCGGTTGTTCATATTATCTTTTAATTTGTTAAGTTGATCATATCACTTCAAATCAACTACTAATTTGTATATTTTTTTTCTCCTTTCTCCTACTTTGTATATATATTTTTTCCATTGGAAAAAGTTAACAACAACTAGATGCTTTTTCTATGTTAATGATTTTTATCCAACTCACTTAATTACCAATCTAATGCATTCTATAAATGCAAAAAACTTGTAAGAGAGATGATAATGAATAAAAAAAAAATAAAAAAAATATGATCCGTTAGATTATGTTGTATTTAATAATAGGTTTCATAGTCACTTATGCATAAACTCTTCCAACTTATTCTTATAGATGCTTCCACGAAAAGTTAAATCTTCTTGGCCACAGATGGAGTTCGAGGAAGGGGTTTTGCCACATGAAAGCTTGTTGTGGCCACAAACCATTTGTTATTATCTACCAGTTGTTTGAAATAGACAAAAACCAATTTAAAGATCTTGTTTGCGCCTCGATCGATCACAATTTAATCAACTTTCCCAGAGCAATATCTGCATGAGTCTCAAGAAAAAAGTTTATAAATCGATGAAGTTGATGTTCCAAGTGAAGATAAATTAAAAAAAATCCAACCTTCTACGAATCTGTGGTGCTTGTTTCCTCAGCTGGACCATCCATTTTTATAGTGTATCACAATATTTTGTGGCATCATATTTTCTGTTGAAATATTCGTAATAGCTACATGCAAATCACATCTAATATTGGAATGAAGGAAAAAAAAACTTTAAAATATTTTATTAATTTTAGTACAGTAGATTCGGAACCTATATTGAATTAATTATTTTTAATATCAAGTTAAATTAATATTTTGGTTTTTTTGGGTTTCAAGTTTAATAACTTTTTTTTAATTAGTTTCTGCCGTACTATTTTATTAATGAACTTTACTCACATTTCCGAATGTATTAATCAGCATATATAATTTTTGTTTGATCATTTTTATATTAATTCTTAAATCTTCTTTTATATGTAATTCATTTATATATTAAAAGAAAGTATTTCAAAGAACTTTAGCGTGTAGTTTGGTAACAATGAATAGAAAGGAAATAAAATGAAAGTTTTATTTCCAATTTATAATATAGAGCGAGAATAAAAATAAAAATTGAATATAGTTTCATTTAATTGATAGAGATTAAATAAAAAATAAAAAATGACAATAGTGTGTGTGTGTATATATATATATAGAATTTAATTGTAGTGGGAAAAGTATCATAGACAAGATGTAATTCATTGTGATTTGAAACAGTAAAATTATTATTGTTTCCTTAATTAAGAAAATCAATGAACTGGTTTTGGGGTAAATAAATTTTTTCATGAGATTCATTGGTTATTGATTAGATGTAACACAATTTTTAAAAAATTCAACACCTTGTAAAGGCTTTTTTTAGAATTTTTTTTTTCAAAGCACAATAAAATTATCATGTTACTCTTAGATTAAAATTTTTTTAAAAAGGACTCGACCTTTTTGTACTTGCTCATTGTTTTTTTTGTTATTATAAAGTGGGTTTAGAGATAAATTGATATTTTAATTAACATAAAAAATAAAATAAAAATAGTTGTCGTGTAGAACACCCACACTAGCGTGTGAGCCTCCCCGCCATCTTCAAGTAGCACGTCCGGTAGCTTATAGTGGCTATAAGGTCTTCCATGGTATTTTCTAATTTTTCTTGGTAATGCTTATTTCTCTAGGATGACGTATGTATTGTAATCCCTACTGGTTTGGTGTTGATTGGATTTGTTTTATTTTTTTTCCTCTCTTTCCTCCTTCAATTGTACGTTACTTTTCAAAAACTTCACAACATCCCTTCAATTTTTTTTTGTCCAGGTTTACTTCATGTTCTTTTAGTTGTAATTTTTTTATTTGAATAAGTTATTTCATTTTTAAAATTATTTTTAATTTCATCATTCTTATTTTTTTTCTTACCGGGTTTAATCCTCATTCTTTTAATTGCTATTTTTTTCTTTGATAAATTTTTTTAATTTATTATTTTTTTATTTCATCTTTTAATATTATTTTGATTGGGAATTGAGCTTCTTTGTAGAGGTCAAGTCTAAGATTTCTCGGGTTATAAATTTGAGTGATTAACCTAGATTTAGAAGAATTATTTAAGTTTACATTATTTTTTATATTATTAAATTAACCGAGCTTATTAAATTTAACCGACTCAATAATTAAAGTCTTAATTTTTTTGGTTTCTTTAGAAACTCTAGGCTCACCTTAAATTTTTTCTTTTTTATGTTTGAAAAAATTTAGTTCAATACGCAGGGTAGAGCCTACTACAAATATCTACTACAAATATACGCTTTACTTGAGTCACTTTAATTAGAATGTCATTTTAATTTTTCATTATTTATCCCTTTTTTTCATTCCAAACACTTTATTTCTGGAATTCAAAAGACACCTTTGAAGGTTTCTTTTCAAAGCCGTAATTTGGAAGTTTTTTAGTGGAATATAACCGTGACAACGGGTTGTTTTTCTTGAGATTTGTTTTTTGGATTTTGGATCCTTAGATGGGCTGGTGGCCCTGTGGGATGTCACCCATCCAAGAGTGCATGAAATTCATATGTCATCTAATTATTCCTCTGCCTGCCTCTTTGTTAAGAGTACTGCTTTAGTCTCATCCCTCTTGCAAAGCAAACCTATTCTTGCATCCTTTCCAAACCCCAAGGGACACCATTGCAGTTCTATTTTAGGTGAAACTTCCTGTCGTTTTCCTTGACCAGTAGTTTTATTTCATTGCTGGCATCTGAGCATCTCCTTTAAGTTCTTGCTTTTGATCCATCTTGACTGGGGGGAAAGTTGGACGGTGGTCCGACAACCGAGTCAAAGATGAAGCCAACTCTCTCCTCCTAGCGGCTTTTAGTTACTATCCTCTAATAGAACCTTGAAGTAGAACTGATGGTGACAATGAAGATAAAAATAACACGGGTCAATGTATAAATTATGTTTTAAAAATATATAAATTAACTTCAAAACTATCAAAATTTTATTTTATAATTTCTTCAACTAAACATGTTCTTGTCTCTAATTTTTTATCCCAAAATAGTAATTAATTTTTTTTTTAATTTCACCATTTACTTCACATCCTGCAAATATATTGGATACTAGGAATTCTAGTATCAATACCTTTCACCATCAAAACTAATTTCTTTCTAGGTCAAGTTTTAAGAATTAGAGTAATTACTTTCAAATTCTAGTCTGGGATATAACCATTCACGTCAAAAATAAAGTAGTATATACATGAAGTTTATTTTCTTATACTCGTTATTTGGATTTAATTTTGGGATGATGACATGAAAAATAATCCATATATAATTCAAGTGAACATCTTTAAGATGTTATCATTGGAAGTAACTAGTATCACTTAGAAGGGTTTAGGAAATAAATAATAGTGCTAGATTATTATCAAGTAGAGAAGAACATGACTTGAGTGGAATTTCGCCTTTTGTTTTGGGAACAATAGATTTCATTTCTTGACTTGAAAAGAGGATCAAGACAACATGCCAGGAAATATGAGGATTTGGCCCAATGAAAATAAGATTCGAAGCTTAAGTGACGATGGGGATTTCACAATAGCTCGCCATGGCAGATTACAAAAGCCTACAGGCCATAACAGTGTTTAGCAACTAGTAGCATTTCATTCTGGGTTCGTTCTTTTACCTCTCTACCTGGCGGAACTACAAAGCAAGCCCGAAACCTTGGAATATCCCTTACGACATAAAGCCCTTATAGGCCTTTGTGATGATGCTCCTCCACACGGTGTGATGGAATCTTTAATTTTCCTAACAAAGCTTTAAAAAAAATTCTTGCAAATCTCAGTTTCTTATCTTTAGGTGTACCCTGTGATCCTCTCTTGCCCTAGCCAAGAAACAGAGGAGAGCATGGCTATCACACTCCACCTTCTAAAATTTCCAAGTCTTGCTTGAAAGAATAACACTCCATTTATCCACGCACGCAAAACTGCCTCTTCCTTCTTCTAACTCATCATAATCAGATGTCTGCAAAAAGGACTCGCATAACCCACACAAGCTCTTCACTGAAACAATCCGGAATCTAAGTTCAGCTTCTCTTTCACTTACATTACTCACATTACCTTTCTTTTATAGGAACAAAGGCAGTCCCATCATAAAGAAGTTTTAAAAATCTGCTCTTCTGTTCTAGTTTTTCATTTTCTGGAAAGAATTGCTGACCGATTCTGATGAGGCTGGATAAAATAATCAAGAGAAAGATTAGGGAAGCTTTTCATGTACTGATAAAATTAAATCTAGAGGAATTAGTGGGCTCGGTGATACATGCAAGAAAAATGCTTTGAAGTTTAAGTTGGTATGGTGTTTATGCAGGTGACGGGGAGAATAGTTTTTTTTTAAGGTAGTGTTTGAT
This sequence comes from Populus deltoides, assembly GCA_015852605.2. Lineage (NCBI taxonomy): Eukaryota > Viridiplantae > Streptophyta > Magnoliopsida > Malpighiales > Salicaceae > Populus > Populus deltoides. The sequence goes on along the minus strand of CM027571.2, from coordinate 13,908,005 downwards.
ATTATAGTAATGATTGTTTTTTAAAATGTTTTTTTATCTGAAAATGTATTAAAATAATATTAAAAATATCAACATATCAAAACGATAAAAAAACACTAAAAAGTTAATTAAAAAAAATCCTAAATTTTTGAAAAGCACAACCTAGCAACATAAACAAATAGGGTCTAAGTCTTGTATTGAAGCCATGTTGTGTTACACTTGAAATATAAAGAGATGAGCTCTAACCCTTTTTTTTTTTTTTATGCTAATGAGTTTATATATACTTTGTTAAGATAAATATTTTAAGAAATATCTAAAATGTTTAATATAAATACTTAGAATATTTATAGAGATATTTATGGAGATGTTTACATTATATAAAACACCATAGTTTTTTCATGTATCATTAGAGCCCCCAAGTCTTGCAAACAGATGTGTTTGAAAGACTTGACCTAACAAAAATAGGAGAGGAAATAATTACAGCGAGTAATATTATTTTTTGTGTATTATCAGATCCCCAAAAGTCCTAGAGACATATTTTGTGTGTATAAGCCACTATAAAAGTAGTTTGTGGGTGTAGCTTTGATATGGAGCATACCTTAGGCATAATCATTGGCTAAGCCACTGGCATTTTATTTGCGTAGCCATAGATATAGTCGTCGATGCGTTAGAGTTTTATCATCTATGAAAAGAACTTTTAAGAAATAAGAATGAACTGATTTTTTATTTGGTTCTCACAAACGGTGTCAATAATGAAGCTAGAAACAATCCTCAGGAGAAAGATTGAGACACTTTTCATGGACTAATAAAACTGAACCCAAAGGGCTTGTTTGGCCCAATGATACCTATAAGAAAAATATTTTTTTCTAGCCTCCTTTATGCTTCTAGAGAGATCTATTTATATAATTTTTTTTTAAAAGACCAATAAGTCAGAACTCATATCTCTAAAGCTCATCTCGATACACTTCAAGTCTAAACACAATATAAGTCTAATATAATATTTAAATAAGACTTAAAAAATATTTAAACTAAGATAATACTTATTCCCCCATCACTTGAACAAACAATACATTAACTTAAACTTTGGAGTGTTTTCTTGTAGATATCGCTAAGATTATCTAGTCCTTCGGATCTAATTTTATCACCTCATGAAAAGCATCTACAATCTTTTTTTTGGATTGGACTGCAGGCTGTTGGTGGAGAGTTTGAGATATTGGAGGGAAGGTCATTTGCACTCATCCATCCCATTATGAAGGCTTGTTTATTTTTCTACACTTCGTGGGCTGGATATTTGGGATGGCAACGGAGGCGTGTTAGGACCATGCAGAATGAGATCAATGAACTTAAAAAGCAACTGAAACCTACCCAGTTACTCCTGAAGGCACACCTGTGTAATCTGCACCATCTCCTGTTGAACTCAAAATTCAGCAACTCACTGAGGTAGGTCCACAGGCTTGAAAAAGGAACAGTTATAATTGTAGTGATTCAGAATTCCTGCAGTGAGTTACTATTAAAGGGAGTCATTAGAGAAGAAAATATGTTTGACATTTGAGGATTGCAATTTTCTAAGAAAATGCTATATTTTACTGTTCTTTCTTTCTTTCTTTCTTTATATGTATTTTTTTTTAATTTCTATAGATACCTAATGATATTTTTGGCATAGCATGAAGTGATATGATTTAGATATATTTGATAGAATGAATCACGAATGCAACGCCACGGGGGAAGATATTGGTGTGCATTCTCTACTTTCATCACTACCAAATTCTATTAATTGTAGCACAGCCATCACGGTGTTGTGGGCAGCGGCAGAAGCCCTAGCTAGTACCTGCAATGCAGAAAGGGAATGGAACAGCCAGAAACCTTCACATTGCGTTGAATGCAATTAACGTTGTTCTGTCTTGTGGCAGATCCCCACTGGAATTGACATGGTTCTCAAAAGTGTTTGAATTCACTAAATGGCCTTGAATCATAGCAACCCCGGGGGTGAGCTTTCTCACAAACCAAGCAGGTATATTATCTGCCTTTATATCAGGTCATTTGTATAATCTGCACTTGAGATTTTTTCATTTTCTTCCACTGTGATTGTCTGTATTCTTGTCACTAGTACATAAGATAAAGCAGAATGAACTGCATCACAACGCATTAGATGCTCCTCAGTTTGTAAGAAAAAGCATTTGCACGGTGTTGTAAATTCAACAGAAACCATACCAAGTTTCTTCTCTAGGTACTGACTAATGTTTGGCAAAAGAATGTCAAAAGTACTAGCTCAGTTCATATGCAATTGCATCATTCTTCTCTCAGGCTACGCTTTTGCCTTTTCTTTTCTTTAATCAACTTTACATGAAGTAATTTTGAAATTTATGGAAATGTTGCAGTCCTGAATAACAGTGAAGAATTACTTTCTGTTTGAAGGAGTTGACGGCAATACGCGGCCGCAGCACAAGATTATACACGGCCGCAGCACAAGATTATAGTTGACTGCAATTTCTTCCCTCTCCCTTTAAGCTAGTTGATCTCTCCCTTGTTCTATTACATACAATTAAAAGAAACTAGCTACCCCACCAGCAGATCATCTGTTTCTTTGATTACTTTCTTGTGCACTTCCGTAATCTCATTTTCACATTCGGATCAGTTCCCTTTTGGACCTGTTAGCTCACATAGCCTTAAAAAATAAGTCAGCTTATGTGGTCGAAAGAGATAGCAGCAGTTCATGGACACAAATAAATAATCTATCTGGATGCAGGGATATGGCGCAAAACTGTTGCTAGAGGAATACGTAATATGCTATCTTGTTTACACTGATGCTTTAGAGATCAGATCAGATCATTTTCCAAAACAAGAAACCTCCCAAGGATAACGTGCTAGATTGTCTACAATAACACAAAAAGGAAAAGATCATTATGCAGGGCAGGAATCCATGCAGCATAATGGACATTACGAGTCATATAAATATGAAAGATGGTCTAAGATATACAGGCGGAATCCTTTCTGATGAGCCTGCCACTGGTTGTTCCCACAGTCTAGGAGTAACAACTGAACTATCCTGGTAACTTAAAATCTTGTATTAACGTGAGTTGCCTCACTTAAGATACCAAAGCGATATATTCAGCCTCAACCACTCCCTCGGAATCCTTGATTCAACCTCTCTACTCGTGTCCTATATGTAATGCACCTACTCCCACCCAAAACTTTTTCATTAGATTTCCAAACCTCGGGATTCAAACGAAAATAAAACTGATAAATGTAAAGAAATGTCCCTCCACACTGAAATGGTGGATGAAATATCTCCGAGAAAAATGATTTAATGGATTTGGATACTAAGATTTAATAAAATTCTAATAGATGAATTCGAAAAAAGAAAGTTTTAATAGAAAAAAGATTAAAAAATAAATTAGAAATTAAAGAATAAAAACCAAATTTGACATAAAATAAGATGAAATAAAATATTGAGAGATGCGATTAGAAAAATAATTCAATTAAAAGAATAACTAAAAACAAAAAAAAATCACAATAAAAAGAATGATGACCAAATCTAAAAGGTAAAAAAAATTAAAAGAGGATTAAATTGAAAGAAAATTCTAATTCTATGGATTATTTAAAATAAATAGAAACAAAAATAATGATCAAATCTGAAAGAAAGAAAAAATCGAAGGGCTACTTTGAGAATTATGCAGGGCCAGGCGCTCAAATTGACTAGGAGAGAGAAAAAAAGAAAGAAGAAAAAATGGACGTTGGTGCAAAACTTGATATCTATTGGCCACACGCTCCGCCGTATAAAAAGAGCGGGCGTTCCCACACGTGTCCACGTGATCTACATGTGAAACCCACCTTTTAACATTAAAAAAATTATAAATGGTAAAATAATAAATATCCCTTAACCAGACTTGATAATAACAAAAAAATCATAAGAAAAAGACAAAAAAACCCTAATCTAAGTTGAAGATAATTGAAAGTTGAGGGTATTGTGGTCATTTTATTGTGCTTTTAAAATAAAAATGTAAAAAATACCCAGACTTGCCAATACATTTTTTTTTGCCATGAAAGGTATGTTAGTCATTTTATTGTGCAAAAAATAACAACAAAACTATTATACCCCACTACAAGGGCAATTATGTTTAATTGATAAGGGCAAGATCATAATTTTACTATTCCAGTCCACAATGTCAAGTCTATAGCTACAGTAAACTTACTTAGTTTTTAGGCTTGGCCCAATGGTCAACCCGACCCAAGGATCAAATGATCGGGTTATCTTGAGTCGACCCCAATTTTTTTATTAAGCAAAACGACGTCATTTTTGTTAAAAAAAATAGTCAACGGGTTGCTATTGAATTTTTGACCATTTCACCTGATTTTTTGCCTTCCTCTATTTTTTCATAAACTCGACCTGATTCTGGTCCTAAGTTGGCCGGGTCCTGGGTTAATCCGCCAGGTCGGGTTAAGTTTTTAAATTATGGTAAAAAGGCTACAGTAAAACATTTACCCCTTTTAATTTCTACTAGTTATGTAACCTGCGCTCTGCCGCGGGTCAGATATTTTTATTTCCTATAAAAAAAATTATATATGCAGGTTTTTTCAACGCATTTCTGTAGTTTAAAATATTTAAGTTCAAATCAAGAATTTTATGCATACATGTAATCAAATAAATCAAGAACTATATGTGTAAATAATAAATAAAAAGTCATTAACGATACCTAAAAATAAAACTTGAAAAATTAAGAGACAGATGTAGATTAAGATATTTAATCTTGAAAGATGAGATATTTACCCTATTGTGTTTGCTAAATTTATTTATTAAGATAATTTTTTTATTCAAGAAAACGATAATAGAAATAGAAACATAAATTAAATTGAATGAATAAAATAAAAGAAAAAAATACCTTGCAAGGCTGCACATATTAGAAATATTATTTGAAAATATTATTTTTTTATTTTAAAAAATAAAGTTCATCCATACAAAAAATAATAAAAAATATAGATGAATAAAAAAAACTCTTTAAATTTAAATGCACAAAAAAAAATTGTTTTCTAAAAAATACTTTGTAAAAAAAATAAAAAAAAAGAAGGGGTACTAATCTAAACATAAAATAAAAAAATTAGAGAAAAAACCATAAAAAAATCATTGATTAATTTTTTTTTTAAAAAGCAAAGACCAGGCATTGCTGGGCTTGATAATTAGATTAGTACACGTGGATTCTAGGATTGAATTGACATGTATGGATTCTGTGAGGCGCTACCAATCCCATTTTGTGAGGGCCCACATACGGGCTTGCCTTGACAAACCTACGTAGCTGGCTTTTTTTTTCAACTAGGGATATCATTTGCCTCAATTTTGTTTTGAAAAAGAATTAGATGACATGACCTGTGATTTACCCAGATTCTAGCCACTGTGATAGCTAGAAAATCGAGGCAGTTTTTTTTACCTAAAAAATTTTTTTTTACACATTTTTGACCCAAAACACTTATAAAACATATTAGAAAACGTGATAAACCTATCTATGGTCTAATAAAACAAAAAAAAAAATATCCTAAAAAACAAAATCAACTTGAAACAAAAAATCAACCTGAGTTGTGATCTATTTTATCATGAACTTTAAAGGTAAAAAAAACATCTAATATGAACTTCCTTTATCAAATGGAACCTTTAATTTGACACACACATCATCCATTTTGATGGCCTAAATCGGTGTTAACGACATGTTTTTTTCTTTATCGCTGGAATCCAAAGACCTCTCTCTTTCCTCTCTCTACCAGGAACTACAAAATAATAAAAATAAAATTTTATACCAAAATTGAATTTGAAAAATATTAAGGTACCAAATTGTATAATCTGTATTATTTTTGAAGTTTGAGGACCAAAATGTGTTTTTTATGAAACTTATGGCATGTTACTTATAAAAAGTTGACCAAATTTAAAAAACAAAAAATTTTGCACAGTTAATCCATAATAATTTGTGAGAGGATGAACATTACACTTCTAGACAATAAAAAACCCATTTTATACTTTATTAATATTTCTGAAAGAAGAATCTATGCTTGATATTCTATTTTAGCATCCCCCTTGACATGTTTCATTTGTGACCACTTAACCACAAATTTGTTCATCTCTTGTGAAGTTACAATGCTACTGTCGCACCCTCACGAGCGGAGCGCGGCGATCCTCGATTGATTTCGGGGTCTTTTTGTTTCGTGAATAAGGGAGTCACCACCTAGTATTATGGTCACTAGGAAATCTAACTGGTCTTTCAGAGATTCTAAGGCAAGGGACTGGTTGCGTAAAGGGAAGATGTTAGCACCCCTAGTACACCCTACCTAAGGTAAGCTGCTTGGTGTTTGGTTTGTCTTATAATTGCTATAGTGTTGGTGTTTTCTAATCCCATCAGTTTTTCTAGGTTTGATTCAAACTAAATTTATTAAGATAGAAATCCAAGGAAGTTCCATGTGCTTTAAAAGCTCATTTTCCCCTTAGTTTTTCAAGAGCTTGCGACTCGTAAATCGCAAGGAGGAGGGATAAAAATTTAGAAATTTAGGGTGCTTTAAAAACCTATTTTTTTTGTTTTAGTGTTTTATACTCTCACGGCTTGTAAACCGTGGAGTAAAAAAATTTAAATGTCTTCGATTATAATCAAGACTTTTTTCAAGGATGTGTACGGATTTATTATTCCTAGAAAATTATTTTGGATATTTACCACTCCGGGTTTCTTTATACAAATATTAACAGTGAATAATAATAAATTACTCCTAATAATATTTTGGATATTCATCCTTTAAGGATTTCTTTACCCAAACATTAGCGGTGAATAATAGATGAATTCCCCCCAAAATAAGAGTTTTATATTTTTTGAAATATTGGCCAATACCCTTTGGAGTTTTACAAACATGTTGTAAAATATTTTTGTTGTGTTTAAGAAATCCATGTGAAAACATATTTTCGAAACTTCCAATATTTTTTGTATAAAAAAAAGAGCATTCAAAACATGTTAGGGTATTGGCCGTATGCAACACACAAAAAAATATTTTTTTTTTATTTTTTTCAAAACGCAAACATCACAATTAGATGTAAACATCAAAATGGAAAGTAGCAAGCTATCATACATATTATAAGAATTACAAGAAGCTTGAAACAATTCGTAACAAAAACCCTTGAAAGCCAAATCAACTTAAAATTTTGTAACTGGAAAGGAATAAACCCGTATGCATGAGGGAGCCACAGTTTTAAAACTGAAATTTTGAATTCAAACCCTATGTCCGTGCCTCACAACCCTATTATTTCCTCACCTTAAAAACCAAAATGCCTTATTCATTTCACAACGCCAACAGAGAGAAACAAAACAGAAACTGGGAAAGCATGCTTTATTCATGTATATAGGAAAAACAAAACCATGGTCGGCTAATCTCTCAAGAAGCAAAAAAAAAAAAACAAATAGAAAAGGGAGCTGATGATGAAGAAACAATAGCCCCCCCTCCCACGGTTCCTTATGAACCAGCGAAAGAAAGAAAAGAAGAACAAAGAAACAGGTTTTTAAAACGTCAGGAACAACAAAAGGCAAGCGTTCATTGTAGTCTAAAATTGAAAACGAATGTGCAAAGCAAAGACAAAACAGGTTTTTAAAACGTCAACACAACAGATTTAAAGGCAGCAAAGGAGGAGAAAGTTAAGACTTATACCTACAGGTCTCAATGTTTTTCTGCAGAAGATGAAATGAAAAACCAAGCGAACATTGCTGTCAAGGTTTAGTAGCAAATCTCCCTCTCCGTCTTGTCTTTTTTCTCTCCTTTTTCCTCACAATAACACCAGAATGCAAGAAAAGAACTCCCTCTATTTACTGCGTTGTTTTTTACTCTGCCTCTCTTGCGTTTTTCTCCTCCTTTTATGCTCGTTTTCTCTCCGTTTTCACCTCTTATTTTTCTGCTCTTTCTTTCTGTGTTTTTCCACCTCTTTCTGTTGCCTTTGTTAGGTCATTAGAAGAGCTTATATATAGCCTAAATATGTCTCTATTTAGGAAGGATTCAATGCATTAATCCTAGGACGCATATCCCTACTGATTTGCAATAAAAAAACGCAAAAAGAAAACTGCAATATTCTGATTTTGTGTTGGTGCTTTATGTCTGATTTCTTTCCAGTTTTAGAGGATGGTGTGACTCCTTTCTTTCCTTCCATAGGGCCAGCTGCTCCCTTTGAAATGAGGCAACAAAAACGTGGTCTTCAGCTCCAAAAATCAGGTATGATGAGAAAGGAAAACTGCAGAGAAAAAAAAAAGAAATTAGCTCGAGGGTGCAGCTGCAAGGTCCTATTTTCCTTATTCGGTGTGGTAAAAATCCTGTCATTTATGATGATCCAACCCCCCTCTCCAGCTTTCAATATCATTCTTCAATTCAATCCCTCATTTTAACACTTTTCAATTCAGTTCTTGGTCAAAAAAAAATCCTTCGAATCAGTCCCGCGAACTTGGGCTATATCCTTCCCGCGGCAGAATTTTCTGCCCTCACGTTAGATATTCAAATGGGAATATCTTGAGCTTCTGATATCAAAATCAAGTGATTCAAAAGCCCAAATTCATCTACGCGTCTAGGACTAAAACTTTGATGAAGAAGTCGAAGTGAGATAAAGTCTTTTTACAGAACAGAATCTAGCAGTAATTTGGTTGGTCGAAAGGGATCTCCGGGTCTAACTCAAAAACTGACGAATGTCGAGAATTCTGATATGACTGAGAGTATGAAATAAGAACAAAAATCATAAAAAACTAGGCCAAAAATAGAGTTTTTTTAGTGCAGACTCGGGTCAATATCCTTCTCGCGGCAGAATTCTCTACCTTCACGTTAGATATTCAAACGGGAACATCTTGAGTCTCTGATATCAAAATCAAGTGATTCAAAAGCTCAAATTGATGAAGGAGTCAAAGTGAGATTTATTCAACCTTAAAGATCAGATAGAAAAGAACGAATTTAGCATTATGAAGACTCTTGATCAACGTAAGAAAACCTGATGATTTTGGTAGTAAAGGAGAAGGATAAAAAAAGAGAGCATAAAACAGCTCAAACAAAGTTTCAAAAAACCAAAATATTTCTTTTGTGCTTTTGTCAATCTTCTGGCGAATATGAGCTAAATCCTACACTCTGTTCAAAAGAAGTATACACCGTCTCCAGCACGCGGGGTCCAAAATTGAGTAACAACAGCTACTAAAATAATATTTGAAGGGGACTTGTAAATGAAGATCCTAAAACCTTTGTTACTACTAAGCGGCAATGAAGAGACAGGGTAGATATTCCCAGGGCCCTCTCTGCGTTCTTTTTCTTTCTTTAACAACAATGGAGAACTTTGGAGTATTTTGAGTCACCATCATTTGATTGCTACCTCTCTCCATCTTCTCTCAGCTATTTTGGCACCCATAATTACATAGACGGAGGGGCAATCTTGAAGCGTCGTAAAGGTAAACAAAGTTTAGAAAGCTAAAAAAAGGAAGGAAAGAATCACAATCTGGCTATCTAGCAAGCAAAGTGAAAATGAAGACACAGACAGCTACGGTACTAAAATTTTCTGAGGGATTTCAAGAATCTTATTGACAATTTGTGGTTCTTTAAAAAAGAACGGGAAATAGGGAGAGTTGAAGCTGCAATAATCACAGCAATAATATGCTTTCTAGCACATTAGTGAATACGATGTCAGTGGACAGCCGTGTTCATGTTTAGAAAGAGACGGCTGATATGAACTCTGCTAGAGAAGTGGGAGAAAATGCAGAACCATGCACCAAAAAGTCAATGATAATGGTGTCGATTAAAAGTTTGCTGAGGTGTAACGTAATTGGTAGCCGCCCTTCGAATGACAGGCTGGAAGCTGAATCTTCTTCTGTGGTCACTAAAAATTCAAACAGCACTGAGAACTCAGGGGCAAAAAAAAAAAAAAAACTTCCAGGATCAATAAATTTTTATCTGCTGTTGCTTCAGGTGGATTCTTGTACAAATTAAATACTTGTCTAGAAAAATGTGGATTAGGGTTTTTTTCGAATTATTAACTTAATGAAAAACATTTTAGAAAATGATGGCAGGAGACTGCCCATATGAAGTAGACTAATACCAGTTTAGCAAGCAAAACAAGCTAGCGTCGACCTCTGTATTGTTTTTAAGAATTACCTATCAATTCAATCCAACGATCCCCCATGAGACCAGAGAAGTCATTCCACCATGGCTGAAAAGCCAAGTTTCTATACGACTGTAGTTGATACCAATCTTGGATTGTGGGCGAGCCCTTGTGATCTGTGAGTGCTTTCTGAATCTGATGCCTTTCTCTTATTCCTCCTCTCATCTCTGTATGCGACAGTGTGGGTTCCGCATGGTGTTTTCCTTTAATTTCCCCTCTTTTTTCTGTTTCTATATCAAGCTTAGCTTAAGGTTCATGGGTCATAAAATCATAAAACTATAAATAACAACGCACATTCATTTAACATCTATACTTGTATTCATTCCTATCTAGTCAAGTTCTAAAATCCGAAAACTCTCCGCGACATGTCAAACCAACCTGCCCCTGCTCGTCCATGGTTCCGTTTGCCATCAATAGCTCGGCCAACTGTCCCTACAACAACTCCAACTCCAGAGCCACCACCTCCACAACCCCGTCCAGCTCTTGCTCGACCTGCATTTAGGCCAACTGCTCCACCTCAGCCAGTGCCGACACAGCCTCGAGAAACCACTCCTCCTGCTGCGACAGGACCACAGGCTGTAGCTGCTCCCCCACCCGAACCAGTGCCACCTGTTTCCGGTGTTGCTTCAGTTCCAACATCTCCAGTTGCAAGAGCTGCAGGTGGTGTTGCGTCAGTACCGACATCTCCAGTTTCAAGGGCACCTGCTCCTTCATCTTCAGTGCCCACTTCTCCTGTCCCAACTTCCGCAGCGCTTCCACTCACCACCTCTTCACTTCCACCTTCTCCAACCCCCAAACCAGCACCAACTTCCTCTTCGGTTCCAACCTCTCCTGCCACTAAGCCAACGACCACCACATCCTCAGTGCCCACTTCCCCTGCCCCTAAGCCAGTGACAACCACATCCTCAGTGCCAACTTCTTATGCCTCTAAGTCAGTGACAGTCACATCCTCATTGCAAAATTCTCCAGCTACAAAAGCTGTAACCACCAATGCAACTCGTGTGCCTAGCCCTGGACCATCTCTAAGAACCATCAAGCCAGCGGTTCAAACCCCACCTCAATCACCAAAGCCTAGGCCCACTGCTCCACCACCTTCTCCTCTAACACTTCCACCTTCCCAAGTAAAATCTTATTCAGATCTCGAACCCAAGATTCCATTAGTGGCAGAGCAAAAAACTGTGTTGGTTCAAAAGACTTTTGACAAGCCTAAGGTGGCGCGCGATTCACAGAGGGACTTTGCAGACAGTCTCAGCTCTGGCATCGCTCGTCTTGCAAAGCAAGAAACTACTAAAGATGTTCAAACAAAGGAAAAAGGTAACCGCAAGAAGAATTCTTCAGATTCTGAGGATGGTGGCGTTAAGGTAATTACAATTGCCGGTGAAAACAAAGGTGCTTTCATGGAAGTTATCCGTTCTCCCAAGAAACAAGTTTTTGAAGGAACTTCTCATTTTCTCCACAAGAAGGGTAATCCTAAAAGTGAAGGCAGTGACAGCAGCAGTAGCGAGGAAGGCAACAGCAAGAAGAAGGACAAGAACCCCAATGGAAAAGCAATGGGGCCATCTCCTTTGAGTTCATTTATGAACAGTAATGTGCAAGGTGTTAACAATTCAATCGTTTACAATTCTTCATGCAGCCATCATGATCCTGGGGTGCATGTTGCTCTCTCTCGGAAACCTGCTGGTGCTGCTGCATTCCATGTCAAGGACCATGGCAATGGCAACCAGAGTTAAAAAATAATGAAGAAAGAAACAAAGAAGTTGTGATTTAATGTCTTCATTTGGTCTACAATATTATATACTGTGAGAATAAATATAAGTAATTGAGTGATGAGAAGAAAAAGGCATGGATTCTTATTCTTCATTGTTGTGTTCCACTTTTTGTGGATTACAATGGAAGCTAGTCCATTGCCTTGCCTTTGGTACAGGTCAACCTAAAATATATGTATGCATACATGCAAGTGGGTATCCAATAAGTCAGCAAGTTTGCTTTATATTAATTTGCATTTGCATCCATTTGTCAATTCCTATTGTATGACAGTTTTACTTAATGAATTTACCAAACATTTCTCTCTCTTTGCCTTGCTATTCAAATTCCTCACAAACGAACTTGGAAGTTGAAAGGCTAAAAAAAAATGATTTCTTTTCTTTTCTGATGAATTGCAAGACGTTATACAAAATTAAATCTACTCTATGAGAAAGATGATTATAAAAATTTATTATAAAAAAGAATGAGATTGTAAGATGTTATAAAAATTATTCTCTTATTCAAAATCTCAAAATAACTAAAAGCTTCATTTTTTCGCTCTATTCTTTAGCCACCAAGATATCAAAATATAAAGAATAAAAAAACTCATAAATAAAATTTACACTAAAATATGACAATTTTAAGCTTTTATAAGGATTAAGTATAAAAATATTTATTTTCTCACTTGAACATATAATTTAAAACAAACCCAACAAATTTAAAATAACAAGACAAACCATCCTATATGTTTAGGCTAGGTCGAAATTAAATTTTGTCTCAATTCAATCCTAACAAAATATAATTTGGGATCAACATAGCATTTCATAAATTTCTAGTGGTTGTAACGCATCTCAATAAAGAATTGTAACCTCTAATAAATTCAACATGGTGTCGTACTAACTTACTCTTACACATAAATTATCAATACAACACCACATTCCTCATCATTGCTCACATGTCACCTTAAAAAGCACTTACCAATCACCAACATCTTAATCAATGATATAATGAGGCACCATAACTAATAGCAAACATCAACGTCTTTACTAATTATATAGTGATCAACAATTCATTTTTCTCCGCTCATAGCTCTCCATCATTTCTCCACTCTTCACCATGTAAACTCACGTTACTGAGGTATATAAATACCATGGGTTGCCAAGTAAGTTAACTTGAAAAACTACAAAACATAAAATACATAACTCCATTGAGAATAGCAAAGCATATCACACAAAGCCACATTGCTCTTCCCCTGCTCTTGCTCCCACTACAAATCCTTTATCAAACATACATAATATTCTTTTTCTCATACATTTACTAACTTAAGCATCGAATGTTCTTTTATTATGATAAATGATTTGTTTTTGCAGGTGTGCATCAAAGTCACATGGTTAACCCACCAACTAGTGGTTAAGTCCAATCACTTCATTAGCCTAAGTTGCGGCTATGAAAAGCCTAATCAAAGTCTACACTTTTCATGGCTTCATCACTTACGACACTGGATTCGAATTTTAGGTTCTTTAGAGCAAATAATCTTGTATCAATTACTTATGCATATTACCAACTATACTTTTTATTAGTCTTAACAAAAAAAAAAGTATCATTTGAATTAAATTTTATGAGGTTAAATTCCTTTTGATATGATTTCAAAAAATATGTTTTATTTATAATTATCAAAACAAAAAAGCTACAACAAAAGGAAAAAACATCGTGGCCATAAATATATTTTACTATTCACCGTGACAATGTAATTATTGTTTTGACCTTCTAAGAAAATCAATAGCCTTGGTGTTGGGTGTATTTTTGTCTTTTCACATGGCTCATTAGTCATTATTAGATTGATCAGGGTAAAATTATCTTTCCATTTTAAAAGCATAGTGGAATTACTAATTTACCCTTAAAATAGAAAAAATTAAATTGGCATCTAGCAGCTTTTTTGTTTTTCCATTTTTTAAGCACAATAAAATGATGTAGTTACCCTTCAAATAAAAAAAAAATTAAAGCTTGCATTGAGAGGTTGTTTTGTCTTTTCATCTTTGTTTTTTTTTTGTTATTATCAAGTTGGTCAAAGATAATTTAGTCTTTTATAAACATAAAATATTATTAAAATGAAAAAGTAGCTAGTGTGTGGGAGGCGCCGGCGGCTTTCTGGCAGGGCGTGTAATGCCTCCCGGCGGCTAAAAAAGCCCTTCTATCATGTCATTGGAATCATTACGACGTCTTCTTCTTAGTGGGGCTATGCATGGTTGTGGTGGTGGTGGTGAGAGGGATTTTTACTAGCGGGGTTATCTTCTTCTTTTTTTTCTCTCTCCTCCCTTTTAAAATCATGTTGGTCATTCAATATTTCAGAGTCGTCCTCTTAGTTATTGATATTTCAACTTCGGTTTTTATTTTTTTGATTTATTTTTTGTATTCTTGATCCTTTTGTAAAAGTTTTATTTGTTTTTCATTTCATCATTCAATCCTAATTTGTGATATATTATTTTTTTCAATTTGGTCCTTATTTTTCTAATTTCTGATTCTTTTTTGTGATCTTTTTGTATAATTTTTATTTGTCTTCAATTTCATCATTCAATCCAAATTTATGATATATTATTTTTTCCAATTTGGTCCTCATTTTTTGGCTTTTTTTTTATCCTTTTGTTAAAGTGATTTTTCTTTTTAACTTCACAATTCGATCAAAAATTTGCTGTTGTCCTCTAATTTATTTTTTTATTTTAATTTTTATCCTCGTTCTTTTTATTGTTATTTTCAATTTTTGATCCTTTGTATAATTGGATCCCCCCCGCCGACTCTTTCATCAATACTTGATTGGTTGAGGATTAAGTTTCATGGTTTGTCCATGTATAGTGGTTTTGGTCTAATGAATTAGGTCATGGTTTGAAAAGCTAACATGTGTTGATATTTTTCTTACTTATTTTCTTTTTTGAATTAATCGTTCAACATTGTTTTTTTTTTTAATAAGCTTTGTGGTTTTCTTCGATTTATTTTCTATTAAGTTATCTTAATCTTATGACCTGGATCACGATTTTGATGAGTTAAGTTATTTTATCTTGAAACTTTGCATGGAAATGGATGAAAATCGAGGATGAAAGAGAAAAGAAGAAGAAGAAGAAAAGAAAAGAAAAGACCGTCAGCACAAAACCAAGGAGAATTTGGTTGCACGCACCGCCTAGTGATAGAGGCGCTGCCATGGAGATTCAAACATTGCTGTGGATGCCGATGCTTGGCTACAATACGATGCTGCATACATTGTTCGAAAAGCGCGGACACAACAACAAGTGATCACCTGAACAACATGTGTCAATAACTTTTTAAAGTTAAATAATATTTTATCTCAACTAAAATACCAAATTACCTCTGGTCCAACGAATTTATAATTAATTCATTTGATAATTGGATAAAATTTCTCACAATCCTGAGAACCCGAGCAACTTTTGTTCAAAAGAAGAACAGAGAAGGAATGTTTGGGGGGTACTTTGTTTGAAACAGCATGAAAAAGAAAACCAGAGTAGAATTGGATTGGGGCCTGGGCTCAAATCAAGATAGGTTGAGCGTTGCCCAGGTTAGACTCTAACTGGGTCCATAAGAATGTATAATGTTTAAGAAGTCTAATCGGGCTGCAGAGACTCCTCAGAGGGCTTGCTACATCGAAAAATGTCGAGTCTCATGTTTAGGCCTGACTGAGAACGCGAACTTGGGAGCCTCTAAGAGCTTGGACTATTGGACTAGACAATTTTCAAGCAGTACGTGCATGGTTATAGCCACCTGGGCTAGCTCAGGTGCTGATCAGTAGCAGTTTTGCCTGTCGGGCAGGGTTGAGACCAATGCTAGTTAAGTTAGAGCTATATGCCTAAAACAAATTGCAGGTTGATTCGAAGATCCAGGGGCATTGTAATTCGAAAAAATTTGTCTGGCCACTGCTTTGGTAATCAGAATCCAAAGCACCTGCTCTTGGAGGATTGGTTTTATAGCCTGAGGCGTTTGGACTCGACCCCCCCCCCATATGTGTTGTGGGATATTTATCCCTTCTATACCAATATATATATAAAATATACCAAACAACCTCAAACTATATCCCATGGAACCTGGAAAAATTAAGTTTACTAGATTTTATTTTCAATATGATGACTAAAGTTTTAGGCTTTTATGTTTCAATAATTAAATATTTTTATCATCTTTTAATCCTTGGATTATGAGAGATTGGAGAGAGTCTCCAAAATGAAGAGGAGAGAAAAAATTTGTCTGGCCACAAAAAAACAAAGCAATCTTGATTTTTATACGAGGTGAATATTTTAATGATGTTGATTTTTCTCTCCAAAATAATTAAAAATAAATAGATCAAGGCTTGTAAATAATTTTTTTATTCAATTTAACTTTTTAATATTTTGGTGTGTCAAGATTAGAAATATGGTAATTTAGGTTTTTAGGGTATTTTATAGTAAAAAATGGCTGAAAATTGAGTTTCGAGGGTCAAAAACACTCACCCATGCTTTTCTGGCTCTATATATAGGTGGCAGGAAAATTGTTGCATTAGATTATGCGTCATCTACTGTAAATTTTTAATTAATGAGCCGATAGAAAAATATGTTGTTTTAAATTTAAAATATATTCTTATTTAAATTAATAATTACAATGCTATTTAAAAAATCATACAATTATAACATTCTTCTTAAAGGATATTAGAGCTTTTATGATTATATTTGCAATTATAATTATATATAAATCTAAAATGCAATAAATTTAAAAATAAAGTTGCACATGAATATTTAATGAAAATAAAATACCTTTTATTAATTAATTATTCTTTGATTTTTTTTCATACTTCCACATAGAAATTATGAAGACATTATTATTATTTTTTTTGTTTAGAAATTGCTTTTTAGAGTATGATAAGGTTTTGTTTTAAAACATATACTAATAATAAAAATAACAATGTTTTCTTTTTAAAAAAAATTAATAAGGAGATGAGAGTTTTGCGTCCAAAAATAAATATCTCTACTCCTTAATTTAAATAACTGAGATTTTTGTAAATAGTTATTTTAATCATCCTGGATTTTCATTAAGAAACCATGTTATTAATAATAAAAAAAGTATTTTTTTCATAAAAAAACATAAATAAAGAATTTGGAGTTCATCTTAAAAAATATATGTTTTCTTATCTAAAATTTAATTCTTTTATATTTTTATAAATATTTATTTTAATTATCATATCATTAAAGTATATCAAGACAATAATAAATAGTTAATCATACCTAAATATAACTCCTTAACAAAGTCAGAAGCTAAGGACCTTCGCCATATGAAACAAGTGATAACTCCGTCGCCGGTTGCTTGCCCTTGGTCAGGTCTTTTTGAACGCCTATTACAGACGAAGTTATCATTTTCATGGAACATTCCTCCAGTTCTTTCCTCCATCAGCACAATAGCAAAAACTATTTCTCTCGTGAAAAAGATTTTCACAATCTAGTACAGTCAAGGCAGGTACGCATGCTGTACAAGTGTGCCCTATGCAGTCGCTCATGGAATTCAGATTCAAGAGCAAGAAAATCTTTTATCTTCTGCATTTTGTTTTCGTGTTTTAATAATACTTTTAATAAAATTTAAATTTTTTTATTTTAACTTACAATTTTTTTTAGAATTTTCAGATATTTTAATGTGGTGATGTTAAAAATAATTTTTTAAAAATTAAAAAATATATATTATTTTAATATATTTATAATTTAAAAACATTTTAAAAAATAATTATCAGATTACTTCCAAACAACCCATGAGTCTTCAAATATGCTCCACAGCATGCATAGGAATGTTTGCCAAGTGTCCAAAGATAGAGAAACATGAATTTGGATTTTGAAAATTGCTTTTTGATATGTTAATTACAGCTTATTATTTCTAAGGGTAGAATCAAATTAATTAAGATTTCATTCAGACCATCATATTAATTACAACAATTTTAAAATTTGAATATTTGAATTTAAAAAATAAATCAAACTCTAATTTTATATAAAAATAAGTGTTTTATATAAGAGTGCTACTACTTTGCTAGTTCGATTTTTTATTCAATTTTTAATTTATTAGACTTTTTGACAACTTGTTTATTTTACAAGAAAAACAACTGGGACGTGGGATCACTCCAATGAACTTAATGAGAAAACTTATATTAAAAGGAGGATATGAAAATATGGGGAAAGGGTGAAGAAATTTGTACAGAGTTGAGCAACAATGCTTGCCATAAGATTTTTTAATTCTTGTAATTATAATTGATTTTTTTTACGAAATATATAGCGCTGCAATGGTTGAAAAACATGAAGAAGACACTTCTATCTATCCTCTTCATGATCCTTAGTGGTAGTTTAAGTTTGGAGCAGCTGAAGAACTTAATATGAATTGAGTTTATGAGATGCCTATGAAATCAACCATAAAAATGAGGTTTGGCCGAATTACTTCAACTCTAGACACACAACTATCTGTCCAAGCCAATCAATGCTAGAATTTGAAATAAGGGTCGTAGAACTAGTCAGGAGCAAGTAGCCAAATTAGAAGAACAAATGAAAGGCAAATTAGAAAAAGACAACAAGAAGAATTGGGAGAAAGTGATGAAATATATGGCTTTACATTCGTGCTCCTCATTTCGGATATTTTAGCTTTATATTCCCCTCTTTTTTTTACCTTTATCTATGTAGAGATGTATTTATTTATTGCTGTAAAATTATTTTTGAATGAATATTAAAATTAATAAAATCTTAATGTTTAATATAATTAATAGTGTTTGGTTTTATTATGATATTTGTTAATTTTTCAATTAACAACTAAATAACTAAAAAAAAATTCATGAGTGATTTTATTGGCAATATAGATTCTATTTCATCAAAAAGTTAAGAAAAGTTTAAAAGTTTTACAACTTTCTAATGAAATTAGTGAGATAAGTTATATCGCCAATCTTGAAATTTTGTCATCAAAGTTTAGGTTTTGCTAGCGGAATCAACAAAAAAATATTTTATCAATAATTTAATTATTGACGGAATGACTGATGAAAACTAGTTGGTGCATTTTATTTTTTTTAGTGCTAATATTTTATTTTTATTTTCTTTAACATTATAAATTACTGATAGAAATATCAATGGATAGCAAATCCCTAAAAAAAAAAATATTTCAAATGATGTTTTTTCATTGGGAAATTCGTTGGCTATATAAATTGATGACAAAATGATGTTTACATCTTAATAGAATATTCCATCGATGCGTTCCATTCTTATAGTGTGTGTTATTATGCAATTTTCATTCATTGGAGAGCCCTCTCCATTTCCACTGCTATTAATGATATTGTTTTGATATATTATTTTTTAATTTTAAATTGTTTTGATATATTATTATTTTAATATATTTTTTTTAAAAAATTAGAAGACAACCTCAACTAACTCCCGAACAAATTGAGAAAAAAAAAGAAGTTGTGTTAGATTTTGTTTGCGCGTTGACATGGATAGCGTATGTAGTATGTGTATGTACATGTATGTTTGTTCTAGTTGTGTTAGATTTTTTTAATAAAGTTTGGAAAATAATTTTTGGTACTATGCTTACGTGGAAAAAACTCGTCCTATCTGAATGTATGGTATGCCCTTGAGGATCTAGCTAGCCTCTAGCTCTTCCACTTGTCGCCATATAAAAGGCAGAAAAGTACTGGTTTATTTTTGTTATTTGGAAAACAGAGCAGTGCGTAGGATTAAGCAAATGGAGCTATTCCAAGGAGACGCGTATGTAAATTGCATACGTATACGTAAGTGCGCCCGCTTAAGAGAATAATCAAGATTTAAGGATGATTCTGTGCAGTATGTGACACGTCACCTTTATCGGATTTGAGATGAGGAATTTAATTCAAAATTAAGGAATTAAAAGGGTATAAAGACAGGGGCTTCTGCGAGTAAAAAAAACATGTGAACTCAAATTATTGAGATTTGACTAGCATTCGGACATCATTGTATATCGTCTAATTGAGTCAACATCAGTCATGGGTAGTTACAGTTCTCATCTGGTCCGCTGCTCCCATGTGGAAGCCCAACTGGGGCTATGACACAGTAGGACTGCATAAAGTCATAAACTTACAAGCACAAGCATGGCAATTGTCTACATTTCTAGCTTTCCAGCCTTCCAGATTGGCACAGCTGAATCCAACTGTTTCTTTCAACTTTCCTAGCCCTTACAGACAAGAAGTTTTGCAATTGTTGGGCGTTGCAAAAAGGATATTAATTATTTGTGCAATCGGAGGCCTAACTTAATTTGCCCACCTATGAAATGCCTTGCTCTGATGGAGAGAGGGGTGTCGTCTACTGCCCATTGGATAAGAGATATTTTTGTGTCCAAAGAAACTTTCGTCTTCATGATATTACTGCAGCTTCTTTTTTTTTTCCATGTGGGGTAACCCCATGGCAAACCACCCCCCCCGCCTGCTGCTAGTGTCTTCTGTACAGAGTACTTTGAACTGAACAGATCGACTATAATCTCTCCATGTTTATAGTATGACGGCGATTGCTTGGGAAAATGTTAAGTGAATTTCCAATGAATTTAGGTGTCACCCACTATAGATAATAGAAACGAAAGAGCTAGTTGATTGCGGCATTGGATGAGGTGCTGGAAAGTGAAGCGGCAAGAAAGGGAATTTAAGGAGACTATTCTTTTACTTACAATGATATTTGCTCCATCCATGCGAAAGTGTAATTTCTGGAGTCGCGTGCTATTCTATATCTGTCCTTGAGGAACATGAGTTTCTCCTCTCTTCAAATCAAAGAAACCTTTGATGAGAGACAAAGGCGAAAAGGTTAATAGAAAGGCAAAGAAAAGTAGTATCGTTTTTCCCGCTAGACATCATCCCGAATACTACAGTGACTGAACTCTCACATGGGAAAAGAGAGCCCCTCTAATGTGTTAAAAATCTCACCATCTATCACTCACCTTGTCACAGCAAAGATTAGAAACTAGGATGCAGGAGTTTAGCTTGCTTAACCGATTAGAAAAAGATTAATTTGTTCGCATCGAAAAATAATAGGCGGTATGCTTGGATTAGCTCAGCTTTTATATATGTGTGTGTGTGTGTGTGTGTGTGTGTGTGATTTACCAAAACTAAATTCACTTCTCTAATTTGGTAAGTCCACCTTTCCATGTGGATCAGCTTCATGATAAGTGAGATTTATGAGAGGTTTATCTTCTAGGTTCTCTCTTCGGACAGGAAACACGAAGATGAAACCCCTCCCAATAAATATGTTTCCGGGGGATTGAACTTGCGCTCTAATTCTTTCTAGGATAGAGGCCGCTTTCACCACCTCGACAAATCAATTGCTGGTTTTAGGTTTGAACTTGATGACTAAAAAGAAAGCATTTCCCTAAATTGATCATTACCCCAGCCGTTAGTAGTTTTTACCATAAAACAGTACAGCGGAATAGTTAGTACTTGACCAACTATTTTCCTCGTAGAATTTACCGACGAGCTCACATTTACAGCAGGGCACACACGCACGACTCATTCCTCACTTCAGTTTCTTAATTAATAGCAGCTGGCAAGTATCAACAAGTTTACTGGATAGCAAAAGAAAAAACAGTTCAGGAAGATGAGGTTGAGATGTTAACAAGGCAAAAGAGACTAGGTAGAGTTAGTGAAAGAATCGGAAGCCCTTTACCAGATCTCTGTATCTGTTGGTAACATGCAACAAAGAGGGATACATTTTCTAGACTATGGATATCACTTCGAAAATTTTGACACATCGAACAAGCCACAAAGACCCAACATTGTCGATCCTCAAACATGCCATGCACCCTAAAACATAGGCTATTTACTAGGGCCCACTACCCTTGGACACGTGTTATCGCCAAAGGCTTCCACCCATTTGAGTACCCCAGCTTTTTAATTATTTCTCCAAAATCATTTCCCTCACTTTGACATTTCCTTTGTCCCAATTCCCTCGCCAAGAACTTGTCGTGATGAGCATGAAGGTTAGAAGTAGAGAACGTTATCAGAATTTCTCACCTTAAATATATTTTGATGCCTTTTTATGGCCAGGCTGATCGTTTACTCTCAATCTCTACACTTGTTCTTGTGATGATATTCTTTTGGTTACTAACATTTTTGTTTCTTGCAAACAGATCTTCAACTGGGTGCAGAGGCGGTTTCATCATGGCACCATCAAAGGTTTGATATTCATGATTGAGTCGCCGTCTAAACTAATATATTAGAACAAAATGAATTTTTAAATGGTAGAAAAGTCCCATTGACTCGATCTTATGCTTTTTTTGTATTATAATCATCGTGTCCTTAATATATGAGTGCCTTGTTGATTTTAGTTTGCCTTCTATTTTATAATAACCCCTAACAAGCTTGAGTTACAAAACAATCATTATCAACACTTCGTTTAGGGCGACTTGTTCTGCTGAGAAAAAGCATTAAAATTAAAATTATTATTTACTATTATTACTTTTTGCCACACTTCTTAAGTGTTGTTTATATAATTGTCTCAGTTAAATGGATGAGGAAATTGTTTTGAACAGATGGGCTCGCTGGAAATGTGAAGAAGGCTGAATCCATTACAAAAGAGGCTGACAAGCAAGCATTGCTGAAACAAGTAGCCCTGGTGGATGTGCTTGATGGTTGGAAAGATCGAATTTTGACAATTGGCACCTTAGGTCTTGACCCTTTAATACCTTTTAACCAACAAAATGATCAGTATTTCATTTTGGAAAGTGACGAAGAAGGTCAAGAGGAGGAGGAAGACGAAGGAAAAGAAGAAGAAAGGGAAATAGAACAATACTCAGTTGATGATGATTATTATTATGATGACAGTGTTGAAGATGAAGAAGTGAACCCTTTGATATATGCAACATTTGACCACAGTTTTGAGGAAATTGGATCAGATTCTCTGCATTATGATGTCATAACCAACTCTACTACTATCGCTGAGCATGAACAAAGAAAAAACAAAGGAGAAAGAACAACACTGGCAGAACTGTTCTTGGAAGATTCTGACATGAAAAGGAAGCCTGATTCTGTTGAAGTTGAGACTGAACCAGGGAATAAAAAGCCGGTTGCTCGTGCCAAGAGTAGCCTCTCTTTTGCCAAGAAGCTCATACGTCCTCACGTTGTAGAGGATTCACGTCCAATCAAGAAATTCAACCAAGTATGGATACTCATCTCATGGAGTGACACACTTTTCTTCAAGGTATATTTAAGTAAGAATTAATTAATTTTGTGATTTTCAGTTGATGAGGAGAATGTTGAAGAGAAAAATTCACCCAGAATTTGATTGGAAGGGAAATAAAACAGACAATCAAAATAAGTCTGGCATTATGGATGTTCATATTAGCAAGGGAGATAAATAAATCCGATTCTGTTTCTCTGCTTCAAGCCCCATCAGGTACTTGTTCTCTGCCTATTCTTTCCCAGCAAAAAAAAAAAAAGGATTGAAGTAACAACGAACTATTTGGTTTTCTCATATCTCTAATGTCAGCTATTGTGTGATTGTTAATGCCTATAGAAGGCCAAAATCATGAGTGCTCTTTCATCTGACAGAATAGTGTCAAATAATTTTATCAATTAAGGAATTAATCCATGCTCGCTTAATCGTCACATTCATGTCTATTTAAACTATAAAGACAAAATAATTAAGGCATGTATGCATTACGTGACATGCATCCAATGAATCTGTGCACAGATGATCATGTTAACTTCAAGACACGACTTACAAAAATTAATCTGTCAAGTTGTATATAAATCATTTTAGCACAATAGATAATTACAATATGCTTAAACTCCCAATCATTGGCTACATTGTTTTTAACAGCATGACCACCAGATTATCTAATTCTGTTAGATAGGGGACCTAATCTCCATTTTCAGAGTGGCCCAGATCGATTCTGTATCTTTTTATGTAATTTGATACCATTTAGCAATAAAAAAATCAATGCCACATAAATCACAGGCTGATCTACTATATACTGCCTTATGTATGCTGTGTTCTTGGCATATTATATCCTAAACGTACCGTAGTGTCAGAGCTTCAATTAACACGACAGCGACGATGCATCTTCTAAATTTTCTTGGTCTTCTAAATTTGCACGTGCTGAATAACCTGTTCTACTAGGACTTACCTTAGTGGAATGCAAGGTCAGGTCAAGGTGGGTGGACGGGAGAGAGATGAAGCTGGCCTCCCAGTCATTTTCGGTGGATTTCATGTGGGTAGCGATCATCAATAGGGTAATGGGGTTCCTCCTAAGAAAACTCTCTAAACATAAATCCAATGAGGAAGCCGTCAAATAAAAACGTTCCAATTAGCTTTGTTGTGAGTGGCAATATTGATCAAACAATTCTCTTTCTCAAATTGAGTCCACCTCTGGCCCAGTGTAGTATCTTGACTGGGCAAGCGACGCTTGCCAATAGACAGGTAGGGCATACACAACGGCAACATTTCCATCATGAATTACGTAAACAATCCATCATTACATTATTACGACTTGTAGCATTGCAATTGCTAGTGTCTTAACTATTTGCAACGTGACATGCTAACATTTCACTTATCGTTACTTGTGTTGCAGGTCCTACCATACGAGCTCTCAGTGACGATCTAATTTGCGAGGAATGGATTTGTTTTTTTTTTTTCTTTTTTCTTTTTTCAATGGTTGGGTATGCATGTGTGTTTTCCAAGTTTTCTTTTACTTTTTCGGATTCCCTGAACGTTGGATGTTTGGTTTTCAACACATTAACAGGCTTTGATTTGTTAACGGATCTTGACGTTGTGATGCATGTCTTGGATTGGCAACTTGTGTGTGACAGTAAGCATATATTTGGATGATGGAGAGGAACATTACTTGGGACAAACACATGTCTCTAAAGTTTTTATCCTTTTCCAAATCAACAAGCCATTTTGTTAGTTTGTGTTTAAACCATGGCTGAAGTGCTCAGCACTTGTTCTTTTGGCATCCTTTGTCTCATCGCTTTATTTCAGCTTCCTGTCCCTGCCTTAGTGTTCCAAAGTAATGCGCTCAATTAGCATGAGAGCAGATTCCTTTACATCAAGGAACGTCCAAATTGGAGAGCCTTTACTCTTATATCTTTCATTTTCGTTTATTTTACAAAGAATTGGTTGAACATTTATTTCTCAACTCTTGAAATAGGAGATAACTAATTGTACGCCCCGTAGCACGACGCATGTCATATAATTTGTTTTTTTAATTATTTATATATAATCAATATTTTGATGATTTATCATAATCTTGTTTGTGTATTGTCATAATTATAATAGCTATATATATATATATATATATATATATATATATATATATATATATATATATATATATATATATATAGATTTGATTGTGTTTGAATATAGATAGTAATAGATCTCGTACGTATCTGTGAAAAATATTTAACTCAAATTTTGTATAATTTTATAGCATTTTTTCAACTTAATATCAATTTTTGGTTTTTTAATGATTGAAATAAGATTTAGAATTTTTCTATTCTAAAAATAAAATCAAAAGATAATAAAAGTTTCAAAAATATATTTTATTTCTCAATCCTTATTAAATTTAAATATTTAATCATTCTTGATCTACTATTGTATTGCCTGATTACATAATTTTATTAAAAAAATAGAGAGCTTAAAATAATAAGAATAGGTAATTCAACTCCGATATTATCATAAACTATGCAAAAAGATGGGTTTTTTTTCTTGCTTTTATATCTTATCAAAAGATAATTTAAATATGCATTATTATTATACATATAATAAAAAAAATGATGTTTTCTTATAGAAATGACATAATTATATATAGATTTTGCTATAATTGTTTTACTGTAGCAGGAAAAAATTATAATTTTTAAATTTTATCTTTTAGAAAACAAGTTTTTTATTTTTTTTCTCTGTATACTTAGAATTTTTATTATTTTACACTTGGTCTATTTATCACCATTTATCTTCTTATCTTCATTTTCTTGTAATTTTTTTTAGTTTTTTCTTTTTTTTCTTTAAACTTTTTTTTGGAAAAATATTATGTTTATTTTTTACACTTTGAATACTTATCACTCTACAATTGACCTATTTATATCATTCTTTTTGTTCTTAACTTTATTCATTTGTATTTATTTTAATTGTTTTTACGCTTTAAAAAAAAATATTATACAAAGACTAAGAAAATAGTGTTTCACTGTAGCAATTAAATATTGTTCCATTCTTCTACTATGTTAAAGATTAGTTTGAAATCCTATATATTTTTATTAATGCATATGATCTTTATTATATTATATTATATTTAAGTATTAACTTTTTGATTCATGGTTATATTTTTTACTCGATGTCAAAAAATATGTTAACAACACCTATATATTAGTTATTTTGGATTAGAAAAAAAAATTATTTGATGCACAGTGAGATGAGTTGAATAGACATATTAATACTTTGTGTTTTTTTGTATTTATTAATATATATAGTTCTCGATGTATTTCATTAAATACTTGCATAGGTTTTTTTATTTGTAATTAGAATTTTTTTAAAAAAAAACACATTTTCAAAGATAGCATATTTGTTTTTTACCAAAAACATTATCCGACCTGTTGCGAAACGCGAGTCAAATAACTAGTTTTAAACTAAAATTTATTATATGAGTTTTAAATTGGTTTAATTAAAAATAATTTACAATAAACCTATGCTAAGCAATTGAAATTCAAATTAATATTTTATTATTTTTTTTCTCTTTTCTTTTATACATGGCAAGCAACAAGGACATAGTGTATGTGTTTGATTTTTTAATAGATGAAAAATTTATTGATTAAAAATAAAATATATTAACACCATACGTAATTCTTGTGTCATGTCAAATTTCTTTGGTTATGAATTAAATATAGTACTTCTGTTTATAATATCGATAGATTACGAACGCTTAAACATTGATCACTCTCGCCATTGATCGGGTTGCGAAAAGGATTGGACACTTTTGAAGCATTTGTTGGTTCAAATCTGTAATTTTATTATTAATCACTATGTTGTGTTATTTGGAGAGCTAAATATAATTCACTAATTTCCTGTAAATGTAAATAAAATAAAACTATACTATCATTGCTCAGTCCAATTATGTGTCCATTTTCTAACCATTCCTAGCTAAGATGATTTAAAAACTTTAAAAAAAATCTTAATCTCTCACTTAAGAAGTCATGGGCCATTAAAATACATCGGGCAAGGAAGAAAATTGATCTTGAAACCCATTATTAAATCAATGGCTCATACGTACCCAAGAAAATACGAAGTCAATTTGGATTATTTGAATTTCTTAGGGCCAAATCCACATGTCAAACTATATAAATAAAATACAAACTTAAAAACTCTTAACATAAAATTCAAGATAATAAAGATACGACCCTTAAGCCCACATCCACAGACTAAACCGTGCATTTAAAAATAATATCAAGCCTAGGATCCATTCTGTTTTTTTCTCTAAGAAATTTGTAAAAAAAAACATAAAAACAAAATAATAAAAATAATTAGAAAAATACCAAGTAAAAATAATGTTGACAATAATCATAATAAAATGAAACAACACGTAGGATTGCAAGATGGATATGCAGCAAGCAACACATAGACTCATATTATTTGCAGGTTGAATTTGTATTTCCACAAATGTAAAAAATTCATCATTGGCCAAATAGGTTTATCAAGGGTTTTTTCCACAAAAATAAAGTAATGTTACATATGGATGAGACAAACATGCTAGTCCATTTAAATATATCAATTTTGGTTTTTTTTTTACTAATTTTAATAAGATATAATGGCATATTAAATACCAATACTTTATGATTTTTTATATTTAAGTATCTACTCTGGTTTTTTGTTTTTATTATCAAGATACTGACATGATAATATGACAATTGCAAGACCAGACCAATATTATTTTAGTATTTTCTACCTTTTTTTTATGAAAATAGGTGTCAATTTTAGACTTTTTTTTTTGCCCTTCGGTCATTAATTTTTTTTTCTTCAATTTGGGTCCTTTAATAATATGTTGTTTGTGATTTGAAGTAGATAATTTATGCGACGCATGTCACCCACTCTGGTTACAATTGATGACTTTGCTTGGTATCTTTATATTTGTCTCGTCAAAATCTTTTTTATTATACTGATAATGTGGTAATAGAAGCTTCGATGTACTTCTAGAGTCTCTTTTTTAACTCCTTTTTTTTCTCTCTAATCTCTCCTTATTGTAATTATTCACTTGCCTTTAGATGACATATGTTGCTTATGGACTTGATTATGCTCCTTAGCTTACCAATCACTCATCTTGCTTTCATATCATGACATAGAATTTTATAACTTCTTGTCACCATTAATGTTAATGATGGGTCTTGCTTTGTTATTTTGAAATTTCCCTGAAAATATATATTTAGATCTTAGAGTTTGTATGAAATCTAAAATGGAAATTGCATATAGAACACAAAATTCCACATTTACATATATATTACCCTTTGATTCTCCTAAACATTACCCATATTATGTTCCTCCCTTTCTCCGTACCTAATAGAACAACCAACTCATTCCACCTAAAATCCACAAACAACCTCCCTTATAGGATCTCACCAAACTGACGACCACGTAACCCTTCTCTACTCTACAAAGATCGAAACAACTTCAAATGAAAGTTGTTAGGGTTAACAATAACCCATGGAAATCATTTGAGAAAAGAGTAGTTATTGGCAAGAAAATATGTGTAATTAGATGGTTTATTGTTTCAACAAGTTTTCATACATTATATATGAAAGTAACCAGGGACGAATCCAGGATTTAAAAACCGAATGGGCTATTGTTATATTAAAATAAAAAAGTACACAAGATAAGAGAACATAATAAGTTCTACCATTATAATACATATTACACTCATAATGAAAATACAATAAAATACTATCTAAGTTGTGCCTTATATTTTTTTATCGAATAAAATTCTTAAATTATTGATTCATTATCTATACTAATTGCAATGTTACATCTTCCAAAAACTTGTATAAGCTCAATGAAGTCCCCTCGATCGGATGAATTATAGAACTCATCATTGCCTCTAAAAACCAATCAAACTTGTATAAGCTCAATGAAGTCCCCTCGATCAGATGAATTATAGAACTCATCATTGCCTCTAAAAACCAATCCTTGACTTGCTAACAATCTAACACTTTTTATTGTAGTGTTTAGCTATAATTAATTTTGAGTTATTTGTTAAGAAACTTGTGCACTCATAACTGTATGAATTTGCTGAGATGGGTTTTTTAAGCTATGTCAATCTATCATAGCACATTGATGAGCTAAAGATACATATGACATGTTTGAAAGTGTGGTTACGGTTGCTTTTTAAAGTGCTTTTCATACCAAAATGTATCAAAATGATGTTTTTTTTATTTTTTAAAAATTATTTTTGAGATCAGCGCATCAAAACGATTCAAAACATATAAAAAATTTAAATTTTAGCAAATTTTGTTTTTTTAAAAATACAGGTTGGTCGGCGTTTCCAAACGCTCTTATAATGACTAAGAAAGACACATTGTTGTCTACCAACCCTTTTTCAACTTCTGAAATCATCAATGAAAGTCTTTTGATGTTCTTTATTACAAATAAAGGAAAACAAAATGTCATATCTTTGGCAATAGAATAATTAAGCTAAGAATGATGCTTAACCACTTATATTATAACATTTGAGATTGTGCCCCGTCCGTATGACTAAGATACACATTTAGTTTGGGTTGATATGGCCTAAGATTAATGTGTGCTCTTCAAATGTTGTCGGCGTCATTAATTGAAAATTCATATATTTATGAATGTAATCTCGAATCACGTTCAAGAGTTGTAGTGTCAAATTCTTGACAATGATTCTCTTTTTGAGACTGGAAAAATCCATGAGACACCATATTTTCATAACTAAAAGGTTCATAATTTGTTGTCCTCGACCCACTTGATGATCCATCACTTACTTTCATAAAAAATAAATTGATACATTTGTACTTCTTTGGGTTTCGATCACTACCACCTGATATAGATCTTAAATATAATGAAAGTTATACCTAAATTACAATACAATTATTAATATAATAAAAATTAAAAATATTATAACCATTTTAATTTTCAATAATGAATCATCGATTACTCTAAAATATTTATTAAAAACGACCCTAAAAACTGTTATTTACATCCAGGGGCCAAACTATAATTTTCTAGAATTTAGGGGCAAAATCATAATTCTCAAAAATTCAAGGACCAAACTGTATTTTTTACTATTTTCAACCTCAAGAGAGAGTCTCCATAATTCTATAATTTCCAGAATTCCAACGTGAATATTTCTATATAATTCTTATATATTTATCTATTTTATTTCTAATACCAAAGTTTTTCAAATTCTTCTACACTTAATACATCTATTAAAACAAAATACATATTAATTCATCAAAATCCATTTCAGTTCATACTCATGAGCATACAATAATACTCATAAATAAATAAATTTAACTAACCCTTAAATTATTATAAACCCTAATATTTTCAATAATCATATGTAAATGAAAGAAACCATAACTAGGTTATAAAACACTTAGAAAAGAGATAAAAAAAACGTACTCAAAAGGAAATAACTTACTCAAAAGGAAATAACTTAAATGATCACCTGTGAGTTGAGTTTTGAACAAAATTTGCAGCAAGGAGAAGGACAGCAGCTCACGATTTTGGAGAGGTAATTTACTGGAAAGAAGAATGTTTCAAGTGTATAGTGTGGTGGTTTTACACACACACACGCACACACACACACAGAGATTCACACACAGGGCTGGGCAAAAGGAATTAGGCACCATGGGCTTGGATTAAAGGTCAACAAAAACATGCATAAATATATGGGCTGCTAGCTAATATATATATTATTTTTAAATATGCCAGCCCGGGCAGCCCTCTATTAGACTGGTCTTTTTATCCTGCAGGTATTGCCGGTTCACATTCCATAAAAGTCACCGAGAAATATGAACATGTTTTGAAAGAAGGAAAGGCGATTGCTGCGAAGAACCTGTAGATAAAGCTCTTCACCAACAACTCTAAAGAGAATTGGTATGGGTGAAGATCTACCAAGTGGGTTCACGTGGTTTTTTAGCACCCTACTGCATTTGATTCTCTGGTAATGGAAACAGAGAAGAAAGAAAGAAGAGATTATGAAAGACCTTATCAAATAAAGGGAAAGACTGTTATGCAGAAGTCGGCAAGGCCTGGAAGCGTGACTATCTCCTTTATAGCCCTCTAGGAACTGGCAAGTCCACCATGATTTCTGCCATGGCTAATTCTTTGGATTGTAATGTTCATGATTTTGAGTTGACCACAGCTAAGGACAGCAATGAGCTTAAAAAGGTATTGATCGAAACCACAGGAAAGTCGACCATTGTGGTGGAGGACATTGATTTCTCACTTGATCTTACATGACAGAGCAAGAGAATGAAGTCGAAAGATGACAATGATGACGACAAAGCAGCAGAGAAGGAACCATTTTCTAAATTGGGCTTGGCTTCAGGCCCATGCCTGATTTGTGGTTTTTCCTACCCTTGACATCTACTTTTCTTTCCCTTGCTTTATATATATATATATATATATATATATATATATATATATATATATATATATATATATATATATATATATATATATATCATTATTAAATAAAACTATGTTTTGTTAATCTTTTGTTCTGTTTTGTTTTTTATATCTCAATTATTTATTTCTTTTATATTCTAAAACAATAACCAAACTCTACATTAATTTAAAAAAAAACTTTGATATTTAGTTTCTATATTTTGAAATTTATTTGTGAATAAATTGGCTATTAATCTATTTACTTCAATCATGATTTATTAGATATTGTACCTTTTTTTTATTTAAATTCTCATTTCTTAAAACACTCTTGTTAGAACTTAGAACAAATCAAATTATTTAATATCACTTTTAAGTATCGCTACCTATCTAAATTTTTTTCTCATCTTTGTTTTTGCATCAAATGCTTCTATGAAATATTTAAAACTTGAAAACACTAAGAAATTATTTTTTTGTCCAAAAAAATCCATTATTTTCTCCTACAATGCCCGAAAATTCAACAACTTTACGTGTTAATTGTAAATTTAGTTACAAGAAAAATAATGTTTTGGTCACATAAATCTTAATTTTAGCATTTGTTTTTAATTTCAATTTATTTTGTTGGAAATTGATTTTTAAAAATAAAAACCATTTGATTGGTGACCAGTTTTATGGTATTTATTGGAGAGAGAAAGAAGAACAATTTTTAGTGTGAATTAATTGGTGCAATTAAGGTGAGAAATATATAAGAAAGAGCATGAATTACCGTTCATTCTGCAATATATCAAAATTGAATAGGGAGCTTAAATGCGGAAAAAAAAATATGTCAACATATTAAGAGTATTTGTTATGCTCTATCTAGATATCATAATAATATGATTTCTTTTTATACACATAATCAGAAATAAGAAATAGTGACTTCAATTTAAGAAATACATTTTTTTTTCATTTAGAATTTGAACCTTTTAAGTTCTTACAAATATTTAACCTAAAACATGGGCATAAAATCTAGTTTAATAAGTAATGGAATAAGCACCGTCAGATTTAAGTGACATCCTATTTTTATTTTTCACAGTATTTTTAATATATTCTGTATTATAAAATTAATATGTTCAAAAAAAGAAAAAAAAAATGCTTACGAGGCCCAAATACTATAGCCCAAAAGACAAGTGCTTGCTAACATGGTCTAAACGAAATTTATGACCCCAATGATCGTAAACTCGCGCTAGTGCTTGCACCAGCAACTCATAGTTTTTATTTTTATATTTTTAAAATTATTTTTTATAATTTTGAATAGTTTTGATGTGTTGATGTTAAAAATAAATTTAAAAAATAAAAAAAATAATATATATTTTTTAAAAATACTTTTTAAAACAATAATTACTATAATCTCAAAAAAAATAGCCTTATACATCATTGTTCAACCGATAAAATATCATCTATTTTGGCCTTCATGGCCTCATGGTGGTCCATGAAAGGCACCTCCTCGCGTCATCTATGGGTGTGTTTGGAATTGTAGTAGCATTTTTGGTTCAAAATGCTTTTCGTTTAAAAATATATCAAAATAATTTTTTTTTTAAAAAAATATTTTTGACATCAGCACATTAAAACGATCAGAAACCATAAAAAAATCATTTTAAATAAAAAAATTAAAATTTAAAGAAACATGGTTTATACCGCATTCCCAAACATACCATATCTTTGAAACTTCTGGCTTCAAATCCTAAAAATCCTCAAGAATAACAAATAGATAGAAAGTTGAAAGTTGTTAAGTAAGATAGAAGTGATGAATATCATGAAGGGTATAATGAAGTTAAATAATGCCAAAGTCCATTTGCTAACTTCTTTGAGAAATGTAGCATATATGCTCAATACACAATATTAGGTACAATGTACAATGTAATGAAATGGTGCAACAGAAAGACAAAACTGCACTTTATTAGATATGGTTTTATTCATTAATATCAATATTATTATGGATGTACACATTTAAAATTACTATGTATTTGTTAAATAGGGTTCCTAGTAAAGCATTTCTAAAAACCAACTTATGAATTATAGCCCGATAGAAAATCTAGTTTAAGGCACTCGTATATTTAGAATTGCTTAATAAAAGTAAGAATTTATAATCCATATAAAATGAAATTAGATTCATGAACAACCATTGATTTCTTCGTTGGTTATTTAAAATATCCAAAAGGTATAGACTTTATTGTCCTAACCATAGCATAATAATTATTGAAACTAGAAATGGTAGGTTCATTGTAAATGATGAAATTAGTTAGTGGGAGTGAAACATCACACAATGTGAAAATTCAAAAAGTTAGGGTACATGATTCTTTACCCTTTACATATTTTAAAGTTATTTTTCTCATATTGTTGAACAATTTAAAAACTCTCTTCTTTTCTAAAAATGACAAGCATTGAAAGGGTGAAAATAATATAGAATTGAAATAATTTATCATTAAAGAGGAAGTTTAAAAAAACCTAGAGTGCCAATTAAACACATTAACATTAATATTATGATTGTTGATCTATTAATGAATGATTCATCACCCAAAATATTTATCGATTATGATAAAGAATGGATGATATTAAATAACATTATTGATATTATATCATGACATTATGATGATTACGTATTTGACACTCTAAGATCATTTATAAAGATATTTATGATATTTCATGTTTTCTATTTGGTATTCATAATTAAATTAAAATGATGACAACATGAATTGTCTTTGATAAAAATGATATTGTTGGATCAATTATGTACTTCATGTTTAAAAGTCATATTAAGTAAAGAATAATTATAAGTTTTATCCATCAAACCTTACATAAAGAATTCAAAGGGTTAGAAAAGAAACATAATTTTCTTCATCAATTCACTTATGAGATTTCAATCTCTTAAAGGTTTACTATGGATCTAAGTACACTTTTCTTTTAAAGGTTTCTTTAAATATTTATTTAAATGTGAAAATCAAGAAGTTCTAAGATGATGAACATTACGATTTTAAATGATTGTTCATGTTTACATTCAGAGAATTGCTTAAAAAAAATACAAGATGTTTACTCAAATTTTAGAATTTAAATAGAGGTCAATTTGATTAAATAATATTTAAATTTGTAATATAAAAAGAAGATAAAAGAAGGATCAAAATAAAAGTAAAAAAAAAGTAACAAGGCTTCTTTCAAAGTTATATTAAAGAGTTCATGTTTGTCCAAAAAAAATTCATTTTATTCATTTGTGGTTTCTTTTATTTTTTACATTTAAATCCTAAACTTTATTTATGTCTCAGTCCTTGAATTTTAAAAGGAAAAAAGAGAGCGAAAGTCACCAAAAAATAAAAAAGAAGAAAAAATATGATTGGTTGACCATATTCTTGTAACAAAAATCAATATTGGTATCATTAAGTCTTGATAAGAAGAGTATTATTAAGGCATTTTTGAACTTTAATCTTGTTAGAAAAGGTAGAATATGACTCAAATTTTTTTGTTCAGTTTAATTTGTGTTTTTTATCAATTTAAAAGTTTTTTAGACTAAAAATGAGTTTATTAAAGTGTTTAGGATACTTTTTAGATATTTTAATGTGAAAACAAGTTTTTAAAATCTAAATACTCGAACTTCGACATCCCAACCATCGGAGGTTGTTGGAATCCTTACTAGAAGATGATGTCTTGTTTCTTTATTCTCCATCCTATTAAAAAGAAAAAAAAGCAGAAAGCTATGTGCAAGGGCTTAGCCTTGTAGGCCACAAATTCCTTGAGACTTGGCCTTTTTTTTATAGCCCTTAAGTTTTTTTCTTAGATCTTAATTATAATTCATTACAAATAAAATAATTAAAATTATACTGAAAATATGATTTCACTAAATACCATTCAATTTTGTCTATGTTTTCAACTAAGATTATAGTATTTTTATAATATTAATATTTATTTTTTGTATTATTATATATTTAAAAAACAATTTGTGATTTTGAATATTCAATAAAAAACAAAAATAAGTTTTCTATTTAAAAAAATAATACTTCTAATATAAAAAGCAAGTTTACATTAAAACAAAAGAAGCATTGACAAAGAAATGTAGTTTAGATTGAAGATATGTATTTTTTTCTATTTATTTTGAATCACTAAAAATAAATTAAATATTTATTTTAAATATTTTTACTTTAATTTTAAAAAACATGCTTCTAATAAAAATATTTTGATAAAAGAATGCATGAATAATAAAAGAATAATTCATTTAATAATTAAAAAAAATCTAAATCATAACATTTTATATCAATATCTATTTTAATTAAAAAAAAGTAAATCAAAATTATTCCAAGAAATCACGCGGGTACATAACTATTATGACTAAAGTTAAAATTTATGGCACTAATGCACCTTTGTGCATTTTTTCATCAATCAAAAATTGAATTGAAGTCAGCAGTGACTTCACTTTTTGCTACTTGAAAACAAGATAATTATGTTTGTTCTTTCAATAACATCATCTTCGTTTTCTCATTATATCAAACGATGAAATTTATATAAATTTTGTAAAAGATTTTTTTTTTGTAATTTATGTATTTTCTTTGAAATTAAATAGTGATGTGATCTAAATTACATCAAATGATCCATTATAAGTTTTATATGAGCCAATTACAATATCAAGGATTAAAAAAAAAAAAATCAAAGATTGTATTTAAAGTATTTGGATCAAAGTGAATTTCAAGAGGTTACATCTTCAACAAGTATTGGTTAGACCTTAATCAATTTAATTTATGTATAAGAAAGTCTTGATTCATCCATTTCATAAACTTAATTAATTTTGGCAATTATAGACTCATTTGTTTCCATGTGTTTTATGAATTACAAATTATGAGAGAATTCCTTATTATTATTATTATTATTATTATTATTATTTGTGAAAACATAGGTGGCTAAGAAAAAATTATTCCTTGTTTGTTTTGAATTTTAAAGGGTGGCACCATAACCATTCGGTCAAGAGTCCTTTTCAAGCAATGATTTCATTCAATAATTATTATTTTTAATCCAGAATGTGCAATAACTTAACATTATTTTTCAGAATTATTGTTTTTAATTTTATTCATGTTTTGGGCCTTATTTGAGATACTTTGAGCCTTATTTTAATTTGTATTAATGTTAGCCCATTAGATCAGCTAGGATTTACTTTATTTCAAGTATAAATATTATTTTATAAGACATTATTTTTTAAAATTGGATTGTACTTTGAATGTCACACCTTATTGTGTGAGTGTGATAGAATTTTTATATTTTGATTCTTCATTAAACTACTCTGACTTATCAAAGAATTAACCAAGCTTTATGACGTCTTCCATACCTCTTGTCCATGTCTTTTCATAGGTGTTAGGTGAGAGTTCAATTTCTATAATCATGATACCTTAGTACAGGTTATTATTGTGTTAAACTCAATTACAAGCATGAATTTAGCTTTCTTGAAATGGTCGATTTAATTGTGAGTTTCTGGATCTTTATACCAACGAGGTTCACATCAAGTAGGTCATGAATTATAAGTCAGCATAGATCAAGTCAATGTGGAATTCACCCCTAAAAATTAGCTTAATAAATCTAGTTCTAGGTCCTTGCTTTTTAGTTTATACTTGTGCCCATCACTTGCCCTGTATTGAATGTAACTACAACCTCATATTTATACTTGCATGGTTATATCTACTTATCCATTTCCCTCTACTCTTTTGTTCACTTCTTGGACACTCTTACTTTTAAAACGTGTCTCTTGAGATCTTATAAATAAATAAAATAAAAATAAAAACCCAAAATTAAGATATTATAACATTTTTTTAAGCCTTTAAGAAATAAAAACAAAACAAAATACTAATTTGATATAGGGAAATAAGCCTTAACTTGAAAGTCATAATTAGAATCTCACAAGTTTGGCAGTGGGGAAAGGTAAGAAAAACAACTTTTTTTAAAAAAAAAATTTTATCATTTGACTTAAAATTAAATTAAAATAAAATAAACTAACAAAGGGATAAGTTAAAACACACAAGGTGAAAAGATAAAAAATCCTTTGAAAAAATTGGTACGCTTATTAAGCCACTAATAAATTATACTTTCTTTTTAAGATTTGATAATGCCGGAGGTGATGAGTCCAAGCAAGACACTTATTAAAAAAACCCTTTGTGGAAATTGGTATGCTTATTAAGCCACTAATAAATTGTACTTTCTTTTTAGGATTTGATCTTACCAGAGGTGATAGGTCCAGGTAAGACATTTCTTGTATATTTCACAAATATCTAGCCAAATATCTGGTCAAGGATAGGGTTTTGGAGTCCTTCAATGTTCAACATGTTCCACAAGGTATGATCCAATTTTTAGGAGAACTTATGACCATTTATTGGTATCCTTTTAATTGGGTTTGGGCAAGTCATAATCAAACCCAACTAGATTGCTTTGATTCAGCCTTTTCAATCCGGTTTACCCATCAACCTTTTGTATGATTGTTACTTAGTATTTAATGTTAAAGTAACCCTCAAGTAGTGTGACCTCGCGAACAATGTGCCCCTTAAATAATTTTACCCCTCACCATTAAGAATTTTTATCTTGCATGATTACCCTTGTAATTAACTATATAATATGCTACATGGCATGATATTGGAACCTCCAAAAATTAAAGAGAAAATTGAAAAAAATAGTCGTCATCTAGTCATTAAAGGAAACTAGGAGCCATAAAGCAAACACTAGTTCCAAAGATTAAAGTAAGGAGTTAATTAATGCCTAAGAGAAGATTGACGCACCCTTACCGCATTCTTTTAAACAAAATGTTACCTTTATTATGTGTTTTCTCATAAATTTATTTTTAGCATGCCATTGCATATTCAAGTTATTTTATGAGCTTCATCTCATAATATATTTTAATTTATTTCTAATTATTTTCAAAAAAATTAATGTTGGTCCTCAAAGATAGGAGAAGATGTATTATATATGCATGGAAAGCTTAAAGTAGATAAATGTCAACCATTGATTAATCATTTTAAGAATGCAAATAATAAGGCAAAAGTGCTACTCACATCAACTAGGGCTAGTGGTAAATGGATAAATCTTGTCAACACATTTGGCTCACTGAATGTATTGTTAAAATACTTAATCAATGTTTAATGTTCATCTAATTTAAGCTTCTCAAGCGCGCGCGCATATATATATCTTCTCCTAATATGCAATTGAACATCGACTCACTAGTGGTTTTGCTTGATGTTGTGCTGAAACCATAAGTGAAAAGGCAAGCCAGCAGTCATGTCTATAGGTTAAGGCAAGATAAAGTTATATATGTTTACCATCTCATTACATCCAAGACAACACATTTTAATTATTATCAATTCTGCAAACTAAGTTGATGATGAAATTGATATTATAAAACATTCACAATAACAAAATAAATTTTATTGGGCTAATAAATCAAAACCTTGTTGTACTAGTTTTTTATTATTATTATTAATATGGATATCTGGACCAGTTTGCGCGCACTTGAATAAATCCCACGAATTCTAAAATTAATAATCATGTAAGTTTCTAATAAACCTGATATTTATTGTTCTAGTTTTGCTTGTATCCAGAGTTGTCTATGGAAGACCAGGGAATTGTTGCTTCAAGCAAAGCATGAGGCTTTATGCTTAATCAACAAGCAATTCCCTCGTGTCTGCATCAATCTTCAACTCCTTGACCAATTCCTATGATGGCTTTAAACTAGATTGATTTATATTATTAGCAGGTTTATAATTAGTTCTTTTGCGCCATATTTAGATTAAGGCCTCCACTCAGTTAATTTGTAAGTTCTATAGCTTGATGTTTGGAAGACAAATCTATGCAATCAAGGAGACAATCTGGATAAAATTGATCTAAAGAATTATATTAATAGATGAGGTCTCCTAAGCTTGCTTTTCCATTCTGAAATAAAGGTGGGGACAATGGTTAAAAAAAAACATAACTTTTTGATATCCTAATTCTAATTATATTTTTTTTAGTGTTTTTAAATTATTTTGATGTGATAATATTAAAAATAATTTTTTTAAAAATAATATTGTTTTAATATATTTTCAAGCGAAAAACACTTTGAAAAAAAAACAGCTACCATACTTCCAAACACCCCCTAAAATTTAGAGAAGATTCAAAGATTTCCATATAGCTAAAGTAATATTGTTGATAGCCATGACAACTTTCAATATTTGATTTGTAGAATCATGTTTGTGCTGCAACTAAACATGCCTAAATTAATATATTCTAAACATTATCAATTCTAGAAAAATAAATTTTAATTACCCATCATTTATTCAATTTAAACTTCTTTAAATTAAATTAATACATTTTAATTATTATCAATTCCACAAAAATTAATTTTTCTCTTATTTCTAACTTAATAAAATTGTCAAACTATAACTGACACTCATTAAATTACCCATTATTTTTTTAATTATAACACACCTAAGTTATAAAATCCAACTCAACATTTTTTTTAAATCCTAAACAAATCCTAACATACAAATCATGCATTAAAATTATCTAGAAAAAAGTTGTAAAACACTTAAATATACAAACAAACAACAAACACTATAAATAAATTTTAATAAATTAACTTTAAAAAAATTTAAAAAATGGATGGATTTACTAGCTTTTAAGATGCGAAACTTGATTAAAAAAAACGGAACCTAAGAGACAAAGCTACTATCATTGACAAATATTGGTCGACGCTGATAAGTTGGGTGGTTGTACTTGCAAGATGCAACCACTTGCAGGATGGCTGCTAGAATTTGAAGAGGGGCCGGGTTGCTATTGTGTTTTTTAGAAAATTAAAAAGAAATAAAGGGGTAAGAGAGAATTGTTAGGTCTTAATTAATTTAAAATCACCAATGGAAATTCTATAGATAATTTCTTCAACAATAATAACATGTCAAATTCCTACCAGAATTACTGATGAAATTTTAATTGTGTTTTTTTATTTTTTTATTTTATTGTAATTTCCATCAGAAAATACTGAAAAAAAACTTTTTATAAAAAATTGTCTATGTAATTTTTTTGCTGTTATTTTTATTAAATTTCCAATAAAATATTTTCCATAGCGTTTCTGTTGCTATTTCCCCCACTGTTTTAAGTAGTGAAGGTTCATGGACATTTATATAACTTTGAGAAGCTATCCTGGTGCTATTTGGCCAATACCATGTTATCGACACATCTCGTTACATGTAGCTATGCTCAAACTACAAATGGGGCTTCTCTTTGAGTATACGAACTAGTCGTGTACTAGCTAGTGCTATGCTGTGAGATTTTTTATTTTATTTTTTATTTTTGTATTAAGAATGATGTTCAGGCAAAGTAAATATGTTTTAAATAAGGAAAAATATATGCTACCGGAGTTATAGACTGGAATGAGTCAAAGAAGTTAGTTTTATTTTAATCAAGTGATAAAAAAAAAAGATAATGAGATGAAATGAAGCAAATTAAAAAAAATTAATGATAACTTGGGGGAAAATAATTTTGTAAAAGTAGATAAATGATGTAGCTCAATTCTCAATTAATTAAATATGAAATGATGAAATTAGGCACAAAAAATAACAAAAAAATCAGCTTGAATCAATTTGAGTTAGTATGACAAATTTGAAACTTAAGGAATAAGAGGCAAGCTAACTAAGGTTAACTCACCAAACTCGCAGTCTAAGTCATGAAACCGAGATAACTAGACAAAAAATAAAACATAAAAAGTCACAAAGCTAAAAAGAAAATAAGTAAAAAAAAATGATATTAACCCGTATTAACTTTTCAAACTCGTGACCTGAAGTATTAGACCTGAAGAACCGTATCTGAAAAAACCACAAAACTCAATTCTCAACCAATTAAATGTTGAAAAATTAACTTGGAAAAAGAAATCAATTATACAAAAGGACAAGAAATCAATTATACAAAAGGACCCAAAAAATTAAAATTAAAATAATGGGGATCAAAATTGAAATATAAAATAAATCTTTTTTTTATTGAAGGTGGAAATTGAAAAGAAAAATTAATTAAAAAAAAGATCAAAAAACAATAAAAAAATAAGGACCAAAATTGAAATGAAAAATAAAAATAATTTTTTTTATTGAAGGGTGAAATTGAAAAAAAAATCAATTCAACAAAAGGCTAAGAACAAAAGAATGAGGATTAAATTGAAAAAAATAATATATGACAAATTAAGATTAAAAGATGAAATTGAAAATAAATAAAACTTCTACAAAAAAAACTAAAAACAAAAATTAGACGGAGTTGAAATACTAACAATAAAGAGGGTTAAACTACAATTTTTGAGGGGGGAGAGATAAAATAAGAGAAAAAGAAATGGCCCACCACGAAAAACTAAATTGCCGCTGCCGACATGCGCTGTATCATTAGGAAAAGAACACGGTGGTCGTCCAATGACGGGGAAGAATAATATTTTTTTACACTAAAAAGCATCACACGTGCCACCTGAAGGTGCAGGCCTCCACGTGCCCTAATCAAATATTAAATTGTTTGTCGGCTAACCTAATAATAATAATAATAAAAAATGTGAAAAGATGAAAAAGCTACTTTAGATCAATTTTAATTTTTTAAGCTTCCAATAATATAATAATATTTTGATTGTTTTACTATGTTTATATAGTAAAACGAAAAAGGTTAAGAAGAACACTCGGGTTATCAAAAAGAGCATGTTAATTTTCCACTAATATAAGAACGAGTGAGTTTGTTATTGTGGGTCTAGCTGCAGTAATATGATTTTGATCACCCAAGTCCAAATACTTAGAATAATAAACATGATTTGATTACCCACCTAGCTCTCGTTTTGTTTTGTGTCGAGCACTTATGCCTTTTATCAGCACTGTGAATTGTGATATTTGCATTGCCGAATAATTAACCATCGGTAACTAATCCCTCGTACCTTTAGCAAAGGTTTTACTCTGCCGACGCAATAGGACATTAAAAGAGTTGATGATAATCTGCGAGATTTTTGGGATATGCTGCGTTCTTGAATTGGCTAGTAGATTAGACATGGCATAATTCACCAACTCGACAGATAGCAAAGTTTGCAATGGGACATGCTCAAAAAAAGCCAATCAGAACCTCAGCGGTGCATTATCCTTATCTAGTTTATTAGTCTTGGTTAGACTAATTGCATGGCATGATAGTAACCTTTCCTTTTTCCCATTAAATTATTACTTGTGGACACATTAAGCCCCGTCAAGGCTTGCTCGTTAACCCTCTGTTGCTAGGGTTTCTCAAGCTATCACATCAAATTTTACCCCTTTTTTCTCTGTCATCCGACTAATTATGTGTCTCTTCAACTCCATCTCCATGTACACGAGTACATTCATGTATACGTGTATCAGTAACTTAATAGTTTCTCATTCATTTTTATTATAAAATCATAGATTTATTTTTATTTATTTTCTTGAGCATCACTTATGAATATATAATGATCAATATATATTGGTTCCTGTTCGTGAAGTACTATTTCACTACCCACCAAAAATACTTGGCAAAGCAAGAAAAGAAAACTCGAAAACATCTCAATGAAGATGTTACTCGAAAATATCATTGATATGGCTGATGTACTTGGAAAAGAAGATGTTACTAGAAATTATAAATTGGTGGCTTGGATTTGATAATTTTTTTTTTATCAGGTTGCTTGTATGCGTTACGATCACCATGAATATTATTTTAAAATCACTTTGATATTTTGATTTCATTATATAATTCTTATATGTAATTGAAATTATCTTGATCTAGCTAATTACTCATTACTAGCAAGTTGACATTTTATAACACCCTTAAGAAACAAAGCATCATCACTTCCATCAATAGACTAATTAAACAAGGTTTTCATCTTATAAAAGAAATCAGATTGAAAAGGACTTGAAATAGTGGCCAGATCTTATTTTGAGCCTTGCTGTTCCTTATCCAAGAATATATAGGAAGTCATCTCATTTTGTTCCTTATGCTTAGATTTGTTATGCATGTCACGATTTCTGTCTATGGATCCAGAGCAAGGCATGGGCAGGATCTTGCGGCTTCAATAATCGCACCATGTTGTTAGTATTTAGGTTATGGAACTTGTGGTAGGTCTTTATCAATTTCGTTAAGAGAAATGCTTAGATTGTGCATTAGATCGCTGTCGTTGGCTCCATATGCTCCTCCCTGCCGTCTTAACATTGCATGAGCCGAATGAGCGTCGACAGCAACTTAACACATTTCTACACGTAAGATTTTGTTGTTCCACTTCGGTTCTTTCCTGCGTTAAGAGTGCCTCATTTGCCATAAGAATAGAGATTGTAGGGGGCAATGCCATTAATGATAATACCACTCTTATTTCCATGTGCTAGTAGGCATATTATCTAATATCATGAACAGTATTCCCTTCCAAAACCACACCCTAATCTCTCTTATCTTTATTTTCTTGATGATTATCTGTAGGCTCTAGGAATTGTCATGCGTAATTTGGTTTTTGTTCCTGGAAATTGATTAATTCAGACCCTTTTCTTTCCGTATATAATTTGGGCATTCATTGAGTCATGGAAACTATCTAGCGAGGGAT
Organism: Populus deltoides; assembly: GCA_015852605.2. Taxonomy (NCBI): domain Eukaryota; kingdom Viridiplantae; phylum Streptophyta; class Magnoliopsida; order Malpighiales; family Salicaceae; genus Populus; species Populus deltoides. The sequence continues at coordinate 13,863,955 of CM027571.2, read as the reverse complement.
AGCTCTATTTCCTACATGATTCTCAAAATCTTTTGTTTGGGTAGAATTTAATTATAGATTGCGAAGTAACATATCAAATGATTACATCATCTAATTAAGTTAATTATCATCCATTCATGACGAACTGGCTCAATTACGTTCGGATCATGTTTCCATATTGCCATCAACAGTCGAAAAAAAATAATATTATCTAATAAATCAATTTTACCAGTGCTTCTTCTCCTTCTTCTTTCTAATAAAGAGGCTCCAACCTATATATATATAGTTGCTGATTAAGTTAAAAACTCATTGGCACTCTCAGGGGCTATTAGCATCTAAATTCAGCAGCGGATAATTCAGTAACAGATTTGCAACGGATTACATATATATTATTTTTTTAATATTAGCAATAGACTTTAGCAATCCGTTGCTAAAGACAACGTAAAGTTTGCAACGGATTATCTGTTGCTAATTGAAAAAATAATTATTTAAATATTAATATAAAACCAAAATTATGTAGACCGTTGATTACTTTTGATATGATAAAATCTCAACTGTTTAATTTTGCTATCATTACTAATTCAACACCTGCAATACACCCACCCCCCCTATTTCTAAACAGAGAAAACAAAACCAACAGTTGAAAATTAATTAATTTTCAGTCTCTTTCGTCCCTAATAACATTCATAACTGTAGAAAAATCACCCTCTCTTCATCGATTTGATTTTCCTTTTGTCCCAAACTTTTCATCTTCTTCTCATTCGTCTTCAGCATCGTTAATTTTTTTTCTTCATCTTCTTCTCCTTCATCTTAACAGTTTCAATCTTTCTTTGTAAACACCAAAAACATAGACCCATGGCAACATCGCACCAGACCCATCATTATTACCCTTTCTCTTTGTAAACGGGTTGGGTTTTGCACTCTCTTCTTCAATAAATCAAGTAATTAATTTAGGATTTATATTTTTCTCCTTTGCAATTTAACTTACACTAACAAATTTTAACCTAACTTTCACAATCTCAGGTGTTGTTCTGTCGTGTAGATTCATCTTGCTCATCTATAACTCAAGAACACAGGTAACAATTTTTTTTTATCAATACTTTGAATAATGGTTTTAGGCTATTAATTCGATAATATAAGGTTTATGAAATGTTTTTACCATGATCTATAACCTAATTATGCATGTTTAATTAAAAATTTATCAAAACCCTCCAATTTAATTCTTAGGGTTACGGTTCATAAATTGAATGATTTTAGGCAACTAGACCAATGCTGGTAATTCATGTGTCTAGAAGAGAGTGATTGATGGAAATTATGCATGTTTAATTGAAAATTTATCAAAACCCCCAATTTAATTTTTAACTGGTCTTATTGATGCTGGGTGTTCTTTATGAGCAAGGTGGCTGGTTGAATTGAGTGTTGTTAATGTACTTTAGAAACATTTTATCTGTCACAGCTAACAGCATCTTTTTGTCTAAGAACTGATGTTTTTCTTACTCATTAATTTCTTGATCCAGTCATTGTTAAATTTGTCTTTGTGCTTGATGTTTCGAGGTAAAAATCATTTAGAATCCACAGTTTATAAACATGGAATCTTATAGCAGCTGCTGTTTTGATTGGCTTTTTTACAGAGGGTCTTATATTCACGAGAACCATTTGGGTTATATTTTCATATTGCTCCATGGATCACATGTCGGCCAAGATTTTACATGGTATGAACTTGTGTATCACTTCAAGTAAAAATTAACTTCTTCAATCAGGTGTTAGCTCTACAGTTTTTTTATGTAATTTATTTTTCATGCGTTGAGAGATCCTTTGCCAGTTTGGGCTTGTATGCATTCCTTTGAGTATTTAATGTTAGAAAATTGTTTTTATTTTATTTTTATGCATTTTTTGCAAATAGGATAGACTCCTGCATTAATCAAGTTTAGAATTTTTTTATGGTGGTGGATGGTTGATTTAGGAGCTACCAGTGCTGATATTATTTCAGTTTTTCAGAGTTTAACTTGGATTTGTTTTAAAGACTATCAATGGTTATAGCTGGATGGGTTTAACATACTGTTTATGTTTTTTATTTTTCCAGCAATATGAATGGCTTATTGGATCACAATATAAACCATAGAGTTGGCTAAGTCTGATTGGGTTGCAATAAGAAAACCTCCACCTTGGGCCATTGATTCTTGGAGCTTAGGTAAGTCTATTTTGCTCTATTTTTTAATTGTTGCTTCATTATATCATGCTTAATTTGTCTGTTGAAAATGATCTTAATTATTTTGTCAACATTTACCTATGAAGTTGAAAATGATCTTAATTATTTGTCAACATTTACCTATGATTCCTTAAAGCCTGGATATGGCACTGAAAAGATTTTTAACTGTAAGAATGTCAAATGGATAATGGTGATTTCAAGGATGTTTAATGAGGTTGCTGAATTTATCTGCTGTCTGATTGATTTTTTTCTCTCATAATAATTTGTTCCATATCATTGCAGATATCAGAAGTGATAAATAGTATGAAAGACTTGATTGATTATAGCTGAGAAATAGTAACTGGACCAATGGGTATGTTTGACGAGTTCTTACTTGGACTATTATTTTATTATTTTTACTTTTATGTTGGTGATTTTTTGAAGGTGTCCCCGTGAATGTTTCCTGCAAAAATTCATGCTCATGGTGTTGTTGCTATGATAATCATACTTATCACCATCATACCATACTTGTCCTATGTTATCATGTTGGGCACTGAATTATTTATTTACTTATTTTGTTTCAGAGAGTTTGGTCAAGTTCCCTCGAAGGACAAGTTCTTCATCTTGGTTCCATAGTCAAGCTCCACAGCAGCAGTAGCAGCAGCAACTGCAAACAATACCCCAGAACTCAAATAGTAATCGAAGTTCAGCCCAAGTCCCAATGCAAATCACTGCTAGCAATGGCATGACTAATGTAAATAACTCACTCACCACAGCATCTACAACCACGTCTGTCAGCACTATTGTGTGGCTTCTCCACCAAAATTCAATGAATTCAAGACACCAAATTCTATGAATAATGCAAGTAGTCCCTATGGAGGAAACTCTGTTCAGATTCCATCTCCTGGTTCCTCCACCTCAACCACTATATCCTGATTCATTTTGTGTCGATCCACAATATCATGGTTTACTAAATTTCCCCAATATGAATATTATTTTATCCATTTTTGATTGTGATAGTTTATCTTTTTGTTTTTTTATTGTATTTCACAATTTTAAATATTTTTATTAATGTAAGTTTAACTAAATTTTTATAATATGAATATTATTTTTATTCCATTTTTTATTAGTGATACAGTAGGTAATGTTATTTACGGGGTTTTTAATATTAATTTATGTTGGTTATATATATTCCAACAATGAGGAGGTTAAAAAAAAAGGGGATGGAAGGGGGGGGGGGGGGGGGGGGTTTTATTTTTTAATATTAATTTAGGGAGTTCTTATGATTAATGGCTATTCTGTTTACATTAAATAATCTTTGACGACGTAGATGCTAGAGATTACAGTGGTTTTTACAAGAAGTAATATACAATTTGTCGTCATATTTAATTAAGATTGGTTTAAAGCATATAATTACTACCTTAATTTTTGGTCAATACCATGTCGTAGAACATGCAACTATCACTAGACAAGGATATTTAAGAATATAATAGCTATTGCTTTTTAAAATATTTTTTTGTTTAGAAATAAATTAAAATAATTTTTTAAAAAAATTATTTTTAACATTAGAGTATCAAAATGATCTGAAAATATCAAAAATATATTAATTTGAAGCAAAGAAAAAAATTAAAAAAATTTCAAAAAAAAATTAAAATGCTTTAAAAAAAAATTAAATTAGATACTGGCGCCTCACAGCAGCTGGATTTAAAATTTTGTATTAAATGGAGAAGTCTCCTGTTTTGCTTCCAGGAAATGGCAAGAATACTTGGAATTTAATTTGGAGATGAACTTTTGCCTGCAACAAAAGGTATGTATGAGTACATCATTAAAGCCCCTCTCAAAATCAGGGCCAAATGATTCTGGTTATCTTCACTTGAAAAAAATTACAAATCCCAGATTGATAGACGGACCATTATGTAAATAAGTTGTAATATTTTGTATAATATTAGTTTGTATGTGTGCTGAACCAAAAACATTTAAATGTGAAGAAGATATTCATTAATGAAAGAATTTTTTAGTATTTTTATTAAATCTAAAATATATTGTTCTGATTTTTTCTATCAAGATAATAATTAAAAAAATATTATTAAAATTCAAATAAAAATTTATAATAATATAAAAAAATAAAAAATAGTCAGGCCTAACATATGACTCCTTTTTTAAAACACAAATTATAAATGACCTGTTATTTGTTACAATTAAAAACAATGTTCTCAAGCCCGCAACCTTGACAATCCCATGTTCGTGAACCAACTCAACTATGACACGAAACTATTAAATATAACATGATTTAAAAAATATACTAAGTACTTCACTACTATTTATATGAATAGTAAAGCATTGTAATAAATTTTAGTTTTTTTTTTAGTATTATAACTCATTTGAAAGTGTCATAGTAGTTTCTTTTCAAAGTGTTTTTTACTTGAAAATAAATTAAAATAATTTTTTATTTTTAAAAAACTATTTTTTACATCATCATATCAAAATGATCTGAAAATATAAAAAAAATTAATTTAAATTTTTTTTAAAAAAATATTTTTAAAATGTAAAAACAAACGGTAGTATTGAGACATGAAAATGACTCTTTTATTAAAAAGAAATAGTACAACAAAAAGGAATTTGGAGTCCTTATAGGATTAGGATAGTTTGAATTTATCGTATAATTTACCTATAAATATAATGACCATGTATTCAGAATGTATTCAGAATTATAAATGTGTTTTATTTATGTGGTGTGTTTTGAATATTAAGATCCTGGGAGGTTAAATACTTGTGTATTTTAGAGTTTTCAATAATTGGCATGAGAGTTTAGGTAGTACACATATCAAGAAAGCCAGAAAAACTTTTGCAGCAGCGAGAAGAAACGACGTAACAGCAACTTCTTTACACAGACGCAAATACAATATCGAAAACTCCCTCGTAACAGACCTCGACGACAGCAGTAGTAGCCCCTTCCACGACAGCAGTTTTTGATAAGTTCTAGCAGCACAAACGAGGCAGCAGACCTTCCAATACGAATCAGCGGTAGCCTTCTCCATCCGTGATAGCTGCAACTCATGGCAGTATCAGTGAATCTCTCCAGCAACAGCAGTTAATTTGAACCACGAAGCAACAGCAACTCGTTTTGCAGTAGGTTTTCACACTTGCAGCTCTTCTCAAACCAAGTAGCACAGTTTAAACACACCAGTAGCTCAGAACAGCATCCGCCGCCGCCGGCAGCTTAAACAGCAGCTTCAACAGTAGCTTCCAACGTACAACAGACCTTCCTTCAAGGCAGCAGCAACCTCAAATGTACCAGTTTTTAACCAACACTCCAGCCTCAAAAAAGGCAGCAAAGAATAGTAGAAAAACAGCAAATATTGGCAGCAATAAGGACATTTTACGGTAGTAGCAATTCCAACGCGAAAAAAAATTCATGGCTTTCGATAATTTTGTTCAACCTGCCATTTCTTACTTTGATGGTCATTATAATTATTTGAGCACATTGATGGGGACTTTTTTAAGATTGAAGGAGCATTGAAAATCTTTTCTCAATGAATAATTAAATCACCATCTAGATCAATAATGATGATGTGCTCGATCAAGTTAAAGAATAATCTTTTCCAATTGATTGATCAATCTATCTTGGAAACCATTTTTTTAGAAAGAAACCTCCAAGGATAATTAGAAATCAATGAAAAAAAGTACAAAGGAACATCTAGGGCAAAGAAACAATAGCTTCAAGCACTTTGTACGAAATTCAAATTTCTTAGAATAAATATGTGAGAGTCGGTTTTGAATTATTTTTCATGAACGATGGTAATTATTAATAAGATGTAAATCCATAGTGATAAAAATAGAGGATATCACCATTATTGAGAAGATTTTTCGATCATTACTGCTAAAATTCATTTTTATTGTGTGTTTAATAAATGAATCTAATGATATTAATGAATTGCAAAGTTCATTGCTAATTCATGAGCAAAAATCAAATCGATAAAAAATGAAAGAGCAAGCTTTACGAGTTTCATTTAATAATCATTTTTCTACCTCGCAAAGAGATGGTCAAGAAAGAGAAAGGAGAACAAGCAACAATAATTATAGATTCATGCGTTAGAAATTTACAGATAATCAGCCTTTCAATTTTAAAATAATAAAAAAAGGTTATGACAACAATCAATCAAGTTTTTACAAGCCAAAGACAATATCCAAATTGAAAAGTTGAATGCTTCACATGTTATAGGGATGGACATAACAAGTTAGAATGTCAAGCTAATTTGAATAAAAATGGTGGTGGAAAATCTAATTTCACATAAAATAAAGAAGAAGTATCCTTATTGATGGCTGGCTTATCATATGAATGAGAAAAATCACTAAAATTTATGATACTTAGACACTCTAGGAGCTTAGAAATTAGAACTTATGGATGCAAAAGACAGACTAAAAAACAAGAATTGAGATCAACATAAAGTTGATTGGTGAAAAAAAGAGAAGAGCTAAGAAAGGAAGTTGAATGTGTAACTAAGAAGAGATAAGTTGTTTTTGGGTTGCTAAATAATGAGCATAGTAGTGTTAAACTAGAGAAGAAAGCAGTAAGAGATCAACATAAGCAAGATGTTGAGTCACTTAATCATAAGCGTGAATATTTCATGAATAAAATGGAGCAAATTCTAAATGGTTCAAAAGGATTCAAAAGGTACATGCAAATATCTTGTTAGGAATTGAGATGCAGAAGGGGGAACTTGAGAGTAATATTGATAAAAAAAAAATGAAGAAATAGAAAAATATTTTAGGGATAAAAAGAAAGCATTTGATCTAGAAAAAAGAAACGAGTTTCAACATATTGGTTCTTTTAAAGAAAAAACAGAAAAAAAGTGGGAATAAGTTGCTTTAAAAAAAAGAAACTTGATGCTGAGAAAATTGAGAATCCTATGGAAGATGCACCATAATTAGTAGATAATCAAAACCCACTTGTAACATCAGCACATAATGATTAACGATCACAACGTGTTGGAAAATGACCTATAAAAATGAGTGATTATGAGGTAACTAAAATTATTGTCGATCAGTCTAGTGATCCACTTACTTATTTTTCTCTAATGTCATATTGTGCTCCTGTAACTTTTAAACATGGCATAAAAAAACAAAATGTCTACCACCATTACTATAACCGTCACATAAAAATTTTGATAAAAGAGCCAACAAAAACAATAAAAGATCAAAAGAAGATAGACCAAATTGGAATCATTATTATCATTGAAAAAACAAAAACTCTAAAGAATAAAATTGAAAGCCATAAAAACTTTGACAAAAGAGCAAAAGATAAAAATAAGAAATTAAAAGTAAAAGGACCGAATCAAAAAATATTATCAATAAAAATTAAAAGGCAAGGGTTAAATTAAAAAACAACAAAACTTTAACAAAAAGAAAAATTAAAAAAAAATATAGAAATCAAAACTAAAATGATCGAATCTGAAATACCAATAACAATGAGGATTGTAGTGTATTTATTGGGTTAGGATAGAGAAATGAAAAGGAAAAAAAAGGGTCACCAGCGATAAACCGGCAACTTCTGGACACCATGTGCCACTCCAAATGGTAGGGGAGATGATGAGGAATAAAATAACACGGCTAAAGCTCATTTTTTAGCATCTAAAGCTACTGCATGCACCACCTAAAGTATGCGCCAAAAACTTTTTCAAATTAAAAATATTATTTTAATGGTCAATTACATAACTACCATTGACCAAACTAACAATTAACACAAAAAATGTGGCTGAAAGAACATAACACCCCTGGCCTCCAATGAATTAAATTTCTTGAATCTAAGAGTACATGCGTAATTTTAGTGTGTATAAAAAACGAAAATGTTGAAATACCTCTACTTGGTATGTTTTTACACTTAGGAGTATTTTGGTTATTTTACTGTTTATAAATGTATTAAATCAACCAAAATGCCCTCAAATAAATCCATAATGCCTAAAATACCACATAAAAAGACAAAAACACCCGTGAGTTAAAGTCAAGCAAATTTTATGTGAATGATAAAAAGTCACCACAATATAGTGATAAATAGAAAAATGTGAGGGAGGCTACAGTAAATCTCCCATTAATTTTATTATATTTGATATGTTATGTGTTTTAAATTTTTCAACATTTGCATCCATGTATATATATTTAGCTATTCAAACTACATTACTGCAGGAAAAAAGATGTTGAATATATTTACCCATGAATTTTTTTTTTTTTTTTGGATTGGCACCCCGGGCGACTTTGTGGGTCCGGGAGGGGAAACCCGGCTCTTACAAGAGGTGCCCCGACTCGGACCTACCTGCAGGATCTCAAACCCTTGGCCCCAGCCATGTTTTTGGGGACTATTTACCCATGAAGTTAATGGGAAACTCATATATCACTTTCCTTAAATTCATAATTTAAATCCAGCTATGACATAGTTAATTGACATGATTGTTAAGGAATTATATTTTTAAATTTGACTTTTTAAGTTTAAATTTTGAAATTAAAATTTAAGAAAATTTATCAAATGTTTCTAAATATATTATACCAAAATAAAAATATCATCTAAGAAATATTTAATCTCAATTAATTCATAAAGTGAATTAAAATTACACATATTGGGGGGAGAAATCAATCAATAGCTTCTGTATTCACATCACAACTTACTATTCTTTCATTAAAACGAATCATATGGGCTTCCCTCATATGTAACATGCACTGGATATAACGAATTAGATCTGCGTGTAGAGTAATGAAAATGAAAGACATTATTGTTATTATTAAATTCATATACAGGGATTGATGAAACAAATTAAATTCACTTAATCCAGTGTTCAAGTTGTTTCCACAAATGTTGGAATATGATATATATTAAAAAAATAATAATAACTTGGAGCATTCTTATCATAAAAAGCCGCTAGGCCCTTTCAGCACACAATTGCCAATTGGAAGCTTGATTGCATATATAATTAATTAATTAAGCTTGATTAGTGATGAGTAAAAACGCAGACATCATCACAAATTATATATCATGATTGGATGAGGTGTGCTTGTTTTTTAAAAAAAACATCACGTCCATGAATATCACTCGAATCTAATAAAAATTATTAAGAGAGGGATAAAAAACGCAGAAGTAAGGCTAATACCAAAATCAAGACAATCAACTATGACTGCTTTCCTCGATTTTTTTTTTTTTTTTTTGACGTTTGGGATATAAAATCGTGTAAATATGTTATCAGATTATCATCAAATTTAGAAGAAAGGGTCAATTTAACAGTTTTACCAACAGAAATTTTTGTTGGTACTTACGTTCATAATCCATTGGTAAGTATTTTACTGACAGGCTCACGGATGAAAACACTCCGTCGAAAAAACTCTCGTTTGTAATTTATGGTCTGTCGGTGACCTTGCAGGTAATAAATTTACTGATAAATTTACAAACGGACAAAGCCCGCCAAAAACATTACTCGCTTCATTTCATCAGTATTTCCCTCAGGAAGTTTGTCATATAATCGACAAAATACCATCTATAATTCTGTCAGAGATTTAACAATAGCTGTGACATTTGCAATAATTTTTTTCCAACTCTCTAGAATATACTGGCAGATATGGTCTGTCGGTAACCTCATCAATAATATTTTAAAATATTTTTTAAAAAATATATATTGAATAGAAATAGAAAAATAATTAAAATAATATAAAAATTAAATATTTATTACAACTATAAACATTTGTATGTTCAAATACAATAAATCTAAAACAAAGGCAACACTGGAAGAGGAGGAGGAGGAGGTTGGTTGTCCCTAGGACCGTGGAGCCAATAAAGAAAAGCACATTGATCATCCATATGTGATCTCATCTTCATTACCACTCGGCAAAGTTCTTCATAATACGCAATTATTCGTTCATATTTTTTATTAAGATGGGTCGTCTGATTCTATATTTGTTGGTCTAACATTGCCTCGAACTTGGAAGTTTGAGTGCTCGCAATCAAATGATCAAAACCCTATGGGTCATCCTCAAGTTCTCGGTCGTAATGTTAGAGAGTTTGTATATCTAATTCTATCGGACCCACTGGATGATCCTGCCTCTAACCATAAATCTAGATCGAGATCCAGATCAGTTGAAGGATCGTCCTCGTATCTCTCCTTCAAACAGCTATTATATGTATCCTGGAAAGAAAAAATAAATTCATCAAATTGAAGGAAATTATAAGTTCATAAAAAAATGGTTGAAAACCAACATACCATAACGTGTTAAGTTCAACTATCCATGAACTGTTGCGCTCCTTTTTGGAGGTCACCACTCTACACATGCGTTTCAACAAAAAGCTCCATCGGACTTGGCTCGTGTCCAAGAACTATAGCCTACAAGATAAAAATATTGTCAGTTAAATATATTTATAAAAAATAACAAATGAAAAACTGAAAGTAATAAAGAAAAATATTATCATCCGTTTTGCATGCGAAATGAATGAAACGAAGCCGTCGATGTGTGTGGTAATGAAACTGTGAACACGCTGGCGTTGGTTCTCCTTATCGAACTGTGACTGTCAAGTGAAATGTATGGACATCACAAGTTGAATGTAGTCTGCCCACACAGCCTCCGAGATATACAGTGGTCTGAAATCCTTCCAAACTGTCATGTCATTCCAAGCTGGAAGCTCACTTTCTCTAACATATTTTTTTTTTTTCTTTCTTTTGCGCCTCATACCAGAAATCACAAAACCTATATGTTACCAATAAATTATTTGTTAGTAATTGAAAAATAAAATTTTAATATTTGAAATGAGAAAAATTATCCTGATTTTGATCTTACCTAGTTGCAGTGTCATTCTCCTAAACCCTCCTCGCAACATTATCATTAGCTCTCTCTCATTCAAATTTTTCCTTGCAATAAAAATTTCTAAACGGAAAATTTCGGTAATTTCAATAAACTAACCAAATTAACATAATAAAAAATATTTAAGTTAATACTAACCTTAAACCTTGAAAACCATGCATCGACTTACGATTTCCATTCAGAATATTAAGAAACCTGACTCCATTAAAACAATGAATTTTCCATCGATGATTTAAAGGTCGATGTTATTGCTCTTGCAGCCTCAATGTTTGTAAACCTGAAATTGCATTTGTTAAATAAAATTAATTTTTTTAAAATTATTAAACATGTCATTGTGAAACCAAGTCAAACTTTCATGGAAAGGTCGTCCTTCCACTAGGCCTTGTATTTGTGAGTAAATGGATCCCGTAGTGACCCTCCCTCAACATTACGGCACTGAACTCGATGACCTCGCATCATGAGTTGATACCTATACCTCAAGTGCTTGTTCTTGGTCGGTACCTAATGACCTATGATCATCAGCATCTTTGCTAGAAGAACTAGTAGCAATCATGTCCTCACGACGTACAATAGACTTGCCCCTAGGCATCTACACAAATTAAAGAGAAAATTAGAATAATTCAATTTAGCATAAAATTCTCATTTTCTAAGTGGTAGTATATTTAATCCTAAATTTACAAAAAAATTAATCTAAATTAACAAAAATTCAAAATAATAATTAAAAATAATCCTACACGTTTAATTCAAATTGAACAACAAAATTGGAAACAATAACTAAAATTCTTCAAAATAATGAAAAAAATTATTTAAATACCAATTAAAATTCAACACAAAATTGAACAAGAATAATTACAAAAAAATGAAAGAAAAAGAAGAAAAAGGAATGAAAAAATCTTACCTTTATGGCATGCTTAGTGTCGGTTGAGAATTAAGAAAAAAAGAAAAACAAAATAAATGAAAAGGGATTGTTAAAACACCCCAAGAAAAAATGAAAAATAAGGAGAAAAATAAAGAAAGACAACATACCTTAGGATGAGAAGAGAAGATGATGCTTGATTTCGACTCGGGTTGTGAACAAAACTAAGAGGATGAAAGAAGAAGAATTAAGAAGATGAAGCCTCGTATGATATGCCTGTGGTCTTTATATTAGGTTTTACCGACAAACTTCGATGGAATATTAAATATTAAAAGTTTTAAAATTTTCATTGGTGATTTTGTCTGTGAAATCAAGTTTAGATTTTCAATTCGCATGAAAAATTTCAGAAACCCCTACAAATATTGCTAACGGCTTTTCATTTCATTGGTGATTCCATCAGTAAAAGAGTAAACAGTAAAAAAAGCATTAATTACCAGCGCCTTGGAATTCTCATTCTCTTGGGGAACATGTACCACATTTGAAAGAGCATTAATTGTCATCGCATTGGAATTCTCATTTCATTGTTGATTTGGTTGGTAAAAAAAGCAGCTCCTTGAGAAGTATACAGCACCTTAAGAAGTGAACAATTCTCATCTACACTTGAATATATCAATGGAAACATGTTATTGGTATATCCGTGTGTGCATAATTAACACGATGAACAATGTCAGGGAGAAGAAAATAGTTCTCATCGCCACTAGAATATATCAACGAACACATTCCATCGGTATTTTCATCGGTTTAAAACAGTGTTTGATGTCAGATTGTATCTATATTCCTTTTATATTCATTGTGCAAATACTTAAATTTACAGTTGCACGCACAACATAATAACATCAATTCACATCACAATAATAAAACACGTTGATTTCAACGCACAACATAAAGCTCAAAACATCATTCACTTAGCGTCAAAATAAAAAAAAAATATTATCGGTGATACAAAAATTTGAATTTTCTTCTATGTCATTAGACAAAGCAACTTGATATCGATCAACTAACTCATCAAGTTGAAAGACATCATCTCTCATAGTTAATCCATCATTCTCATCCTGAACAAACTCGACACGACCCATAGGTTTGGTTTTCACTATGGATAACCAATCAACTCTTAAATGATCCTTTTTAAAATAAAAGAGTGTATGTGTAATAAACTTGCTAGCATTGCTTGGCAAAAACAAAGACATTATCGACGTTGCAGAGTCTAGCCTTTAAATTAGTTTCAACCAAACCATGATGGAGATTTACTCTGATTTCTCTATTAATGGTGTCATACAAATAGCATTTAAATAAAAAAACTAAAATCTATTTGTTATGATATTTACAATTCAATTATCTTTTCTAACTTCCTATAATAGTCAACTTCTAATGCATTAAAAGTCGAACTCATAACACAAACCTTGATTCATTTATATCATATTCATAACCGTTTTTCTATAAGGATTACTATTGTCATCTACAACTCTATGCAAATTGCTAATACAAGAAGTTGACTTAACCATCCTCCCTACCATTGTATCATGAGGAACAAATGGTTATCCGTGTGTATACCAACACAGGTATTTCTCAATTAACCTTTTTTTGTAGAATATGCATTGTTACAACATCTGAATTGATAATTTTTTTTATTCTTACACCTCTTGCATGGACATCTAATATCACCTCCACTAAAATTTCTCGAATTAGATATTGCATAATTAATAAAACCCTGAATTTCATTACAATAATTCATCTTTTGCAACTCTTATGGTGAATCTTGGTACATCTATGAACGATTATTCATTATTCATTATTTATATCAAACCTATTTAAATAATGATGACAACATGTATTAGTCAACTACGTTAACTAAATAAATTTTCAAAAATATTGGTTTAACTCATTCTTATTCAATCTATTTTAATAGTTCTCTTAATTCAATATCAATGATATAACTACATAAATTCAAATTTCTACATATTTACCGAAAATTACAACTCGGCAATAAAATTGATAAAATATAAAATAAACCCGTTAAATAAGTTATTATTTATTTCATCAAAAACACCGAAGTAAAAAATTTGACTTAAGTTTCATCAATTTACAAACAAATATAATTTTACAAAATATAAAACAAATCATAACATGTACAAATCATAAATGCATATAATAAAATTGTATGAGAAAAAACTATAAAATAAGTAAACACCCAAACAAAATATATATACTACAAAAATATGCAAAAAAAATAACATTTAAAAATTATGTTCAAATAAAAAAAAGGTAGATTATCTTACTTAAGATGGAGAATCCTCAATAAAATTTGAATAAGAACATGGAAGCTGACAAATTGAGTGTTATGGTAGCCGGATTTGTTGTAGAATGTTGAATTGTGTTAAGTTTGAGGGGAGGAGGGGGTGGCTGTTTTTTGCAGAAAAAAATGCATAAGAAAAAAGGAGAAATTGAGGAGGGGAGAGGAGGGGAGATCGCTAAGTCATAAATTAAATACTACCGATGGATTTACCAAAGAAATTATTTCACCAAGTATTCCATTGGGCATTCTATCGGTAAAAAGTATCACGACACCATATGATTTATCTTTTTGAGTCCCACTGTAATACCTTCTATAATTCTATCATTATATACCTACAGATTATTTACATCGATATATTTGCGGACGAACTTTACCGTCGGGTTAATTATGTCGGTAAAGTCATGGGTAAAAGTTACATGTCATCGTATTTTTGTGGTTTTTTTAATCTTTCTTTTCCCACTGTAATTCCCTTGGTGTTTACCGACAAATATAGCGATGGAAAAGTCTGCAGGTAAAATCCACCGCAATCTATACATAGTTTTTAGTTTGACAATTAACCATATATTATTTCAAATTTCATTTAACACTAGTGTTCTATCAGATGCTTCTAACAAGATTAATGGAGAAGTAATTTGATATTTACCTAGCTAAAATTAATCACATTTTCTGCATGAAAAACCATAACGATACTGAAGTGGGGCTAGCATGGGTTCCGCCTCCACTTGATCACCGGCGGCAGATGGTTTTATCCCCACCATTTGTACCACAAAATGCGTGTCAAGTATGTCATAACACACTAGCTTTTGTATTGATATTAAACATATAGAATTATTTGGTTATGTATGAATTAAAAAAATAAGTTTGTATTGAAAATAATATATGTGACGGTACGTAGCTTTTGGCGTTCTGAAAAGAAAAGGAAAAAAAAACCCAAAACGTCAACGTTATTGATCGAAACAAACACTAGATATGCAATGGGCTGAACAATTAATTAGAGAAATAAAATCATGAAAGACAAGCAAAAGGAGAGAGGAAAAAGAAAAGTAAATTCATCCCATTCTGAAGAATAAGTTAAAATCTGAAATAACAAATTGTGAATTGATAGGTCACACAAGTTGAATAATGTTTGAATAATTGTGAACATAGTTCTTGTCCTAGTTGCCAACTCGATAAGGATCTTAGGTCTTCCCGTTGGTAGTTCAATCCTAAATCAATGATTGAACGAATTAGTCAAAATAAATGGAGGAAAATTTTATTTGAATCACTTAATCATTTTAAGTTGTATGTAACTTTACCAACAAAAAAAAAAAGTAATGCGTACATTAAAGAAATAAGATACATTATTTTCTGACTTTGCGCAGAAAATATCTTTTCATTATTTTCTTGCTTCTTTTGTGGGATTTTCTCCGAGAAATGATGCTTGGACTAATAATTCAAAGGATTGGATTTATTCGAGGTTTCATTGGATCAACTGAGTTGAAGTTAGTTAAATCCATGTGTTAATCAAGGCTTACGAGTTAAGGTCATCCGAGTTTCGGACTAAATTGAACAAGACTAATTTTGAAATCATAGTTGATTTAGCAAGGTTTATACCGTAGGTTTGTAATCGATAGAAACACCATATCTCACTGGAAAATTAATTAAAATCTTCAATCATAAAAACCACGGAAGCCATGGCATACCGCTATGAAAAAGAAAGCAGCACATTAATTTCAATAGCATACGACAAGGTCCAGGAACAGCAGCTTCATATATTAATCTGCAGTTCTTTTAGATATCTTGTCAAGAAGCTACAAAAGACAAATGCAACTATGTAGTCAAGTGTTGGATTCACTTGCCGCTTTCAAAACTTATTTCTTACTTGAGGATTGTAAATGAGCAACTAACTTGAGCTATTTTCTCATGGAATACACAAAAGGTGAAGTGATGAGCTGCAGATAGACACAGAAACTTGAAACTCTTTTTTTTTTTTTTCCACTCGTATTTACACCAGTTGAAACATGTCATGACATATATAAATAAGGGACACGATATTTGACACTCGACTGTTAAATTAAAAAAAAAAAAAAAAAAAAAGACCGACACGCAAGAGACAGACTAAAGACAACATGATCATATGGTGGATCAAGGATTAAGATTTGCAACCCCATCGCGGAGAAGTCTTCTCTCATTTTTTTCCTTTTTTTTTTTGGATCCAGACTAGACATCTAGTACGTAGTTCTGTACACCTAGTACAGTGGGCTTATAATGGGAACGCCTGGGCCGCAGTTTAACTGTCAATGGATTTGCCATCTCACAGGACAGACCCAGTACTTCTGATAGGTCAACTTTATTTCCATCGCACGGCAGCCATTCATACTCGTGTAGTAGTGACGCAACCCAAAAGGTCACCGTAGTTAAGCCCAATGTCTTTCCCGGGCAGGTTCGCCTACCGGAACCAAACGGAGCAAGCCTTAGATCCGACCCAAGAACAGAAAACTCCAGCTCACCCTTCTTAGTCACGAATCTCTCAGGCATAAATTCAAGCGGGTCCTCCCAAGAATCTGGGTCCCTTGAAATGGCCCACATGTTAACCATTGCTGTGGTCCCTTTAGGCACGTGATACCCATCTATGGTTGTATCAGTGATGGCAAGCCTGGCCCACGAGAGAAGTGGGCCAGGTGGGTGTAGCCTCAACACTTCCTTCACTGCTGCCTGGAGATACACCATTGCCGTGATATCAGATTCAGCTACGGCCCTTGATCTTCCAACAACTTTGTCAAGCTCATCATGGACCTTTGATAAAACATCAGGATGAAGTACCATTCTAGCTAGAATCCACTCCATCAAAACTGCCACCGTATCAGTCCCTCTGAAAATCATTTCCTACGCGTAAAGAAAGTGAAACAAGGCAATATTCAGTCAGTACAATAACTTGCTACAAAACAGAAATAGCAGAATAATTGCTTGTCGTCGAAATAAATTATATGTGTGCACATCCTCTAGCACACATAACAATAGCAAGTTACATGTTTGGACCAAAAATAGTGTATTAAGATTCACGTGTGATGTACATATATACGTTTGTCTGCTTGCTTACCCAAAGGACGGCAATCATATCGGAGTCCGATAATTTATCGTGGCCTTGAAGAGACAGCAAAACATCAACGAAATCCGGGGTTTCATTTCCAGCTTGAGCTCTATGCTCAGCCAGGATTCGGCTGACAAACCGGTTTACTTTTGGCACGAGATTTGAGCATCTGAATCGGATTTTTTGAGGGTCAAATTCTGCCAGCCAAGGAAGGTGGTCGGTCCAGTTAAGTGTACCCAATAAATCGTACCCTTCATCAACTAGAGCTCTCAGTTCTTCAACTTCACTATTACATGAATCCAATTCATACTCGCGTCCAAAAACTGAGCACATCATGTTATTAAGTGAAGCTCTCTTGAGTATCCCACGAACGGTGAAACTACTCCCTTCACGGTCATTGAACATGGACACCATTTCAGAAGCAATTCGGCGTCTTTGAGACGCCGCAGTTTTGATTTGTTTGGGGCAGAAAAGGTGTGTAGAAGCTATTTTTCTCAGGGTTCGCCAGTAAACACCATAAGGAGCGAACCCAATTGCTCTATTGAACATTAGGCTATAGGCAGATTCTTTAACTGGACGATCTGCAAACACCGAACTGTTCAGTATTTCTTTAGCCACATCAGGATTGCATGTCACGATAACACGAGTATCACCAAGGCTAAACGCCATGAGCCTCCTGGCTTTGCATGCATCTGCAGCCGCTGCAATCTTGTGATGTGCTAAGGAGGTCATAAGCCTCATGCCGCCTATAAGAGGCAATCCCCTGGGACCTGGAATTGGCTTAGAAATTGTGAAGGAAGTGTTTTTGAGTTTGTATTTGCCCCAAGCAGGACCACCAGGGTATGCCCAGTAAATAAGGGTAGTGGCTATCCAAGCTAAACCCATGATCAAAAGCGACCATGCAATATTTTCTTGTGTAAAGACTCTGCATTTGGAGGCCAAAGCAAAGATCCAGAAGCTATCTATGTCTGTTCTCATGGCAGACTAGCTCAATTAGGAGTTTTGAAGATTGGGGAGAGGATAAAGAAATCAACACAGGGTTAATTGTCTGTTGCCCACACTCAGAATTTAAGGAGAGTGGCTTGTTATTTTTAGGGACTGAATGAGAATGCTTGGATGGTGTCTATATATACATACATTCATACAGACAGCGAGAGGGACAAGAATCTCGCGGTGATGGCAACGAAGATACATTTAATCGGAAGATCTACCTTTTATCTTAATATTTTTTTCTTAAAATCCTTATACCCGTCTTTCTGTATTAGACGTGGATCTTTATACCTGCTTCCATTTTAAATGTTCAAAAATTATTTCTAGACTTCAAATAATAATTTATAATTTTTAAGTAGAGTTGATTATTTAATATAAAATAAATTAAAAATATTTTTTAAATCATTAATTTTTTTCTAAAACTTATCATTTGAGAAATTATACCTGTACTAAGAAAAATTAAAATTAATATACCATACTCTATCTGCGGATATTTAACATTTGTTTACATTTTTAAGCGTGTTTATTTTTTTATTTTAAAAAATATATTTTTTTAAATTAATAATATTTTAGTATTTTTATATTATTTTAATACGTTATTATCAAAATTAAATTTTAAAAAATAAAAAATATATTATTTTAAATTATTTTTAAATTAAAAAATATTTTAAAAAATATCAGCGACTACAGTATGAAATGGTTCTAATTCTGTCGGTACAAATCTTCATCTCTATTCTAGGATGCCGAAAATCCTCTGAACGGACCTGCGGTGCCATGACATCAATGGAAACAAGAGCATACAAAAAGCTTCGTCCAACGGCTAAGTGTTAGCATTTGAATTTATAGTTAGGAAAATTACGCAGCTTGAGCCGCCACGATTGCATCACCATACGGGTAACCCTCTTCCCTGAGGCGCGTGACACGCACACTCAAGTTTGGTTGGATGTTCTCCTCTTTTGCTGATGTTCTGCGTCAGGAGACCTGCCGTATATGTTCGCCAATCAAAGTGCTGCTACTTTCAATAAATTATGAATTAACAACATTTTTGAAATTGCTCTACGATGTTTCTAAAAAATTTAATTTTTTTAATATATTTTTATATTATTTTGATTTACTAAAATTACAAATATTTTTAAATAAAATAAAAATATATTATTTTAATATATTTTTAAATAAAAAAATTTTAAAAATCAACACTACTATATCCTTAAATATCTTCTTCGATAACTTTTGGTATAATGTTAAAGTATTGTTGTGTTAAAATTTAAATTTTTTTTTTAAATTATTTTATTTTATTTTATTTTATTATTTTAATAAATTAATATCAAAAATAAATTTTAAAATATAAAAAATATATATATTTTTAAATAAACTATAATTTAAAAAATAATTTCTATCACTTAATCATGTTTGGCATCGGTAATTAAAATTTAATAGAGGATTTTTAATAGAATTTATAAGAAAATATTAACTAGATATTAATATATTTTAATTAATTAAATATTTTTAAATTTATAATTAAATCAAAATATATTTTGAAGCATATAAACAAGCTATTCTATTATGTAATAAAAAATATTATTTTAATTAAGCATAATAAAAAATAATAATGAATATCTATGGATTAGATATTACAATATTTATTTTCAAATCCAATCTTAAACTTTTCTATTCCGAGCTGAACCTGATCATTGATGAACCAAACCCGACCCAATTAATTTTCAAGTATTCATTAGTTTTTTTATTAATATGAATATTAAAATTAATTTTTATATATCTTAATTAATTCTATAAATCTTAATTTATTCTATAAGCCTTCAATTTAGCTCTTATATCTTAACTAATTTTATAAACACTAAAATTAACAAATATATAAAATTTTCCGATGACTGATAAAACTCAAACTCATTATCATTATATTATCATTATCATTAGAAAGTAAAATCTGACCAATTATGCTAAATTCATGTTAGTATCCATTGGTTTTCATTGTTCATCTGGTGGGTATCTATTATTCATATCCGAACTCGAACACAAAACCATTGCTTTATATGCTCTCCAGAGAGAAACACCACCGATAAGTCCATCATCCACCGTCGGATTGATCTGGTTTTTTTATATGTTGCGCGCCGTAATATGATCTACAAACTGACCGTTCGGATTTTGATTAACTTCTTCCGTTTGAGACTTTTTGGGATTGCAATATTTCTGGAAAAACTGTGTTCGGGGCAGACAAAGTCGCTGGCCTATTCAGCTTCTGTTCACCATTGGATCTGCTCTAATTTTAGTGGGGATGTTCACCCAAGTCTCCTCTTCACTCTGAACGGTGGAGATCGTATTTGGAACCATTTTGCACAGGTTGGAATTCTGGGTTCATTTTTTGCCGTGGCTATTTTAAATTTTTAACCGCTGGATTAGGCTGGTTTTTTTATATGTTAGACGTAACTTGATTGGCACGAACTTGACCGTCGGGATTTATTTGGTTTTTCTTTATTTGTTAGTTTTGCTTGCTTCGTAATTTGGTGGTTTGGGATAAAGAAAGAGAAAGGAAGTGTGAACCGTGAGTCTGTGTGATGGGGAAGATTAAGGTAACACCCTCTTAAAGCACATACTATATTTTTTAAAAGCAAAAAATACATGTTTTTTTAGTAAAAAATGTGATAGTTTTTTGCCACACCTTACACCCAAACACCCTGGAGATGTAAGTGAGAAACTCTAATTTTTCTTCAAATATATAAATGGATATAAATGTAATTTTCTTAAATTTTAAAGTCATGTCTATTATGATTACCTGTCGGGTAAGCAATATTCATATTTTACCTGTACCTCCATCCTTTTACTTTACTTTGGGTATTAGCCGAAACAGAACAGGCAATATATATATATATATATATATATATATATATCATTTTACATTTTTTTTATTTATCATTATTTTTCTTCTTCTTATCTTTATTTTTTTATATAATTTTTTTAGTTTTTCCTTTCTTTTTTTCTTGATATCTTTTTTGAAAAAAAAAAAAATTATTAGTTTTTATTCTTTTACATTTTATATATTTATCATTCTATATATTTGTTTTATCTTTATTTTTTTATAATCTTTTCTTTTTTTTCTTTATATGCAAAATGAAATTGTGTTACACTATGATAATTGCATTATTGTTTTTTTTTTTACTATGTTAAAAATTATCTTGTAATCTTATATGTTGTTATTAACATATATAATTTTTAATTTATTTTATTATAGGTAAGTATTAATTTTTTTATTCACATTTATATTTTATGCCTCTATGTCAAAAAAAAAAACATATTAATAATACTTACATGTTTTTGTATGTAAAAACAAATTATTTAATCTACTATCAGACGTATCGAATAAACATTTTAATATTTTTTTGTAAATTTATTGGCATAAATAATTCTTGATTTATTAATTAAATGCATGTGAATAATTTTAAATTTATAATTAAGATTTAAAAAAAACATGTCGAAAAAACCTATATATTTATTTATTTATCCAAAATAAAAATTTATCTTACACATGAGGAAGTAGTATCATCTAAACATGTAGGCATTCCCTGGGATGTTGGAAAATGTAAGTTTCATGATCTCCGAACCCTTAAATGAGAATTTTAACTCGAAATCTTTACAATATAGTTATAACACATATTAAATAAATAATATTAGAATTTAAGCTGGAAACATCACATTAAGTATAAAGTTAAATGGTGTGGTATTTTTACTATACACGAATTTATTGTTTACTCTTTTATATTTTACTGAGGATTATAGTAATATTATTATTTTTGAAAATTTTCAATTTAATTTTTAAATGTTTTTAGCACAATTTAGCTAATTTAATTCGAGCTTAATTGCATTTTTTTTTTGTTTAGATTGAATTGAAAGACACGGGACTAAAGTGTAAAAGACGGGTAACATAGAATGTACAAATTTATTTGTGAAGTACTACTATTATGTATGTTAGATAACGTGTCATTTGATAAGGCAGACTAAGTGTCATTTTTTTTCGTTGAGCTAGGGCAAATTATCTTTAAAAAAAAAAGGACTGCAAGACTGGGCCCGACTTTCCAGACCCGCGCATGGGCTTGTTAGTCGTGGGCTTGGCATTAGGCCTGACCTCATTCTTTTCTTTTCTTTTTTATAGTTTTATTTTTTTTAATTTTGAACTTTTTTAATATTTTTCTAAAATAATTTTTATGTTTGTATTTTACTTCAATATTTTTTTTTTTTGCTTATTTATCTGTTTTTACATAGGTATTAATTTTTAGTTATATTAGATTTGTTAAATTTTTGAAAAGATTAGTATGATTCATTTGTAATTTAAATATATTTTATATATATATTAAATTTATTTTTAGAAATAAAAAATATTTATTTTTATGATATTTTTAATATATACAGCAAATGTTTTTACTTTTTATTTTATCCAATAAATCTTATGTATGTGTCGATTTCTATTTGAAATTGAATTTAATAAACAAATTCATTAAACATAATCAGTTAAATTACCCACATTACAATATTAAATATCTTCATCTATATTTGTTTATCAATTTTTTCTATTTTTTCTAAAAAAAAATAACAAACTAAAAATGAGTTTGTTGGGGTGTTTTTTTTATCTTTTTTATTATTATTGAAATTGACTCTTTTTTTTGCCTATTTTTTTTCCTCATATTCTAAAAAAATAGTTTCAAAGAAAAGTTTTGTTATTAAACTTTATAAAGTCCATTAACATATTCATAGTTTTGACTGATTGACCTGATTCGCATGTTTGATGAATTTAACTTTTTTTTCTTTTTAACATCTCAATATTAAATAAAAAATTACAATCCTACTGGAGTTTGATGTTTAATTTTATAATCGTCTATTTATATATGTTATTATATAGTTAAATAAAAAATAGTTTTGGAAACAAACGTTAATCCCGCTAGAGTCTATAATTCCATTCATAGATTTGACGTATTAGCCCGAGTTATCCAGTTCATAGGTTTGATGAGTTCACCCACTAGATGGATATACTTTTTTGATTTATCTCTTTTAATTGTTCTTGATAGTTATTTCTTGATTTTATTCTTCAATATTGACTTTATAGGAAAATAAACTGCTTGACCATATATTTTATCATATAATGATAAAAATAGTTTATAAAAAATTAATAATACCTTGTCAGTTTGGTCATTTTTCTTTTTATTTCATATTTGTTTTCTTTTTCTTTTTGTCAAGTTCTTATGGTTTTTAATTTTATCATGCAAATCAAGTTTATGGTTTTTGTTATTTTAATTATAATAATAATGGTAATTATATTAGTTGTAATATTAATAACAACAACAATAATGATGATGATGATAATTATACTAATAATATTACTAATAATAGTACTAATAGTGATAATAATGTTAATAATATTGGTAATAATAATAGTTTATTATAATAGTTATAATGATGGTGTTAGTGATAATTGTGATAATAATAGTAATGATTGTGATGATAATAATGATAATAATCAAAATAATATTAACAACAACAACAATAATAGTAATAGTTATGATGAAATCAATAATAATAGTGATAATACTTGTAGTAATGATAATGTTTTTTTTTTTCATGACGATAATAATTGTGATAAAATTTTTAATAATAGTAATGATTGTGATAGTAGTGATAATACTACTGTTAATAGTAATGCTAGTTGTAGTCGTAATGATGATAGTAATAACAATAACTAGATAATAATAATAATAATAATAATAATAATAATAATAATAATGGTGATAATAATAATTTATTAAGAGGTATTACTATGACTACGACTACTACTACTACTAATAATAATATGACTTATGAGTTTGTTAAGGTAACTTAAATTGTCCCGATTTATTGGGCCTGGTGAGCTGTTTTTCTTCTTCTAATTGAACATGACTTTTTTTCTCATCAATTCCATTCGTATACAGTAAAAAATAGTTTCAGAAAAAAAACAATATTAGTAAACTTTATAAAATCCATGAATGTGTTGATCAGGTTTGGCTAGTTGATATGATTCATAAATTTAACAAGTTTAATGTTTTTTTTTATAATCTTAGTTTTTATTTCAATTTAGCGATCATCTATTTTTATTTTTATCATGTAGTTAAAGATAGTTTGAAAAACAAAATAAATTATAATCCAGCTAGAGTCCATAACTTAATTCACAGGTTTGATGAGTTTACCCACTAGACGAATATGAATTTTTTGTTTTTGGTCCCTTTATTTTTAAATTTTTTCCTTCAATATTAGATTGGATGGGAAATAAACTGTATGATTTATTTTTTATTGTTTTCTATAGGATTATCATTGTCTCAAATAAATGTTTATTTTTAGGTTGATACTCAATTTTGTAAGCATATATTTTTATTATATAATTAAAAAAATAGTTTATAAAAAAATTATTAAACTTAATATAGTCCATAACACATTTCGTTGGGGATTAAGACCAATCCAATCTTTTATTGTCTCAATATTTTTTTTTAAAAAAGTTGTCATCTTGAAGTTTTGTTAAAATTTAGATCGTGTTTTTACCAATCATCAAGATTATATTTAAACCAATTAAATTATTTATTTTAATTTGAGCTAAATTTTACATAATTTAGATAAAAATTCAAGATAGATAAAGAATTAGTCATGAGGTCTCAAGATTTATCCATAAAACCAGCTTTAACAACACAGAAAAAAAAAACTCTTCGGAAGTTTTATTTATTTATTATTATTATTAAAAAAACAAGGGCTTTGTAAAACAGCTGTGAGGTGAGCTGCATCGGTTGGTTCCTAAAGCGTGTGGTTAAGGTAGCTAAGCTGCGCGTAGTCAATGGAACATCACATCAGGACAGTTTCACATGACAGTAAATTTCAGGTTTGAGGGAGTAACACGTGGGAGTCGTATGGCTTTATGTTGTCGGATCCCATGTAGAGGGTGCACATGAGAGCCATTCACTTATTCTCTCACACGGCATGTTTGAGAAAGCAGAGTATGGCAAGGGTCTTTAATAACACTCCATCGCTATTGAACGGCCACGATTACGTCGTGATGGTGACAACTCGACTTACCCGCATACCAAAGCTTCTGTTGTCTTGTAATTAATACGGATCGTTTCACGTGGCGTTTCCTCATGGTTATATTTTTGTTGACGGTACATAGAATCATGGACGCCTTTTTTATATGTATTTCCTATTATACCCTTCCGATTTTTTTTATTTATATTGTAGCGGAGACATAAATAACAAATTATTTTTCATTCCGTCCCACGGGCAATTATAAAATTTTTATGATGGACAATAAGTAAGTATTAGTAGTTATTTATTAGGTTTATTTTAAAGAAGATACAAAGAGAAAATTAATTTTATAATTCATTAAAAAATATATTTTCATTCCAGTTTTTTCTTTAAAGTAAGTTATAAAATAATTAATAAAATTTTATTTGAGCATCATAAAATCGGGGCATAAAAAAACTGACATGATCTATTTGATTGATTTAATTGTTTAATGGTTATAATAAAATAAAATTAAATTATAAAATTAAATTTTATATTATAATTCTAAAAACCTATATAAGAATTTATTTTATCTATCAACTAATTTATATAGATAAGATTTATTAATTTAATGAAATTAATTTAGATTCTATTTTTTATTTAACAGGAATTCCATCTTATGATAGTATGATTTGAGGATCAAAATTTATTGAATATATATATATATATGAGAGAGAGAGAGATTCATCCACTCAATTTGATTGAATGAACAAAGATGGATGATTATAAATATTTAAAATCATGTGAAACATGACACAAACGCGTTCTGATCTCCAAGTGTAAAGGGTATAAAGGGATATGTCTTGACAGACAGCACACATGGTAGGATGTACAATGTCTCAGGCCTGGGTGGAAAGTAAGTTATTTAAGCGGGGCCAAACTGCCAAGTGCGGGACCCACTTTTGTTCGTTGTTAAGTGATTCAACGGCTTGTATTTCGATCTTGTACGATGAGCAATCCCTGACCGCTCATCTTGTTGCTCCGCCGTGCAACCTCCCTAGTCGCCCTGGTTTAAAATGGAAAGACGAAGACCATATTTAAATTTAGTCGAGGAAGATATCATTGTCCCCCCCGTGCTTCACGCTCCGAGTAGTGTAAGTGTCTGGTTGGTATTGCGGTAATTGTTGTGGTTATAGTTTTAAAAAAGTTATTTTATAAAAAGTATTTTTAGTTGAGGTTGATTTGAAAAAATAGGTCTTTGGTTAAAACTGTGGTTAAAATTGAGGTTGAAGAAAAAATAGTTTAATGTGTTTGGTTAAAAATATTTTTGAAATTGAGGTTATAAAATAATTTAAAAATATATATATTAATATTGATGGTTTTTAATTTAAACACTGTCGATTTAACTACTGCTATTATGTCATGAAATAAATAATACTTTATATAAAATATTTTTTATTGTTTCATTAAACTATTTATAATTTCATCATGTACAAAATTCATCGGACAAGAACTACAGTTTCCATTATTTTTTTGAGCGTGCAACAAAATCAGGTAAAATATCATCAGAAACAAAATTGAAATTACGATCAAATTCTGCAAATATCACGTCTTTATGTGATCTCCTTTTAATTTATGTAGTATTATTAAATAATAGTAAACACCAATTTTTTTAATAAAATACAATTAAATATTAAATATTTTTACTTTTTTTTTTTGTAGAGAGTGAGTGGAGAGTGAATTAATTCACTCTCCACACAGACAAGGAGAGCACCTAAAAGACTAAGGGAAGAGCAAAGGGAAAATAGAAGAGAGGAAAGTGGTTTCAGTAGGCTAGCCCTCCATCACCGTCATCATCATCTTCAAGTGTAGCAACAATTATGAAGGCCAGGAGAAGAACAAAAGGAAAACTGTTAAGAACAACCCTCGTGGTTGAACATAAGAAAAATGGTTTCAGCAGGCCAGCCCATCTGTCTCTCTCGACGCCTCTAGCAGCACCATGCCCAGGTAAGAACGGTTCTCATGGATTTCTCATCTGGACAAAATCCATCCATACCCAAAGCACTGGTCAGGGAAGGAAGATGGGAACAACTTTATACTGTGTTTATAAACACAATTGCATGAACAGGAAACGAAAAGCATATAATTTCTGCTTCAGTAAAATTGAGTTTTGAACGCAAATAAAGGTGGGGTCCATGCATGAAAACTGCGGCTTATTTTGTAACCAAACGATATGTTGGTACTGTTAAATGAAAACGCTGCCGCAAACTCTTAGCCAAACGGGCTCTAAATTTCTTTAATATAAAATAAAAATTTAGATAATATTAATATTTTTTAAGTAGAAAAAAATTTAAACGGATGGGATTGTTCGATATAATCCAGTTAATTTAACAAATTTAAAAATAATTTAAAAAATTATTAAAAATATAATTTGATTAAAAACAATTCAAAAAGATATGTTTTAAAAAAATATTGATATAAAAATATATTAGAATAACCTAGATCTTGGAACCGGGATAACCTTATATAAAAAAAATGTGTTGCTAACATGTTTTCTAGTAGAAAAAAAAATTAAATGTGTGGGGTTAGGTTGACTCGATGTAATCTAGTCGACTTGACAAGTCCAAAGATAATCCAAAAATTGTTAAAAACATAGTTTGACTAAAAACAATTCAAGATGACATTTTTTTAAAATAAAAAATTGAGACGAAAACATACTGGAATAGTCAAGATCTTGAAACCAGGATAACCTCATAGAAAAACAATTTAGGTGTTACTAACATGTTTTTTAGTAAAAAAAAATGAAATAAACCTTGTGGGCTTGTTTGGGAGTGTGATTACGGTTGCTTTTTAAAGTGCTTTTCATGCCGAAATGCATCAAATCAAAATGATGTTTTTTTTAAATTATTTTTGAAATCGGCGCATCAAAATGATCCAAAATATACAAAAAAATTAATTTTTAGCAAAAAAAATTTAAATTTTTTTGAAAACGCGGGTTGGCCTACGTTTCCAAACGCTGCCTCAGTTAACTTGAAAAGTCCAAAGAGAACCAGAAAAATAATTAAAAACATAGTTTGACTAAAAATAATTCAAGACGACATGTTTTTTAAAAAATATTGGGACGAAAAAAATATTGGAACAACTCGGATAATGTGACCAGGATAACCCCATAAAAAAATAGGTGTTACTAACATGTTTTCTAGTAGAAAAAACTTTAAATCGTGTGGGATTGACCTAATATAATCTGATCAACTTGATAGGTCTAAAGATAACTCAAAAAATCATTAAAAATATAGTTTGACTAAAAACAATGCAACATTAAATGTTTTTAAAAAATATTGAGACGAAAACATATTGGAACGACCCGAGTCAAACTGGGTTAACCTGCCAAATCCACAACTTGGATGATGAGATTGAGATAACCTCATAGAAAGCAAATCAAAACCAATGTTAAATGATAAAACTGGAAAAAAAAACATCAATTAAAAAAGATAAATAAAAAAATAATAATCAATCCAAGTCAACCAGCTAAACTCGAGACCGAATCAATAAAACTACGATAACTTTATAGAAAAAAATATGAAGCCTAATTTTAAAACAACTAAATGTTGAATAATAAAATTAAAAAAAATATTAAACTAAAAAAATAACAAAAAAAAACCTGAGTTAACTCGAGATAAATAGTTTCAATATTGAATTATGAAATTAAAAAAGACAAAAAGATGACTTGATTTAATCCATGTTAACTCGTTAAACCCGTGACTCGGATAATGAGACTGAGATAACTTTATAAAAAGAAAAATTAAAAAATAAATAAATTAAAAAGCCTAATTTTAAAGCATTCAAATATTAAAGTATAAAATTGAAAAAGATAAATTAAAAAATTAACCTGAGTTAACCCGCTATACTTGTGATCTAGATCATGAGATCGAGATAACATCATAGAAAGTAAACAAAAAAACTACATGTGTTGACTCATGTTAACCTACAACTAAGGTAATAAGACAGTGATAACCCCATAAAAAGCAAATCAAAACAAATTATCAAGTTTAATATTCAATAAACTCATTGTTGAAGGTTAAAATTAAAAAAAAAATCAATCAAAAGTAGGACACAATAAAACTACTTCAGTTTATATGAATTAATCCGCAAAACACATGACCAAAGTCATAAGATCATGATAACCTCATAGGAAAAAAACCAAAATAAATCATGAAACCTAATTCATAATCAGGAAGCAAACCAAAATAAATCATGAAGCCTAATTCATAATCAACTCAACATTGCCAGATGAAATTGAAAAATTATCAATAAAAAAGACAAAAAATACTTGAGTCAACTGAGTTAACACGCTAAACCCGTGACCAAAGTCATGAAATTGAGATAATCTCATTGAAAGCAAATCAAAATAAATTATAAATCCCAATTCTCAATAAACTTAATACTGAAATATGAAATTGAAAAAAAAATATCAATTAAAAAAACAAAAAAAACTTGAGTTAACTAAGTAAATCTGTCAAACCTGTGGCATGGTTTTGAGACTGAACTAATTATATATAAAGTAAATCATAATAAATCATTAAGTTTGATCTCCAATAAATTAAATGTTGAGTATAAAATTAGAGAAAGAAATATAGATTTAAAATTAAAAAAAACACAATTGAAATAAATAGTGTTTATACTATAATAAAAAAAAGGATAAAAAAAAAACTCGAGTTAATCAAGTTAACCCATCACATGAGTTATGAGACCAATCAATTTGTAAAGCAAATCACAATAAGTTATGAATCTTAATTTCCAATAAACTAAATGTAGAAATATAAAATAAAATAAAATAAAATAATAAATTTTTTTTAAAAAAGAAAAGAAAACACACTAATGAAATGAAATAGTATATCCTCACCACCTCTATTATTGTATACTATAATTGTTTGTTTATGATGGTTTCGTTCCCTCTTGCTATCTTTCTTCAATTCGAATATGTGCTCGAGTCAATGATGTCTTTTTCATATATCTTGGTATGAAGATATATATCGTGGCTTTTAAACAATTAATGTTTTGCAAAGAAATTACATGGCCATAAGATGTTGAGGCTGTTAAACAATTGATAGACCCTGCTGCATGTGTTTCTTGTTAAAAGAAATTGGAGATTAAGTCATCCTTCCAAGACCATAACTTGAGACTTTTGAGCTCAAATAATTATTTTAAAATTCATCATCATCATTCGAAGGTTGATCCAGTTTCAAGTCATCCCTTTGAAACACTTGATATATTAACAATTGTGAGATGACTTCCTCAAGGGGAAGAATTACGTGAATAAGCATTTTCTTGACCGAAAAAAAAAGGATTAGGCAATGTCTTTCCATAAGACTAAACGAGGAGCTAGTTCCACGACACGACAAGATGCAGACAGGATTCTAACCAACTCAAATCGACCCACTTGCTCGTCGAAAAAGACCAGCACCTTTATGGAAGTTGCACAAAGAATAAAAATCTTAACAAAATAAGAATCAATTCTTGCTATCATTTTAATGCTCTGACCCAAACTACCTATGTATGAATTGATCATCTTCCCACACACACACTCTAAATACTTATTCACGTACGTATACATGCTTAACTCCATGAAGTTAATCTAAGGTTTCCATTACTTAAAACAGCAAAACTCCTTGAGGCTTAGATATTTGGAAAATCTAGACGACGTAAAGAATACTCAAAGCACGAATAAGGGTAGCACTTTATAAAATAGAAATATTACAAGACTAAAAAACCTACGGCCTGGCGACCACAAGGGCATTTGAATAATATAAACTGAAGACCATCAGCATGATCTAATATACCTATTATTGTTTGCTGCCTCATGGAGAAGGCCAGGGAGCTTTCAGGGAAGTTTCACATGGGGTCATTCATTTGCTATCCACACCAACAACAAGCATATTAATTATATGTTTGATCAGCAAATGAATTATGACCCGAATCTTTCATAGATGTTCTGGTCTGATACGGGTATATATTGAAGAAATGTTGTACAGGAAGAGACAAATTGCCAAGGACGCTTAGAGAAATATCCCCGCGCATCATACACGTCAATTGAAGATATAATTATGTATAGACTCAGTAATATTCGTAGTGATCGAGGAATATTCAAAGGAGAGATGATGATGTCTCAAGAAATCTGAGTGGTTTAGAAATAGAATTTGTATGTTGGATAATTAATTGGTTTTCATAATATTATTTATTTTTTCTGATTAAGGTGGTTAATAACTTATACTTGTTGTTTAGTGGGCCAAGATAGCTTATAACTAGTAATTGTAAAAATTCTTTTTGATGAAGGTGAAGACTATTCAATGTTTGAATAAATATCATTTTAGAGAGATAAAATATAATAATATTCTACAGAGAGATGCTCTGAAAATATATATGCAGTAGAAAATAAAAATTATGAACATTTATTCTCAATGTCTCATAGTGTATATATAGCTCATGAGTCTTGTTCCTTTGTAAAAAAGATGGTCTGGAGTGTAATTTTACCGTTGCGATATTTTGAGTTGTATTTTACTTAAAATAATACATATTGGATCAATATAAAATACTAAATGACTCTTATAAGGTTTTGTGAAAATTACATGATAAGTATTGAGCTCGAGCAAGGTGCTCGAGCCCATTAGAGATGAAAGTGGGTCCGAGCGCGCTGCCTAGACCCAAATATATTAGGATATATAAAGCGTGACAACTTGAGCTCATGAGAGGTGAAAGTGGGTTTGAGTGTGCTGCCTGAACCTAAACACATTGGGTTCAGGTGTTACAGCCCAAGCCCATGAGGGGTGAAAGTGGGTTCGAGTCCGAGCACGTTGCCTAGACCCAAACGAGCTGGGCTCAGGGGTATTAAAGGTAAGAATTAGATCTAGGCGCGTTGTCTAGACCCAAGCATGTTAGGCTCGGGGCGCGGTCTCAAGCCCGTGGGGGTGCAGGGCGTGTGCCTTGCATGAGCTTGGGCTTCTTGCCTGAGCCCATGCTTTAGAGGGTTGGGGTCAGGCTACTCATCCAAGCTCGCTCTCCTTGGCCCCCATTGTACTTGGGGCTCGGGATACCAAACCTGAGTCCAAGAAGTGTTCTTGTTCGGTCTATTTTAATGAAATTTTTTGGGTTTATTTTATCTGGATTCATTAAGAGCTAACCAATTCCAAGCATGACAAACAATGTCTTATTCTTGGTCCCATTTATAAATCCCATTTTGACATACATAAAGAAATGTAGTCATAGAGGGAAATTTCCTTTCCTGCTAAGGGATGGGAGAATAGTGTATGACCAACAATGTCTTTTAATTCATTTTAAGTTTCTGATTAGCAGTTTAATCATTTCAGCTGAATGGTTTTTTTGACACATTGTTTACTATTACGTAAAGCTTTGAGCCATGGGCAGTACAAATTCTAATTGATTCTAGTCCTTGCATGCTATTGGACTCACGTTGGAATATCGATTTGACTTGAAACAGGATGCACAATTACTAGCTAAATTACCTAATTTTAAACTTGGACCATGTAGTCAAAGAGTCAAACTCTTTATTTTCAACCAGGTATAGAAAATTTCCTTCATTCAAAAAGAAAAAGCCACGCATGAGATTATGTCTGGATTTAAACTTTGACGTGAGTTTAATTTAAAGTCATTGCTTCTGCATGCGCCGGTATAAAAGAGATAGAGCGAGAGAAAGAGCGCCACTACTTTATTCTGTTAGAACGAGTGACGCCTAAAGGAAAAGTTATTAAAATAAGGTTAAAATCCCTATCCTAGATGCAGCCCTGAACGACATATTTTGGAATAGAACTGGTCACTCCAACATGGTTGTTCCGGGATAAACAATCTAGTAGTGGGATAGTTATGGCCAAATCCACTAAGCTAAAAAAGCTCAAGAAGATGATTGGATTCGATGCCATCTTAGTCGGAAATTCCTTGACTAGCTAGCTAGCTAGCATAGGCTGGGTGGGGTGGTCTAGCTAAAAGATTCTTGACTTTTTCTATTTTGTTTTTAAAAAATTTGAATCTTTGAATGAAACACGAAGAATAACTTTTTCTTCACCTTTGAATCCGTGGTCCTTTCATAGCAGATAGCTCTTTTCCAGCTGGGCTCTTTAGGCATGCACAAAATCGATGATGATCACACAGTTCCGTTGTCACTTCTTCTTGCTTTTGACTGATAAAAGTTTAACGGGAGCCATGGAGTAGTAAATTTGGGTCCTACATGGAGATTTGCTCGTTTTGCAATATCGTTGAAAATCATATACTCCCTGAATACACACTCACTTACCTATTTTTCCATGACTCCATCTGCATTATTCATAAATCTAACGTTTGTTACATCAGGAAAACTTTTACGTTTCTGAATTCAAAAGTCAATTACCCTATTCCATTTATATAAAAATATAATTTGACCTGAAACTTGCATGTTCTTCGTGCCTTTTTTTTCTTATCTATTCCATGCAATTGTTCTATCATAAAGTGGGATAAGTTTGGCAGGGCATATGGGAATTTCTGTTTGATTTGCACAATAATAATTAGTTATTTAATTATCGTGCCTCAAGTCAAACAGCTCTACTTGTTAATTTTAACCCAGGATTTTAAGCAAAACCAAGAATTAGTATTGCAAACAATATCATGTATACAAATATGAACGTAGAATTAACTTGCTAGCACAAATGTATAACAAATGAAATGAAGAGAGAAGGAGCATCCAGCTTTTGTTTTCACTTTAAGAAGTGTCTGGGGTATATAACCAAAGAGCAACCACCTATAGATAAACAATAACAGCATAATCTTTGGGCTAAAATTCTTGTTCTTCCTCTCAAGATATGATTCGAGATGGAAATAGATAATATCTCACAGAACATTTGGGTTGTAAAATATTAATATAGCTTTCATCTACCTTTTGCCACTTGCATCCAAACCATGTACAAGATCTCTGGTTTCTTTCCAAACCTTTTCTTCCTCTATAATGTTTCCTTTTTAGATATCAATAGCGATTAAAACTGGTTGGTGCCGAACAAACTTTGTTAGGTTCAAGTTCTATTGAGAAAAGCTGTGGCTAAATAGCTAGCCCCCTATTCTAAGATTCTGTTCATATAGGACCACGTTGACAGTACCCTCCATCATGCACTAATCTTATTAACTGATGTTAAGGTTACCATCATGCGAGGGCAAATATTATTGATTGGTTTTTAGAATCTACAATCACATTAAGGATCATATCATTATCATCGATGGATCGGGGCAGGTTATGATTGGCTTCGCAAGGATCAGATCCTGCTTCCGGCGCTTTCATTGATTATGTTATGATGTTCTAGCTTTTACTAGCTATAAGCAACGTAGAATGATTTTTTTTTTGGTATTTTTGTGTGTGTGGAAGAAAAGGATCTCCTTTATGCAGCATGATTAATTTATCAAGTGTAGATGAATGCATCCTAGCCAAAGAATGTGCTCCACATAAAGTGTGCTGAACCTTCCCGTTTCCCTGTCAAGTAAGCTCACGCCTTAGTCTGCTTTAAAAAAAATCAAAAGAATGACCTTAGTCTGTTTTCCACTATGTACATGTCCTACGGCAGAATTAATGAAACTCACCAGTATTAAAATATTAGTCACAAAATTTCTCGCAGTCAAGCGGAAAAGTAACATGTGTTGACTAAGAATTCTTAGAATTGAGAGTTTCATGGTTTGTCAAGAACTTGAGGTGGAGTCCGATAGGATGGAGGCCATGCAGTTGCTTACAACAGATCATCACCCGCAGTGTGCTTTGATAGAGGGTATTCGAGCTCTTGCTTTCTCGTATTCCTTCTTTTAATTAGTCCATGCATACTCTGAGGGAGGGAGATAAATAAATGTGTCCATGTTTTATCTCGTACTGGTTCTAGCGTATATCAGATGTGGGATCTTCCTCTCCTAGATTTGGAAGATGCTATTAAGCAGATGCTGTAGGTGTTATGCTTAGCAGGCTGTAATTTTTCTGTTTCTCCACGTTTTATTTAGCAGGCCAAGTAAATCAAATACATAGCTTTCATTAGGGTACCGGACAATCTTCAATATTAATTTTTATGGGCAAGGGAAAAAAAAAAACCAGAGGCAAGTTGATTGTCGAGAAGCTTCTTCTGATGGAGACCATACATTATAGTATCACACACACACACACACACACACACACACACACACACACATATACAAGAAGAGATAGATTTATGGGTTGGCATATGCATTTATATGCTCTAAACTACTGAAGCTAATAATTTATTTCAAGATCAAGAAGAGATAGACAGAGATTTCTCTCAAGGCCACTTAATTAGAGGAGGCTGATTCTTGCTTTTGTCAAGACTTGACTATCTTCTTATTAATTTTTTAGTATTATCAACTTGGAAAAATTGGTGGAAAAAATGCAAGAAATATACTAATTTATCGTCTGTATCCTCACGCATATATGCCAGCGATCCATGGAACAACTCTCCTGCTAATTCTCGGAGACTTTGGGATGTGATGTTTGGAAAAAACGACAACCAATACATTTGTTTTCATAATTGCCCAAATACACTCTGTTGTCTATACATTGACTCATCTAAATAGTTCTTGTAGATTTTTTATTGCTACAATCCACTAAAGATTTGACAAAACCATCCCTACGTCTTTGTCATTTTTGTCTTACTAGTTTTTTTTTTTTTCTTGTGCCGTGTGGACATTATCAGAAACTATTAACTATAGATCTAAAACGTGGGGAGAACTTATTGTGTAAAATACGTGATGAATTTCCTTACATGACATTATAGATGGACTGTTTACAATATATTTTTGCTTGCTTTTTTTTAAAAAAAATTTAATTTCTATTGGATCAGATTATAAATCAATTTGTCAATGAATAATAAGATATTTAAAAGAAAAAAAATCAAAGTAAAAAACAAGAAGAGAATTGGTGGCTTTTAAAAAGTTTGGGTGAAATATTTATTGTAGTCCTCATATTTTTCCCAATATAAATATTGGTTCCTTAAGTTTTCAAAATTTATGGGCAAAAATTAATTTTAATCTTAAACTTTATTTATTTTTTATTTTTTTAGCTCCTAGTTTGAGAGAAGTGAGAGAAAGTCGCCTAGATTCAATGCTAGAAGGAAAAACATTTTGTGGACACTGATTTCAACCATAAAATAGTTGAAATTGGTGTTGAATTGTTCCGTTTGATAAGAAAAGTTCAAATTAGATTTTTTTTTACCTTGAAATTGCCTAGAAAAACATATTTGAGCTCGTTTAGATTTTTAGTTTCGGGTTGATTTTGAATTTTGAAACAGATTTTTGAGGTCATGAATAAGCTTATCAAGTTGTCTATGATGTTTTTTAGGTTTTTGGAGTTAAAAAAATAGGTTAAAAACTCAATTTTTGAGTTGTAAAAACTCATACCCTATTTTTTTAACCACCATAGTGAATGAAAACAAACAATATCAAATGACACGTCATGTGACTTATCTTTTATTCAAAAAACTTAAGGTGGATGACATGCTCATAAAAAAAATAAATTAAAGGTCCAAGCATGCGAGTCTATTCTTGCATACCCAAGTGCAAGACCTTACATGATGAGTCACTTAAGCTTGGGTTCTTATGATATTTTAATAATTTTAACATGATTTTTTGAAAAAATAAATGAAAATTAGTTCAATGAAATAATATAAAAAATATAAAATAAAAAAAAATTCCACATACATAATGATTAAAAAAAAATAATATTGCCACAAAAGCTCTAGTCTTATTTAAAATGTATGGCATAATTGAAATTTTTCAAAAACATATCATTGTTATTTATCAAAATTATCATTAAAATTAACAGGTTTTTATTTTAAAATATATAAAAAATGGAGGGACAAATTAAAAAATTGTTCACATAGTTTCATATGCAATAATTCAAAAAGAATGAATATTACCACAGAAGCTCTAGTATTATTTAAAAAGCTCATGTGCCTTTAAGGATGGCCCATGTATATAGGCCTAAAACATTGCCCATGCCTGGTTGGGCCTTTTAAAAAAAAAATCTAGGTGTGCTTATTTTTTTATTTATTTATTTTATTTCAAATGGAGCGTGTTATCTGCTAATTATCTTCTTTGACCTTAAAATTGAGTTTCGAGTTTAGAACAAAAAAAGCCTATCTTTCAATATTTTTTTACTTAAAAACATATTAAAAAAACATTTTTAAAACCTCAATAATCTCATTTTCAAGAGCAAAAACACTTTAATCAATCTAAAAAAATAAAAATAAAATTAGAGCTTCTGTTTTAGAAAATGACATTCCGGCATAGCATAACATGGAAGGACTAAAAACAAAGAAAAAAGTTTAATGATTAAACCATAAGAAAATATTAAAAGGCCAGAAAAATAATTGAAGTAAACATATTAATATTAACGATTAATGTTAATTGTTAATAATTTCACATTAAATACAGGACTCATGTAAGGCATGGTGTCTCCATGCATTAAAATGAATTGTTTTAAAAGGCCTGAGCATATACCGATTCACAATATTTGCGAGGGTCAAACATCTAGGTCAATGGTAGTATAATAAATTATGATTTTTATTGAGTAATATAAACTATAGTTTATATTACTTCTGAGATCTTTGATTAGTTGATGGCTGAGATATAATAAATTATGTCTCCATGCACTTCTTGAAGAGATATCCTAAATTCAAATCCTTCATTTCTCAAAAACTATCGAAACAAGAAGACATTGGCCCAGTTAGGATCCCCTGCTAGGCCAGGGAAACAGAATATATAACCGATGACGAGCGTAAACTACTGAGTCCAGCAGGGTAAACTAAAGGGCCTAGATATACCCATAGCAGCTCAAATCATCTGCTAATTCACCAAACGATACATATTTGGAGCCTAGAGAGGCCAGCTGCTGATAAACCGGGCCCGACCTAATCCGAGAAATCCACAGCCTAGAGTTTGACTCGAGCAAGGTTTTAACTTGTGACTTGATTTAATATCATTAAAGAATTTAAAAAATGAAATAAAATCATTTTAATAAAATAATTGATTCAGATTAATGAACTGATAACCCAATAATACAAGCTTTTTTAGGTCATATTATGTGTGCCGAGCACGAGTATGTCAACCATGATAAATATTAGTGCAGTTGCTTGGCCTCCAAGTAGTTGACAGTAAGTGAGAGAGAGAGAGAGAGACTCATTTATAATCAAAGAAGAAGCATGGAGGGAGCATAAAATTGCAGATATTCGGGAAAACACTAACAGGGAAGACAATAACCCTTGAGGTTGAATCAAGTGACAATGACAAGGCTAAAATCCAAGACAAAGAAGGTATCTGTTCTTTCTTTCTTTCATTAATTTCTATTTATACAGATCCAATCTGTTTATCTTCGAATGTTGGGTTTGATGAGTTGAATATACATTTCTTAATTTTGTTTGTGTAAAATCTTTAGGGATTCCGCCAGACCAGCAGCAGAGGCTGATATTCGCATGGAAACAACTTGATCATGGTGGGTACATAATTGCTGATCATTACAATATTATCCAAAAAGGCTAGGGCTTTTTGCGACCTTAATTTGTTTTTCGTTTATAATTATTTTCTTAAATCAACATATTTACTAGCTAAACATTAAAGAATATGGTTAAATTACTATAGTTATGCCTGTAAAATAATATTCATTAGAATAGTGTTTTTGTGTTTTTGTGTTTTATGTTTTTTCTTTTCAATTTAACTATTTAATAACTTAATTTTATTTTTAAATTTATCTTTCAATATTATATTTTATGATCATGGTTGTAGATTTAACTTGTTAACATGGATCAATCGAATATCTTCATCTCAATATTTCTTTTCAAAATGTCATCTAATATATTGTTTTATCATATTTTTTAAAAAATATCGTTTAATATACATTATATATTTTGAGTTCATGATTGAGATTGTTTTATTAAAAAACACGCTAACAATGCTTAAATATCTTTTTTATGTTAGAAAGATTGATTCGACCCATGATATAAGATGTGCAAATTATCTAGTAAGAGATCTAAAACATGAAGAAAATATGAAGGTATTGTATAGAGATAATGTTTGAGATTGTGGTAGAGATCATTTTTCAAAGTACCTTTTGTTTTAAAATGTATCAAAATATTTTTTTTAAAAAATTATTTTTAAAATTAGTATATAAAAATGATCTGAAATTAAAAAAATCAAGTTTTTTTTAAAATACATTTTAAACACAAGAAACCAGAGTCAACCATGTATCTTGTCTGAAGGTTGCTTGGTGGGATGTTTGACGAATCGATAAAGGTTCTTGTTTGGTGGTTTAATTATTTTTTTAATTAATGCGGGTGCCCGAGTGAACTTGGGTGTACTTCGACTAATTCTATGGGTCTTAAAATTAACTACCATGTAAGCTTCTAGTAGCCCTGAAATTTAAGATACTTGAACTAGACATATTGATTTGTCTCAAGTGGGTATTTCTACCTTAATTTGTTTTTTTTTTAATTAATGTGTTTTAAGTGACCGCTGTTTATATTGAATGTCATTAACGAGGTTTCCTACTTACTTAAATAAAGGCTTTAATTGGTCTCCGCTAATAAATATCTTAACAAGGTTACAAAATAATTAAAAGTGATAAGTGAACGACGGATTAAGATATGCCCATTTTACTTCATATGCGTGACAGATTCATGTGAATATTCAAATGTAATTTATTTAATTTATTGGTGTAGAGCTACTGCTAGAAAAAAAAAAGTGTTTTCTTTATCCAATGCAAAATGCAAAAAAAAATTGTTTAGTTTTTGTGTTTTCTAAAATACAATAAATCCAAAGAGAGAGAAAGAGATATTTTATTTAAATATTCAAGTTAATAAATAAGGAATTTGTTTTAAGAAATCAATAAGTTATAAAACGACATACATTGTGTTAAATGACGGAACTACCTATTAAAATGAAAGGATTTGAGTTTAACTATAAAAACATGATCAGAGAAAGCTGCTACTTCTCACTAGTATGATGATAATTAAAAAATCTATAGTCTATACAAATATTAATAAAAAGATTAGTTGTGTAAAGAAAAGATACATTACCCTAAATGTATTGTCCGTTAATCTAAGTTATATTACTATTCATTGACTCACACAAAACATGTTTTTTGTGATTTTTAAAATGAGAAATCTTTTTTGGATGGTTAAATTTGAACCATTCCAAGGCTCTAATTTTAGCATCATATTTATTTTTTATTTTGTATCTTTAATACTCGAGAATATACTTTACAATTTAATTTTATACTCCTAAATATTAAAATCTACAGCTAAATCCTAATACTCTGAATATTAATTAGACAAATTAATTGTTGTGAGATTTTTTATATTTTAGCCAAATTTTAATGGATAATCATAAACCGGTTATGACATCCATTTTATATATTCAAAACATGATAAAAATGTGATTTTGTTTTTAAGAAAATATACATGAAAAAATTTAAAATTTGATCATATGCATGAAAACAAAACATGTTTTTTGTGTTTTTAAAATGAGAATTTTTTTGGATGTTTTGAAATTCTAGAAAACAAGTATATTTTTACTATATCAGATCTTAAAATTAAGTTACATTAAATAAAATTTAAAAAAAATATTTTTGTGTTTTTCGGAAGGGGGAATTTGTTTTTGAATTTTTGAAATTTTTTCAAAATTCCAGTGAAAAATTATATATTTTTAATATA
Organism: Populus deltoides; assembly: GCA_015852605.2. Classification (NCBI taxonomy): domain Eukaryota; kingdom Viridiplantae; phylum Streptophyta; class Magnoliopsida; order Malpighiales; family Salicaceae; genus Populus; species Populus deltoides. The sequence goes on along the minus strand of CM027571.2, from coordinate 13,822,927 downwards.
TGATCTGTAGTTTACAATGTAATTTTATAATTCAATATTATAAAAAAATATTAAAAAACCATGTAAGAGAATCATAAATAATTTCAAAATAATCCCTGAATTCTTTTCAGATTTTTTTGAAATTTTTAAAGTTCTATTTAGCTAATTACACCCTGAAATAATAACAAATTAAAATTAAAGAAAAAAGGTTTGGAACGTGTTTTCCAAATGTCTCTTAGCCTGAAATTTAAGATCATATTTCATAAACACGTATTAAAAACCCAAATAAAACTTTATTTTCTGAACAAAATTAGCGTGAGACAAACGCAATTCACAAGAAAAACTCATTTTCCCAGCCTCTTTAAAATATTAAAAAATAAAGCCATTTAGGTTGGATTTATTTGATTTATGGGACATTTGCTTAAAACATTAAAATATGAGTCATCCGCTGGAGCGGAATCAACGACAGTTATAGTAACAACACAAACATAATGATAATTCAGTGTTAGTCTCTCATTGTTGAAAAAAAATAAAAAAAGTTGTCGAAACATGAAAAGAAAAGGAAAAAAGTTGAATATTTATTTATTTATTTATTTCAGCTATGAAAAAACTGATCTTAGTATTAATTGATTTATCTTGAAAATAAAAGCTTCATGTAAATGACTTGAATTCTTCATTTTGCTAGGAAAAATATATAGGGCTCGAGAAGTTTTTTTTTTTTTTTAAATTCTATTTAACTCATGCTTTCTACTGATTTGAGAGAGATTTTGGGTTAAAACATGTTTAATGGAGCTTCAATATATTTTTTAAATGTTTTTAAATTACTAAAAATAATTATAGTTTGCATCAAAATACAACATGTCATCTATTTAATATGTATCATCCAATTTATATATATATAAAATAAACAACATGTCGTTCATTCATTTTAAAAAAGCCAAAGCACGTGTGCTTATGTCTTTTATTTTAGCCAGGTGCGACTTGTCCTTGTAGGCCCAAGCATGACTGACTTGTTTTTAAACATGCCTTTTTTTTCTTTATTATTTTAATATTAGAATAAAATTATCTTTAAATGAATTTATTAAAATGCTATTTAAAAAATTATTAAATTATGCAATGGTTTTCTAGAGCATTAGAGTTTTTATAGTAATATTAACAATTACTTCATGATTAATTATATATTAACCTAACATGCATATTTTTTTTAAAGATTTGCTCATTTATATACAATAAATAATATAATATGTATTTTGTTTTCATAATTTTTTTATATGATCATTTTTTCATATTTATTATTCTTAAATTTATCAGAACGATGATTTTTTTATTGAAATTTTATTTCATATTATAATATTTTTTAATTAAAAAAATAATTTTAATAAAAAATAAATGTTTTTATCCAATATATATATATAAATAAGAAAATAAAGTTTTTGATTAAAGAGAGAATTGGAATATTTACAAATATTTATTTTAACAACTATTGTAGAAGATAATTTTGATTAATAAAATATATTTTCTTTAAAATTTTAATAATTATATTTTTTATTATAACCAAATAAAAATAGATTTTTATAATTAGCCATCGCATCACGTTGCCAATGATCTTATTTGTTTTTGTATTTAAAAAGAATTGAAATTGTTTTATTTCTTTAAATTAATATTTTTTAGTATTTTAAGATATTTTAATATACTAAAATTAAAAATAATTTTTAAAATTAAAAATATTATTTTAATATATTTCTAACTAAAAAATACTTTAAAAATAATTATAATTGTACTCTAAAAAAAAAAATCTAGGACCGGAAGCCTGACGCTCACAAGATGGCCCTCAGAGGGTGCCAACCCCACTGAGATTTTATTTACCCAGTGGGCCTACTTATTGTAATCGTGTTGATGACGGAGTTTGGATACATAATTATATATAATTTATTTTATTTTAGCAGGTTAGATATATTTGTTTGGACTAATTTTTTTTTATGAATAATTAGATTTATATTGTTAATTTTAAGGGGTTAAGCTTGTACCTAAGATTTAAAATCAATAAACGAAGTCAAAACTTGTTATAAAATTATAACAAATAATTTAAACTTAATACATCAACTAAACTAATTGACTAAAATAAAAAAATTAATTATAAAAAATAAAAAACATAACAACAAATTACAATTATTGTATACAGGCTGAATCAGGGACCCCAGGTTTCAAGATTTCAACTTGCTATCCAACTCATGACTTATGATAACTATTTTAGTAAGTTTTTTAAAATGTGATAATAATTTTTTTACATTAAAATATTTATTTTTTATTTTTAAAAAATTATTTTTAATATTAGCTTGATCTAAAAATAAAAAAAATTTAAATAATTTTTTTTTAATTTTTATGAGATAAAAACACAATTACAATATTAATATTTCTGAGATGTTTTTTTAGCACCCCTGCTTAAAACGATTTCCCTTTAAATAACCCCACCAGGTTTTGTCCGTCCTATATCTATTTCCACAGGGGCACCATGGTTTCCGTCTAATAATCTGAACGGCTGAAATTGTACCACGCAAGTTAAAAAGCATCCAACGGTGAAAGAGAGTAATGGAGTCTAACAAGGGGTTTCCACAATTCGGCTATGTAAACCCTGATCACACATCCAAACTTCGTAATTTCCTCAAATATTTGTCTCTTCTCTAGGGTTTTACTCTCTTATCATCACGAACACAGAGCTCTTCAGGTATGGTTTACGAAAAGAAAAAGTGAACTACACTTTACTATGGGGTTCTTATATGACTTTGCTTGTGTTGGTGTTTAGTTTCGAGGATAATTGATTTGCAGGGATGGCGCGGCCAGTTTTCGTGGGGAACTTTGAGCACGAGACAAGGCAATCGGACTTGGAACGCTTGTTCAGCAAGTACGGAAGGGTGGAGCGAGTTGACATGAAATCTGGTAAACTGTACTGGGTCTTCTTATCTTTTTGTTAATTTTATCTGGTGATGAAATGCACAAGGAGTTATAATTGAGTTTGATTATTGGTGTTATTCATGATGAGCTGTGGTTTAGGATAGAATGAAAAATAGTTTTTGAGTGATATATGTTTTGCATTTCATTTTCAATTATTATTATAACTCCTGTTTTGAAACTCTGTTGATATACGGTAGGATGGTTTTGGTTCTTACAGAAGTTCAAACTGTGGTTTATTGTGTCATGAACAATTGGTTTCAAGCTAAGTCTTAGTGATTTCTCCAAGGGATTGTTAATTTTGGTTTTGTGTGGTATTTGGTCATCAAGTGCATGATGGGTTATCTTGTTGATTTTTGAATGGATAAATATTCTGAAATTAAGAGTTTGTTGGATATAAAATATGCAGCTACTTGAGTAGTGGTGATCACATCCAAATTAAAAATACAGTCGGGAGTGAAAAAAATGGAAACGGGGAATTTGAAGTTTCTTTGGAGAACATCTCCATATTAAGTGTTTGTTTTGACGCAGGAACTCTTACTAAGGACATTTGAGCTTCTATCTGGGCTCGCCAACACTTGTAGTAGCTTGGAAACTCTCTTGCTTGTCTGCTCTCCTTCTCCTTCCACTCACAGATGGAATCATCCTGTGTTTTCTTCACTCGATCATCTGTCACTCACCCACCTCACCGCCCTAACTTTACATTTCACAAGAATGGTCGTGATGATCTCAGTCAATTTACTATGCCTTGTCCACCACTACTGATAGTAGGAGGGTGAATTGAAATCTGTCATGCTATGCCTTCCATTTCTGAACTAGTGCTATCTGAATGGTGAAGCATGCTTAGCAATGACATCTCAGACCTGAAACTTTTGGATTTTAAACTCTTAAATGCCAACATCTTCATTTAGTTCATCATGCAACGCTTCCACAATCTACATCCTTGTGTGCATCAGCCCATCAAGTATCTTGCAGGTGTTGTATAAATTTCAAATTCTTGCCAGGATAAGCAATCCTGATTTGGCTGATGTACCCTGGTTAAGTGAATTTAATTCCAAGGTTACACATCTCTTATTCTGTCTCTGATTTGAGGAGTTGCTGCAGGGTTTGCTTTTGTTTATTTTGAGGATGACCGTGATGCTGCAGATGCTGTACGTGGAGTTGACAATATACCTTTTGGTTATGACAGGCGAAGGCTTTCAGTGGAGTGGGCTCGGGTATATGGTTCTTCTTTCTTCTTCTTTTTTTCCGTGGTTTTTATTTTTATTTTTTAATTTTTATCTTATGTTTGCATCTTTAGTTGCTCAAGTTGTTGGTATATTGCTGTAAGTAGTTGAGATTGATTTCATCCTATGCTTATATCATGAATATGCTAGGGTGAACGTGGTCGGCACCGAGATGGGCCAAGGTCGACAGCAAACCAGAGGCCAACTAAAACCTTGTTTGTTATTAATTTCGATCCAATTCATACTAGGGTTGAAGACATAAAAAGACACTTTGAGCGTTATGGAGAGGTGCTGCATGTCCGAATTCGACGGAACTTTGCATTTGTGCAGTTTGAGACACAAGAAGACGCCACCAAAGCTCTCGAGTGCACACACATGACGTTAGTCAACTTGTTTTGATTAGTTTTCTTGTATAAATGACTTGGTTAGATTTTTAAATTTTCAGATCCGCTGATTAACATATTATATTGTTTTGCATTTCTGCAGCAAGATATTGGACAGGGTGGTTTCTGTTGAGTATGCTTTGAGGGATGACAGTGAGAGGGGTGACAGATATGATAGTCCCAGAAGAGGAAGTTATAATGGAAGATCACCAAGTCCAGTTCATCGCAGACGGCCAAGTCATGATTATGTTCGAGCTCGCAGCCCTGTTTATGATAAGTATAATGGTCCAGTATATGACAGGCGCCAAAGTCCTGATTATGGTAGGAACAGAAGCCCTGAGTATGGCAGATACCGAAGGTAGTGCATTCTACATGAAGAGAGAATTTCTTATAATCGTTTTCCCCCCTCAATTTTCCCAAGGAAACCACAAATTGTTTGTTTTTTTTGAAGTTCTTGGACCTCATTTTCTCTTCTTCCAGAGGAACCACTCATCTTTGAATGTCTGTTGTTTCTTATGTTTGTTGTCAGTCCGTCTCCAATTCGAAGATCGAGAACATGAGGAATCAGAGGAAGCGTCCTGCTTGGTTCTGTGTGCCATTTCCCTGTGTAATTGCAGTAGATCTACTGTGTAGAGAAGGCATTTTGGCATTGTATGTAGTTTCCTCGTTGAATTTTAATCTCATAGATGATAAATTTCTGTCAAACCGTCTCGAAATTTCTGCCGATGCCTTTAAAATTTTATTATGTGGTTGAGAAGTCGGATTTCAATTTAGGTTGCGGTTGTTTCCTGAAACCGGAAATTATTTTCTTGTAATTGGTTATTATTGGAAAAGTTGGTTAATAAAAAATTTTTTTTCATCACCAAAAAATATTTTCTTGTCATGTAAAAATTTAGCTTGATTTTCAGGAAAGTTTTTTTTTTTTATTTTAAACGGAAAATATTTTCTAGAAATTGTAAAAAATTTAAAAATATCATATTATTTACTGGTTTTGTTAAATTTGATCCTTAAATTTTAAATAGCTATATATTTTGTTTGAATTTTTTTTTTCAAATTCATCTTTTAAAATTTAATTTTTATATTAACTTTAGTTTTTATTTTTATGATTATTATTTGCTTTTCTCTTATTATTTTTTAAATTGAAATTTTTTATCTATCAAATTTAATTCTTATTTTTTTGATTGTTACTTATTTTATTTAAAATAATTTATGAAATTGTAATTATTATTATTTTAATTTCATTATCATTTAACTTTTTAATTTGTTATATTTGATTTCTATTACTTCTATTATTATTTATTTTATTTGAGATAATTTATGAAATTAGATTTTTTTCAATCCATTTTAATTTAACATTTTAATTCGTAAGATTTGTTTCTTATTATTTTAATAAACTTGAAAAAAAATAAAATATTAATAAGTTATTTTTTCATTACATAACTAAATACTGGAAATTTTTTTCCAATGTACTTTTCATGACACTATCAAATATCAAAAAATAATTTATTTTTTTTAAATTTACTTTTCTACTTTTATTTTTAAAAAAATTACATTTCTACAAACAAATGTCTTGTTTCCCAGTAAGCGATGGACGGTTAGGTGTAGCGGTGTTTATTTTTGGTTCGGTTTGGTTTTTATATAAAAAAGTAACCAAATCGATTTAAAAAAAAACTGAAACCGGTTCAAACTGACCGGTTTCGATTTGGTTCGGTTTTTTAGAACAAAAACCGGTTCAAACTGATTTGCCTCAGTTTTTTTTCCGGTTTTTTCGGTTTGGAAAAATCAAACCGACCTGGTCGGTTTTTTTTTTAATTTTAATCGATGTAATTGGTTTTTTAAAATGTCTTGTTCCAGGCTTAAAAAATCAAAACCGAACTGAACCGGTCAGTTTTTTTAAAATTTTAATCGGTTTAATCAGTTTTTTTTACAGTTCAGTTTTTTCGGTTATTATTTTTTTAATTTTCTCGATTTAATTAATTTTTCAGGTTTTTTAAACACGTGAGGTGTAAAGAACTGTGAAACATATTCTGAATCATTTCATACAACACTTCTCATTGGGCGCTTGGGCGTGTTTCACCTCAAATATCACGCGGAGAGATTTGTCTTTAGGCTTGGTGTCCTGTTATTGTTTATTTTTAATATGAATTATGGTGAATTGGAGTGTAATAGTAGAATTATTATTGTCACAGAAACTAGCAAAGTATGTAGTAGGGGTCTATATAGTTTGGGGTGGGGTTGTTTTTTTCTATGAAATGTATTTGGTTTTTTTAAAAAATAGTTAGGGATAAAATGATTAGTTTATATTTTGTTGAGGCATAGTAAAGTTACGCTCCAGACACTTAGGTATGACATGACTGCCAAACAAACGGTGCTAAGTTGTCATGTCTTAGGTGCTAGATTCAAACCCACACTTTGGGTATCTCGACCGGGCCCGGGGTCTATAGACTTGAGCACTGGGTCCCGGACCCTAGCAGAGAAGAATAATAAATATTATTATTTGTATTATAAGTATTATTATTTTATTATACTTAATATTATTAATATAATAATTAATAAATTTGAAAAAATATTATTAATATTGAAAAATAACAATAGATTTGATATGAAGGGTAAAACTAAAATCTACTGTTATTATTAATAAATTTAAAATGAAATATTATTATTGTCGAAGAAAAAACATAAATTTTATTTGAAGAGATTAAAAACTATAAAAACTTGGGTTAGACAAGTTTATTATTATTAGATTCATTAATATTAAAATAAATATTATTACTATCGAAAAAAACATAGATTTGATTTGAAGGGTAAAATCAATTATTATTATTATTATTAACTTGGGTTTGACATCCTCTTTCGACCCAAGAAACTTGGGGTTGGAAAGGGGTGCCTGCCCCAAGTTATTTGGGTTTTGCAGCCCCACTTGGCCCATGACTCAGGTCCGGCGTTTGGACTTGCATTTCTAGGGTTTAGCGTTAGAACCCAATACTCTTGAGTCTGACGTTTAAGAGAGGTCCAATGCTTTTGAGCTTGGTGTTGCAGCCAAACCCACTTAAACTTGGATCAAACAAGTTTAATATTATCATTAATATTAAAATTAAAATTATTTGTATTATAAATATTATTATTTTTATTATAATTAATAAATTTGAAAAAATATCATTAATATTAAAAAACAACCATAGATTTGATTTGAAGGGTAAAATTTATTATTATTATTATTATTATTATTATTATTATCATTAATAAATTTGAAAAAATATTATTACTATAAAAAAACAATAAATTTTATATGAAGGGATTAAAAACTATAAAAATTTGGTTCAAACAAGTTTAATATTACTATTAATATTATAAATATTAATAAATTCATTAATATTATTAAATTTAAAATAAATTTTATTACTATAAAAAAATATAGATTTGATTTGAAGGGTAAAATCAATTATTATTATTATTATTATTATTATTATTAACTTTGGTCATCCCTTCTAGACCCAAGAAACTTAGGGTTGGAAAGGGGAGCCTAACCCAAGTTGTTTGGGAGTTGCAGAGGCAAATACATAAGTCTCTTGAGTCTTGCAACCCCACCTAACCCAAGACACTTGGGTCAGGAGTTCGGATCCAAGGCTAATGGGTCAGTGGATCCTGCATCAGGATCCAAGACTCTTTGGTCCGACGTCCTGATCCAAGTCTAATAGATCTGGTGTTGCAGTCAGATTCAAGATTTTTGAGTTTGATATTTAAGAAGGGCCCAAAACTCTTGGGTTTGGTGTTATAGTCAGACCCAAAGCTCTTATTATTATTATTATTATTATTATTATTATTATTACTACCGTTGGGTTTGTAGTTGCAGCCAGACCCAACGCTCTTGGGCTTGGTGTTGCAACCAGATCTAAGAACGTTGAGTGTGGCTGAAACTTCGGGCCCAAGAGCCTTGGGTCTGGTTGCAACGCCGGACCCTAAGCTCTTGGGTCTCCCTTTGTAGATATACCCAATAGTCTTGAATCTTAAATTCTTTTGATATTTTTTATGAAAAAAAGGGTTGACCAACGACGTGGCATGGGCCATCTAACTAGTGCTTTCTAAAAGAGGATAAGCCTATAAATCATCCAACCTCCTCTCTGAACATTTTAGGATTGTTATATCCAAGTTAATTTTAGTCCTTTTGATTTAGAATGTTGACCTACATTGTTCAATCTTTTTTATGTACCTAAAATACAAGCCTTTGAAATATTTTTTTTTCAGTGAGCAAACTGCGAGCCGAGTAGCAAAAACTAGATTGTTTTTTGCTGGCTCATGAACAAAGAATAGATCTTTTAGAGCAAACCATAGTGGGCCTAGCTTGGCTAATGGGAGACGCATACAAGAATTGTAAAGAGAAGAAGAATTTGCTTAGAGACTTACCTTGTGGCATGCCAGACCCCATACTTATTGTTGAATTCGACAAGATTCTTTTCTGTGATGGAAAATTTTTGATAAAAAGATTTATTAACTAATTGACAGAGTTGAAAACTTACTTTAATTTAAACAAAGTTTCCTTATCATAAAGAACTAGGACTTATCATATACAAACTTTTTTGTATTGCTAGAGAATGATGGTTTGAATTTCTAGACTTTAGAACTTGTATTGGCATGCATTTAATTCTATCATGGCAAGACCTAAGACAATCATCAATTATGAAGTTTATACAAGATGATTATGAAGAGGTTTTATATTGGATAGATAAATAAATAAATTGTTATTATTTACCTTTTGTTCAACCTTCTCAAATAACAAGGAAGAAAAATATAAAAGAGGTGTTGTCTCTTCAAAGTAGAGAGTTTCAACATCATTTTAGTGACAACAACAATATTGTTGCAAGTACTACTCCATGTGTCAATGTTTTATTTATTAACGGTGAAGAAAAAATCAAAAAAGCTCCTAAATTAATATCTTGTAATGATTATGAAGGTGTTGCAAAGAAAGACACTAAAGATGACGAGGAAGTCGAGTTTGAAGTATGAGAATGTGTGAATGAACCATAAGTGGACTTCATAGGAACATAAAATATAATGTCAGATATAGATTTTTTATTTATTATGTACACATCAAAAATTAAATTTTGAAGTTCATATATGAAAAAAATGCTACTTCGTGAATATATTGGCTATAATTCCTTATTGGAAGTATTTGTTTCCCAGGAATGGAGGAGTTTAATTTCTAAAAATTAACTCGAATATAAGTTTTTTAAAAATAGATGGGACTAATGTGTGGTTCTGGGAAGTAGATGGGACTAACATGGGGTTCTTTGTTCATCATTATGGGCAAAATAATGCTTATTGTATTATTTATTTAATTGTTACAATTTTCTAGGTTTTTGAAAGTTTAAAAAGAGTCCAAAATGTTCTGAGGTAAAATAGAAATAATTTTCAATCTGATTGTTAGATTAAACTGAAATATAGATAAGAAATTCTAAAAATCCTTATTTCTATTGAATTATAACTTTCAAGAGAGTTTTGAAATAAGGATTGAAAGTTACCGCATAAGATTATTTTTATTATTTTTATTGTATTTTTATTTTTTTTACTAATTAGATTATAACTTTGAATTTAATTAAAATTTTACAACATGAGAATCCTAAAGCTATGGGTTCTATTAGCTAGGTAAATTTCAATTAGGAATCTTAAGAATTTTAGATCTATAATATCTGGTTTATTTTAAAAACATTCAGATTTAAACTATTTAAAATTTTAATATAATATAGAGAGTCTTCTCTAATTTTCTCTCCGTTATACACGCTATATGCCATGCGAGTTTGTGTCCCTTTCATTGGGGGGGGGTTCCGTTAACCTGAGAGCAGCTCCGGACAAAAATGTTACCCTGCATATACTTTTAATTGAACTTCATTCTCATCAACAACAACCTGCTCGTACAACATAATCATAAAGAGACAACCTCTTTTTAAGTTAATACAACAGGAAAGATCAAGGCGAGGATTTCCTTAGTTCTTGTTTTCTAGTGCTTTCTCGAGCCAGGTTTCAGCATCCTGCATCATCTCAGGACTGAGTCTCACCATCAGAGTACAAAATTCTGTTTCATTGAGTACTCCATCTCCATCAAGATCTCCTTCTCTCACCATAGCCTCCGCATCTTCCTTCGTCATCCCTTCCATCCCTAGAAGCGCCGAATTCCTTCTCAGGCTATCTGATGTAATCAACCCCTTTTCAGGGTCTGCCAGAAGACGAAAGCCCCCACATAATTCAGACACAAAAGCCTCTGCATCAAGTTTCTCCGCCATCACCGGTAACAAGTCCTGATACTCACTGCTTGCTGCAGTTTTCATCCCATTGTGATCCTTCTTCATTTCTTTAGATGAGAAAATTAAGGATCCCTCAATCCGTGGGTATAAACAAGAGTGTGGTGTGGACATCTATAGATGTGTATATATTGGCCTTGAGGGCGTGCTAAGGTTGATAGATTTATCGGGGTTTTTTTTTTTTTTAATTATGGATATCTGGGTTAGCTCACGCGTATCTCGACTAATTTCCTGAGACTTTGTAATTAATGATTATATAAGCCTCCAGTAGCCCTGAGGTTTGTGGTACTGGAACTGGTAATATTTAAAGAATAAATCTAGGACTTGACTGGTTAAGCTACACTCCCTCGAGGTTGATCTATCCTGCTTTTTATGGGAGTGTTTGGGAACGCGGTGCAAACCATGTTTTAAAAATTTTAATTTTTTTTATTTAAAATAAATTTTTTTTATTTTAATATATTTATAAACAAAAAAATATTTTAAATCATTATCAGTATTATAATCACAAACTGTTCTGCAAGCATGGAAACTGTCAATGCTTTTCTATATGGACCCATATCATACGGGCAGTTTTCTAGCGAAGCTCAGAAGAAATCGAACGCATCGATATCTATCCACTGCTCATGAAAATGGACGGTTCAGGGGCTAGGACACATATATCAAGAAATAGGCATTCTGCACATTACAAGTTCTGTGGTGTTGCGACCATTTTAAATTATTTTCTTTAATTTATTCCAACATTAGATGTTTCTAGGAAGGTTCATTTGGAGGGGAACACAGGACTGCTAGACGTAATCTTAATAATTGGTGGAATGATTTGCTTAAATGTCCGAGTGGTGTGCTTCTGTGAAGGTTCCTGTTCTCTCCCTCTCCCTCTCTTCTTTCTCCATCAATATGATGTTTAGATTCTTCAATTTATTTGTTCTCCGTCCATTACATACTCTACTAATATGTCCCATCCAATTTGTTATTCATTCAATTATTTAACGTTCCAGATTGGTAGCAATTCATTTCACATGCTTTATGCTTCATATTGCTCGTGTTCTGTGCATGCTTGTGACTACTTACCCATGAGTGAGTTTTTATTTATTTATTTATTATAATTCCATCATTATTAGTACCTAGTAATTAATTAATCATTCATTAAGTGCTTTCTCTCCATGGCGACCGAACCTTAATCAGGGGAGATACCTATACAAAAATTGATGGTCACAAAAACTTGCTTCCAACTAAGACTCTTGATGAGCTTGAGATCCTGGCCAGATCATCCGGAAATCTGCACAATTCGGTTCGACTCTTGATGAGTCTCTCGATCGAGTCGTGACATGCTAATTGCTTCCCAGCTTTCTTCCAATTTCTGAATAAAATACCAGTGCCATAAGATTATTTATTTAGGAAAACTGTACTGACCCTCGTCTGCTTAATAACAAAAAAAAAAAAAAAACCCCACAATTTTCTCAAATGAAAGACAAAACAAGCTTAGCATAAAGTTAAGCTTCAAACACACATAAAGCCGAGAGACTTTCATACCCTTGATAACAACTAAGATAAGAACATGCAAATGATTCGATGGGAAGGGTGGTAAAGCTGAACAAAACAATCGTTTGTTTCTTTTTCACCATAATCAATGCGAATGTGACTTGCTGGGACCATGCACGTATTAATTGAGCTCATCAGTTGTTGTCTTCGTCATCGAATAGTTTGTTCTGGTTTTTTTTCACCATGCTACACGGTGAGTTGATTTTTTTTTAACATTAAAAAAATAATAAAAATGTTAGAAAGTGTAAAGCTTTGCATGCTGGTCGAAACACTTTTAAAATATTTAATGGTGATATATTAAATGAAATACTTTTTTAAAAACAATATTAAGACGTTGATACATCGAATTGACCCGGGTCAACCATCATTAACCTACAAAACACTCGACATTAAATATGAGAGAGTGATAAAACCATATAACTCACACTGAAATAAAGTAGAAAGCTTAATAATAATGATCTAAATATTGAAGGCCGGAAGAGATTAAAAATATGGAATTAAAAAAATGACAAAAAAAAGTCTCTAGTAAACCTACATCAGCGGCCGACAAAACGACGCAGGCTGGGGCAAACTTTTCTGGATGCAAGGAGAAAAATGTTAAGGCTATGCTAGGATAATATTCCAAAATAACATGAAAGAAGCAAAATATAAGTTCAGTTAATTTAATAGTATAAAAAAGATTCCCCTAATTTAACAACATGAAAAACAAAGAAAACCCGAGTGAATATTCTAAATTTGAGTTAACATTCCAAAATTATAACTTGTGAAATCTCATACCTGGGCTTAATCGAGAATACCACTTCCCAACCAATTTAATATTGAGGATAAAATTATAAAAAAATATTGCAACTCGTGAAATTTCAGACCCGAGTTTAATCAAGAAGCTGCATCCCAACCAATTTAATGTTAAAGAATAAAATTGAAAAAAAAACATCAATCTAAAAAACTTGTCAAGACATAAAATTAGAAATTAAAAGAAGGATCAAACCTGATAGAAAAAAAAATTAGAGGATGAAATCACAAAAAAAATCAATTTTATAAATCATCTAAAATACAAAATAGCAATTAAAAGAATGGAGGACCAAATCTGAGAGATGAAAAAAATTAAAGAAGGATGAAATTGAAAATAATTTTCAAATTGAAATAATATCTTCAAATTTAAAAATTGCACTCAAGAGAAAAGAGACTAAATTTGAAGGGGGTTAGAAATTGAAGAACTGATGTGATTTTTTCAAGAGATAGCGTGCAAATCGAGGTGAAGAAGATAGATAAAAAGGGGAAAAAAGAAAAGCAAATTTGCACTAAACTAGACCGAACCGCCATACACGTGCTACCTATATAATAGAGGACGATGATACAAATCAAATAATGTGGCAGAAGCATGATTAATGCCACTAGAGTTAGTCGAAGACATTGTCTGAAGGCGGTAGAGCGGCTGACACTTGTGAGACACGTATCACCAACCTTTTTTTTAATTTTTTTTATTTTGTACAAAAACTAAAATGCCCATAGGGCTAAACAATAATAACAAAAAAAAACCATTATGAAATTACTACCAAGCCCCTGAAGCCAAGACTAAAAAACTTGGATGGCAAATGTAATGGAGTCATGGAAAATGAAATTCCTATAAAGCCCCTGGACCAAATGTTCTAATTTTTTAAATTTTAAAGGTTAAAACATTAATTTTAATGTTATTAAAAAAAAGGAAAAAAATTGTTTCCCCCAAACAAACAAAGAAAGAAAAATTAACCTCATAAAAAAGATCATTTTACCCCTTAAGACAAATTCATTTGATTTTTCAGTCAAGGGAAAAATCATAATTTTATTATTAAAATCCACAATATTCTAAGGCATATCTGAAATATTTTCCCCACAAGGTTTAGGTTCTTGTAATACAATTAGACATTTGAATTGGGTTCATTAATTTGATTGTCCATATTTGTTTTCATCCTGTGTCTTTGTCAATACCAACATTTTATGTTCTTCACCTCATTTTATCCCTTCCTTTTTCACTTATTCTTTTTTTTATATTGACATCTAGATGGATCACTACTATTAGAAAATCAGAAAAAAGGCAACACAATTAATCTTGACGGAAATTGTGACAAAAAAATTCCATAAGTAATTTTCTTTATTAATTTATGATGGTAACAATAATGAAATAAAATAATAATAATAAAAATAAAAATTTCAGCAATCATAACTGTAGAATTTGGTAAATACTCTTCCATCCATCTTCTTAACAACCCTCAGCTGCGATTGGAGGCTACTAAAAGTCATGAACCCTATATGAATAAAATTTGTGGTATGCTTATGGTATTTTCCCAAGAAAAGAGGGTAGATCAAATTGTTTCAACTGTAGATACAACACATTCCAACCCAAGTAATGCATCACATAGCTTAGATGAATTGATCTAGAAAAGGATTCAGAAATAATTATCTATTGAGATGCAGAGTATACGAGTAGAAATAAGAGAAGATATGAGAGCAAATCTTTGAGCAAAAATAAGGGTAGAAATAAGAGTAGAACTCCAACAATAAACTAGGATGTGTTGAGCTCAAACGAATATATATATATATATATATATATATATATATATATATATATATATATATATATATATATATATATATGAGTTTACCTTTTCCTCTTACTCTTAGACCTTTTGGTTCAGAATCTTAGGAATTTTAATGTGTTGTTGATATATAAATTTGCTTAAAAACAATTGTGTAAGGAATACTATTTATCTTATTATTGTGAACTATTTAAATGTAATGTGATATTTTGTTTTCGATATATGTTTTTATTGTGATTGGTTGGTTAGTTGTTGTTGTTGTTATTGTTGTTGTGTGTTTATGTGAGAATTATAGGATTGGAGATTATAACAACTAACAAAAATTAAAAAAATATAGTGAAAATTCCGCCGGCAATTTCATCGGGATCTTCACAACCATACATCTTTAGGATTTTCTAACACAAAAAATTTTATGATATTGTAGACTTGTAGCTAGAAAAATTAAGCTTGATCAGTAGATGATATATCAATAAAAAACTAAAGAAGGAGGGGTTTTTATTGTGTACCCCTCCTCATATAATATTATTCATTGAAATAATATATATATATATATATTAATTTTAATTTTAATTTTATTCTTTAACATTATGTTTAATGGGGACTGAACTTCATAGCTTTTTTCAATTTACTTTTTATGAGTTATCTTAGACTGATGACTCAGATCGCGAGTTTAACAGGTTGACTCAAGGTTTTTTTATTTTTTTTTCTAATTGATTTTTTTTCTTTTTAATTTCATTCTTTAACACTGGGTTGATTGAGAATTAAACTTTATGATTTATTTCAGTTTGCTTTCTAAGAGGTTATCATCATCTTATGAGTTAGATCACGAGTTTGGCAGGCTAACACTTGTTGAATCTAGTTGTTTTTTTGTATTTTTTTATTCGATTTTTTTCAATTTTTTTAACACTCGGTTGATTGAGGGTTAAAATTCATAATTTATTTCAAGTTGCTTTCTATTGGATTATCTTAGTCTCATAACCTAGGTTGTGAGTTTGACAAGTTTACTCGGGTTGATTCAAGTTTTTTTTGTTCTTTTTTTTTAATTTTTGTCCTTCAACATTGGGTTTATTGGAAATTAATTTCATAATTTGTTTTGATTTGCTTTCTATGGGGTTATTGTGATCTTATAACTTGGAATGTAGTTTGATAGGGTAACCGGAATCGATCAAATATGTTACCGTCTCCATGTTTATTAAAAAAAATCTCATTTTAAATATTTATTTTGACAGAAACTATGTTTTTACTAGCCATTCAGGTTATTTTTGGACTCTACAAGATAACCGAGTTATATCAAATCAATTTCTACACGGTGTTTTTTTTTACTAAAAAAAATATTAACAATATCTAAATATTTTTTTATATTAAAATATTTTTGATCTGACTTGTAACATAATATGTACCAGTCTAAATTAGAAAAACTAGGATTCATCGCATATGCATGCAATCCGTTCACACACAAATATCAGTTATTAATACAATATTTTTCACCAGAAAGATCTTTTGAATGATGACTTGTAGTTAGAACAGGAAGCTACCCAGAAACTACCAAAAAGATTTTTCTCAATGATAGACACGAAGGTACAAAAATTTCAATTCCCTGCTTTCTGCGAAAAGATACTAACAATAAGGTTTTCTATGCGGAATTTTCCAATCTTACATCACGCACACCTAAATATGAAATATACTAAAACTGCTCGGCTTTTCAATATAGTAATTTATAGTGAAAGGTTGAACTATTTTTTTAAATGTTTTTTAAACTATTTTTCTTTTTTAATATATTTTTTTGATACTTTTAGTTTTTTTTTTTTTTCTTTGTTTTTTTCTTTTAATAAATTTTGTTTTGTTTAATTTAGTTTAAGCTATTTTTTTTATTTTTTTCTTTTTTGATGCCTTTAGCTTTTCTTTTTCTTTCTTTCTTTTTTTTCTTTTAATAAATTTTGTTTTGTTTAATTTAGTTTGTTAATATTAATATCTTTTTAATTTAGTTATTAGACTTTTATGACATTGATCCCGGGTTTAACAGGTTAACTTGGTTTTACGAGTTAACCCGGATATTTTTTTCTTTTTAATTAATTTTTTTCGTTTACTTTAATTTGTTAATATTAAATTTCTTTCTATTTAGTTATCAGACTTTAATGACATTTTTTTCCCGTTTTTTAAGCTGTTTTTTAAGCTATTTTTCTTCATTTTTTTTTAATTTTTTCTTTTTTGATGCCTTTAGCTTTTTCTTTGTTTGTTTGTTTTTTTTCTTTTAATAGATTTTTTTTTGTTTAATTTAGTTTAAGCTATTTGTTTTCATTTTTTTTCATTTTTTAATTTTTGATGCCTTTAGCTTTTTTTTTTCTTTCTTTGTTTTTTTTTTTATTTTAATAAATTTTCTTTTGTTTAATTTAGTTTGTTAATAATAATATTTTTTTTTAATTTAGTTATCAGACTTTTATGACATTGATCCCCCGGGTTTAACAGGTTAACTTGGTTTCACGAGTTAACCCGGATTTTTTTCTTTTTAATTAATTATTTTCATTTACTTTAGTTTGTTAATGTTAAATTTCTTTCTATTTAGTTATCAGACTTTTATGACACATATCTCAGGTTTCGCAGGTTAACTTGGTGTCACGGGCTAACCCAGTTAATTCTGGATTAACTCGTCCATTTTTTTTTGTTAATGTTATTTTTTTATTTAGTTATTAGACTTTCATGACAGGATCCCAGGTTTAACAGGTTAATCTGGTTTGACGAGTTAACCCGGAGTTTTTTTTTGTTTTTAATTAATTTTTTTCGTTTACTTTAGTTTGTTAATGTTAAATTTCTTTCTATTTAGTTATTAGAGTTTTATGACACATATCCCAGGTCTGATGGGTTAACCTGGTTTTATGGGTTAACCCAGTTAATTCTGAGTTAACCCGTCCATTTTTATTTGTTTTTTTTCTTTTGTTAATGTTAAATTTTTTTTTATTTAGTTATCTGATTTTTATGGCATGGATCCCGGGTTTAACGGGTTAACCTGGTTTGACAAGGTAACCTGAAGTTTTTTTTTCTTTTTAATTAATTTTTTTTGTTTAATTTAGTTTGTTAATGTTAAATTTTTTTCTATTTAATTATCAGACTTTCATGATACATATCTCGGGTTTAACTAGTTAACCTGGTTTCACGGGTTAACTGAGTTAATTCTTGGTTAACCCATCAAACTTTTTTTTATTTAGTTATCAAACTTTCATGACATGAATCCCAAGTTTGATAGGTTAACCTGGTTTGAAGAGTTAACCTAGTTAATTCAGATTTTTTTTCTTTTTCTTCATTAATTTTTTTCTTTATGTTGGTTTTTTTTCTTTGTTTTTTTCTTTTTAATTAATCTATTTAATTATCATACTTTTATGACACGATCTTGCAGCCAGACCCATATCCAAGGCTTTTGGATCTGGTGTTGCAGTCAGACTCACTTAAACTTGAGTCATGTAAGTTTAATATTATTATTAATATTATAAATATTACTCTTGGGTCAAGCGTTGCAGTTAGACCCAAGGCTTTTGGCTATATCTTTGCAGAAAGACCTAATACTCTTAGATCTTAGCCTTTTTTATATTTTTTATGCAAGAAAAAAAAATTAACCCGTGGGTATGCCTTTGTTTTTTTCCCTTTTCTTTTCCTTTTTAAGCATTTTATTGTGGATTGCACAATGCAGTCCACGGTAAAAAAGCTGATACTTTTAGTTTTTTTTTTCTAACTTGTTTTCTTTTTTAATTATTTTTTAATTTACTTTCTTAATATTAAATTATCAGACTTTTATGACACGAATCCCGGGTTTGACGGGTTAGCCCAGTTAATTATGGGGTAACCCGTCAATTTTTTTTTTCTATTTAGTTATCAAACTTCCACAACACAAATCCAATTTTTGACGGGTTAACCTGGTTTGAAGAGTTAACCCTGTTAATTCAGATTTTTTTTCTTTTTCTTCATTAGTTATTTTCTTCATGTTGGTTTTTTTTCCATGTTTTTTTCCATGTTTTTTTTTAATTTATTTAATTATCACACTTTATGATACGACCTTGTAGCCAGACCCACATCCAAAGTTATTGGGTCTGGTATTACAGCCAAACGCACTTAAACTTGGATCATGCAAGTTTAATGTTATTATTAATATTATAAATATTACTCTTGGGTCAGACGTTGCAGCTAAACCCAAGACTCTTGGGTATAGTTTTGCAGAAAGATCTAACACTTTTAAATCTTAGCTTTTTTTGATATTTTTATATAAAAAAATTGAACCACGACATCGCGCGGGTCATCTAACTAGTCAGTAACTAATTACGATACTTTTCAGCACATGATGACATCACTTGAAAAATAATAATGACAACCAATTGAATGAAATTAGCTATTTAACATCTAATTGGATAAATTTTTCTTTCAACACAAAAAAATGAATATGATGACATTTTATACATGTTTTTAAACATAAAAAATATCAATCATGAATTTAAAAATATATGCTTGCATTTATTAAATGGATTGATAATTATATATGCTGCAAAAAAAATTATGAATTTCAATTTCTAACCAACTGAAGTTAAACAACCAAATTTGTGACGTAAGTTATGGACTTAATCAAGTTCAACACTTTTTTTATATTTTTTTATTTAATTATATGATAAGAAAAGCATACACTTGCAAAATTGAGAACCAACTAAATATTGAAACATTTGTTTGAGATCCCAACAAACCTATAAATATCAAACCGAAACAAATTACGTTACCCAATTAAAAATAAAAAAATATCAAAAGATAAAATTGAAAAAATAATTAAGTAAGGAAAAACAATAAAGATATAATTGTGAATGATTAAATTGAAAAAAAAATAATAAAAAAAATGAAAACAAAAAAATTAAAAGAAAAAGGACTAGGCGCATGGGCCTAGGGTAGCCCATGTTCTTAAGCCTTTTTAATTTCTTTTTTTTTAAAATTAAATTTAACAAAGAATGACAAATAAATATTTTTGAGATAAACTGAGTCATTTTCAAAACCAATGAAAAATTTTATCGAAAGCAAATAAAAAAATATAACGAGCCCAATCTCCAATTAAATACATGCTGAAGAATGAAACGGAAAAAATATGAGCTTAGAAAAAGGAAGAAAAAACAAAGCAAATCTGAGTGAATCTTCTAAAACTGGGTTCATCTCCCAAACTTGCAACCTGTGAAACCATGAACTTAATTTTCAAGGATGAAACTAGAAAAAAAAATCAATTTAAGAAAATTTTCAAAGTAAAAAAATAAAAATCAAAATAATGAGAATCAAATATGATAGGAAAAACTAAAGGAGGATGAAATCGTAAAAATAAAGTCAATTTTAAAATTATTTCAAATAAAACAAATAGCAATCAAAAGAATACAAATCAAATCTAATAGAGAAAAAAAATTGTAAGAGGATGAAATTGTAAAAAAATAATCCAATATCATAAATTATTTTAAATAAAATAAATAGATATCAAAAGAACATGGATCAAATATGAAGAAAAAACAAGTTGAAGGGCTGCTTTGAGAATATAGAAGGTTAGGTGTGAAAATAAAAAAAAGAGAAAAAAATAAAAAATAAAAAGAAAGTTTCTTAGTATCAAATCAGAGATCCTTTGTCCACACATGTTATCCTAGAATAGAGGGGTTATGTAACAGTGTCAAATGTGCATGGGATGCACACTTCGGCAGGCTGGCCTAAACAGGGCCTAAGGGTGCTGGCAGCCATGCCAACAGTGGAAGAAATCGGCAGCGCAGATTGTTGAAGAACATTGGCTTGACGATGGAATGTTCAAGCCAGGCAGGAAAACTCGTTAGGGGTATAGGCAGGCGAGAACAGTGGCTGTCGAGGAATTCGACAGCGAAGAAATTGGTAGCCTACACGCAGATGCGAATTCAGTAGCTCGCAGCAGCTTGTGCAAGTCAGGGGCTTGACTTGGCACGATCTGAAACTTGGACGAAGGACTGTCCAAGGCATGTGAATGACTCAACAGATGACGCAGCAAGAGTTGGCAGATGGGGCTGCCAGGTGGACATGCAGAACGTGGGTAGTGGCAGTTATGGATATCCAAGATCATGGGATCATGGGGGCTGAACATGGGGGCTGACCAGGGGTTGCTCTCAACCCACTAAAGATCATGGGGGATCATGGGGGGGACTTTCCACTACTTGGTAGATAATGGGGCCACTATGTTCATGGGTGAACATGGGTG
The DNA here is from genome assembly GCA_015852605.2 of Populus deltoides. Taxonomy (NCBI): domain Eukaryota; kingdom Viridiplantae; phylum Streptophyta; class Magnoliopsida; order Malpighiales; family Salicaceae; genus Populus; species Populus deltoides. The sequence continues at coordinate 13,801,756 of CM027571.2, read as the reverse complement.
AGAAAGTGTCCCACTACTTCCTTAAAAGTAGGAATGGGGGGTGAGCCTTGTGAATGCTTGTCTATAAATACTTGTTGTAGCTTTTGGTTGAGGGGGCGGCATGTATGGGCATGCAGCAGCATGCGTGGGGAATGTTCAGCATGTAGGGGCATGCAAGAACATGTAGAACACTAGTTAGAGGTAGCTTGGTGTAGCATGCAATCTTTGTGCATAGCACACATACGGATTTGTGTATAGTTTCCTTTGTTTACGAGATCAATAAAGATTGGGAAAGAGTTCCTATAAAGCTTGTTGTGCACTTTGATTCTTATTCTTACTTGTGTATTCCGCTTGCTTAGTTACTAGGCAAACATGAGTGAAATTGACGAGGGAAGGCTGAGTCTCGTGAGGTACTAGGCTGCCGCACGGGTTTATTCGCGTAGCGAAAAATTACCAAGTGACAGGTTACTGAGACTACTCGAATGCTGCACCGAAAACCACCATTTGGCCTTCTAATGACCTCTCACATGCCACTCGGATTGCATGGCTAGAGCCTTTGTGCTGATACACACAATGCAACGTTAGCAAATAATATTTATATTTATTAAATTACCAATTTTTTCATATATCAGCTTAAAATATGAAAACAACAATGGATGTCAGTTAAACTTTTTTTACTTTTAAGGTTTATTAGGTCATTTTATTGGACTTTAAAAATATATAAAAAAAATCGCTTTATTTAACGTGATAATGACTAATGAAACCTTATGAAAATATTATTTTACCCCTATTAGCTAGTTACTTTTAAGGTTTCGACATTTTCTGCGGAATTGTGGTGTGATGAAGACTTGTCATCCACGCTGTGCCTTGTAAGGCCTCATCAAGCTCAGTTATTTCACGTGTTTCAAGTTTCCTTTCTTTATATGATTGAAAGTTGAGTCCAACAGGCCTTTTTGTCTTCGGTGTTACAAATTTAACACATCAATGTAGATTGGAAACGCTTCTTCTCCAAATTATTTGACAGTACCTGATATCAGATTATGAAATTATATAAAAACAAAGAATAAGAATTGAAAACTTGCGCACTTGAGGGTCGAGCTCAGTGGTCAACTGCGAGGCTTGCCTTGCTTCCGCCCCGAGTTCGATCTCCTTTTACACGCACAACAATGCTTGAAATAAAATCAACATTTTACTCTAGCAGTAATAATGGTAAGTCATGCGAAAATAGAAGAGGTCAGGTACCATGTAAAAATACCAGCAAGTTAGGACAATTATATACACTACCTTGCGCTACAAACAAAGTCCACAAAGAAATTAGCTCGCAGAGCACAAAATGAAGTCCCAAGGATCACAGCTTCAACTAAAAAGAGTCGTAACTAAAATAGAATTCAGTTAAATATATATATATTAAAACCCTTGAGCAAAGTAATGGTGAAAGTTATTATAAACAAGATAGAAGAAAAACACACAAACAATCGTTTTTATGACAGGTTCTATTAATCAATGAACAACCAACTTATTATTTTCCGACCATCTCTTTCTAGCAGCCTCCAATGCATCCTCTTTCATCCGTATTGCATCAAGTTCTAGCTTTGGATCAACATATCCATCTTTGTCAGGTAATATTGATAGAGATGAATATATAGTTGCTCGACATTGGATGCTCCACTTAGCTTGGGGAATGACAGGTCTGTCTTGTCTATCCATCTTGCAAATGAGATATGCATTCCCAATTAAGCTCCGTCTCAAAAACACATTCATTTGTTCCTTTGAAGCTTCCATATGTTCTATTGTTTTTCGACGAAGTGTCTTGAACAAGCATCCATGAAACAACTGATGACTGAGAATCGTAATCATCAATGTCAGCTAAAGTTGAGGAGGAATTGTAATCGAATTGAGAAATCTCATTATCAGGGTTGTCAGTGATATTACTATTGTCAAAATATGTTGTATTATATTATGCCAATGAACAAGAATGTTTAGTTAATAATATTATCATAACAAGAGCATACAAAACATAAAACATTATTCCAGATAAGTCTAGATTACATATAATTTTAAATCTATAAACATGCAAAAAAAAATTCAAGACTGTTAATACACTCACAACTCTTGAATCAAGATTTGTATTACACTCCTCTGCTTGTTATTCATTATCAACATATGGCTTATATAGCTATTTACAGAAGTTTTACGCTGTGCATGCATTATGCATGTTGACAGCCAAGGAATAACCGAATTGCAACAAAAATAACTACCATCCGTAATAATAGGATATGATAACAGAATTACCAGAAAACAGAAAAATGAACGGGAAAGTAAGCAATGAGAGAAACAAACAAACTACATTGTTAATTCCTTTAACAGTCCATCATTCCCTTCCTTAAACTGTATTCAGTTTATGTTTGGAATTTCACACAATCCCAGCAATCTTCGAAGCTTTAAGAACACCTCTAGCCCGAGAGGTTTTGTCATAATGTCAGCTATCTAATCTTGAGTTTTACAGTAACTCAAGTTAACCACATTCTCTTTCACCATTTCACGAAGAAAATGAAACCTGATATCAATATGCTTGCTTCTGCCGTGGAGAACAGGATTCTTGGAAAGTTTTATGCTTGAACTGTTATTGCACAAGATTGTAGTGCATTCTTTCTGTTCATAACCAAGCTGCTCCAAGACTCTTCTTAGCCAAACACATTGACAGGCACATGAGGCAACAACGATGTACTCAGCTTCGATTGTTGATAAACTAACAACATGCTGTTTCTTAGAAGACCATGATACTGCTCTAGAGCTGATTATAAACACACATCCTGTAGTACTCTTGCGATCATCTATATCTCCAGCAAAGTCGCTATCTGAGTAGGCTATGAGCTGCATGCAACCCCTTTTCTTGTAGAAGATGCCCAGGTTCATTGTTCCCATCAGGTATCGGAGTAGCCTTTTTGCAACCTCCTACATCCTGTTTTTCTCATTTCGGATTGAATGATTAAGCCTTTAATAGGATGGAAAACTTTACACTTCCCATGCTGAATCAGAATTGTTATTCCTTTGTCTTGAAGTTGCCCCATGCTTAACATATTATATTTCAGCTCAGGAATGTAATACATTTATGAAAATACTTGAGTAATTCCATTTACTTTCATTCGTGTGTTTCCCTTCCCCATAACTGCCATCTTTGAGTTGTTGCCTAGCTTTACTGTGTGTCTAAATTGATCATCCAGTTCTGAGAACCATTCTTTATTCCCACTCATGTGGTTGCTACATCCTGAATCAAGAAACCAGATCTCTTTTCTTTCCTCATGGTTAAGCTCTTTATAAGCCATTAATAGTAATTCTTCTCCTTCATTTATTTATGCATAATTAACTCCTTTTCCCAAGGAGGACACTCATATTGAAAGTGTCCTAATCTGTGACACTTGAAGCATTCTGTAGTAACCTTGTTAAATTATAGCCTATTACGACCTCTTCCTCTAAACACTCCTCGACCTTTTCCTCTACCAGTGTTTTCTTCTTAAGTAATCTTGAGAGCCTGCTCTTCTCCTCGTTGACCATTCATTCTTTGTTCATGGACCAGTAGATTGCTCAACAGCTCATCAATGGTCAATGTATTTAAGTCATTTGACTCTTCGATGGAACAAACCACATAGTCAAATTTTGAGGTCATGGACCTTAGAACTTTTTCGTTGATTATGGTTTGGCTTATCGAATCACCATGAGTCTTTAATTGGCTATAGTGAGAGTACGACCAAAGTAATTGTTAACTGTTTCTCCCTCCTTCATATTTAGAGTCTCAAAATCCCTCCTAAGTGCTTGTAGTTGTGCCCCTTTCACCTTAGTAGAGCCTTGGTACTTCTGTTTCATGGAGTCCCAAATTCCTTTTGAAGTGTCTCTATTGAGTATGGTCTCTATGACTTGAAAAAGGTAATTCTTCACCTTCAGGTCCTTCAGCTTCTGCCCCTCAATCAATTTGCGTTGTGCTTCCACCCGATCCTCACTCAATTTGTGTTCTCCTTCTGTTGCTCCTGCCATAGAAACAAATCCTGGCTCAGTCCTCTGAGTCACCTCCATTGACATCCTGTTCTCTATAAGATCCAATATTCTTTAGAGCGAAGAAAGTTCTCCATCAACATTGCCCAATGATCATAATGTCCATCAAATTTAGGAATGGCTGCCTGCACGAAGCTGTTATTGTTGCTTTCTATAATTCTGTTGATTCTCTTGAGAGAAAGAAGAGAAGTTGAATTTTTCTTTTGTTCCTCACACACACTGGAAGAGAAGTTGAATTTTTCTTTTGTTCCTCACACACACTAACCTTCAGGTCCCCTATGATGCAGCTCTAATACCAATTGTTAATACACTCACATCTCTTGAATCAAGATTTATATTACACTCCTCTGCTTGTTATTCATTATCAATATATGGCTTATATAGCCATTTACAGAAGTTTTACGTTGTGCATGCATTATGCATGTTGACAGCCAGGGAATAACCGAATTGCAACAGAAATAACTACCATCCGTAATAATAGAATATGGTAACAGAATTACCAGAAAATAGAAAAATGAGCGGGAAAGTAAGCAATGACGGAAACAAACAAACTACACTGTTAATTCCTTTAACAGTCCATCAAAGACATGCATTTTTTTGATATAAATATAATAAAAAGAATAATATCATGCATACTAAGCATATATTAAGACTTTCAATATATACAAGATCAAAGTCCTAACATGTATATTAATAATATAAGTAATAATGCTAAAATTAAAACAAAGAAAGGTACGCACTTAATTTATTGTTGAAGTACTTTAAAGGAATAAAAAATATATTGTTGTCAAGGATGAGTCATTTGTCCTTAAAGCTTTATTGTTCTTCGCTTGTGCAACTAGAATATTTGCAATATACCTCCCAAGATCGCAAAACCACCATCTTAATTTAAATATACTTCTAAACAAGATCTTTGAACAAAAATAAAAGAACTTAAATATTTCCCAACAAAGTATGAACCTAAGCTCTAGATTTGGAAGAAAAAACTAAAGCATAAAAGAGAATGAAAACATTAAAAATAAGGTGAGAAAGAGTGTGAGAAAAAATAAAAAAAAATTAAATTTGAAACTCTTTATTTACCCTCTTTTTATAGTGAATCGTAGAAGCTAAAAGGCTGAAGAATTAATTCTTACAATTATCAACATTTGATTGGTCACCATAAGTTAAGGATTAAATCTAAAAAAACTAAGAGTTCTTTGATGTTAATTTATCATTCACCCATAATTTATTTAAATCAAGTTAATTAAATAAATTTCCATCAATCTCTCACATGAATGGAGATTTCCTTATCAATTGAAAATGACTCGAAGATTTGTTGAGAGACTGATTTGGTAGATTGCTAAATGAGTATAGTTAGCTTTTGACTTTGAATCTTCCTTATATAAATATTATCAGATTTACTTAGCTAAATAGTGAATGTGATGTCTTGAACTATTCAGTCTTTTATGTAAATTATGATAATAGTATTCACATAGTTCTTTATCTATAGATTTCCTTTGGTTCTCACTGTTATGTTCATTTTGACTCCTAACAACTCTTAGATTTATGAGTGTTTTAAAGAATTCGGTCTTTATCAAAATTCTTAAATAAGTGACCACATTTCTCACTCATATAGGTTATTTTTCATTAAGAGTATTCTGATATACTATATTTGATGTACTAAGATATGAAAATCATTAAGAACTTAGCTCACCTTATGTCACGCTATAACTAGCAATTATTTCACCATAGAAATAAGCAAGAAATAATAATTTTTTAGTGCTACCGAGAATGTTATATGATTTAATTTTTTTATTTGAACCCATATCTTATTATCTCTAATCTCCTAGGTATAATTACTATCATTACACTCTTTCATCTTTTAAAGGCTTTAAGCCTATTTCCTTCAATGAATTATACACAAGCTCTCTAAACAAACATTTAGTTAGCAGATCCATAATATTTTTCTTTGATTTTACATAATCAATGGAAATTATTTCATTTAAGAGCAAGTTTTTTACAGTATTATATCTATAACATATATGTCTAACTGGTTTTTGCTAACATAGAATATCATTTAAGAATTTTTGAATTCGTTAAGCTTATTTTTTAGCTTTATCAAAAGCAATAAACTTTGATTTCATCATAGATCTAGCGGTACATGTTTGTTTAGATAATTAACGATACATGCTTGTTTGGAGGATTTCTATGATCCAACTGCTCCACTAAGTATGAAGACATATCCATTTCTAGCATAGGTTCATACATTTCTTCTTTCTTTTAAATTCTGATGTATTTTTTTATATATATAGATACTTGTGTTTTCTCTTATGAATTTTTCATTAGAGTTCATATAAGTTCCTCTTTCATTTTCCTAATGTTCATTGTCTTAACCCAATTCTGGGTTATTCCTAAAAAATCATCTTTTTTTTCAAAATAAAAATCAAAAAATAAAATAAAGGCTGGCAACGTGGAGAAAGCAGGCCGGGGAATCAAGTTGCAATTTTTGGAGAAAATTCAAGGCCTAATTGTACCTCATTATGCCCAAAATAGAGAAAAAAATGCAAATTCAAGGTCAAATTAAATGATTATTGGATGAATTTGCATAAACATTAAGTCCAAAGACATAATTAAAATATTAATAGGTCAATTTGATTTAATCATGGGCAAAATTGAATTTTAATTATGTTTAAGAATTAATTTGGGTCTAATTGAAGAATTTGATTAAGTGCAAGGATTTAATTATACTTTAAATGGGTCAAATTAATTTTATTTGTGGCTTAATTGGTGAAAAATTTAGTTTGGGAGCCTAATTTGGGCTTCATTAAGAAAATTAAAATTTAAAGAGACTAAATTTAATTTTTACCAAGTTAATTGATTGAAATTTGGGGCTAAATTGCAAGAAAATTGAAGTTTTGAGGTCAATTAAGGGCTAAATTGAAAACAATCTGAGACCAAGGACTATATCGCAATAGGCACATAACTTCGAGGCTCTAATTGTAATTCATCAGGGGCTTAATTGCAAAATTATAGGGTAAATTAGGGGTTCTATTGAAAGCAATTAAAAAAGGAAGGACTGAAATGAACTTTGGCTAAAAACAGAATTCTGGTACTGTTCATCTTCTTCTTTAATTCTCTGAAATAGCTGGTCTGGTTACCTACTTTGCAGCTGCATTTAATATACCTAACGTCCATAAAATTTGCCAAAACTTGCACGAAACTGATCACCAGACATCCCTCTACATCTGGGTATGGTTGTCACTGGCTCACTGGCAAATAAACGGACGTAGAACCACCCCAAAAAGGCCAACTTAGGCAGCCTACAGCTGCGGATTTGACAATTTGACAGTGCACCATGTCTACTTTGAGCCAACGATTGGAGTCCTTCCTATCTAAATCAAGGGCTAAAATTTTTCTCCAGTGTAGACAAGATTTCCCTCTTCCGCCGCCTATAAATAGAGGTGGATTTGATGGCTTGAAAGAGGATAAAATCGGGACCACAATAAGCTAAAAAATCAGCTTCTCCCCTGTTTTTCTTCCAGTCAACGTTCTCTCTTCTCTCTCTCCTCAATGCTTCTTCAGCCCTTGAAGACCCCACAGAAACATTTCTCCTCCACCAATAGACTGCATCTCAGCCTCCCCACGAACCCAAATCCTCACTGGCGATAGGGGAAGCCACCGCGAGGTCTTCCCTCTCCCCTCTGCAGATTTTCTTCCTCTGATTCTTCTTCTTTCTTCCTCCGCCACCGCAGTCAACTCAGGCCACCATTTCTTCCACCAACACCTCTGCCAACTTCACGCTAGGCCAGTGACAGCAACTCCTTCTCCTCCGCAAGGTTGCCTCCATCTTCATTCCGCTCGTCTGCAGCTTCTGCAACCGTTTGGTTGCATGTAGAATGTGAACAGTAATTGTTCACATTTCTGCAAATAATTATCATTTGATTTGGGCTGGGCCGGTTTTGGCCCAGCCCAAATTTATGGGCCGCGTCCGGCCCAGTCCAAGAAGAAGAAGAAACATTACAGTGGGCCGAGATCGGCTAACCATTTTTGGGCCGGGATTGGCCCATTCTTTTTCTGTCTTTGAGTTCACAATTTCTATCCGGGCGACCAAATTTCATATTTAATATTATATAATATATATTATATTATAATATTGTTTAAAAAAACAAAAAAAATCCAAATTTTTTTCAAAAAATCATTTAAAAAAAATTGTGATTTTCTCAAATATGTTTCTACCAATTTTTCATAATATCAAGTTGTATATTTACACTGTAAAATACAAATTCGGTATGAAAATAGTCGGTTTTCTCCGAAATATTTCAAAAAAAAATCAAAACATTTTCAAAAAGATCTCAAAAAACTTTCAAATCAATTTCCCATTTCAAAAACAAAAAAAAATATTTTGTTTTCATGCATACGACCAAATCTTAAAAATTTTCCAAGCATATTTTCATTAAAAGATTGCATCTTTCTCATGTTTTGAAAATCCAAAAAAAAAAATGGACATCGTAACCAGTTTATGATCATCTATTAGGGTTTGGCCAAAATATCAAAAATCATTTTCCAATTTTTTTTTAGGATCCAGATGTAGACTTTGATATTTGTGGGGTGTAAAATTACATGATAAATTACACCCTCAAGTATTAAAGATACAAGGTGTAAATAAATGCGATGCTAAAATTTAGACTTTAGAATGGTTAGGATTTAACTCAATAAGATAGAAACTTTTTCATGAAGAAAGATTTGCTTTGAACCTTAGAAAAGACCAACGAATAGAAACCCGACTTAGAAAAAAACAATTAAACAACAATGCAGCTTACCTTAGGTTGGGTGCACTGAGGGTGATGTGTCTTCCCCTTGCACAACCAGTCCCTTACTCAGACTCTCGCAGACCATAGGTTCCTAGTGACCATAATACTAGGTGGCGACTCCTGAACCTTAATCATAATTTTATGATTAAATCCAAAACCCTTCCCAACACACAACACCTCACATCACGAGGCACGACAGGAGCCTCCGTCGTCGCCAGACGACGTCGCGTCGGCTCTCGCGCACCTGGCAACACTCATGGTTATACAACTCCTTTTTTTTTTCTTTCACAAAATGTATCTTGGAATCCACTAGCAGCACACCTACTTCAGCACACCAGAACAATCATTTTGATGGCTATGTGGATCAACCTTTCTACCCTAGAATGGTTAAGGTTGAGTTACCAGTTTGTATAGATTTTGTTGGAGGATGGAGTGATACCCCTCCATGGAGCTTAGAGCGTGCTGGTAGGTGTTTTGAATATGACAATAAGTTGGAAAGTTGTCTTCCAATTGGAACCATTATAGAAACAACAGAAACGACTGGAGTTCTGATCAATGATGATGCTGGAAACCAGTTATATGTTGAGAATCTTACCTCTATCACTTCTCCATTTGATGACAATGATCCATTCCGGATCGTCAAATCTGCGTTTCTGGTGACAGGTATGGTTCATGAAAACATTCTTGTATCCATGGGGCTGCAAATTCAGACGTGGGCTAATGAACCCCATGGTAGCGGATTGGGAACTTCAAGCATCCTAGCAGCTGTTGCTGTGAAAGGACTTCTTCAGATTACAGATGGAGATGAAAGTAGTGAAAATGTTGCTAGACTTGCATTGGTTTTGGAGCAACTCATGGGGACTGAGGTGGCTGGCAGGATCAAACTGGAGGCTTGTCGGTGCTGGTGGCAGGGGATTTGCTCTGTTATTTACCAAAAACACCGAATCTGGAAATGAATTGAAGTATAAACTAGAGGATTCAAATTTTAATATAAAGGTCTAATTATTTAGAAAATTAGATAAAACGCAGATAATTAGAAATATAGTTTTTATTTCATTCTTACCACATAGCCTTACTACTCTTTGTATCACAGGGCTTGTAAGCTGTTTGATACCCACATAAAAGTAATGCTACATAGAACAAAATGTTGGGTATTCATTATAAGAGCTTAATAAGATTCAGCGATAAAGCTGTTTACAACTTTACATTATTCTCAGCATCTTCCTTTAAGTTCTTTATTCACAAAAACACAAGCCCTCCCTGTTTTTTTTTTTTTTTGGGACTTAACAGGTACATGAATTAACTATCAAGTCTTTCTTTCCTATACTGAGATTGCTTCATCTGCAGAAAACTGTGTATAACTCCCTTTATTGAAACTGAACTTAACACATAAAAATTAAAATTATTTTCTAAATATCTTATGCTAGAAAATATATTAAAATAACATTTATTTTTAATACTAGCGAATTAAAATTATTTTAAAACACAAAAAATTCAAAATTTTTTAAAAACTCTGATGAACCACAAGGATAAACAGGGCGTAAGTCTCTATCTGAATTGAATTTTTTCTATCTGAAGTCTGTTAGATTGAAACTAAAATTAACCAATATACAATATAAAAGTAGCTTCATAATTGTTGTGGTAGGTGTTTTGGTCATTTCAAGTTAGATTACACTTGTTTCATTGAATGTGTAAAACTGGCAAAAATATGAAAAAGGATATCTCCACTTGTCAACCCAACAAAGAATCTCCTCATTTTGGCTTTAGAGAAAACGGCATCGCTTTTGCCTTCCAATTAAACGTGCCTATCTATTATTACCGCATAATACAGGGAATAACATAAAACTAGTATGTTCATCCGCGCTTTGCAGCTAGTCGAATTATTTTTTTTTTTAAATATAAAAAATATTAAGCATATGGAAAATTTCTTAATAGTATAATTAAATTTGATTAAGTGGGTTAATTTCAAAACCTCTTAACTCAACTATTTATCTAACTTAAGTTTTTAATTAAATAGTATGAGAGGTATCTCAATTTAAATCGATCAATTTTATAGGTTCAAATACAACCTTGATAATTGATAAAAACATAACTCACCTTTTAAAAAATATTCAAGATGATATTTTTTTTTTAAAATATTGAGATAATGATCGACCTCGCCCCTCAACGACCTGGGTCATGGACTTTATTAAGTTTAATATTTTTTTAATAATAATTTTTTATTTAATTATATGATAAAAATATATGCTTATAAAATTAAGTATCAACCTAAAAATATGAGACAATTATCCCTAGAAAGCAAACATAAATCAATAATGCAGTCTATCTCTCAACCAATCCAATATTAAATGATGAAATTGAAAAGGAATAAATTAAAAACAATTAAAAGACTAAAAACAAAAAAAGCCTATCTTATCGGTGGGTAAATTCGTCAAACCTGTGAAACAGGTAAGTTGGGCTAGTACATCAAACTTGTGAATTGGGTTATGGACTCCTAAAAGGATTATATTTTTTTTTCAAATTTATTTTTTATTTAACTATATGATAACAAAAATAGATTATTGCGAAATCAAACACCAACTCAATATTGAGATATTTTTTTAGATTACGATAACCTCATAAAAGGCGAAACAAAACTAATTATAAAACTGAATTCTCAATAAACCCAATATCTAAGGATGATTTTATATATATAAAAAAAGTTAAACTTGTCAACCCGCGAACCAAGTTAACCAGTTAAACATGTGAATAGGTCAAGAATTTTATAAAGTTTAATAACATAACTTTTTTTAAACTATTTTTTTAAAACTATATGAGAAAAAAATAGATGATAAAAAAGTCAAGTTTAATTAAAAAAAACACCCCACCAAACTTCTAAACTAGAGCAACTCAGGTTACTCTAGGAAACTCGCAAACCATGCTAATCTTATAGAAAAGTAAAATAAAAATAAAAAAATTAAGAAGTTAAATTCTCAACCATCTCAATATAAAATATGAAATCAACAAAAAAAATTCAAAAAAATCATAACAAAAATTAAAAAAACATAAAGAAAAAAAGAAAGAAAGCGAAACACTGTGGATTACTATTGTCATTCACAGTGCAATATGTGTGGGTGAACAATAGTTTCCTCATACCCTTTAATTTTTGTTACTTTATAAAGTTTAATAGCATAACTTTTCTCTAAAACCATTTTTTTAACAATATGAGAAAAAAATAAACTGTAAAAAAAGTCAAGTTTAATTAAAAATAAACCACCAAACTCATAAACCGGGGCAACTAAGGTTACTTTGGCAAACTTGTAAACCATGCTAACTTTATTAAAGGCAAAATAAAAAAAGCAAATTACAAAACTAAATTCTTAACAGTCTCAATTTTAAAAGATAAAATCGACAAAAATAGATTTGAAAAAAAATCATAACAAAAATTCAAAAACAAAAAAGAAAGAAAAGGATAGCAAAACATTATGGATTACTATTGTAATCCATAATGCAATGGATGTTGGGTGAACAGTGGTTCCCCCCACATCCCTTAATTTTTGTTACTTCATAAAGTTTAATAATATAGTTTTTCTCGAAAACTATTTTTTTAACAATATGAGAAAAAAATAGACTATAAAAAAATCAAGTTCAATTAAAAAAAAAACACACCACACCCATAAACTAGGGCAATCTAGGTTACATCGACAATCCCGTAAACCACGTTAACTTCGTAGAAAGATAAAATGAAAGGAAAAAAAATTACAAATCTAAATTCTCAACTTTATCAATATTAAAAAAATAAAATCGACAAAAATAATTTTGAAAAAAATCATAATAAAAAAACCATGTGAAAAAAAAAACCATGTAGCAATCCACAGTGTTTTGTGAGGAAAGTTACAGTAGTTTCCCCACATCATTAAAAAAAAAACACAGCACACTATAAACTAGGGCAACCTGGGTTAACTCGACAAACCCGTAAATCACGCTAACCTTATAGAAAGATAAAAGAAAAGAAAAAAATTACAAAACTAAATTCTCAACCATCTCAATATTAAAAAATAAAATCGACAAAAATAATTTTGAAAAAAATCATAAAAAAAAAACTATGTGTAAAAACAAATATGGAGAAACATTGTAACAATTCATAGTATTTTGTGAAGAAAGCTACAGTACTTTCCCCACATTATTTAACTTTTCTTATAAAATTATATCACTGGCTTGCGCTACGCGGTAAATTGGATTAATTTTTTATGTTTAACATAAAAAAATCTAGGCATTGCTAATATTTTTCTTAAAAAAAAAAGTTTTAAACCATGTGGGCATTGATCCAATGTGACCATGTCAATCTAGTGGGTTTAAAGACAACTTATATGACTAGTAAAAACATAGTTTGATTCAAAATAAATATTCAATATGAAATTTATTTTATAAATACTAATACGGTAACATATTGGGTTGATTCGGATCAACCAGTCAATCTACATATCAGGTCATGAAACCATGATAACTCCTAAAAAGTTAATTAAAACAATTTATAAAGCCTAATTTCTAATAAATTCAATGTTAAAAAATAAAATTGAAAAATATAATGATAAAAAAAATAATAAAAAAACACAACTCAACTTGAATTTACTGTTTTGTGAAAAAGATACAATACGACTTTTTTTATAGTTTTTTTTATTAATAGTTCATCACATCAACCTAAATTTAATTAATTTTATAGTAATGAGGGAATAACTAGTAATATCTTATTAGTTATTTTCTAGGTTAACTTGAAAAAAAATAAAAAAATACAACTAAAAAAAATAAATCTTTGGTGGATATATTTTTTTTTACAATTTTTCGTAAATTCTCCCTCAAAATCGTCTGCTTCGTATTATTCCATCATTACCCTTCACGTATAAAGTCAAGACTCCAAGAACGTATAGTGCCATGAAGTTAAAAAGGGTAAAAGTCTAAGTACAAGAATGTATCATTAATCATAATCATTAATATCACGGCATGAATCATGTGATAGGACCTTTACAAAATTTGCTTAATTATTTGTATTGTAGCTTTAGGCGGAATTTATTTGTGCGGCTGCGTCACGCTTCTTAAATTCTTAATTTTTTTTTAATTTTAAATTATTTTTATGTTTTCAAATTGGTATTAAAAATAAAAAATAAAATAAATATTTTTTAATACATTTTAAAAAAATACTTTGAAAGACCAGAGAAATCACAGTAAAACACGCAAGTACCAGGTACCGTGCTGTTTCTATTGATTTTGAGTAAAATTTACTAGTGGGGTAACAGGGAGTAAGGGGAGGGAGGGAGAGATGGGTTTCCTTAGTCATAGAGTGGAGAGAAGTGAAATCAAACCAGGAGATCATATCTATACTTACAGAGCTGTTTTCACTTACTCTCACCATGGTATCTCATCTCTTTTTTCTTCTTGCTTCTTTCTGAATTTTGCAATGTGGGTCTTTCTTATGTAATTCTCATTCGAAGTTTTTATTTATTTTTTATATTTTTTTCTTGCTTATGGGTTGTGGATGTTAATTAGGTTGGATTGGGTCCACGAATGATGTCTAAAAGTGCTCATATAATTTGCATTTGGACTTTTATAAGAAATCAAATCCTTCTTTGAGAATTTAGAGATGGGCGCAAGTTGAAGTTTCTTTTATTGCAAGGTTATGCTTCATCATGTTTATCCTCTGTGAAGAGTAAAACTAGCGACGTCACTGTCTTAACATTTGGTGCTCATTTAGCTCTCATGTCATCGTTTTGCTAGGATTTTGATTTCTTGGTGGTTGTTTAATTACCTTTCCTTCTTTCACATTTTTTTGTCATGCTTTGTAGCGGGGAGATTAGGAAGAAACTTAAAGAGTGATGGCATTATCTTGGTATAACTTTAGGGCGTTGATTGATGGAAATAGCACCATCATCATGAAGATTGGTGTTGAGCAGTAGTTTTGCATAAAATGGACCGTACCTTTGATTATAGGAAAATGTTCAAATGTGCTCTTTGTTAGTGGTCCTCAGCCCTTATCCAGTGCTGAATCTTGCTCTGTATCTCCTTGGTTGTGACTGCTCTGTGTTGCCTTAGGGAATTGGAAGCTGAATGCCTACCATCAGGATTAAATTGTGCTTTTAGATTTTTGCATAATGCCTACGTGCCTTTGTTACAACAGCTCCTTGTGGAAAATTGTGGGGAGCTACTTGTGCACATCTGGACTCCTTGCTTCTTTGGTAATAGTAAATTAGCCTTTCAAGATGTCTAGGGCTACATGGCTAGTGACGTGAACAAGTTCAGTGGTCAGTGGCTGTTCAGCTACATTAGTGTCATATGACAACACCATTTGATTCTTGTCAATTACATCCCTATATTAGTGTTCTTGGAAGCTGCTTTTCATGGGCAGTTTAGAGCTATGGGCTCTGTGCCTAGCTCGTCTTTAGCTCATAATGAGAAAGGGGTGTTAATCCGTGTCACCTGCGTCTGGTATTATTCATTAATTTTGGTCTTGAATCAATATATTTGCAATTCGTTTCTAACTGTTCATAACTAATTGTTCTGTAGAGTTTCCATTCACACAATATAATTTTCACCAACTAATCTCATGTATCAACTCTAATAGTTATAAACTTAGCTGTAACTTGTATTGCGTTAAAGTTGTTTTGTGTTTTTCTCTAACTTGAGTTTAGCTCTTAAAGTTGTTTTGTGCTTTCTCTTGGGTTTTAGCTCTTAATGTTGTTATGTACTTATCTCTAACTTGGGCTTCTCTCATGTATAAAACTCCATGTGAGGGTTTGGAACAAATTCAAGCAGCTATTGACGTGGAATTGCATTTTCTTATGCTGAATGATATTAAATAAATAATTACTTTAAATAGCATTTACCGCCTAACAAGCATGCTCAAGCTCACCTTTTGATCTATTACAATTGTTATCCTTATCAATAACTTTTTATATTGCATTTGTTCTGTTAATGAGTTACAACTGCAGTTGGACAGGTTTTAAATGGCCAATGGTAATCTTGTTTGATTGTAGCATTTCATTCCGTGGGTAGACATATAGCAGAAGCTATATTTTTTATTTGATTGTGCAGGCATCTTTGTTGGTGGAAGCAAGGTGGTCCATTTTACTCCTAGGCAGAATGCAAATTCAAGCTCTGATACATCTTCTGACTTCTATAATTCAATGTCAAGCATTCCATCATCCTGCGAAACCTTTCCTGACTGTGGATTCCGACAACTTGATAGTGGTGTAGTCCTCTCATGCCTGGACTGCTTCCTCAAAAAAGGATCTCTTTACTGCTTTGAGTATGGGGTGCCTCCTACTGTTTTTCTTGCAAAAGTACGTGGAGGCACGTGCACCACTGCAGCATCTGACCCCCCAGAAACTGTAATCCACAGAGCAATGTATCTTCTTCAAAATGGATTTGGCAATTACGACGTGTTTCAGAACAACTGCGAGGATTTTGCAATGTACTGCAAGACAGGTCTTCTGGTAATGGACAGGCTGGGGGTTGGAAGAAGTGGTCAAGCTTCTACTGTTATTGGTGCTCCATTGGCTGCAATTCTTTCATCTCCTTTAAAGTTGTTAATACCTAGCCCTGTTGGTGTTGCTACGGTAACAGCTGGAATGTTCTGCATGAGCAGATATGCTACTGATATAGGTGTCCGTAGTGATGTAATCAAGGTGGCTGTGGAAGACTTGGCTATGAAACTGAGCTGGGCTGGCCCTTTGGAGGAAGCACCTGAAGATGATGATGCTTCTGGTGCAATGATTGCCAGGTGATGTGAATTTCATCTCTCTGTACGTCAAGATGCGTGTATATGTATGTCATTGGTAGTCTCCATTATAAGAATTCACTGATGTTAGTGCATGTACATGGGAGTTTGTTGTTTTCATCATTCATGGTAAATCTGTTGCTGTTGGCTGTGTAATAAATCAAGTTCACCCTCTGAAGGCATGTATTGGTCTGTTATAGTTATCTACTCTTGAAATTTGATCTTTCAACTTTAGTGGGTTGTCAAAGCCATGGTAGCGTGTTTCTCCGCATTTGGACATCAGGTGTATCAGATGCGGTTCCTGCTGCCTTTACTTGAAGTGGCAAGATCATTGTCCAATAAATTGCGTGACAAACTTGGTTATACACAATATCTAAAGCATGAACCTGGCTTAATTATAATCTTACAAACTTATGTTCAACATGCCAGTATCTTGTGCAGAAAACGTCTTGGTAATAACATCGTTTGATGGTGAAATACGGGAGGCATTTTTCTCGTTTCAGAGCAGGTTTAATCACATTACTTGTCTGTAGCCAGTTGCTTGGAAGACGTGTTTGAGTGTGTGGCAGTGGTTGTTTTTTAAAGTGATTTTTTACTTGAAAATATATTAAAATAATATATTTTTTTAAAAAATATTTTTGATATCAACACATTAAAATAATTTTTTTTAAAAAAAATTAAACAAAAACAAAACTTTTAAATTTTTCTCAATTTCTATTTGGAATGGAATACCACACAGTGTAAATTTTCTCTTTAGCATTTTTGTCTCTATTGTTTTGGATTCTATCTAACTTGACTTCTTTTTTTTTTTTTTTTGTAAGAAAAAAAATTTAAACTCCTGGGATCCTATGCATTCTATGTTTTGCGTAGTTAGTGGATTCGTCATTCGTTTCTTTCGAACTGAAGAATCTAGTTGAATGGACCACCGACCTACAAAATGATTCACCCGACGTGTAATGCAATACAGGGTTCTAGAATTCGATGACATTATCATTTGTTTTTGTGATAGTTTTCAAATAGCCATGAAAGATTTGATGATGCAATACGCATAACAAAAGATTTCCCAGGTGGAATCCATAAATTAAGTTGGTTGGTGCAGGGCAATTGCCCTAAGGAAGCAATGAAACGAGTCTTTCAAAACAACCTGTGAGTTAAATTAACATGCCATTAGGAGATAAGTGCTTAAATGACCAGCACGAGTACATCCTGGGAGAGTAAGGACAGAAGTTGCTTTTGACGCATGGCAACTGAAAATAAGGTTTCTTTGAGCATAGCTTAAAAAGTTTTTGGCAATTACGATCTGCTTTGCTGTAGAGTACTGTGTGCTTCATTAGTTTTCTACCAGAAACAACAGGAGTTAATGGATAGTGCAATCAGGATTATCCCAGACCTTTGGTGCGTTCTTCATTGTTTGATGGCTCGTCAACCTGGTTGCTGGATTGGCTTTGGCTAGCCTTTTTGGTGTTAGGAGGCTTGAAAGCTGCAAGCTTTGCAAGCTCATTGACTTCATCAGCAATTTCTTTGATTCTTGCTGCCGTTTCTGTTAGCATAGATACCAGTGTTGCTAGTGGAAGAATGTCCATGACAGATGATGGTGTAGCGGTTTTTCTGATAGGCTCTGCTTTGGCATCTCCATCCGATGTTGAGGATGGTGTGGCAACAAGGTGGTTAGGAAGAGATTTCAAGGCGTTTTCAAGTTTTAGTACTGCAAATTGCATCTCTCCAATTGAGAAGTCTATTTCTGATGATTTTCTCATGGTCTTAACTGTAGTAGCCAATTCTTTCAAGACAAACGAAGCAGAGGAGCTCAATGTGATGCAGGCATCACTGAGATGCCTCCTTAGAAGCTCAGGTGCCTGTTGCCAAACATTAATGTTTCCAGTATTAAAAGTCTGGAGAAAGTACTTGAGAGTACGGAGGCAAGAATACCTGAAAACTTGGATAGAAGTGAGTTCCATTTTCAGGCTTTTACCTTAATTTCTGAGTTTAGGCAACCATCGAGAGTTTCAATGCAATATGCGCAGCTTCGCAGCGACGCCCCGACCTTTAGGTACTGCTTCCATGGATGCCGGAAGTTGAATCGACCATGTGCAGGCTCCCATCTTGCAAAGCCAGCCTACGCATTTTAAGGGAAAGTTCATCAACCATTGCAACAAGTTTTCTTAAAATCTATTGCTCAAATGACTTGGGTTGGTTAGTAACCTACCATAGAATCTTCAGCTGCCTTTGAATTAAGAACACATTTATAGCCTCCAATTTTCTTCCAAGAATCTCCAGCACTGCAGTCTGTAAAATACTCAGCAATACATCCTGCAATTCATGTTAGCAGTTATATTGTCATTCTGTTGAAATAGATGAATTCAATTTTCATGGTTGGCTGTGTGCACATACCATCTAATGCATCAGCAAGCTTTTCCAGGTTACGATGAATCAAATTGTGAAGCTCTTTGCCAGCCCAGATTGGATAGAATAACATGCATATGAGAACGCAAAGGGAGGCCCCAATAGCAATTGTGGACAACCTCTGATGTGCAACATCAATCAATTTATCCACGCGATAACCAGAAACGGACACTAAGCTAAAGGTCAGGATGAAAATCAAAACACCATAATCAAATCGGGCTTTAACGGATGGTATAAACCGCGAAAAGGTTGCTGCTGAAGCTGTAACTTAGACAAGGGTGTGTGAGTGGACGCAAGTCATAAATGGAACAAGACAGAAAACAAAAGGAAGAATCGCAAGGGGAGGAAATCTGTTTTGGGAACAGATTCTAACTCACCAAGAAGGAAAACTGAGATTCCAAGAATTATGGGCTCGAGTTTATCTCCAGAGTGACTTGCAGCCCAATGAACGCCAACGCCAAGTGAACCAGCAAGGAAAGTGCCTATTGCTCTGTTAATACATTTATATAGTGTTGCCCCTGCAAGACAGACAGGTTGCCATTATTGTTTCGAGCCTAGAGTAGTTCTTAACAAAGGAGATATTATACTTAAAAACAGAAAATAAAGTAAAGCTCACAAATAGCTGCGATTTAATTTGGAGTACTAACCCACAGTGTATTCAAAAACTACCACAACTGTCATAATCGCCCACATAGCATTCCCTCCAACGCCTTCATACAAAGGCCTCATATAGTAGAAGAGTGACACGATAGTTAGTGTCACCCCTACTTTGAGACAATGGATAACCTTTTTAGGCTCAGCAACCGCTATGTTCCTAGCCTTCTCCAAAAAATTCCAAATTTTCAACATGAATTCTCCCAGCAGACCCTTCAACCATGACCAGATTCTGTGGACTAAACCAGTCTCAGGCTGTAGTATCTCTGATGTCCCATTACGTACATGTATCCTCCATTCCAGTTTGTTTGGAGCTCTATTTCCCATCACCATTTTGAAAACTTCACAAAAATGGCAAATTAAGATAAGATTGGTAGGAGAAATCTGATAGATGTAGCCAAGCGGGTTGTTCTTTTGAATCAATTTTTGCTATATTAGCGTCTTCTAGCAAAAGGGATGTATATAGCTAGCCAGAGAAGCTTCAATAACACTAACAGAAAGTTCTAAGCTTTGATAGGCTTATTTTCCATGCAACCTATAGCTCGGTTGTTGGTTAGACTTGAGTTTAGCTAACACTGACAGAGCATTTATATACATGCCAGCCTCTACTCCGTACCTAGCTAGCTAGGTCCTCAAAACATAAATCTGTAAAAAGGTAGATTCTAGCACAAGAAACTTTCTGTGGTTCTTGGTAGGTAAATTAAAACTAGCTAGGGTACGTTTGACACGTTAGTGGCCAAAGATATGCAATTCTTTATGGGCCAATGCTTTTCTTAGAAGAGCACAAAGAGCACGTATATACAAGAGATAACATGACATGGCCTTAAAAAATGAGTCCAGCTTTTGCCAGCAAACGTCATCGCATTGTGCCTATACCTAACAAATTGTAGTGATATCCTCGCGCTCCTATCCTTCTGCACAAGTGGCTGTTTTATTAAGCACAGAGATCCTCTTATAGTCCTGGCAATGTCGTCTTCGAGATAACAAAGTTGGAAACAACATAGATGCATTATAATGCACTCAAGAATTTTGTTTCTTTTATTAAGCACATCGAATCATCTTAGAGTCCTGGCAATTCCGTGTCTGAAAAACAGCAATTTACCAAAGGATATTGCTTTTTTTTTTTTTATATATATATATATATATATATATATGATCGCTTGTCATCCATATAGTTATCATGTACCTGTAGTTTTGAAACCTTATTCCTAGATGATGATATTTTTGCACTTGTCGTTACCAATCTCAACTAGTCATTTAGCATAACTAGGAGGATCTTCGGAACTAGACTGAAAGTTGTTTTTTAAATGTTTTTTATTTAAAAAATATATTAAAATAATTTTTTTTTTATTTTTTAGAATTTATTTTTTGATATTAGAACATCAAAATAATCCAAAATACAAAATAAAAATCAAAGCTAAAAAAAAACTCAATATTTTTCAAAAACGCTGAAATGTCAAACACCACCATAACTAGTTTAACATTAACTTAATATAATTTAATTTGCTTTCATGGTCAAGTCAAGTAGCATTAACTTGTTCAAGTCAAGTAGCATTAACTTGTAATCGAGTGGGATGAAAAAAAAATACCACTAGTAAATTGCAGTGATATTTATCAATGAAAAATAACATCGTTGTTTTCGATGGTATTCGCAAACAAAACATTTTCATTAGTAAATATTGAGGGAATTATAGTTGAAAATCAATAAATAAAAAAATAGAAATACGTGTCAGTATTATAGATGGAATTACAAATGATATATAATTGTCGCTAATATCCATAGGTGAATCCTTCAGTAATATTTAAGTTATAACTTGTCAGACAACCCTTCATTTTCCCCTCCTTCATTTCTTCTTCTTCTTCTTCTTTTTATAGAAAATAGCACCCTTCCCTCTTCTATTTTGTCACAAATCAAGCTCTCATCATCACAAATTCAACCACTCAACACTTAGTTTATCAATATCCCCGTTATGGTTCAATTTTGTTTTAAGATTCACCATATCAAGTAAACAAAACTACCTGTTTTTTGTTTTTTATTGTAACCCTTTTTTTTGTTAATTATTTGGTATTTTTATGTAGTATATGTAGTTTTATTATGTGTTTACTTGTTCTATAGCTTTTTCCTATACAAATTTGTTGTATGAATGTATGATTTGTGCATGTTAAAGTTTGTTTAAGATTTTGAAAAATTATTCTTGTTTGTCATTTGATGAAATTGAGTTTTATAATTTTATAATTTGCAACGTAGGTATTTTATAATGAAATAAATAATGGGTTATTTAATGGGAAAATTTCATATTTTATCAATTTTATCATTAATTTAAAGATTTAGGTAAATTGGGAGGAATTTGATTTTTTTTGGTTGAAAATTGATAATCATTAAAGGACACTATTAAAATAGATTGAATAATTTTGAATTCAACTAATTATAACTAATTATTTGGGTATCGATAATTTATTTAGTTAACATTATTAATTAAAACATCTTGTCAACAATATTTTATATAGATTTCATATAAGTAATGGATGATTGTTCTTGGATATATTAAGTTTTACCTAAAAGGTTACGCTGGATGAATTATTGTAATGAAGTTGGGGGTTTTATTAATTATGTACTATCTAATTTGAGAAATATTAGTGGAGATGATATTGGATGTCCATATAGAAAGTGTAAAAAAAGTTTCTCAATCTAGATGTTATTATGATGCATCTTCTACAAAAAAGGTTTATGAAAAAATACTTGTGTTGGTTTACTCACAGAAAACCATATGTTCCTTATGATACCATGCATGGCAAAAAAGATGATTGAGTCAACTTCTAGTTCTAGTAATGTGCATGAAGTTGTAGATAATAATAGTAATCATTATAGAAGTATGATTATAAATGCAATGAGAATGAATTAAGGTTATATAGGTGAATGTTTAATCGTAGATGAAGAACCAAATCCAAACATAGCTAGGTTTTATAAACTTTTGAAAGATTTTGATGAACCATTTTGGGATGAGTGCACAAATCACAGTAAATTATTGGTCGTTGCGCAAGTATCCATCATCAAGTCAGATCATGAGCTGATTGAGGATGGGTACGACAGAATCATCGAATATGTGAAAAGCATTTTACCTAAAGGGAATAGGCTAAAAGAGAAGTTTTATGATGTTGGATCCATGATGAAACCTTTTGTCCTGTGATACTAGAAAATTGACATGTGTCTAAACTTTTACATGTTTTACTAATTTGAAAATGCAGATTTGACCGAGTGAAAAACTTATAGGTATGCTCGGTATAAACCTAGAATTGGAAGGGGAATGACTCTTTTTGCACATAAAAAACTAATATACTTCCCAGTCACTCTTAAACTGCAAATATTATTTATGTCTTCAAAGATTATTGAGCACATGACATCATTTACATGATGCAGTAGATAGAGTCATGGTGCACCCTTCCAATGATAAAACTTGAAAGAAGTTTAATAAGGTGCATCCTTGATTTTTAATGGAATCATGAAATGTATGTTTTGGGTTATTTGTTGCATCATATTCTTTATTAGCCGGTGATACTCATGATTTACAACTTGTCACCAGGAATGTGTATGAGTAGAAAGTTCATATTTTTATCTACAATCATACTTGATCCTAATAGTCTATGTAGAAATATAGATGTTTGTCTTTGACTATTGATTGATGAGTTAACTAGTTATGGTCATTTAGGACTTTGACGTATGATGTCTCGAGGGAACAAAATTTTTAGATAAAAGCAGTTTTGATATGGATTATCAATGATTTTCCTGTGTATGAGATGGTTTCTGGTTAGAACATGAATGAAAAATTAGCATGTTCATACTATATGAAAAATAACAAGATCTTCACCTTAAAAATAGTGGTAAAACATCTTTTTTTTTATTGCCACCAGACTTCTTTTTTGTATTGTCTTTTTATTGAAACTCACATGTGAAATGAGGACCATCGAAAAGGGGTAAACAACTTATGGATAAACGAGCTTAGAAGTTTATGATAAGTTTAAATTTGATGACTTGTTTTTTTTATTAAAAAGCATATAACACCTGATTACAGAGGAGATATTGGAGTGATTCTTCGACCCATCCAGAACTCGATCTGAATTTATGGTTTGAGGCTTGATCATCTGGTAGATTTGATAGAAATCAAGTTTATGGTATCTTCAACACTGTGGATGAGGATATGTGGATGACTCATAGTGTATTAACCATTGGTTCCTCGCCATCAGGTTTGAGCCAATAATCTTTGGTTATCTAAGCAATTGTATGAGAACAAGTTAAAACTTAGACGACTCAAGTTAATGTTGAGATGACCTAACTTAGGTCTGAGACAACTAACCTGAGGGATAAAGTGAATGTCCTTGAGCAACTATTGTCAACCCTTAACGGTACATGTGGTCTACCTCGTTGCCCTCCTGGTTCTGGTGAAGATCCGTCTCCGCCTCCGCCTTTTTGATCTCAAGTTTCTGTCTATTAAATAAATTATATTCAATAATATTTTTAAATTACTAATAAAAATCTAGTTTTCTATTTTAGTTTTATTCTCTTTTTTTTAATTTTCCTTATTTTGTTTATTTTATTTTTTTTTAAAAAAATATTAAATACAATGTTGGCGGAATTACTAACAAACTTTGAATCACATATGGAATGATCGATGAAATAAGTCATTAAGAAAGTTCTAGAGAGTTGGAAAAAATTACAAAACTTTACCACTAACAATTACAGGTGCAATTATCAATGGACTAAGTTTATCAAAAAGTTCTAGAGAGTTAAATTTTTTTTTATAGAACTTGCCACTATTAGATGCAAATCTCTAATGGTTTAATTTCATCGATAATATGCTTATGATCATTGATGGAATTACCAATGGTTTATCCAGTCAGTAATATGCCATAATAATCGAAGGAATTACTGACAGAATGAATGCCGATATTTTTTTTATTTGATGCTTTTTTTTCATCTGTAAATTCATCGATAATTATATTACTGATTAAATATTTTCCAACAACAATTTGCCATTTGTAATTCTGTCGGTATATTTTTTACAATATAATCAATGTTTAAATATTGATAGATTATTCCATCAATGCTAAGCAATATTCTGGCAGTATCAAGTGTTGTGATTAGCTCGTCTACGAATGCATAGTGTTATTGTCCTAGAACAACTTGATAATTAATTTGGTTTTAGAATCATTCCCATCCTAGCTAATTAAACCAAGTGAAGTTCTACAATAACTATACATGTAATTGTAATAAAAGAAGTTGAGATTTTTTTATCCAACCAAAAAAAAAAGCTAAAATTATTAGTTGGTTTGGCTTTGCAACACATATATATATATATATATATATATATATATATATATATATATATATATAGAAACACACACTCCCTTTGAACTGGATTCAATCTATACAATTTGCAAATAGCAATTATGGCCGGCATTATTTATTTATTTATTTTCTGTTAGAAAGTTTTGAGGCCACCTATCACAGAAGCTGGAAGCTAAATCGACTAGTATTTGTAGTGTGACACCCCACAATTATATACTTGAAGACACAGGGGGGAGATATAGGAAGATACCTAATTTTAGGTCCAGTGAAAAACAAAATTAATAAGCATATAGATCACACTTTAGTGCGCTTACACTAAACTTGAATGACATTTCATTTCTAATAATCTACGAATACAAAATAAGTTCAAACTTTAATGATTTTATATGTTCCAAACTTTTTAATTATTTTTTCCCCTCTGCTGAATTCTTAACTAATTTAATCATGAAATAAAAGCATTAGTGTCATCCATGAGGGCATCTTTTTCACAACAATAGCCATTTGAAAAGCGACCTTAACTATCACATTTAGGTTGGCTTGCTTAAAACATCATCTCTCTCCCCCTTTCTCTGCACAGACAAACACACAAGTGCATGACACATTGACAATCTACGTGTCAACTATTGCATGCTGCTATAATTGGATCTTTTAAGCTCCCAAGTGTATCCAACATATCCCAGTTGCAGGGTTGACACGTCAAGAACCGAGTACATATCACATTTAAAATCAACTTTTGCTCCTTAATCTGGTGCTGGTATTGTTCATGCTCAACAAAGAGCCAAAAGTTGTTGGAAATTTGAATAAGCAACATCTTGCAACTTTTGATCTGATATAGTTTATAGGTATCGCTAATGAAGCCATCGACATGACAGATGTAATGTTGATGGTTTAATTTGTGTATTGATATTCTTCCTTGCAAGTTTTCTTTAATGGCATGCTATTATTTTTTCTATAGGTTAATTAAATTTAATGATTCCAACCATTTGCGAGGAATTGATTGAAATTGGATTGAATTAAGCAACATATTGGTAAGCACCAAAAGTAAATCTTAATTAATCCATCACTCAAGTAACCTTTCAGTAGAGCCTATAGCTGATGAGGCTAGATAACCCCTGCAGGGATGTAGGCTTCCTCTCACAGCTTATTTGGATTGATATTTGGTACAAATTGAGCTTAGAATGCTGATGATCCTGCAAGGTAAGTTCCATGGATCCTCTATAGCTAAGTTAGTGTGGGGATGATGGTCAAAAAGATTAAAAAAGCTTAAAGAAAATTGTGTGTAGTGTTGGAGAGTGCATTAGAAAAAAAAAGGTACAAGAAGATGAATAAGATTAGAATTGTTTACCTAAGGTTGGTGCCTATATATATTATTCATGAATCTTATCAATTTGCACATTGACAAAAGTAAAATATCAATCTTCCTGCCCTTTTTTATTAGATATTGGGGTAATAGCCGTGGATAGCTATTGAAATTAGGTGTTAAGGTTATGTATATTGTCCACTTGACAAGGACAACATTTAAATTTGTTTAGTTAATGTCAAGTGTCTTAGAATAGCTGAGTAAAAGGGGATTAGACGTGTGTGATGTGTGATAACTGGTACTATGCCAGTGGTTTTGTTAATTCCTATGTTATATATATATATATTGGGTTGGTCTTTCCCAGCTTTATTTATAGTATTGGTTTTCCCTATAAAATGAGTCCCCTGTTAGAATAAGGGATTTTCCTACAAATAAGTTGATGAAATCGTGAAAACTTCAAACTGGGTTAGGCTCGCCATTGTTCTTCGTATGTGTGTTATGAATTCTTAACACAACTTTTCACAATCCTTACAATTTCTGTTCTTTTTCCCAATCTAATCTGGTTGGTTGTTTTTTTTTTTTCAAAGCCAACGAATCATCTAAGGCTGCGTTTGTTTTCTGAAAAGTGATTTTCGAAAAACCATTTTCCAAACTTTCCTGTGTTTGTTTATCATTAAAAAAGTTGATTAACAGAAAACACTTTCCGGTCAACGAAAAACACTTTCTAGTCAGAAAAAAATTTGGCTTGGTTTTGAGGAAAATGTTTTCTTTTTATTTTGGGCGGAAAACACTTTCTGGAAGTTGTGAAAAATTTAGAAATGTCATATTATTTGCTCATTATATCAAATATAGTTCTCAAACTTTTTATTGCTATATATATTTTGTTTTGAATATTTGTTTTTCAATTTCATCCCTTAGAATTTATTTTTTATATTAATTTTGGTCCTTATTTTTATAATTGTTATTTGCTTTTCCCTTATCATTTTTTAATTGAAATTTTTTATCTATCAAATTTGATCCTCATTCTTTTGATTGTTACTTATTTTATTTGAAATAATTTATAAAATGTTAATTATTATTATTTTAATTTCTTCATCTTTCAATTTTTTTATTTTTTAGATTTGATTTATATTATTTTGATTATTATTTATTTTATTTGAGATAATTTATGAAATTATATTTTTTTTTTCAATTTCATTCTCATTCAACTTTTTAATTTGTAAGATTGTTTCTTATTATTTTAATAAACTTGAAAAAAATAAAACATTAATAAGTTATTTTCCAGCTCATTTTCCATGACATAACAAAACACTGGAAAGTGTTTTCCAACTTATTTTTCATTAAACTACCAAACATCGGAAAATAATTTACTTTTCCGGAATTCACTTTCTCGGAATTCACTTTCCAAAAGGAAACTACTTTCCAGCAAACAAACGGGGTCAATTGTTTGTTCTCTTTTTCTGCTCTGTTTCAACCCATTCAATAGATTGTCCTTGACGAGTTCATGTGCTTTAGACCTTTTTTTCTTTTTTCCCCTATGGCTTTTTAAATAAGCCTTATTAATTATTGTTGATCGAGAAGTTCTTGATTCAATCCCGTTTGGTGGCTTGTATGGATGCTTAAGTTTTTTCCTTTGATTCTTACTTGGCTTTTCCAGTTTTAACCCTTTTTCCATGTTTGCAAGGTTTGTTCTTCTTTCCTAGCTTTTGTCGTCTTCCTCTATCACCTCCTAAACTGTCGATGCAATTTCAGGTCTGATCCTTCCTTTTGCTCTTTTTTGTTTAAACTTATTCTTTATTTAGTTTTTCTATGAGCTCTTCCACTTTAGTTGCAACTGTACAACATTAGATTCTTTTTCCAGTGCCTTTTTTTCATCAGCAGATCACTTCAATGCTACTATCTTTCCCCGTCTAATTGATACTTCGCATTGCACTTTTCTTCTTTGATAACCCTTTTGTCCATACTATTCTGATTAGTATTTTTGCCATTCTTATCTTTCTTGCTTGCTTATATTTTCCCTGCTATCTCTTTGTTGTACTTATCTGCATCTATTTTTTCTTTCCCTTCGAGCCTTGCATTCTATCAACCTATAATTGTTTTGGTAGCAAGGGTTTGCCTTTGATAGGAATGGTTCAATACACTGAATAAGAACATGTCACAGTAAAATATAACATTATTTGATTGGAATTTTATAGGTTATCTAGACCGTTAAATGTTTTTACCATGAAATATGACAAATCTTAATAATATTTAGACTATTTATCCCTAGAAAGTTCATAATACTTAAGGTTTGTCTTATTTCTCATATTATAGCTCCAAATTGAAGGAAAATCAACTAATTATATTAAAGTTAGGGTTTTGCTAATTAGTATAGGTAGACTGTCATTAGATTATTTAAATTACTGTACTTAATGAATATTTAGTTCATCTTCATCTCGACATCCGTTCATTGAAGAGCTGAGCAACAAATGGATGGCAGCTATATCTGCACTTTTATGGACAATCACAAACTACATTGACCCCTTTAACTTCTTCAATACCTCTCTTCTACATTTGCACTTTTTGTTGTGTATATTTTTGTTAAGTATATGTCTTTGTGACTTAACTTGCTTGGGTATTTCTGCTATTAATTAACTGTCATTATTGTCATTTAACATCGAGATTGCATATTGTTTACAAAGTTAGGTTTTGGATGTTTTATATGTTAACAAATTAAAGTGTAAATAATTAATGGGAAAGAGAAAAAATTAATTAAAGTATTAGTTTTAGTCAATTACAGAGATAAAAATAAGAAGTTATAATTTGACGTGTTTCTTGAAAAAAAAAGTAGGAGATTGAAAAGAAATAATATTGGAGTTGGAAGAGTAAAACTTAGCTTCCAAAAACTCCACCTAGATAGGTGAAATTAATAGATGATCATAAGATTAACAATCCCATTCCCAAAACAAAAGAAACAAATAGATATTTTTATATAAATAGAAGAATAATTTTAGGTACTCTCTTATTGCTATCTAATAGTAAAGTATATATTGTGGTTAAATCATTGATGCATTTTGAAATACATTTATTTATTTATTTAGGTCACATAATTTTTTTTCTATAAAGACACTTTACATATATATCTTTTTCATAAACATTGATTAAATAAATTAAACGATTTAATTTGTATAGACCAAAATTTTGTATGGCAATGCAATAAAAGTTTAGTTACTTTATATGGTAATATAATATAAAAGTAAAAAGAGTATGCCTTGGTTAACTGCTATGTGTCTTTCTATACATATTTTGCATATGCAAATGATTTTTCAATGCAATGGAAGTATAGGCACATATGCAAAACATGATTTGTGAATGTGTATATGCATGATGCAATTGTTGATTTTGATCCAAGAGATTGTGAAGCAACAAAATAAACAACTAAATTTATACTAGTAGATAGTTATAAGCAGTTTCTAAAATAAAATATGATAATACATTGAAGATGGAGCCAAGTCTATATTGGTATGTGATGAAGTCGTGAAAATGGATTGGGTTTTCTATGGTTGATCCTTAGGCTGATGGAGTGAATGGGCTTAAAAAACTGGTTGATGAAGTGACAAGATGACTTCCATGAGACCTCTTACAAAAACAAGTTCTTTATCGGAACAAAAGACCCTTTGATGCTCAAGTTAATAAATATATGAGGAAATAAGTATGTTGAACAAGAGAATATTATGTGGAGCAAGAGAAAAATACGTTGAAAAGGAAGCAGAAGCAGGGGAAAACAATGTGGCTTTATGGCCTTGTGTGGTATGCTCTGCTATTCATAATGGATTTCTATATTGTTGAATGAACTTGTCATGTTTTTCATTTACTTGGTGACTCAAGTGTTTATAAACATGTCAGCTTACCTTGGAGAGAGTGGTCTAATAATGAAGAATTATTTCTTTTCCTCGCTAGTGTGTTGGTTGTTATGCCTTGTTATGTCATTGGTAAAAAGATTAACGCTCATGAGTGATTGGCAAGAGAGATAAGTGCTCTTTGAGAGACATATTGGTAAAAAGTAGAAAAACGAGTCTATTTTCCTGCATTTTGGTTTTGTATATTTTTATGGAATGTAGTTTGTTCAATATGTTTGCTTCTTGCCTTCCATTGTGAGGCTCTTTTTTTATTTTCACTTTGACAAACTTGTTTACCTTTGCGCGTCTCGGTAAGGCTTACCTTCAAACAAAACTGAAA
This sequence comes from Populus deltoides, assembly GCA_015852605.2. Taxonomy (NCBI): domain Eukaryota; kingdom Viridiplantae; phylum Streptophyta; class Magnoliopsida; order Malpighiales; family Salicaceae; genus Populus; species Populus deltoides. Next base: position 13,771,268 of record CM027571.2, on the reverse strand, counting down.
ACAGAACAAACTCCCAAGAAGACAAAGGCCTAGAATGGATTCGTCGAAAGCTCTCTTATCATTATCCCTCTCAGGAAATTATCTATATTCATATTATCCTATTGAAAATCAGTCAATAAAAGTAGAAAATGTAATAAAAATGTGTGCGTCAACCAATAAAAGTGTGGCATTGTATTGACTTTCTTGGAACTTGTCGCTTTACATTATGGCAGGGTTTCAAGAAACCCCACCACCCCTTTCTCCCTTCCTCCTACCCTTTCCAACCAAATAACTTTATTTTTAGGTCATTTACCTTTAATTACCTAACATGTTGATTTCCCCCTTTCAAGTTTTTCCAGTTTAACTACCAACTTTTTATACATAATTTGTTTCTTTTTCTCTACACTTTTTTGTTTACTCCTATTTACTTTTTGTTTTTTTAGCTTCTTTTATCTTTTCACTTTTAACATGTTTATTTTTCTTAGCCTTATTATCCCTTTCCTCTTCCCCTTTCTTTTAATTAACGTTTTTTTTTTCTAGTTTTGCAATTTTTTTTTTCATGCTTTCATTTTATTTAATGTTTTTTTCTTGCCAAGAATTGGATCTTTTTTTTCAAGTGCAAGCATGTCTAGTTCGCACAACTGTAATATTTGCTCTTTAATATTTTATGTCCTAAAATTGTTGTTTTTTAATCTAATAATATTTGTCAAACTACTCATTCCTTTTAGACACTAAATTGTTCTCTTCTATGAATTCTAAACTATTGTATTTACAAACTTTAAAGTTGTATTCTACTATAAAGCTGATGTAGGGTTAGGTTTGGAGTTAACTATTTTTTCTTTTTTTTGCATGCTTTTAGTGTTTGATCAGTTTTTTTTCTTTGTTGTCAATTTATAAACTAATTGTATAAACTTGATGATTTCTTTCTATGTTATTTCTAATATCTCTTCTTATCTTCCCATGTCTTTGTTATTTGTTCATGATTGAAGCATGCTCTTTTTTTTTTTTGTACTTTTTCATTTAAAGAGTGGCCAATTTTTGGCATGTCTTCTCCAATCACTACATATTTCTTATGCTTTAAGGATTGGCTATTTGTAACTTTTTTGTACTTTTATTTATGTGTTTTTATTTTTCCATCTTACAATTGTTTTTAGGAAAGTGTGTTGACTTTCTTTGTTTCATGATTTCTGCCTCTTTAACCTTTAAGCTAGATTAATCAATTTTAGGTCTCTGTTTTTTTCACTTACTTTTCCATCTTATTAGTTGTCTTGTCATATGTATTCTTTTTCTATTTTTTGCTCTTTTATTTTTACCAATTTATGTTAAGAATGCTCTTTGCTCAGTCATTACTAACAATTGTTGTTCTAGGGCCTTCATGTTAGGATTTAATTGTAGTTGCTTATGTTTTCTTGTTTTCTTTCTATTTTGTTTCTCTATCGTCCTTTTGTATACAACTACATTTATTGTTATTGCTTTGAATGTATTTTTTTAATATTTTTTTTATTATACTCTTTATTATGTTCTTCTTTCATCAAGGATGTCAATATCTTTTTGTATGATTCTAGAGGAAAAGAAATATAAATAGTTGTCAAAAAATTATATAAAAATAGGATGAGTGTTTCAAGTTCTTAAAATTTTATATTTAAATGTTCTCACAGTTGTAGTAAAAAGAGTTAATGAGTATGATATTTTTATCGACCTGATTTTCTGAGTAGTTACATACAAATAAGTGGTTGTATCTAGCATGTTGTCATGATGCTTTTGGATCATTTAAAATGTGCTAATGGTTTATGATGGGACTTGACTAAAATTTAAACGAAAGAGATTTTTAGTTCCATTTATAAAAAGATGTAATGTAATTGACATGTATTGCAAGATTTATAAGACAAGCTAAGTGCAGCCACCTAAAAGATTTTCTTACAAGTATTCTCTTCCCAGTTTTAGCTACTTCTTTTCTTAACTTTTTTTTCTATTTTCACTTAGTGTTTACTATTAGACTTTTATCTTTAGGTCTCTAGCCTAGAAGTTTACTATCACAACTTGCTTTTGTTATTGTTATCCATTTCCTTTATTTTCTCTTCCTTTTGTTTTCAACTAGCATTATTATTACTATTTGGTATTTATTATGGCTCTTTTATAGTTGTTTTTGCATTCCTTTGATTTGGTCATTAATCTTTATTTTTTTTAATTTGATACTCAAATTTATAATTTTTTGGTCTATATTTTCCTATTCCCTTCGAGTTGTATGATATCATGTGTAGGGGTGTCATGAATTGTTTCAAAGGTTAAATGAAATGTCAATTTTATATTTAAGAATTTATAGCGGTTGTAGAAAATCAAGATGGAGGAAAAAATTGATATTAAAAAAATAACAACCTTTTTTTTTCATTTTAAAAGGCACCTAAATCTACACTTTAATCCTTTTATTTATTTATTTTACATTTGATCCTTTGATTTTTAGATTTTTTGTTTAGGTCTCAAACTTTCTTTATTTTATGTTCTAGTCATTAGATCTTAAGAGAAAAGAGAAAACGTTGTTAGAAATTCTTAAACAGAGAGAAAGCTCTCGGGTGACCTGATTTTTATCCTCCATAACTCATTGAAGGTGATGTTAGAAAAGGTAATTTAAGGCTCATGAAGTTTTTTTAATTTGATTTTGAGTTTTTAAAACGATTAAAATGTGTTTTGTTATAAGAAATGAAGTTATAGAGGTTTATGAGATTTTTTAATGTTTTTAGATGAAAAAAGTGTTGGGATCTGGGTTTTGGGGTCTAAAAACTTGGACTTCAATGTTTTGATCACTAGAGCCACCTTCAATTAGCATAAAAAATGATAGAGAGATGACTCCTTGTCCACCTAATAAAAAAAAAAAGAGTTAGAGTAAACTCACGTCGTCCTTCCTCTAAGGTAAAAAAATAAAAACCAGGCTCAAACACGCTTAGGTTTTCATGTGGACTAGGCACATTGATCCAACTCATGCGTACTTGGCCTTTTCATTTTTTTTAAATATCTTTTCATATTTTATAAGTAGATTATTTTAATATTTATTTAAATGGTGTTTATGTAATAGATTATTTTTAAATGAATTTATTTGAATGATGTTTAATAATTATCTAATTATGTCATTATTTTTCACATAATATTTGCATTTTTTATGGTAATATTATCAATTGCTTTTTAAATAATTATATATGAACATGATATGCATACTTTTCTAAATGCATATTTGCATTTTTTTTATTTTTTTAATTAAAACTTGCCTTTAAGATTGTGTTAAGTTTATGTTTAAAAAACATAACTTATGGTAAAAAAAAACTAAGTAAAAAAAAAAAAAAACAAGAAGGAATGTAATAATATATAAGAGAAAGAGGTTTTAATTAAAGAGATATATTTTTTATACTTATTTCAAATAGTTAAAAGTTTTTTGGATATTGGTTTTAATTGCTTATAATTTCTCTGTAATAAACAACATAGCTAAAGAAAGATATATTTTTTGTATTAAAAAAAATATTGATAACAAAAGAAGAATTTATACTAACAATTATATTTATTCTACATAATTTAAATTATTACATTTTTGATGAAAATTCTTTTTTTTTTTTTCCGTATAATTGAATATAAAAATTTCAAAGAGCACCATATAAAAATTTCAAAGAGCACCACGTATTATGAGATTAAATACTTTTATGTGCATCTATCTTTTAGCTTTCCATTTTAATTTTTCATTAACATTGATATTTTTTTAAGATTTATTTGTTTATATAATTTTCACTTAAATATTTTATTAAATATATGCTTTAACTTTCTAATTCTCAATTAAAATATTTTCATGGTGTTAAAAAATACGATCTACTCATTCTTTTTAATTTTATGTTAAAAATTAACTTGGAATCGTACTTAATTGACCAAGCCAAATATCATAATCTTCCTGCAAACATCGATTCATCCAGGATCGAACCAATAGGTGCAAGCCCAAGTTTTGTACGTCGAGGGTGGACGACATGGTTAATTTGAATGTGCCTGCTAAAATTGACTGCAGATCATGAATCAAACTGAGGTTCCTTCTAAGAAAATAAAACTAAAGAAAAAGGTTAGCAGCTCCTTTTAGACGTATGCATGTTGATTTACTTGCATATACCTGGTAGCATCCTGCTGTATTATGTATTCGTTATGCATGGCTGCAAAACAAGGACCCTTTCAGTGACAGCAGCATGCATATGTCAATTACGGGCCGCTAATTAATATCCAAATTAATTCATGTCTGGTTAGCTACGTCAGAAAAAGTCTTAATTTCTTCATGAGGAAGCTGAACCACATTTCGTCCAAAGGGACATTAAGGCCAGTAATGTAGTTCTTGACGGAAACTTGCAGCCTAAAATAGGGGGTTTTGGGCTTGCAAAACTTTTTCCAGACAATGTTACACATCTTAGGACACGAGTGGCAGGAACAATGGAGGTATATGCAGGTATAGTTTGCATTTTTCTTAACAAATAAAATTTTAATTTGTCAAGTTATGTTGTTTTTAAAAATATTTTTTGAATTATGTTATTTTTTTTAATTTTTTTTTGCTATTTTGTTAAAATTCAAAAAAAATCTCAAAAGATAAAAAATAAAGTTATGTTCAAATTTATTTTTAACTCTGTATCTATTTATTTTTAATATGTTATACATAGAAAAGTTACTCGAATCTATTATCGTCAGATGTTTGGCGTTTTCAAATCCAAAAGAGAGTAGTTGATACAATTTATCAAAAAATATTTGTTCGCATGATTGCGTTCGTCTGCAATATGGGTTATTAATTAGTCTGGATATACTACTCTATATATGTTGACAGGCTTGCAGAAAGAATTATTCATGTGTGCCTTCCATGTCTTAAGAATTATTGGTTGCATTTCTCAATATCCCTTCTCTTAATTGGTAATTAAGCCTTCGTAATTTTTATATAAAAAAAAACATTTCAGTTTAAAAATTTAAATTATTAGATAAAATTTTATAATATAATTTATTTTATTTTTTAAGACGTCTCCATAAGTAAAAGCTTTTTAAACTTAAAACTTGTACAGGTTCACACTATCTAATGTTTAATTTTTATTAGATAAATGAGAATAATGAGATTCAAACTCGTGGTCACTTGGTCATTAAGACTTTGATACTATATCAAAGAACCAAACCAATTTAATCCAAAAACTTAAGTTGTTAGATAAAATTTCAAGATATAATGCATATTATTCTCTAAAACTTTATAATTATAAATTAACCCTGGATCAAATTATCCCAAATTAACGAAGATATTTCAAGCTTTTACAGTACTAAAATCCGGAATATGATGAAGCAAAAAGTTGTTGCAATATCCATGTATATGTGTGGCAGAATCAATTTTCATGTAATCAAGTACAGTAACAGCACAAATATTAGAGTATAACATGCGGAGATCTCCGACAGAAAACATGCGGATATTTCAAGCTTTTACAGTACTAAAATCCGGAATATGATGAAGCAAAAAGTTGTTGCAATATCCATGTATATGTGTGGCAGAATCAATTTTCATGTAATCAAGTACAGTAACAGCACAAATATTAGAGTATAACATGCGGAGATCTCCGACAGAAAACATAAGAGCATATATTGTATTGTAACAGGTATTGAAAAAAAGAAAGAAATATTCCATTTTCTTTAAAAGTACCAGGACAAAAAACAATACACTTAAGCAGAGGTTATGCAAGAAATGAATCTCAAAAAAAAAAAAAAAAAAGAGGTCTGTACTGTGGATTAAAGTAATTAATCAAGCTTTAAATAAAGAGGGGAAACAAGGAGTCTTGTTCCATGTTTTAAGATGAAACCCTAAGATTTCCCTGGCTTTTTCCTTGGTCTTTAAATTGCATCCACTTTCTATCACCAAGCAAATCTTTGTCACTCCACCCACCTCCATAAATTCTTGTGCAACCTCACCTCTACATCTTAAAACGGATGACAACAAGCTTATTGATTTATCATCTCCAACATAGGAAACCTTCAAAATCTTCGATGATACAACTGCTATGCCTGCTGGATGTGCCAAAAAGGCAGCCCGCCCTTCGGCTTTCTGGCACAGTTTTTCTAGCAAGGCCAACATCATCTCGCACACATGCCTCTCATTGTCCTCAGCTAGCAATTCTATCAGGATCGGAATGAGTCCTCCCTCAATAGCTTTCTCTTTATTCTTCCCATATGACAAAACCTCCATCAAAATAGCCAAGACTGTCAGGCTTCCATGTTTTGAAATTTGATCCTTCAATATCTCCGTGATGCTCTCAAAGAACTCAACTCTAAGACCTTCCTTGTAAATTCCATCAACCACTTCAAATATGGACTTCAGAAGAAGAGCAGCCTGAATTCTAATCTGTAGATTACTCAAATACTGTGTTATAATTAAACAAAGTGATTCGATTAACAGGCCATTTTCATTTTGTGAAACCATCTTTAATGTCTCATCGGATGGCCTTAAAAGACACAGAGAAGACACAGCTTCATTGACAATTTCTGGCGTGTCATTACCAGTAATCTGTGGAACCCCTGGTAACTCAGTTTTGACTACAAGAGATGCTACTAGAGAAAATAAGCTATCATCTCTGATGCAAGTAATCCTGCTACTATCACCACGATTCTCCTGGATTAATGACTTGATCTGTCTAAGAGATTTTACCTTCAAATGGGGTTGCTTAATCTCTTCAAGAAGGACTTTCATCAAGGCATCATGATTATCAGGCTCCGGCTCCACGAACTTTGTTGTTGATGATGATGCTTGCTGCAAGTGCCATGATTGGATCAAGCGAAGAAGATTAGAATTTGGAGTGAGACGGAAATCAGAAAGGGGTTGTTTTGTAACAGGACAAATGATTTTCTTATAAGAGAAAAGCCATTTCTGAATGCTCTCTCGGTCAAAGGTCATGCCTGTGGATATAGTAACAGGATCTTTCATGACCTGAAGAGATATTGGGCAGATAAAAAATGATGGCGCTTGATGCTCAAAACCATCCATTCTTTGAATTTCTTGTTCCTCTCTTTGCATACTAAGCTAGCTAAGATCAAGATTGAGGAACAAGGAGAGTATGTGCCAAAAATGATAGTAAATAGCAAGGAAGAGAGAGGGAGAGATGATTGATCAGTAAGTGGTCTGTGCACATCGTTGACATTTGAACAGTCAAAAGAAGGCGCTGCATACAAGTAGAGTGGAAAACATAAATTAAGGAAAAGGAGGACTGAGAGATTCCACAGGGACAAGATCACACAGCTCTAGTGCGCGTTCAATGGATCTCTATTGATCACAGGATCTATATCCTTTTTGATCGTGAGGAGCATTGACTATCTTCAATTACCATATAAGCTCGGGCTTCATTCTTGTCGTTGACATTTAATTACATGCATATAACTTGCAGATCAATTGCTTAACCCAAATGGAGACTATTGAATTCGTCTGCACATAAATGTTATCTTAACACAAGATGATGTCGACCAAACTGCTCTCCTCCAAACACTAGGATTATTTAAATTGTTTTTTTTTATTTAAGAAACATTTGCGAAATTTATTATTTTCTTGAAAACAGTTGATGTTTCTTTTTATTATTTCTTAACATTTAAAAAATAATATTTGATACTTATCTTCCAATTTAGTCTAATTGGATTTAGTTGACCAAAATACAAAATTCACTATAAGGGATGTTTCACGGCAAACACTAATTAATGGAGCCTCAAACTTAGCTATCAAATCCATAGTATATTTCAAATTCATGGTAAATTTGCAAAGCAAATAATATTCTACAAAAATAATTAATTTTTTTAATCTTGAACTCTAAACTATAACTAATCTATACATTTCTTTTTTCTTTTTTTCAAGCCAAAGAATTGTAAATTTTTTTTATTATTTTGCTTTCAAGATTGGAAGTTGGAACAATAAAAAGAGCTAGCACGCCATTCCATATAAATATAGGTGTCTTGTAAGTGACGATGTCCTCTCTCGTTAAGAAATTAATAAATTCAAAAATATATATAGAAAACATCTCTTGTCACGTGTCGGTATGATTTGTCGTGATATAATCTAGCAAAAGACGTGTTCGCAGTCCATTTATGATCTATTCAGGAAAGATTGACAATGTTTTACATTTATTTTACTATTGTATATTGATTTATTTTATTTTAATTTCTATTTAGTGGATGCATATAATCCTTTTATATGTGTTTTGGGTGCTCATTTGTGACCATTAAATCTACTTTTTATTTATTTTTTATTGATGAAATTCTCCTTCCATGCTACCTAGGGAATAAAGGATGCCCATAAGTATATTCTTGGCAAGCCTCTTTTTAGTCTTTCAACCATATATAATCTCTCAATTAAGCCTCCCAACTATAATTTTATCAATTGAATTCTCTGTTTACACACCTTTCCACAATCAGATTCATTTATTAAAATAATTAAAAAAAAATATTTAATAGTTGATAAACATTACACCTGCTAGCCTGATAAACATAAAAAAAGATTATATTTAAATATTTAATAGTTGAAATTTAGAATAACACCGCTTAAGAATAACAATCGTTAATTTTTTATAATGAAATTGAAAGGATGCTTTTTGTATCACGTTATCATAAGAAAGATTATAATGTCTTTTTTTTTTCAAAATAAAAGAAATAAAAAGAGAAAATAATTCATTTTTTAATATAATATATGTGCGTAGTTGTTTTGATAAAAACAATTTAAAATATATTGTACGTTTGGTATTTTCACTATCAAAGTTCATATCAGCTAGTCTGATGAAACACAAAAATTAAATAACACAATGTGTGTGTGGAGAGAGATAATAAAAACTAAAATAATAAATATAAAAATTCGTTTTCTAAATTTTGATTTAATAAAAACTATAAGTTAAAAACTCTTGCAAGAGTTAGAGAAAAAAGTTTAATAAATTATTGGATGTCATATATTTTTATTTTATAATTGTTAAATACTAGTGCAGTACTAAATCAAAAGAAATTGTATAAATTTTATAAATTCTTTCAATGTGATTTAATACTTTTGAATTTTGATATATATTATTGAAAAATAGTCTGGGATGGAATATCATAAATTATATCACTCACGCAGACAAAATACTAAAGTCTAAAATCAGAATTAACAAAAGAGTAGGAAGTGCAACAGAAGCAAATATATCACTGTTTTTTATAGTTTTGTTTTTAGACTTTAGTATTTTGATTCTTATACTAAAGGTAATCAAATAACTATTCTAGCCTATTAATTATTAATTAATTAAATTAAAAGGAAATCAAACATGACTTGGAAACCTTTAGAGCACTTTTTTATACATTTTTTTATACACTATAAAATTTTATAGGAGTGTTTGGATGAAAGTTTTGGATTGGTGGGGTATTCAATGTTGTTTACCGAGAACATTTGATTTGCTACTTCTGCAGTGGTCGGAAATGGTGCAAGGAAAATTTCAAAAATCAGCTTGGAGACTAATTTTCAATAGTACTACTTGGGGTATTTAGTTGTTAAGGAATAAAATTATTTTTTAGGAGGGAACTATAAGGTTGTTTGATTGTTTCTTCACAATTCTTCATCAGGTTGCTATTTGATTGCATATTCTGGATTCAAATTTCACTTATACAGGAAATGACCTCTTAAGATCTTCTAATGGCATTAAATTGTGGTGTAATAAGAAATCTTAGGTAGTCTCTTTGTTGTTTGCTGTAGTACATCAATTTTTTTTCTTTTTTTTTCTAAGTCTGTTTTTTTTCTTTTTTCTTTTTTCATATCCTTGTTTTTTACTTTGGCTATTGACTTTATGGCCTTTTCAATATGCTTTCGATGATTATCCAAAAAAAAAAGGAAATAAAACATATATAGTCTTCACTATATCAATAAATTATTGTAGTAGTAGACACAAAGAAAGGTAGATTACATAAATTTTTTTGAACTTTGGTTTTTTTTATTTTTTTTATTATTTTTACATGGAGTTAATTTGGGATATGATTTATTGATTTGTTTTGATTGGCTTTATATAAAATTCTTATTATTTTGAGAAAGAAATTAGGGCTTGATTGATGCTTAATTTAATGAAATAAAATTTTATTTTAATTTATTTAAAGCAATTGAAGATTTTAGGGATGAATTCAAACTTGCTATTTGAAGGATAGATTTAACAAAAAGGAGTTGTTGTCACGTGAAGAAGAACATCACACTTAGATGGCGCATGCAACGTCCACCGTCCTCTAGAAATGCCCTTCCTTTGTGTAGTTGGAATAGTCTGAGAGTGGCTCATGTTAGTGATGGAGCTCCGGTTTGGCTTCAATAAACCATTCATTTTTTTTCTCTCATTTTTTTTTCCTTTCATCGGTTTACATGCCTAACATTTTCTAAAATATCAAAATAAGATATTTAATTTTATCCTGATTTTTCTGGTTAATATTTTTAGCAACAATTTTTTAAAAAATTTATTATTTATTATTGAGTTAATAAGAAAGTAAGATTCATAATTTATTTATTTTTTGCATTCCATAGAATAATTCAAGTTTAATGATTTGGGTTAAATCAAGCTTTTTTTTGTTTTTTTAATTTTTTTTTCATCATTTAATATTAGGTTAGTTAGGAATTAAGTTTCGTAATTATTTTTCAATTTATTTTTTATGAGGTTATTTCATTCTCATGATCAATGTTGTAGGTTCTCCAAGTTTAATCAGGTTAACTTGAATTATTTTTTTAAAATTGATATTTTTTTAATTTTGTTTAATATATATTTTAAAAATATATTATCTAATACGTCACTATCTCAATATTTAAAAAAATATATCATTTAATGTGCATTATATTTTTAATTTAAAATTAAATTGTTTTTTATGCTGGAAAAAATAATGCTATTTTTATGTTTAAAAAAATTCATCTGATTTATGGTACATACGGGCCAAGAATATAATATTTACTAAAATTAAAGAAAACAACACCTTTAGCCTTTTAGACAAAGTCATTTAAATAAAAAAATAACACCATCAGTGTTTTACTATAAGGCTAAACTAACTGTGATGTAGCAAGACTCCTTACACTATGAGTTGTTACAACACAATGATTTATATATTTGTCTTTCATTGTTTATTTTTGGGGTAAGATGATCTTTTATAGGGAATTTATTTGTCATTATAAAATTAATTAAAGTTATAATGATATTTTAATATCATTTCATAGTTAAATGACAAATGCTTTTAAAAAGCCAAGAAAAATAAAAGGTTAAAAGAGGTTTTTGTGTCATTTTCTTAAAAAAAATAGTAAAATCACTTCCTCTTCAAGTTAAAATATTTAAAAAAGCCATCAAAGAAACTGTGGTCATTTCATAATGATTTTTTTTGTTATTTAAGAATTATGAGTAAATCAATCTTTTAATAAATAATAATAATAATAAAGCAAAAACCCCACCAATAGTAAAATCATTTCATTGCTCTTTAAACGACATGTGTGGCAGCCAAAATACCCCAACTCCCATGTTGTCAGAAGCGTACAGTGGTTAGGCAACTAATAGGACGGCGAGTGCAATGAAAATCACCACGGTTCGACAACAGTGGAGTTTTTTTTTTCCATGCCCTCTTTTTTTCTCTTCTCTTCTTGAAATATATGATGGGTCAGGAAAAATTCAGATTTTTCCTCTTATTTATTTTTTCTTTTAATTATGGTCCTACTTCTTTTGATTAATCTTTATTTGTTTTGGATTATTTTTGAATTTTTTTTCCTTTCAATTTCATCCCTTTTTATTTGGTTGTATTTAATTTTTATATCAAACATGATATTCATTCTTTTGATTGTTGTTTTTTTAATCATTTTCTTGATTTTTTTTCTTTTCAATTTTGTCTCTCAACATTTTATTTCATTTATTTTTTATTCAATTTTGGCCATCATTCTTTTAATTGTTTTTTTATCCTTCTCTTATTTTGTTTTTTCAATTCCATCCCTCAATATTTTATTTCATTTATTTTTTATCCAATTTTGGTTATCATTCTTTTGATTGCACTTTTTTTTATTCTTTTCTTTTCTTATTTTATTTTTCAATCTTGTCCATCATTATTTTCTTTCATTAGTTCTTATAGCATATTTGATCCTCATTTTTTTTATTGTTATTTGTTTTTTTTAATTTTTGATGATTTGTTCAAGATTTTTTTTGTTTTTTTATTTTATAAGGTCATCCTGGTCTGGTGACTCATGTTATTGATTTTGAAGATTAACTCGATTTAATTTTAGTATTTTTTTAATTTCATCATTTGATATTAAGTTATTAGCATTGAGCTTTCTGATTATTTTTTTTTTACTTTTCTTTCTATAGGGTTAACTCGTGTAACATTTCTAAATTTTTAAAATACAAATCAACATATTTATCATTATAAATGTGTTGAAAAAACAGGAATTTTTTTCTATTTCTATTAAAACTCCAGCAGAGTTTCCCCTAAAAATATCAGTACTAAGTTATTGATATCACAACAATCATACTTTGTAATTAGTACATCAAGAAATCCAATTATCCAGAACTTAATCCATCCACTTCACTTATCAAAATTTGAATACCTCTAATCCACTCAAACATTTAACAATCTCAATAAGAAAGCTTTTATAGAATATACACAAGTAATAGAATTTATTTGAGGTAAATTCATGTATTCACAATATATTATACAAAGAGAATTTCTAATTGTTGTTGCCTAATTTTTTTACCCTATTTTTTAATATGTTTTTTTTTTTAAAAAAAAAAGTAGCAGAAAAAAACCCCTAAAAAAATATGTTTTAGATGTATTTGCATCATTTTAGTGTCTTTTTCAAAGAATTTAAAATTAAAAAATCTACTTTTGACACATTTAATTTTTAACGTGCTTATTGAGTTGACACTGATGAATTGTTTTTTCAAAAATCAAAAATAAAAAAAAAATAAAAAAGGAAAAAATGCATTTTATATTTTAGTGGTTTAATTGTAATTGTGGAAGGGAGAAAATCAATTTTAAAATTGGAAACCCTCTTACTAAGCAACCAATTTTTTACTCAAATGGTCTACAATCAATATTGTTAATTTAATGATCCATATTTATTTTCTTTGCCTCCAGGTTATTCCTACAAAGCAATAAAAATCAAATGAGTGGTAGAGATTAATTCTTGAAATCCAATGGTTGATTTTGGTTTGCTTTGTCTTCAAGCCAAAGAAATTATAATATAAATTGAGTGTGTGCTACCAAGAAAGGGGAGAGAATTTTTTGGAGGGATGCCATAAAAAATAACCTAAAGGGAACCACTAAAAATAATAGACTAGAAAAAAAAAAGATCTTTTCTTTCACTAACACATAAAAAAAACCCTAAGCCCATTTTAATTTTAAACCATCAACCCCTCTAAAAACAAAGATTGAGCTACCCACTTATAGCCTTTCATTTATAGCATTAAATTCATCACTATATTCAACCTCTTGTCAACCACCACACATAAAAAAGAACACCCATAGCCTCCTTTCCATTGTTTCCTCCTTCTCCAAATGAAGATCATAAACAAACCTGACCACAGCTTCTCCTCCACGAATATAAGCAACCAACTACTACTATTTATCGTTGGCCCTGGTTCTCCCTCAAAGCTCCTCTAAAAAACAACTTTACCCCCTCTTGGTCAAACCACTACCAACAGCAAACCTAGCATCAAAACATAACCCCATCTACAACAAAACCTTCACTTGACCCCCCCTCTCTTTTTAGCCATGGTTAAAAATTCCATAGTTAGCAAATCAACATCTCTACCGATTCTTTTTTCTTCAACCTTTGCTTTTTATTCCAGCCACATAGCAACACCATCAGTCATTCCACGACACCACATAAGCACCATCAATAGCTTCCACCTAAACCACCAACAACAACAATAACTCTTCTTTCATCCAAGAACCAACTACCCCTTTCTCAATTGACTCGTCATCAACAAACCAACAACCTCCACCATCAACAATGAAGCCCAGTTCTAGTAGTACCCAAGCTTGATAGATATGTACAGAGAGTAAAAGAGAAGAGTAGATTTGTGGATTAAAAAAAAGATAAAAACAAATTGTTTGTGTTGATTCTTTTTTTTTTTTTTTTGCAGGTGTTGGTTCAGGCTCACTGCTAGCACAAGGAAAAAAAGGAGGAATCGCGATAGATCCACCCATCTATTTTGGTTTCACCTATGACAGCGTGTGATTTCAGGCGCTAACAGTGGTGGTGGCGTGTGGTCTGCATTTCCAAAAACTTTCAATATGCTTCCTAAGTTCCCAGCAATCTCTCCAACCTGTTTCCAACCTTTGGAATGACCATTTTACAAAAATTTTAAATTTTAATTTGTGTTTTAAATTATTGTTAAATTTTAAATTTTTGTGGTTTTCAAACATGTAATTATAGGATATATGAGTAAAAATATAGTTTTTTTATAAATAAAAAATGTGTGTGTGTTGCATTTCGTTTTGTGTTAAATAGATGGTAAAAAAAAGGAAAAGATAAAAAGATATAAAAAAAATTAATTAACCAAATGTTTTCCTTACATATGGTCAAATATCCTTAAAATTATTTGAGCATTTTTAAGAAAACAAAATCTAAAGTACTTTGGCATGATTTGTTTTTAAAGGTGTTGCATTGATTTTACAACAAGTTTTTAAAATTCTAAAGGATTTAGGCCTATATTTCAAAAATATCAAAAAATTATTTTTGGCAAAAAAATATTATTCACTTTTAATATAAAAATAAAAATAAAACCTATATGATATTAATATCTAAAATATTATTGTGAATAATACAAATCATTCACTCATAATATAAGAATAAAAAAACTATAAGGAATTTTATCTGAAATATTATTCGGAATGATGCGATAGCCACAAATTGAGGACATTTTATCGTTCTAGACCAAGTCCTTGACCTAGAAAACTAAGGTTTTTTCATTGTAGCAAACCCATCATAGTAAGTTGATAGAAACATCATCAGGCCACAACAAACAAAGAGAAAAAACAATGCATCTTGCCTCAGGTAAGGCGTACTAAGGGTGTTAATACATTCTCTTTACATAACTAGTCTCTTGCCTAGAATTTCTAAAAGACTAGTTAGAGTTTCTAGTAACCATAATACTAAGTGGCGACTCTATTATCAAACCAAAGACCATCCACAGAACATCACTTAAGAAGTGTTGTCATGACGTCGCACCATCGTGAGGAGGGTACAACACTAATACTTTATAAAATTTATAAGAAAATACAAATAACTAAATTACATGCTTCATTAATTCTAATTTTTATTTACATGCTAGTACTAATCCCAAAATTATATTACAAAAATAAGTTAACACTTCATGATTACATCATTCACATTCCCTAAACCAAAGATATATTAAACTAGTTATTGCTCCGTGTGAGGTTGTGATGTATCTGAAATTAGTAAAACATATAACATAAACGAAATTATAAAATTTAATCATGCAATTAAAATAAATAAATCATTCAATAATCCACTATAAGTAATTGAACACAAATTTATATATTTTTTCCTTTAAAACCTTTTTTTCCCTTTCTGAACTCTATCGAAAGGTCCATTAATAGTTTATTAAATTAATTTCACTCATGCCACAAAGGCCATCAAAGTAATTAATCAAATTATATATCTCGATCATGAGTCATGTTAACGCTACTAGCACCATTTAAGGTAACTAGTTAATTAAAAACTTGATCGTTAAACAAACTAACACCACTAGCCCACTCAAGGTAACTAGTCAAATACATTTCTTGATTATCAGATAAATTGACACCACTAACCCACCTAGAATAACTAGTGAAATATATTTTATGGTTGTCAGATAAACTAATAATACCCCTAGCACCTTTCGGTAAGCTAGTCATTTTCACTACTTTTACAATGCTTATTTCACAATTAATATTTACATGAAAAACACATTTTAAAAAATAAAGTTATATATCATTTGGAACTTGCACATAAAAAGTGGCAGAGGTGGATGGATCTCATAGCTTTTCTATATCAATATGAGCATCTTATTATATATGATTTAATCCATGTTGGAATCCCATTCGAATTCTCATTTCAAATTTAAATCTCAATTCAATGGTAAGGAAAACCCTAAGTTTTTCATGCATAAATATTTTTCTTTTTATTAATTTTACCATCCATTTACTTTTTCACTTCATGAATAGGGCATTACATATTTTCTATACCATTCAAATCCCTTCTTCCCCATTTATAAAAATTAGCCAAACTTTCCTTGTTAAAGAAACATGCATTTTCTTTCTAATGAGATCCCTTGCCCTTATCTAAACTCATCAATTTGCATATTTTAACAAGGTTTCCATATCAATTTAGTCCATCCAAAACATCTTTTTCTTTAACCCATTTTTGGCCAAAATAATCCATCCAAGGAAACACATTTTCATTTGTTAATTCCATTTCAATTCATCAATCCATAAAATCTATATCTCACAAATCAATTATATAACCATATTTTTGTGTAATAACTGATAAATAAATAAAATAACAGAAATGAATTAATTTTCTGATTGATGATTAATCAAGCAGCCAAGAACAAGAGAGGATTCCTTTTCTTTTTCTTGTAATTCTTAAGAATTATCACTACCATTTAATAACCATAACCATCAAAAATATTTTTTTATTATTATTGTTATCAAATCAAATAAAAATATCATTATCATAATTATCAATAACCAACCATACCACATTAAAAAAAAAACACCTTGTATATAGCAAGGTGTTAAAATAAGTCTTAAAAAAATATATTATTTTTAATATATTAAAAAATAATTTAAAATACAATCACTGTGTTACCAAACTGGTTGTAAATCATAAAAGTACTTGATAGAAACGAAAAAAAAAGACATTGAAAGAGACGGCGAGAGCGAAATGGCGAATTTGTATGTGACGGCGGTGCCAACGGCGGATCTGAACAGGAACACGAAGTGGTTCATGTATCCAGGGGTTTGGACCACTTACATATTAATATTATTCTTTTTTTGGCTCATTGTTCTTTCTATCTTTGGTTGCTCCCCTGGCATGGCCTGGACCATCGTCAATCTCTCTCACTTCGCTGTAAGTTTTCTTCCCTTTTTTTTAAAAAAAAAATATTTGATCGGGTAGGTTGGAATTTCTTGATTAGGGTTTGAAGAAAGAAAGCCTGCTGTTATTCTTATTTTAGGAGTTTCAAGGATTGCATGCATGTTTGGTTTTGGGGTTTAGTTTAGCTTGCTCAATTTATCAAATTTCTTTAGCTGCATCGTATCTTTTGATTAAGTGAAATTATTAGATTATGTTTATCATCAAATGACTAGCCTTAGAATTAGTGTTTTCGGTTTCAAATGCTAAAGTGGGCACCTTTGTTCTTCACTTGTTTGTTACAAGCAGATTCCTGGGCGAACTTGGTCTCTCTGTTTCGTTCCTTACAATGAACAGAAGAGTTTCACTGCCAATACACTCATTGATTTGGTTGAAAGTTTGGAATGGATAACTTTGTATGAAGTTTTCGTGGAGTTGTTTTTTGAAGGATTTTGGTCTTAAAAGATTACCACAAGCTAACATCATGAAAGAATGCTAAAAACCTAAATAAATAAGTTTTCCAGGTAAATAGAGGATTGATCGGAGTGTCTCACTAAACTTGGAAGGATTTGGTAGAATGGCTGTGCACTCTTCACAGACATATTACCCTCCTCCCTTGAACCTGAATCCACCCTGCGTACAAGTAGAATTTGGTTCTAGGTCCTTTAGTACGAGTAGTATGAATCAATTACAAAGTGACCTCAAGAAACTTCATCAGCTATGCTAACAAGACATGAGCATTAGGGTACGTGGAATAATCAGACATTCTTAAAACCTGTGAGGCTATATGTTTTGAACTGTCAGCCTTTTCTGGTTTTCTTCTAAGCTTGGTTACTGAATGATGTAGGAAACACACGTGTTACTCAATATTCATTTCCTCCATGAGGCTACTACTTGACTCGGGATTATGACATTAATAGGTTGTGGATATGCAATGGATTTACCACCTATGATGGGCTTTTTACCTTGGTGTAACCACAAGAGAACAGCTTCATTTTTTTTTCCTTTAGAACCAGTTTCTCACGATGATTATATATTAAATGGAAAGTTTGCAAACAAGTGGTATAAGCTTTTGGATTATTTTTCTTGATTCCTTGCATTTCACATCAAGGTACAGGAGGAGATTATGATCTATTGAACTAAGTTTGTGAGCTCTGTCATGTGGGGATTAGATTGATTTGTAACTATGCTGATATTTTGATCCTCTGCACGCTATCTGTTGAATCCTAATCATATGACCCTGTTTAGTTGTTAGGTAACTTGTGTTAATATTTAATGCAGCCTCAGTTAGAAGAAAATTTTTGTATATCCTTTTTTTTTGTGGATTGTTACTATTTTCCCTCATTACGAACTGTTTGGTATAGGGTGTGTTCACTGCAGATTTGAAAATAATAAAAAAAATGTCATTGGGGTATGCGTGTATTGTTTGAATAGAAACAGTAGGTAAATAGTGTATAATTGAGTTGAATGAATGCTTTTGTGGCTGTTAGCAGTAGCAGAGTAGGAACTTTTAACAAGTATCATTTTTCTTTTTCTTTGCATTACAAATGGCTTAACGCTGGCCTGTTTTCTACCACCTGTTCAACTGTTGCATGAATCATCATTCACTATTATGACAAGTTCTATGTTCATTTCAGTGCTCTATCTGTCTTCATTTCCAGTCGCAGCTTAGCTGCTCCATTTTTTGTTGAACAATGATTGATTAGAATGCTTCGCTCTTCAGATCACTTATCACTTTTTCCACTGGAAGAAAGGAACCCCATTTGCTGAAGACCAGGGGGATCTATAATCGGCTGACCTGGTGGGAACAGATAGATAAAGGGAAGCAGCTTACACGCAACAGAAAGTTTCTAACTGTTGTACCCGCAGTGCTGTAAGTTTTCTGAAAGAAATTTTGTATGTGTAAGGATGCATGTGTGCACGCATACTGACATGCTCCCTATTTCCTCACCTAAAAAAATTTGTTGGTTGATTGGTCCATAGCTAAATGCATGTTAAGCAAAATTTTCTTGCTTGCTTTATGCTCCTCGTCAATCTTGTTGTTTATAATATATGCACAGAATGATTGAATTGTGTATATATATGTGGAACTCATTGCCATGAAGCTTGGAAACCTCTCTCATTTGTGTGTGGATGCGGTGTTCGTACCTGTCCTTTTCTGGGCCTTCTGCTGCTTCTCTTTTTTTTGGATTACAGTGAATACTTTTGCCCCTGTTTTTCACTGTCCATGAGATGTAATTATGTTTTTGGGAAGACATGAGCAAATTAAGATCTCATTAATTACCTTTCCATGATAGACTATGCACTTTGAATCCTGTCAAAGCTTGAACTTTTTGATGCCTAATGTTGATAGCAATGGAGTACAATTTGGGTTAAGTTGGAAGCAATCACCGAAAGCGAATAATCTAATATTGTAAGAATTCATTGTGCTCTTTAGTGAGATGCCGGTCTTTCCTGGGTTGCCTACTTAAATTGATTTGGAGAAGCATGATGCATCTCACATGGGTTAGCATATTGGTTACTGGAGTTACGCAGCTTCCATGGGCCAATTAAAATCTGCTTGAATTGGTGGGCTCCTAGGTTCAGGCTAGATTTTTATAATTCTAGTTCCATAGAGCAATGCGATGTTTCTGTCTTCAAGTTGCCTAAATGATGGGAAAAATTCTAGTTGTGTGTGTCTAAACCAGAGCACCAGGTAGCTGTTTAACCTTTTCCATGCACAGTAGCTGTGTTCTAGACAGTAGTGACTCAGCACTAAGTTTTCCCTTTACATGTATTTGTAATAGAACACACTTGCGTTAGCAAGCCCTTTGTGTTTCATTTCATGCATTGGTTGGCCATTCAAGCTACACATTCTTTTACACTGATCTTAAATTTACTTTGATGTTGTTTTCCCATGCTTGAAATTGAGATTATACTTCCATTTGCTGTCTCTGGCAGATACTTGATAGCCTCACACACCACTGACTATCAACATCCAATGCTCATTTTCAACACTCTTGCTGTGATGGTGCTTGTTGTTGCCAAGTTCCCGAATATGCACAAGGTTCGGATCTTTGGAATAAATGCAGACAAGTAAGTTGGGCGTGTGTTAAAAGAGTGGTCGTTTTTCGTGTTTAAAAGCCTCCAATCCTTCTGCAGTTCTGCATAAAGGTTATCATATCTTTGAATAGAAGTCGGAACTTGAAGGATATTTGAATATGTGTAACGTTCTTGCACTGACTACTGTTTACAACCTGTTCCTCAAGTGAAGGATAAAGGTATCGAGTTAGAAAAGGATGTCTGTCGAGCTAATCTCTGTACAGTTGAGAAATGTCGTGTATCTACACAGCTGTTATCAGCGTATGGCGCATTTTCACCGCACTGTAACTTTGGTTAAATTAAATTAAATTAAATTACTTTTACTTTTAATTTTTAACCTGAATTATTATTATTATTATTATTATTTAACCCAAACTTAACGTTGTGCGTGTTTAGTATCCAAAAAAACTTAGTGCAAAATGAAACTGAATCTCCAGTCACTGCCATTTCAAATTCGTAACTTTTTTCTCACAGGAAGACTAAAAAAAAGTTGTCTGAAAGTTTCAAATTCATACCCACAACGGAGAGTGGTCAACGAAACTAGTTAAAAAAAACTAAATCTTTTGGGTGTTTCGTTATAGCTATAGCTATGTCCATACTTAAACATTTCATTATTGATTTTAATAGTGGATTATTTTTTTTGTTTTGGTTACTGAACTTTTGTTTATTCGATTGCATCCTTACATTTCTGTTTGTGGTGTTTTGGGGTTGATTGTTTTTTCTCTTTGAATGTTCTTGAGGTATGGTTTGAATTTGTAGTATAAAGAAGATTAAGAGAAAAAAAAGACTTGTGAACTAGAAAAAAAAAAATAACGACGTTTATTTCAAATGTGTGAAAGGGTATGTTCCCTCTACGTATTATTTATTAACTCCAATTTTTAGACAGTTTAATTTTAGCATTTTAAGTTTTGATTCAAAATTATATTTTATTCACGTTTCAATTTTTAAGTTTTAAAAAAATAAAGTTGTTGAAAAAAAAAAGAATAATCAGTTGGTTACATTTTAATAAAAAAAAAAAATATTGATGTAGTGTCGTTGAGATTTTTTTATAGTTCATATGGTCAGAAAAAGTACATTAGAACATTTATTCTTTTAATTAATTTGGGTTATTTTTGTGGTTTTTTTTTCTATAAATTAAAGGATGGTTTAAGGTTAGAAATTGGTTTCTTAAGCTTTCTTTGGTGTTTCTTAATTGTTTTCATGTGAAAAAAGGGGTCAAATAAGTCGGAACTGAACTTTTCGACTACGTTAGGTGGCAGGAATATGCACTGGCAAACCATGCATCATTTGCTTTACTTGCAGACCATGCAGGCTTGATTTGCAAGCCCGCGCGCGCCTCATCTTTGTTTTATTTTTTTGCCACTCATGCTGGCCTCCTAGTTACAGGCGATTAAGCATTTTTTAAACAACCTTTTTATTTTTTTCTTAATTTTTATCAAAGTAATTGAAATTATATTTAGGATGTTATTTCATTAAATACTATTTAATTATAATTTTTTTTTCTTCAAATAAGGTTATAGCATTTTTTTTTTCACTTTTTTTTTGTCGTCCTTCATGATTATTCTTTTTCCTTAAAGTTAGTCAAAACTCATTATAATAAAAAAAAATTATATTTGGGATTTTATTCCATTAAATACTATTAAATTTGATTTTTTTTCAGATGAGATTATAATAATTTTTTTTTAATAATATTAGCAATTAATTTATTGATTATTATATATGAACCTACCATACATGTCTTTTTTTAAGTTTGTGATCATGAGTACTCAATGAAATGAAGTTTATATATTTTTATTATAAATTCTTAAAATAATTTTCTCAAATTAATCATTTTTTTCTTTTGATTATATACAAAATAGTGAGACACATTTTTTTATTAAAATTTTTTTTAATATCATTTCAAATTTTTTTATTTAAAAAATGATGTTTATAATAAAAAAATATTTTCATTAAAAAAATACATATATTTTTATTTTATTTTATTAAATCCATGTATTAACTTTTCAATTCATAATTAGATTTTTATATGATGCTAAAAAATGTGTTATCAACACCTAGTAGGTTGGCTAGTTACTACTTTGAGTGCTTATATTTTGATTTTTGGCATGTAGCTTAAATGCTTACAAACTTGTTATAAGAAGCTCTAAAACTCTTGGTGCTTTCACTATAGTAATCAATAATGATTTTCTTACAAGTTAGTTCTAGAACTTTATCTCTTCATTTGCATCCTTTTTATGCTCAAATCATGACTAATTTATCAAGAATTGTTAAAAAAAAGTAGGACCAAAGTGTAAAACAATGAAAAAAGGGTGGCATTTTAAAAAATAGGGGGGAAACTCACTTTAGTCCATTTTTTAAATTATAAATTTTTGGTCCCTTATTATTTCAAATTTTCAATTGCGATACATAATTTTGTTTTTTTATTTTTCAATCTATGGCTTAAGAGAGGAAAAAGAAAATCACTAGATTCTGGTGGTAGAGAGTTTTGTTTGACATCAATCTAGTTCATGAAAAAGGTCAATATTGTTATCAATGAGTTCTATTTGTGTTGGAAAAAAAAATTATCTGACCAATAATGAAGTGAGTCTAATAGAAGCGTTAATTTTTTTTCATTTATTGACACAAATGTTTCTTGATTTATTTAATTAAATGAATATATTTAAGCTTTTCAATTTATGATTAGGATTTTTTTTTGTCAAAAAACACGTTGGAAAAGCCTTCATATTCATTATTGTTTTTTGCATAAAAAAGTTATTCGACTTGTGGGGAAACACTAGTCAAATAGCTAGTTGCTAACTATATTATGTTAATAAGGTAGATTTTGGTTATTGTCCTACGACAATAAAGACGAAGACAATGGAAATATAAACATGCTCGTTCAAAAATATAGAAACATAAAAATAAATATATCTCTAGACAATGTTGGAGTAAATTTCTATATTTTCAAACTAGAATACAAAGAAGTGGCATGTCTCAAGAGACAATATCTATTATTTTCTATTCCTAATATATTCTTGTTAAAAAATATTAATACCAAAATTGTTGAACTAAGACTTGTAGGTATAAATGTAGTTATTATCATAGTTTAAAAACTCAACTAAGAGCAAGATCCGAGTCATGGGTTGAGAGAGTCAATCTGGGTTGATCTGAGTCAACTTAAGTTGACTCAAATTATATATATTATTAAAAAAAACATTGTTTTAACCCAAAATGTTTTTTTTTAAATCAATTGGTTTTTTACCTGGGTTTACCATAGGTCAACCAGATCATGGGTTGACCCAGGTTTTTTTTATCATATCATGTTCGATTAAATTTTTTTTTTCTTAAACTCGAATCGGTGTATTGGGCCTTGGGTTGATGCTAGTCTTGGTTTTATATCTAAAGTTATTATATAATTATTAATTTTAACATTTGATATAAATTAAAGTTAAAAAAATTAAATATATAAGTTTAAAGTAATTAAAAATAAAATAATTTTTATTTATTTTTTTTTATGTTTTATTTACTATCAATTAAACAAGATATAAAACAAATTACTATATCTTCAACACCACGAACAAATACATTTATGTCATCATCTTGTATAATGTCTTGTATCGTTTAACCTCACCGTTTCTCTATATCATATATTTGAGGAAAGTAAACAAATGTTACCTCAGTGAACTCTTATGTTAAGTCAGGTTTCTACATGCAGATTAGATCATTGAAACAAATGAGAGTGATGTTGGCCATTATCTGTCCGCATCCTATGGTGCAGCTAGGAAAGTGCTTAGTTTGGTGGTTCCTTGAGCTTTTCTATTCGGTATATGTGATGTGGGGCATGGTTAATTTCCAGACCTTTCACTCCCACATGCATCCTCTCCAAAGTATATGATAATTAGATGAGAAAGCTGGCTGCCTAACTTTGTGGTCGCTTTAGCAGTCGCGGGGAATCTTTAAATATGTAAATATTAATTGAGGGCGACTGGAAACAAAGCTAGATTGGCCCCTCTAAATTTCTTGGGTTTCTTTTTCCATGAATCAATTCATATGCCAATATACTGTAAAATTGGCGTCAATCGTTTTCCCTTAGCTGGAACTACCCAGCCCAGGTCCTCTAGCAACCGATTTCCATTCCTTTTCACAGCCCAAACGACGACAAATTAAATCGTTTTCGAAACGTAGCTGAGGGACCAACAGACGTGGTTGACGGGGACATAAGGCAGTTCGATGGCTTTTCGCAAGTCACAACTGTGGTCAGAACCGAGTGCTGTGCAGGTTAGAGCTCTTGTTACGCGATCTATTAATTGTAGACGCTACTGGCTGCTTATAGTGGTAGCATACATTAAGGTTGAAGTGGATGGCTAAGACGTTAGGGAGACATGTTTCTTTCCTGAGCCTCCAAATTTTATGTAGGAGAGGCTATGAAATGGAAGGATTTCTGTTGTATTGGTGATTATAAAGAGACTGGAAATTAGGTTAGTTTGTCTCTCTCTGTGCTTTTACGGCCTTCGGCCCTTTTTTGTTACCTAAGAAAGAAAAAAAAAAGGCGGATCTCAGCTTTTCTGCAAGGCCTAAAAAAGCTAGAGCCCTCGTGATGATTTTGGCGTTTGCCGAGCCCTGCATCATTTCAGGGGTCTAGTTCGACACCACTGTAGTGTATTGCATTTACAAAAAAGAAAACGAGATATAAAAATTTCAGGTGTGCGTCCCAATACATACTATTCGTTGACGCAGGAGATTCCTTTCATGGGGGGGCGCGGGGGTGGATTAAGACAAGAGGAAGCGAACTGCAAATTTAGTACTAACGGTGGATTGATTTTTTATGCAAGTATCCAACCTGCAATTCATCTATTTGAGTTGAGGTGCTTGTTTTTATTTTTTATTTTTTATTTTTTTTCTCATCTGTCTTCGTATCAAGAACCTGTTTGGCAACATGTTGCACTACAGGTGAAACATGTGTTTCAGATATAAAATATAAAATAAAAACATAA
Organism: Populus deltoides; assembly: GCA_015852605.2. Lineage (NCBI taxonomy): Eukaryota > Viridiplantae > Streptophyta > Magnoliopsida > Malpighiales > Salicaceae > Populus > Populus deltoides. The sequence goes on along the minus strand of CM027571.2, from coordinate 13,746,122 downwards.
AAGAATAAAAATATTTTTTAATGCAAAATATATACAGGTTACATATATAGCAGGTGTACTACGTACAGGGCCTAATTTACATAGCAAACAAATGTGGATTCATATTGAAAAATGTGAAAATGAATGTAATCAAGAAAATAATAGATTAATATCTTAACTACATTTAACCTTTTTACAGAAAAGGTAAATTGAATGTATCATCATCAAGAAGAAGAAGCCAAGTCGTCTTCCCTAATCTCATTTTATTATCATTTGTGTATATATATTAATTAAATCTCATATTTTTGGATGAACATAATTATCTTCTTTTCTAAGGCTTTGGAGGGTTTTTTTATTATTATTCTAGTGCTTCCACATAGTATAGTATTTTATTTTTTATTTGATATTTTTATTTTATTAGAATTCTTAACTATTTTGAGACAATTATTGGGTTTTTAAAATGATTTTGGTGCCGCCACATATTATGACATGTCATTTTTAATTCTTATTATGTATTTTTTTTATTTTTTAATTTCTCTAATTTATATTTAGGATTAATTTCTATTGAAATCTTTAAGAATTATAATACATCATGATGGGTAATCGGATAGTTGTTTTAACACATCCCAACATCATGGATGAACATTTTAGCACCATCAACATGAATTAAACACCATTACCTTGGTTGTGAATTTCAATCGGTGTTGATTTGGCTTTTAAAGGGGTGTACTAAAATGGTCTTTTATATCCATTGTAAATTCTTATTTTATCAACATTTTATTTTGTTTTCAATTTTTTTTTTACAATGTTAATTAAATATTCATTTTCTCATTATTTTTCCAATCTCAACCCACATGTGCATGGGATAACAATCATCACTTTTCTAACGTCAGGCATGAAGAATACTGCATTGAAAAATAAAAGTCGAGGTACTCAAATAAATAATATTGAATTTGAGATACTCAAATAAAAATTAAATAAAAGATTGGGTACTAAATAATTCGTTTTCTCTTTTTCCAATTCATGTCAATATTTTTGGCATGGAAAGAGATGATGGCCATGTCACCAATGTATTCGATCGTGGAACATTAGGAAAATTAAAGTGAGCAACTTGAATAGGTTGATTGGAGGTTGGGTACTTAAAATAGAACATTAATCAAAGATAGTATACCAAATTTGCATTTTTGTCAAAGTAGATTGATGTGTAATAGAATTAGGGTGCGTGGTTTCTGTTTTTTGAATGTGTTCATGTCATCAATGAAGCAAGAGTACCAAAGAGCGATATTGACCGATAAAAAGAAATATGGTGGAACAAATTTCACGATTAGAAAATTAGAAAATATTTGATGTTGTTTATCGATGAAAATGACAAAGAAAAACTTAAAAAAAAAACTAAAATACAAATAGAAAATATTTGTTGTTGTTTACTGATGAAAATGACAAAAAAAATTAAATTGATAATTTTCAATTAAAAAATTGAATATATATATAAATATATATATATATATATATATATATAAAAAAATCATCAACATTGCTTACGTATCTAAGTATATGATATAATTACCGATGAAAATTTTATTGATGATTTTAAAATTCAACAGTTTCTCTCCTCTTCCTATTTATTCTTTATTTTATCTTAGGGATCTTTATTTTATCTTAGGGATCTTTATTTTTTGATATCCCCTCCTTGTAAATTTGGTGCTGACAAAACCTTTTATCTTCCCGTCTCTGGTTTGATTTCTTGTTCAATAACTTTAGGTTTGATTTTAGTAGTATTAGTTTATGTAAGTGTTAATTTTACGGGATTTTAGTTTCTGAAAAAAATTGTACCTTATTCTTTATTTCTTAACAATCATGAATTTGGGTTTGATCCCACTGTTTAATTAATGCATCATGTCTTTATATTGAATTGAATTCGGTTGGGGTCAAAGGTTACTTGCCCCCCTCCATAGGACTTCATGAACGAGACCCAACTACCTAGCTCCCATGTTTTTTTCTAATTTGTGCAGAATTTGTGCCTTCTATGATGGGGGAGCAGAGTATATAAAGGAGATAAATATCCATTATCAATTTTTTAAAGGATGATAGTTATTCTCATTGACAAAGAATGGAACATTTTAGGAATTTAGGGCTACTGTTTTTTTCAAGAAGAATATCAAAATAATTTATGGTTCCAGAAGAAATGCTTGGTTTTGTTAATTAGTCTTGCTGAAAAAACTTTATAGTGATAAGCTAATGTTGGTTCATCTTGTATGGATTATAATTTGTATTAAAGCAAGAATTTGCATGATCTCTTTATGCTTTATAATTTGGTTTATCTTTGAATTGTGTTCATTGTTTTCTTTTAGGTACCATGTATATAAGAAGAAACAAGTCTAAGTCCAAAAAAAATGTTACCGCTTCATCAAGTAGTAGTGTTAATGATTGTGTCGTAAATCTTGGTGATGATAATGAAGAGATCTAATGTAAAAGTTATAAACCAAGACTCGACCATTAAGAACAATAAAGCATGCATCCTTTTTTTGATAGAACCCATTTCAAGCAAAAATATAACAAAATGAAAGGGCGACTTGTTTATATAATTAATGTTTTATGTCATTATATTATTTATTTGTTTTGAGTTATTTTAAGTTTTATAATAACATGAAATTGACTTGCTTAAATTGATTTTTAGATGAACCAATATTAAAGTTACTCATTCCATAACATCTACAATGAAGTGGTCATTTAAAAAACCATTGTTTCAATGGAGTTAACTTCATCACCATCCTGAATGAATGTATATGATAGATACTTGGTGAAGAAAGTTTAAGGTTAGATAAATAATCTCTAATTCGAGTTACTAGTATTTTAAAATTTTAAAAACTAATTAATGCATGTATGAAATCAATTAAGAAAATATTTTGATAGGACGAGAGCAACAAGGCTCTTCTCAGGAGAGTGTGAGGAAATCACAATGCAACTAAATAAATTAAATCAATTAATGTGATTTTTGGTACAATGCCCACAAACAAGCAATTAGAATGGCTGGCTCAAATGACATAGATAAATGCAAAAGCTATAAACCAAGGTGTTGTCACAAAGAGTAATTGGGAAATGTATTAAAAATTTATGGCTTCATAAAATTTTACAAACACTCACGATCTTGTACATAAAATAAAAATAAAAAAAACACATGGTTCGATGAGTAAGCACACCGAATGAGTGATTCCATTTATCAACCATGTAAAGCTCCTAGTAACAGCTTGTTATATGTTTTTTTTTCCTTTGAAGTTTTAATTATGTGTTTATTTGTGATACTTTTAAAAACTATTTACTTTGCAAGAAAAACAACTTGAGTGAGAATAGACTATAATAAAGTTATATGAGGAAACTTATATAAAGAAGGGGGATGTCAATATATGAGGAAATTTAATTCTTATGTGTTCATTGTAAGTTTTTCTTATATAATTACTATTGGTTTAATATTATTTATTTGCATCATTAATCTAAAATATCCTTACCTAATTTAGGAATTTGGCTTCTTTTTTTTTTTAGTTTTGTAGAAGACATATAACACTAGCATGGTTGTGAAATTTAGCGAATATACTTCCACCCATTCTTCTTATGATCCTCAAATGTTGTTAGAGGCTGCTGCAAGTAATGAACCCTATAAGAATTAAATTTATGATTTTTCTATGGTATCAGCCCGAGAACTGAGGACAGACGACACTATTTTAACTGTAATCACACCACATTCCAACCCAAGTTATACATTGAAGGACTTTGATGAGATTGTTCATAAAGGGCCAAGGAACAACTTTCTATTAAGATGTTGAATATGAGAACAAAAATTAGAGCTAAACTCCAATGAGAAAATAGAATTTTTTAGGCTCAAATAAATGTAGTTATGGGTATATATACCTTTTTTCTTTTTGTCTTAGATCTTATGGTTCATGATATTTTTTTTCACTTTCATCTCCACCTTTTTAAGAATTTGAATGTTGTTTATATCTATATTTGTTTAAAAATATTTGTGTATGGATGAAATTTTATTTATCTCATTGTTGTGCTCTATTTAAATGAATTATGAAATTTATATATGTAATGTTTTGGAGATGTGTTTTGTTATGATTGTGGTTTATTATAAACTATCTAATTGTTGTAGTTGGGATCATAAGAAAAAAAAAATTATCAAAAATGCTGATGGAATTGTATTGGTGTTTTTGTTGGTATTTCATATAAAATTTCATATACATTCTGAAATGTTTTATAAACCTTACATAATGGATAGCAATTTACTGACAGAAACAGATAAAAAAATTTATTAGGAATATAAACGGTGATGAAATTGCCGACAACATATTCTATCAGTAATTTTGTTGAAATTGAAAAATGAGGATTGAATGGCCGATAGATTGAAAGCCCGATGAGATACTTTTCGACAATGGTGTTCCGTTATCGATTCCTTCAACATTTCTCAATGCTGACAAAATTTTCACTATACAAGGATGAAATACTCTGTCATATTTTTAAATTTTGCGGTAGTGATTACTTAGGATAATCCTATTTATGGTCCTAGTACTAAGCAGTCAGTACTCTAATCAATGGAGGAGTATGATTAGGCACTTCGATAAAAGAGAGGCGTCTAGCTAGCACCTAGCATGGGGTCTGTGATCGGGAAGAAACAGACCGGCAAGACTTTATTTCCTCCAAAATGACATTCAAGTGATATGCACAACAACATAAAAAAAGAGCAAAATGGAGAAGAAACTTGGATGGATGGATTCACTAGCTAGGTGGAGGGGATTATTTCTTAGCACGCTTGCCCAGAGGAATGTTTTGGGGGTCCCTCTCAAGACCAAATTGAGAGGTGAGCTTGTTATATTTTCCAAGTCTGTGAATATTAAAACTACAAATAACATGCAGTAATGATCGTTTGATGGATTTGGGGCCAGCCGCTATATCGAGTGGGTGACTGAAAATTATATTAGGTAAGCTTTTAGTTGGGGCAGGTAAATTAATTTGTTTCAAAGTACAATTTGTTTAGATGCCATGTTTAATTTATTACGATTGCACTTTCAAAAGAGATTTAGACAGTAAGAAGCTAATCCTAAAGGTGGGACATGTCAAGTAGTTCTTCTTTGGCTTCTGTGTTAGCTAGCTTGTTCCATGAAGTGCATTTCATGGTTGGAAGAATCCCGTCGACTCCAATGGATAACAAGTCAGACCTGACATACAAGAAGACTGGTTTTGACATAGAAAGAGATGGGAAAAAGTTGGAGACAGTTGGGGTCACACAGAAGCACTAACCAGCCTAGCTCGCAACCAAGTTGATATGTAACTGATGGAATATTTTTTTTCCTTGAAACTTCTTCCAAATCCCAGTCTCATTGCATACATTGAAAGCTTAACTGAACCAACTCTGGACACTCAATACAATAATACTGCAGGTGCAAATCCTGATAGAAGACTTTATGAATACAAGTCTTACTGCCATGAGAAAACCCAGACTCATATTCAAATCTTCTTCTATCTTGAAAACATTATACGAGTAAGAACCCTTTTTGAAGCCAAAAACCAAATGAGCTTCAAAATTTTTACATCGCTCAAAAGAGTGAAGAGCAGAATACAAAGCAAAGCAAAAAAAGAAACCATATGTGTCCTATATATGTTAGTCATGAACAGCTTTCAACATGTGACCCAATACCATGTGAAAAGGAGTGAAAAGAAAGAATGATATAGTTGTTTCTTGGGCTCCTTGTCTCTTTCTTCTCTCTTTTACCATGATCCTCCACCAAACATTCCGTTCCAGTATCCAGAACTTGAAGTCCCTTGTCCCTTGTTTTGATCAACTTCATTTGTGCTTGAAAGCTGTTTCAGTTCACCAAAAGGAAATAAAAGCCTTCCATTATGTTCTTGAACTCCATATCTACTTCCAAGCCCATCAAGAGAAAAACTCAGAGTTGGTTTCAATTCTTGCAAAGGGAATCCACCCGAAGAATAAAGTGTATTTGAATCCGGCATCGGTGTTGGGATAAAAGAATTCAAACCCCTAGAAGCAATTCCACTCCTTAGTAGCTCCAGAGCTGAAATAGGAGATGAAGAATAGGGAGAATAATAAGAGTTATGTTGATTGTGGTTGTTGTTTTCAGTTTTGGCCACTTCAGTATAATGAGATATACCTTGACTATCCTGCATAGCTGGGAATGCCAGATTAAGGTCCTGACCTTCATGGGCACTCTTAGGATTCTGAGAAGAGAAGTGTGAGAGGTTTGGTGGGTTGAGATCGGGGAGCTTCGACGGAGCTGCAGATGCTGCTACTGATGATGATGATGTAGATCTCTTGTTCTTTCTTGAACCTCCTCCAACAGGAACGTTTCTAAGAGATCCTCCTTCAGTCCAGTACCTTCTGCAAGTCTTGCAAAAATATCTTGGTTGTGTGAGACTGTAGTTGTTATAGTAACAAAACTTGGTATTGGTTGAGTTACATCTTGGACAGTTCAACTGCTCTTGAGGCCTTGCTTTTCTCTCTAACACAGGCCTTCCACATGTATTTGATGTCATCTCTTCCATGGGTCTTGCCAGTTTAATATCCTGCAAACCCTAGAGTACTGAGATGATGAAGGAGATCCATAGCGATATTGTACGAAGTAATCAAACCATGCAATCTTGAAACCTTATTAAGAGATGGCTGATGGGATAACAATTAGTAGATCAAACAAAATAAAAACGCATAAGGTTTCTTTGTCTGAAGAATTACATGAAAGAGGAAATTAATTAACTCCATGAAGGAAAAGCAGAAATGAAATTAAAGAGGGAAAAAAAAAACCCTAAAAGAACAAATGATAATAGCAAATCATGCCTTTTCCCTTTCCTTTATAAGTTATCACATGAGCAAAAAAGTGAAGAAAGAAAAAGTTGAATGCTTTCATGCATGGTTCAAAGAAGAAATTAAACTTTACCTTTCCATAAAGAAAATTCAAATAGAAGGGACCTGCACTGTGCATGAAGATGATCTCAAGGACAAACAAAAAGAGAAAACAGACAAACAACAAATAATATTCGATCTCTCAAAACAAACTACTGGAACTTGGTCGATCATATATAACCTTAAAATCCCTAAACCAGAGAAACTCATAATTGTACAAAGAAGATTTTATATAATACTTGGCAAAACAAATATATATCTACCCACCCGTGGCCATGAAGCAGCATCCATAAATTCAGAAGAAAAGGGGAAAGAAAAGCAACTGATGACTTCAGAGAGAGAGGGGGGGAAAGGGAAAGAAGGATCGTGTTCACCTCCTTTGTCCGCAGCTGTTCTTAGTGCAAGAAAGAATGTTTTAGATTGTTTGTATGCTGGCTTTATGTGCGAGTTCACTTTATGAAGATGGAAAGAGGGTGAAAAAAAACACAAAGCAAGAGAGAGGGGCGTTAATTTGTTTTGACTACACCACACGCATAACAGGAAGGGGAAGGGAGTAGTATTAATCGCATTTTTTTAGTTGGCAGCGCTGGTTCAATCTTATGTGAGAATTCTTTGTCAGATCTTCGTTCAACAGTGGATTGTCCATTTGTTTATTCATCGTGGGTGGAATTATGAGTGTATGTACTGTGGGTGGGTTCAACTTTTTGACCTTATAATGTACAAGTCCTTTGATTCTTATTCAATCTCTTGTTACCCTCCCCTGTTGTTTTCCTTTTAGTGCATGTTTTCTTTTGGACCACTCATGAACAAAGGTTGGGTTCTGTTTGGTTTATCAAAAAGATAGGATTGTCGATTACTTTAACATCCTCTCCTGCATTTTGTCAAAAGATCCTTTCTCACAGATTGGCACCTTTTTCATGCTTTCGGAGGCAACTTCCTATTCACCCTATATATATATATATATATATTCTTTGCTTGCAGATTAATTAAGCTAATTAAGCTCACACCAGTCCATCTGGTATACGTTGCGTTTCTAAATTGTCATTTTTATTTATTTATTTTCAACCTCCATAAAGCAATATAATGAACCAGCCTTAGTTTTCGCACAATTCGTCCCATCTTCAAATCCATTGATCAGAACTCAATCTTCATTTACATTAAGCTCCTTTTAAATAGGTATAATAACGGCACAGCAGTCCCAGTATTAATGTTGATTAATCTTGTTGCAAGCGCTTAAGCTCAATCCTTTCAGAAACAGAACCCATTAAAATCAGATTGGATTCAAGCCTGTTTTGAACAGAATGTAGAGGTTCGTCATGTGGTCTCAATTTGAAAATTGACAGTACAATTTCTGAGAGAAAATATTTTAAGACGGCTCAGGTATTACGCGTCGCGGAGTCAAAATCTTCAAACCTTGTACTGAATTAAGGATCTATTGTTTACTTACCAGCTTCGCCTGTATTTCTTTGTTAGTGTAATAAATTAGTTTATATTAAGGGGCCGGATTGTAAGGAAAGCTCTACATTCAGAAATGAAAATGGAAGGTTCATGGAGAGAGTGGGGAGCCGACAAAAGCAAGATGGTGGGGGCCCAAATAATGCGCGGTAGAATGGAAGGGAAATTCCTTTGTTGGATGTCTTTATAGGGATGCTGACAGCTATGGCTTCGAATTCTTCGAAATAGCCAAGGAACCGAATCTTACTCGCAGTTTCAGTTGGATTATTGATTGCTTGTTCTCCTACGCTGCTGCCTTCTCCGATTTAAGAAGCTGCGTGCATAGCCTGATTGATATCACCATACCATGATATTAATATATTTTCCACCAAACACAAAATGGTGGCGAAAGATGCTTAATGTTACCATAAAATGCGTTGATCAATGAACATCATCATCATCATCATATCTAAGATTTGGCAAAATTACATGCAGTGTGAGACCTCTCCAAATTTTGCGAGCATCGATCTTATGCTTGTTCGATCATCTGTTGGGCTGGAGTTCGTGGGCTATGGACCCATAACGCACTTGTGGCCCACTGTAGATGGCACGGCGGAGCCTAATTTCAAGCTAATTTTGGAATCCCTGATCGTGTCTGGAGGTTGAGTTTAGAAGCTCTTATTATAGAAAAAAAAAACTGATTGCAGGAACGGTAGGTTTTTTTATTTTCCCCCCTCAGGTGTTGCACGGGAGAGAGAAATGTAGAAAAAACTAATTGCCATAGAAGAATTACTGTACATCCTACTATGAACAGGAACAATAGTTATTTTTCATCGGTGTTGCTCACAAATTAATGGAGAGAAAGAAAAGGGAGATAACGAAAAAGTGGCAGCCGGAGCCAAGTCAGTGACTCACTGATAACACGCGCTGTACTAGGAGAGAAAACTCGTTATAATAATTCTAAAATCATCCAAGAAAACCTTGAATAGAACTCGGTGAAGCCCCATGCGGTTAGGCTATCTCATATGCTGGCGTATGCAATGATAAATTCTTTGATAATTTCTTTATTATAGTCCATGATTCTTAGATAATTCTTCAAATTATTTCTGAAAAATCTTATCTCATATGAGCCCAACAAAGACCCAATTAGGTAGAAAAGAAGGAGAAAATGAATGGGACAGAGTTAATTCATTTTGGTTATATCATTACCCTCCGGCCACTATCTCTTAACAAGTTAACTCATGTTAATTAAGATTAATCTAATATTTCATTGTTTTTTTGTTTCAATCTCTAAACATTTATTATTATTATTATTATTATTTGGTGTTTCATCTGATCATGTTAGCCAAGGTTACTAGATTTATTTAGGGACCTAAAATAGGTTTTCGAACGGACAGCCAGGCGCGTTCGCCGTGACCCCTAAAACTTCCGGCAACACATGTATAATAAATATATATATTGAACTTCAAGGTTGGTCTCAGGGTCCCTGTTAAACAGGAAAAAGACTCCTTTGTTATGGACAAAAACGTCTCATCGCGTATTAATTCTACTTAGGTGTTACAAGGTCTATAATACTCTCGTGCAAATACCATTCAGCTCATGCCACCTTGCATCCAATTTAAGTCAAATTTAACGTTTATGTGCGTTGAAATTGCTTTACTTTTCACTTTCAGTAGTGTCCTTTGTTTTCAATAGATTTTGGGACGTAGTGATGAGCGAAAGTTCTTCACATGTTCCTTCTTAATCCCGATTCTTTTGAAAAGAAGTATATATTTTCTTTGACAGTTTATTAAAGCACAATTTAGCATCATCATTTTACATGAATAAAAGGGAGAATCGAGAGGGGTAATTAATGCTGTATATATAAATCTCAAAACGACGGCACTACATCAATGAAGCACAAATCATATATGATGGTCAACATCTCTTTCTCTTCTTTTTTTCAAAAATGAAATGATTGCTACAGCGGAACTTGTTATGAACAAGAATGACCGAAGCAAGTCATGTGCTAGATCTCATTCTTGCTTTTGCTTTAACAGGAACCAAATCATGAAAATCCGATTTTAGCCCGTCACAAATTGACCTGCCGCAAGGCACACGAAGGAGTTCTTATTTGACGACAAAAGACCAAGACCTCTTCTGGTAACGGGAAAAACCTGGAGCTGGTGGATTACTCGTCAATTTCCTCCCGCTTAGTACAAGCAAGCCTGCATCTTGGTCTTCTTCTGTTGCAATCACGCCCGCAGACTTCCCAATAAAGGACAATAATGATGAGGTGATCGGGTAGAAAGTGCGGTAGGGTTCATCGGTCTCGGAATCCGGCCCGGTTCTCATTAGGCAGGCCTGGGTGAGAGATTCCAGCCCACTAAATCAAATGCTAACTTCACATGTTTATGGGCCAGCATTTGATGTATATCCCCAGCTCATGTCAGTGGCCCAACGAAAGAAAGGTTGCTTCCTCTTGCAAGGCCCGAAAATAGCCCAATAAAAAAAACCTCCTTTTCCAAGAGCTGGATCGAATTGAAACCTATGCTAGGAGGATAGAGTAGATACGGGTTTATGGGATTAACATTTAACTTTCTTGCATATTATTTATTTATTATATTTAAATTTAATATTTGTTAAAGCGTTATGTGTCTAATTATTATAAATATTTTTTTATACATCTATATAACATATTTAAACTTTATATGCTCTTCAACCATTCTTTTATATCCTTATCCTTAATCACTTAACACTTCATCTATTAACATTTAATCTTTATTTTCTAATTCAGAAGGAAACACAACCTTAAATCTTCTTCTTCTTTTAAAAAATATTTTCTGTTCAAACTTTTCACCTCGTATCCAGATCAATATCAACCTTAATTACTATAAAGATGAGAGTCAAAAGAGAATTAATAGTTCTAATATATATACATATCTTAATTTTAACATAAAACACACAAATATATATAATATTTATAATGGTATAATATATATATACACACTATTTTGTTTTTTATTGAATAATAGATAATAATTAGATGATGAATACCTACATAAATATTTATAAATATCTAATTTTTTTATGTAATAAGTAAGTAATGAATAGGGTTTGAATATTACTAAATGAGTTTTTTTTAATTGACACACTTATATATAAGAAGGTTTTAGATGAAATACGTAATTTAAATTTTTTTTAGAAAAATAGCATAGTTTAAACTGACCACCATTCGAAATCATGTTTTTAAAAACTGCTAGTCTGAATGAAGGTTTTAATATAACTCCTCATTTGCGCCGAGAATTATCATCTGCAGATTCTTTACGATCTGGTGCAAATGGCCATGGCTCCTCTTCTGTCCAAAATATAGGTCAACCTTCTTTATAGTTATGCTGCTGCTCTTGGTGCCTCCTTGTCTAGGAGTACGACTCTTGATCCTCAACACGTTGCCAGGGCCCTTAGTCCATGTCCTACACCCATTGGACAAGGGAGAGTTAGCACATCTGAAAAGAGAGGCAATGCTAGTTCAAACTCATTCATTGGTGTCTCATCTGGTACTATCAGGGAGCCCTCAGAGATGGTAGCCGCGTTTTCTGGCATGAACTTGGCAACAAATGGCGGAGCAGATGAAGAAAGCCATTTTCCATCGCAGGTTGAACAGGATGTTGACAGCCATCAGAATTATCTCTTTGGTCTCCAAGGCGGTCGGAATCATCTGAAGCAAAACACATACATGAAGAACTCTGAATCTGGGCATTTCATGTCTTCTGTTCCTCCATCTGCGATTTTATCAGTTAAGGGAAAATATACTATTTTTCCAATATTTTTCTATCATATGTTTTATACTCAAATCTCTTGTCAAAATGTGCTTGTTTAGTAATTAAAAAAAAAAAACACCCTTAAGAAATCTGATACACGTGTAACCATAATCATCCCCGGCAACATTCTGTGGATTTTTTTAAAAAAAGAAATGAGAAAATCGAGACGCTTTGAATTTAGTAAATTGAAGGTGTAAGTTCCATAGCCGACATCAGACGGTAGATTAGGATTTTTTGGAGGTTATTGAGGCCCTACTAATAGAAGATAGCTTTAAATCTTAACCCACTTTCTGCAACATAATAATGATGCTCATCAAAGCGAGCGAGTGACTTCGATATCATCACATGATAGTCTTTTATTTATCATGGACCAAATCCGTTAGCTTTTTTTTTAACCCATTGTCAACATCCCAATCATCACAGCCCATCTCGGAAGGCACAAGTTTCTGCTTAGATACGATCCCAAAGTTTGTATCCTCCAATCCAATCCAATCTAATGAATCTCCATGTCTAAATTTATATATAAATAATTAATTTTTTTTTATATTTACACTTTTTACCTTAAGAAATAATAGGATTAGCTTGATTAAGTTTATATATAAATTTATTTGCTTATTATTGTTCAAATAGAACTTGAAATCAAACTTAAGGGTTGCCGTACTCGATTTTTTTGAAAAAATTTAGCATATTGATTAAAATATTTAATTATTAAAAAAATATTTATAAAAATATCACGATTGATTAAGATTGTACATGTCTCGTATGCATAACCAAATTCGAAAACCACACTTGAGAATTACATTCTTTTTGTCGCAAATAAGGTTTTCAAACTACAAGACAAGAAAAAAACTTTTTTCAACAAACTGCACTTCTCAACTACGGTTTGTTTAGTAATGTACGTGAGACTTGCGTGTTTCCATGAACGACATTATTCTTACAAATAAGTTAGAACTGTGAGGAAGGGCGATTCAGGAAGAGGAAGAAGGCTGACCGAGAGAGGAGGAAAAAAAAACAGGAAGGAAGGGGTTGAAAAAAAAACATAGAGAGAGAGGTACAAGTGTGTGAGTGCATTAATGTTGTCTGAAAATTAGATGATTAGACAAAAAAGCATATATGTTAGTTTATAAGCAAACAATATAAAAGATCATTGTAAACTAGCAATCATAATAAAACATTAATATGCATGCTAGGAAAATACTAAATCATGCATAAGAGATTAAAATTAACACATACTAAAGCATATATTGAAATATATTTAAACTAAAAGCATATGAAGTACTTGTTGAAGCTTTTAGAAAATTATCAAGCTGAAAGTTTTGTTATTGTCAAGGATAAATCTTTTATCTTTAAGGCATAATGACTAATTTCAATAAATCTCTCAAAATTCTAATTACACATTCTTATCTAGGAGCCTTATTTAGGTGCACTGCTAAACAAAGTCCAATAAACTTAAAGAATTATTACTCAGTAATCTCTCTACAAGATTGAACTAATGTTCTAGATTAGGAGGAAAAAAGAGAGCAAAATCAGAGCTAAAAATTGAAAGTAATATAATAAAAAAATAGGGTAAAAAAGAGTCACAAATTCTTATGATAGTGAGATTAGTTTCTCTCTCTTGTCTTGGAGTTTCTTTAGCCATGAAAAGAATTTTTAGTGGAAGGTGTGAATTAGGAATTAATTAGCTTTTTGTTCAATTTTACATAAATAAAACTACTAATGAAGTCGTGAAAAAACTTTACACATAAATTAGTTTTTTCATGGGCTATGATCTAGAGCCTAGTTTTGAAATATAGGCTTCGTACCTAAAAATTGGGCTTGACTGGCAACTAGAAGATCTCTTAAAAAAACAAGCCCTCTTGAAACAAGGGACCATCTAATATTTAAGTCAATAAATGTATAAGTGAAAAAAAAAATATGTAAGAGTGACTTATTGTAGAATAAAAAAGTGTTGATTCTAAGAACCTCTCTCATTTACCTAACGACCTAAGGTATTCATAGATTTTTATCATGTCAACTCACTCCAAGATGTGGTGAGTTACACGATAATTGATTAGTAAAAATGGTGTGCCCACCATTGATGGTAGTGTCTGTCCTTTGGTGGATAGGCTGGTAATTATCAGTGACATGTTGGCAGAAAATAACCATTAGTATTAAAGAAGGCGATTGTTTTGCATAAAATATGGTGCATGTTTGTGCTATGATAATTGTTTGGAAATGGGTGCCAACCTTACATAAAAATGCGTACTTGTAAAGAATTTGTTAGTAGAGCATAAAAAACTTTGTGTGTATGGTTGATGCTGTGATGTCATCTTCTAAATTCTCAAAACTTGAAAATATATTGAGATGTGTACCAATGTATGGTTTATATAAGCCATGTAACAAGTAGGAGAGAGAAAAAAATATGGGAAGATGAGAGAGATTTTGAGTCGAATTTAGATGTTTGGGCCTAAGTCCATATGGCTAAAAAATATTGTAAAAGAAACATGCATCTTGGTGTTTCTAAAAAAATCAATTTTTGTTTTTGCTAAAAATTATTTTTTTTGTATGTTTTAGATCGTTTTAATGAGCTGATCTCAAAAATAATTTTTAAAAATAAAAAATATTATTTTGATGCATTTTGGCATGAAAAACACTTTGTAAAGCAACTGCAACCATACTCCCAAATGCTCTAAAACTATTACCTTACTACTCTAAAAAACTAGGAGCACAACCACCTCCTTCATTGTTCATACGGATAGTGAAGGAGGTGGCCTTTTTCTTTTTTTCATTTTCTTTTTTCTTTCTTTTTTTGTTCTTCTTCTTTCAATTTCATCCTCCAGTATTTATTTGATTTTAAGTTTGTCTTCATAAATTGTTTTGGTTTATCTTCTATAAAGTTATCGCAGTCTCAAACAAACATCTTGACATTTATCTTGCGCTTGATTTTACAAACGTCTATTTTTGCTATTGTATAGTTAAATAAAAAATAGTTTTTAAAAACAAAATTTTTAAACCTAGTTTATAACTAAACTAATCTCATTACAAATAGTTAAGACAATCTAATCCAAGTCAAATTAGGGGCCGGCAAAGGATTATGTATAATCTAGCGAATGTGAATAATATTCAAGGTAGGTGAGCGGAGCATGTGACCAAAAGGCTTGAGAACATAGCATACAACTGCTTGTGTGTGCATTTGCCATCTAGAGAGTAGAAAAACTGTATGGCGGCGGAATCTAACAATCCGAATCGAAGGCAACTTGCACCTTTTAGCACGCAGAAGTCTGTTCGGTAACAAGGAAAGGGAAAAAAAAAAAGAAAATGGGTTAGAGATAATCTTAATTCTCGAAGCGAAGACTTTTATTTTCTTAATGACCGCCTCTCTCTCAATGAAAGTTTCCAACCTCGTGGGATTACGTTGACCATAGGAACTCTTTTTTTTTTTTTTTTTTCCATTCACGTGAGAATGGAAACTTGATTCCTGTTTTGTTTTTTCTTTTGTATATTTCCAAACCTTTGCTTTCATTGAATTGAGATTTTAAACTGAAATTACCTTTTTAGAGTGTGACATTATACAATAAACCTAAAAAAAAATATATGGTTAATGAATTGTGTTTTTTTTTCCATTAAAATTTAATTTTTTTAATTTAATTTTTTTCATGTGATGTTATGTATTAATGTATATCTTCTTCTCTTTGCATATTTTTACGTTACAAGAAAATAGTTCTACTATTCTTGCTCAAAGTGTTTGATGAAATTTCATGATTGAATTTGAGGTCAATTTAATAAAATAAGATTTAATTTTGATGTGTAAAAATAATTAGAAGAAGAAGAACTAAAATAAAAAAAAAATCACTGAGCTTGTTTCAAATTCATGCAAGAGAGTTTATTTTTGTCCAAAATTTCTCCATGCTTTTTCTATCCCTGTAATTTTATAATTTTATATTTAGATACCAAACTTTATTTATTTTTAGGTTTCACTCCATGAGCTTTGAAAAAGGTGAGAGAAAGTTGTTTAAGATGAGAAAGAAAAGAAAAGGTGATCGGTTGGCAATTCCAACTATTAAAAAAAAGTCGATCATGATGTCTTTGGATTCTTCTTAATGAGAGAAGTGTTATTGATGTGTTTTTGAACTTTTATCTTTTCAAAAAAATAGATTGGAGCTTGAGAATTTTTTTTTCCTCTAAAAAAGTCAGAAAAAACACTAAGCTTGTTTCAAATTCATGCAAGAGAGTTTATTTTTTCTTTGATAAAGTCATGGATATTTTTCTCGGATAAAGTCATACATATTTTTTCTTTGGTAAGTTAGATATATTTCTCCTCTAATGAGTTAGAGATATTTTTTATCATAAAAAAAGAACATTTTAATCCTCATCTAGATCAAAGGATAAAAATGATAGACTATAAAGACATATTAGATTCTAGAAGAAAGGGTTTTCAATAATCGTTCCGTATGGTACATTTATTTTTAGGGTCTCTCTAAAATATCGTTGTATTTGCTCTCAAAAAATATTTACTTAAATATTAAAGAGTCTTAAAATCCATAAAAAAAAAAAAATTTTTGTAAGTATCAGTCACCTTTCACTAGTTATTTTAGTAAAAAAGAATAAATCAAACTGTTAAAACCAAGAAATAAACTGATGAATTTTTTCATAAACAACTTGAATTTTTTGAAACATATTGAAACCACTAAATTAACAGCCAGAAATGCATGGGAATAAACCTCAAAAAACTTGTCACTGGATCATGTAAGAATACAATATCAATGAGTCAACAAAGCTATCAAAATAAGGTATTTTAACGGCAGGTCGTTCGTTGGAATGTTTTTATATTGTTTGCAAGTCGTGGTTGCCTGCCATGTCATAGGAATGGCATGGGATGGATTTGGCTTGTAGCTTACGGATCTCTTTACACTTATGTGGCAAAGTAGAGATCTAGAGCTTCTTTCTTCTTTTTGCCATCATCCTCCTATTGGGTGGGGTTAAATATATGATAATTCTTTTATGTTATATTCTGAGTAAAATCATTTAGAGGCTATAATTAATCCTTTATTTTTTTAGTTTTTACTGCTTTGCTTTAAAGCAAGACAATTAAAAATGTAAGAAAAAAAAGTTGGATGAAGATTTTAAAATTATCAACTTAATTTCTAAAAGTGAAAATTAATTTTTATAGAAGTATATTAAAGATATACTAGTTAATTTTTTGTTAAGAAAAAAAGCATGGAAAGTAATGATCACTTTGAATTAACTACATTTATAACTTTCCAAATCTCTAGAAGACTATGAACATTATTATTATTATATTATTATTATTATTATTATTAATGTGAGTGTTTGGAATAATTTGTGCGTATTTCAATTAATTTCACGGGTCTTAAAATTAACTATTATATAAGTTTCTAGTAGCCCTGAGATTTATGAGACTCGAACTAGTAATTTTTAAAAAATAAATTCAATGTCGGATTAGTTGATCTATACCTAAAAGATGATGAATATTATTTTTTTAGATTGCACCAGCTCTTAGTTCGTTTAATTCAAGATTTTATATGACTTTTCCAGTTAAATTCATTCTCCATACAGGACAATTGGTGGCTATTAAAGCCAGTTCTCTGCTGTTGCAAAACACTAGCCAGACCAATTCAAGCAACTATTTGTTAATAAGCCAAGTGTTTGATTTTTATGAGGGGTATAAAAGTATAGTAATGATTTTTTAAAAAATAAATTTTTTAAAAATATTAAAATAATATATTTTTTATTTTTTTAAAATTAATTTAAATCCATCAGCTTAAGTAATTTATTTAGTTTCTTGAAGAAAATAATTATTTTAAAAAATATATCTTTAAGGATAATTTTAAATCAAACAATACAAAAATAAATTATCAAACAGTGACTCCAGCAAAAGTATAAGAAAATTAAATCCCCGGATTTTATTATAAATATGTGCCTAATTATAATTACAATTATGTGATAAAAATAGTAATTCCTTCAACATAAAAAATCAAGTAAGAATTTTCTCAATAAATTATAATATCTTATAGACAAATCAAAACAGGAAAAGGAAAGGAAAGAAGGAGGAACAGGAATTTCCATTTGATTCTCAATTTCCGAGCCAACCAAACACGACTCAGAAGGAATTTATTACCCGAGAAAATCTAACCCAAATTGAATTATACAAAATCTAACCAGAATTTCATTTAACTGAGAGCAAATATTGCTATCTAACCTAAGCAGCGCAGGCACAGGATATTAGGTTTGAAAGAGTCAAATTAGAAACCAAAAATCTAAGAGGGACAAAAGTTAAAATTTATTAATTTTAGAGCTAAAATTTATAATTGTGTGAGATAAAAAAAAAAAAATCTGCAGGGCCAGCCACCAGCCACCAGCCACCCCCTACCTCCGCCCTTAAACCTGGGTATTACAATGAACATGCACATACTACAGGATTTCTCTCCAAGCTCATGATCTACAATTTAGGTCCCTTTTTTTGTGCTTGTTGAATATATATATATATATATATATATATATATATATATATATAATGTTTGGAGGGAAAAAAAATCAATTGTATTGGAAGTTGGAAAAACTCACAATCATATTAACAATTCGGGCATGTCCAGCTTGCAATAAAAGTTTAAGAATAGAATACGAATAGAATTTTTCTATTAAATTCACGTGAGTATTATATTTAATTTTTAAGAATAAAAACTTTGAATTTTGTTTTTTTAAAATTAATTTTTTTATATTTTTTAATCGTTTTGATATATTAATATTAAAAATAATTTTTTTAAAAAAATTATTATTTTAATATATTTTTAAATAAAAAACAACAACGACTATTACCATACACAACTCGTGAAATTGTAAAAACAACAGAAGTTTCTACCATGATTGAAAAAAAAACAAGACAATCTATTTAACCCCTGTTAAAGTACTTACAACAAATCAAAAGAAGGGAAAGGAAGTTAAACTTGATTCTCAATCTATGAGCCAAGCGAAAGAATCTAAGATACTATAAGCTAGAGAATCTAGCTGAACTTGAACTTGTCATCACCCATTAACCACATAAAGCAACGAAATGGTTGCATGGAAAAACAAAACAAATAGTTACTGCTGCTGAATAGTGAATACCGACGCTGCCACGCGCAGGTAATAATACACTGCCTTTCACAGAACCTGTAGCAATCGAAACAGTATACAAAACAAAAACAACAACTGATGATGAATCAAAGAAAGTGAAGGCAACGGTAGTGCATAATTATCATACAGATTTTTTCTGCAAAAAAAAAACAAAAAAGAAAGAAAGAAAGAAAGAAGAAGAAGAAGCCACCTCTAGGAGAGATCTCGAATTATTTTTCTTTCATTTGATTTGTTTGGTGTTTTCTTGTTGGGTTTGACAGGCTCGAAAAAGATACGGGAGAAGAAGCAAGTGAAATGAGGTGCGCGCCCCCTCCAAAAAAAGTCTAAACCCCACACCACTAAATCACTCTTTTGTTTGTTTCCTTTTCGTTTATCCTCTTCCTTGTGTTTTTGTAATATTCTACACCTCTCTTATTTATCTCTTCATTTCCACCCCCGTCTTTGTTTCCTCTTCCTTTGTTAATTTTTCTTTATGCTGTTTTCAGCGCAACAGTACCTGCTCCATTGCTTGCTATATCTTTGTGTGTCGTTGGGTTTTGTTTTGAGATTTGGGGTTTGCTTACTAATTTTATTTTATTTCTTAATGTTTTCACTTGTTGGGTGCTATAATTGGGATCTGTGCTTTTGGATGATGAACTAATAATGGTTTTTTTTTTTTTTTCAATATCTTGACATGTTATCCTTGGATGGGATTTAGGATGTTGCCAGAAGGTTTTTGAGAGATGGTAACTGTTTGGTTTTGAGTTAAGCTGTGGCGTTAAAATGGAGATTTTGAGTGAAGAAGCGGATCAATTCTTCGACACTCGTGAGGATTGTCCCTCTGTATCTGATCCAGGCTCTGACTCCCCTGAAAATTTGGATTCTGATTTTGGGGTTATTGGTTCCTTGCCTGGTGGTATTGGTTATGAGGTTTGGATCAAGAATCCAGGCTGTATTCGTGAAAGGCGCAATAAATTTTTAAAATGGATGGGTTTGGATGTGGATCAAGCGGGGGAGG
This sequence comes from Populus deltoides, assembly GCA_015852605.2. Taxonomy (NCBI): domain Eukaryota; kingdom Viridiplantae; phylum Streptophyta; class Magnoliopsida; order Malpighiales; family Salicaceae; genus Populus; species Populus deltoides. The sequence continues at coordinate 13,725,886 of CM027571.2, read as the reverse complement.
GTGATCCTGGCAATACGTCTTCCAATGAAGTGGAAGTTGAGACAGATAGGATTATGGAACACAGCGATGCAGTTCTAAGATCATACAGTTTAGATGATGGACTCTCATCGAGTCAGTCTTCCATGTCGAGTTGGTCCAATGATGCCCAAGAGTTGTTAGATGGGGCATTGGAGGAGAATTTTGTGTGTAGGATCAGGAATTTGGATAACGGGACAGAGTTTATTCTGGATGAACTTCGGCAGGATGGCATGTCAGGGAGAATTCGTGAAGTTGGTTCAAATCGGTTACTTACTGTTGCTGAGTTTGAGAGGAGTCTTGGGTTTTCCCATTTGGTTCAGCAAGTGATGCGAAGAGAAGTTGAAGATGTGCCCAATTTGGGGCTGCCAAGAAAGCAGGTAAAGATGGGATGGTTGAGGAGATTAGGTGCTGTCTCTTGCATCGTTGACAGGCAAGTGGAAGCTGGCGGTAATGGTCCTTATCCTGTTGCAGGGGCTAGGAATCAGATAGTTAGGGTTAAATCTTATAAGAAGCGGTCCAAGGAATTCTCTGCCCTTTGCATGAGACAAGATATTCCAGCTCACGAGGGTTCAATATTGACAATGAAGTTCAGTCCTGATGGTCAGTACCTTGCGAGTGCAGGTGAAGATGGAGTTGTGCGTGTATGGCAGGTGATGGAAAAAGAGAGATCAGATGAGTTTGGCACCCTTGATATTCATTCTTCCAATGCCCACTTCACGGTTAATGATCTTTCTGTAGCTCCCCTTAAGGTGGATAGAGAGAAAAAGGGTAAATTCAAGAGTATGCTAACATCAGACTCGGCTTGTGTCATTTTTCCTCAGAAAGTATTTCAAATATCGGACAAACCAATCCATGAGTTTTTTGGGCACTGTGGAGAGGTCTTGGACCTCTCATGGTCAAAGGACAAGGTAAGCAGTTACTCGACAGCAGTTGTTTTTCTTGTTTGACAAATAAATTATGTTTCTGATTGTCCCATTACCTTTGCAGTATCTCCTTTCATCCTCAGTTGATAAAACTGTTCGCTTGTGGAAAGTGGGAAGCAACAAATGCCTACAAGTTTTCTTCCATAATGATTATGGTGTGCTCTTCTGCATGCTGGTCATTCTCCAATAAATTTTTTGTCTTGATAATTGTTACGAGTAGTTAATGTTGGTGGATCAGTTCAGGCACTTTTGATTTGTTTATATTCTAATTGCTTGTCTCTGTGCTACATGTAATACAGTTACCTGCGTCCAGTTTAATCCTGTGGATGAAAATTACTTCATCAGTGGTTCCATAGATGGGAAAGTACGCATCTGGGCAATTCCTGGTTGTCAAGTTGTTGGCTGGACTGATATAAATGAAATTGTCACGGCTGTGTGTTATTGTCCTGATGGAAAGGTTTGTGGATGACCTCCTTTTTCTGCTCCTAAATGTGATTCACATGTTAAATTCTTAGAGCACTCTCTTTTTTGTGCAGGGTGGAATCGTTGGCTCCATGAATGGCAATTGCCGCTTTTATGATGCAGCAGGTTATTTTTTTTAATTCCAAAATATGAATACAGAAAAGAATTGGAATATATTGCAGTCATTGTCGTAGTGCACGAGTACTGTGCTGTGGTTTGCTTCTCCTGCATGTGTGAGTCATGAAATAAGTTTTCTGTTTCTACACTGATAAAGAATCTTGTTAAAAATATCCTGCTCATTCTTTTGGTTGGGCAATTGGTTTGCCTGTCACTTTTGGGAAATAGAAAGAAGAATTTAATTGAATGCACGAATTTAACATCTGTGGCTTAGCATTATGAACTTTTCACACTGTCATGCTTGATGCACCTCCTGAGTTCAGAACAAAGACTTTTACTTTGAATAGATTGCAGGTATTTCGTTGTATTTTCATTCTGTCTTGCATATTAGGACGCCATCATGCTTCACCACTACTGCTTTCCTCCACTTGCTTTTGGTCTGATATGGATGTCCTTTGCAAGAGACAATGCTTGTTAATCTATTGATACTCATTGGATTAAGCAAAGGAATATTGGAGCAATTATTTTGGTAGGATCGATTTGTTTTCCTCTATATAAATATATACATATACCTGATCAGTAATCAGATAGCTTTGTGTTTTCTTCCCTCACAACAAATGCTGGAGTTTGTGGCGCACTTAACCTAGGGGTGAAAATTTGTTCCATTGTAGACTTCCATACCCCAGTTAATGTCTATGAAACCCATCGTAGATTCACGTTGCAAAATTGATTTTTATGCCATAATACTATGATGCAGGACGGTTGCTTTGGTGCTAACTAGTGTATTTTGCATGGATCAGATAATCGTCTGCAGCAGTATTCACAAATATGCTTGCAGGGCAAGAAGAAGTCACCATTCAAGAGGATAACTGGCTTTCAGGTGATGATTTTTATATCTGCTAATTTTCCTTTTCCATCTTATTGTATGTCGTTTGGCTTCATTCTTATGCTAAATGTATAATGTTAGCTTTTCTTATCCGCAGTTTTCTCCAAGTGACCCGACCAGGTTAATGGTCACTTCTGCTGATTCCCAAGTTCGAATACTCCATGGAGCTGATGTGATATGCAAATATCGAGGTGTGCACATCTTAGTTTTATGTTGTTGGTAATTATGGTAACAATACATTCAGTTTTCAGAAATAGCTATTTCTTCCCTCAAATCTAGTGTCTTTTGTGCAGGCCTCCGTAATGCAGGAAGCCAAATATCTGCATCATTCACGTCAGATGGGATGCATATTGTTTCAGCAAGTGAGGATTCTTATGTCTATATCTGGAATAATATTAGCCAGGATGGGCCTGTGGCTCAGGAGAAGAAGAGCAAATGGTCTTGCGAGCGTTTCTTCTCAAACAATGTGTCAGTGGCTATACCCTGGTGTGGGATGACTTCTATGGATTGTAGCTCCTCAACTGTCACTGGAAAATCCCCATCCTCCATTAACTCAGGGCCGTGTAGTGAAAAAAGTGTGTTGCTGCAATCTGAGTTGGTTGAGAGTTCACAATGGAAATTGCCATTCTCTTCCCCTGAAAATTTATCACTCAGCCACGGATTTTTCTCTCACTCTTTGCCCAAGGGTTCTGCAACATGGCCAGAGGAAAATCTTCCTGCAAGCTCATTGGTTGTATCATCTGCAATGTGCAAATCGCAGTACAAGTTCTTGAAGATGTCATGCCAGGGCATGCATGGCTCCCCCTCATGCATGGGGTTTGGTGATTGTAACAGCTGGATGGGATGGGCGAATCAGATCATTCCAGAATTATGGATTACCAGTTCACCTTTAAATAGAGAGAGGTTCAGCACATTATCGTCCAAAAAACAGTGGTTGAATTTGCATGTGATTGCACGCAGCCTTGACACCTGAGGTATCGAGGGAACAGAACTTGACATGCATCGATAGCCGCCCGGAGATGTCTACTTTACAGGCACCAGTGATGGTTGAGAAGTGATAGCAACCTCAGTTGTCTGGTCGGATAGCCAAGATTCCTCGGTGTATGACAATTGAATCTAATCTCAACATTTTTGTGCTGTACAGGATTTGCTTTCCAGGGTATAATATATCATTCATTCATTAATTTATTTATTTATTTAGCAGCCCAGGTACCGCTTACGCGATCAGAACAGTAGAGCTTGTAAGATGGGTTAATAATTAAGAAAGGCTCTGTTGGGAGTTCCCTTTTTCCGAAGAAGGGTGGCATTATTGGTTGGGAGATCGATGCCTCTGAATTCCTTGGTGGGGATTCTTGCCTTTTATGATTTGTTAGGTGTTCGAGTACACCTGGCTTCTTTGCCGGTGCATTAACCGTTTTTGGACCTTTCTGGTGGGCCCCTGACATTTTGTAGGGGATTGACGTCACCTCAAGTGCGTTCATTAGTCTCTTTCCATGGTAGCGCCATGTTTGGATATCTGATAGACCAAAGTAAGAAGCCGCCTTTGCTTTGGGAGTATCCTTGATCGGGAGCTGCTGGAAAATAGCCTTTAAGCCCTAGCAGTGATGATGGTAGGCCCTAATTGCATCAATTTTCATCTAATATTTTTGGTGTGCGAGCTTTTCCATTGCAAAGGTTCATGGCAACACATAAAAAAGAACGATATATATATATAAGCACACACGAAACGTTAAAGAACTGCCCTGTTCAGTTGTCAAGTACATATCTGTCTTCATGTTAATGGGAGATTCTTCCTAATGACTTGAAAGAAATCAAAATGCCTGAGATTATGACATGAGTGAATTTATCAAACTGTAAGATGTTCCAGAAGTGCCTCATGAAAATTGACAAACACCAATTGTACGCAGGGACATCGTAACCAAAGATCAAAACTCAAGATATAATTTATTATTAAAAGAATTATTTATTTAAAATAAAATAATATTATATGATTCTATATATAAACAAATATTTTACAGGGGTCAGGTCCCTGCTTGCTTCCCCTAGTTCCACCCCTGATCGTAACCAATAATCTTGGCAGTTATCAAGCTTTAAAACCAAAGAAGAGAGTACAATATTTTTATGGACCCTCTCCTTGACGTGAGGTAGTTCCTCTGGTAGCCATGCTGAAATCTTTTCTGCTCCCTTGTATGAAAATGGGGATATTATTGCTTGTTCAACTACAGACTGTTGCCTAGAGCACAAATTGCTTCTGATAGTGGCTGGATTGGACCGACCTATGGACCTTCTCGATTAACATCTCATCACAGGCCAGGAAACTACTACGAGCTTGATCCAAGCCACCAACAGTTGCGTCCAGTCCAACTGAGCATTCGGTCCTTCCCATAAATCTCGCTATCAACTTTTATATTTTCTAAGAGCCTCCACATTCTGCCCCGGTTCACCAGAAAATATATTACCATGTGTATTGCTCTGAAGCATATTTATTAAGAAATGACACGAGTAAAGATACGAGATTAAGATGAAACAAGCGGTAAAAAGAGATGGTTTTTTTTTTAAATATGGGTTAAATGTATACTTTTGTCCTCTAACTTTTTAAATTATAGCTTTTTATATTCCTTAATAATTTATGAAATTCAATTTTTATCACAAACTTCTTTTTTTATTTTTTTATCCTTGATCTAAAAAAATGAAAGAGAAAGTGGTCGGCATCCAGTGATAGATACAGAGTCTCCTTTGAAACTGATTTCGACAACGAAAACAGGTGGTTTTTGTGTAAATTAGTTTTTTTATGAGAAAAATTTATACAAGATTTTTTTTTTCATTTAAAATTGCATGAAATGGTAGATCTGAACCCAAAAAGAATTTTTGTTTCTAGTTAATTATGGGTTTTTAAGCCAATTTCTAAGTTGTTAGAGACTATGAATATGTTTTAGAAAGTGTTTATGATGTTTTCTTTTTTTTTTTCGCGTCGAAATATGGTTGAAAAAAAGTTTTTTTAGTCTAAAATAGACCAACCCGATTTTTTAACGACCGAATGTTGCTAGAATTGAGGTGGTACAGACAAGGTAAGTAACACGTCGCCTACTATTTTTTTTTAAAGCATTAAGAAAATGAAAAAAAATACCCAAACAGGTAGGATGCTCTAGGCTCATGTGCCTAGGTATTTTGGGTTTTTTTTCTGAAGACCCAAGAGCTTTGGGCCTTTCTAGTCTAAGAAACTACATCTTTTTAGTTTTTATTTTTTAATTTTTTTATCAGTATTTTTATTTCTATTTATTAATTTTACCTGAAAAAAAAAAGGCAAAGGAGAGAAAATCTAACAGAATAATTTAAAAAAACCCAACAGCCTAGGTGAATGCACAGGAAAGACAAAGAAAAATTTTGTAAAGCACAAATATAAATACGAGAGATTGGCTTTAAAAAAAATACGTGGAAGCTGTCGCAACAATCAGAATTGTTGTCATGGGAAGAAGCACTTGCAAGTGTTTTTTTTTTTTTTTGGTGTTGTTAAAGTCATAATAATAATAATAATAATAATAATAATAATAATAAATCATATTGAAAACCAACACAACCACATATTACATGCCATTCAAACGAAAGACATGGACATGAGCAGTGTACACCCATGCAGAGAAAAAGAAAAGGAAGAAAAATATCACAAAGCATAAATATAAATGAAGGTTATTAAAAATAAAAATAAAAATAGCATAAACAATTATTTTAAGAAAGCCTAGTTGAAAACCAAACCAAGATAGCCCACCTATTATAGTTTCCTTTTAACCCATACGGTCCCGTTGCCTTGAAGCACCAAAGCCACTTCAATAAGAGAACGGCGCGCCTAGAAGCCGGCTTGCAAGCAGGAAAAATGGTCATAAAACCCGAGCCACGCTGATCCCGTGGGTTCAGCAAATATGAAGAAAAAGCGCGTGAAAATACAGGACGAGAGAAATTCACCCCATGCCAGCATCTCTGGTTCTCTTTTTAATTATGTACTTGTGAACTGTGAACTCGCTCACATGCTAAAGCAACTTTAAAAAAAAAAAAAAAAAAAAGTTATTTCAGCTAATTTTTAACTAAAAAAGTAAGGATGTAATGCTCTAACATGACGATGTCTGGCTAATCTCTTGATTTTTCATTGAAACTACGAAAAAAGTACTTTTTTCTTTTTTCCAACATGTCGATGTCTGGCTAATCTCAATCACTTTGGTTCCTCGTGAGCAGCCAGCAACGGCAGTACTTCAGAGAAAAGCAGGGAAAAAAAAATCTAATCAGAAAGAAGGTCTGACGAATCCCGATCAAATTGGTTGAGCAGCCAGCACTGGCAGTACTTTAGAAAAAAGAAGAACAAAATCTAATCAGAAAGAAATCGACAGAGAAAGACAGGTGATGTGATCCGATTAAACGGCAGGACAAGAATCTAATCACAAGTAGTTTCGTTGTGTCTGTTCGTGCCCAATTCGTGTTTGAGATTAGATGAAGCGCAGACCCAGTCTACGAGAAAATATTTAGTGCCCATGCTTGCATGGGAAAGAATTTCACTAGAGCCACTGGACATTCTTACAAGAAACACCTAATTAATTGAACCACTAACTACAAATCTTAAGCTCAAGGTCCCAAAATTCAACTACCCCACGTTCATCCACTCGGGACGAAGCATGAGGCAGCTGGTGGAGCCAAGGCCCTGGGAATGAAGTTAAAAATCCTTTCAACTGGGTGTCCTTAATTCCAAGAATTTTCAGTAAATTAATTGTACATAATAATTCTCTTAAAGTAATGAGTCGCGCACTTGCCCTTCAACATCAAATTATCCCATCTACGACAAAAAAAAAACATATTTATAGAATTTTGCCCATGTATATATTACTACTATAAGCCCAGATTAAAGGGGAGGCGGCTTCGACCATCCTTGCCATTTGCCTTGTGGAGTAGAATTTTGCAAGAGAAATGAGAATAGAAAATTAATAAAGTTTTATTACGAGGCCTGTTGAGAGAAATTAATGTTCTTAAATACGGGATATTGTTGAATTTGTGATATTAACTAGCACATGTTCTTCGTGTACGAAGAACATGAAATCTAGACCATAGTTCACTTATAGAGTAATTAAATGGTTGTTTAATCCTTGTGTTCTTAGTAAAATAATTAATTAATCTTATTTGTATGAAAAACTTTATATTGAATCTTTTTATTCTTATATTAGTCTATATAACTTAGTGTTATAATTTTATCAGATTTTTAATGATACTTTTATTACTCTATTCATTTTTAGTCCAGATTTTAAATTTCATCAACTACCGATAAAATAAAATAAATGAATATAATTTAAAAAAATATTTAAGAGAGAGTTGACTGTACTCAACTTTGATCAAAGAACTAATTTATGATTTCCGAAACCCAAAAACTAACTAACGAATTCATAAAAGCACGAAGACTAAAGTATAATTCGCTGTTATTTAAAATACTGGATTCCAGCACCGATGAGAATGTGCGTCATCATACATTATTTTTTATTATTACCTTTTTCTTTTTGTCCACAAACTCACAATGATTTATTTATGATACTTCGATTTAACGTTTGCATCAACATTAGCATGTTTGTAACTTTCATACGCTGTTTATTAAAATGTTTTTTATTTAAAATATATTAAAATAATTTTTATATCAGCACAAAACAATCCAAAATTAATTAAAAAATTAATAAAAAATTAAATTGAAAAAAATTCAAACTTTGTAAAAAGCGTGGTTAATTGGACCGCGAAGACAAACAGTCTCTTAGAAGTCAACTAGATGATCGCCCCGTGCGCTGGGCCGCGGGTTAAATTAATTTTTCTTAAATTTTAAAAAAAAATGTTCGATTAACATTTTTTTAGTAGAAAAAAAATTTAAATCATGTGGAGGTTGACTCGAATTGATCCGTTTCAACTTGATAGGTTTAAAGACAATCTGGACGATTGACTAAAAAATATTAAAGACGATATCCTTTTTACAGATATTAAGACGAAAACATATTAAATTGATTGAGTCAGCCCAGATCATGAGACCATGGTAATAACGCAGATTGAAACAAATCTTGAAGTTCAATTTTCAATCAACCAAATATGGAAGAATAAAATTAAAAAAAAAAACAAAAAATAACCGAAGTCAACTCAATTAACTTGTGAAATCCACAATCCAAGCCATAAGACCAAGATAACTTAAATTGAAACAAATCATGAAGCATAATTCCCAATCAATCTAATGTTGGAGAATGAAATTAGAAAAAAAAATCAATTAAAAAAATATAGAAAAGAAATGGCCAGAGTCAACCCGGGTTAACCTGTCAAACTCATGACCCGAGTCATGAATCGAGAAAACCTCATAGAAAACATACAAAAGAAAACAATCTGAGTCAGCTTGGATTAACTTGTCAAACTTGCAATTTAATTTATAAGGTTGAGATAACCCATATAAAATAAATCAAAATAAATTATAAAGTTCGATTCTCAATCAACATATTGATAAAGGATGAAATTTGAAGAAAAAAAATATTCAATATAAAAAAATGACACTATAAAAATGACCCGAGTCAATCTAAATTAACCCACAAAACTCCTGACCCAAGTCATAAGACTCATATAACCTCGTAGAAAGCAAATTGAAATAAATCATGAAGTTTAATCCCTAATCAACCCAATATTGAATTATGAAATTGAAAAAAAAAAAGAGTCCGGATCAATAGATTAACTCGCCAAACCTGCAACATGGATCATGAAATTAAAATAACTTCTTATAAAGCAACTCGCAATAAATCATGAAGTTTAATCTCTAATCAATCCAATATTTAATTATAAAATTAAAAAAAATAAAGAGTCCAAATCAATTAGATTAACTCGTCAAACATACAACATGAATTATGAAATTGAAATAACTTTTTATAAAGTAATTTGTAATAAATTATGAAATCCAATCTCTAATAAATTAAATGTTGATATATAAAAAAAATATAGATTTTAAAAAAATCTCAAGATCAAAAAAAAAAATTTCATTTTTAATTAATAGTATGGTGTGAGGTGGTGATAATATTTTTTTTTTTGTTAATAATAATAAATGTAGCTTCTAACACAATGAACGGTCCTCATTGATGATGATTTGCGCGTAAGTGATCAGGGCCAATATTGGAAGGAGAAGGGCAGATAGGAAGAAGGGCCGTTGAGCTACGTGCATATTAATTACAAATCTATAAGTCCACATGTTTTTGCTTCTAGAAATTACTTCGTTTTAGAGCCAAGGACAATTACAGTTGTCGTTGTCCATTAATTGATTTGCCAATGGTTTAAAAGGGGCAGCAAATCTGTAGATTTTTGTGCTCATGACTTGAGCACTAGTCCCTTCCCAGCTTTGTTCTAGCTCGCTACCTCTCTCTCTCTCTGTGTGTGTTTTTCTCTTTCATATTTAGTATTTGAGAGAGGGAAAAAATATATATAAGCAAGGACATGGGAAGGGCTCCTTGTTGCTCTAAGGTGGGGTTGCGTAGAGGACCATGGACTCCCAGAGAAGATGCATTGCTTACCGAGTATATCCAGGCTCACGGCGAGGGCCATTGGAGGTCTTTGCCTAAAAAATCTGGTAATTATACACCACTATCTAATTAGTGGAAAGTGATTGTACATGTTTCGCTCTTCTTCTTTCATTTTCCTTTCCTTTCGATATTTGCTCGAGCACTTGAAAATGTTGCTGTCCCAGAACAGGGATAAAATTGTGGAATTTGGAGGGACTTTTCTTGACGAGTTTCTTTGCTTCTTCTTCTTTTCCCTTGACAAAATTTCCAGAAATATTCAAATCTAGTCTAATCATTCGATCGTTTCCTTGGCTTTCCCCCCTCTTTTCAAACAAATTGTCAGGTTTGAGCTCTGAATAACAACTATGAAAAGGAAAGAAATGACTTGCATTGTCGTGTATTTGGTGGTGTGTAGCTTCAACCTGCCATAAAACTGAAAACACACTGCTAGTCTTAAATTAACTTTTAAAAAGTGTTCAATTCTCGTCTTGACTCTATTAATCAAGCTATAGGCCATTATATTTGTGATCATGATGTCTCGTCATGTGCTGCACCTTTTTTCTCTCTCTCTTCGTGCATATATTTTCTTGAGTACAAACTACTTATAACAAGAAGAAATTAAAACGAGACTAATCATCTGACCTTTCTCTCACCCTTGTATTTCCAAAACTAAATGAAGGTCTCCTCAGATGTGGAAAAAGCTGTAGGCTAAGATGGATGAATTATTTACGACCAGACATCAAGAGAGGGAATATTACTCCTGACGAGGATGATCTCATTATTAGAATGCACTCCCTACTCGGTAACCGGTGGTCTCTCATTGCTGGAAGACTTCCAGGTCGAACCGATAACGAGATCAAGAATCATTGGAACACCCATCTCAGCAAGAGACTTAGAAGCCAAGGAACCGACCCCAACACCCACAAAAAGTTAGCAGAACCAGTAAAACGTGAAGTAAGAAGAAGGACAAGTAACAGCGACAAAAACACCAGCAACAAGAAACAGAGCAAAAGCAAGGCTAAACCAGTGCCAGCTGAAAATCATAAGGTCCACCTCCCTAAGGCTGTTAGGTTAGCTTCTTTATGCTTGCCGAGAAATGACAGTTTTGGAAGCAGTACAGCTACTAGCCTGTCTCCAAGCCAAGGAAGGGATCAAGGGTACTGTTTCGGTACAGAACTTGCAGTGGATGTTTGTTGGAGTAATTTTAAGGATTGTGATAATGGGGTTGCCTTTTTTGTTGGAGATGTTGATCTTGATAATGGTTCAGATCTCGAATGCCAATCTCTTCTGCCTACGACAGACACCTTAGAGAAGCTATATGAGGAGTATCTTCAGGTCCTGAACACAAATGATCATCAAGATCAAGTAGAATTAAACTCCTTCGCCGAGTCACTGCTGGTATGACAATTAAATTAAAGAGAGTAATAAATTGTGCAGGAATGAGCTGTAATATATTTTCAAGTTCCGTGGAAGATGATCAGCGCTTGATTGGCCGGTACTTAATTTTCACGTGTTTACCTTCTCTACCTTCGCTAGCAATAAACCGATCGAGATGGAGTTATTCGAGGGTCCAAATTCTATGATTAGATGATAATTATATGTATGACAGCGTGCGTATGCGAGGGAATTAATCTTGTGTGTTCTGTAATATTACCTTCAATGCCATATATATGCATAATAAATGAACTCCGTAATTAATAATAATTAAGATAATGATATGGGATTTAGTTACGCTCAAATAAGTTCAATCTGCACCGTACATCATGTTGATAAAATCCAAACAATATATTAACAATATCTGAGATTTTATTATTGCAATTTTAAACGTCTATTTGCGAATTTGCAACGGAACGCACTTCTGTTCCAAATATGCTTCCCAGCGTTACGTTGTTTGCTAACAATACATTCTTGAGGAGGAGGAGGTTTAGTTTAAGGAATTAAGACTCGTCATCATATTCTTTCTCTAACCTCATCCAAAATATTTTAAAAATACAAAGGTGAAACTTGACTTGCCATCATGCTAACTTTATCAATTAAGCCTATTTTATCATCTCCAATTCTACATGCATGCTCCATTTTTAATATAAACTCCATAACATTTTTCTTGAACTTAACCAATTTTCTTAAAGGTAACCAATGCTACGTAAATTGAAAGAATTGATTGATTAAGAAAAATGTTTCTACAGCATGATCAATTGAAGCCAACTTGTCCCCAAGGGGCGTAGCGTGATGACAAAGGATTTGAAATCTGCACAGCAGGTCTCGAGTTCGAGTCAGGGCGTGCACCTCTTGTAAGAGCCCAGGACGGTAGGGTTTTACTCCCTCACCTGAGCCCACAAAGTGCGCTTTCCGGAAAGTTGAGGTTTCCTCGAATCCAAAAAAAAAAAAATTGAAGCCAACTTAACGTGATGCTCTATATAAATATAAAATAATAAGGACTTTAGTGTCATCAAAGGAATACCCAAGAGCATAATACAAAGAAAAATTGAAATTAATACAACGTCGTATTTGAAAAGAAAAAAAAAATCTCTCAAACTACAATACAAGAAGAAGGGATTGTCGAGGCATGTATTTTTTTGACCTTTGCAATTCACCAATAGCTATGTTATTTTAAAATCTTCTAATTGCTATTCTTTCAATCATTAGGTTTGAGATATTTTCTTTGAAGATATTTTCTTTGAGACCATAAATTTATATAAAGGGCACACGAACTCCACAAGGAACGTGACAAAGAAAACCTCGTAAGAAGTAGGGAAATAAATAAGATATTAAATTATGGAAAAAAACTAGGATATATTAGAACTACAATACTATATATATTTGAGATTTAAAAAAAAATAATAAATAATGTTTTCATTGGTGGAAAAAACACCAGAAACCACTAACGAAATTAATTAAATTCTAAGAGACAGGTTTTATATAAACATGCCACCCAAAGGTGACAGCTTAAAAAAGAAAGAAAATAATTAAAATAAATACAAGAACCCCGAGAGAGAGAGAGAGAGATTTCCCTCTCGCCGGCCAAAACCCGGGAACAAGTCACCACGCACCGCTCTCCCTCGTGATTTCCTCCTCCCTCCTCATCCACATGATCTCCCTAACCCCATGCATACAACAGCCACCATCTTCCAAACCCATCTCCACAACAACAACCAAACATCCCTCACAACTCCGACGATCGATCTCCATGATTTTTTTCTGATCAAAGCTCTACATCACAATCACACTCAGACAAACCTAGCAACGCAACAGCCCCGTAACCTTGTCTTTCCACCACAGCATCGAAATTACGGGTCCTCCATCACCAGAAATCAGGCTAAAAACTCCAGCCCCAGTCCAACCGAAGTCATTTTCAACTTCTTTTTAGCAAATTCAATACCAGCGTGTGAAGCACACGTGTCACCATCCCTACACACAACGTGCCACCTCTGATCTGGCCAGATTCTGGCCGTAAGCAAGGGTAAAAAAGCACATTCCCCTTGGTTTTACATTTATTTTAAATATCCATGCGTATTTAACGTGTTTGGGCCCACAACGTGGCAACCAGGGTTTTAAAACCGTTAGGGATTATTCTGTTTTTGCATTTTAAAAAGTGGTTTTAAAACAATTTAAAATTATTTAAAATTTTTATTTGCTTTAAATTTAAAAAAATTAATATTTTTAAATCATTTTGATATATTAATATTAAAAATAATTTTTTTAATATATTTTTAAATATAAAATACTTTAAAAAACAATAATAATCACGCTATTAAACCTACTCCTACTAGGATGAAATAAGGATAAAAATCAATATTGGAGCTGAGAGGGGAAGGATGATTTCAGTTTATTAAAGGCATAATGATTTGGCTTTGATGTTAAANNTTTACGTGNGATTCGTTNTNATGTNAAANTAAAGATTTATAATTAAATTTAAAAATTATAGCTTTTTTTAAAAAAGAAAAAATTCTTTTGTTTGCTTTGTTTTAATGTTTACGGTTCTCTCTCTCTCTCTCTCTCTCTCTCTCTCTCTCTCTCTATATATATATATATATATATATATATTCCAAAGAATGATGAATAAAATTAAATAATATTTGAGTACATTTTTTTTATTTGTTTCGTTGCGTGTTAATTAAATCTATTACACGCAAATAAATCCAGGAGAGTAACATCCCTCGTCGTATTAATCAGGCTGAAAAATCCACCCCAAATTCATCTGAAATCACACCTGAAATTTTCGGCTGAGATCAAGCAAAAAAAAAAAAAAAAAAACCCTAAAACCAAGCAAAAAATCTTAGCCACTCAAATGGAACCGAACCGTCCTTGTTGACTTGAGGTGTTGAGCATCGATAGTAAAAACGAGCTGGACGGTTTTGAAAGTCCAAGCGTGGTTTTCCAACAACTTCTTACAAATCAATACCACGAAGCACGTGCGCCACCATAATCTTTACCACGGGAATCACGTGCGCCACCATCCTTACGCAGCCCCTAGTGCCAGTGCATGAACTATCTTGTCGGATTGTAAAGAAAATATAAAAAATTTAATTTTTTTCAAAATCATTTTTAGGGATTTATTTTACAAGGTTAAATAAGGATTAAAATTAGTATCCTATGATGGGGTTGAAAGGATCACAATGATAGGTTTATCCACGTAATTTTATTTGGCCTTGATGTTTAAATTTCATATGTGGATGTGTATGTTTGAAATTTATGTCAAAATAAATATTTTCAATTAAATTTAACAAATAATAGGTTGTTTTTTATTAAATAAAAAAGAAAATGTTTTTATCCACGTACATTATTTTTGTTAATTATTTTGTTGCATGTTAATCATTCTATTATAGGTAGTAAAATTATTTATCGGCCCTAATATCCTAATTAAATGTTGCCTGATGGATGATAAAAATAGTTAACACGTGACCATGTCTTTTGTTTATCCTAATTAACCTGGAAATTGTAAGACTTTTAATTAAATCATATTCCCTGGATGTCGCATATACAAGTTAATTAACACATGACACCAATTTCTATACAAAAAAGCCTTTTTTTTTTTTATTCATGTTGTGTGTGAATTGTAACGTGTTGGTTCAAAGGAGCAGTCAACGACAATATTATCTTTTTGAGCTATTATTTTGACTATTTAGTTAATTGTTGTTTACATAACGTACGGGATTATCTATGATGACAATATTATTTTTAAAATTATAAATGTAAATATTTATAAGACATTAATATTAGTTTTTAATTGTAAATATTATTTTTAAATATTTCATTTGTTGATTAAATTTAATTTTGTGTCCATATTAATGTGTGTAATTTTATTTTTGTGTTTTTGCTTTTGGGGCTGGTAATATCCTCCCTTTACGGTGAGTGAATTTGGACATTATCAAAGGAAACATGCCAAAACCCAATTAATCATTCGCCGTCATCATGGGTGTGATGCCCTTAATTTTAAAGTATTTTAGATAAACACTAATAATGTAAGCAATATATTTATTATTAAAACAAACAAGAACTAGCTCGCTGAACTTATATAAAATGTTTTAGAGTGATTTTATTTTTATTTTTGATAGCTATTTTTTTATTAAAAAAAATCTCTAAACACATGTTAGGGTTCACTGATTACTAAGAAATTTGAGCGACTTTTTTCCTTCTAATTTTACTTCAATTAAGTTCGCCGGAAATGTCCGCTCGTGACAATGGCTAAACAATTATAATCCTCATTAATTAATTGCCTCTGTCCTTAGATTTCAGATTCACCATTCATTTGTTATGGTATAATTGACTATTATTCTGTTTGATGAGACTAGAATTCAAAGGCAGGCTTCTTTTATATTTGTCACGAGACAGCAGTGGAAAAGGAAGGTTTTTCCTCTTGCCTGGTCAAGAGGACGCATAATTTATTGAGAGAGGCTGGTACTGCCTAATTAAATCTATGGTATTCAACTCTTTGTTTAATTTTATAATCAAATGGCATCTTCACGTTTATCATGCTGATTTTACTTGGCAGAAATTCAAAGGCTGGAGATAAAACTTGCAAACAAACGACAAGGGAAGCCTCGCCTTGCGGTGCATTAAATGCTTCCCTCGGTTTATTGGTGTATTTATTTTTGGGTTTAAAAGGAGTTTTTAAAATTTTTATTTAATTTTTTATTTAATTTTAAATTATTTTAATATACTGATATCAAAGAATAAATTTTAAAATATAAATATTTTTATATGTATTTCCAATAAAAACGTTATATATATATATATATATATATATATATTGCCCTCAACAATGCTAAAATCGAAAGCTCGTCTTTTGACCACTACGATTATAACAGAACTGTGCTTCTTCTCTTCTTTTTTTTTTTTTTTTTTTTTTTGCAGAGCATTTACTGAAAATACTTATGTATATAACTGCCAATAATTTCTATCTTTTATACTTTCCATTTTAAATTTTAATTTTGTAGAAGCTAAAATAATTTAATTTTTAATTTATAAATATTTGCTTTTCATTTATTTTATATATATATAAATTCATTTCATAATTTTAACTAAATATATAATAATAAAAAAAACTACGACAAACAAAAACCACCCTTGTCTCAACCTAAAGGAAGAAGTAAAGAGCATTTAGATTACTGACATTCAAGTACACACAAATAATTCATCATCGCCCCCAAAGAATACACTCAGATAGTCAGATGAATTATTGATTTTGTGCTGTCATGCATGTTGCCAGAATGCAGGTAACGAAGAATGATTGATTGGCGCTTGGACATTTCTCCGGTCGCCAACAATCTGCCCGCGGCTACGACCGTCTATGATTGCTAGTAATCATTAAAAAAGACAGAAGATTGGCCTAACTCCAAGCCTAGTAGTCCACGTGGGATTTGGGAGCAAATTTGATTTCTATCTCTCTCTCTTCAAGGACGTTTCAAATCAAATCATCTATCTATCTGTCAGCCGAGTTCTACTCAATCATCTCAGTCTATAATATATACTTTTTAGAAATGAAGTTTTGTCAAATCCAAAAATAAAAAAATATATTTTAAAATGGAATAATAATTATTTTTTAAAATATTTTTATTTTAAAATATATTAAAATAATATTTTTTTAAAATTATTTTTAATATTAATATATAATATAAACATTTAATACAGAAAAAATTTAAAATTTTTTAAAAACATCTTTTATTTATAGAATCAAACATTGCTTTAAGTTACTGCATGTTGTGTTTGGGTTTATTTTTAAAAGATGTTATATTAATATTTTTTTAATAATTTCTAAAGATTTTAATATATAATTCTCAAAAATTAAAAAATATTATAATATATTTTCAAATAAAAATTATTTTTAAAAAATACAATGCAAGAAATGGTGCTGTAGATATGAGCATGTGTGAACGCGTGCAGCTTCCCTTCGAAAGAAAAGATAGAGTTTCAATGTGTTCCCACTCGTAAAGCATCACAACAATAGAAGTAGATTGGAAAAACACCAGCGGGGAAGAACACGTCAATTTTATTAGTGCAATAGGAAAGTTATGCAATTTATAGGTATTAACCAATTTAAAAAAAATCAAAACATTATTTTTTTTATTAAATATTAAAACGAAAACATAAATGGATTGAATTGAACCAACTTCAATTAATCTGTCATATTCACTACTCAGTTCATGAAATCTTGATAAGTCTATAAAAAACAAATTAAAAAAATTATTAAATTCAATTCTCAATCAACTTGATATTGAATGATTAAATTAAAAACAAAATTTGACCTAAAAACAAGTCGATTCAACTCGAGTTAACCTGTCAAACATGGGTTATAAGATTAGGATAACTCCATAGAAAGCAAATTAAAACAAATTATAAAACTCAATTTTTAATTAACCCAATGTTGAAAGGTGAAATTACAAAAAATCAATTAAAAAAGGACACAAAAACCCACCTAAGTCAACCAACCAAACTCGTGACTTGGGTCATAAGATCGAAATGACCTCATAAAATGCAAACTGAAATAAATTATGAAGCCTAATTCTCAATCAACTTAATATTGAATGATAAAATTCAAAAAAAATCAACTAAAAAGAATAAAAAAAACTCGAGTCAACCAGCCTAATCCGTGACCCGAGTCGTAAGATCATGATAACCTCATAGAAAAAAATAAAAAAAAAATATAAATCTCAATTCCTAATCAACATAATTTTAAAGGATTAAATTGAAAAAATAAATAAATAAAGGATAAAAAATGAACTGAGTCAACCCGGGTTAACCTGCCAAACCTTAGTCAGAAGAGAAAATCAAACAAAATTATAAATTTTGATTCCCGATCAATCTAATGTTGAAGGAAGAAATTAAAAAAATAATTAAAAATGGATAAAAATTGACTCGAGTCAACACGGTTAACTCACAAAACTCGCAACCCAAGTCATAAGACCGAGATAACTCCATGAAAAACAAATTAAAACAAGTTATAAAGTCATATATCCAGTAAACCAAATACCATGGATTAAATTGGAAAAAAAAAACTAAGTTTGAAACTAACAAAAAAGTCCTAAAACTTTTTGAGGACCAAAGTGTTAACGTGTTTAGCTTTTCATTGTTCATTGCTACAGTCGGTGGTCGATTTAAGGCAAAGCCCAGTTCACTGGTTGGGTTGATCTAAGTCAGTATAAAAATAAAAATGGTTATTTTTATAGTTTTAAACCCAATACGGGAGTCAACATAAGGCAAGACTCGGGTCACGAGTGGTGTTGACTAATGACCTAGGTCAACATAAGGACAAAAAAGGTTATTATCATAGTTTTAATGTAACATCATATATCAAGAGAAAAGTGTCCAGAGCTAGAGCAGATTAAAACAGTTGGTACTTAACCTTGTAGGACATGTTTTGGGGCCTATGGGTTGCCAAAAACAAAACCGTGAGATGTGGAAGTCGGGTTGGGCTGAGCCATAGCAGATAATATTCTACAAGGGGGAGTGGATCGGACCTTACCTATGATATTAGAGCCGAGGACAGATCGTTCTTAAGGTAGGGAAATTGTAACATACCACATCGAGAGAAGAGCATCCAGAGCCAAGGCATATTAAGACAGTTGGTACCTAACCTTGTAAGACGCGTTTTAGGGCTTGTGGGCTGCCAAGAACAAAACCGTGAGACATGGAAGCCGGGTTTAGCTGAGCCATAACAAACAATATTCTACAAGGGAGAGTAGGTCGGGCCTTACATTTAAAACCTAAATCGGGGGCTGACTTAAGGTATGAAATGCTTGGGTCATGTGTTAGGAGGGTCAATCCGGGTTGATCTGGGTAAACACAAAATAAAAATAATTATTATCATAGTTTTTAAACTTGATTCTGGGGTTAACCCAAGCAAGATCGGGATCACGAATTAGGAGAGTCAACCTATGTTAACCTGGGTCAGTGTAAGGATAAAATTTATTATTACCATAGTTTTAAAACTCAACTCAAGGGTTAATCAAGGTAAGGCTTAAGTCACGGGTCGAGAGGGCCAACACAAGTTGACCCGAGTCAATATATGAATAAAAATAGTTATTATCATTGTTTTAAAACCCCCTTGGAAATCGACCTAAGACAAGGTTTGGGCCATAGGCCAGGAGGGTCAACCTAGATGACCTAAATGTTTTTAAATGTAATCAAAGCCAGCTTGTTTTGACCAATTTTTTAAAAAAAATTCAACAGGTTATTGACCCGTGTCTTATCCCGAGTTAACTTATGTTTTTGACCAGTCAGGTTGAGTCAATTCTTCCTCTATTATTTCTTAAACTTGGACGAGTCTAGACCCTAAGTCAACCAATCAAGTCAGTTTTGGTTTTATAACAAGAGTTATTATATATTATTAATTACAATACTTAATAAAAATATGTAAGCTTAACAACAATATTTATTAAAGGTAAAATAGATTTTTCATATTTATTATGTCTTGTCTACCATAACTAAACAGGATACAAAGACAATCATTTTATCTTGTACATTACTACCTAACACAATTAAAAATAAACTAAAAGAGAATGAGAAAACATTATTCACCTAGACACAATTTACTATGAATGGAAATAGTGTTTTCTCCTTCTTGGTCTTAAAAACAAAACTCCTAGCTAAATTTTTAAGGGTAAAATAGTCTTTGAATTAAGACAATTTTGGTGTTCTAAAATTCATAGGGGATATGGCGAGTATTTTGTGTTTTAAATGTAAAGTAAAATTACATCACTAACTTTAAAATAAATAAATCTTCTAGCTTCTACTAAGGGTTACTTTTGTATTTTCATATAAAACAAAGCACAGTAAAATAACGTATCTATCCTTGGAATAAAAAAAAATAACTGACGATGGGGGGCCTTTATGTAATTTTCATTTATGTTGCACAGTAAAAAGACCTTTGTACCCTTGATGTCAAATAATTTAACCCTTATATTAAAGGGTATTTGTGTCATTTTGTTGCTATTTGTTTTGTAATTAATGAGTTTGGTTGGGGTCATTTATGTATTTTAATAAATAAAAAGTAATTTAAAAAAATATTGACATGCATTGTTGATTAAGGAAGCTAAAATTATCATTTTATAGTTGCTTTTGATTCCTGTCTGCGTGTTCTCCATCAAAAAACAGTGTGTGCATAAATAAGTTTGCCAGTGGCCATTCCTTTTTTCTTCTATGTTGTTTCCTCTGTCTTTCCTTTTTATTGTTTGCTTTGTTTTAAATGATTTATGAAATTGAAATTAAAGTTCTTGCTTTGTTAGATTTAGTCTCAATTTTTTTAATTGTTATTTATAGAATCTGAGATAATTTTTTTTATCTAAATGTTTTTTCCAACCCTCCCCCCCCAATTATTTTTTTCCTATTAGATTTCATCCTTATTCTTTTGAATTTTTTTTCGTTGCAAAGTTTTTAAAATTGATTTTTTACTCGATTTCATCCTTCAACTTTTAATATGTTCTGATTCTATCTTCTTGGTTAAGCTCGTGTCTAAGATTTCATGGGTTGCAAGTTTTGAAAATTAATTCAGCTCTAGGGGGTTCGCTTGAGATTTATTTGTTTTATTTAATATTTTTTAAAACTAATATTTTTTAATTTTATTCTTCAATATTTATTTAACTGGAGATTAGGCTCGAGTTTTTTCCAACTTTTGTATCCTTTTTTTATTGGGTTCTTTTAGATCTTTTTATTTATTGTTTTTTATGAAGTTTATTTTTATAGATAAATCTTATTCTTGAGTTAAATAAAAGTGATTAGTTGAATATGGGCGAATGATCGTTGTGTTTTTTTTGTTTTCTTTTCTGCAGCATTATTATAGCAACCCGTATGACTTCTTTTAATGTCTTTATGCACTCTTTTGCAGTGGGGTTTAAGCCGTTTCAGGCTTCCAGCAAGGTCTTTTAATGGTGGACATTGTCCATAATTGAATGACGATGAGTCTTCATCGATCTTTTCTTTCTTTCTCTTGTGGTTATGATATTGGTAGCTCATTTGTTTTAATTAATTATTATCAAATATTTCTTGTATAGTTCATTTCCTATTGTTGCCTATAGTTTAAAATCAGACTATTACTTTACTCGATTTTATTAGATCAAATCAAGTTAATAGTCGAATCAGACTATTACATTGGGTTTTTCTTGCTCTTTTACAAATACTATTATTGTCTAAATTAGTTTTAGACCCACGACTTAGCGTGAGTTAGAAGCCTAATTTTGTCTTCGTCTCTAACATATATTATAGGTCTGATCAAACCATACAATTGGCTTGTTCTCTTGTAAATGTAAATATGGAAGAAAAAAGAAAGAAAGAAAAGAATTGCTATTGGTATTAAATATTAATATCAAATCTGAAGATTTTTACAGGGGATATATACTTCATTCAAGGAAATTAATTTTGATGGTGTAGGCGAAAAGTAAGAAAGCCAGGATTGATTGGTTAATCTAGACTTGAATTAGAACATTGAAGGGTTTCTTTTATAGGTTTTACCTGATTTACTATATTAAGATCACACTTGCTATTAATGTTTTTCTTTTAATAGATTTCATATTTGAAAATATATATATTTATACACTAGTCTGATTCCTCGTGCTATGTTTAGGATGAAGTTTTTTTTTTCTCAGTGCAAAAAAAGAGTTCTAGCATTGTTAGTATTTTTTTTATTATCAAGAAAAAAATTTTATATTTGTATTTAATAAAATAAATTAAGAATTATATATGTTAATAAATAAATAATAAATTTGTTGATTTCTATCTAATATTGAGTTTAAAAGCTGAAATAAAAATATTATTTTAAAAAAAATTGAATACTTTTTTTAGCTTGAAATTGTATCCCAACATCTAACATTATTTTATATGAACAATGTTCCCACCAAACTTTTTTAATGTTTTTATAATATATATAGATTTTTTTTAAAAAAAATGGCAATGCCCTATCCATGTTGCTTATCATCGTGATTGTTTGTTTGGGCTCAAGGCCCTTCATTTCTAGAAGAAAAAAAAAAAAAAAAGACGAAGCAATTCTTGCTCTAGCATGGTGAAAACCTGCTCCTTCTCCTTCCCCAAATTCTCTTCCAGGTTTCAGGCCGCTAAACACCCAAAATCAAGCCAGTTGAGATTATTGAAATAAGAAAAAGGCCCATGACATCATATGCTGTGTGTAGACTTGGCACAAAAGATGGGCCATGAAATACCATTACAAAGTAGTGTAGCACTTGGCAAAGAAAGCCCAAAACGCCTTTCCTATTTATTATAAACTTGTCTCCCTCAAAAACAGAGCAAGGACTAGAAAGCAGAAGCAGCGAGCGAGCATGAAATGGGAACAGTAACCCCATCTCCATGGAAGCAGCTTCTTCTGAGCGCAATAGAGTCAAACTCCCACCTCAAGCACTCTTATTTCGTTCAATTTGTATGTATGTCTCTCTCTCTACTCGTAATTAAGTAACGCTAATTTATTAGTTATTAATTGCGATGTTGTTTTCTTTCAGGCAACAATTGGATCTAATGGCAGACCTTCCAATCGCTCTGTCGTTTTCAGGTCCTTCCTCTTAATTTTCAATGTCTATCTTCTTATTTTGTATTATAAATTGGAAGTTTGTTTGTGTTTTACGAATTTTTAAGGAAGATGTCTGCTTGTTCATTGCTGGGTTTTCTACTTACAGAGGATTTGAAGAAAATAGCGATAGAATCCAAATCAGCACTGATTTCCGTACACGCAAGGTTTTCTTGCTACTTCGCCCCTTTTTTTCCCCTTTAATATGATTATTAATTATTGTGCTATTTGAATTTTTTTCCTTAAAAAAAAAAAAAACTTCGATATGCAGATTGAAGAGCTTAATCATTGTCCATTTGCTGAGGTAATAATAAATATATGACTCGTCTGTATTTCAGAATTTTTGTACTTTTCAATTTTCGATAGGAATGCTACTCGGATGTAACTTGGCTTGTTGTCAGAATTTGTTATTCTTCAATTTTCGATTGGAATTACTTAGATGTAACTTGACTTGATGTAGATATGTTGGTATTTTACCGACTCTTGGGAGCAATTCCGGATCAATGGAAGAGTTGATGTTATTGATGGGTCCAATCCCAATCCGGCAAAGCTTCAGGTTCTATCCCTTTATCCCTTACATTAAATCACATTTTATTACAATATGTCTTTCCATATATATCATTGGTGTTAAATAAAGAAGTAAAACGGTAATGTGCCATTCTTGGGTTTAAGAAAAAGACTTCTGATGCTGAATGTTAAGTCATGGCTTGTTATATATATTCCACATTATCTTGTGCTTGCACAAAAATTAGAATTTTATGAGCCTTTTAATAGTGTGCAATGTATGAGAGAGAATATGTTAGAAAGTTACAAACAGGGTAATGAGTGATGACATCTATTTAAGAAGAGAGCCCAGCATGAGAGGGTATGTGTTTATTGGTTTTGTCACTTGGAAGAGTTAAACATAGTGCAAAACATTTTTTTCAGAGTGGCTAGTCCTACTTAGTTTTGCAATTACTCAAGTAAACAACCTTGTTAAGTTATGACAGTCACGAAAAAGTTTGCTTTGGATTTGAAACACCCCCCCCCTCTGTTTTTTACCTTGTTAGTTCTTTATGCCTTAGACTGAATCCTGCCAATGGGTTGCTTTGGCTGTTTGAAAGTAAAAAGGGAGGGTTCCCAGCTCGATGTACCTCACCCTCACTGTCTGCAAGTTGCGAACGTTACCCTTCCAACAAAGAAAAAAGGACCATTTGTCAGTTTCATGGCATTACTTTACTATAAATCTTTAATGAAACACAAGATTATCTTCATTAACATGGTGTTTTAGTTTCACCACTACAGGTAACCCATGAATCATAAAACAGAATTAGTTGAAAATCACATGATGTCCGCAAGACATCTCCTGTTAGAAATGGCAAAACAAGTTTTGTATGGGATGTTGCTTGTAGTCTTATGCTGAAATAAGGCTTTTTTTAATTCAAGATAATGACTTCTAATGTGTTATGCAATTGAATTTTCCATTTTTTAGCATTCAATTTCCTGGATCTGCTTAGAGTTTGCTCATATCTTTAAATTCATGATGCAGCAAAGAGAGAAATTGTGGCTTGCTAGTTCTATAAAATCAAGGCTGCAGTACTTGGGACCTAATCCTGGTCTTCCTTGTCTAAGTGAGCAATCTCCAGATGAATTTTTTCTTGACCCCTCTTCAGGCCCAGTCGCCACATTTTGTCTGCTGGTTTTAGAGCCAGATCAGGTTCAACCTTATACAATCTTGAATTGATTGATGACACTTTTAATTTTCTTTTAGTCTTTGTAAAATCCATCCTATTCACAGGTTGATTACTTGAATTTGAAGAGTAACCAGAGAATAGTGTCCACCTTGTCACGGAGTGCCAATGGAGAAATGTGTTGGAATTCAGAGATGATCAATCCATAAATCTACATGAGAAAGAGTCGTTAATTTGAAACCTTAAGTGTATCTATAGAAGATATAAAGAAGGAACTTACTGACGTTTGCTTGAATGAGTTGTATATAATCTTTTGTTTTACCTTCTACAAAAGAACCAATATGTATTAGCTATAAAAATCTTCAATTTCATCTGAATGTGAAAGAACCGGGATCAGGCCCTTGGATTCGTAACTGTTATCAGAACTCAACTTTTATATCTATGCAAGAGTTAATTGCTACTTTGATGTTAAATTGCTGATGCAGATGCTTTTAGTCTTTGCCAGCCTCCCATTTAGAACATCTTGCCTAAATGTGCATCCCATTCCTTCAGTTGAAAGATTGGAAGAGCAGATCGTACTCGATAATTCAATAATTTTTTTATTTGGTTTTATTTTAGGTTTTAGTCCAAGTAAAATATGTTTTATGGTTAAAATGAGGGTGTTAAAAGTCCATTCGATATTTTCTTTGATTTTTTTTTTGTTAAAATTTAGGTTCTTAAGTAAAAAAGCTTGATCCTCAATTTTTTTTTAATCATCAGAGCCACTGGCTCCAAAACTCAAATTACAACGAATATAAAAAATTACTTGCTACTGCACTCGAAGACAAAATTTGCAACAAACCCATGTAACTTACATCTTTGCAAGAAACAAACCGTATATACTGCTACAGATGAAGGATTATTTGATAGCTGAGGGACAAAGGTGATGAAACTTTTTTCCATTTGTTCTTAGCTTATCTAATTTGTTACAGGGCAACAGAGACAGCCATGGGCAAAGCATGTCTAGCTTTTTCACTTAGAAGATGAGGCAAAGTTCAGGTTCCAAGCAAGAGCCTGAAAGGGAAGAGAGGAAGACTATATATTATCATGCGCTGTGTGTTGATGCTGGTTTGCTGGAGGGACCATGGAGATAAGTGATTACCTTTCCATAGCTTTATCAGACTACCCATTTGTGTTTGATATCTAGAGCTGCACACTGCAAACAATTCAAACTTTGGCCGCCCATGCAGTATAAATAAGTTTTCATCAATACGCTGTATAACCATGCTGCAACTTTTTCTTTCATTTTTTTCCTTTTCTGGATGACCATTCCCTAGCAAATGCATATAATTACACATAGCATTCTTAATCACAAAATAAATGATCCGGTGCCACCATAGTAGTCTTTTGCTGGCTTGATACCAACAATCCCATCACTCCACAACTGGATATATTTTCTGTATGCTGATTCTGTTGACTGGTATAAGGAACCCAGTACTTGGTGTTTGACCAGGGATCCAACGCATATCGACGGAAACAATGATTAATGACCAAAGATGAATTTATAGCTTTTGTTGTTTACTGTAACAAAGATTTATCTATCACAAAATCCTCTGAATGGTTAGCTAAACTGCATTGTTCTTCGTTTATCGGCTCAAGTTTGTAATAGCAGGAAATATAAGATTCCAAACAAGGAAAAATTAGTGTTTGATCTCTTCAGCCCAGTCCAAAAACACCATCCCTGCATTAGACAAATAGCATCGCTTACTTTTAGTATAAAGCTCAGGTCATGATTCAACGTTGACAACTCTAAAAAGAAAGCACTAGCTATTTGCAGAGAAAAGTGTCCATATTTAATACTATCTAAAATCTCAATCATTAAATTTGGAAAAGCATGGCCTCAGAACGCATGAAATAATTTGGCAAACAATAATCTGTGGTGATCAAGAACAAAACTCCCTTCCGATCAATAGCACAATTCATTATTATTCTGCATCCCAGTCAATGCCAACATGACAGTATAAAAACAGAGATATCACAGGATCATAGAACGAAAAGTCCCCAGTAGCGGTATAGATGTTTCAAAAGTTAAAAGCAGTCGCATGATTTAGACTGCTGAAGATACGAGGATTAGATTCCTCGAAAGATCCACCTTTACTATATTCAGCTACACTCAGTAATAACCTGCATGGAAGTAAAAGGAAGACCAACTACCTACCGAGAGAAAGCAACAAGCACCAGAAATCTAAAGTCTAAACCTGTCCTTAAAGGTGGTTCCTTTAAACGATTCGTTCGAATTAAGAGAATCTACAACTGCAATCATTTACAATTACAAGCTACGAATAACTTTTTTAGATAATGAATTATGACGATCATAACGAATAAAGAACAGGGTTCGAGAGTTCTAGCTGAGAGAATATCATAAAAACCACACCGCAATCAGTAAAAATAAAGGTCAATTTTGCAAGAACACACAAATTACAATAAAGAACATCTTAATCATAGCAAGATTAACAAAAGACAAGGAAACATCTTGCTTGATTGATAGAACATCAAAATACAACACTAAACACACAAGAAAAGAACAGCAAGAGTAACGGGTATTCTTATTATTATTATTATTATTATTATATAGAACTATTTTGTCCAAGTGCTACAGAAATGAAACAAACCCTAAAAAAGATGGGTAATTATCATCTTGATCATCATGATGATCAGACGGAGAGCTTAGGGGCATCGCTATTGATGGTGGGCTGGGCATCGAGGTGGTGATCGTGGGCCGAAGGCTTGGTGAGCATGAGAGGACGGTCCCTGGCTTCTTCATCGTCTTCAAGATCGGTGGTGTTAAGGTTGATGCAAGAGCATCTTTCAAGAGAAGCAAAGAAAGCAGACGCCACGTTGACCCCAACCCAACTGGCGACCCGATCCAGCTTTTCACATGACATGAAATTGCAATTGTTGTTATTAGGATTTGTGGTGGTGGTGGTGGTGGTGGTGCTGTCCATTTCTGATTTATTTATCTCTTTCTTTCTATTGAGTTGTTGTTGATAACGACGACGACGACTGGTTCTAGAGATTGCGCGAATTTAAGAGAGGAAAAAGGAAAAAGGAGAGAGGTGCAGAGGGATTAAACGGTATGGCTCTTTGCTTTCGGCTGCTTTTTATTAAGGCCGTTGTTATTTGTCCTTCAATTTGTTTTTAGCGGTGATTCCTCAGGCCCAGCTGCGCTTTAGCTTACCGATTATTACTAAGGTGATTTTACGGAGAAATATATAATTGTAAATTTTGTTAAATGTTTTTTACTGTAAAAACAAAATTATAATTTCAAGTTTTCTTTATACTTGATATTTTTTTTTATTTTACACTTCATTTATTTATCACTATTTTTTTGTGATATTCTTTTTAAATTTTTCTTTTTTTTCTTTATATTTGTTTTAGGAAAATAAATTTTATTTTTTATTTTTTACAATTTAAATAATATTTATACCATTTTTTTTGTTCTCATCTCTATTCTTTTGTAATTTTTTATTTTTCCTTACACTTTTTTTTGAGAAATTATTATACAAAAACTAAGGAAATAATGTTTTACTATTGTAATTGCAATATTATTCCGTTCTTCTGCTATGTTAAAAATTAGTTTAAGATCTTATATGTTATTATTAACGCATATGATATTTACTATATTTATTATATGTTAGCATCGATTTTTTAACTCACGATTATATTTTTTACTAAATGTTAAAAAACACGTTAATAGCACCTACACATTAGTTCTTTTGCATTATAAAGAAAATTGTTCGACTTGTAATGAGACGAATTGAATAAATGCGTTAACACTTATTTTTTAAATTTATTGACATAAATAGTTATTGATGTATTTAATTAAATGCATGCATATACTTTTTTTTACTAATTTTATTTCTTTTTAAGTCCCTTGGTTTGAAGAGAGAAGAAAGAAACTGAAAAACAATAAAGGAGAGAAAATGTTATTGATTTTTTATATTATGACAACAAAAAAGGTTAATCTTAGAGTCAATAGATTTCATTCTACATGAGAAGTTCTATTGAAGTGTTTTTAGATATTCATATTACCTAAAAAAATAGATTAATGTGGAGAGAATTTTTTTTGTTTTATTTTATGTTTTTGGATCAATGTAGAAGTGTTTTGAGTTGTCATATTTTACTAAGAATGTTTATTAGGTATTTCTGAACTAAAATTGGCTAAGAAATGGGTTTTTAAAGCTAAAATTCTCCTAGTTTAATTTTTTAGCCACCTCTCAAATGACCGGAAAATAGACAAGAAAACAACACATCATCTACTTTTTAAAAAATAAAAAAGAACGGATGACATATCATCTACTCTTAAAAAAAAAGTCAATTGAGTGGGCTTGGCCTCGCAAGCCCACCCATTTATGGCCCTCTATTTGTATACCCTAACCCTCTATCTATTCGGTCAAGTGCTTAATATTTTATTTTTTATTTTTTGGATTTGGATTTAAATTTATTTAAAAAATTATATTATATTTTAATTATTATTTAATTTTATCATGTTTTTCATATGATATTATAGGTTTTTATGAGAATATTGACATTGTTTTTCTAATTTTTATATGCCTAATATTAGAAGAAAAAATATAAAAAGATCTCATGAATATTCAATTAACATAGAAGTTTTGTTTTTTAATATTTTTTATATAATTTTATCACATTAATCAAAGAAATCTTATCTTCAATCATATACTAAATGCTAAGATATTATTTTAATATTTTTTAATTTTCTTTTCAGACATGATAGATTATTTTTGTTTAGAAAACAGTTTTCGTTAAAACAATCAAGAAAAGCATTAATAAGAAAATAAAATTTAAATTAGAGAAATATTTTTTTTCTTTTTATTTCAAATAGCTGAAATTTTGTATAAAGAGAGTATAAATTATTGTTGTTTTTAAAATGATATTGGCATTTAATTGTTAAAAATTAAATATATGCATGTGGCACAAGATCACAAATGTTAATCCGCATATAATTACTGATTTATTTTATTAAAGACACACATTAAATTTTCATTTTATACTTCAAATATTTTAATGTTAAAAAAGAAATAGCATCACAAATTAACTTTTGATCCATCTTGATATGAAATGCAGCTAAGATCACCATAAGTATCATATAATAGCTTTGTTTTGACTTTAAGCCATCAAAACTCCATAAATTATTATTATTAAAAATCCAAACATGATTAAATTACAAAAGAAATTATTAAATTATTATCTCTATTTATCTCATTTAGGGTACTTATAAAACTTATCCAGGGTTCACAAACTTTATTATTTCTCTTGACAAACCATATTGATATTGAAATTTGCTTTAATTCATGTCTATATCATTAAATTTTAAGATGCTAATATATATATATATATAAAAAGTCAATTTCACTGTAACCATGGACATATTTTTCAATTCACTATAATAGTGAATGCCCTTCCCAAGAAAATCCATATGCCTTTATTCTAGAGATATTTTGATCTTTTTATGTAATGTATTAATATTTTTTTTACAATAAAATGATATAATTATCTTTAAAATAAAAATAAAATTATAAATTTGGCGAGAAAGGGTAAATAAGTCTTTTTATTTGTTAAATACAATGAAGTGACAAGTATGCTCCTAGTGTAAGAAAATTTAAACCATAGGGTGAGGCAACTTTAGATTTTTTTACGTTGTTTTTTTTGGTAAATGTTGGGGTAATCAATGACATATATGTCTTTTCGTATTAGTTAAATAGTATTTATATGTGGGAGGTATCTGCACACTTTAAGCAACGCGTGTAGCACCTCTAATGACATAAAATGTCATACTATTGTGTCGTTGGATGTGTCGATGTGTCCTCTTACTTCTAATATGGCGAATGTCGATGAATGTTATCAGGTTTCTTACCGATCATCCTTTTTTTTTCTTTTCTCTTTCCTTCCTGAAAAATACAGACTGGTCTATTTTGTTCTTGGTATTTCACCTTTAATCTTTATTATTTTGATTTTTGATTTTGTCATTGATTCTTTTATTGAAGTTTTATTTATTTTCAATTTAATCATCAATCCTAATTTGTCATATATAATGTTTTTCAATATGGTCCTTCTTTTAATTTCTATTTTTTTTTCATGGACCTTTTGTCAAATTTTTGGTGGTTTTAAATTTTATCCTTCAATCCAAATGTAGTTTTATTTTTTCTAATTCGTTCGTCATTATTTTGATTTTCTGTTTGTCCTTTTGTTAATTTCTTTTTTGTTTTCAATTTAACCCTCGATCAAAGAATTATTCTTCCCTTCTAATTTGTTTTTAATTTTGATTTTCATCTTTATTCTTTTAATTGCTATTTTTTTATTTGAGATCTTTTCATATAATTGATTTTTTTTCTGGTTTTATCATTCAACATTTAATTTGTTAAGGATTGGACTTCTCAGCTTTTTCATGTATCGTGTTTCTGATCTAATGACCCCCTGTCACAAGTTTTAAAAGTTATTTATCACCTGATTTTTAAACCCAACTCAGGGATCAACTCTGGGCAGTCCCAAGTCACGAGTCAATCTAATTTTTTTATTTTATGAAAATGTAAAAAGGACATTATTGTGGAAAAAAGAAAATTGAAAAAGAAAAAGAAAAAGGTCCTTGGGTTTTTCTAGAATTAATTGGGTTGCGGGTCAACCTAGTTTTTTTATCGAATCATACCGGGTCAATTCTCTTCTTATTTTTGTTGTTGAAACTTGGCACGACCCAGGCCCCGAATCACTCAAGTTTTAAAATAGTGATATCTCGGTTTATATGATTTTATTACCTGTATCACAGATTTTACATGTTAACCTACTATTACTCGTCTTTTATTACTCAATTTACAAGTTTATCAAGCAATCTCAGGTTTACTCGAGCCGGGTTATTTGTATCTTTTTCATCTAATTACATACTTCCAAAGGTTTTTTTTTTAAGGTTATCTTGTCATTTAAAAAAATTATTTGATTACTATTGTTACTGATTTTTTTATTATCTTCTTAAAATAAAATAAAATTATTATAATCTGGTCGACACTATAATCAAGTCATTTTATTTTTTATTTCTTTTAAATCCACGGGCGACCCCGCAGCGGTTCACAGGACTATAAACCTAGTTAACATGCAAAATGTTAATAGTGCTCTCAATCAAAATGTAATTCGCACTTTATTTATTAAGCATACTTAAATAGATTTTACGTGATAAAAGGAATCTTTAATTAAAACACATACAAGCGTGAGAATTTTTATTATTATTATGCTGGGTGACTAACTAGTTATATTTATTTTATAAAAAAAATAAAAAATAGAAAAACAAGAGAGAAAAAATAAAAAAAATGTATATATTATAGTTATATTAATTTCTTTTCAGTGACTCTTTTCATAAAAAATAATGCTAGGGTGTTACGAACAAGTGTCGAAGAAGGAAAATTTGTTATTCACCTTATAAATCTAATTTGATGAAATAAGTTGGTTTTATTTTATTTAAATAATAATAATAATAATAATAATAATAATAATAATAATAATAATATATAGACCAAATTACAAAAAAAAAAGTGATTGTGATAATATAAAGAATTTGTTTTTTCAAAAGAAACCAACAATATAACTTAATTCCTAACTCATTTAATACAAAAAGACAAAACTGAATAAAAAAAACTTAAAAAAATCAGTTTGAATCAACTTGAGTTAACAAGGCTAACCTATAACCCCGACAATTAAGATCAAGTCAACCCATATTATCTTGTCAAACCTACAGTCCAGGTTATGAAATTGAGATAATCCAATAAAAAAACACAAAGAAAATCACAAAGTCTATTTTTAAAAAAAAAACAAACATCAACCCGCATTAACTTTTCAAACATGTGACCTGGGTCATTAGATTAGAAGCATTCTATTTAGAAAAATCATGAAATTCAATTCCAAAAAGAATTTTAATTATAGAAAAGGTTTAAAAAATAGCAATTAAAAAATGAGAATCAAAATTGAAACATAAATTAAATTTTATCTTTAATTGAAGGGTAAAATTAAAAACAGAAGTCAATTTAACAAAAAAATCAGAAAAATGACTATCAAAATTGAAATAAGAAATACATACAATTTTTTTACTGAATGGTAAAACTGAAAAGAAAAATCAATTTAACAAAATGTCAAAAATCAAAAGAACGAGGATTGAAATTGAAATATCAATAGCAAAGAAAACTAACTGACTAAGCAGTAATTATTGAGACGGAGAGAGGGAAAAAAAATCTCACCGGCGACAAACCACTTCATCATTGTCTACACATGTCGCAACAACATAAAAAAGATACGACAATACTTTCAATAACATAACAGAATGGAGGGTTTTGGTAATTAGGAGGCGCCGTATGCAACAACAACTTTTTGTTTTTTGTTTTTTTAATTTCTATATTTAACAGCAAGTGTTAAGATTTTTTGAATAAATAATAAAATTATCATTATATTATTTTAGTGAATATTATTTTAGTGAATAGTGTTTTCACGCAAACAATGTTTTTCCAAGCTATATTAGTTTGTGTTAGTAGTGCACTCCCACGGTACTGACCAGGGTTCGGACATAACCCGTGCTACTTATCCTTGTACGATATGCAAGACACCATCAATTCAAACTTCTTGGTCGGGACTGCCTGCTCAATCCAACCTTTACTTGAAGCAAGATACAACATTGAACATGAGACTTTTGAGTCATTGCTGTGCCAACTAAAACAGATCTAAGTTTACGACCATCCAATTCCACGGAGATCTTGCGTTGCATAAAGCAAATATACAAACAGTGATCATTGAGTTCAAGTCACTGCAGTCTTTATATTTCTATAATAGATGTAAATTGATTATCATCCGAATCTACAAAGATTCAAGTCCTAAGCGATTCAACAAGACTGAAAGTAATAGGATGTAGGCATCATATCTCACAGGATTGTAGCAATCAATCAGCAAAAGTGCCACCGCAAAATAATAGGATTTTTTGCCATCATTCTAAAGAATTCGAGGTATATATCTAAAAGGAAGTTGAGTTAGAGCGGGTGAGCCTTGACTTAGCACTCTTCTTGTCCTCTTCAAGAGATATCATTAGAAGATTGGAAGGATTTTCTACCATCATTTTAGCAACCAAATAGCCAGCAATACTCCAGGTCTGATATTTCCTTGCTTGCTTCCCAACATATCTGCCGGTCTTACCATCATAATACTCAGGCCACCCATCTTTGGACAGCCGCTGCTCCGCCAGCTCTATTGCTCGTTTTGCAATTTGTGGCCTTCCAACCTTAATACACGCTGCTGAAAGTAACCATAGAAGCACTACGAAGAGCACAGTTCAGCAAGTCACAAGCATGATTTAAACATTGTTACTGGCGAAAAAAATAAATAATCAAGAACAAGTATTTGTTTTTGTTCACGTTGAAGTTCCCGTGCGTAATATGCCTTGACATGCATGGAGTCGATGAAACTCACTTGGCCATGATCCACCGTTGTGGTAACTCCACCTTGTGTTTTTAGGATCAAATCCAGTGACTAGCCTCCATTCATGTCCCTCCAGTGCTGGATATGTGATCTTCAAAGGCATCTCTCCAATCAAGTCTTCCCACCGCTCCTCGACCAAATCCATAATGGCTGTCGCCTGTGCAGGTGTAACCAGGGAGCTCAAAATGGCAACGCAGTTCCCAACTAAGAACCAACGAAAATCCATGCGAGCTGGGCTGACATTGCCTATCAGGTAACCTCCTCGCAAAGGCATGAAATCAAACACCCAATCAGGAATGGACTCTGGGATGACATTAAATTTATTGACAGCAGTGTGGGAGTACTCCTCGGTTTTGTAGCGGTATATGTTATTTAGCTGTGTGAAATCCAGCCAATAGTATGTCTGAATGTGGTAGCTGAGAGCTGTGATGCGCTTCTCAATTCGCTCAATAAATTCCTTGCCATCGAGCTCTGGTTTTAACATCTGCTTCGCACACCTTAGTGCGAAATAGAAAAGTGCCTGTATTTCAATTGGATACCCGTATATTCCCTGTTCCAAAAACAAATAGAATTTAAACTGCAAATTCCATTCCATAAAGAAATTACTATTTAATTTTCCAGACAATCTGTCAACCAAGATTAGAATGCACATATATACCAACTTTAATAGTCTCCATTCCGAATCTCTTCACTGATGCTAGTTGCCAATCAGAAAATCCATTACAATCATAGTCGTCCTCTCCAATAAAATAAAAAAGAAAATGAACTGAATGGGCTGTTATTTTAAATTCAATTGATAAGCTCTCTGCATTTGATTTCACTGAGAGGAAGAAGTTATAAAATACAAGGGGAAACCTAAATTTACTTTGGGTTAAAGTGAATGACTCAATGAACAGACCAGTGCTCTAAAGTCCGGTTCAGAATTATCAAGTTGGATTGGTATGTATAGTTTCCCATATTCTATCAAGATTGTGGATAATGATGAAGAGAAAACTCACCATCCTCCGGTCAATCATGCTACACCCATCTGCACATAGAAGAGTTGGGAAAGTGTCGAATCCATCCGAAAGGCAAAGTTTAAGTATCAGCTTCATTCCATTCTGCACCTCCGGGCGATCTAATAGTGCATAATCACGAGTGCGTTTGATATAGGACCTAAGAAGAATTATCCACCAGAAACCTGAATCAACAGGTGCCACTCTTCCAATTGCACTGGCACCAAAATCCACAAGCAAGGTTTCTTTTTCCAGATCAGAGTCATAGAGGACCTTAAAACTTGCAGGCAAGACACCTTCTCCAAGAGTGAAGTTATCAACCCTTTTTTCTAAACCCTGGAGGTGGAGGGTCTTCAACAGAAAATTCCTCACTATCTCAGGTTCTGGAGGCTCCTTCATTAGACATGCTAAGCCGGTAGGAACAAAATCTCTCACAAAAACCTGCAAGAAAAAGGGGTGGAAATAAGACTAAAAGTCACTGAAAAGAAAGAAGCAGCTGAGGGCAGTCTGGAATAAGTGAAGTTACATAATATAACCATGAAAGCATTTGCACTATGATCTGAAACAATCCAAAATCATGATATGAAAGTTCCTATCAGATTAGAAAACTGAACAAGGCACATTGCAAGCACCGAGTTCCATATCGAAGGAAATGAAAGCAGCTTTCAAAAGTGGTGGGTGGCTCATCAAATATGTGATCAGATGAGAAGTAATTTCAAACGTATTTGGAATGCTGCAATATCAACAACTTGCTGTTATCCAAGTCATGTGCGCTATGATCAAAGGGCCATCTATCTAGACAGCATGAAAGATGGATTTGAACCTGAGGAGTCTTCAGGGAATCCAATTGATACATTTAGTACACAATACACAGATCGAACTTTCTATCCTTCTGGAACTTCAATAACTCTGCGAAGTATTCGAAATAAGCAGACGCCAAACTAGCAAAAGTCTTTCTGGAAATTTCAGATCAGATTCTGCTGCTAAGTAAGTCACAAGTTAAAACACCCTTTCATTTAACATTTCTGAAATACTAAGACATCCTTGGATCAGCAAACGGAGAATACAAGTATAATGGGGAACCATTGCACCTAGATCATTATGAGAGACACGCTAACCCACCAAAGATGATTTTTGCAATATGTGTTGTCAATTTCTATAACTAAATATAAAAATCTATGGAGGAATCTTATAAAATTAAAGACTAATTCCACATAGTTAGACCAATATTCTGACAGAGAAATTCAAATTGCAGTCAAGAGCAACGTAACTAAGTCATTACATTCTTACATTTGCAAAAGGACTACATTGAACATCAGAGTTCATCTTATTTGCAAGCTAACCCCCTGATACCTAGTACGCCGTTCATATTAAATTTAAGAAATGTCAAAGTGCACAAGTACAGCCATAGAGCTAGGGATTAAAACTCTGAGATGAAGAAAATCTTGAATTATTTTCTCTATACAAAATAGCAACATGCCAACCAAATGAGCAACTATTACCTTAGACACACACATAGCTGAAGTGAAGATCACACCATGCAATTGCCAAAAGAATTCAGGAGAGAACCAAATAGAATAGTGTTCACGCAACAAGCAATTTGCATCACAAAATTATATATAGAAAATGGAATCAAGAAATTGAATTCATGAGAACCAATGCTTTAAAATCACCCACTGTAATATGAAGTACTCTGAAAATAGAAAAAGCATTTCATTCAATCTTTTCTCAAATAACAGAAACAATCTGAAATGGATACAGAAAAAAAATTAAAACACCATACCAGTACTTCAAAATCACAAGAAATTGAATTAGATACCTGGTTGTAATTCAACGCATCAGCACTAGTATCCATAGCAGCTAGAGTCCCAACAGGCTTTCCTTTAAAGTACACATAAGATTTGTTGAGCCTCTCCCATGCTTCATCCACCATCGTGCAACTTTCTGGACTCATCAGAAGCCCTCCACCGTTCAATCTTTGAGATATGTTCAAATCCAAGACGTCCAGCTTCACACCCACACTAGGACACTGTTTTAACGCCGTTGACTTGGCATTATCAGATACACACACATTGCTCTGCACCGTCACCGTCGCTTCATCCTTCTCCGGAATCCGACCTCCCACAACCTCACGCGAAGTAATTACCGTCGATTCCTCTGGCACAGTTGCCTCTCCTTTCTCTTCGCATTTCTCAACTGACTTAGCAATTAACTTTTCCAAAGAAGCTGAAGGCTCCTTAGTCAAATCAGTTAGAGTTACAGGCTCGATTTCTAAATCTGAAGAAACCTCGCTTAATTGTTTACATTTTAGATCACTAGAGAATGAAGATTTCTCCGTCGTTTTAAGAACTTCGTTCACTGAAGAATACGAAGGTTCGCTTTCTTGAAAAGATTTATCAACAATCGTTGCAGGTTCAAGAGTTATAAACTCCGATGATTTCTTCAATTCTTCTTTGTCAAGATTCTCGTTCAGTTTAAGATCCAGTAAAGAAGCTGCAGGCGCAGTGACTTTCTTCAAGTTTTCTGGTGACTGTTCTTCATCGGACGAGAAAAGCGGCGAAGTATTTGTCGAATCTTCTTCATCAGAAATATCTCCGGAAACGAAATAACGGGTTGACGGACCTGGAAATGGAGGCGGAGAAGCCTCGTTTTCCCTCTCGGCAACCAGAAGATCTCTCAATGTGGTGGACATTCTATTAAAAAAGTAATTAAAGGATCACAAGAAATCAGATAGAATTAATTTGTTGTATATAGAGATAAAGCACAAGAAAGAGAAGAGAGAGATTGCCTTCCTTCGCAGTGCTTTGGTGATAGCTAGCTAGCTAGAGAGAGAGGAAATGTAACGGTCTAGAGAAAGAAAATGTGGAAAAGTCGATTACGCAACCGATAGGAGAGCGGGAGGGCAGGGTGAGTATAGAGATTAGAGAGAATTTTTGGATGGCATGTGAGAGTTGTGATCTCAGGTGAACGGGGAAGGCTTGTACTGTTTTGTTTTTGGCGGTTAGATAGAGAATTCAAGAAGTGGAATGGTCTTCTTCAAAGGGACTATTCCAAGGCTTGTTTTTTGTATATTTTACAACCATGCCATTAAGATTTTGCATGGATTGAGCAGTCAATATGGAGGAGGATTGGTTAGATATTAAAATATTTAATTAGGGGTATTTTAGGAATAATAATGTTTTGATTTCGAGGCGGGAGATGTGGAGTGCATGTTGATATTGGTGAGCTTCAGTCACTTGGGCTATGGCTTCGAATTTCCCTACGGTTTATACCTTAATTGGACTGAAAGAACCACTTATTTCACTTTCGCGTTTATTCTTCTTATATGTGAAGCTTACCAAAAATATTATTAAAGTAAAAGAAATTAAAAGGGTGGCTGTTTTCCTGTTAAATTTTTACTGTAGCAATAAATTCAACGGGGGGCCGTTTTACCGTTCAATTTTTACTGTAGTTATAAATTCACTGTCACTGTGAATTGAAATAGTAAAATAACTATTTTATCAAAGTTAATACACCACAAATGTCTTTTGAAAGGGGGTATAATAGTATTTTTATTGTTTATTAAACAGTAAAATGATTAATATAACATTCTAGGCCAAAAAAAAAAAAGAGTACTAACAAGGAGGGTTAGTTTTGAATTTTATTTTATTTTATTTTGACAGAATATTTACCACAAGGCTCTTAAATGAGAATTGTCTTTGTTTTGGGTAGTGTTTTTATCTTTTTACTTTGGTTTTTTTTTGTAGTTATCGAACATGACCATGGATAGTTTAGTATTTTTACATAAATAAAATATTGTTTGATCTAAAAAAAAAGAGAGAGGCTATTGTAGGGTTGTCTCAGGTGCGTATGAGTTCTCCTATGGTTTTTGAACAGCACGTGCGGCGCTATCCAATGGCCACACTCTGGCTTCCTAACGGAGTTTTAATCTTAACGATATTGCCTCCTTTCCTAGACAGCATATGTGACAAAGATATGTCGTGTTTTACATCAGTAGCCGTTTCTTTTTTTCCTTTCTTCTTTTTCCTTTTTTCCTGCCAACCCCTGTATATTTTTAAAGCAGCCATTCAATTTATTTTGCTTTCAGATTTAGTCATTATTATTTTTTTATTTTTTTATTTTAGATTATCCATACAATTGAGATTTTCTTTCCATTTAATTCTTCTTTGGTTTTTTCATATTTGGTCTCTATTCTTTTAATTTTGATTTTTTTAATTATTATCTTAATTAAATTATTTTTTCAATTGCATCCCTCAATGTTTTATATCATTCTCTTAATTGGATTTTTTTTCCAATTGCATCCTTCAATATTTAATATTAATTGAATTATTTTTTCAATTGCATCCCTCAATATTTTAATCCATTTTATTTTATGTCAGATTTGGTCATTATTTTTTTTATTGCTATTTTTTTTGTTTTTAGTTCTTTTTTATTAAAATTTTTTTCAGTTTCATCCCTTAACATTTTATTGATAGAGATTTTGTTAACTTTTCAAGTCACGAGTTTGAAAAGATTGGACCAGGTTAGTTTAAATCTTTTTTTTCATGTCTTTTTTAACAATTGATTTTCGCTAGTACCATCTTTTTGTAAGGTTATCTCAATTTCATGTGTCAGGTCACGGGTTTCACATGTTAATTTAGCTTTGTTCGAGGCAATATTTAAAAAAAAATTATTTGTTGTTGTTATTGCCTCCTTTTTTTTTATCATATTATAAAATCAAGGTTTAATCTAATTATCAAATTTTTCATATTTCTTTAAAAACATAATCGTTTCTTGAACTTTTTTTAGGGTTGAAAAGAAGTTTGGTCTACCCCGTAGCCTCGCATGGGCCATCAATCTCGTAAAAAAAACTAGTTGCTATTGAAAAATCATTGTACATCTTTTCACATACTATTATGGGCTACTAATTGTTATAAAAGAATCAATGTATGCCTTTCACATACAACTGTGGACAAGAACAATAGTTTTTTTTTTCCGAATGTCGCAAGCAAATCAAGGGAGAAAGAGAAAATAAAGAAGAAAAGAAATGGAACAATTCAAGCCATGTCATCAACTCACTGACATCATGCGTCATCCCGAGAGAGAGAACTTGCTATAATGATTATAGCGATATCCAAGAAAGCCGTGAACAAAGCTCAGACAAAGCCTCACGCGCTGCTTAAATGCGGCAAGACTACTTACATGTGCTAAGCTTTTTTTCAATTTGGTATTTAATCAGCCTGTTTTTTTAACTTGTTCCCTGATTATTTGATAAATATTTTATTATTTGATTTTTAACCCCTGATTCTTAGATGGCTCTTCAAATTAGTCCCGAATTTCATCTCACATGAACCTAATAAAGGCACAATCAAGGAAAAAGAATGAGAAAGAAATGAATGTGATGGGTTTCCATATCGAGTTAGCTCATTTTGATCATGTCATCACTCGGGTTTCAAATTTAAAAGGTTAATCTGGGTTAACTAAGGTCAATTCAATATAGTGTCATCTCTTCATTTCAATCTATAAACTTGTTTTTCTATTTTATCCTTTGGTATTTCATTGTTTCAAAGTTGAGCTTGATTAGATTTGACAATTGTTAAAATAACAACGAGGTTTTTTAAGATCTACACTAGGTCTTGAATGGGGCGACTAAATCGTTTTTGATCTATCATTGTCAAACAAGTCACGCCGAGATAACTCTAACATAGGTGGAGTTGGAACCTTGACCATGTAAGGGATCACAACATGGTGTAAAGCTAGATAAATAAAAAGCACATGAATTGTGCTAAAATATTAATTTTTATGTTCAGTTTTTATTTTTCTTTTTTTAAAAAAATATTGACACAATATTAAGCAAATATGTTAAATAGCATGATGTGTTGCCATATTTTTTTCAAGTCTTTTTTATTTTTAATGATTCTTTTATTATTATTTATTAACGTATATGATAATTGATTTATTTTATTGAATTAAATAATCAAGATTTGAATATGCATTTGTGATTTTCCATCGCCAAGAAAAATAGCCGTCACATGTTTTTTAAAAGCTTTAGTTGACTTGATATAGCCGCATAGCGCCAGCACCGAAACTAATATAATCTTAATCATCAAGGAAAGTCCAAAAATTAAATTAATTTTTGCTTTGTAAAATAACAAATAGCAAACCATAAATCCTAAGAATTACTTATTATTGTTTAGGAAAGTATGTATATAATTATTGCTGAAAACTTGAAAATTATGGTTTTTCAAAGGTTATTATAGGTTATATGATCAATAGGGTGAGCTTAAACAATTGAAATACCAGCAAAGCAAATCCATTAAAAAGTTTAGGGATCTCTGATTTATCAATTAGTTAAGGTTAGAGATAAGAACTTTTGTGATGTTATATATGTTTGTGTTATGTTATGGAGACTATTCATGTTTTAGTAAGAAGAAAAGAATGGTTTCTTTTCATCTAAAAAAAAGATATCATATCATGGAGTTCAAAATTATTTATTTAGCATTGAATTCATGTAGGTGTGTCTATGTAAGGGTGAGATGGTCAATATACTTTCCATATATGGTTTTGAGTATTTAAGAATAAAGGCACACAGTGATAATAGGTCACTACAAAAACTATCAGAGTTTTGAGTTTTGTAAGTTGTATACAATTTATAATGATAACCTAACCATCTTTTAAAGGGTACACGGTCACTATATATGCCGTCATTTAATGCTTGTATATTTTTTTCTCATGGTTGTATTTTTTTTCTCATGGTTGTTAACGAGTAGACTATATTTGACTAGGAGACAACACATTCAAATGCAACAACTAACTTCAAGTGTATTAGTCACATCTGAGGTTCAGTTTGTCCATAGAATTTGAGTAAGCTTTTTTATTTAAGAGTGTTATTATGTTGGACCCTAAGGACACCCTGAGTCCATTTTGATGATAAGTGTTTTGAAATTATTAAGTCATTGGGACTCTTATGAGCCTAAATCGATGACCCATGTTCTAGGAGAACATTAGGCTAAGTGATACGACAACTCTCAAATAAAAAAAATAGATAAATATGAGCTTTATTTAGATCTTGGACACCCGAGCTTTGTGTCACATCATGACTTTGTGATTATATCTTTTGCTAACTTAATTTTAAATACTAAGACATTCCAAATCCTAGGCTCATCAACCTTTTTTCTTAATTTTTTTTTGTTCAAATCTTATAACCCTCAATTAGAAGAATTTATAAATTCACATGAATGCATTAATCAATGTGGAGAGTTTGGTTTTAAGATAATTAAGAGAGAAGATTTAATTTAAGTTAGCATGGAAGCTTACTTAAAAATACCCTTTACCATGAAATATAAAAATTAATCCTAATAAATATTTTTAATTTAAAAAAACATTTAAATTACCATTAAAGTATCATAAATAAAATGTTAATTAATCTTTTATATATTGTTTTTTATTTTTTTATAAAAAAACATTAAAACTATCCTAATTAATTTTTTTAATTTTATTTTTTATAAAGAAATATGTAAACTATATTTGAAGTATCATAAACAGAAATGCTAATTAATTTTTTTTATAAATGTTTTTTTATTTTTTATAAAACAAAAATATTTAAATTATTCTTGAGGTATCCTAAACAGAAATTCTAATTAATTTTTTTTAATTTTGTTTATTAAAATAATATTTAAACTACCCTTAAAGTATCATAAACAGGAATGTTAATTAATTTTTTTTCTATTTTTTTATTTTTTCTATAAAAAAACATTTAAAAGTATCCTTAATGTATCCTAAAAAGAAATTCTAATTATTTTTATTAATTTTTTTATTAAAAAACTTTTAAACTACCCTTGAAATATCATAAACAAAAATGTTAATTAAGTTTTTTTATAATATTTTCTATAAAAAAAACATTAAAATTATCCTTGAAGTATCCTAATTAATTTTTTTAATTTTTTATTTAAAAAAACATTTAAACTACCCTTTAAAGTATTCTAAACAAAAATGTTAATTAATGTTTTTTACAAATTATTTTTTGTTTTTTCTAAAAAAAATATTTAAACTATTCTTGAGGTATCCTAAACAGAAATCCTAATTAATTTGTTTTCTAATTGTTTTTTGTTATAAAAAAAAGCATCTAAACTACCTTGAAGTATCCTAAATAATTATTTTATACTTTTTTTCTATTTTTTATATAAAAAATTAAAATATCCTTAAAATATATTAAACATAAATC
This sequence comes from Populus deltoides, assembly GCA_015852605.2. Lineage (NCBI taxonomy): Eukaryota > Viridiplantae > Streptophyta > Magnoliopsida > Malpighiales > Salicaceae > Populus > Populus deltoides. The sequence goes on along the minus strand of CM027571.2, from coordinate 13,682,561 downwards.
CTAATTTATTTTTTTTATAATTGTTTTTTATTAAAAAAACATTTAAATTATCCTTAAAGTATCATAAACAGAAATATTAACTAATTAATTTATTTATTATAGGCTTTTAGGTTTGATGGTCAAGCAAGACCCAAGAGACTTGAGTCTGCCGGCCATACCATACCCAAGAGTCTTGGATCTAGCAGTCATGATAGACCTAATGCTTGACCTATTTTTTTTTCCATTGAAATCATGTTTGACCCGTGTTTTTTTGCAATGGGCAGCATGATTTTCTACTAGGAGAGAGGGCAGAGAAGGAGGGAGGGAAAAACCCCCTCTCGAAGCTCCTTCGTAGGCCTCCTCACCACATGCGCCTTGCCACTATTCTTTGGGGTGGTGAGGCGCATCAAAAGACGCCCCATAAGGCGGCTCTCAGTTTTGTTCTGGTACCGTACACCCCACTCGAATGGCGCGTGCCCAAAACACTTCGGCCATTACCCTGTTTTAACATGTATTAGAACGTTTCAAAGAAAATAAAAAGACAGAGAAGCCCCAACTGTATGCTTAACAAGTATTTTTAGTAAAGACAATTCCTTCATTACACCTCTCTAATTCATACTGATCTGTGTCCATGTGAATAGAAAAAAGATGAACAATAAAATTATAAGGAGTTTTAGTTTTTTTGGTAACTAGTAAATTACTCGTGTTATGTTATGGATAGTATCTAATATTGTTTTTAATGAAACAGATAAACGTGTTGATAAACGTGTTGGTATTGTGAATTTTTTTCTTGTATTACAAAAATTTTAATTGAAAATTTAAAAGATGACAATCACATTTAATAAAATAATACAATGAAAATTAAATAAACTAATAAACCATAAAAAATATTTTTAATGCTAGCTGAAAGCTAAAGTAGAAAGTTCAAATATAAATGCATATGAGATATTAAATTTTGTGATATAGGGCTCTCTTCAATTTTGTTTCTTTTTATTTATTTATACAACAATAAAAATAGTTTTTTTTATCATAAATGTAATAATTTAATTTTTTAGAAAAAAATTAAATGTTAGCATTAATTTTCTGTTTTTAACTAGTGTTGTGTTTTTTAAAAAAATATATATTTCTTTAGCTCTGTTATATTGTGTATTGCATAAATACTACGAGAAATTAAAATTAATAACAAAATTTCAATGATTTTAAATAAGTCTAAAAAAAATATCCCTTTAATCAAAACCTGTTATCTTTAGTGATGCTTTTCTTTTACAAAACATTTTTTTTATTACAACTTCTATTTTTTTAAACAAAAACTTATCATAAACTTAAATGCAAGTTTTAATAAAATAAAATAATGAATAATGAATTAATAATTTTAACGTGAATGTATTACAAAAAATATAACAAAACTATATTGAGAAAACTATGTAAAATATTTTTAATAAAAACTTTTAAAATAAAATTCTCATAGGCATTTAGAAAATGTTCATATATGTATATATATATATTCAAAAATCAATTGCTAATATTATTATGGAAGATGCTGATATTATTTTTAAATAGTGGTGTAATTAGATAATTATTTAAATATGTTTTAAATAATTAGATAAAATAATATTAAAAGAGAAAAAAACTTGAAGGGCTTGCGTGCATGGATTTGACATGCTTGCCTAGCTCAACATGAAAATCTTGATGTGCCTGATTTTTTTTCTTTTCAAATTTGTTGGATGACATGTCACCGCCTAGACAAATAACTCACCGATCATCATCTTTCTTTTTAAATCATCAAAGGTGGCTGTAGCGGCTGAAAAATTGAGGTTTCAAAGCTCATATTTCAACCAATTTTTCACGCAAAAACATTTTAAAAAAACATGCTATGAACCACTATAAATGTGTCACTAATAACAAAATATATTCTAATCGGTTTAAAAATACAAAATCAAATTAAATAATTTTTTTTTTTGAACTTTTATATACTTTTTCTGGTATTATTAAAAATAGAAACCACCTTTATTAAGCTAAATTTTTTTTTTGAATTTTTATATACTTTTTCTGGTATTATTAAAAATAAAAACCACCTTTATTAAGCTCTATTCTCAAAGACGCATCCATGGATGCTAAAATCAAAATTATTAGTAGCCAGCCATCCAAAAGCTTTCTCTTTTAAAAAACTTCAATGGCTTTCTCTATTATTTTTTAAGTTTTAGGAATTGAAACGTAAAATAAATGAACTTTGTGGTCTAAATGAACATTACAAAACCATAAGGGATTGAACTTAAAAAAAATAAAATTAGGGGGTAAACTGTAGATTCACGTGTCTTGTAACAATAGACATTGGAAAAGGGTTTTTTTGCCAAATATCAATCTCGTTCCTTGTTCTTTTAATCTTGTTTTTCTTAATAATTCAAAATTCTCTCATGCAAAATCGACATGACATTCAATAACATAACAAAACAATAAGAAACACCCATAAAACATGATAAAAAGGCTATCCAAAGAGAATGAAAAAATCAAGAACAAAAATAAAAAAAACTTTTGAGGACCAAATTGTAAGAAATCAAAGTTATATAACTGAACCAAATCAAAATAAAAAATAGATGGGCCGGGGACGAAGACTTGTAGAATGAACAACGCTAGAAATAGTGTTTTATAAGAAAATGAACAAGGTTTTACACAGTAAGAACCTGTAATCTTATAATTTCTTTTAAAATTAAAATTACCTCTAAAATCACCCGTGGATAGATACGCAAGCTAGAATCAAATGAAGAAACGCAACATGGGAGAAGGGTTTATCGGTTTAACAAAGCAAGGGGGACAAACAAAAAGTTTTAGCAACTTTGAAATCTTTTAAATTGAATTTAATTTAACCCTGTTTAGAAGTACAATTTAAATAAAAATGCGTGAAAATTGTAATTTTTTTTTAATTATTTTAATTTTGCTAATATTAAATATAAATTAAAAAAATAAAAAATATATTATTTTAATATATTTACGGATAAAAATTACTTTAAAAAATAACTACAATTACATTTTAAAATACTATTTTAATGAAATTTTATATTTAATTTTTTTTAAATATTAAAAATTAAATTTTAAATAAAATTTAATTTCTAAATGTACAACAAAAATAAAATCTCTCTCTCGTATGTACTATTCCATAAAAAATTAATATTAAAATTACTTTACTTTTTACTAACAAGCAGACACAGCCTCTGATTACGGCACTACCCTGAAGCAGGGATCGCTGAAGAATGAAGCAAAGCATCCTGTTCTTGTAGAACGTAAAAAGAAAGGAAGGGAAACTTGACAGTGGTAGTGTAGATGGTTTTTGGGTCTCTGTTTCTACCCTTTTTTTGTAAAGCTTGTTGTCAAAAGAAAACACCTGAACTGCTTCATCATAAGAAGTATCTTCCAAGCCACCACTACCACCACCACTACCACCACCACCGTTGATAATCAAGCCCTTTGTGTCAGAAAAGAAAAACCCATTAATTTTGCTACTCAATTTATCCAAAAGCATGCAACGTGAATCAAAACGTGGCCACTTTCAGCTCTCCATTGAACCATAGAAACTAAACTGTATTGTGGATTATTGCTTTATATTGTAACCATGTTGGGCCTAGTCTCTGCAAAAACCACACCCAATGCCACCCCATTGCACAATTCCTTCCGTCAGAACGACAATCACATCCATAAAAACGGAAATAAAACCCCATCTCCGCTTCTAAAGCGAACCCCATCACCCTCCTTCTCCAAACCAAAAACCAAACCTTCCAAAAAGACACTGCAAGAACTACGCATCGATGAGTCGTCTCTTGATAACCCGGATCTGGGCCCCTTTTTATTAAAGCTTGCCATAGACACCATGGCTTCCGGTGATAACCAGAATAAGGCCTTAGATTATGCGACCCGAGCGTCAATATCGTTTGAGATATCCTCTGGTCCGGGTCTGGACCTGGCTATGAGCTTGCAAGTAGAAGCTGCAATCTATTGCAGCAGGGGCCGATTGGAGAACGCAATTCCGGTTTTAGAACGGTCTATTGAGGTTTTGGATCATAAAAGCGGGTCGGATCATGCGATGGCGAAGTTTTCCGGGTTCATGCAGCTCGGTGACACGTATTCTATGCTAGGCCGGGTGGACCGATCCATATCGTCTTATGAGTCCGGTTTAAAGATCCAAATTGAGACTCTCGGGGATTTGGATCCAAGAGTTGCTGAGTCTTGCAGGTAATTTGTGAATGAGTGGAACGAGTTGGAAATTATGTTTTTTTAAATTTTTATTTTTTTAAAAAAAAATTTATTTTTTTATATATTTTAATTATTTTAATGTGGTGCTATTAAAAATAATTTTTAAATAAAAAATATTATTTTAATATATTTTTAAATAAAAAAATATTTTGAATATAGTGGCGATCGTAATCTTAATTTTTTTTTTTTTTTTTAGCTTTTGATTTTTTTTAGTCTTTTGCCTTGTGGTTTGCTAACCTGCGTTAACCATTCATATGAGTGTACGTTAGTATGCCAATACTCTAACCAAATGGGTCCCATTTTAAACAAAACCACTTATGAAATGTACCTAACTAATTCAATTAAAATTCTGCCGTGCAATTTCAATTACCTTCTCAGTTAAAATAAATTTGTTACTTGTAGTAATTATTAAATATTATTTTTTGTCCCGCTTTTCAAAATTATTAAATAAAAATTCTAAAGAATTTCAATGATTTAAGTTATATATAAAAAGTGTATTTATTTAGTTAAAACTATATTTATGGTCTGTGCATCGTTCCAGGCTGGTCAACTTTTAAATGTAAAACAAAACACTAAAGAAAAAAAATCAAGACCCAAGCATATTGGTTCAATTGATATTTTAAATAAAAAAAATAACAATAATAAATAAACTGATAAAAAATAATAATGAAAAAAATAAAATAAAAATTTCAATTTGCACCTATTCAAAGTATAAAAAAACTTAATGTTTAAAGATGAAGCTTAAAAAATAGAAAGAGCAATAAAAAAAACTCAGTTAAACCGGTTAACTCGTAAACTCTGTAACCATGAATATAAAATTGAGATAACCTTATAAAAAAATATAAAAAGAAAATTCAAAAATCAATTCTTGATAAATCAAATGAGAATATGATAATTCCATAGAAAACAAAATGAAAAGGAAAAAATTAAAGCTCATTCTCTAGCAAATAAAATATTGTGAGATGAAAACCAAGAAAAAGGTTGAAAAAAATCTATTCAAACCCACACGGGTTAAGATGCAAAGTCTTTGACCCGGTTGTGATACCAGGGTGATCGTTTTTAAAAGCAAACAGAATAAAATCATAAAACTCAATTATCAAACAAGATAAAAATCATAAAAAGAAGCTTAACTCCTAACCAATTTAATTTTCAAGGATAAAAATCATAAAAAAATATCAATTTAAAAAACTTGTCAATGCTAAAAAGATAGCAATAAAAAAAAAGATGATCAAATTTGATAAAAAAAATCCAAGAATGATGAAATTATATATAAAAAATATAAATAATGATCCAAAATAAAGCAAATAGTAATAAAAAGAATGTGGATCAAATTTGAAAGACTAAAAAACATAAAAGGTGAAATTGAAAAACATTTGTAATTCAATACATTATTCAAAATTAAAAAAAAAATAGTAGTAAAAGAACAATGACCAAACGTGGAGAAAAAATAAATTGCAGGGGTTGACGCTGAATTCAAACAAGAGAGAGAGAGAGAGAGAGAGAGAGAGAGAGAGAGAGAGATGAATGTCAACATCAAAATAGAGTCGCATTGTTACACTTGCCACCTCAGTATGGAAGGGGTATTGAGACCTTTTAAATGTTATCGCTGAAGGCGGCATTTGGTAGTCGGACGACCTTGTACGCGCTGCTTAAATGGTGTAGGGCCCGTTCACTAGCTGACCAATGTGAGCCCGTGCCATCATGTTTTTTAATTAATATTTAATATATGGTCAATTATAATATTACCCCTGATTATCCTTCAAATTAACAATAAAATCAATGTAAAATAACAATAAAAAAACCCTTGTGATCAAAGAATTATGTTATTTTTTTCTTGAATGGTAACAAAGTAATTTAATTATTTCAAAAAAATAACAAGACTATAAAGTCCCTGATCGAAAGGCATTATAAAATAACAAGACTATAAAGTCCCTGATCGAAAGGCATTATTTTTTTTTATTTTAGAGGTAAATCGGTAAATTTACTATGAAAAAATGAATCATTAACTTAACCTAGCACAAATTGTTAAAGATAATTGTATTATGATAAAAAACTTACCTTATCCCTAATGTAAAGATTTTTTGGTTCATGTAATTTTATCAAATCATGATTCCACTTAATAATGATTTGTTCCTAGAGTTACTCTAACTTTTCTTTCTTTTTTTTTTCTTTTTAATTTTTTCTTTTTATTTATACATTTTTTTTTTAGTTATTTAACATAACCATGAATTTTTCAATACAATGATTTTTCAATTCAAACTTAAAACAAGAATTGAAATAATTTAAATTACGAGGAAAAAAGCTATTTTTATTGGAAAATCTTATGCTTTTTTTTTTCATAAGCTTGTTTGTTTATATAAAATTTATTATGATTTCTAAAGTAATTTTTAACTTTGAAATAAAAAAACATCTCAATTATTTTAATATTATTATAAAATTCTAAAATTTTATTTGAATCTATGTCATGAGGATATTAAATATCATTTTAGCAATTTTATTTAAAATATGTTTTTTTTTTTAAAACAAAAAGTCAAGGGGTTAGGGGTATGCTGCCGGGCGCGCGCAGGTTGGAAGAGTATTTTTTGTTTAAAAAAATTGATCTACGGCATGTCGTCTTCCCGGACTAAAGTTGTTAAAAATCTTTGTTCCCCTGACGTCCACAGGGTGTCTGAGTTTAGGGAACAGTGAAACACCATTTTCATTTAATATCTCTTATAATGATAATGATAATATTATAAGATGCTTGCTGTTAAACTTGTTTTAATAGTGAAAATGGCAGGTATTTAGCCGAGGCTTATGTTCAAGCAATGCAGTTTGACGAGGCAGAAAAACTATGCCAAAAGAGCCTTGAAATTCACAGGGAGCAGAACGCACCAGCATCAATTGAAGAGGCAGGTGATCGCCGGCTTATGGCTCTTATTTATGAAGCGAAGGGGGAGTATGAATGTGCTCTTGAGGAACTTGTACTTGCTAGTATGGTGATGATTGCTGCCGGTCAGGAAAATGAAGTAGCTGCTATTGATGTTAGCATTGGCAATATCTATGTGTTCCTCTGTCGCTTTGATGAAGCCATTTTTTCATACCAAAAAGCCTTAACAGTCTTTAAATCTACAAGGGGAGATGAATACTCTCCTGTTGCGTCGGTCTATACTCGCTTGGCAGAAGTGTATTATAAAACAGGCAAGCTAAGAGAGTCCAAATCATACTGTGAGAATGCGCTGAGAATATTTTCAAAGCCAGTGACTGGGATTGCAACCGAGGAGATTGCTAGTGGTTTGGCTGAAATCTCAGCCATCTATGAAGCTTTAAATGAACATGGGGAGGCGTTGAAGCTCTTGTACATGGCCATGAAGTTACTGAAGGACACGCCAGGGCAACGCAGCATGATTGCAGGAATTGAAGCACAAATGGGACTGATGTTTTACAAGGTTGGAAAGTATGGGGAGGCTCGAAGTTCCTTTGAAAATGCTGTAGCAAAACTCCGGGCCAGTGGGGATGCTAAATCAGTCTTCTTTGGGATTTTGTTGAACCAGCTGGGACTGGCCAGTGTGCAACTGTACAGGATACATGAGGCAGTTGAATTATTCGAAGAAGCAAGAGAGATTTTAGAGCAGGAATGTGGCTCATGTCACTCGGATACCCTTGGAGTGTATAGCAATCTTGCAGCAACTTATGATGCTTTGGGAAGGTGAGAATTCTTTTGTATTCAGCCCCATGATCTTTCTTACCTCATTACCTGTTATAAACATGCAGCTTCTTGTTGATATGTCTTGCAGTCACTTGTTTGGTTTTATCATAGTGTCATTTTATCAGAACCAGATAAAACTCTTTATTTTCTACATACCATGGTAATCATTTTGGGTATGATGGTTTTGACGAATGACATGTATATTCTCTAAAATGGGATAACACTCACCCTTACTATCGATTCACAGAAGGTGTCTACCAGGAATAACAATCACCCTTTTCACATTATCTACTCCAGATGTTCATGGTTTGTCATGAAGTCCTTGTTTTCTGCTTGGAAAAATCTTCAGCCCGCCTATTTGGGACCTATTTATGATTATGATATTTTGCTATTACATGTTTTGGTTTGGACCATCTACTCCCCCATCTTACGTGCTGGATGATCTTTGAAGCCATAGTGTATTTACTCAAATATTATGTGGCATAATGCTTTGCAAAAAGTCCAGCCAGTCTCTGATGCAAGTTTCAGTGGGTTGGCTAATTGGAGAAACCTTTGTGCACTTGTTGGTCACATTTAAGCATTCAATTCAATCGTGGTAAACTTTACAGGGTCGAAGATGCAGCTGTGATATTGGAGTACATACTCAAGTTAAGAGAAGAAAAACTTGGAACAGCAAATCCAGAAGTTGCTGATGAGAAGAAAAGGCTAGCCGTGCTCTTGAAGGAAGCAGGGAGGGCTAGGATCAGGAAAGGCAACTCCCTTGTAAATCTCCTGGATTCCAGCTCCTAGAGGATGGAGGAGGCGGCTTCAAAGAGATGGTCTGGATTTGGTCTTAGAACTTGACTTGAAATCTCACCCACACTTTTTTCCAAGAGAGTCGACTGTTTGTGATACAGAAAGATCATGAGACATATTTAAAGGAGTCTTCGTTTTTCTTGGGATCCCTCAAACAATTCATTTCCTTGGTAATTTTCCTACTTGTTTCAATATTTTGTCCTTCTTTAAAAGCCAGCTATAAAATGAAACAGATCTCTGTCGATTCCAGGATATGCATGTCATTCAAAATTAGATTGATCTTTACTCTGTTATGCTGTAGGTGCTCGTTAATTGTCAATAAGCTGCTCTGGTATCATCCTTTTCTGTGATGTTGCAATTCATAGCACAAGAGGGTTTTGTTTTTCTTTTTGTTCTGTGGTAGCACTAGTGCTCTCCATTCCATTCGTAGTGTAGAAATACAAGTTTAGTTTGCCCCTTGAGCGTTTCTTTCCTCCCCTTGCATCCCTTACGTCTTTCCATGCAGTAAAACGACCGACAACCACCTTTCTCTTGCTTTCACTTTCGGTGCCCAAATGGCAATCTCCGTTGAGGTTCCTCATCGTCAGACACTTCGAATATAATTTTGTTCAAATTTCGGGTGGGAGAATTCTATGTTTTCTATTCGTGGGCGTTTGTCGAAAATAAAAATAAAGAAAGAAATTCATGAGCAACTGAGTTTCACGAGGCGAAAACTCGAGTGCAATTTTTCTTTTAAATTTTATCTATTACAATCAGTCTTCAAACTATTTTACGGTTTCAATTGAGTCCTGAAGTACACAATTAAGGGTTTTTTTAATTTGTTTTTTATAAATATCCCACATTGATTAATGTTATCCCTTGATGTTTTCCGTCACGAAGTTAATAGAAACTATATCTTCGTTTTAAAAAAAAGGAAAGATGAGAGAGAGAGAGAGAAACTATCTAGATTTATGATTGAATTTGTTGCAAAATTTTAGTTGATTTATAAGCATAATGATTGTACATATATTCGAACAAATTCACAATTTAATCTTGATTTTATAGAATGAATTGTATTATTGTAAGAATAAGCTTAATAAATAAAGCTTAATCAGCTTGCTGATGACTTAAAATTTTATTTATTTTTATGTTTTAGAAATATTTTTGAAAAAAATTAAATTAAATTTTTTTATTTTTAATTAATATATTTTAAATATTTTTAAATCATTTTAATACACTGATATCAAAAATAATTTTTAAAAATAAAAAAAATTATTTTAATATATTATTGAGTTAACAAACTGTTAATATTTTATTTAAATGTTATTAATTAATCTTATACAACAATTATTTTTAAAGTGTTTTTTTATTTAAAAATTATTAAATATTATATATATATATATATTTTAAAATTTATTTTTAATATTAATATATTAAAACAATGTAAAAATATTAATTTAAAATAATATTTTTCAAATATAATACTGCCACCATAAAAAAAAAGCACTAAATTAAAATTAAAAAATGTGCATATTTGATTGACGTGATACATTTTTTTAAGGGTAACATCGTTTTAAATTTATACTTTGAAAAATAAATTATTAAAATTACTAACTAATACAGTATAAGGACTCGTTTATACTTTATAATTCTTCCTTCTCGAAGACAAACGGTTACCATCGAACCCGCAATTATATACACGGATCCGTCACGTCTGACTCTCACTAACTCTGTCCTCGCATCACAGGCGAAACCAAAATGCCCGAAACAAGCACTGCCTCTCCTACTCGAGCCTCAATTAACCCCACAGACCATCTCCCTCTCTCTCTCTTCAGATCCGACATCATTCCACCCGCCCCGACCCGCTCCGCTTCCACCATCGACTGGTTACCTGACTTTTCCGGTTACTCATGGGTTGCATATGGAGCCTCCTCTCTATTAGTGATCTCTCACTTACCCTCTCCACTCTCTCCCGAAGAAGCCGCTATCGGTCCCATTCTTCAGCAAGTCTTCGAGCTCTCCGGCGACGATTCTTCCCCTGTCAAATCCGTTTCCTGGTCTCCGGTGACCCCGTCTATTGGTGAGCTTGCGGCCGCGTCAGATAACTGTATCTCCGTGTTCTCGCATGATTCAGCGAGCTCCAAAGGTAAGTTGCGAAGTTGAAATTTGATATTCCGTGTGGTTGCTGAGAAAATGGAGCAAAAGGAATGAAATGAACTGTAATCGGAAGTTTGAATTGTGTGCATTTTGCGCAATGTAGACAGAAAAGTTTCGATTATAATTTGATTAGACTATACTTCCGATCGATATTATTGGAGAACTTGAGATAAATGCTGGCAGATGAATTTTAGAGGTTTAATTAAACTGATTTGTTGTCTTTTCTGAGAGAAAGATGGGAAAAATGATTTGATTGCGTAATCAATATGGTTTTTAATTTTACTAATATCATTGAACTCTGTCATTGCTTTCAGAGAATGGATTGTGTCTGCAACTTTTAATTACTTGATGTGGTAAATATGAATTAAAATCTTTTGCCCATACCGATGTTGTAAATATGAATTAAAATCTCTTACTCATATTCAGGTTCTTTTTGTTGGAGTCAGAATGCAATGCTTGTACAATCTACAAAGGTGGGAGCAATCACATGGACAGGTTCGGGGGATGGGATAGTTTCCGGTGGAATTGATGTGGTTTTGTGGAGGAGGAGGAACATGTCTTGGGAAATAGCTTGGAAGTTTAAAAGAGACCAGCCTCAAAATCTGGTTTCCGCCACTTGGTCAATTGAGGGACCTTCAGCTACTGCAGCTTATCCAAGTAAAGTAGATGTTAAAGGATCTGACCAGACTAGCAATTGTGTGCTAGTATGTTATGGTAATGGAACATCTGAGCATGTGAAAACTGAGTTGCATCACCCTCAGCCTGTCTCAAAGATTCAGTGGAGGCCATCAACAGGACGACAAGCACAGCGAGATAAGAAACATTTGCGTAGACATGTGCTACTAACATGCTGCTTAGATGGAACACTTAGGCTATGGACTGAGGTAGACAGTGGAAAGGTAAGAAAGTTAGGCAAGGACAATCATGATCACAAAACAGTGAGAAAGTCTTTTTGCATTGCTGCTGTAATTGAGATAAACCAGGTCTTGAAGGGAACTCTGGGTATGGATGTATTTTTTAGTTGGGCAACAGAAATTGGGGGTATATATAGAATTGGAGAAGGTATTAGCCAGACATTTTCAGTAGAAGGCAATGGGCACGACAGAGTTGGCAGATGTGAGTGGTTAATTGGGTTTGGTCCAGGCAGAGGAATTACTTTTTGGGCCATCCACTGTCTTGATGACATCTCACCCATAAGGTATCCTCGTGTTACACTATGGAAGACACAGGAACTAGAGGACCTTGAAGCAGGACATCTTCATGGTGCTGGTTTTGCAAATTTCAATGCCTGGTTACTTCTGGATAAGGTTGTTGTCTTGAGGAACTGCTTGTCTGGCCCGCCAAATATATGCAGTTTGATGCATCTTTCACCTTATAATTTCTTGGTCAGGTCTTTGTTGTATTCCCAAATACCTAGTGATATAGAGGATGCATCTTTTAATAAATCCAAGATAGATAAGTACTCATCATGTTCATCTGGTGGTGTTTTAAATGGAGGTCATACAGGAAAAATACTACAGGTTGCAATGCACCCTCATATTTATGAAGTGGAACTGGCTGTTTCTTTGGATTCTGATGGACTGCTTCTATTTTGGATAGTTTCTACCATTTCAAACTGCAGTTTGGGTCCCGCGAAACTGATACCTGGATGGAAACTTTCTGGAAGACTTGCAACTTACGACTCTTGTTCTAAATATACAAGCTTGAGGTGGGCACCTTCAACATTGGGCGAAGACCATGTTCTTCTAGTGGGACATGCTGGTGGAATCGATTGCTTTATAGTTAAGATTTCTCAAATTTGCAAAGAAGGCATAATATGCCACTACATAGGCACTATACCTCTAACTGGTCATGGTCCATTTGAGGATGGTCCCACTAATATCTTTGCAGTTCCCCTGCCCTCGTCTTGCAACAAGACATTCAGATACAATAGATTTTTGCTCTTGGCGATATGGTTGAAGGGTTTTCAACCAATTTCATGGGAAGTTACTTTACATTCTTTTGACTTATCAGGAAGATGTTGTGACTGTAAGTTTGACGATAAAAATACTCCTGTACTGAATTTTGAAAATACTTTGGCTGATAGAAGATATTGTGTTGGTGTCGATCCATGCTCATCACATTTACCAGAGCCATACTGTCACGACCAGATTACAAGTTTTTCTGTTGTGTGCCCAGGAGATTTCATTTCCATGCCAGAAAGCTTAGGTTCCAATAAAGATCTATGCTCTGGTGTTCCTGCATATGTCATGGCAACAGGCTGCTCTGATGGTAGTTTGAAACTGTGGAGAAGTAACTCTTCTAAACAGTCAACTCCTCAAATACCGTGGGAGCTTGTGGGTAAGTTTGTTGCACATCAAGGCCCGGTAAGTGCTATATGTTTGACTGCTTGTGGTCGGAAGATTGCAACCATTTCTGCAGGTAGTCATTTAGATGATACCAGCATTCTTCATGTATGGGAAGCTGTACACGTTATAGGGGCTGGGAGTTTTATATTAGAAGATAGGATAGCTGTTGGAAGAGATGTCATTTCTTTAAATTGGTTAACATTAGGCAATGGTCAGTTATTTCTTGGGATTTGCATGCATAATGAGTTGCAGGTATATGCACAAAAGCATCATGGTGGACAGACTTTGTTGAGCCCTCAATCTTTGAATGTCAACAGCTGGTCTTGCATTGCAGTTTCTCATACTTTCCCTGCTATCCGTGACTTCCTTTGGGGGCCCAATGCGACAGCTATTATTGTCCATGATAGCTACATTAGTCTACTAAGTCAATGGTTATTTCTTGAAGGTGATAAGCAATGGGGAAAATATCCTCCAAATGTTATAAGGGAAGGTTATAAAGGTGGAAAAGACAAGGAAATCCTTTCTTGCATATTCACAGATGGTGAAATTGATCTCAAAGAAACATTAAGTGAAGGTATTAGTGGAGGATTCAAATCCCCAATTCATGACAAACTTGATGCAAAAAATGATTGCTCTTCAAGCAGTTTGTTTGTAGCCATGGCTCGACTCAAACATCATTCAAATGCTGTGCGAGGGTTTTGGAGTCTGGTAGAACTAGCAGAGAAGTTAACGGGAACTTTAGCTGTTTATCACCCTGAGGCACTTATTATGAACATATATTCAGGTACTTAAGGATAGTGATTTAAATCATCACAATCCATTTTGAATTCTTATAATTCAGAAATTTGAATGAGCCACTGAGGTATTGGATGAATTATTCAAATTGCAGTGATGATCACCTTTTTAATTAAATTGTTTTTGGAAAGCTGTGCGAGACTCTAAGCTGGCTTCTTTTACTTCATTTAGGCTGATGACCTGCCACTTAATACAAGTAATCTCTGATGTGTTTAGGAAACTGGAAACGTGCATATGTATCTGTGAGGCATCTTGTTGAATATCTTTCTTCTGGTTGTGCTGCTGAGAAGATGTACAACTCTGCAGATCATAGCAAAATTGTTCCACAGATCCTTTTGTCAAATTATTTTGAGGGATTTCTCCTGAAAGATTCTGGTTCAACTAATAAGGGATTTCAGTGGAGTGCTGATGCAAGACTGCCAACTTCATCGTCACAGTTTTTTGCCTATAATTTCACCTCTGATGCTTCTAATAATATGTTTTCTGCATCTTCAACGAAATCTGAACTTAGTGCTTTTGCTGAAACTCTAGAGAAGTATGATTTTGAGTCTCTAACCAATTTAAAGAAGTCAGAAATGCTTGCAATTATAGATCTTCTCAGCGATGTTCAGCACTCTGCTTGTGCCTATGCAAATCTCGATGAACCTGGGCGAAGGTATTTCTGAGTTTTGTTGATTGTCTAGTTTATACAATATTTCCTCTGAGATATATGTATCTAATGATTGTTTATCATGCCCATTTTAGTAAAGGTATGGTTGCTCCACATCTTGGTTTGAATCTTGTCTAGCAAGATTTGTACCAATGTTTGAATATCATGAAGGGATATAGCATAATGGTGGTTGATCCATTAGGGAAGGAAATGCTTTGGAATAATGCATTTGAACTTTTGTATGAACAGTAAGATAGCAATGCTTGGAATGTAAGAGAATAAAAATTTTGGTGAGAAATTTTATATATCTAGCCAGATCAAGATACATGGTTGGTGTGAAATACTACTGATAGTGTACTGTTTACTGTACAATTGAAATTACTTGAAATAACATATGGAACCTGATCAGCAAAAAATAGATGAAGATGGTATGTTTATGACAGAATAAAATTTCTGAGATTGATCTTTCACTTATGGTGCCTGTTCCATGTTTGTTTTTATTAGTGCAATACTGAATCATCCGATTCTCTCCTGAGTGCCTGTAAGTACTGATTTTATTCTCTTGTTGCTTTCTAGGTTCTGGGTCTCGTTAAAGTTTCAGCAGTTACATTTTTTTCGAAGCTTTGGTAGATCTCCTTCCGTGGAAGAGTTGGTTGGTGACTCTAGGCTGATGAGCTGGGCCTTCCATTCTGACTGTCAAGAAAATTTATTGAGTTCTTTTCTTCCTAATGAACCTTCATGGAAAGAAATGCAAACTCTTGGGGTTGGATTCTGGTTCACCAATGTTGCACAATTGCGTGCAAGGGTAATGCTTTTGGATATTGTTTCTTTATTCTCTATATTATGAAAGAAGCTTCTCTTGCCTTTCAACTGTAACTCTGTAAGAGAAAGTTCCGCCCCATATTTTTATGCAACATAATTTGGGCCATAGTATTGGTTATACCAATTGGCATTAGTTGTACTTGAGCATGTGTGCCATTGAAATTTCATGTCAATTAGCGAAACTGTTAGCAGTTGAGTAACAAGTAGCTGAAACACCAGAAATGCTGACTTTTTACCAAGGGATGGACCAGCTTCCTGACATGAGGAATGGTAGTTCCTATGAAGGCTGTCCAGACCAAGATTTGCAAGGTGTACGATTGACTTTGATGCAAATTTGAAACCAGTCTGCTTGCAATAGGATTTCTAATTCAGAAAGCATTTGCAGTGGATCTATTTGCACTGTTGATGATTAATTCACTGTGGTTGATGTTTTTTCTTTCATGCAATTTGTCAATCTGTGTAGCAACTGCTGTTGTGTCAGGGATTTCATGTGTTGATGAGCCACATATTCTTCAACAGAACATTTGAGGACTATGCTGATGAACAGATATTGTTGCAATTGATGATTGTATTGATACCGAATAATCAACAACTCCTAATACATTTTGATCATTGTATTCAAACTGAATTTTTTCCAGCTCTGTTATGTGGTTTTCTAATAATTACATGATTAAATTAGTTTTTCCAACCTCATCTCTGGCTATGTGCTCGTGTCTATGTCTGCACACCTCTTTTTGTATACGTTTCTTGTTACCGATTCTGGTTATTTTACTGCAGATGGAGAAATTAGCAAGATCACAATATCTGAGAAAGAAAGATCCCAAAGATTCTGCCCTTTTGTACATTGTGTTGAATAGACTTCCAGTATTGTCTGGTCTTTTTAAAATCAGCAAAGATGAAAAGGATAAACCCTTGGTTGCATTTCTCTCTCGCAATTTTCAGGTATGTGCCAAGTCATGGATTCCTCAATTTGTGACTTAGTTGCTGAGATAGTTCAGAAGAGATTGTGAGGCCAGAGGTTCTCTCCAGTTCAACAAAAAGAAAAAAAAAAAGATTGTGAAAAGCCAGAGAAAATATCTCAAAGAGGCTCTCATTTATGCCACTAGCATGCAATATCTTCTTTCTTGCCATTGCTCGACCATTTAGATGGACATTCAGTTACATTTCCCCAATAAACATGTTGTATAGATGCATAATTACTCCACATAAATGCTCATATATATTCTGTCAGCTAAAGTTTTGTTCTTTTTGTTTAGGAAGTTTCATGTTTTTACTCTTTTTTTTTAGTTGCCATAAACTTGTATTATTGGAATGCAACATGCCTACATGAAAAGAGGGGAAATAATATCAGCTGTCTTTTTATGCCCTTTTATCATTGTTACAGGAGGAAAAAAATAAAGCAGCCGCTTTGAAAAATGCGTATGTCTTAATGGGAAGACATCAGCTGGAGTTGGCCATTGCTTTCTTTCTGCTAGGAGGTGACACTTATTCCGCTATCACCATATGCGCAAAGAATTTTGGAGATGAACAGCTTGCCTTGGTAATATGTCGGCTTATTGAGGGTCGTGGTGGACCATTGGAACATCATTTAATTACAAAGTTTATACTTCCATCTGCAAGTGAGAGAGGCGACTACTGGCTTACAAGCCTGCTAGAGGTCTCTGGACTGTGAATACCATCCTTGTCTTTTCCTTTTTTTTGTTGGCCTCTTTAGACTTTAGAGACTTCTATACAGCTGCAAGCATGGCATGTCCCCAGTTTTTTGATTTTGTAATTTGTTTGCAGTGGGAATTGGGCAATTATTCTCAGTCTTTTCTGAGCATGCTTGGTCTCCAAGCAAGTTCCTTGACTGACAAGTCTGCTCTTTCGTCAAATAATGCTGCTTTCATGGATCCCCATATTGGTCTGCATTGTCTTTCACTAGCATCCAAAAATAGCATGAGGAATGCTGTTGGGGAGCAAAATGCTGCAGTTCTTCGTAGGTGGGCTACGATTATGGCAGCTACTGCCTTCAACAGATGTGGACTTCCTGTAAGTTCACTTTTATGCCATATTTTATAGACCGCCGAGTCTTTCATGTATAAATATTTGATTTTTCTATAACTGCTAGTGTGTTTTGCCATTTTACTCAATGTAGGGCCCCTCCTATCACTTCCCATGCTTCCCATGCAGGCATGAAAAAGTATTTTACTTGATGAATTCATGGTTTCTATTTTACCAGTTGTGTGAGTCTTTGGGATGCTGGGGCTTAGAATCATATTTTTTGCAATTTCTTCTTATTTTTTATAGTTGATAATAATTTAATTATGTCTGAGGTCCTATGTGAATTTCATAGTCTTAAGAGTGTTCTCTTTTGGTTCGTTGTATTAGGATATCAAATTCTAGTATGACAAAAAGTCTATAGTCGCTACTAATGCCTATTTGATCTTGGCTCTGTATCTGAAGGCAGGTGTCATTCTCTTCTATTTATCTTTTCATCTCTCCACAGATACTTGCTCACAAACGTATTTTTCTTTCTACTTTTTTGTTCTCTCCCATTTTGCAAGAACTGCTGTTTCTGTTCATAGAGCCCATGCAAGCATGCTAGTTCCAGTCTTTTCTTGTTATTCAACTTGAATTCTTACTCCATTACCTAACTGCTGCAAAACCCACCAAATTATTTTCTCAGTCCTACCTGTTGATTATTCCAATCAAATCCAACCATTGATAATTTGTTGCTACCAGGAAATTTTAGCAACCCTGCTGTATTCTCATATTTCCAGCTATAATATGTTTTTACCCTTTAACCTCACTTATTCAAGTGTCCATTGAATATACAAATGCTAGAGCCTTTCTTCTTAAACTCTAAACCTTTAAGTCAAGGTTGTTAAAATTGCGATTCAACTTGTAAAATCGTACGATTTTACGAGTCAATATAGGTTTTACGTGTTAAATCGTTCATAAAACTCGGAAATGGATAAAATCGGGTTAAAATCAGGTAAAATCGGGTGAAATCGCATAAAATCGCTTTGATTGATTATGGTGGATACTGGAAAACAAGGGTTGGGAGTTTTAACCCCACCTTTTCATTCCTTCAAAACATAGTGTAGTAGATGCACCAAACAATCCTTAGCTTTTTGCAAGGGAATTTAGAACTAGGAAGTCCATTTAGACTGTCCTAAGCTACTCTACATTATTTGAAGTTGGTACAAGTTTAACAACATCAAACTACAGTCTGAACAATTCAGTACTTTGTTGTAGCTTGTTGCATGCATCCGTGTAGTGACGTGTTTGATTGATTTTACAATTTTTATTCCTGATTGTAAGATTGAAGCTTTGGAGAGCCTTTTGCCTGTTCCATGATGTTTTTGCATGTACTTGAATATTCTTTTGTTTGTCATGATTATTATTATTTGTGTGTGCGCACTTGTGAATTTATTTTCTTGTATTTCTAATGGTAATTTGACGAATATCATTTAATATCAGCTTGAAGCTTTGGAGTGCCTTCAATCTTCTTTGAACATTCTTGGGGGTATTGATCCAGGAAGCGTATCAGATGTTGATCAGTCTCAAATTTTACATGGCATTTTGAATCCATTTGCTAGTGAATCCTGTAACTGGCTGTCAGGTGATGTGGCTTTATGTCTGCAGTCCCATGGTAAATTAGATTTGGCTCTTCAGTATTTTTCAAAATTGATGAGTGAGCATCCTAGTTGGCTTAACACTATAGTAGGATCCATTCAACCTGGTACATCCTCCAAGGATTGTGAAATTCACCAACATGAGAAATTATTAGAAGAATTTCGAGAAAAATTATATACAGGAATTTTAATGTTTGAGCAGAAGTTTTTGGTGGTTCCTTCCTGCGTGATCAAAATGGTATGTAGTTTGCAGTTCTAATACTCTACCTTATCATCAAGTCATTTGACTTATTCTCCCCTTGCCTTTTCTGTCCTGTGGTGACTAATTTTGTTTTAACTCTGCTTTACAGATTTTAGTTTGGTCATGCAGTAATGGATTACCATTTATTGGGCATGATCTCATAGTTAACTACACTTCTCGAAACCATACACAAGATAAGAGCGATGGTGTTGAAAGTTTCATCTTATATCCACTTCTGCATAAGCCTTGTTTGAAATTTATGGAAGATGCTTCCCTGTTACTTTCAAGATTTATTACTTCGTGCAGCGTAACATGCTTTCAACCTAAACCGTTTTATATTGAAGGAACTATGTCTGTCGAAGTTAAATCCATCTGGTCAGACGTGCATGGGTTTTATTTTCAGGGTATCATGCAGACATTGTGGAGTTTAAGAGCTGCTATGAGGGTTTTTTCCAGCTCAGAAGATGTCTCAAGATCCCTTGTTATTCTTGATTTATTTGAGTATTATATATATTTTGCATCTGCATGGCTTCAGCGAAAATCAAAAGGTCTATTGTTGATGGTACAACCCCTCTTGATAACTTTGACTAGCGGGCACACTCCTTATGAGGTTGATATTGGGAATCTCAAGAGCATTCTCCACCACATTGCAGAGTTGCCGTTCAGTTTGTCAATTGATGATGCAGGATCAGGACATGAGGTTGTTAAATGTTCATCACATGAACAAGATGGACAAACACTGCTCTCATTTTCAGAAGATGAAAAATGGCACGTCGTAGGGGCTTGTTTGTGGATGCACATGTCTAGATTCATGAAACACCAATTGCATTTGCTGTCTATTAAGCTTGAAGATGGTTGCTTTTCTGGGGTTTCACATGGCAATGTTTCTTCCTTGGCATCTAGTTTGACAATTTTTGGATCTGATAGCATCAGCAGAAAGGAAGAAATTGGGTTTTGCGCATTGATATTGGCTAAGTTACTAAGGACCATGCTTGTACATGTTTCATCTTATCATGTAAAACTACTTGGGTTATTCCTGCAGCAGGAAGTAGAGAATAGATTACAAATACCAACTCTAGTATGGATGAAAGAATCCAGTCTTTCTCAAGCCAAAGCTCTCTATCAGGATGTCAGTGCAGACATGATGAATAGCAAAGATGAATTATCATCTTTTGATGTATTGTGGGATGCCTGTGCTGACCCTCGCATGGTATCTGAAGGTTTTGTGCAAGAAGAAATAAATTTATTGCTGTTTTTCAATCATAAATCATATGAAGGATGGAGTGATGATTACATGAGCATCACTGGAGAGCTTGAAACTGAGGATACTTATGAACATGAATTAAAACTTGGCAATCACCCTTCTGGCGATGAAATTGGATCGCCTTCTATTGGTCTGTTCAGGAATGGCCGTGCTTTTTTAAGTTCCTGGCAGAAGGATGCAGTTATGACGAAGGAGGTGTCTCATTTTCAAAATGCTAAAGTAGTACATAAGAGAGATGGAGAGCTTGTGGAGGTAATTTTTATTACATCTTTTATCCTAACCATAATCCAAGGCTCTGGCATTAATTCGGTGCCATTAGTCAGTTAGTTTGAAATGTGAATAATATCTCTTGAGTTTCCATTATGTTTGATGGTTATCTATTCAATTCTGCACAGGCACTGTGTATCAACTCTGTTGATGAAAGGCAAGCTGCTCTGGCTAGCAACCGTAAGGTTAGTTTTTGCACACATATTACTTCTTTTGTTCTGAAGGATTAAATTTTATGGGTGTCCCCACCCCCTGGAAGAGAGAGTTTTAATATCTAAGAAGTATCTGAGGTTGTTTGACCACACTACTGATGCATGGTCACGTTTAGTCCCATCCCATCCACATGCCAAGCTATTGTCAAGGGGAATCACAATGGGTGGTCTCTAACATCTGTCATCTTCTGTGCCTGAAGGTTCTTAGAATAGCAACTAGGACTTCAAGATCAGTTTACATCCTCTACTTTTGGCCATCAAGGACATTGCAAGTATGCAAATGATATATTTGCATTGGATTTACACTGTCAAATGGTTGCATTAATTTTGCATTGGATGACATTGTGATTACAAGATTTGATAATTTAGTTTGACTATTGAAGGATGTGTATGTTTATATATGTCGCTGTGATGTCTAAGTAAGACCAAAATTGTATGAACATGATGTGTTATCTTAACCTCTCATGATACAGATGCCTCTCTTTAGGTTTTTTATCTACCTTTTTTCACCCAACCGACTTCCTCATTTTTTAGTCTTTATTTAGTTAGTAAATACTTACTGAAATAATCATCTGATACAGAATATAAGTGTCTATTGCTGAAATTCTCATGACAGTGTTGAAGATTCATGTGGAATATTGAAGAATCAGAGGTGAACTTTAAAAAAGATGTATGACAGTGACTAATTTTGTTTTGTTCCAAAAAAAAAGTACAAAAACTAATTCTTCCAGGGAAAAAAATTGTCAAGTAGGTTCTTTCAATGAGCTTGATATAAGCAGCAATAAAGTGGAAAAGAAAATTTTATTGGGATCGCTGGCACAGTGCATGTTGGAACTTGCTTCTCTCCTTTTCCTTTCTGTTTGTTTCATTCTTTTACATATTTATGTCTTCAATATACAGTCAATATCTAATGTTGAATTGTACCTATTTCAGGGAATAGTTTTTTTTTCTTGGGAAGATGGGATACCTTTTGGAGATCAATCAGAGTACATATGGTCAGATGCTGATTGGCCACCAAATGGCTGGGCAGGTGCTGAATCAACCCCAATTCCTACATGCGTCTCTCCTGGTGTTGGTCTTGGGAGCAAGAAAGGGGCACACCTTGGGTTGGGTGGGGCAACTATTGGTGTGGGTGCTTTAGCAAGACGAAGGAGAAATTTGACAGGCAATGGAGCATTTGGCGTTCCAGGTTATGCTGGTATTGGTGCCTCAGGCTTGGGTTGGGAGGTTCAAGAGGATTTTGAGGAGTTTGTTGATCCACTAGCTACTGTGGAAAATACAAGTACAAGAGCTTTCTCCAGTCACCCCTCAAGGCCTTTCTTTTTGGCTGGTTCCAGCAATACACATATTTACCTATGGGAGGTATGGAAATATGATCAAGAAATATGGATGTTACTTCTATCATGCCCCCCTGACAAAACCCAAGTTATGAAGAAAAGAACACAAGTAGAATCTTTGTGAAACAATTTTTTTTTAATTAATTAATTATAATATTAATAGCCTGTCTGGCATGGCTAATGATGGTGCTAAAAGGCACAAAACCAAATAGAAAACAGGAACACGAAGTGCTAATTAACAGTTGAAGACCTTGAACAACTAGGGCTAGTCATTAAATGGGTGAACCAACCATGATCGGAAATAGATGGAACAAGATTTCTAATAAGCTGCTGACTACTGAATAATAGAATTCCTACAAACTGCTGGATATCTTTAATAATCAATTGTTGATAAATACTATGTTATCCATGCGTGTAACACTTCTAATGACAATTGCATCTGTTGCACTGTTCTTTCCCTTTCAGGAATTTTCCTTTTGAATAAATCTTGCAAACAAAAAAACCATATGGAAAAATCTTACAAATAGAGATAGCATTTAATGCAATGATGTCATTATATGAAATCATACCACTTATGGCTAATAATAGCACCATAAATCACATCCCGCTTCATTTTATAAGATTTTTCTACACAACTTATTTTCATGTAAAGCTTTTTCCTCTTTTTGTTCCTACTTTCTTCGAATGTCTGTCTTTTGTTGTAAATTATGCAGGTCAGCATTTGCTTCCACCACATAGTATTATTACAGGGATTTTTGTGTTTTTTCTTGGCTTGCACTGATAAATGGTATTGTTGATATCAGCTATGCATCAAATACAATCAAAGACTAGGAAAAAAAATGAAAGGGGATAAGACTTGCTATTATCTCGTGAGGCATTTCTGATCTTCTTGCTTATATTGTTAAGTTTCTCGCAAATTATGGACAAGTCTTTTTTTTTTTGAAAAAAAAGGGACTCTGATGATACAATGGAAATAAAAATCATATGGCGGAGCTGTTGTCTCTTATTTTCCCCAACTGCCACTGTTGTTTTTAAACGATCACTTAATTATACATCATGCACTACTTAAAGCACTGAATCAGTGCTGAGGAGAAAGTCACAAAAGGCTCTTCAGATGAAGCGTCATTCAAGATTTGATGTTTTTTCCCACTCAAAGAAGCTGTTGGTGAATTTTTTTTTGTCTTACATGCTGTCACTGTATGGTACACATTGATAATGTGCAACACAATACTTTGCAGTTCAGTAAGGAAAAAGCTACTGCGACATATGGGGTGCTCCCTGCTGCAAATGTTCCCCCACCATATGCTCTTGCATCAATATCAGCTGTGCAGTTTGATCACTACGGACATAGATTTGCTACTGCTGCATTAGATGGAACTGTCTGCACATGGCAGCTGGAGGTTGGAGGAAGGAGCAACATCCATCCGACAGAATCGTGTCTCTGCTTGAACGGCCATGCATCGTATGTATACCGTTCTTTCTACTTTGCAAGGCTACATTGATCCCATACTGGGTTTCTGGGAACTGTTGAAGTAGTCCAAGGAACAGATTCCAAATGTACTTGGTCAAAAAGATCCCTTAATTCTCCAAAACAATGAAAGAAACTTCCTCAAACTCTTGCAGGAAGTTTCCTCTTATGGGAATGTCCTTTTTTTTAATTTCTTCTGTAGCAGTATAGGAAGACTGAAGAATGCCCACTAAGTGTTAACCTTTTAACCAGTGTTTGTTTCCAGTGCATCTGTGGTTGGTTAAGATACTCGACCAATTTACATGATGAATCTTCTTTGATGCTAAAGAAGTTCTACCCATGTTTCAACATGGTTATTAATATAATATTACCTTTGCAGGGATGTAACATACATTACTTCCAGTGGATCAGTTATTGCTGCAACTGGATATAGCTCTAACGGTGCTAATGTGGTTATCTGGGATACATTGGCTCCACCCACAACCTCACGAGCTTCCATTGTTTGTCATGAAGGTTTTCTTATTCTAATTTTGTAACTGCTTAATGTTGATTGTATGCATGATTTTACCATGTCTTCTACTTATCCTCACACTTAAGATACTGTAAGCTAAGGTGGCTGGCCAATTACTTATCCTCACACTTAAGATACTTTGCCGGTGCTGACTTAACCAATTGGTAAGATTGACAAGGAATGCATGGTTTACAATGACCAAAGAATCCAAGTTGAAATTTAGTTTTCTGGTTCCCAAAAGAAATATAACTGATGAAACACAGAACATACTCATTTTATCATCTCATGCACTGTGCATTTAGTTACCAGATATTCTTTCATCTACACTAGTACCAACCCTGTGTGTGCATGACTTTGTGAAGGTGGTGCCCGCTCCATTTCTGTTTTTGATAATGACATTGGAAGTGGTTCTATTTCTCCTCTTATCGTAACTGGTGGTAAAAATGGTGATGTTGGACTTCATGACTTCCGGTACATAGCAACTGGAAGGACTAAAAGGCACAACATGAACAGCAATCTCCCTTCTAATATTGACATGCAGACAGGAGTCGGTCACCAATTGGGAGGGCAGAATCCAAACGGGATGCTGTGGTACATGCCAAAGGCTCATTTAGGTATGGAAGCTTCTTTTTAATGAAAAATAAGCTTACATGTGGACTTTTGGTTTTTGAATCTAACTTTAAGTGTATAATCTGAGTGAAGGAAGTGTCACCAAAATATCCACAATCCCTCATACCAGTTTGTTCTTGACTGGAAGCAAGGATGGAGACATTAAACTTTGGGACGCCAAAGCAGCCAAGTTGGTTTGCCATTGGCCAAAATTGCATGAAAGACGCACCTTTTTGCAACCAAGCTCACGGGGTTTTGGTGGAGTTGTCAGGGTAACTAGCTGCGATTGACCTTTGTATCAGAGGATTTGGTTTTGTTTAAAAGTAGAATTTACTTTGTCATAGTGCTTCTGCTAAATAGATCCATATCTGGATTTTGCAGGCTGCAGTGACAGATATACAAGTTGTTTCTCATGGTTTTCTTTCCTGTGGTGGAGATGGCATTGTAAAGTTCGTTCAGCTCAAAGATAAGCAATGTAGGACAGGATGAGTTGCTGATTAGGAGCTGTTCTTGGCAAGATAAGAAATCTAGAGAACTTTGAAATTCACGGAACTGATTCTTGGTGGAAGTTTGGTGTTGTTTCCCACCAGACTGCTATATGTTCATCCAACGTAAACACGCACAAGTTAATTTGAATTGGAGAACAACGTTCTTGTCAATTGATCCTTGATGAACAATTTCTGTCGGTCTCATTAAAGTCAGTCTGGACTAACAGAATAGAAATGAAACCCAGAAAGCTAACTTGAAGCTACTCAACTCATTACAAGGTCCTGAAAGTCAGAAAGGGATCAATTAAACCAATCAGATCGGCCACTGGTATTGATGTTTGGATTGGTGTCAATCGATTTTCACTGGCGTTGACCAATGCTCTTGTAAGTTTTTTTCTAAACCCTGCTGGGACGACGTTTCTGAAATATCCAAATTATAGTGAGTGTTTGGGGTATCGTGGTATGACATTTTGATATCAACTTTATGCATGTGTAAATGTGTGTATGTATGAGAAGGGAACAAATTTGTACATTCAGAGATTCCTGTTGAATTTGTGGAAGCATAGTTGCTCCGTAGTTTCTTCTTCTTTTTCTTTTCTTTTTTTTTTTTTGTTTCTGATACAAATACAATGTATACTTGACATTGCAAGTAATGAAAGCCCTTCCTGACAATTAGTCAACCGACATTTTCAGTCATCTCAGGATTTCATTTTTCATGTGTTTTCTGGTCCAAAATAAGCATGTAATTTTTTTTAAGGTTGCAAGGACAGGCTCCAATTATCGGAAAGAGGGAGACATGGATGTTATGTTGGAATTGGTTTATAAAACATATGTGAGGTCTATTTATATTTTGAGTTAATATTTTTGTAATTTAACATGTGTATTTTAACAATGAGATATTAGCGTGCTTTAAAAAGTGAATGAAAAATTATTCTAAGAATAACAAAAGTTTTAAATTCAAAATTGCTTTATGATTGAACAATAGCATGTGGACTCATGAGTCTTGGTTTAAGTTTAAATAATAAAAAAATATTTATTATTTGTTATTGAACAATAATTTCTTTTAGTTCCTAAAATATATTATATAATGATAATAAATATTATTATGAATAATTCATGAACCACGAATATTCATTTATTTTTTCATGAAATATGTATAATTCATCAACTATAAGCATTCATGAAAGATAAACATTCATTATAATTAATAAAACATTCATGAATTAGGAGTATTAATATTTTGATTTTCAAGTCTTATAAACATTCATGAATTAGGAGTATTAATATTTTGATTTTCAAGTCTTATAAACAGGTGTTTTGGATAAGGGAAATAGAATCTAATGTTTTTCTTGAGTTATTCTCTCTTTATTATTGGTGTTTATAAATACTTGTTCTTCATTTTTTTTTTTATATTTTAGAGTGAAAGCTCAGTTTTTATAGAGAAATATTGAGTATAATTTTTTTGAATTCTAGACCTTGTTTAGAAATACACGTAAAACAAGATAATGTTATTTAAAATTAATTGCAAGTTTGAGTATATACCTTGGATGCATGCTAGGTTTCTACTAAATTTTTCATGATAGATATATGTATGCATGTTTATAATCTGTCTAATTTTATCTTGGGCATCTAATTTAATCAGTATGGTTTTTATTTTGTTAAACTAAACAATCTTTAGTCACTATATTCAATATTAGTTTTGAATTACATGTTATGTAGCCAGAAGGCTCATGGCAGATGTCATGATGAACTAATGACTTTAGGATAAGACTACAGTGCAAATATTACTTGGATTTGAGCCACATGCGTGCAGCTTGGTACTCCATCTTAGGTTCTCTTTCCTCTATGAACTTTTTTTATGAGGACGGTTCCTGGGTATTCACTGTTACGGTCGAAACTTTTCTCACATGGCTCCTTTGAAAAGTGAATCCGGCTAGGAAATGTCACTTAAATGGTTGCCTTCCTGACATCGCCTCTTAGATTAGATTTAAAAAAAAAAAGGCACAGAAGCCATTTCTTTCTTCGTTCTCGCCGATGCATCATAGACAACCTGAATGAACTTGAAGCCCAACACTTGGACCTGCTTTTGTACAAGGACTTTTTTTTTTTTTTTTGTCTCTTCAATTATTATTTTTTTGCACATTAAATAGTGTAAATACCCTTTAGAAAAAATTTAGTTTTTTTAAAAGAAGCTTTTTCATCTTTTTATTTTTGGCACGGTGAAATAACATAATTACCTTTAAAATAAAAAATATCTAATGCTAGTGTTTAAGGGTATTTTTATTGTTTGGTAATTAATAAATATAATTATAATTATAAAAAAAGAAGTTGAAGACATTTTTGTTGTACATGTAAGCATTCACAAGTTCATATGCTAACCAAAAACAACCTTCCAAGGCGATGTTAGAATAGTCACCGTGGCCCCTTCATGATTAGATGGTTCATGTGACCAATAACCCTTCAGTTTAGTATACGTGGTTTTTTTTTTTTTTTTTTCTTGTCTCTTTGATTTTTGCACATGACCCTTCAAAATTTCAAGGCATCCCTACAATTGTTTTCTCTTTTAAATTTAATTTATGTTCTTCTGATTACTATTTATTTTATATGTAATAATTTATCCAATTGGATTTTTTTCAATCTCATCCTCCTTTTTTATTCATGTCAAATTTGATCTTAATTCTTTTTATTGTTATTTATTTTATTTAAGATAATTTTTAAAATTGAATTATTTTTTGCGATTTCATCCGTCTTCAATTTTTTTCCTATCAGATTTGATCTTCATTATTTTGATTATTATTTTTTCTTTGGTAGATTTTTTAAATGGATATTTTTCTTTATGTTCATCGTTCAATATTAAATTGATAAAGAATTGAGCTTATTGGTTAAGCCCAAATCTAGAATTTTACAGGTTATGAATTTGAGAAATTACCTCGGGTTTAAGATTTTCATATGGGTTTAATTGTTTTTTTCTTTTTTAAACTTATATTTTTTCAGTTTTATTTTTCAACATTTATTTAATTAGATATTAGACTTTTTTTTTATTTCTTTCTATTGAATTATTTTTCATTAATTTTGAAAATAACATAGGTTATCATGCATTTTAACATTAGGTTGTTTGGTAATCAAGCTTCATAGTTTTATTCAATTTGTTTTTAATGGGATTAACCCAATATCACAACAAGGTTGCAAGTTTTGCATGCCAACCCAGGCGGACTCAGGTCATGTTTTTTTTAGCTTTTTTGGATTATATATTTTTTTAATTTTATTTTTCAATATTTTACTTACTAGCGATTGAACTTCAAATTTTTTTCATTTTATTTTTATGGGATTATTATGTTCTCATTTAATTTTTTTTCTTATCAGATAAAATCTTTCAACCATTTATTTTTTTAAATGATTTTTTATTTTAATTTCATTCATTATCATTTGATTGATTGAAAATTAATTTTTATGTTTTTTATTTTTCAGTTTCTTTTCTATAAAGTTTTCCCAACTTTATACTTATGATTATAGGATTAGTAGATTAAACTGGTATGAATCGAGTTTCTTTAAAAAAAAAAAAAACTTATTTTAAGATTGCTCTTTGTTGCTTGCTAGCTTCTTGAAGTCAAATAAATAAAGAAAAAAATAAAATAATACTAGAAGGGGAGAGCAGGGAGCTTGCTGTGGGGATTGCACGAGTGGAAGAATGTGATTCATGGCATCTCTCGCCTCGGCAGCATCATCTTTGTACTGCACGCATGACGATTGCCAAGTATCCAACCAACAAACAAACAACCATGAGTGCACAAAGGATATTGTAAATAATGCTGGTGGATTTCTCTCGAATCATCATAACTGCTCCAAATCTTTGGAGCTCCGTCTCCAGTATGCTTTTTGTTGCGTTTTCGTAGATTCTTTGCCTCCCTTGAATCTTGAATTTCTCTCCTTTCTATCAATCACAAACTGACACATAAATTTCTAGTTGAAAATCTGCCCTCTGACGCCATTGTCAATCAAAGAAACCTTGAACCAAGCACGAAAACAATGTGCACTCGCTACCATAGATCTTCCTTGTCAAGAATCCGAGTAACCCACGGACTGCCTAGTGGCTACTGTTAAAAAAGTTGTTTTGAAACTGTGGTTAATTGGAATATTTAAGTATAAAAGTAAAATAAAAAATGAATCTGAAAAAAACTCTCTGTGCTGTATAATAAAAATACAAAATTATTTTGTAGTTGATATAATAGTAAATTGAAGGCTAAATACACTGATTTGACCGAAATAAGATCTCAAATTGACATTTTGATACACCGATTTACCATAATAATAAATAGAGTCAATGGCGACTCCGCCGTGGAAAGAGCCGCTTCTTTCTTGCTTGATAGGATGGGCTTCCATTCACCACCGCAGACTAAAAAATACCTAGACGACATTTGGCCTAGGAGAAGCCGAAAGGGTAGATGGGGACCTGGGATTTGCGTGGCACTATCATTTGATGGTCATCCAGCTAAAAGAAAGGAGGGAGGTCCTATCTTGAAAATAAGGGGTGGACCCAGAACCCTCATCTATGCTATTGCCATCTTAATCGACTGACACGTGTAATATATAATTCCAATTTAATATGTATAATTTAAATTTAAAGATAAATTAATTTTAAGTTATGCCATCCAAAATTTAAACAGGATGAAAATATAATTTTAAAATTAAAACATTCAAGCGTAACTTTTACGGTTTAAATTTATCAAATCAATTTTTTAACATAAAAAAATATCTAAACGTAATTAATATTTTTCTAGTAGAATTCTTTTTAATTATATGGGAGTTAACTTGATGTAATCTAATCAACTAAACAAGTCTCAAAAAATTTGGGTGATTGATAAAAATATAATTTAACTAAAAACAATTCAAGACGGTTTTTTAGAAAAAAATAATAAAACAATAATATAATGAATTTATTCGGGTCAACTCGAGTTAACTTTTCAAATCTGCGACCTAGATCATAAGTGTTGTTCAAGGATTAAGGCAACTTAACATCTAAGAAGGGGGATGAATTATGTGTATTATTAATTTTAAAATTATAACAAATTACTTCAAGTAAATGTAATAACCAATAATATAATTAAAGTAATTAAAGAAAAGAGTTACGGAAGAGAATTTGCAAACTCAATTTAACGTGGTTCGGCAAACCTACATTTACACCTTGAATACCAAACTATACTTGGGTATTACAGTTTAAAGTTGTAATATTTCTATACCTCATTAAATAGCACTTATAAGATATAAAGGTGTTTAAGTATAATAATGATGAGATTGAATACTATTTATGCTAGAATATAAAGCTTTAATAGCATAAACTAGAATATGATTAAGGATTGATGATTTTGATGTTGTTTTACTCTTATAATAGCTTATATATCATATATGTTCGGATTTTCTTTCTAATTTTGTAATTAGACAAGCTATACATACATATATATTTCTAAGAAAAATTAGTTATTTATAGTCGTTACAGTTCCATTAGCAGCTAAAATGGTCTACCAGTTTAGATTAGTCAAGTCAATTGGTCGACTAGTTCCTAAAAAATTCTCAGGTGTTCATCACTAATGAATAAGCGATTGACCAGTTCATTTGATAATCTCAAACAATCGACAGGTTCATGCAGAATTTTAGATTTAACAGTTTAATCTAGATGAATTTTTAGAACCGTCTAACTTATATTTTATATTATTATTATCAATCCTTTAATGCATGCAGAATGAAATGTGTAAATTCATTTTAATTGTGTCATCAAGTAAGATATAAAGATTAATATTTAATCACTAAAATGAACATCTATTATAACTTTATAAGTCTTCTCTTTGCTCTCTTCTTGGATTTTGAAATTAAGTTCTTTACGTAATCCATCATGTTTGTTGTTATGTTCTTTGTATAAAACATGTTTAAAATTTATTCTCAATCAAGCATATTATTAGTTTATTTTTTATTTTATTGTTATCATTAAAATATATAAAAATATGAATGTGTGACTCTAAAGGTCAACAATATGACCATGATAATCCTATAAAAAGAAATTGAAATAAATTATAAAGCTCAATTCCTAATAAACTCATTTTTGAATGATGGAATCGAGAAAAAATTAATCTAAAAAAATGGCATAATAAAACAACCTAGGTCTATATGGGTTGACTTGCAAAACTCGTGACCCAGGTCATAAAATTATGATAACTTCTTAGAAAACAAACTGAAACAAATGACAAAGCATAATTCATAATCAATTAAATGTTGAAGTGTTGAATGATGAAACTGGAAAAAAAAATATTAATTAAAAAATAGATAAATTTTTTTTTCGAATCAATCAAGTTAACTCGCCAAACCTGTGATATGAGTCATAAGACTAAAATAACCATAAAGAAAGCAAACCACAACAAATTATGAAGTTCAATTTCCAATAAATTAAGTGTTGAAGGATGAAATTAAAAATAAAAATAAAAACATTGTTTTTTTTAAAAAAAAATATTAATGAAATGAAACGGATGGAATGAAACTGAAACATCTCAGGTAGAATTTGAATGAAAAATCTAGAATGGATCGAGATTCAGAGCGAGATGAAATTTTTCTCAGGTTATTCCATTTTTTGAAATGATACAAGATATATTGGTCATTCCGAGCGAAACAAAACAAAATTGACAACTTTGCATTTAAGTAGTCAACGATGATAATTTAATCCGAACTTGACCTGAATTGGTGGATAATTACCTTATTTGATGGGTAATAGATAACATGAATATTATTAAACCCGACTCAAACCTAACCCTATATATATTACTATTTTTTAATATTAAATAATGGTGGAATAATAAATATCCACATAAATACCCAAAATATACAATGGATAAAATATGAATATATATAATATGACTCGTGAATATTCATTTACATCTTTACAAGTAGCTAACAAGTGTCTCATAGGCAAAATTTATTGGGCAAGGCCATGCTAGGTGTAAAGGGACGCATAAAGACGATGTCGTGTTAAATGACTTCAATAAAAATATAGCTGGTTGGTTGGTCCTTAGCAGCATAGTTATGAAACTTGACTCGGCCTGACCTGACAAATTAACCTGAAACCTGGGTGACCCGGGTTCTTGGTCGGGTTTTAAATAGGCAAAACTTGAGCTTGCAATTGGCTTGATCAAACCCAGCAACCTACTAGGTCAACTCAAAACTCGGGTGATCCAACGTAATCCGGGTGAGACCCAAGTTTTTTTAAAAACATTTTCTTAATAAACCCAAAAAACATTACTTAATTTATGAATACTTGGCCTCACAATTTTTTTATAGCCTACATCCACATAGATTGTTTCTTAACTTTTCGATGTGAGGTAACTATATTACACTTCATATTTCTTTTTTATATCCTACATTCACGTGACTTATTTTTTAACTTTTTAATGTGGGATAACTATACTACATTTCATGCCTTATATTTCTTTTCTTTTCTTATAACCTACATCCACATACATTGTTTCATATTTTTTTATGTGAAATAACTATATATAGTTACATCTACATGAATTATTTCTTAAATTTTTTTATATAGGATTAGTATATTACACCACACATATCTTTTTTTATAATTTACATTCACATGGACTGTTTCTTAGCTTTTTATAAATTTTTGGTGTGGGATAGCTATATATAGTATATATCCACGTAGATTGCTTCTTAACTTTTCAATGTGAGATAATTATATTGCACCTCATATTTTTTTTTATATATATAATTTACATCCACATGAATTATTTCTTTACTTTTCAATGTGAGATAATTATACTACATTTTATACCTTATATTTTTTTTATAGCTTACATTTATATGCATTGTTTCAAATCTTTTTTCATGTGAGATATTAAAATTTCAAATATACTTTTTTAATTTTTCCGGTTTGACCCGGGTTAACCTATGTCACTCAAGACCCAACCTCCTGGCTGAGTAAACCCCGAGCCAAGTTTAATAACTATACTTAATAGAGAGAAAAAGAGAAAAATATATGTAGAGAATGGTAATAAAAAGAAAGCTTGACTAAAGTCTCATGATCAAATTCTTAATATATTTGGCTGGTTAGTAGAATCTAATCATATCATTGAATCAAAAGCATAAAGATTTTAGTTATTATTAATAATTATACCATGATGGCTTGAATTGATTTTGTTTATTTTTTTGTTTTTTTAATTGAGTTTTGTAATTTTTTTATTTATTTTTTATGGGGTTATCCCGATTTCATGACTCGAGTTAGTGGTTAGCAAATTGAATCGAGTTGACTCGGTTTATGTTTTTGGATCTTTTTTTAATTGAATTTTTTTCAATTTCACCCTTGAACAACTCAATCTTTTTTCATGTTTTTTTCAATTCATCCTTCAATATTAGGTTTGGTAATAAAATTTCATATTTTTTTTCAATTTTTTTTTTGTGGAATTATCTCAGTTTCATTGATTTATTTTTTTTCTTAATTTCAACATTTAACATTAGATATGTTGGAAGTGAAACTTTGTAATTTTTTTTATTTACTTTTTATAAAGTTATATTGGTCTCATGATTCAAGTTGTGGGTTTAAAAAGTTAGGTCGGGTTGACTAAGTTAAGTCGGGTTAACTTGAGTTTTTTTTTAATTGATTTGTTTTTTACTTCATCCATCAATATTAAATTGGTTGTAAATTGAGTTTTATAATTTTTTTATTTGTTTTTTATGTGTTTATCCCGATCTCATCATCCAAATTAAGGGTTTGACAGATTAACTCTGATAATTTTTTTTTTAATTAATTTGTTTTTATTTTATTCTTCAGTATTAGAAACTAGTTTTTATAATTTATTTTTAAATGTTTTTTTATAAAGTTATTAGAATCTGGTGATCCAAGTTAAAATAATATATTATTATCTCAAAAAAAAATATCATTCAATTGTTGTATTAATATTTTAAAAAATATATAATTTAATATTATAATTATTTTTTTATTAAAAAACTATTAGCAATGCTTAAACGTTTTTTTATGTTAAAAAAATTGATTTCACCTGGAGCTATAAAACGACTACTGCTGATAATACTATCTCACAGTGGATTGAATTAAACTCAATCATATCTGCAATTCTGCGAATTAGGAATAATATTATATACCTCCCACTAGAGTCATCCTCCGCTTGCTCATATCCAATTTTTCTGACTGATTCAACCTCCACATCCCCCCCCCCCTCCCTCTCCCTCTGCTTTGCTCTGGTTTGTAATCTTCTCGTTCTCCCTCTTTATTAATTTGTTTGCTTTAATCGGATATGTTTATTGCTTCTTGAATGCGAAAGCGAAGGCAGATTTATTAATTTCTGTTTTACTGACAAGAGTTTTGTGTTTATGCTTCAATTTTATGGATTGTGCTTTTGCTATTTCTACATACACGATAAATCTCGTTTAAATCTACGCCGCGTTGTGTGTGGTGGCAGTGTAGGATTTTGCAAAAGGGACGTGCGTGCGTGCGTGCTGTTTGGCTTTGGTGATTATGTGTGTGAGAGAGAGATGTCATTTTATTGGCATTTATGGAATTTGCTTGCATCCAGACATGCTTTTTGCAAGTCTGTTAGCACCTACCTAGCTTAATGCTTGGAACTCTTTCGGCTCTATTTGTTGCTCTCATTTGCTCTCCATGATCCACTGCCGTCTTCATTGTTGTTTTAGCTCTATGCTCTGGTTTTAGTGCAAAAGCTCTTGTATAATCTTTGATTCTAGTTACCGTATCTGGTATTTCTCAAGTTCTGCTGCTATTTTATAGGATGAAAACTTCCTCGACTACTTTGGAATCCTCTACAAGCTTCTTCTACTCACTTACATTGTCAAGGGATAAGTGTGGAGGTTTTCAAGCTCAATGTTTTCATTGGATAAGCATTGGTTACATGTACCAAAATCCTGGTTGCGGTATACCTGAGCATAACTTGCTTTAATTTTTTATTGAAGTTATCTAGTTCCAGGGTACTCTATATATACTCTCTTTTGTGTTTTAACTGTTACTTCCCCTCCACTTTGGAGCCTCACTGGCTGTAGAGCTCATACAAAATTTGAACTCTGATGTAGGTGAATTGTAATCAAAGTTTCTTACGCGTTGCTGATGTGTGAAATAAAAGAGAGTGATGGCAGCAGCAGAAGCCGGGGCTGTATGGCAAAGAACAGCTAATCGCTGTTTTGTTCAAGAAGATGCCAAAAGAGCTCCCAAGCTAGCTTGTTGCCAATCATCATCCTCATCATCTAAGAAATTGGATGGATAACCAACAAGTGCAGCAGATATGCCAGATCAATCTTCTGTAGGTTTCATGCCCACCAAAACGAATCCCTCATATTACAGTCTACCCCCTGATACAAGTTGGTGGCTTCAACTGCAACCTAGCTATGGGTACCAAAAATGTTTAACACGTGAGCAGTTGAATGCTTTGGAAACTGAGTTGGAAAGCTTGAGAGCTAACATTGTAGACTCACCCTCTAAAAATGAGATTTGTAAACAAGATGACGAAGACAACATGTTTCTGGATGGCAGCAAGAATAGCGAGTCATCTCTTGATTCATATTGTAGGATCTCTGCTGATTATATGAAGAAAGATTGTGATGTTAAGAAACAAGAGCTAAAGGCTTTATATGACAAGGATTTTCAAGAATTTAATGAGCTTAAGGATGCAAGGAAGAACTCCAAGTTGATGGAGATGGATCTTACTGGATGGCCCGAATCACAAAAGGACAATGCGTATGGCTTTGATCCAGAATCATCTTGGATTGGGAGTGAAAAGAATATGCCATGGTGGCGCAA
This sequence comes from Populus deltoides, assembly GCA_015852605.2. NCBI lineage: Eukaryota > Viridiplantae > Streptophyta > Magnoliopsida > Malpighiales > Salicaceae > Populus > Populus deltoides. The sequence continues at coordinate 13,646,271 of CM027571.2, read as the reverse complement.
AACAGATAAAGATGATTTGGCCTCCCTGGTTGCACAGAAGTCACTTGATTATATTGGGAATTGTGACCTTCCCCCACCTCAAAAGGTTCACATCAGGAAATACCCATGTGCTCATTCTGGATCTTTTCAGCATGATAATACACTGGCATCATCTTTGGATTGGAAGGCACAAATTGGCTGTATCTCCTCAGCAACTGGTCATGTGCAGGGCTGTCCCAAATCTGAAGGCATGCCTGGAAAGCAAAGAGGTTCGACTGAAGGGCAATCACTAAGTGGTTCTGACAAGGCATGCAGGTATTTCTTAGATCATGTCTTCTGGTGGTATTTGTTCTCTATTAGTTCTGTACAATATATAAATGCGTCAATCTTTCTATTGTTCAAACACAACATGGTTTTGACCAGTCATCCAGGTTTTCTCTGAGCTTATATCTTCTGGTGATATTTATTGGATGAATATTGCAACACTTCTCCTATTATTTTGCTGCACTACCTCTGCTATTATTTTGTAAAAAAAAGAAGCTAATAGCCTAATATAGCTGTTTATTAACATGTAAATACTTCTATTTGCGTGTTTGCTACTCATCCATGGTGTTCAAATTTCTTACCTCCAAAAAAAATGAAAGAATTCTAATTCTAAAAGGTTGAGTAAATAAAAAATCCGATTGATTATTTAATATGCCGTGCTTAGTGTGTGATTCGATGGTTTTTCAAAGGTCAAGATAAAAAAAAAAAAAAATAGACCAATGCATACTATGAACTAATGAATTCTTAAGTAGAAAGCGACAATGAACTCATTGCTTCAAATTATGTGGATCTGGATTTTAAAAAAAAAAGTCAAAGTCATGCTACTCATCCATGGTGTTCAAATTTCTTATATTTGTTCTTGAATAAGTTTGCCTGATGTGTAAATGCATCTTTATTGGCCAAATATCTCTACACTTGTCCTATTATTTTGCTGCACTTCTTCTCTGCTATTATGTTGTAAAAAAAGGCTATCGTAGCAGTTTACTAACATACAATACTTCTATGTGCATGTATGCTACTCATCGATGATGGTCAAATTTCTTACCTGCAACCTGAAATGAAGTTATGCAGCAACTGTTAAGGAAGCTGCAGAAATAGGACAAATTTCTGAGAGCGATCCTTGCAAGGCTCAACTACTGGAAGCACTCCGTCATTCTCAGACACGTGCAAGGGAAGCTGAGCAGGTAGCAAAGCAAGCATGTGCTGAGAAGGAGCATATTGTCAAACTCTTCTTCAAACAAGCCTCTCAACTCTTTGCCTATAAGCAGTGGTTCCAACTGCTGCAGCTTGAAACCCTTTACTACCAGATGAAAAACAGCGACCAGCCAATATCTAATCTCTTCCCTGTAGTTCTTCCATGGATTCCTCAAAAAGGTAGGAAACTGTGCAAGAGCTGGCAAAAGTCATCAAAGGGTAAACGAGGCAAGGAAAGTCATCCAAAGCATGATGTTGGCAAGTATGCTGTTGCTTTTGCATTAGGGTTGAGTCTTGTTGGTGCTGGGTTGCTTCTGGGATGGACAGTGGGTTGGGTGCTGCCTTTCTAGAGTATCAGCCAAATTCCCCCCTTGTGAAAATTGATTTACAAGGAAACATTTTTTTACATGTATGTATTTTTTTTTTATTTGTTCTTTGTCCGATGTCCTGATGTGTGGAGCTGTTCGTGTGTATATTTTTAGTTGATTGTGTTCTGGCTCCAGAAGATCTCATCAATCATATCTTTTGGTGATCATCTGTATATTTGATTGAACTTTAGTATCGATCTAGTATTAGTGTTGCTATCTCTCTCTCTCTCTCTCTCTCTCCCCATCCAATGTTGCGGTGGTCAGAAATTGTGTTTGGGAGCCTTTTTGGTTGCGTTTTGAAAGTGTTCGTGGATTGAAAAAATATCAAATTCATAATTTTTTTAATATTTTATAAAAAATTTGACGTATAAATGTTAAAATATATATATATATATATATTTTAAAATAAAAAATATTTTTTAAAAACACGCGTTATTATAGAGAGGTGGTATGGTGGATTAAAAAGTGAGGCGGTGGTTTGGTGTGAACTTAAAAACTAGAGCAGGAAGCCTCTTGTACAACAGCCAGGATTCATGTCCCGACTCCTCTCTGGAATCCACCCTGTTTATGGATTCATGAGTTGGTGGTTGTGTGCTTTAATTTTTCTCAGTTGGAGAAAACTGAAAATTCTGGTTTTGGTGCCTGTCACGTGTGGTTATGGGAGTGGAAACTAGAAAGTTTAGGGCTAAAAATTGCCTCTTTCTTCTTCTTCTTCTTCTTCTGGACCCGTCAAATTGTTTTAGGGTAGTTTTAAGGTGAAGCATAAAATAAAATTCATAATTGCATAAATGGCTGCATGAATACTATCTTTTATGCAGTAGTCGTGATCTTCCGATAATAGCCCTTTCTTAATTTACGTCATTTCGGGTGCACGCTAAACTTCAATCCTAGGTTAGTTAGAAATCAATTCAATTTGGACCTACCAAATTCAAATAAAAGATTATAAAACATGATAATGGACAATGCCCGAAAAATATTGTTTTTAAACGATCTAGGCTTAGAGGACAATGGCCCTTATATAAAAGTCCAACCAACTCAATTATCGGACCCACACTGGCCCGGCCTGAACACTCGAGGCTCCATCTGGCTTTAAACTTAAAGAGAGGACCTGGATCCGTGCGAGTACCCATCGTCTTCAAAGTTCAAAGATCCTCCCAGCTACATCAGAAATTTGGAGAGAGAGAGAGAGAGAGAGAAACAAAAATGCCGGTGATGGAAAAGTTGAGGATGTTCGTAGCGCAAGAGCCAGTGGTGGCTGCTTCTTGCCTTATTGCTGGTATCGGTAAGTTTTCTTCGTCAATTTGTTTTTCAATTCCGTCCTTCAATTAATTTTTAATTAATGAGACTATGGTTCGTCAAGATTAGATAAGATTAATTAGTGACTAAAATGCTTAACAATCAATTTCATGCTGGTGGGATTTCCATGTGAACTGTACCAAAACAGTATTAGGGACTTAGGGTTTCTCATTTCAATTTTCAATTCTTCTTTTCTAAAATTTACTTTAATTGAATTGGTAAATGAATGTTTACGGTTTGATTGAAATTCACAGTAGAATTGTACCCGATAAAGCTTTCGCGTAGCAGATGATCACGTTCTGACTGAATATTCCTTGAGTTGCCAAATTCTAAATTTGCAGTAACTGTAAATATTCTACCGATCCATGTGGTGTTCTTGCTTATAAACTGGAGAGACGTTATGCAACGACAACATCCTACTTTATTGTACTCGATGGTGGCTTAATTTTTTTGGAAAATGGAAAAAATGCCTAGTGCTTTCTTTAAACTTTATCAAAATTTCAGGTCTCTTCCTTCCAGCTGTGGTGAGGCCCATTCTGGATTCCTTAGAAGGAAGCAAGCACGTCCCTGAAAAGCAGCCTTCCATTAGTGATGTGAGTATTTAGTTTTATAGCTCGTTATAATTGTTCCAATCCAAAACATTGGAACAAATGTTTAGTCTCGATACTACTTTTGGGTGGATTGTGTTTTGTACAAATATGCATAGCTGAGCTCCTATTTTAGGTGTTAACCCCTTAAGACCTGTGGATAACCCCTCAAGACCTGTGGATAATTTTAGCAATTAGCACTGCCTTAGGACCTGTGGATAGTTTTAGTAATTAGCACTGCACGGTCAAATTTTTCTTGATCATGGCATATTACTCTTCCAGTAATGATCCTTGTTCTGAATAGATGAGCCTTGCTATAAGTATTGTTTTGTTGATACTCCGTGGTGTCTCAACTTGTTCGCCCACATTGATATAAATTGGAATATTCTGTCCAGACATGGCATTTTGATTAATTATATGAAAGGAAACAATTCTTGCTGGGTCTGATTGGGTTATGATGTGGATCTCTCGATCACGTGGTTAAGCAACCTCCACTGACGTTGAAATACAACCCGGAAAGCTGAAAACCAGATTTGATAGAACTCTGACCTAGAGGTAACCATGTATCTAAGAACCAAAGGTATTATTAGAATAAACTTGAACCCAAAGATAACCATGTAACTAAGAACCTGAAGTATACGAATGACACCACGAAGCCAGTAATCTTCGATAAGTCGGGTGTACAATCTTTATCCCCGCAAAGAAATGATGTTTTACTGCAAACAATCAAAAGAAAGAAACTCTCATTTATTATCACCAAGCTACCGAAATTTGTAGCTTTAAAAACATTATATAGTCTCCTCTAAATAACTCTAATGGACCCTTTTTGGATTGCAAGCTAATAAAGCTTAACTAGGAATCAACTAACATAAGTCCAATAATGAAATAAATCCCTAAACAATATCTAATGGGATAGAACAAACTCAAATTAAAAATAATTGTTTAATTTCAAATAAATAAAATAGGATAATAAAAAAAAAGTTTTCATACTAGAATCTCTCCATGTAGCTCAAATCTCCAAGCTCTTTTGAGTTGTGTTTTGGCTGAAATTTTTAGCGTGGGAATTCAACTAGGAAACTTTGTTTTGATTGCTAGAATTTCTTTTTTTATATTGTATCCTCTTAGTCTCCTTGATATGCTAGGAATACCTGCAAAATAAGGAAAAGAAACTTAAGAGAAAGATCCTCTTAGATGCCGCCACATCAAGTATATGTGGGACATGGAATCCTTGCAAAGTATGGATTTCAATTCTTCAATGAATCCAAGCATTAGGAACCCTCTTAGTCCAAGTCTGTGCATAAGCTTAGAGCCTAAATAAGCCTCATTTAATTCCCTTTTCTGTCCAAAATTAACTCATTTCAGATCTGGATTGATTGGGCCGAAAAAAGCCAAGAAAGAATACTTTCTCGACAAATATATCAAAACAGTAACAACTTCAATCAATTTAAAAAATATGTTCCCAAACTCTGATTGACCTGAAATCTTACCACAATATAGCTCTATATGTCTAGTATTTCCCTGTAAAATTTCAGCTCGACCCAATAAATAGTTTGAGAGATATACTCGATCTTGCAAAACTGGTCAGTAGTCATTTTAAGGTAAAATTCAGACCTAACTTGGTTTGTATCATGTTACAGCTAATCCATTGTTTGCATATTTTAACAAAAGTTTGCATGGTTATGCATTTTCAATTTCCCGTCATTTGTTCTGATTTTGTAAGTTTATGATTATATTTAGATGAAGAATGCATAAACCTGCTGAAACCACATGTCTAAATTATCAAAGCCTTGGAGGTTTGTTAGTACCTTGCAGGGACGTGTTGCATGCTTGATTTTGTTGTTTTAGGTGCTGTACTTAATTGGGCATCAAAGGGCTAAGCCAAGTTTGTGATAGTGAAAGGGCATTTAACATCCGTGAACCATCATCATGAGAATTTCCAACTATGCTATCGTTCCCTTATATGTTTTTGAGTATTGATGTCTCGCATTTTTGCAGGTGCTTGCAGGTATGACAGGCAAAAGGCAGGGATGAATCATTTGTTGAAGCAAATGGCAGAGTTTCAAACGTTCCCCCAACCCTATTGTATTGTCACTCTTTTTTCCGGATCCTAACAGCGTGAAATAAGTCTTACCTTTTTACATGATGGAACCCTCATAAATATTGAATGTTAGACATCAACCTGTTTTGTGTAAGCATATGAATGTTTTCTTGTCAAGTTGGTTGCACTTTAAGCAAAGCTAGCTTCATTTTCCTCCAAAACTCATTTGGATTTTTATCAGCTGAATTTGAATCTCTTCATTACAGAGGCCGCAGGAGTGGATTCTTTAATATCTATATTAATATGAATATCATATGGGTATCATATTATTATGGGCTGCTAGCCACCGTAGCTTATGGTAATGATGAATAACTAAATTTTAAATTGTTTCTGTGATTTAACTGGTCAAATTACCAAGGAGAGACAATCAAAATGTTTCCAGCTATACATATTGGAGCTGGCAAGCCCAGTTGAGGCAACCTGATCGACTGGTAATCTCTTCTATTTTCTTATGCAAAATGTTGATGGTGGAGGGTGCGTGTACCAGCAGGATTTTAAGGGTAATGCTCTGAAATGTTTAACGCGGCTCACCGAAAGAAGATTCTATCTGTTGGTCATGTACTGACTTCAATTCAATAGAAGTTTGGTTTGTAAACATCTAATAATTAAGAGATCGATAATGGTCAGGGGCTTGCGGTTTTAGGCGGTGCATGCAGAATATAAATGGCAGCGGTAATTTCATTTTTTCTTTGAACACTTCTTGCCTGGAGGACTGTTGCTCACTCTAAGCGAACCATTAAAAGTACATTTCAGTCTTTGCAAAAAGCTTTTACTGCTATTCATCAAAAAAGAAAAGAAAAGCTTGCACTCCTAATGCATTTGACAATACCATCAAATTGCTGCCACCTCCGACCACGTCACAAAAGGGTCCTGTAATTCTTCTGACTGATCAGATGAAGGTTGCAGGTGAAGGCCCTTCAAAAACCGGTGCAGATGACAGCATAGTAGGAGAACAAGCACGGGGCGGTGGGAAATGCCACAATAAAAACGTCATTTTCATTGAAAGAGAAATATCGAGGTCGATAGAATACAGGACCATCCCTAGTGGTGTACAGATAATTAATTGGACTTTTTCTATCCTGTTGTGACCCCAAGATATGTCAAATCAGAAGCCCGTGGTCTTTCTTCAGCTCCTTGCTCCTCCAAGGCACCACCTGCTTCAAGCCCTCGTAAACATTCGCCTGCAAAATGTCAACACAGTGGTTTCTTTTTAGAGTAATCGAAGCTCGAATGGCTACCGTGCACACTGAAATTTATACTGACCACGCTCTTGGAGCCCACTCTAACAACCTACTCCAAGCAAAAGGCTAACATTATTGCACTTAGCAAGCTGCTTCGGCTGGTGAAATGGGACCTCTCCTGAATTATTTGTTCAAATTACCAGCAGAATTGAGGCTGTTCACTCATGGCCTTTTATGACTGTATAATTTTGTTGTTTTGTTATGTCACAAACTCATTTGTTAAACTTTAAAGAAGTGAAAAGCTAGTTTTAGAATGCGAGAAAAAAATCTTTTGTGACTAATGAAGAGATTACAAGAGGAAAATCGCTAGTTCCTGATAAGAATCAGAAAGGATTACTTTTTGCTCAAAGAGTACGGAAATTCTATTCTTTACTTGAGGAAAGGTAATGCCTAGTAATTCACTCAAGAATCGCACATAAGTAAGAATGATAGGAAATTTAGGAAGGTTAAGACGAGAACTAACCCAGAATTGAGACCTGGCATTAGAGACAGCAGAGAGACTCCCTGACCTTGTCATCTTGACGTTGTCGCTGCTACTGATCATCTCTTCCTCTTCATTGACGCAATGATCAGCAGGTTCCCTATCCACTGAAGATGGAAAGACATAACTACCCCCACCAGACTCTCTCTTACCCTTCAAACCCCTCCTTACCCAACTCCATGAACCCAGAAACCTGCCTTTCTCTTTGACTCTCCTCTTGCTAGGAACTACGGTGCCAAGCTGACCCTTCTCAGGACTATAACTGCGAAAGGACCCATAACATTCCCTTGATCTGATTGTTCTGAACGAAGATGACTGAAATCTTGATGACTTGCCCATGTAAGGACCCTCCAAGACTGTGGTGGGTGAAGGTAGTTTGGTCATGTTGGTGTCTATTAACAGCCTCGGAGGTAACTCTAGGGACTTTTGTGGAAAGTTGATGGCCCTGGGGACCAGGGCGGTGCTCTCCCAGGGTTTGCCAGGCTCTTCCTCCCACCGAAATGGAACAGAGGCTGAAGTTTGGAGTGGTGGGGTTAGTGTCCCTGACCTCTCTGGTGACTGTAAATGTGCATGTGGTTTTGGCATCAGCAGTAGCCTTGGTGGTGTGAAGATTGGCTCGTCTTCTGCCTCAGATGCCATTTCTCTTGTTTACACTCTCTCTCAAAATGCCTCTATATCTAGCAAGTCTGCACCATATGAAGAAGTTGTCTGTGCTTTAAGGGATCTGGCTTTTGTACTTGGGAGAGAACAGGGAAAAGAAACAAGGTCCTTGTGATAAAAGGCCAGATTTCCTAGTTCCTAGTCATTACTCTCTTCATTGAACACAAAAGTTAGCACAGGAACATTTCTGAATTCACATTTGTTGTTTTATGTTTGCTTACCCTCCTCAGAATACTAATTAGGTTGGGTAAATTTATGCTCAGCTTGTTTATATATAGTATGGTTTGAGTTTTGTTATAATTATATATTTAAAAATATCAGTTAATTAATACACGCCCATATTATGATATGTGGTCCTTAAAAAACTTTTTTTTTTTGAAATTTTAGTTTAAAAAAAAACCCATGATTTATAAATTTTTTAAAACCTATTTTTAAATAAAAAATTTAATTGCAAAAGTGACTATAACTTTCAAAAAAATCATGAGTTATGCAGGCATTCATATGAGAGTACAGCAATTAAAGACACTAATAATTATATACCACCCAATTTTGATTGCTTTAAAATACATCTTATTAGGGTTGGCCCATCGTATTGGAGAAAAAGAAAAGCAAAGAAAAATAATTTGAAGGACATCCTCATGGTTAACTGCATGTGCATTAGCTGATGCTGTTCCTAAAACTATGCCAGCCCTCTCACTTTAAATTGAAAAAAAAAGGAACAAAACAACGAGATCACGAAAGCAGAAAATGTTTTCCCCCTTTTATTGTAAGATTAAAACAGCCTGATTTGAGAGTGGCTTTGTGTCGCTTTACTAAAGTATTTCATGGTTTTACGAACTTTTTTTTTTTTTTCAAAATAAAGAAATGTTATTTCAAATATTTCAGCCAATCTCAGCTTTTTAGGAGTCAGGATCTCAGTGCATGAGAGCACTCCTGATTTTGCTTTGATTAGGGCAGCATCAGATGCCATCGGGAGATTGAGAAACAATCTCTTGCAAAGGCTCTTGATCCATCAATTCCCGGGCTAGGCAAGCCATTCTTGTTGCTCTGGAAATTAACACCCTCGTTTACCCTTCCTCGAGGCAATCAATAATGTTTGTTGGCGCCTAAGATTTTCGAGTGCAAGGCATCTGAGAAAGCTTGTTAAAAAGAAAAGAAAAGAGAGGAAAAAAGAGAGGAATACGAGGATTTTATACTTGCGAAAATATAATTGTTAGTGGCTTACGAAAGGCAGCGATCAGCATCGACAACGAAGATGCAGCATGTCGTTAAGATCCCTTGGGGTAATAATTAAGCATTTTTTTTCCTTTTTTTTTATTAATATCAGTCCGGACCAGCTTATATGTATCTCGATTAATTTAATGAATTTTAAAATTAACAATCATGTAAATCTCTAATAACTTTAAAATTTGTAAAAATCAAACTTATAAACTTTAAAATATAAATCTAAAACCTGATGATTTTAACAATACCCCTCAAAATTATTACCCTTCATTCTTACCCTTTTGAGTCAGAGGAGATGATTGCGTAGATGGCTCGTATCCTGCCAAGCCATGAAAAGATTACTGAAATGCAATATATAATATTTTCATTAATCATTAATCACACAGAAATATGATTTATAATTTCTCTTAACTAACTCGCATTTTGATGCTGACAGTTCTTCTACTGCTTAGCCAACACTGTGCCATGTGGGCAATATCTACTTTGAGATCTACAACGAGTTCGGAGTTTTTCCCCCCCACATTGGTACAATATCAAAAATAAAAAAAATAAAAAACATTTTTCATACTATCTAAGTTGAAAAAAGCAATTTTGTATGTATAATATGAGCGATGAGTATGCATATCTATTGCATGGGCGGATCAATAATCAGTGCATGTAATACACGCGCCACTACCAAAATTGAAAACTCAAAAATCTTTTTTTTTTTTTCTTTTCCCCTCCTCTCCTCTTCTTTCCTAACAGCATCCGCAACCTCACCCACTCACAGACATTGACTCTCTTTTTTTCTCTCGCCACCGTTGGTTATCTCTCTATCTTTTCACACGTGACAATCTCTCTCTCATGGTTATTATCACTCTCACCACCGGCAAGAGCTCTCATTAATTAATTTGTGGTATAATTTATTCTCTCTCTCTATTAATTTGATGTTTTACTAGGCTAATTTGTGAGTTTTTTACTGTTAAGGTTTTAGAATTTAGTTTAGGGTTTGTGTTAGTTTTTTTTAATTAACTATAATTGAAGTTAATCGTATATAAAATAATTAGTCATTAAGTTTCTAAATTGCAATGTTTAGCAGGAAAATCGATGACTTTGTTCTATTAATAAATTAATACCGTGTTTTCTTGTATATATAATATCTTATGCATGATATAGCAGATACTAGAAAGAAACATGCACAAAATAGAAGTAGGTTATACGGTGAAAGATATCATAATATAAAATATTTCAAAGTAGATAATATAAGCTATATTTTTTTTTTCATTTCTTCATGTATTATTGTGTATTTTTACCCAATAATCATTATATGGGCAAATATGATTGTGAGTAAAAATGCAGGGTTTTTTTTTAACATTATTTTTAAAGTGTTTTTTTACTGATTTCAACCTGTAGTATTTTTTTTATTTTGATGCAAAATTTTTATTTTGGTCACATTATAGTTGGTGCGTTTGAGAATTGAGAGAATCATTAAAAAACAATGTAGAAAAAAAAAATTATCGACCGCTAACGTTATAGCAATAATAAAAAAATTAATATTTTTATTTAACCAGAAAAGCTCTATTTATTGCCATTATATTGATCTAACAATGGGATCTTTTTTAGTCTGGCTATGTTCTCCTTATTTATAAAAATATCTACTATGCTTTCTATATAATCTATATTTAAGGTAAATTCTTCTCATCCGGCTATGATAATATAAGTTTATTTATAAGAATATTGTGTGCATAATATTTATTAAAAATAAAGTGAATTTTCTCCTTAAATAATCTCCTCACGTCAAAGAAAACAATCTAAATGCCGATGAAAGGTACAAATTCAGAAAATATCAGTCTCAACTCTCAATCAAGGAATTGGTAAGATTAGAACACTTTAGCAAGTGGAAATCGTGGAATGGAAAGGAACCAACCACAGCCGCCCGCCACGCGCAAAAGTCAAAAGTGAAATAAAGAGAGTATTCTAGTCATGTAAGCTAAGCATCCCTAGAGGCACAGGCCACATCAGTGTGGTCACGTATAACGTAGATCAAAATGAAAATTTAAGCTACGTCAAGTATTCTAGTCATATAAGCTAAGCATAAAATTTCATGAAAATTTATTTATTTTAATCATATTAATATATTAATATTAAAAATAAATTTTAAAAATAAAAAATATATATTATTTTAATATATTTTCATTGTCATCCTCAAACCAGACGGGCAGAGCAGAGCAGAGCTACACAATTTGCCTTGTCTTATCTAGAACAATAATAAAAATGGAAAATATAATCAACTTAACATGGTGAATAATCATTAGCCAGGTACGAAGAGTGGAGAGCACAATAATTTAAGCGTTGAACATCGACCACATCAATCAAATGATTTAATAAGGTGAGCAGGTGGCTTGCTTTTTTCTAGATCGATGGAAGGGAATGCAGAGACACGTTGACCAAGCCCATTGATTAGTTTTGGGCCTTGGTTTTCGGCTGCTTAAGGCCCATTTAAGCCTCCTTCAATCCTGCTGAAGCCCGTAACCTTGAAGCCCATGAACTAACGATAGCAGATTGATGAACGGATTAAAAAAAAAACATGGTTATTGATGAAATTGTGAGAACACTCCAAAGAAATTAGATTTTTCATGGTTAGGTTGATGGACTTAACTAGGAGGCTTGAAAAAATATTTTTTAAGAAACAAGAAATTATTCAATACTTAAGTAAGTGTGTGTGTGTAAAAAAAAAAGTGAATGGAAATGCATATCTAGCCTAGATATCATATGGAGTTATGGACTAGCCTCTAGCTTTCAATGTTTTGGCCTCGCTTCCATGCCTTCGGCTAGCTTTTGTGGCTTTGACTAGGATTGTCTTGTTAGAAATTGTTTTTATCTTGTAGGATTGGTTGTCCTCTAGCTTCTTGTTGTTTGGTTGAATGTATTTATATATTATGTTTTAAAATCTATTCAGAGATTGTATTCTTGGTGTCGTATGAATTTGGTTAGCGATTCTGACTCTTGATTGATATGTCATATCATAGTTGTTCTATCATATATGCTTTTGATTTGGAAATAATCAGGTTAAACAGAGACATGAAAACTTTGTCATGGACATTTCACAGAGATATTTTGTTAGAAACATAAAGATTTTTATGGAAACATGTAGAAGTATATATAAATAGTGCATGACACTCTTCTGTTCCATGTCTATAATCCTAGTGAAAAAAAAACAACTTGCTGGGTTCCTGTTTTTGTTTTTTTCACTAGGATTACAGACATGGAACAGAAGAGTGCATGTATATATATAGTGCATGACACTATTCTGTTCCGTGTCTGTAATCCTAGTGAAAAAAACAAAAACTTGCTGGGTTCCTGTGTTGGAATCACTTTTGATGGGAAACTTGTATCTTATGGAGTCAATTACATGTTTGATAGCTATTTGACAGTCCAAAGCATCTTTAGGTTCTATGCTGTAAAGTGCACCGTATTAGATAGATTCTCTTGCCGTTCAAATGCTCGGATTCCTTCGATAAACGACATTATTCTTGCAACTAAAGTACTACCTAGTATATTGCACAACACAACATATCTAGCTAGAAATGATTCTCATTATGGTTATGTTGTGAGACCATATCTCATCGATGAGCTATTTAAATTATTGCTGATAGCATTCATGACCAATCTCTCTGGGCCAGCAACTCCACTTCTCCGGGACAAGATATATCTCGAGTCTCGTTTTATTTTATGTAACTCATATAATCAGATTTTATATTTATTTTATAGTAATTATCAGTTCAAGTTTTATAAATTTCAAGATTTATATAGTTGTTAACTTCAAAAGTAGAAACTCGTAGAAATTAGTATATAATATATATATATATATATATAACATTATATATATGTATATATATATATATATATATATCACGAGCCTATTCAAGGAATGAGTGATATTTGAAAACCACAGGTAGACAACAATCATATGACAATTGCCAATCATATAAACAAACGTTGAGGTTGTGAAAAATTAAAAAAAAAAATGCATGGTTTTCTGAACTAATGCTTCTGTGTGCTTGTAAACACTGAACAGAAGGGAAGAAATTGCATAGCGAGAATCATTTTTGTGACGAGTAGAGAGGAATGCATTGAGACCCAGATGGAGATAGTGGATGGGAATTGGACTGTGAGACCTGAAATCAGATATCCAGCCAAGGAAAATACAAAATATCCAGTCTGACAGCACAGCGTTTTCTTATATATTTTTTTAATATTTTCTTTCTTTCTTTCTTTCTTTATTTATTTATCTGAGTAAAAAGGGAGAGAACAGAAATACCCGAGTGTGTGTGTGTGTGTGTGTGTGTGTGTGTGTGAGAGAGAGAGAGAGAGAGAGAGAGAGAGACCTGCGGCCAACTTAGGTTAAAAACTAGTAAAAAAAATAAGATGGTTTTTTGGACCGTAGACATTGACATTGACACATGTTAACGTAGACACATTATTTTTTATTATTTGTTTTAGTCTTGAACCATGTGGCCTGTTTTAAGCCCCGAGGGAGAGAAACCTTTTCCCCCCTTTGACTTCTCTCCTCCCTTCTTCTCTTTGCGTGTACGGAAGCAGAGCGAGGGGTATGGGAGAAAGGGAAACACGAGTTTACTGGGGGGTAGAAGAAGGATGGGATATGGAGATAAAAGAAATAGAATGGGAAAATAATATAAATTATATTATTTAATAATTTAAATTTTTAAATTGAAATGATCATTTAATATGATATTATAATTTTGTTTATTAAGTAATTATAATTTTAAATTTTTTTTATTTTTATTCTTTTTATTTTATAAAAATTAACTACAATGTAATATAGAATTAGAATAACTTTTATTTTAAAAAGTAATATCTCAAAACATTACTTAAAATAAGTTTAAATTTATTTCTAGATTGCGATCGTTTTTTACTTACATTTATGTTTTCGAACAAACCCTCTCTCTTTTTATGCGCATGGAAGCGAAGCAGGGAGCAGAAGCAGAGCAATGAGCATGGAAAAAAGAGGGAACATATTCAAGGAGGGAGCTGTAGGATGTTGGATTTGTGCTCGGAATTTATATGGGATTTAGCTTCTCTTCTGGTTATCTCATGAACTCACTGTCTTCACTAGTTTTTACCAAATTTACTGTTAAATATTATGGATCTGGATGCTCTCAAGTTCTTAAGAACAACCTCCAAGGTCTGGTCCAACAGTTAAGAAGATATTCTTCATCCCTGAACTTTCTGGGTTTAAAGCTTAGAGCTAGCATGCAGGAGAATTTATTATGTCTTTAAGATCGTTCGAAAAAGGAACCATTATGGGACTTTTAATGGAGAAGATGCAAACCATTATGTGGCAAAAGCCTCACAAAAGCTCCGATCAATAATGAAGAACTTAATTTGGGAAGGTCAGAACTCTAACCTACCACCACCCAATAATTACTGTGGAAATGAAAAAATCATGAAACGCCGTCTGCAGTGGAGGCCGTAAAAACGTGCGACATGCCAATGAAAGATGATCAGGATAGCGAGTATGGATTCTCTCACACCCTCCGAACATTAAAAAAATCATGTTTTTCATTTATTTATTTTTACTTCCAATTATTTCGTTGGATGACATGGATTCTTTTTTTTTTTTTTTCCTTATTACTCCATCGAAATTCAAATGTTTTCATCCATCGTGTCCTTGTTTTCCTTAAAAATGTGTTTTCTAAGAAAAAATATATACATTAAAAATGTGTTTTCTAAGGAAAAAATGATTATGAATGTAAAATCTAAGGCATATTTCACAACATAAATTTTTCAATACCGACTTATTATAAATTTTTTTAGATATTAAAATGATAATATATTGGATCGAACTTAAATAACATAGGATAAATAACTAAATTAGTGATTTTGATCAAAAGACCGTGATAATCTCGTAAAAGCATATTAAAACAAATAATGATGTCAAATTCTCAAGTAACCCAATGCTAAAAAATAAAAATAAATATAAAATATTCAATTAAAAAAAAAGATACTCGGGTGAACCCGAGTCAACCTGCTAATCTCGCAATCTAGTTATGCATCCCACATGATTTAATATTTTTTTATCTTTTAGATTATTTTTAATTTAATCACACAACAACTAAGCATATAGGACTCATCAAATAAAAAAACAAATAAGACAGATAGATGGGTCTAGAAAAACAAAAAACAGGCCTATTTTATAAAGTTGGATAACAAAATGAGTTTTGTTTAAGTTAAATATCAAAAAGAGACCATTAAATTACAAAAGATGACTTTTTAAAACTTTTAAAAGGCTGAAAATGAATGAAAAAAATAACATTTAGAAAAATTAACAATCAAGCCAGGCACGTCAACCTACGCACGCATTTGACCCATAAAAAGAGGTATGTCTTGTGTGTCATGTTTTTTTTTTAATATTAGAGACAGATAACGTGTCATCTGTCCTCTATTTATCTTAGAAAAAAAATGCAAACAATACGTCTTCAACATCAATAGGTCACCTGATGCTTGTGTCTCCAGAATGTAAAGACCAAAGTGTCATTGGAAAATTAGGGCAACGGTATTTTATGCTTAAAATTTTATTTTTAACCCATTTTTACATAAAACAATTAAAAAACCTCAGAGACCTTAACAAATCGGTTTTCGGCCTCAAATAACCCATAAACTTGTCCAAAAACCCAAAATTAACTTGAGTACAAAAACTTTTCTGAGCTCAAAACTACCATCTAAGAAGATGGGAAGGCCGAAAAATATCTTAATGGAACTCTTCTCATCGAATAGAACTCATTGATACTAATATCGATCTTTTTCATTACTATAATTAACATCAACTAACATTTTCTCTCTCTATCACCAGAATTTAGTGACTTTCTCTCTCCTCTCTCAAATCAAGTAAAAAATAACAAAAATAAAGTTTTTAAATCTTACCTTATGGATAATGAAGTAATGATGTAGAATAATTGATTTTTTTTGTAGGTAACTTTAAATGTTAAGTCTTTTGTTATTGTGCCTTATTATGCTATTGATGGAAAGGTTAGCACTCAAGGGTAATTGATGTGAAAGGTTGGTGCCTTTTTAGGATCATGTTGGTGGGAGAGATATTGACAAGAAAGTAGACACCATTTGAGGAGAGAGGTTAAGCGAGATAACGATTATCAAGAAAATACATGTCGCATTAACAGTTCATGTGTAAATATAGAAGAACACGATGTCATACTTTCTTGGAGGTTTGTGACTCTGTATTATAGTGTATGCTAATGCTAGGCACGTTAGGAATTTGGATGGGGTTGGGTCAAGACCTAAATAGTGTTACTTGAGACGAAGCGTAATCCATGTGATAAGCTATCCAGTTTGGTGGTGACTAGTAAGCCAGATTAACTAGTCTCATGCTTGGGTTAGGGCCTAACCATGTGATCGGACAACGTGGTTGTTCGGTTTAGTTGTTGGGCTAAGCCTAACTCATGTGACCAGTTAGCTTAGCTAGCTAGTCTAGCGATTAGATTAAGGCTTAGATCGGATAACAAGGTGTTTAATCTACTATTGTTTTTAATATATATATATATTAATATTATTTCAAATATATGTATGAAAGACTTAACTAATAGAAACAGGGTGAGAACATTTGTTGTTCTATGCATGTCATGTTACTTTCTCGTGGCTTTTTGTTAACGTGTTATGATTATGAAAACCTAACTCATGTGTCATGTTAACTTGTTTGTTTCTCCTAGGATGGAGAACACTTTCACTTGAAAAGTAGAGAATGTTTATGATCATGAAAGTATTGTCAAAGTATTATGTGTGAAGAAGTGTTGTTGTTGGAGACATGTAAATTTTGGTTGGTGTTTCATTTAGACACATGAATATTTTTGTTGGAGCTATGAAGAATTTGTTTGAAGACATGAGTATATTTGTTGGAGGCATGGCATGGTGATTTTGTTTGGAGACGTGGAGGTTCTGTTTGGAGCATTCGATGTGGGAATTCTTCATGGCTGGAGCGACTCCCTTGAAAGAGAATGAAGAATGTAGAAAGTGTATGTGTGACTGGTGTTTGTGGTTTGTGACCCTTTTTTGTATAATGTTCTTGTATGGAATTGTAAGCATAGGAGGTCGCAACACCATACTTTCTCTGCATTACGGTATATGCTAGCGTTGGGTTTCCAGGGAATTTAAACAGTTTGAGTCAAAGCCTAACCAATGTGACCAAACAGCTTGGCTATCAGATTTGGTGGTGCTCAATCAATCAAGCTAACCAGTTTAGTGGTTGGGTCATCTGATCCAAACAGCTTGGCTATCAGATTTAATGCTCGCAGATCAACCTGGGTTGATTGGTTAGACCAATCCGTCTAGCAATTAGGTTAAGACCAAACAACAAGCCATCCAGTCTTTAAAAGAAAAAAAAAATTGTATAATCATAAACCACCTATCTTAGACTTGTTCGCAATTACCATGATAAATTGAAGTGGTGAAAAGTGCTTCAACATTATCCGAGTACAGAGCCAGACCATGCGTCACCTATCATCCAGCTCTCACAGCTGGTTTCATAAAACAAGTTTCTAGGACCAGACACGATACTGATCAACTTCAAGAAGACAAGTCCTTATCAGAGAAATGTCCTGTCCAGCATACTGGGACCAGCAGCAAGGACAATTATCACAACCTGAAAAATTCATTGACTGCACTGAACACTCTATGCCTCTAAGGGCATCCTCATACATGCTGACACTTTGTAATTTAATGGTCCCGGATATTAAATCAGATAAAGGGAGCTCAGGGAAAGAAAATGAGGGCATCTTCTCTGTAGGCTTTTTCTGAGGCAGGCACACAAGATGTTAAATAGTGAAAGCCAGCCAAAACACGAGCAAGCATTCATAGATTTTTTACAGTCTGATAAAATTTAAGTCATCACCAACCCACAATCAAGGTATAAACAAATTCCAGTTCTCATCTTGATTTAAATTGAAGTTCTTAATATATTTTTTTTAAACATGAAATCCCTAATCAGCTATCTAGACTCAAAAGACTTCCACCTTACTCCTCTGCTGCCTAACAAGTGCAAGCTCCCGAAAAAACTGAGCAAACTTAAGCACCACGTTTCCTCCATTTTTACCCAAACTATAAAAAACAAAACTGTATAAAGCAAAATGATTTCTGAATTTCATGCATCGTACCTATGGTCCGAGTCCATGCTTACAACAGTCTCTTCACCCTCAAAAGAAGATACTGGAAGCTTGCATCTTGTGCCCGTCTTCTTCACTTCGTCACTTGAATAGATGAATATCTTCTTCACCATCTTACAGAACTCTCTGCAGTTAATAAAATAGATTTCAATAATCCAGTTATAATTTAATGGAAAAGAGACAATCAAGTGATATACAAGTTTCTAAATTACTTACGGCCATGGATCATCACCCACAAGCATCATATCGCCCTCATCATCTGTAAACACAACAGCCCATTTTTTGGGTGTGGAGAGTTCTCCTTCGATTTCAAACATCTTCTCCAGCTCATATATAAGATCCCTGTATCCTTTCAACACAGTTAAATCAAGAGCACGGCCAACAGCAATCCCTTGCATTTGCACCTTTCCAGAATCAAAGAAAATCTTGCTCATCAGAAGGCTCAGACAGAAAGGAAAAAACTACGGAAGGCAGAACTTCAAATTTTACCTTAGTACGAGTTCTCATGGAGGTTGTGGAGCCTTGCTTGCTTTGTGACTCCTTTACCATCGCCTCTGATAAAACTTGCTTCTGTTCTTTCGAGTACATTGATACGTCCATTGTTTGGGCCCTCTCAGCCTCGCTTGCAGCTGGAACAAGTCCTTTGGTGCCATTAGAATCAACAATTGGATATCCAGGCTCCTTCTCTGGAGGAGCAGAACTACCGGAGTTACTTGTCAGATCAATTCCAAACAACCAGCAACCTACAGAGTTCTCATACTTTCTCCCCTTCTCCACCTGCTCATTTATCAGGCAATTGCTTTGCCTTGATGATATAGGAGAGGGAAAACCGGAGATAATAGACCGTGTTGTAGCAAAATTATTGTCCCCCACTGAATCTGGAAAAAAGTTGAGGGAGACATTCATGTTAGGTGAAGAAGGCCAGATTCCTTCTGGTCGAGCCCTTGTGTTGCAGCTACTGCTATTATTGAGGAGATTGCTATCAATTTCCTTTTGCCTCATAGACCAGACATGGCTTTCAGAGCTTTGGACTTCAATACTACTCCCCAGTTGGGCTAACTCATGGGATTGGGTTGATCCATGATACCAGAAAGATGAAGCAGCTGGATTTGGAGTAATCACTACACTCCAATTAGTGCATAAAGTTCAAGAAAGTATAGATTAAATAATTCACATAGAGAAACCAAGACAATCATTCCACATACCAGATGTAGGAATATCTGTAGGTCTAGGCCTTTTGGCCTTCATCACCTGTTGAGTAAGATTTGGGGAAGCAGGGGCTGCAAAAGGCTCTATGTCCCATGGAGAAACTCTCTCTGGCCTTTGAATAGTTGCTGGTTCATCCCATTGAATCTGTGGGGAAAAATAATACGGAAACTAGCATAAAAAACAAGACGGTGAATAAGTTAGCATTCACATAAGAATTCCACAACTGTGATCAACCTTCAATGACCGCCATATAGAGCCAGACCACTCTGGAGAAATATCTCCAACTCCAACTATTGTTCCTGTGAACCTGATCAAGCAGTTGCCACAAGAATTAAGGAACATCTTAAAACAACCATGAAACCCAGCAACCAAAAATATATGGCGGACATACCTTCTCTCAGGAGAATCCTCTCCCTCAAATCTCATCTTGAAGCGCATACCTACAGAAAATCCATTCTTAACAGCCTCCAGATATTTGTTCAGCCCAATGATATACTGGTTTGTCCTGCAGAAGAGTACAGAAAGTAAACTTTAGATTTGCGGGATAGGATGACCAATTAACAAGCACGACCAATTAACAAGCACGGCACAGGTTTACAGTGATTAAGGAAATGATCAAACCTTGGCTTGTAGTACACAACAAAGAGGGTCTGTGTCAAAACAGCATGAGAGGCAGTAGCAAGCACTCCTAAGTGCATGCTTTGGCTGGATATCACCGATGATGGAATGGAGCTTTGCTGCCGAGCAAGACGCCGAACTCCAACTCGCAGTTCCCTATTATGACCTCTACACAGCATATACAATACAATTGTAAGCAGAAACAGAGACCTGAATTGAATAATAAATCAGATCATCTACGTTCAACTACCTAAGAAACACAAAAGCATCTCCTGCAACCAGCCTTTTGGAAGTGACAAACGTGCTCCATCCTGTTGTAAGTAAATGCCTTCGCGGTTGACCTAGTTAAATAAGTTAAAAGAAAACATGTAAATTAGAAGATAGAGTAATACAACAGGTTGTGCTCCTATTTATCAAAAAGTCTAAACTCCAGCTTCTTAAGCGTTTCTCCGTTTCAGTAAATCGGAAAACTGCAACATTGCACAAAGTAAAATCGATATGGAACATTTACCTCTAAATATATGCTTGAACCGCCACTCAAAGCCATGAAGATCTCTGGCAGCCAGTTCCTGAGTTGGTGTTGCTTGGCTCATGTCCTAATGAATATGAAATAGTGGTAATTAAAAACGGAAGTTTCAATGAACAACCACTACTACATCTAAACACCATTTAAGAGCAATTACCAAAGGAGGCAAGCATTCAGTGGCATGCTTTCTGAGAACAGAGAAGCCTCCATGGGTGCTAGTATCAGAAGCTGTTAAAATTTTGCAAAAGGAATGAATTGTTGGCTTTGCCGGCTCAGGTGGACAAGGGTCAGGACTTGTAGGTTCGGTTTGCTGTAATTGAATTGTAGAACAAGAACATTCATTCAGCAACCAAATGAAACAATAAACCCAAAAACAAAACAAACGAAAACCCAAAAAGGAAAAACATTTACTCACATCTACTTCTGGGTGCAGAGTAATCTGAGCATAAACTTCATCCGTGTCTTGTTCAGCCTAAAAATTTAAAGAAAACAAAAGTGAATAAAAGAAAATAATAAAAAACACTTCAAAGAAAACAGAAATAGGAAACAAGAGCAACGGTATTAGAATTACCAGCAGTTGAATGTTTACAACACGACAGAGGATCTTAGGTGGAAGATTAAACCGTGGGATTTGCTGATTCAGTTCTTGATTTGTTGATGCTTCTAACTGCATAAAGAATCCATAAGCCAAAAAACAATAAAGGTAGAGACTAAGATTTCGATCTAAGTGCTTTAAAACAATGAAAGTAGAGCAATGAAGAAAAAAAAAAAAAAAGCTACACACTTGTTCCATGTGACCTTGAGGAAAGTAAAAAACTCTCTCTCCATCCTTTGGGACATCCACCAATGGCCCTGCACATGCCTTCCATAGCTCTGTATACAGATCATCACATCCTACACCCATCAAAAACCAAATTAAAACACACAAAATAACGAAAGTTCTTAAAAAATGTTTAAGTGGGTCTAAAACTCTGTTTGGTTGCTGAGAAAACCCAAGAAAAGAAAAGAGAACAGCAGATTAAGAAACATAAGTTTGGCATAATTTTAGTCCCTTCAAAGCAAAAACCTCCACTCCATCAAAATTTATAATCTTTTGCACACCAAGATTAATTAATAGTACAGCTCAAAGCCCCATTTATATTGCCTTTCTTCTCCATTCTCAGCAACCAAACAAAGCAGCAAAAGCCCATTCATTTTCTTGTTCACCAAATCAACACTCACCTCTTTCAGCATGAGCCATCAAAAGAACCGGTCGAGCAAGGTGGTATCAGAGAAGTAGAGATAAAACGAAGGAGTAA
Source organism: Populus deltoides (assembly GCA_015852605.2). Lineage (NCBI taxonomy): Eukaryota > Viridiplantae > Streptophyta > Magnoliopsida > Malpighiales > Salicaceae > Populus > Populus deltoides. Next base: position 13,624,274 of record CM027571.2, on the reverse strand, counting down.
AGAAAGGGAGAATCCGCTAAAAAGATGGAAGCTGGAGGAGGGAAGGAAAGAGAAGGTCTTTCAGGCAGTAAAGGACTACCCCATTAAATGAGCCAGAAACCATGTAAAACGCTGAGCAGACAGGACGTTTATGTAAGGAGTCATTTTACTTTCATAATTAAAGAGTAAGTGGCTCAGGCTCTCTCTCTCTCTCTCTCTCTCTCTCTCTCTCTCTTCTGTTTCAGTGACAAATCCGCTCCTGCTGCTTTATAGTCTTCTCATTCACACAAAAACCGCTGTTTTTTTCACAACACACAAGAGGGGGGAGTGTTTTGTTGTAGCTGCTGCTGACTTCTTGTTGTGATCTCTTTCTCTGTCTAAAAGGACTTAAAATCAACGTTATCGATATTTTTACCTAAACCCCGAAAACTAGAAGAGCTCTCTCCGGCTGCCCAAGATGTAATCTTTGAGTATTGTAATCTTTGAGCCTCATTCTGGTCTCTCTCTCTCTCTCTCTCTCTAGTTTTTAGTCACTCTCTACTCTCTTTCCAGTCTCTAGTCGTTTTAGCTTACCTTACATCTTCGTTTGTGATTTTTCTTTTCCTTTTCCTTTCTCGCCAATCGCTATTTACTGCTACATTTAAATAGCTAGGCACCAATCTATAGAATTAGAGTATATTAGACCGTACTACTACAGCAGGAAAAAAATAAAATAAAGACAAGGCATCGGTGAGGCATCCATCCACGCTAACCTCTTATTAACCATCGGTAAAAAGTGTGCTTGTTTTCTCGTTTGAAAAAACGTTTTTAAAAAATTTATAATTTTTTTTATTTTAAGTTGGTTTTTTTTTTATAATTTTAGATTGTTTTTATGTGTTAATATTAAAAATAAATTTTTAAAAATTATTATTTTAATATAATTTCAAAAATAACACCAGTACTCCACAGAGGTTGTGTTTAAAAATTAAAATTGAACAAATGCGGTACACAAACTATATGATTGTCGACATCACATGAAACTCCTTCATGGGGTCCACCATCAGACGGCTGCCTTAATATGTGCATTTTGCCTTTACGCGCATTACTTGGTGACGAAAACACTTTTCCTTGCTTTAAATGGTGGGTATTATTAACTAGTGGTTTAATTTCTATTAATAATGGATTTTAATTATGCTGCTCCCAGTCCCAGGGGGTTGCTTATAACACAGTTATTAAACACCGGCTGGCCTGAAAGTAAATTCAGGACATGATGGAACTAGCTGAGGTTGGGTTTAAAGTAAAATCAATTTAAAATTGATTTAATTGATTTATTTAAAATTTAATTTGATTTTTTTAATAAAAATCTCTTCAAAAAAAGTATTGTTTAAAATAAAAAAAATAAAAAATAAAAAAATATATAGTTTTGGATTCATCCAGATTATCCATAATCCAACCCAGGCTAGAACGGGTTAAAAACTTAATCTAAAGTTTGATCTCGTTCTAGGCTACTCAATTCAATTTATAAATTAGTTAATCAATCAAATTTAATTATAAAATAATATTATTTTAGATAAAAACTAAAAAAAATCTCTTAAGGTGATTCATTTAAATTTTACTGAATTAATTTTTAAAATAATTTTAAAAAAAAATCATAAATTAATAAGTCAGTCACCAACTATGATAATTATGGTACTTGGCAAGCATGGCTTTTATTTAAGGGTTAATGGTGTACTTCACTTTTCCACTTTCTTTTAAAATTGTGCTCCTCTACAAATTTAATGCTTCCATCATTAAAGAACTTTTTTTTTAATTAAGATTTATGTTCTTCTCTTAAGCTTTACTAATTAAAATAGCATGTGGATACCTAAAACATATAAAAGAAAAATACATGAAGAAAAAAGAAAATAACATCTGATTCTAAAAAAAAAACAAAAAAAATTATTTTACCTATTCAAATATTATATTTTTAATTCTTTCTCTTATATTTTCCTTTTTTTTATATGTTTATCTCTATTTTATGTTGTAAGTATCTATAGTTATTGCTTGTTAAAAAAACATCTTAATCCAGTAACTTAAACTGTTAAATGAGGTCTCATATTATCTTGTGCTTAATTTTTATCAAATAAATGGAGGATAGTGATATTTAAACTCGTAACCGCTTGGTCATCAAGACTCTGATACCATGTCAAAGAATCATCTCAACTCAATAGCTTAAACTGTTAGATGAGGTTTCAGGATATGATTTATATTATTCTCTAGCACCGCTTAACCACAATAAAATTTCTCGTTTATCATCTATATATTGAATCAATAAAAAATAACACATGTAAAATAAAAAGAAAATTAAGAATTTAGTTATAAGTATTATTATTTGTCAAATATTTAATATTAGTTTAATAAGTGTCATTATAGAAAAAATAACATCCAATGAAAATGTTGTTGTCGATCAAATTATGAGAAATTTAGGTTTTTTATGATTAGTTGTGTATTTGAGGTAATTTGACTTGTTTTAATTTTGTTATTTTCTCTTCTTCGTTTTTTCATTACATTCTGCCTTTCAAAATTTTTTATTTATTATCTCTTTTTTTCATGTATAATATTTTTAAGAATATTTGCAACTAAATTCTCTTCTGCTTTAGTTTTATAATAAATCTCTATTAATTTAATAGAAAAAAATTGTAAATGGGCAGGATCTATATATATAAAAACAAAAATACAAGGACAAAACGTGCCACCAACCCAACCATTTATTATATATGTGGATTTGAAAACTACAATATTCCCAATTAAATATATAAATATCAACATATTTATACATTCATTAAAAAATAAAAAATAAACACAAGAAATGGATGGGTTTAATTTTGCTCTTTTATCCTAGAATGGTAACGCAAATAAGCCACTTGCTTTGCTAAAAGCTAGCTCAAACTCATTTGTTAACGCACACAGTGCTAATTTTAATTAGTTATTTTAAAATTTTGTTTTATAGACGAGTTAAACTTGAGTTTAGCTATACTTGAGCCATTTGAACAATGTAAAACAAAATTGTTTTTTTTATTAATGTTAATTTTATTTCTTATTTTTTTATTTTTTCTAATAATAACGTAAAATTCTATTTTATATAATTGATATTTAATCTAGTGTTAAAATATTCTAAATAATATAAACGAAATCGATGACAACAAATAAAACTATGATGACTTAATTTAAAATGATAAAATTAAAAAGAATTAAGTTTAGTAACCAAAGTAAAAATAAAAATTTCAGATATTTGTTTTTAAAAAATTGGTTATAAATAATAATATAATCAGTGAAATATACTATATCCTCAAATCTTTTAGTTTCCTTTTTAATTCATAATTATAATCATAACTCTCTCTCTCTCTCTCTCTTCTTCTGTTTTTTTTCCTAACCTTGTAAGGGATCGTGGCATCCTTTCCCAACCTATAATCACGTACCATTGAAAATCAATATATGCATGATAATCACGTGAAAAATGATTTTATCAAGCAAAGAAAAATCTTCCCACCATTAAAAGTTGCTGAGAGAAATAATTTAATATGTATGTTTTGTATTGTGGTGTATAATATTTTTTAAAATTATTGTTATTATTATTATTATTAACATTATAAAATATATCAAAACCCTAAAAAAATAAAAAATATATATATCAAATTGATTTTCTTTCATCCTAAACACGCTTTTAAATAATGTTTCACACGCAAAAACAAACCTCCATAACTATGGATGATATCAAAAACTTCCACGCTGGCTAGTTTAGGTATTGGAATTTCTTGCCGTGTTATTACATGACGTGTGATCCCAGAGAAGAGTTGAAATAATTATGACAATTAATGTTGTAAACATCTCTGTAAGACATATATACGCAAGAAGACATACAAAAATCGAGATTATATTTTTTAATACTTATCAATCTTGAGTTTCAATCCTCATTTGTATTTGATATTTCGATGTAGAGTATTTTTTAAAATATTTATTATTTAAAAATATATTAAAATATTTTTTTATTTTTATCATCAACACATTATAATTAATAAAAAATACTAAAAAAATATTAATTTGATATTTTCTTAAGTTAATATACTTTTAAAATAGAGTCCCGAACACAAAAATAAATGGTGATTTCAAGCATACGGTGAACACAAGCTTAATATCTCATGAGATCTTGAGGGGCCGAGTTATATATCTCTTTGAAACTTATTTTATCTGCAATCATACATGTATCTGATACCTTTGAAAGGCAAAAAAATAAATGACCGATAAAATTTGAGGAGTGTTTTTGGATATTAATTAGCACAATAAAAAAAAAAAAATATATATATATATATAATAAAATATTATATTCACGAGTTTTTTTTCTGCGACTCGTGAATGACATGCTACATCTGCAGCTCATAAGTCGCATGCATGTCTTGTAATTCTCTAGGAAAAGTGGTCATGGCAATTTTTTTCAAGTTTATGACTCCATATCACAAAAACTCAACCCCATAATGATCACAATTTACAAATACAATTCACCTTCAACAAACTTCACAACATACTACACAATTTAAAAAATCAACACACTTCATAATTCAAATTTAAACACAATGAAAATTTTCACAATATTATATTAAATTTAAACTAAATTTATAATTCTTAAAACATAAAGCATATAATATAACTACATCTAAAAATCACCCCAACTCGTGGATGAGTCTACGCCATCTCCCCAACTTGACCATCTCAAGAACAAATTAGCATAGATTTGATACTAAATTGATATAGAGAAAGTATGTATTATTTCTTTAAGTGTTGAGTGTGGGTGGTGAACATAGCAACTGAAACTTGGTGCGAGAGCTGTGGGTGGAGAGAGAGCCTCATCATGATAGAAAAGGAGGGAGGGAGGTTGTCTCACAATGACCAAGAGGGTGTTTCACGGTAGGGAAAGAAGGTGATGGTTGTGGGCAGTAGCGGGAAGTGGAGGCGAGTGGTGTTTGTGGAGAGAGAAGTGAAATAAAAAGAGAAATGAGAAGAAACTAGGTATGTGAGTTATAATTTGTTTGGAGTCGCGAGTCGTATATATGACATATGACTCGTGAAGGTATTTATTTTTCCTAAATGTTTTTTGAAATGTGGTATTTTGAAAAAAAAAATGCCTTTAAATTTGAATGTAATAGAAAAAAACACATTGTAAATTTAAATGAAAAAAATAATCATGTTTATATAGTGATATTTTTTCCAATTTGTTTAAACATCTCCTTCATGACATGCCTCACGGCTACTTTTCTACTCCTAGAAGTAAGAATATATGATTAGAGCAAATGATCATATCAATAACTATGGTAAATGAAGGTTTAAAAAATGTTTAATATTTTGATAGTGGTTGTTTTTTAAAATATTTTTATTTTAGAAATATATTAAAATAATTTTTTTATTTTTTTAAATTAATATATTAAAACAATTAAAAAAAATTAATAAAAAAATTTAAATTTTTAATAAACGATGCAATGTCATGCAAGCGTTTACCGCAGTGAATAGAGAGATCACTGCTGGAAAGGAAACCCGCCTTGGTAAAGGCGGCGGGACTCAAATAAGGAAATACATGTCACATCATCATACGGCACCACGAGAAGGGTGACCGCTCTCCGTTCCATTCCGTTATCTCGGCCGCCGTTACAGTTTATTTGCCGTCTATTTCTTTGTCTACATCGTGGCAGGCAGAGGTGTTGGCTCGTGTATACCCGGCAGACCCAATTTTTGTTCTTGCTTTTCTAATTTTAATCTCTGAGGAATTTTATGATATTTTGTTTTTTCGACATTGGAGAAAACAAATGGTCATTGACACGTTTTACTGACTCAGCAGGAGAGCATGGTAAGGGCGTTGGCTTTTGACGTGTCAGTTTCGTTTCATTTAAAACCCACTCTCCTTTCATTTCATGTAATTACACGCGCATAATTTCACAGCAGACGGGAGACGGGGATTGGGTTTTTGTTTTCCACCTCTTAAGAGCCTTTTTATTTTTTCATTACAAATATTTTCAGATAATTTTAAATGAAAATTAAATTTTAAAATACAAAAAATATATTAAAAAAACACTTTAAAAACAAATATTAAAACAATATCAAGCGGATCAATAATGTAATAAAGTGTGGGTTTGTGTGTTAACAGTAAAGTTGCAAAGGTGATCTGTTAGATGGTCCCTAGGTCTCGTCATAATGAGAACCTAATTAGTCTAGGCCACGTGGTTTTTTACCCACGTGTCATTATCCGACTTGTCTTCTATGTTCAATGCAGGACATTCTGTCTCCGTTTTCTTAAACACGGTGAAACTTCTCAAATTTTCAGGGTACAGAAAATTAATTAAACAAACGTCGTATCTTGTCCTCATCCTCCACGTGTTTTCACTTAAAGTCAGTTCCCCTGGTAATTGTGTCGGTCCCCAATAGGCTGATTCATGTACAAAAGAGTGTGTTTGGTATTGTAAGAAGCTTTTGTAGTTATGATTTAAATAAAATTATATAATAGTTTTATTAACTAAGTAAAATTAAATTTGTGATTGAGACAAAATGTAACCTTAATGATATAAATAAATACTTCAAAACTCAATCAGCTTTGTGGGTTGATTTGATAAATTATGATTTGAAAAGTTTCAAATTAAAAAATAAATAAAAATATAATATAATTAAGTTTTTAATAACTTAATTAATCCAATTAAATTTAATAAAATAAATACTTTTTTTTCGATAAAGATAGGATAGGGAATTAGTTATTGCATGGAGTATCTCCTTGTTCGGCTAATGATAGAACAAAAGTAAAATATATTTAAATTATAAAGAATTGATTGAAAATTACAAATAAAAAAATAAAAAAATTACTTTAATATTTCCTTGAGTCTTCGTCTTTATTATATATATATATAATTATATATTATATTATATATATATATATAAAAAAATAAAACAAAAGAGCAAACGTCTGATTCTTTATTTTTCATCCTTCTCCTTAATCCATTATTTTCACAATCCATTTTGACAAAGAAACGCATCCTACGATTGTGTTTCTGCCACGTACTCCTTAGTTGGTAGGTGACAGATTGTCATTCCATTAAAATCCAATTTTAATACAGATATAACAAGAACTTTATTATATGTACGGATAAAAAACATAGTATTTACTTGTAAGGGTGCCCATACTCCTCCACTACCGACTGAATCATAAGTTTTTTTTTTTAATGCGAAAACAAAATACACAGATATTATAAATATGTTATTTATAATAAAAAAATTTAATTGTAAATAAAAAAGATGAGGCATATATTTAACAAAATAAATTAAGAATTATATGTAACAATAATTATTATTATTTTTTTAACTCTAATAAAAGATTAAGTTGAAAATATAAAAGAAAATAAATATTAAAATATATGGTATCGGGCTGCAAGAAGTTCTTCAATTTTATTTTACTTTCTTATACGGTAATAAAAATATTCATAAAAAGAATAATAATTTAAATTCAAGTGAAATAAAATAAATTTCTATTAGATTTCTTCCTTTTAATTAATATATTTTCCATAACTATATTTTATACATGTAGTTGATGTTAAAAATAAAAAATATTTTTTTGATGTATTTTCGAGTAAAAAATACTTTAAAAAGCAATTACTGTCATATTATTAAACACTCATTCAGAAAAGGAGCGCGAGCAATTTTTTATATATATATATATATATTATATCATTCTTGTTTTTTATCGGTCTTGTTTTAGAATTTTTCAATATTGATTATATTTTTTTATGCGCTGACATGTGCTAGGTAAGCATTGGTAACTATTATTTTGTACAAAAACTAAAATGCCCTTACAGCTAAATAATAATAACAAAAAAATAATTATGAAATTACTACAAAGCCCATGAAACCAATGCTAAAAAATCTGGATGGTAAGGGCAATTTAGTTTTTTTAAGGTTAATACAATAATCTTATTGGTATTAAAAATAAAAAAGATAATGTTGCCCTCAAAACAAATAAAAAATGATAAATTAACCTTGTGGGAATATAATTTTACTCTTTAAGATTAATCCATTTGATTTTTTAGTTAAGAGTAAAATCATAATTTTATTATTAAAATTCATAGTAATCGAAGGTATATTTATAGTACTTTCCTCGTAGGGTTTAGGTTCTTGTAATATTAATCACCAAGCACCGTATTGAGTTGAACTGGTTCGATTATTCTTGAGGACATGGTGAAAGCGCGAAGCATAACTCAATTTCTTTAGTTTTTGGGTAAAAGGCAGGTTTACACATATGTTTGAATATATTTTCTTTGTGTTTTTATTAAATTTGAAATTTAAGATGTTTTTGCAAATAAGATTGGTTTTACGCAAATACAATCACAAAACTAAGAAATTGTTTTTAGAACTCGAAAAAAAAATTTAATTTGATTTATACTTATATCTGTTTGTGAACGCAAACTGTTTTCACTTATATTTTTTTAAATGTTTTTGTTTAAAATAATTTTTTTATGTTTTCGTATTGTTTTGATATGTTAATATTAAAAATAATTTTAAAAAAATAAAAAAATAATTTTAATATATTTCTAAATAAAAAAACATTTTAAACCGTTAATTTATATTACAATTCTAAACACACATCCGAGCAAGCTCACAATCAACACCTTGCATGATTTAGTGTCAAGTTTTTTTTGTTTTTTTTTTTTGAGACATCCAGCATATGTTATTCGCGTATTATATGAGTGTGATAGCTGAGAAATTGAAGGGACGAAAAACCGAGTGGCAAATTATTGGTCGGCTAAAAATTGGAAGTGTGTGGTGGTTGGGGGGCGAAGATCGTCGTGGGAAATGAATCAAATGAGGCGGTAGTGGTGTGGGTGCGCAGAGGCTTATTTTATTTTATTTCCTTTAATTTAGAGAAGAATCGTAGCGAAAGCATAAAGAGTTCGTTAACAAGGACCGAAACTTTAACTAAGCTACAACCGAGATTTTATTCCTCCAGCATCTTTTCAAATCTAAGCAACTCTTTTGACTAACGAGAAAGGAAAATCCCATTAATCATGTTGTACTTGGAGGAGATTACAATGAGCTGGATTTTTTCTGTCCGTCTCTAACCCCAAATATTTAAATTAATCACCTTTCTTCACATTTAATTTAGTGAAAGCCAGTTTTATTTTTTATATCACAACCATAAAAATAAAATATTAATTTAATATTTTTTCAGGGTAAAATAATTCTAAAACACGGTTAAAAACACGTTACCAGACATGAACTTAATAACCTCAAGAAATTTCATAATATTTTTAAAGGAATAAAATAAAAAATAGAATCGTATAATCTTATACGTCCATCCGATCCGATCCGTAGCTTCCTCTAGGACTATAGATTAGATCCCCTGTAAATTGTTAAAAAAAAAAAAAAAGGTTAGATATTTGACCAAATGACAAGTTAACACAAAATTAGCGGTTCCTCGTGACCTGACTGGAATGCCTTTTCTGGGCATGAAGGCCTGGTATCTTGACAGAATCTTCTGCATTGTTCCCGCTACTTCCGGCTGTTGATAATAAAAGAAGAAGAAACTCTCCCTCCCTCTCCCTCTCCCTCCCTCCCTTCCTCTCTCTCTCTCTCTCTCTCTGTGGTTGGGTGATGCTAAAGTTAAGTAGAGAGGGAAAGAGGTGTTGACCTCTCTCTAGACACTGTGCCCTCTTTTTGCAGCAAAAGATAATGGCAAAATTCATGATTGGTGGGGGCTGGTGATCTTGTATGAACACCCCATGTGGAGACCAATTCAGTTTGTGCTCCTTCGCTACCCTGAACCTTGCAAATTTGAGGTGCCCCACAATTCGGAAAGGGTTCGCCCCCTAATGCTATGGTTTTTCTCCTCACGCCCACCTGTGTTTTTGTACGCTTGATAATAGGGTACACTGTACAATTATTATTAAATTATAAGCATTCGACGTATTTATGACCATCACAGATACTGATTTTACTGAAATGCCTAGATATTTGACTTTATCAATTCACAATAATTATATGTTTTTATTTGTTTATGTTTAATCCCAAATCTTTTTTAAAATCAAATCATGTTTTTGATATTTATTTGGATTGTTTTTAGATTTCTTGAATTAATCAATGTCACTTTAAAAATATTCTCACATGATTTAATTTGTAATTCAAGTAAAACTCTCACGTGAAAACACTCACATGATCAATCAAGGTTGTTGTATAAACCTTTCTGATCGGGTCGGGCCGGGTTTGATAATATTGTTAAGAAATTACCGGGAAACCTAATATTTTTATGTTAAAAATAAATGGTCCGAAGGGGACATTAATCTTATACTTATGTGGTTACCCGGGGAAAGATAAAAGAAACTAGCACTTGGAAGAAAATAATGAACGATTGGACTTTATGCAGTTGGGGGCAATTTACTGTTACTTTCTTTTTTTAAGAATAAAAAGGAGTTTGCTTTATTTACATTCGACAACCATTATATTAAACTACTTCTATTTTTATATAAGTGTCTTATTTTTTTCTTTTTTCGGTATAATAAATACTCCACTTTATTTTCTCCTTTCAAGCTTCTTATTTATTCTGACGAAATCACGTTCATTAGAAGGTAAAGAGGCAGGATTATCTGCTAATAACTTTATCTAGCAAAGATATAGAGAAATAGTAATTTTGTAATTAAATTTGTTTGAAAGTTTAATAACATTTAAGGTTGGTGTTTTTTATAGAAAATAATCTGAAAATATATATAAAAAAATTTTAAATTTTAATGAAACACGGAACCTGTTCTCAAACTGGCTTAAAAATAAAGCTTAAATATAAAATTTGTTTGAAAGTTTGTTCTCAAACGGGTTTAAATATAGAATTTATTCTCAAACATGATTAAAACTAATCACGTTTAGTGGAAGGGAAAGAGGCAGGATTATCTCCTCATAGCTTCATCTTGCAAAGATATAGAGAAATAGTAATTTTGTAATTAAATTTGTTTGAAAGTTTGGTAGTGATTAAGGTTCAAAGAATATTTTTTTTTTTAGAAAATGATTTGAAAATATAAATAAAAAATTTTAATTTTAATAAAACATGGTTAGAACCTGTTCTTAAACGGGCCTAAATATAAAATTGCACTTGCCGATCATAAGGAAGAGAGCCAGAAGGCTTGAGATGTAAAGCCTTTCTTTCATACCTGGAATGAAGAAATAAGGCCCACTACAGAAGGAAAGATCTCTTCATAGTAAAGAGAAGAAAGTAGCCAGGACAGGACAGGTGTCTCATCATGCTTGAGCCAGTCCTCAACTGCAGAATTGGGTTCAAGTACATCAGGACAGGTGTCTCTTCATAAACGATCTGTATGTCTCCACCATTTATTAACTTAACCATGCTTAATCAATGGTTTAGGAATCCTGTAGACAAACTAATAAATGCAATTCATGGTTGTTTCATATTAATTATTTGTCATTTTTTTTTATATCTTGGGTAAGGTTTTGAAAATGATTTTATATTACTTTATAATAAACTTATTGGAATGGAATGAGAGTTTGTCAAGCTCGAAACTTGTACATATATACAATCAAAATTTGTGTATAAATACCATTAGTGAAACGTGTTGGGGATATATTTATAGATTAGAATAGTGTTGGAGATTGTGATAATAGTTGTTTTTTAAAGTATTTTTCTCTTGAAAATATATTAAAATATTTTTTTATTTTTTAAAAGAATTATTTTTGATACCAGCAAAACGATTCAAAATAATAAAAATATTAATACGAAGCAAAACAATCCAAGATAATAAAAAAAATAAAAAAAATTAAATGATTATTAAATGATTAGCTTCAATTAGCAGGATAATCAAATCGAAGAAATTTAAGTTGTAAGAAAATAAAAAATGAAAAAAAAAAAAGGACAAACGATATAAATTTGACTTTCGAAATTGTAAATCCAGAAAAGAAGCTGAATCGTAGAAATTTTTGAGAGGTCACGTCACATATGAGCGTGCATGGAGACATGTACGAGCCAAATTATTGACGACCCAAGCATGTGACAAAAATAGTAGTTCGATCAAAGTGAGTGCTGGAGAGGCCTCCCAAAAGCACTGTTATTAAACATTAATGAACAAATTATTGGCCTTTGTCTCATAATTTGTAGATCACAACACCAATCATGGGCTTTTTCCCCCCTCCTTTTAGGTTTTTTATTTACATAAAAAAGAATGAATGGATGGGCTTTTGTTATTTTTGCTTATTAGCACCTTTTTTTTAATATTGGTGAAATAACACATTTAAAAAGAAATATTAAAATAACATAGTTTGTATTGAAAAACACAATATTGGTATTCTAAATAACTACATCTAAAAAAATTATTAAATGGAAAGAAGAGAGGAAAGAGAGAAAAAAAGTTTTAAAAAACACATCAAAACTCTGATTATGACATTACTAGTATCATAAAAAAATTTTGATGAAACGAATCCAACGACACCAATGCTATAATTGAAAAGAAATATAAAAATAACATAGTTTATACATGTTATGATTGAAAAATGTAATATTTATAGCTTGTTGCTATTCTAAATAACTACATCTAAAAAAATTATTAAATTGGGAGGAGAAAGGAGAGAAAAAGAAAAAAAAGATTTCAGAGATGTATCGAAACTTTGATTATAACACCACTAATATTATAAAAAAGAATTTTATGAGACGAATCTAACGACACCAAGATTACAATTGAAAAAAAAATCAAAATAACATAATTTGTACATGTTATATTTGAAAAATACAATATTTATAGCTTGTTGCTATTCTAAATAACTACATCTAGAAAAATTATCAAATGGAAAAGAGAGAGAAGAGAGAGAGAAAGAAAAAAGATTTTAGAGATATATCGAAACTTTAATTACGACATCACTAGTATCATAAAAAGTTCTCAATGAGACAAATTCAACAACATTAAGATCATCAAAGATGACAAGTGGTTCACTTGTCTTTAGCGACAAGTGTAGCACAATTGGGTCACCGTTGATGAATTTTCTTGGTATTATTAGATTCATCTTGTTGAGATCTTTTTAATGATATTAGTGGTGTCATAATTAGAGCTTTAATATGTATTCAAGATCTTTTTTTCTCTTTCTTTTTTATTCTCTCCTCTCTCATGCCCATTTAATATTTGTGTTTAGATCGCTATTCTAAATAGTAACAAACTATAAATATTGTGTTTCTCAATCGTGAATGTATAAACTATACTATTGTGTCAACATTTTTAATTTTGTGTTAATTTTTTTAAAAAATATCATGGGCTTTTTTTCCATTTCTCTTTTGCATCTTATACTCCAAAGTCCAACCCTTCCTCTCCCTCGCCTACCCGAGCTTCCCCTCCACTTTACAACCATTTTTCTCTCTAGAATTAAGCTTTATCTCATCATCTCTTCCTCTCCTTTGCTTTTTTTCTTCCACCCAAAATCACTACCCCCTCTCTTTCACCTTCTATTACCGCAGGCTTGCCATCACTTCCACTGCTACCACTTCCCCTTAAACTAAACAAGGTAAGCACTTAATCTCATTCTTAATTTTATAGATTTAGTTGTTATTTTATGATTATGCTAAGATTTAAGTGATTATTGTTTGAGCTGATTTTGTTATGCTGGGGTTTAGTTGAGGTTAGATGAATTAGGTATGAATTGATGCTATTAATTAAATTAATTAGGTATAAATTATTTTTTGCAGCTCCATGTTATTGAACCACCCACCTGTTGCTATACAATAATAGTAGGGGATTCTTGACGGGTATCAAGCTGGAATAGCTTGTTCTCTTGAGGTGCTCACGGAATTTCTGCCACTATCATAGTCTTTATCTCTATTTGAACCATCATCATTCAACAGGAAAAAATCGTATGTAAAATCAAATCTTCCACAAGAACATGCAAGTAGTAGTTGTGAAGCCTTGCAACAGCATATCAACCAAAATTCACCTGCACTGTGACCGAATTAAGTCCTTCAAAAACTGGTATTTTTTTTTCACAAGCCCGTTGACAGCAACGCATACATGTATAGTACACAAACTACAGCTCAATTGACCAAAGAATATAGGCCTAAATTAAATCACAGATGCGGCCGAGCAAGACTAAAAAAACTCTTCACAACAAAGCCTGAACGGGGGTTTGTTACACCAGACCCCATAAAGCACATTGTGGAACCATCATTAACTCTTCAGGAAAATCACTGCCAGGCTGTGGCCACAAAATCAAGTCATTACTGCAATATCATAGGAAGTTGCAAACAAGTTTATTACTTGGTAAAACCAGTTGACCACAATGCAAAGAGCATACCGTCTTGTTGTAATGTGATGAAAAACCTTGTTGATCACATAACTGAGCTCAACTCCCACATGAGATTCTGAAAAGAGAGCACAACAAAATTGTAAGATCTCTCTTGTAGTTGCATGTATATTTAAAAAGTACAAGGCGGAAATATGTTAAAGATTTTACATCAAACGGCAATTAGCATTGCAAATTAAAAACAATCAAAGACATCCCAAAACAAGGCAGCTACAGCTCCATAACACGAGATCTCCTGAGGGCTTAACAATAGATTTCAAGGAAGACTGTAAAAAACAAAGCAAAGTAAAAATCTGATGAGCAAAATACAAATTTCCAGTTTTAGAGAAGAATAATCATACATAGAAGATTATGAGCTATCAGAAATGTTAGCATGATGATTCCTACACTCTACCTCAACTTCATAAATAATGTTAATAGCCTTCAGCTACAAAAACACTGCACTGGTGATAAAAACTCAGCAATTTACCATTTATGTTCTATGCTGTTGGAGCTAAACGAGTCGGTTTGGAAATTTACAACACTCTTCCCTGTTGAATCAAGTATATTGTAACATTCAGCAAGCAGAGGCTTTAAATTCACAGTTTCAGTTTACAATGCCATGGCTGTTTTCTCGCTTTAAATATGTCACCTAGCTACAACATCCTGAGATGACTGCAGAATGCCCGCCTCTGAATGCATGAGCTATAGAAGAATATAGTCATGTAGGGTGCAGCCATGATAATTCACAAATTCTCATGAAGAAAATGAAATTACTTGGTAAATTTTTGTGCTACCCAAAAACACTAGCGACAAGCATTGTCATTAAAGAATCAATTGAGATTCAATATGAAATGATGACCAAATGCCATTAACAAAATTTTAAGAAGCCCTGCATTGAAGGGGTCTTGTTGACTACAAACACAAGAGAAAAGAAAATATGACAATTGCATGATACAAAACACAAGACAACCACGAGGCTAAGTATCTACACTTCTCACACTTTGTAAGAGAAAACAAAGCAGATGCAGCTACACCCTAGAAACTTGCAGACTCTCAGTAGGCCTCTCCCTCTCTTGCAGGAAACACAATGAAACATGCATTGATTAGTACTACAGAAACATTCAAGAGAACAGAACAATCAAGTCTGTTAAAAAAAAAAATTCACAATGAAAACAGGTTATGGTACCATAATCATAACACCATATAAAAATCATGTTGATTATATCATTATTACCTGTTGCAAATGTTTGGTGAGGATAACCAATTACATTATATTGAGTTAATAGGAATGGTTAAATAAGGCATTCTCTGAATACGTGCAAAGCAATTAAATTCATTTAAAAGACTCACTACAATTGACATAATTTTAATTTATTTTCTGATACACAAGCAATGCTACTGATCTTATCCAAAACATAAAAAGAAAAAAAAAAGACAACTGAGAAAAATAGAAACAAAACAATAATAAACAGAGAATATAAGATGATAAATGTAAAGCTAATATAGCTACTCACTCAAACAACTGGGCAATTGTACGTGCTGCAAATCTGGTGCAATGCTGCTTGATTTGCTGGATCAAGATTTTCACTGATGATCTGGGGAAATCTCCCAGGGGAAAGAGTAGAAAGCTCCGCTAATGAAGTAGCTAAGAATTCCCTAGGATCTTTTATGTTCTTCAGAGGATCCTCCTCCTTCTTTCCAGCGTTGTAAAGATTGACAAATGCAACAGTATAACCTGTATTTTCAGCAATATCTGGCATTTCAGGTTCATCTCCAACTCTATCCTCCTCTGGTCGTGAGAGGAGAGTTACAATACTGTCCAGCATTTTCCCCCAGTTTCTAACAGCCCCAGCATCCAAAAGGGTAAGAGATTCACAGATAAGCCGGGTTGAGGCAACCGATACTAACTTAACCTCAATGGGCCCAGTGATCAGCTTGAGATTAGGTATCCAGAACTGCTCCAAAATCACCAAAAATATACCAGCTTGCACTGAATTCATAGAGTCCACAAGGTTTGCAAAGCCATGCCTGACCAAAAAGAGTGATATGAAGATCAAAAGATACTTGATATACTTTACTGTGCGTTTACTTTGCAAGCGTGTGAATAGGGCATTCCATATGTGACCAACATAGGGAGCAATGACTCCATAGTCAAGATTCTCAATAACAGTGTTCAGCACAAAGAAGCCTTGTTCATCAGTGCTAGGGACTGACACAAGCCTGTTAAATATGCCAAGCACCTGGGCTAGTCTCTCCTCTTGGTTGAGCTTTTCAGGTGCTTTCTCAAGGAAAGCCTGAAGGAGACGCACAAGGGCTGGGACATTTGAATTTCTGGTCCACGAATCAGGAGACAGGAGAAGTTTAAAAATTTCCATGTAAATATCTGAGATGGGTGGTCTATTCAACTCAACAAGTTGAGCCAAGAGCTGGAATGCATAAGGCAAAAACTCAGTCACATCATTTCCCAAGATCTCCTGGAGTATAGGAAACAGGCTAGTTTCAAAAGATGGTATGAGAGAGATATCTCTCTCACATGCCCGCCTTACAAGAACAGCCACTGACTCAAAGAGATAGTGATTGAAAATTGGATTCTTTGGATTCTTGCAAACTTCAGCCAGAATAGAAGTCAATCCAGCAATGCAAGGTCCTGCAATCTCAGGAGTTATTTCTGCGACCCCTAGAACCCGCATGATACTCTTCATTATGTATTGATTCTCCTCAGACTCTGGAAACCTTAAGGCAGTAAAGAGGTTATTCATCAGCACAGGCAGATTTGGAGCTACATCTGCCGAGGTATACCTTGATCTTCCCCCCTCGTCCTTGACCAACAAGAGTTTCTCTATACAACTTGCAGCGTAAGAATGAACCACATTTGACTCTGCACCTAGGAATTGAGTCAAATATGGAAACAGCTGAAGTACAAGATGCTTCGGTATCTGATTCCTAAACATTGTAAAGAATTTAAGAGCACCAGCCTTGAGCATCAGAAAAGCATTTACATCCTGACTCTGCAACTCAGGCACAATTACCGACCCAAAAAAGCTCTGAACATCAACAAGATCAGTTGAAACAGAATTACCTCCGGTCTTCTTAGTTGAGAGGGAAACAACCAAATATATTGCACAATCCTTGTCCTTCCAGTTTGCAGCTGGGTTTGCAGCATACGAAGTCAACAAATTCTGAATCTGAACAGAAACTATACTGATCACCTGCTGCTTATAATTTGTTGCAATCCCTTTAAGTAACTCACAGGCAATCCTTCTCCTAGTATCTACATCACTCCCTTCCATATCCCTCCTAATAAACTCAATATAATTCATTTCAAAAAGTTCCTCATCCTCATCCCTCAACCTCACATTAGGAATCACAATACTTTGGCAAATCTGTGGTATAACCCCATCACCTGCAAACAAAGTATGATGAACACTGGTACTCACCGTAGTCAAAAACTTAATAGCCATAACAGCTAAACTATCACGACTCGAAGACTGGGACACTTTCCCTAACAATGTCCAAACTGCTTGCGCAAAATCATTCAAATAATCCTTAAACTCCTCCTCATTTTTCTCCATATAAAGACTAATATTCTCGCATACCGCAGCCCTAAGCTCATCAACCAGACCTAATCCTTCCGCACTACTCTCCAGCACAGGATAGTTATTCACTAAATATTTCTTAAATTCAGTCATCCACTCTTTCATATGATCCTCAAAAAACTCGGGCAACTCTTGAAAATTCAATGAATAAAATACTCTACAACACAATCTCTGTGACTCAAACAACGGCTTTAGAGTAACCGGAGACCCCCCACCTGAACCAACCATGGAATCTATCAAAGCCGCTGTCCTAAGGAACATTTCTAGCAATGGAGCGGAGAAATTATCCAAACAATACTTCAAATCAATTAAGAGATCGTTCGTTTTGTACTGATAACGAAACTTCTTAAAAATGGAATTAGCAGTACCGAGAATACCATTAATTGAAGCATAATTATCGGATTGCGAAGCGGCTCGCAGATTTGACACGAGTTCAGGCAGCAAAGTGGGCCAGGATTTAGGGAAATCGTGTTGTCCAATAAGAGAGAGCGATTCGCTGAGCTGAGATTGGATTCGAGGAGTAGAGGAGAGCATGAGATTGACAATAAGGATTTTGATTTGGTCCTTTTCGGAGTCGAGGATTGGAGTGAAGGAGGAATCGAGAGATGGAACCCACCGGGAGCGGAGGTGGTTTTTGAAGTTGACAGCGGCAGCGTGGCGGATCTGTTCGTCGATTGACTGTTCAGCTACGAGGCGGAGGACGGCGAGGGCGTAGTTAGGGTGGTTGGCAAGTTCGGTGAGTTTGGATTCGGCGGCGCGGCGAGGTTCGGGTTGTGGAGAGAGTGTGTGGAGGAAACATCGAGAGAGGAACTCTGGATTGTATTCCATGATTTGGTTGGGAATTTTTTTAGAGTTTGTGAGTGCAGGCAGATCTCTGGGGATTTAAGAAATTGAAATACGAAAATTAGAGTGTGTGACAGAGAGAGAGGAAAGTGAAGTGGCTAGAGAGGGAAAAGTAAGGGAATTTTTGAAGAGAATTTTGGAGGGTTTCTGACAGTGAGTGACAGACAGTATGGTAGACTGACTGGGCTTTATTCTGGTGGATGATGGATGGTTCCGTTTCGTGGGATTGAAGGAGAGAACTCGGAGAAGAGAGGCAAGTTTCCTTGGGCCGGCGATCTAGGCCCGAATCGAAAAGTCGAGTCCAAGCTCTTATTGCTAGTCCAAAACTAGTAGATCCATGATGTTAACGTTGACTGAATGATTTGTTTATCGTAATTTTGCACTCATTTATTCGATGGAATGTAGTTTTTCTAAAGTGGTTTATATAGAAAGTAAATTAATTTTTTATGATAATTTTTTTTAAATAGTATTTATTTATGTTATGAAAAATAATGTGAAAAATTAATTATTAAAATTTTAATTTTTTCATTCAAGTTCATCAAATGTAACTATTTCACTACTTACAAGAAAATAATGAGATATAAAATAAAAAAGTGTAATAATAAAAAAAATAATTAATTATATAATATATTTATATATAGTTTATCTTTTAAAATGTAAATATACATATAATATAAATATTTTAAATATAATGTTATATACATATAATCATTTTTTGGTGCTTGGAGAAAATTAAAAATAAATTTATTTTCTATGGCATCCTAATTTTACAACATGATTTATATGATTTAAAATATATAATTATTACATGATATAACATGTTTTTGTATTCAAATGTATTTTTTTAGCGATATTTTTTAAATTAAAGTATTATATGCACTAATATATAAAATAAATATATTTTTATATTTTATATTAATATATCCTAATCTATTATTTTCTATATAAATATATTAGTAATTATAATAATATTATATTTTAAAGTATTTAATAAATATATTATTGTTTATATATATTTAGTTTATCATTTACCACTACAGTGTAATTATTATTTTTTATTTAAAAAAAACAATAAGCTTATTTTTGAGGTAATAGTATTTACACGTTATCTATCAATCATTATGAAATTGACTAGTAACGGTTTTTTTTTTAACAAAATTGAATTTCTTAATACCTTTAAGAAGAAAAAAATCAATGAAATGCCATCCTTCGTCATTTTCATCGTTTTCTTTCATATTATCACAATGAAAAGGCTTGAAAGCAATTTAAGCATTTTATAAATATAAAATATTAAAAAAAATAATTGCTAACACGTCAACGTACTGGTCACCCCTCCACCTTTGAGCAAAAATTGATTTTTTTTATTTTTTGATTTTATTTAATTTTTATATCAAATATAATCTTTAGTTTTTTTAATTTTTTTATATCCATTTCTTAATTAAATTCCTTTCTTATTTTCATCCCCATCATTTTATTTTTATTGAAGATTAAATCTTTATTTTTTTAATTGTTTTTTTTCTTTGGATTTTTTTTTAAATTGATTTTTTTTTCGTTCTTCAACATTGAATTTGTTTCTAATTAGGCTTCAATGTTTTTTTTGATATGGTGATTCTAATTTTATAACTCGAACATAATATTAAATGTTAACCCGAGTTGATACTGGTCTTTATTTTATTTTTTAATTTCATCATTCAATACTAGGTTTATTAGAGATTAAACATTTTTATTTTTTTATTTGCTTTTTGTTGAGGATAATCTGGTTTCATGATCCTGGTCATGAATTTGACATGCTAACTTGAATTTTTATAGGCTTTTTACATCATTTAATTTCATCTTGTTTTGTGTTATATTTGGTTTTTAATTTTTTAATTATTTTTTTAATTATTATCATTTAACATTTGATTGTTGAGAATTGATCTTTATAATTTATTTATTTGTTTGTTTTATTTTGATCTTTTTTTTTTAATTTTATACTTCAACATTTGAAGTGGAAATATTATTTATAGGTATTAACATTCAATTACCTCACTTTTTTTTCATTAGTCCTTATTTCTTTCTTTCAATTGGAACCTTTTGTTTCTCAATTAATGATTGATAGGTAAAATCCATAAAGGAAAAATAAAGTTTAAAGAAGAAGGATTAAAATATAAAAAACAAGAAATCCAAATGGCTAATACAAAATTAATAATAAGTCATTTTGGTTCGCATGCTGATTTTGTTATTTTTCTTAGTTTTTATAATAAAATAGGAAGAGAAACTTGCGATAAAATGATGAACAAAAAATAAAATTATTAGTTGGCTACATTCTAGAAACCAAGATGGAAGATTTTTTTATTCCTTCTTTTTAAGATGAATTCATGTTTTTTAACTTTTAAATTGCAAAAAAAATAGACCATAACTGGAAACGATTTTTTCGGGTTTTGTTATGTGTTTTTAAATGAATTTCAAAGTGTTTTGGGTTATTAAATTGATTTATAAACATTTAAAGGATGTTCATTAGATAAAAAAAAGATTTAAAAAAAAATTGATAAAAAAAACAATACTTGATTCTCCAGCCACCCAAATTCAACATCCACAAAAGCAAGGAGTAATTCTTTTTTAACGACAACTTTGGTTTTTTATGAAATTAATGACCCAAGAATCCAAAACGTCCAGGACTTGAATAAAGGGCTAGCATACAACAAAGGGCGAGTGGTCCGTCGCTCATACTGGATTGAGACGGCGTCTAACTTGTTGCTTGTTGTCTTCCTTGCTGTCAGAGCAAGATTGCATTTCAATTTGCCGATCTGCTGTTTATCTTTACCTCAGCCACAGCCCAGTAAATCCAGATTCTGCAAATCATCCTAATGCTCGATGCTCGTTCCGGAGACCTCGTTCGTCTTGCTTGTTCCTTGCGACAGGAGATTATGCACCATAGCCAGCCAATGTCAACAGAGTATCGCCATGCTTGTCCCTCGCTAACCGAACATAAATAGCCTGGTTTGGTTTATTTTTCAAAATAATTTTTATTTAAAAATATATTAAAATAATATTTTTTTAAATTATTTTTGATATCAGTAAATCAAAACGATTTAAAAATACTAAAAGAATATTAATTTGAAGTAAAGAAAAAAATAAAATAAAATTTAATTTTTTTAAAAAACACTTTTGAAATATAAAAATAAACTGGTTAAGTTAGATTCATATAATAAAAAAAAGAGAAAAAACATGAAACAAATAAGTGGCTTTTTATGCATTATTATTTTGCTTTTTTCATAAATTTAACTTTTAAAAATTATTTAGTTAAGTTCAAATAAAAGAGGAAAGGGGAAGAGGAAGGGTAAGCTTCATGGATAATCTTGTATTAACAACTAAATCATTCCTTGATAATTATATTTTTATGTTCTATGACCCATAATTAATTTATCATTTATAGTTGCCATGCATAGTTAGACTTAGTTATTATTAATTTGTTTCTAAATTCATTTTTTAAAAGATTAAAGCATTAAAATATTATTGTACTATATTGATCTGGTTTATTATGTCGTTGTATATCTTTCTAGGTTAATTTATTATCTTCATGTGGCTATTTATATCATTTGGTTAAAGACTCAACAACCATAATTAATTTTGAATATGTGCATGGAATATGTTGATGAAGGTAGGGCCCTGGCTCCTACAAGAAAATGTTTGTCGATATTTTCTAGCTTTTTTTTTGTAAATATTTATAATTTTAGTATAATTTTAATTTTTATAAAATATTTTTTTAATTTAACGCCTTTTAATTTTTTGTTCTTGCTCCGTCCCTGCGTGGCAAGATTGTATGGAAACACATATAAAAAAAATCTTTCATACTCTCCTTCTCTCCTTTTTTTTATTTTTTAAAGTTAATATATATTTTTTTATCATTTAACATTTAAATAATTAATAATTAGAATCTTTTCCTTCTAAAGTAGGTCATGCAATATTTTTTATATATATATACACCACTTTCTTTGTGTAATTTGACGTGATCCATATATATAAACATCCATGAATCATCGTGTAAGAGATGATAAGATTTAGAACGTGTTTGGCAGTGTAGTTGCGGTTGCTTTTCAAATAACTTTTCGTGTCAAAATACATGCCAATGATATTTTTTTATTTTTTAAAAATTATTTTTGATATCAGCAAATCAAAACGATCCAAAAAGTACAAACCATATTAAATTTTAATAAAAAAAAATTCAAAATTTTTAAAAACGCGGGTTAAACCGCATTCCCAAATGCTTCCTTAGACATGCATATCACATTCCAAATTTTCACAGCACCTGCTTTTATTATGTTCATGGATGCACTATGCTACGTACAGCATATGAACTTGAAAACTATGTTTTTCACACAGCTTTAACTAATTTAAGCATCAGGGCACTTCAAGTCTAATAAAAAACTTGTTTTAGGTGTTTGTGGCCAATCCAGTGTGGTGTTTTATCTTCCTCCTTTCAACCTAGTTATCAGGCGCAAATCCAAGGAAGTTTGCCGTGAAACTCATCATTTAATAATATTTTTGTATAATTATAGATCTCCGGATGAGTTTATATATATCTTAATTAATTTTTTAAAATTTTAAAATTAATAATCATTTAAAATTAAGTTCTAACAACCCTAAAATTTATTACATTTAAATTAATAATCTTTAAAAAAACAAATTTAAAATCTAATTAATTAAATTCACCTCTCATCAAAAGTACATTAGTACTTGTCATTTAATAATTTAGTTGGTAAATAAGATGTCACAATACCAAAATAAATGAACAAGACAACACAGTACCACCTCACCACATGATGAATGCCCTCTCTTGTCGTCTCCTCTCCTCATTCTCCCTCTAAAATCTGTCACATGTAAAATTCACTAATTTTGTGGTTCCAATGTATGGTAGATGGACCGCCTCGACAACCTGACAAAGCCATTAAATTCTGACCACGATCTCCACCGCAGTCCCCTTGTCGTTTCCGGGGTGTTACATTCAGAGTTTCAACATGTTTTTTTTTTTTAAAAAAAAAAAAAATTTTGATGCTTTGTTTTTAAAATTAAAAATTTTAATATGTTAATAATAAAAAAAATTTAATATAATTTTTAAATAAAAAATATCATTTTAAAAAACAATCATTACTATATTTTCAAATAATTCATTCATCCCCTCCATAAAACCAATCATTTTAACCAAACTGTAATTTACACTCTCCTCGATCTTTTCTTTGATTTTCATCTTAAAATTAATGCTAGGTGACAATACGAGGTGCTAATTCCTGATAAATCGGCCATGTCTACATTTTCAGCACTGACCGCGAGAGTGCTGGAAAAGTGGTTTTATGCATCCTGAATATGATCGGAGATCTAGTAAATAGATTCCAAGTATCAACTTGTCCTGAATTCAAAAATTATTAAGTTTCACTGGCAATCTACTGCAAGAAGAAATTATCATCCTTTTCTTGTTTTTTCTCTCTTGAAGAACCCGCTTTGGATGGCTAAATTTCAGACCATGAAAAACGTGGTGACACCAGAAATTGCAGGCCGTAGGTGGTGGTCCGGTCCTATCATAAAGTGGTATATTTGCACTGATTAATCATCTTTCAAACCTCAAATGTGCATCTACCACACCACTTCACTTCACCTCCAGTTACACCACCTAATAGTCACGGGTTCATATAGTATTCTTGCGGGTGCGAGCCTGCACTTTAATTGGTTCTTTTTCTATCTCACCGAATAATGTTTAAATATTATCCCTCAAGATCATGAGATTTATCAATCCTGTAGCACATTGATTAACAATACTCCAGAAGGACAGGGCCTCTTACTATCACGATCAACTCTCCTTGATTGTTTTTTACCCCTTTGCTTTCTGGTCACAATGAACTCGGAATATTCAGTCATTGTCGATAAATCAGAGCTTCGAGAAATTGAAACCACTAGTCATACGAGAGGGAACGGTGAGCTGCGAGCCGAGACTATGGACATGAAGAAAGAGCACTTATTTGTAACTAGCACAAATTGATCACCCCTTTTACCTATCTGGGCTAGTCAAGTCTACGCATGCTCAAATTGTGTCGTGCGTATTAGACACATATTTCGGATTCGATTTTCAGTATTGTTAGGTGCAACAGTTTTGTACTTGAATCACCTCGACAGACTTCTATCCAAATTTTCATTATTCAGCACTTTTCATGAAAGCAACCCATTTGCATGTATTCGGGAAGTTTTCAAGTTCAATGGTTTTGACTGCGTCGTCTTTGTCAAAGAATAAAAATTTGATCACTGAAGAACATCCGTGTATTGTAGAATAGAAAAAGAGGCGTTCGGCCGGCCTTGGACGAAGCTACTGTTTCCCAAGTTACTGAACTCCTGGAGACCAAACGAGGATCCCCTGTAGGTCTGTTTCTCCTTTTGAGTTGAAGCATAATTGTCCGTTCTGTCACCATCCTGGTGATTGCTTTGTTACAGGAAAACTGCATTACTGATGCTCAGAAACCCAATGTTGAGGCATGCCAACGCGAAACTTTATATTAGAGAATAATATAAATTATATTTTGGAATCTCATCTAATAGCTTAAGCTATTGGGCTGAGATGATTTTTTATCATAATATCAGAGTTTTGATGACCAAGTGGTCATGAGTTTGAATCTCATTACCTTTATTTATTTGATAAAAATTAAGCACAAAGTAATATGGGCTTGTGCAAGTTTAAAGCTTAAAGAGCTTTCACTTAAGGAGATGTGTTAGAGAATAATATAAATCATATCTTAAAACCTCACCTAACAGTTTAAGCTATTAGGTTGAGATGATTTTTTATCACTTTAAGAGTTCTCACGATAGAGAATTAAGAGAAACGAAAAACAATTAAAGCAACATAAATGATAAATGCATTCAAAATCTTCCATATATAGATTATTTTTCTCAATTTTATTTATGTTTTGACTCAACAATGATACCGTGGTCCATAAAAGAACACGCAACCCGTCCATCAAATATTGATGGAGAAGCACAAGCACCATGTGCTTTGATATAATTTCAACATTTCAGAATCAAATAATAATCGAATCCATACCTGAATTAATATGAGATACTAGAATTGAGGGAGGATGATTCTGTGTTATGTATATAACTCTGGACTGAACAGATTTTTAGATTAAAAAAGAATATGCTTGCATCAAATTACACATAATTGATAATTCCCATGTCCTGGAATAACAAATAACTTGGTGTAACATGAGGAGTGTACCTCAACTGGTTGGATTCTAGATTTGTTTTTCAAATATTATCAATTTAAATTTTATAAATCTTAAAGTTACTGGAAATTTACATAGCTATTAATTTCAAAACTTATAAAATTAATTAAAATACATGCAAGTTAAACCAGATAACCATAATAATCCAAAAAAACAAATAACTTAGTGGAATGCTAGGAGTCCTAATCAGGGCTAATTCTAATTTAAGTGATGGATGGATGATTATTGCCTAGAATTCAATGGGTATTTCAGTTTTGTCATTTGTGGCACTGCACAACACAAAATAGACCACGCCAGAATGACGTTGAGGAAACGAAAGCGATGGCAGCGATCTCTTTCCTCTGCAGATTCGCTGTGCAGTTGAGACCACAAAAGTCTTGCAGTCCTATAAAATTACAGCGCGACCTGTGTTCCGTAATTTTTTGTTTCTCTACTACAATTGCAATGCAACTGGAATTGGCCTTATATCAGAGAGGACAAACTTATGACAGTACTGCATACTTTATTCCTTGCATGGCAAGTGTATTCCCAAGTTTTTATCTTCTCCGTGAGTTTAAAATATAGAAAAGTCCAGTGTACGTGGACAATTCAGAGTCAATTTAAGGTAATAGAAAATACATCAACAAGTTTAAATAATAAGAAAACTAAGTAAGACAAGTTCTTTAAAAAAAAAAGTCCCAGAAAAACAAAATTAATCTTTTGAAGATTAAGAATATTCCCGTCTATCGTGATGGTTTTGTTTTCTAGCACCTGGAATTTTACAAAACATCGGCCTCGAGATGAAATTGCACTGTGCTTATTGTGAGGCGACTCCTAACCTCTCTGTTGGGACCAGACATTTCTACATCAAGAGCTTGCAATCTAAGCGGGGGTACCATTTAACATGATTAATTTAAAGTTATAGTGTGTGAATTTATCCCTCACATGTTCCTCTGCAATACAGGTTAGAACCTAATAAGTCAATACAAGCTTCATTAAAATTGAACTCTACCATTTATTTCAAGTTTAAATCTGGAAAAGACCACGTATGAAACAGTAATTTCCATGAATATTTCGGTTCCGAGAAGGGCTTGTTTCAATGCACTAAATTGCTCTAAGAATTTGAACAAGAGGAAATATTGCCCCGAGAATACGATGACTGCACGTTAAGAAACTCAAGTAAATTGGCTTGAGGTTGATATACATGATAGCTAGTGTAGCATCTACATCCACCATGAGCATCTTCATTAGGAGGGGCAAAAACTGCAGCCGCCTCTGCATAAACCTCATTCAGCACATGTATGATCCCAAAACGATCTCCATTTGAGGAAAATAAGCTGTATAAATAGGTAATCTCACAATTATTTGGTCCACTTCAGTTTATTAGAACAAATTACTTAACTGTTGTAACAAAAACATGCACACACACATTTTCATATATACAGAGAGAACACAGCCAATTTAAAAGAACATGAAGATTTACTGCTTGCCCGGAATTAATTTAGGCACATTAAAGACATGCCATGGATGGCAGTAGACCCTCTCCATCCGGCTGCCACGTTGAATTATCACTTGCAAGAGTAGTATTCCATCCACAAGAATCCCAACTGTACCCGCTATTACTCAGCAGCAACTCCGGCAATTCAATCTCGCCCCAGAAATCATCACCAGCAACTTCACCGTCACTGCCACCATCATAGTTTGTTTCGCTGCTCTTTTTCATTGGAATCAGTACCGAATGTGCAGCCTTTGCTGCTGCTGCTTGAATATCCCTGGCCGTACACGTGGACGGTATAGGCAAGTCATCGGCTTCTTCAGGAAAATTGAGCTGCGCTTTGCGACCTTTAAGACAATACGCTGCCACATCATATGCCTTGGCTGCCATTTCTGGCACAGGAAATGAGCCTAGCCAAATGCGTGATTTCTTGCGTGGCTCTCTAATTTCAGACACCCATTTTCCCCACCTCCGTTTTCGGACACCGCGGTAGGCGGGGTGTCGGGTGCCGCTTCCCCGGGCAGTATCGGGAATTTGTAGTCGGGTCATCTTCAGCGTATGGGAGTTGCTCCATACACGTTTAGAGCCGTTGGCTTAGTACGTCGTGACATTATTGATATTTATATTTGCTGCGGACGCTGACAAGACTACTACAGCTAGGTGAATTACTTAACTGTCCTTGTCTAAAAAAGTTGAGTTTGACCATATAAATTGCCTCCGGATTAACAAAAACATATAAAAAAAACTAAAACCGTGTAATTATTTAGTTTATCATTTACCACTACAGTGTAATTATTTTTTTATTAAAAAAAAACAATAAGCTTATTTTTGAGGTAATAGTATTTACACGTTATCTATCAATCATTATGAAATTGACTAGTAACGGTTTTTTTTTAACAAAATTGAATTTCTTAATACCTTTAAGAAGAAAAAAATCAATGAAATGCCATCCTTCGTCATTTTCATCTTTTTGTAATATTTATGTTGGCTTAGGAGTAATTAATTATTTGTTAAATATAAAATATTAAAAAAAATCACGACACGTCAACGCATCGGCTGTTCCTTCACCTTCAGGCTATGTGTGTGAAGGCTTTCAACGATCAACGTGGGTTTCCTTTGGATTCTTCTCGGAGGCCCCTTTATTTCATGGCGGTGCACGTGGTGTTCTCACTTCCAATATGGCATTCAGAAACTTTTATATTTTTTATTTATTTATCTATCATTCTTGATTTTCACGCTACGAAATCATATTAAAATTCTAATTATGAAATCTTTAATATAATAAAAAAAAATTAACAAGATAAATTTAATAATATTAAAAAATATCATCAATAATTAATACAATTAATCACATTTATTATTAAAAACAACTGAGTTATCTATTAACTTTAGACAACAAATACGATATACTCAAATTATTATTGGTGATTTATTTTTGTGTTGTTGAATTTTTTCACAAGATTTTTTGTATAGTATTAATTATTTTATAATTAAAATTTTATTATATCTTTCAGGGTTTTTTTTATTTCTCTCTCATCTTCATTTTTTATTTTTTTTTAATGTGCAATTCATTTCATAATTATTTTTGAAAATATCAAGAATTTGAATAATAATATACTTGAATGTCATGTTTTTTAATTGCAACGTGTAGACATTGTGTTATTTCACTAGTTTTCTTTAACAAAAACATATTATTTTACCGATATATTTAAAAAAAAAAAAACTTGAATTATATGCTCTTGCATTGGACGTCAATGCGCAGAGGATATTTTGGTGCTTCAAAAGCAAGAGCATCCAGAAACCACGCGATACTTTCCCAAAAGGCCAAAAGCTAGATAATTCTGTTGTGGGTCTAGAAAAACTCACATGATCTAGCATGCACCCTGTCGTATACATACAACGTGGGCTGGTCAATAAACTGCAAAAGTAAAGGAAGACGAAATTGAATTGAAAATTCAATTTTTCTGGGCACTTCAAAGATGAAGAAATTGTTCTGGAAAGACCTAGAGAAAATATTAGGTCGCTGGGTGAATTCATCTTGGAAGGGAACAGAGGACTGATTTCTTTTAGTTTTTCCTAATTATATAACCCTGCACGGTGCGCGGGTTAATTTTTTTTATATAAAAATAGTTGAAAAAACAAAAATCTAAAAGTGTTAAGTCTTTTTTGTGAAGTTATACCCAAAAATCTTGGATTTGGCTGTAATACCTAACCCAAAAGTAATATTTATAATATTAATAATAACATTAAATTTACATGACCCAAGCTTAAGTGGGTCTGGCTGCAACATCCAATCTAATAGTCTTGGATGTGGGTCAAGCTGTAAGGTCGTGTTATAAGAGTGTGATAATTAAATAGATTAATTAAAAAAAAACTAATAAAAAAAACTAACAGGAAAAAAAACTAATAAAAAAAAAATCTAAATTAACTAGGTTAACCCTTCAAATCAGGTTAACCTGTCAAACATTGAATTCATGTCGTGAAAGTTTGATAACTAAATAGAAAAAAAAATTGACGGGTTACCCAGAATTAACTGAGCTAACCCGTCAAACCAGGTTAACCCATCAAACCCAGGATCCATGTCATGAAAGTTTGATAAGTAAATAGAAAAAAATTGAATATTAACAAACTAACTTAAACAAAAAAAGATTAATTAAAAAGGAAAAAAAAAACATCAGCTTTTTCACTGTGAACTGCATTGTGCAGTCCACAGTTAAAGGTATAAAAACGGCAAAAAAGAAAAAAAACTAAAGGTATCAGCCAATAATTAAATAGAAAAAAAAATTAATATTGATGAGCGAAATTAAATAAAAAAATATTAATTAAAAAAGAAAAAAACTTATAAGAAGAAAAAAACTAATGAAGAAAAAGAAAAAAAATCAAAATTAACTGGGTTAACCCGTCAAACCTGAGATCTGTGTCATGAAAGTCTGATAACTAGATAGAAAAAAAAAGGCATCAGCCTTTTCACCGTGGACTGCATTGTGTAGTCCATCGTGAAAGGCATAAAAAAAGTAAAAAAAAAAAAACTAAAGACATCAGCATTTTCATCGTGGACTACTTATAATATTAAAAGATAAAATCGAAAGAAAAAAACTAATGAGGAAAAAGAAAAAAAATCTGAATCAACTGAGTTAACCTGTCAAACCCGAGATTCATGTCACGAAAGTGTGATAACTAAATAGAAAAAAGATTTAATATTAATGAACTAAATTTAAAAAAAAATATTAATTAAAAAGAAAAAAGCAAAGAGAAAAAAACCTACAGGAAGAAAAAAAACTAATGAAGAAAAAGAAAAAAAATTTGAATCAACTTAGTTGACCTGTCAAACCTGGGATCCGTATCATAAAAGTCTAATAACTAAATAGAAAGAAAGTTAATACCAACAAACTAAAATAAAAATAAAAATAATGAAAAAAGTAAAAAAAAAAAACAAGTAAATGCATCAGCTTTTTCATTGTGGACTGCACTGTGCTGTTCATAGTAAAAAGCTTAAAAAGGAAAAGAAAAAAAAAACAAAGGCATACGTCACGAGTTAATTTTTTTCTTTTATAAAAAATATAAAAAAATACTAAGATTTAAGAGTGTTAGGTCTTTATGCAAAGATATACCCAATAACCTTGAGTCTAGCCGCAACGAATTGATCCAGGAGTAATATTTATAATATTAATAATAATATTAAACTTACATTACTCAAGTTTAAGTGAGTCTGGCTGCAACACCGGACTCAAGAGCTTTGGATGTGGGTTTGGCTGCAAAGTCGTGTCATAAAAATGTAATAATTAAATAGATTAATTAAAAAGAAAAAAACAAAAAAAACCAACATGAAGAAAAAAACAAATGAAAAAAAAATAAAAAAAAAATCTGAATTAACTGGGTTTACCCATCAAACTTGGAATTCGCGTCATGAAAGTTTGATAACTAAATAGAAAAAAAAATTAACGGGTTAACACAGAACAAATTGGGTTAATCGTGTCATAAAAATGTAATAATTAAATAGATTAATTAAAAAGAAAAAAACAAAAAAAACCAACATGAAGAAAAAAACAAATGAAAAAAAAATAAAAAAAAATCTGAATTAACTGGGTTTACCCATCAAACTTGGAATTCGCGTCATGAAAGTTTGATAACTAAATAGAAAAAAAAATTAACGGGTTAACACAGAACAAATTGGGTTAACCCGTCAAGCTGGGGATACGTGTCATGAAAGTCTAATAATTAAATAGAAAAAAAATTAACATTATCAAACTAAACTAAACGAAAAAAATTAATTAAAAAGCAAAAAAGCAAAAATAAAATTATGAGTTCACTCGTCAACCCAGGTTAATCCGTCATACCCGAGATCCATGTTATGAAAGTCTGATAACTAAATAAAAAAAATTTAACATTAATAAACTAAATTAAAAAATCATTAAAAGAAAAAAACACAAAGAAAAAAGAAAAAATAAACCTTGAAGGCATAAAAAATAAAAAAAAGTACTGCTCAGCATTTCACTGTGAACTACACAGTAAAATACTGAGCAATTGTAATATATGTTCTAATATCTTTTTATAGAAGGTGTTGGAGAAAAGATGAGATGTTTTCAAAAAAAAAAAAATCATAAAAATCTCAACATAATTACTAGTAAGATATTATTAATTATTTTTCGAGCACCATATTATTTTTAATTCACTTAACCTGAAATAAAAAAAAATATTTACAATAAAAATATAATTGAATTGGATTAAATTGCTGGTTAAGAAAAAAAACTAAAAAGAATCAGTGTTGTACAGTAAATATCATTTTTGTTCTCCATTAATTATAACAGCCACAGAAGTTAGGATTGGATTTAATAGGTTCAATTAATGTTACCAAGTTTGATGGTATGTATCGGTATTTTCATATTTTTTTTGCACTGATTTATTTGGTTTTTTGAATAAAAAATAAATAAAAGGGTATTTTAGTTTTTTTATCTTTTCAAAACAGAAAAATTACATCAGCACCTTTAAAGTCAATTTTTAAAAAGATAAGTTCCAGGGGATTTTCAATCGTTTTCTGTTATCTAGCACAATAAAATAATTTCATTGTCCTTACAAGTAAAAAATAAAATAAAATTATCATTCAAGAATATTTTCATATTTCCATAATAGTTTTTTTTATTATAGTCAATTTGAATTAAAAGCAAAAAAATCTTTTAACAAATAAAAATACTAATTAAAAAGAAAAATCATTGGAACGCACCCTTTAGACGGCACATGAGATGACAAAGGAGTCCAATTATTTTTTCATTCAAAACGTTTAGTGATGGCACAACTATTGAAGTGGCGCATGTGGTATAATTCTCAACGGTTCAGAGAAGATGAATGTTTTTTTTTCTCTTTCTCTTTAAAATTCACGTTATTCCTGCCAAAAATCAAACTTGTCCTCACATTTTATTGTTCTTTCAATTGTAGTCTTCATTATTTTTATTGGTCTTTATTTGTTTTTAATTTTTTATTTCATTATTTATTATTTGATTTTATTTGATTTTTGTATCAAATATAATCATTATTTTTTTAATTTTTTTATATTTATTTTTTAATTGAATTCATTTCTTAATTTCATTCCCATCATTTTATTTTTATGTAAGATTAGGTCTTATTTTTTATTTTTTTTTGCTTTGGATCCTTTTTTGAGATTAATTTTCTTATTTTGTTTTTCAATATTAGATTTATTAATAATTAGGCTTTAGTGTTTTTTAAAAAAAATTATCCAGCCACCCAAATTCAACATCCACAAAAGCAAGGAGTAATTCTTTTTTAACGACAACTTTGGTTTTTTATGAAATTAATGACCCAAGAATCCAAAACGTCCAGGACTTGAATAAAGGGCTAGCATACAACAAAAGGCGAGTGGTCCGTCGCTCATACTGGATTGAGACGGCGAATAACTTGTTGCTTGTTGTCTTCCTTGCTGTCAGAGCAAGATTGCATTTCAATTTGCCGATCTGTTGTTTATCTTTACCTCAGCCACAGCCCAGTAAATCCAGATTCTGCAAATCATCCTAATGCTCGATGCTCGTTCCGGAGACCTCGTTCGTCTTGCTTGTTCCTTGCGACAGGAGATTATGCACCATAGCCAGCCAATGTCAACAGAGTATCGCCATGCTTTTCCCTCGCTAACCGAACATGAATAGCCTGGTTTGGTTTGCGAGGCTGTGGGGTTGCGTTATCTTTAATTTCCCCAGTCTTTTCTTGGGTCATTTCTTTCCTTCCGTACAACCTCGACAAGACCACCCACATATACCTGGGGCTTATCTGCAAAAAGGAAAGGCGTGTTAAACAAAAAGGACCAGCTGAGCCAATCTGCAGAAGCTTAAAATATGGAGGGCTCAACACCAACCGACCACATTAATCCCAGGGGTGTACGAGGAAAGAAAATCAAGAACCCAAGGAACAGATGGCCTTGCGCAGGGCTATTCAATTTTTGTCATTCCTAGGAGCTAGGGCTATTGAATCATTAATGGACGCCACCCACCAGAAAGCTAAAAAAAAAATCGGGTAAATATCTACCAATTATCATGACCGAGCCTAGCTATTGTTGCTTTTCTGGCTCAAACCAGTCCTTACGCCAAGCCTCTCTTCATATTTGGTCCCTCATGTTCCAATTTAGGTAATCGAGTCCCCGATTACTTAATTTCAATTTGATTATGAATGAGTTTCTCATGATTTGGCATGGATATATTTATTTTTAAATGATCTAGGTGAAACTAGAACCTGCGCCTAGGGTACCTTTATGACATGGGGGCATGCTCATTTTTCTTTTCTTTTGCAGTTCAAAACCCATCATACCATTGTTTTATAAAGGCTGCCAGTCTAAAATAACACTATGGATTGCTAAGAGAGTGAAATTATGCCAACACAACATCTCTCTAATATTCACCCCGTAACTCGTTTTTTAGCATGTTTTTAATATATTTTCAAAAAAATAAAAAACAAATGAGATTATAAAAAATTCTTAAAAAATATATTTTTGACGGGATTCGATTCGACTAATCTTCAGTCATACGGTAGTTTTGAATCATTTTGTTTATCATTTTCATGATAACAAACTTATTTTAAAAAAATCAATTAGAAAAAAATAAATAAAACTCTTATTAGGGAGAATAATGTTGTTGTAAGAGAAAGGGCGATTAATTTGAATTTTGAAAACCTCACGGATAAATATAAAAAAATGTAAAAAGTTTGAAAAAAAAAAAAAAAAGAGTAAAAAAGTCACACTCATCTTCTTCATCTTCAACCTCTCCCCCTAAACCAAAACAAAAAACCCTAAACTTTTCTACTTTTTTCTCCTCCCTACCGCCTGTCATTCCAGCCACGAACATTTACTGACAGCCCCCTTCAACGCCATGGACAAACACACCAACCACAGCCTAACACACCAGCCATGACAGCAACACCATAAATAATCTCCTCTCTTCATTTCACTGTAGAAGAACACACAAAAATCACTTGCTCACTTTCATTTTTTCTTGGTGCTCTCTCTCTCTCTCTCTCTCTCTCCCCCTCCCCCTCCCCCTCTCTTACCTCACTTACTATTTTAGGGTGCGTGTCATTTTTTATAACTTAACCCTAGTGTCATTCATCTCATCTTTTTCACTAACAACATGTCAAAGAAAAAACTTTTTTTTTTTCATATAAAAGTCACCCATCTCTAGATTTGCCTACAAACTTTACTTTTTAAACAAGTTAAGTATTTGTCTTAAATTATCTATATGTTCATCTAATTATTTATCATAAATCAATATATTATTAAGATAAAGTACAAACCTATTAATGAATGCACACAATATATGGTTCATCAATCTCATAAAAGTACTAGGCGTATTAGTAGTTTCAAAGGCATGACTAACTACTCATACAAACCATATTTAGTTTTAAAAACAGTTCTCCATTCATCACCTTCTTTTATTTTAATATGATGATATCCATTTTTAATGTCGCGGGGGGCGCGACGTCGTCTGGCGACGGCAAGGGCTCCCTGTCGTGCTTCATGATGAAGGGTGTTGTGTGTTGGGAAGGGTTGTTGGATTTAATTATAAAATTATAATTAATGTTTAGGAGTCGCCACCTAGTATTATGGTCACTACGAACCTATGGTCTGTGAGAGTCTGGGTAAAGGACTGGTTATGCAAGGGGAAGACGCATCACCCCCAATGCACCCTACCTAAAGTAAGCAGCATTGTTGTTTGATTGTTTTTCTAAGTCGTGTTTCTATTCGTTGGTCTTTTCTAAGGCTCAATGCAGATTTCTCTTCATGAGAGAGTCTCTACCTTATCGGGTTAAATCCTAACCATTCTAAAGTCTGAATATTAGCATCGCATTTATACACTTTGTATCTTTAATACTTGAGGGTGTATTTTATCGTGTAATTTTACATCTCACAAATATTAAAGTTTACATTTGGATCCTAAAAAAAAGATTGGAAAAAGATTTTTGAAATGTTGGCCAAATTTTAATGGATAATCATAAACTGGTTACGATATCCATTTTTGATTTTTTTTAAACATGAAAAAGATGCAATTTTTGTTTTTATGAAGATATGCTTGAAAAAATTTTAGGATTTGGCCGTATGCAATAAAATATTTTTTATTTTTGAAAATGTTTTGAAATTTTATTTTATTTTTGAAATATTTCGGAGAAACCCGGGAATTTTAATACCGAAGTTGTATTTTACAATGTAAATATACAACCCGATATTATGCAAAATTGGTAGAAAAATATTTGAGAAAATCATATTTTTTTAAAATGATTTTTGAAAAATTTTGAATTTTTTTTTAAAAAATGGGGGCCGAGCCGGATCCAGCCCAGCCATTTGAGCTGGGCCAAAACTAGCCTGACCCAAAGCTAAGTTAATTATTTTGATCGCTGCATGCAGAATTCATTCACGCATGCAAATGCAGCAAGCGATGAGCAACAGGGGCGGTTGATGCAAGGCAGGGATGGAGAACCACCTGAGGTGGTAAGGGCCTGTGGTCGTGCTGGTGGAAACGGCAGTGGGGTTGGCTGCAGGTGGCTGGAGTGGCTGCGGCTAGAAGAGGAAGAAAAGGAAGCAATCTGCAGAGGGGAGAGAGACGTTCATGGTGGCTTATTACAGATGCAATGGTGGCTGGCCGGTGGTCTTGGCAACACATGGTTGGCTGCGGCTGGAAGAGGAAGAAAAGGAAGCAATCTGCAGAGGGGAGAGAGACGTTCATGGTGGCTTATTACAGATGCAATGGTGGCTGGCCGGTGGTCTTGGCAACACATGGTTGGCAGCGGCTGGAAGAGGAAGAAAAGGAAGCAATCTGCAGAGGGGAGAGAGACGTTCATGGTGGCTTATTACAGATGCAATGGTGGCTGGCCGGTGGTCTTGGCAACACATGGTGGTGCTGGTTGCTCAAGGAGGGAGGAAGAGACGTTGACGGCGGAGGAAGAAAGAAGAAGAAGCAGAAGAAGAAAGTCTGCAACGGGGAGAAGTAAGAGAGGAGAGAGACGCGGTGTCTGCTCTACCACTGGTAAACGTCTGTTGGTGCAGGAGAAAGGTTTCTATGGTGGATATGGTGGTGGGAAGACCAGTGATGGTGTGCTGCCAGTGGTTGCCGCGGTGGAGGGAGAAAGAAAAACAGAAAAACAGAGAAAGTGGCAGAAACCGGGAAGAGGCTGATTTTTTGGCTTATTTTGGACCCGATTTTCTCCTCCCTTAGGCCATAAAATCCACCTCTATTTATAGACGGTGGAAGAGGGCAATCTTGTCTGCACTAGAGAAAAATTTCAGTCCTTGATTCGGATAAGAAGGATCCCAACCGTTGGCTCAAAGTAGGCATGGTGCACTGTCAAATTGTCAAATCTGCAGTTGTAGACTGCCTGAGTTGGCCTCTTTGGGGTGGTGCCACGTCCGTTTATTTGCCAGTGTGCCGGTGAAGACCATACCCCGACGTAGAGGGATGTCTGGTGATTAGTTTCATGCAAGTTTTGGAAAATTTCGTGGACATTAGGTGCATTAAATGCACCTGCAAAGGAGGTGACTGAATCAATTTTTCAGGGAAAAAAGAAGAAGATAATGAATAGTGTTCAGGATTCTGTTTTGGCCAAAGTTCATTTCAGTCCTTCCTCTTTCAATTGCTTTCAATTGAACCTGTAATTGACCTTAAATGTTTGCAATTAAGCCCCTGATGACCTTCAATTGGACCCCTAAAGTTACGTACCTTTTGCAATATGGTCCTTGGTCTAGGATTTTGTCAATTTAACCCCTAATTGACCATCAAACTTTCAATTTCACCCCCGGTTTTTGTCAATTAAGCCCCTCAATTGTGGCATCTTTTGCAAATTAGTCCTTAGCTGTAAATTTCTTCAATCCAGCCCCTAATTAACCCCAAAACTTCTATTTTCTTGCAATTTGGCCCCTGATTTCAATCAATTAACTTGGTAAAAATTAAATTTGGTCTCTTAAAATTTCAATCTCCTCAATTAAACCTAAATTAGGCTCCCAAACTTAAGTTTTCACCAATTAAGCCTCAAATAAAATTAATTTGACCCATTTAAAGTATAATTAAGTCCTTGCATTTAATTAAATCCTTCAATTGGACCCAAATTAATTCTTAAACATAATTAAAATTTAATTTGGCCCATGATTAAATCAAATTGGCCTATTAAAAATTTAATTATGTCATTGGACTTAATGTTTATGCAAATTGGTCCAATAATCATTTAATTTAACCTTGAATTTGCATTTTGTCTCTATTTTTGGGCATAATGGGGTACAATTAGGCCTTGAATTTCCTCCAAAAATTGCAGCTTGATTTCTCGGCCTGCTTTCTCCACGTTGCCAACCTTTTATTTTATTTTTTGATTTTTATTTTGAAAAAAAGTGAATTTTTGGGGAATAACCCATAATTGGGTTATGACATTTAAGATCAATTTTTGACAACAAACAAGACTTATGCAATTCATTAAACATATCATCTAATCTAGGGATATGATGTTTATACTTTACTGTTATTTTATTGATTGCTTTACAACACACATTGTCCAAGTATCGTATTTCTTAGGTACTAAAAGTACCGGAACAACACTTGAACTCTCTCTCGAATATACCATTTTAACATTAACTTCTCCACTAACCTTTGAAGCTCCTTCGTTTTCCCATGATTATTTCTATAAGCTAATCTATTAGGAAAAGCTAAACTTGGTACTATGTCAATCTCATGTTTTATTCCTCTTATAGATGGCAATCCACTTGGAATTTAATCGAGAAATACATTTTTAAATTCATTTAATAAAGAAACACAAACACTAAGAACACATGAATCAAATTCATTAGTGTTAAACTATATCTTCTTATACAAGAGTAAAATCGTAAGCATATTAAAAAAAAATACATTGATAGAGTTACATGAGTGTGTCCGAGCATTTGATATCGAGACAAATTTTTATTAGATCAGTCAGTTGAGTGGCATACATCCTGACCACACATTGGTTACAATTTTGGTTGAGCGATAGAGACACGAGACATGCACATTCCATCTACATGTTGGTAATATGACACTTACACTACATGATGTCATCAACACCATGTTGATGGGATGAAAACAAAATGAATTGGATAAGTAATTTATAAATTTCAGGGAAAAGTGTTCTTTCATCTTAAGCAATCAACATTCTCTTTCTAGAAGAGGCTCTCAATTCATTTTATTTACGTAACATGTATTGTCACACCCAACGTCACGGCAACCTTTAAAAATTCAATTGCAAAGAGAATAGATTTCTGGCATCTTGTTCTTAGATAAAAAATATCTTATTTAAAGAGTCGACACCTAATATTAGAGTCATTAGAAACCATTATTTGTCAATAGAGACAACATTCTCTTTCTGGAAAAGGCACTCAATTCATTTTACTTATATGACATGTATTGTTGCACCCGACATCATGGCGACCTTTAAAAATTAAATTGCGAAGAGAATAAATTTCTGGCATCTTGTTCTTAGATGGAAAAGGTCTGGTTTAAATATTCGACACCCAGTATTATGGTCATTAGAAACCCTTATTAGTCAATAGAGATTCTATGGTACGAGACTAGTTACGTAAAAAGAAGATATTATCACCTCTTAAGCGTCCTACATGAGGTAGGTTGAACTGCTGGTTTTATCTTAAATTGTTAAGGGTTTGTTGTATTATGCTACCTATGGTCTGCTCACTACCAGAAATTGATAAATACAAACGGAAATACCAAAGGAATATTTCCCTCAGTAAATTTTCGAGGGATTTTACCGACGAAAATATTCCCTCGGTATATAATGAGGGAATTACCGTGGGAAAAAAAATTATAACAACGCAAAAAAGTATGATGACATGTCATTTTTACCAACGGAATTATCGACAGAATAAATTCCGTCGGTAATTCCGTCGGTAAATTTATTGGTAAATTGTGAACACTGTTCATCATGTCAATTACAAAGGGAATCACCGAGGAATTTTCCGTCGGTATTTTCCAGAGAGCTCCAGAACTGTTCACTTTCCAATTGCACTGTTAATTGTTGTTCTTTACGGACAAAATCACCGACGGATTGAAAAGTCGTCGGTGTTATTTGGTGGTTTTCTAAAAAAATTCAATTAATTTGAAATTTTCATTTAAATATTACAGACAGAATCACCGACGGATGAAAAAATCATCGGTAATTTTTTGGCGGTTTCTGAAAACTTTTTACGAAATTAAAAATTTAAATTAAATATTACCGACAGAATAATTAAAAAATATTAATATTCAATTATCTGTCGGTAACGCGCCCCAATAAAAAGCCTGAATCCCCTTATTTCACAAGAGACAGACCCATTTCTTATTATTATTATTCTTCTTCTTGTTCTTTTACTTCTTCTTCTTCTTCTTCTTCTTCACTATATGTAAAAAACATCATTTCTTATCTATTTCTTTCTCTTTTTTTCTCTCTTATCTCCTTCTCTTTTCCTCCATGCTTGGGCATGTCTTCTTCTTTTTTTTTCTTTTATCCTCTTAGTTTTTTTTAATTAATATGCTTAACGAAATTTTTTTCTCTGTTTAGCTTCACATGCAACTACATTAAGGTAAAAATTTTTTCTTCTTTTTTCATGATTTTTTTCACTATATTTGCTTTTTATTTTATTTTAATTGTTTTTGTTCTTAATAATTGTATAAATATTGTTGTGAGATTTGTTTTCTTATGAGATCAATTTTTAGTTGATTTATTTATAGGATTTTAAAAATTTTAGCAATTGCAACTTTATTTTTTTCGTATGAATATTTTTAGTAGAATTTATTTTTTTGTTTTATTTATTTGTTGCAAATTTGTTTGAGTTGATTTTCTTATTGTTTTTTCCAAGCATTTTGAGTATATATTATACAGTGTTAATTTATGTTAATTTTATTATTTTATAATTTTATAAAATGAATTTTTTTAAAATGTTTTGAAATAATTACCGACGGAATTACCGACAGAAATTCCATCGGTAAATCCATTGGTAATAAAAAAATTATTACCGAGAGATATACCGACGAAATAAAGCGGATAAATTTATTTTTTTAATACCAACGGATTTACCGACGGACAAAAAATTACCGACAAAAGATTCACCGACAGAGCATTTCTGTCGGTGATTCCGTCGGTAATTAATTTACCGATGGAATATGTATCTTCTGTTGACGGAAAAATTTCATCGGTAAAACTGTTAAATCTTGTAGTGGCTTGTAATATTCCTAACTCTAACGTCAATGAATATTCCACTAAGAATACTTTCAAACGTATAGTGTTCCTGGTTCTAACGTTAGTTAATAAACCAATAAAATAAATTTAAATAAATGCATATGTATTTTTTAAAAGAAAAAAATATATCATATGCCGAATTTGTATTTCACAGTAAAAATCTACAAATCAATATACAATAAAATCATAAAAACAAAAAAAAAAAACAAGGAACTTACAAATAATTTCAAAAAAAAATGTATGGTATTGTGAATTTTTTGATATCCAGAACGGTCTGTCTAGCTAGATATCAAAATAAAAAGGGGAAGAATAAAAGGAATAAGGTATAAGGGTATCCTTTGCCAAATACACCTTTGACCAGTACAAATTGGGTTGGCTGGGCCTGAGGGCCAAGCCCGATCTGTTCTCTTCTCTCTCTTTTTTTGAGTTGGGTCTAGTCCAGCCTTACTGTCTGGGCTAGACCCAGGAGGCCTGGCCTGGTCACCGAGCCAGTGACCAGCCCGGGCACTATTGCCTAGCATGCGTGAATTACTCATGCTGGCAACAGTGCCAGTGTAATTAAAAGGGAAAAGCGAGGGAAGAAGAACGCTACTGACCTGTAGCTTGAAGACCGAAGATGAAGACGCTGGTGACGACCTGGCTGGGCGACGTCCTCTCCCTTCTTCCGTTTTATCTCCTGCTTTCTTCTGCTCTCAGGATTCTCTCCCTCTCTCTCTGTTCTATCTGCCTTTTCTTTTGTTTTCTTTTTCTCTGTTTTTTTCTCTTGTCTCTCTTCTCTCTGTATCTCGGTGTCGTCCTCTGTCTTGTGTGATTCTTGGTTTCGTGGCATTTCTCTCTGTGCTCTCCATAACCTCCCTGTCTTGCCTTTCTCTGGCCTTTATAAGGCCAGAGAGTGCACTCTGTTTGTCCCCATGATAGCGATCATGGACGACCTGCACGATGGGAACTCTCAGTCCTGCAATCGTAACGACCAACTTTCATTTGGAGATGCATCGTGTGATATTGGGCAGCTGGTAAACTTGGTAGTAGACGTGGTCCATGAATGTAACCGTTTTGGCGTATTTTCCTGCTGAATCGGTCCCTGGGATGAGGAAGAAGGCGATGAACAGTTATTCCAAAACGGCGCCGTTTCCATGAATAAAGATGGCTATTTTCAATTTTGCCCCTGGATCAATTGCAATTGGACCCTGTATTTTATCGAAATTTACAAAACAGTCCTTGGTTTATGAATTATTCAATTCAATCCTAATTGACTCTTCAACTTTTAATTCTTTCAAAATTACCCCTGAAACAAGCAATTAACCCCCCTATAGTATCACCGCCTATTCATTTTGGTCCTTGAACTTTAATTTCTTGCAATTTCAACCTAAATCAGCCCCAAATTTTGATATTTTTTCAATTAAACCCTTGAATGCATTGATTAAATAAATCAAAATTTAATGAAGTCCATGAACTTATCAAATCTTCTAATTTTTTACCAAATTGACTTTTAGATTTATAATTTTATCCTTATTAGTCTCAAACTTTTAAATTATGTTGTCTTAACCCAATTCTCAAATTATATTTATTTTTAATTGTTTTTTTGTTTTTTTTTATTTTAAAAAAATAAAAAATTGAGTTATGATATATATATATATATTCCCACACTATTGAAACATAGTGTGAAACAAATGCAAGCATGTGTGTTGAAAGAGCCATCATTACTTCCTTAGAGAAAACAAATTTAGTGTTCCTCTTGTCATAAAATATTATTATAACAAAATACTATTTGCTATATTAATGTTTTTTTTTAGTTTCAATTCAATCTTTCAATATTGGTTTATTCCTAACTAAGCTTTACATTTTTTTTTCAAATTATTTTTTTATGTTTATCTCAATTTTATAAACTCTTGTTGCTAGTTTGACGAGCTAACTCGATTAACTTAAGTTTTTTTTTCTCTTTTTCTAATTGATTTTTTTCTTGATTTTATCTTTCAATATTTGATTGATTGGAAATTGAGTTTTATGATTTATTTTAGTTTTATTTCTACGAGGTTATCCTTGTTTCATGACTCAAGTCACAGGTTTGGCGGGTTGACTTGAGTTATTTTTTTGTTTTTTTATTGAATTTTCAATTTCAATTCCATCCTTTTACATTATGTTCACTAGAGACTAAGCTTCATAATTGTTTTTAATTTGATTTTTATAAGATTATCCTAATCTCATTATCCAAATCATAGGTTTGACAGGTTAACTCATGTTTTTGTTTTTGTTTTTCTAGT
Source organism: Populus deltoides (assembly GCA_015852605.2). Lineage (NCBI taxonomy): Eukaryota > Viridiplantae > Streptophyta > Magnoliopsida > Malpighiales > Salicaceae > Populus > Populus deltoides. The sequence continues at coordinate 13,580,839 of CM027571.2, read as the reverse complement.
TGCATTTTTTCTCTCTCAATTTTATCATTTAATATTGGATTGATTGAGAATTAGACTTTATGATTTTTTTATTTGCTTTTTACAAGATCATCATCTCATGAATCAGGTCATAAGTTTAGTAGGTTAACTTTAGTTTACTTGAGTCTTTGTTGTCATTTTTCCCTCTTTTTATCAAATTTTTAATTTCAATTATATCTTTCAATAATTAGTTCATTAGAGATTAGACTTCATAATTTCATTCAATTTACTTTTTATAAAGTTATTATAATCTTATGATCTAAACTGCGAGTTTGACGATTTAACTTGATTGTATCATGATTTTTTTTTCATTTTCTTTATTGAATTTTTTCCCCTCAATTTCATCAGTCAACATTGATTTTATTGAGAATTAAGATTCATGATTTATTTTAGCTTTCTTTTTATGAGATTATCCTTATCTCATGACTTGGTTTAGAGTTTAACAGGTTTATCCGGGTTGACACGAGTTGTTTTTATGTCATTTTTTTAATTGATTTTTTTTCAATTTCATCTTTCGGTACTAGTTTGATTGAGAATTTGTCTTAATGATTTATTTCAATTTATTTTCTATTGAGTTATCTTGGTCTCATAATCCAAGCCGCAAGTTTAACATATTAATCAAGTTGGCTCGAATTATTTTTTTATGTCTTCTTTTAATTGATCTTTTTTTTTAATTTACATTGGGTTGATGAGAAATTGAGTTTCATATTTTTTTTTAATTCGCTTTCTATAGAGTTATTATGATCTTATGACTCGACATACAGATTGACAAATTAACCCGTGTAGACCCAAATCAATAAAATATGTTGTCATCTTAGTATTTATAAAAAATCATCTTAAATATTTTTTAAAATCAATCTATGTTATTACCAGTGATCTAGATTGCATGTGGACCTACCAAAAAGACCAAGTCCATATGGTTAAAAAAATGTTTTGCTAAAAAAGACATTAGTAATGCTTAGATATTTTTTTCATGTTACTTTTCTTTTACTTAAACTAAAACGCAGTGTGGGACAATGATCAAGTTACCTAAAAACTAAAAGAGAAGGGGATTTTACTACCCTTCACAAAACACCATTCACTAAAAAGATATTTGTTTTTGTATTTTTATTTTTTTTCTTCCAATCTATATTTTTTTTTCAATTTAAATTTTATGTTTCAACATCATGTTTATAGATGGTTTGGGTTTTATAATTTTTTTCAATTTACTTATTATGTTGTTATTCTAATCTCTTGACCTAGTGTACTTTACTAATTGACCCTAGTTTTTTTTAATTTTTTTAAATTTTATATTTCAATAATAAATTAATTAAAAATTAAATTTTATAAATTTTTTTATTTAATTTCTATAAAATTATTCACTCCTCGTAGCTCATAACTCGTGGTTACATCTATGGGCACGACCAACACGAGCGTACACCTACGGGGCGGCCATAGCTAGGCACGTTCTAAGATGAGATGCTACTTGGTAGCTACCTGTTCACGGAGACGGGTCCTCCGCCCATGCTGACTGCCTCAGCCTGCCTGTCTTTCAATTAGGTAAAAGTCACGAACGTACCTTTGAATTATTGAATGCAAACTACTGACATGCTTGCATTATTTCCTGACCTTAATTTAAGGTCTTAGGAGAGAGTTCATTCTATGTTTTAAATTCACGTCTTCTGCTCCTGGCGCTTGAATCTTAGAGAGGCGAGAGTATTCGGGGCTTCAATCTTCTTACCGACATGACTTCGCAGGGACCTGTGGCACCTTTCTTTAGGATCCTGTTATATGAACCCGAAAATTAATTAAAAAAAAATAAAATCCCCCCCGGTTACCATTTTTTTTCCAAAATTAAGGAAGGTGTGTCTGATGATGTTAGAAATAGAGCAATGGGTAATCACATGTTTTATCATCCATCCAATAATAGATTTAGATATATCCATAAAGTATATATTTTATTTTGAATGTCTATATTGATATCTATTATTTTACTATTATTTATTATTCAATAAAAAATTAAATAGTTCATATATATTAAATAATAAATATTATATATATATATATATATCATGTTTCATTAAAACAATCTAAATATTATACAAATTTATCTAAATAATATAAATGTATATTTTAGATTAGGATCAAGCAGGTTTTGAGTTAAATTTGATAATTTACATACTCCACTCATTACCTATTAAATAAGATAATTATTTAAAAAATATTAATTTATTTATATCTGGTTGGGTCAATATGCATCGGATTATGATTTTAAATTACCATTCCTAAAATTGTCCTGGGATCAATCTTGATATTAGGTTCTAGTTAAGATCAATTTATAGCCCTGATATCTATAGAAAGAAGGATGCCGAATCTTATAAATTGATGTGCTTCACTGCGACGGTGAAGCCGTGTTGCCCTATTAATGGATCAAACGAATCCGTAGTTCATGATCAAGCTTGCTAGTGTCGCCTTCTGCCTACCCTTTGTATTTTTCTCGATGAAACGAAGACTACGTGACTTCGTGGCACTGTGTGTTTTGACCTTTCAATTATGGGCTCGGGCCCCAGCCCCAGCCCCCCGACAAGAGGTGCTGCTTTTTCTCAAGGAAAAATAATCGTGCTCTGAAAAGTTTTACCCTCTGCAGCTTCCGGGTGTTTGGAACCATGGTTAGACGTGTTTTTTTTTTTAAAAAAAAAATTAGATTGTTTTACTTTAACATTATTTTTTATATTTTTTTATGTGTTAATATTAAAATTAAATTTAAAATATATTGGAAAAAAAAGATATTAATTACAATTGATTTATAAGCTTCTTGATGATTATGTTGTCGGTTAAAATATGATCTGAATTACGCGTGTTATCAAAGTTTTTTTCAAAAATAGTTGAAAATAATTTCCTTAAGCTATTAATCAATACTCAAATCTTAATAATATTAAATAATATTTATGTAGTCTTATTTATTAAGAGTAGAAAAGTACTTTCAGTTTGACTTATGTATACTTTATTTGTATTTAGGTTAAGACTAAACATTCATAATATACAGATTATTCAGAATTCTAGCCTCCTTTCTCTATTTAATATCAATTAATTTAACAAATAATTAATAATAGGTCCTCATATAAACCAAAACTACACAGGTTCACAGGCTGTATCTGTTAAATTTTTGTTTAACCTATGTCTAACCTGGACTAACTAGGTAGCCTGATCGATGCATAAATTTGAATCTCATTTGCTCTTTCATGTTTTATTTGTTAGAAAAATTGGTTTGAAATATAATTAATGAATGCATTTAAAATTAATTTAATGGTAGATTTCACTCAAATTTTGGTTTAAGATTTTATGAGAAATTGTTCTTCAACTTAAATCTTTTCACGTTGAACATTAGCGTCTAAAATCAACTGTCTAGACGAATATAAAATTATTCTTAAAAAATTATTAGTTGCCAAACTTTTACCGACCCAAAACTTCAACCCACTCACAAAGATTACAAAAACTTCTTGTAGTTTATTTAATGTAAAGTTAAAAAATTAAAATTAAGTTTGTAGACTATATAAGTTTTTAGAAAGAAGGGGTTCTAAATTAAATGGGTTTTGCGTTAAGTCATATGTGCTTGCCTGGCTCGAGTTTGAATTTACTATAAAATAATTTTTTGATTCAAAGAAATGTTTCGTCCAAGAATAACTTAACGAGTACATGTTTGGAAGTGTAGTTGCGGTTGTTTTTTGAAGTGTTTTTGGTGTCGAAATACATCAAAATAATATATTTTTTTATTTTTAAAAAATTATTTTTGAAATCAACGCATTAAAACGATACAAAATATAAAAAAAATTATTTTTTAACTAAAAAAATAAATATATTTTTGTGAAACACGGATCCCAAACGGTGCCTTAATTAGATATCTTACATTACCTGAACAACTTATTTTTAAGGTGGAAAGCATCTAATTGTAAGGCAAAATTGACAGATTTTGTTTTGTTTTACAGTAGGTAATTAAGGGTTAAAAATGAATAGAATTAATGCAGGTAATTAATAAAATTAACTTTGCATCACTTTTGTTTTCAAGAGTCAGTGTAAATAGGGGTTGAAGGGGGCTCTTCTAGACATCGGAAGTCAACACTTTTGTCTTATCTCTCGTCATGTTTTCCTACTGTCTCTTCTATCGTCCTAAAGCTTACATTTTAATTTTAATTTTTTTTTTTTGCAAAGAGAGAATACTATAAAGTTTACCTCAGTAAATAGTATTCTTGAGATATTGTTTGAAAATATGGTGTAGATTATGTTTTTTTAAAATTTTAATTTTTTTAGCTAAAATTTAATATGTTTTGAATCGTTTTAAAAAGTATTGATATCAAAAATAAATTTTAAAAAATAAAAAACATCATTAATATATATTTCAATATATAAAATTATTTAAAAAATAATCACAATTACACTATCAAACATCCTATCAAATGTTATGAAAATCCTAAAATAGTGTTTGCATACACTGCAATTGCAACAAAGTTTTAAAAATAAATAATATAATATTTGACAACAATATAATTTATGTTTTTTTACACATTTGAAGTTTTTCAACAAATAAATATATTATACATTTTTTTTTATATTTACAGCCCTTGTTATACACTCACTAGTTCATTGTTTTGATATTTTAAGATTTTAGCTTATAGTTCATAAGATTAGTTAAAATATTATTCTAATATTTAATTAGAAATTTTATGTTTATGTTAAATATATATCATCTAGTTAAACTAAACATTGTAATTTTCTTCCAAAATTAATTTCCCAACGGCATGTTCATGTGTGCAAATAGTTACCATTAGATGCCATTTGCCATGTACGGAAATCCCGTTGCCAAAATGTCAACCATCGATTGCGACGGTGGGAACCGTGGTGCTGGGACGAACGTTTCAGAATCGAAGCTCAGGCCGGTAATGCGTACCCTTTATATTATTTTTCTTGAAGGCCACGTGATTAGAGAGGAAAAAAGGAAGAAAGATACAACGAGAGAAGCCTGCGGTGCTTACTGCTTTGACTTTTTCCTCCTCGTCCCATGCAGGGGTTCGTTCAAACATTCAACCCTCGAGTGCACGTGAGCTGAGTTCTGTATATTATAATATAATTATTGCGTAATATCGTTTTTTACAGTTTTTTTACTGCACTTCTACCGAAATTCATTGTGGAGCACTGTTTTATGAACAGTATTTTTTATTTTAATCATTGAATTTTATTATTTTTGTAATATTTTATATGTTAGATTCTTATTTTATTTGCAATGTTTTGCAAATTTAAGATGTTTAATAAACTTTTGAAATTGAATTAAATATCAATCTAGTTAAATAAAATTTAAATATATAATATAAAAAAGAATGATGAAAAATCAAATGGGATCCTTCTCATTTTCTAGAAAAAAAAACTTTATTCAATTTTGTCGGGAGAAAATTGGTATACACATCAATTTTACCTTAAAATATTTATTTTTAATGTCAAATCATATAATAAAATCAAAATTTGTTTTGGAAATCGCGATATTGGGCAGGTGTCAAATCTAGTACTAACTAAAGCTCAAAACTATTTATGTATTAAATTGATTTGGTTTCATATGTTTTGTTTTTTTTTTAAAGGGATATTTTATCTTTCCATAATGTATTTGTGATTTCTTATATTCTTAGTTGAGGTGTTGGTTAGCTGTGATTTGTTTCCTGCATGTGTCATGTTTTTTTTATTCTTTTTATAATTATTGTATCGTATTTATTTGGTTCACATATATGCCTCTATAAAAAATAGGTAAGTTTTTTCTTTTTACATATGTCATCATAAAAATATGTCATGTATTTATCACTAATCATAATTAACTAGTATTCCAATTTAAGAACATAAAAAACCATGAATATATATATATATATATATATATATATATCATAAAAATATTTACAAAACTCTAGAACATGTAAGGAATTCACTGTGAAAAATACATTTTGAATTCACAAAAAATCATAATGTTTTATCTTGATTTTTTTTTTAATTTTCCCTTACATTACCAAATTGTAAGCCAATTTTTGTTTATTATGCTAGGAAAATGTGAAATTAAAAGGCAGGAGTTCAAAGTGAAAAAAATAAAGAAAATGAGTGGATTTTTTAACTTTGGGAGAAATATTCATCAAAGTCCTCATATTTTCTAGCATCCTACTAATTTTTAAAATTTCAAAACAATCAATTTTAATCCAAAAAATTATTTTTAAGTCATGGTTCAAGAGATAAAAGAGAGTTGTCGAATTCTAACGGTAGAGAAAAAATTAACGTTGACGTTGATTTGGCCATAAAAATATTTGATCCAGGTGTTAAAGGGTTTTATTTGATAAAAAAAGCTTTGTTTAAGTTTTTTTTTTCTTTAAATTATCTAAAAAAACATATTTAAGTTTGGAAAAAAAATTAATTTGATTTCAAGTTTTTGTATAGAATTTCCCATCATCACATCAAGCCAAATTTGAGGAAAAGCAAATCGTGCGTTGCTTTTTTTTAATCACCCCCCATTATTAATTAAAAAATTAGTGCATGCGTACAAAACATGTGTTTTTTAATATTTTTTGTATTATATTTTAATCAATACCCCTTCTATTGATTTTTTATTTTGTTTATTTAGCATTTTTTTAACATAAATTTTTTTTAAATTTTTTATATATATTTAATCTCTTAAGAGATTATTCTAATGTATCTATATTATTTTTATATTTTATGTAGATTAATTTTATTTTTGAATAATATTTTTAAAATTTTAAATAATATCATGTGAGAAAAACAATTTAACCCACAAGACAACCGCGTCAAATAGCTAATATTTTATAGATTTTAACTCTTTTGGGATTGGGCTTCAGCCAGCAGAGAAATCCAAATACCGCTTGATAAAACAAGGTGTCGGGTTGTCAGTGGAAAATGGAATCGTCCTCTCTGCGCTCTCTAAAAACAGTGACATTAACATTACTTTTTAGGTGGGTCCCTAGGTGGGCTATAGCGCGTGAACAGTGTGTCGAACATATTTCAGCTGTTAATGTATGAAACCGCAAGTTTCTTTTTTATACAAAAAGTGATGTCCACCGGAAGTGACGACGAGCCTTGAGCCTTGAGCCTGAGCCTGAGCCTGAGCCTGAGCCTTGAGCATTAATTATTAATCTTATGGCAATTTTTTTTTTTTAGATGTTTGCATCTGGAGATGGGAGTTGAAGATGTATTTGTGAGTGAGTTTTAATTTTTTTATTAAAATATGATTTTTTTTGCTTTAAATTATATATATTTTTTAGTATTATTAAATTGTTATACACTAATATTAAAAATAAAATTTTTTAAAAAACATTTAAAAAAAAAATTTTAAACCCAATCACAACAACAGTTTTAAACAGACTCGAAGACAACTGAGTACTGACCAACGAAGTCTGGGGAAGGAAGAGGTAAACATTGACGATAGATTGGCCACTCACCACAACTAGTTGACACGTGTCCCGCTGATTTTTTGGTCTACTAAACGACACCATTTTGACATGAAACGACAATAATTTTGGAGGCCTAAAAAAATGCTAGTCTTAAAAGCAGACTTGGTCATTTGCCACATCAGTCCAAAATCTTTGAAAATCCAGTTTCAATTTCAATTTTGAATTTCAAATCTTTAATTGTTTTTATAAATGGAATAATTGCTAGCTTATGGAAATGTTTTAAAACAAATTTTCTCCAGTCATTCGAGGCACGTGAATCTGCTTATAAATCTTTTATTTGATTTTAATTAAGTCATTTTCCTTTGTAATTAATATTTTAATTTACAAGTTTACGTTATCAATCTTGGTCCATTATATTATATTAAATCCCCAATTATAATTCAAACTCAAAATTCATAGGCTAACTACATAATATAGTAATTTTTTTTTGTTGGGCCGGGGTAAATGTGATAATATAAATCACTCGACCTATTTTATTGTTGAGTGCCATTAATGAATTTTTAAATTCAAGAAATTATCAAAAAGAGAAAGAATTAATAGACTAAATATAAGACTAGTATTCGAATATAATTAAAAAAAAAGAATGAAAAGTATATCTTATCTTGATTAAATATTTTCCATGCACAATTTGAAAGATAGAAATTTGTGAAAAAAGTTAACTATCGCTTTAGATTTTGTAAATTCTATTCAATAAATTTATTTTATTTAAAATTAAAATTCAACCTAGTTTTCTATTTTTGTTTACAATAATAGGAAGTGATGAAGAAGATGAAAATGTTAAATCCAAAGAAATTAGCTTATAAAATTTGGTTTATTGATGTGCGATTTTGTTTTTATAATGAAAAGGTGTTTTTAAATGTTTTTAAGATTTTTTTTATTTTAAATTTGTTTTTTATTGTTCTAGATTATTTTAATATACTAATGTTAATAACATAATAAAAAAATATTTTAAAGTAAAAAAATACATTTAAAAGTAACTGTTGTTGCTACTGGCTACGATTCGAAAGAGCAGCTATAAACCGGTAGGAATGTGAGTTGTAGACTTGTAGTTAGCCCAGCGCTTGTGTATGGTAGTTTGATCGGTAGCAGGAAAGAATCGAGGTGAGATGAGGATGTGACACGTAGCCATAGCATGAGTAGCGCATGGAAGGCATGGACGCGTAAACGTGTATGATTTTATAAGTGAGCGAGAATTTATATAGACACCCAAAACGCGTGATAAAGGAGCTGCCGTGGCGTGGCGTGGCGTGGCGTGGCGTGATACGTGAAATTTGAATCTCGCTGACCTATAGAATTGTCATGTTTACGTTTCTCTTTCTCTCTCTCTCTTTTTTATTTGTTAAGGGAAACATGTTTACGTAACCATCAGCATGTGGAGCACAGTATCTTAGGATCCGAGTATTTGGTCGTAAGAGCGCAGAGGAAATGGAAAACTTAATTCAATAATAGAAATTTTTCATTTAGCTTTTCAAAGATTTTGATTTGGACTCTCCCAGAATATATATTCTCTTCCCGTCTCTGTCCGATGATAAATTCAACAACAACAACCGCAATAATAATAATAATAATAATTATTATTATTATTTGGGGATGAGCGGTGAAGCTGGAAGGAGAAGGGGTAAATTTATTACTGACAATTATAAGCGCACGAGCATCCCATGTGATCACTTAGTTGTTAACTAACATGGAAGAATGCCTTTGTATCTGCTTCTGTATTTAAAAAGTGTTTTTGATTTTTTTTTAATTTTAAGTTAATTTTTTTTATTTTGGATTATTTTGATATGTGGTGTCCAAAGTAATTTTTTTTAAAATTATTTTAATATATTTTTAAACAAAAATATTTTTAAAAACAATTATTATCATTAAAATTAATACAATTACTTAAACACGCGAGCTTAAATTTTTTTTATGATTTCAATAATATATATATATATATATATATATATATACACTGCACCAAATTTCTACATCCATGAGTCCAGCCCTCCACTAACATTAGCCACCCACCACGCACAACATTTACCCTGCTCCCTAGCCTATAGAAGTATATGAGATTATAATGATGGTTATTTTTTAAAGTATTTTTTTGTTTAAAAATATATTAAAATAATAGTTTTTAAATAATTTTAACATCTAAAAATATAAAAAAAGTTATTTTTTTTAAAAAATACTTTTAAAATACAAAAAACAAACAAACTCTTAATCTCTTTCTTTCCATCTCGGCCATTCAACAATCAACCAATCATAGTAAGATCGACTTCCGCTTCACCAACAGCTCTCTCTCTCTCTTTTTTTCCATCATCAACGACGGCTTTATCTTCACCGTAAGTTTCTATTTGCTATGTGTATTGAGTCTAAATGTTAGCTGAGTCTGTATGCTAATTGAGTCTAGAGAGTGTTTGGATAGGAGGTAGATTGTGCTTAAATGTTAATGAGACTTTAAAACAGCAAGTGATGGTGTTTATTGAAATTTGACTCTCTATGCTACCAAATTCACGGTCCTGGTTATCTATCATTCCAGTACTTGTGCATGATAGATACCAAATTAATTAGGTTCTATTTATTTGGAATGGATCATATGGCTGCGTTGGCCGAGGATTCGATCCTTTATGAGAATTTCCATAAGCAGTGCTTGGGGGAGTCCATATGCCAAATGAACCAGACCGCACTGTCATTTAAAATAAAAACTATTTTAAAAATAAAAAAAAGTATTTTGATGTGTTTTAAAATAAAAAAATAATAATTATTAACCTATCACAATAACAAACACTATCGAAATGAATATTGGTTGTAACTTTTAAATATTTAAATTATATTGATTAAATTTTGGATATATTTATTAGATTGGATTTGAATTAATTTCTGGATTTGATTTAATAATATACTGATATCTATCAATAATTATCTAAAAAAATCACTCTGATTCGGGTCTATATCGAGTTAAAATTATCATCCATGCTATTAACTCATCAGCTTAATTATGTATTAGATTTAAAGGGGAAATACAAAGATAACCGTTTCCCAACTATTGTATCTTTAAGAAATTGTGTGGTTTTACTTGAATTTTTGTGCCTGTATTTGCTAGTACTTGAGTTTTTAATTAATTTTACTAAATTTGTTTCATTAATAATTGACGGGTATATATAAATTAATATACATTTGTTTTTTCATTGATAAAAATATATTGGTTCATATAGAATCGTAATCTTAATTAGAAGTTATATAAAAGAATAATATTTGATGAATAAATCAATCGAAAATCGATATGATTGAGCTTCTGATTAGCAAGACCGTGCCCAATCGGAGAAGGAGCAAGCAAATGTTTTACATCAATAAAGTATAAAGTACGGGGAACTTGCTAGTAATAATGCCATAGCACGACGAACAATTAAATTCATTAATTTTGGCGTGCATGGCTGCAGTGTCTTCCAAAACTCGATGATTTTGCTGAGTGAACGTTTATCATCAGAGAGATTGGAATGGTCGAAGAGTACAATAACCATTTTGATCCTTTATAATGGAAATAAAAACACAACCCCCACCAGAGTCCGGTATCTGCTTCAATAATTTAACCTCTGCGCATGTTCCATTTGGATCATTCGGCAATTTCACGTAAGAAACGATCTGAGTGGCTGTTGTGAGACCTGTGGCCCGGCACAAGTTTGTTCTTGTCTGCAACACCATCAGTGAAAGGAAATAAATATCTCCAACCCATCAATCCCAGCATATGTTATCCATGGTTTTATATATATATATATATATATATTACGAGTTTTGAAACTCACGATTATATAAGTTTTTAATGACGATATGAGAAGGCCTAAACTCGTAAACATTAAGAAATAAATTTAAAATCTAACTATTAAATTACCCCTTTATCCATGGTTGCTCCCTCGTATCCAAGCATGATGGCAATAATATAAGTGGCCATGGATGATATTTAACATGATGATAAGTAAATGAGCCCACGATTAGATTTTGGCTTTGTATCGCTTTCAGCTTTTATTTGCCTTGGATTCTACTCAATGTATTTTTGGGGCGGGAGACTGGTGCTGTTTTGCACACAAAGTCAAATCTTTTATTTCAGCTTCAAAACCTCAAACTTATCAACATTCGTTGGCCTCCTAGGATTTCTGTGGTTAGCTTTCAACATCAGGATTACTTGAAGGCCGCAACCTAAGCGATTGGTTCATTTTCTTTCACGAAAATATCAAAGCTGATTAACACAACTGAATTCGGGGATTTATATATTTTGTTAATTATCCCAGAAACTTCCCGGAAACTTGAACGCAAGGACCCACCCTAGTCGCCCTGTGCTTGCTTTATCGATATGATTTAGTATGTTTTGAAAAAAATTAAAAACAATTTATTTTAAATTAATATTTTTTTTTGATATTTTTAAATCATTTTGAAATGCTAATTTTAAAAATAAAAAATATTATTTTAATATATTTTTAAATAAAAAATATTTTAAAAAATAACAATTATATTTCAAAAGAGGTCGTGGAATGAAAATAAAAAAACAAGCCCTGCACAATACTCTCATGGGCCACGAGAAGAGGTGAGTTTTAAGATCCGCAGCCACCGCATGTTGTTCTTGCATGTAAAATAAAACAATAAGTAAAATCACAGATCATTTAAATAAATTAAGATGAAAAATAAATTGAGGGATTGAAAATAAAAATATAATCTTTCTTTCTTTAAATCAAATTTTTAAAAATAAAATTTAAGCTTAAAAATTAACTATATGTTCATCCATTAATCATAAAACTAAAAAATAAAACCTAAATTTCAAATTCATATAAAAACCATAAAAACCCTTTATGAATAATAAGATAAAAAAAAAACAGGTTTACTTGTATTAAAAATAAAATTATAACTTCATAAGAAGAAATAAAAACGTTAAAAAAATCGGGCGAGGTTTGAATAGGGTGAATCCCTCGTTTATTTTTACATTTTATTTTTACATTCAACTCCAGTTAATCGATTAATTAGATTTTATCTCCTTCCCGATTTGACCTGATTAATCAAAATAAAAATCTAATTTAGTTAGATTAAATTACATAAAATATCTGATAGATAAATTTAAAATGACATTACTAATTGATAATAAAATCTTTAACTTATAATTTTAGAAGTTAAAACTCTATTAATAGTATTCAATATACCAACGAATCTGAAAAACATTACAAATTGTTTTATTTAGTCATTTCAAGCAGTCTTAGAACCAGACCAATTAGTTTTATAAATTGTTTATAGTAAATACAAGGCATCGTTGTTAATTAATTAATCAGTTAATAGTAAAAGTAATAGAGCTATTTTTCAAACAAGTATTCCAACAATCTCCTACTCGTTTTTTTTTTTATTAAGAGCATTTATAGATAAACATATAAGTATGTACTCTGTATAATTTATGTATAAAATTAATCAAACCACTCTACATACTAGTTCTTTTCCTCGAGTCTAGTTCTATAGATCTCTAGACCTTACGTAGAGTATCCACATAAGTGATTTTATTTATAATACAGATAGTATTTAAAATTATGATAATAATTATATTTTAAAATATATTTTGATTGGAAATGCATCAAAATAATATATATATATATATATAAATTATTTTTTTATTAAAAGAATAGTTTAAAATGTAAACAAATAAGAAGTTGGTTTAGAAATATGAAAACACTGTTTTTAAAATATTTATTTATCCTATACAAATACAATATCTCCATAATACAACTAAGTTGTCTAAACCTTTAAAAAAATGAGAAGATAAGACAAAAAATTAAAAATATATTTTTTATTATATAGTAACATGTTTTAATAGACTTGAAAACATTATAATAAAATATTATTTCTTTTAATATTATGATTGTAAATGAAACTATATATATATAATTGTTAATAAAACAATTATATTTTAAAATAAACTGAATAATTATTATTTAATTTTATCTCAACGGTTACAAATATTAAAATTAATTATGAAAATTAAAGATATTTTATTCATTTTGATGTATCATCCAATCCTTTGACTTTAGCTAAAGATTTAATCATAGAATCTTCATCACATATGTTTACAGGATTCTATAACAAGCACTTAATCAGTTTACTAGTGCTAAAACAAGTGCTGAGATTTTTTCATTCTTGTCCTAGGCGTAATATTCGCTCGTTTCTTCATTGGCATAAAATTTCACTTAACAAAAATAGATATTTACGATAATTTCCCTTGAATTGTTATAAAATCAAATTTTCAATGCAATAGCATCTTTTATTCCCCCACTGCTCATTTAAAATATGTAATTTTCTATCATTTGTTGACAAGGTAATGTCATCATATGAATTATTCAATTATTTTCACGATAACATTAACAAAATGTTTATTTTGCACTCAAAATCAACAAGATATATTTCAATTCCTTCTCATTTTATTTTCAGTAGAATTAGATGTATTAGAAAATAATATAAATTATATTTTGAGATTTCACCTAAAAGTCTAAGTTATTGGGTTGAGATGATTCTTTTACATGATATCAGAGCCTTGATGATTAAGTGGTCACGAGTTCGAATCTCACAAACCTATTTATTTCAGGAAAATTAAACATAAAATAATGTGAGTTTATGCAAGTTTCAAGTTTAAAGAACTTTTAATTGAAGGATTGTGTTAGAAAATAATATCTTAAAATTTTATCTAATATCTTAAATTTTTAAGCTGGGATGATCGGTTTACATGATATTTACCCAATTTGTTTTCACATATAAAATAATAAATGAAATGCCCGACACCTACCTTACCGAACAATTATACCAATAATCTGTTCACAAGATTTTAATTGGCTTATTATTGTCGGTAATTGTTTATGTTCTCACAAATGCATAAGGGTATAAGTGTCAAATAAAAGTTATAATGACAACTTTAACAGTGGAATCACAAGGGAGAAAATAGCATTCAAACCAAGATTGGTCTTAATTAATTATACGTATATAAAATAATAAATCAACCATGTGAACCAACGTATAATTAATTCAATATAAATTTAAAATTTATATGGTTTTCTTTTTTTATCATACAAAGTTCAAATGCAATTCAAATTACATATTAATTTGTTCCTTGGACTGCACATACAAAAACTATGTTGAAAACTATATATGCATAATGAGCATTATGTTTCAGGAGGATTATAACTTTATTTCCGAAAAATGATTGACAAACATTAAACGAAATATCTCAGTATAAATGCTTTTATCATGCAAATAAAATTATTATGACCGTTGGATATATATTTATGGGAGTAGCTAACATTTTAGTAACGGTTATTTTACAAACATTTGATATTAAGAATTTATATACAATCGTATAATTAATATTTACTATTTGATCAGAAGAAACAAAAATAGTAGGAAATAAAAAAAATATGTAATGATAAGAAACACACAAATATTCAACTCGAGCATGGAAGAAACCAGCATGTGGGAACTTGCCCCACACTGCCATATATATATATATATATATATATATATATATATATATATGAGGAATATATCATGCTGATTCGTAATGAATTTTGATGGATAAAAAAATAAGATAAAATTTAAAATAGATATGTTTTAAGAATAAGAAAACAATTTTAAAAAATTATAATGGAAATAAAAAATAAAAGATAAGAAAGAACTGCGTAAAAAAGTGTTGGTTTAAATCTTAGTTAAAAATTGATAACATTATTGTGAAACTATAGTAAATTTGTAAATAAAACAAATGATGAAATAAAAAAATAAATATATTTTCAAATAAGAAAATGATCCCGATAAATTAGTGAAATAACTTATATGGTTCATTAATAGCATCTTCAAGTTGAGAAAACTGGAAATTCAGCTTCTTCTTCCTCTTTAAACTATCGGCCAATGCTGAAAAAAATTAGAAGAGAAAAAAAATTGAGAGCTTCCTCACTAAAATCCTAGAGAGAAATCAATATTTAAAGCAAGATAGATGAGGGGGTGCATAATAAACACATCTAACTCAAGAATTAAGAGGAAAATCAAGTGAAAAAAAGTTAGTAAAGAGAGGAAACTAGCAACATTAAGAGGGAAAAAGTGGAGGAGCAGAAAACTTCAATTGATTAACATTTGAAGTTTGTGTCATTATCGGGTAAGATGTTATAAACTCGATTGTACAAGTTTAAGTAAAGATTAATAAAGTTTATGTAAAATTTTAAATTTTGAATTAGGTTTCTTAAATGTTAAATCCAGGAAAGTGAAAATGTAAAAATGTGATTTTCTTTGGAAGGAATAGAATGTAAATAACTCTAAATATAACATAATTGGAGAAGAAAAAATGGGTGTTCATTGTAATAGTAGAGCTGACCTTCAAGGGGAGGAAGAGAGCTTTTGGAACAATAGTAAATATTTGTTATCTATGTGTATTTAGAATGTATTGTTGTGTTGACGAGAATTGAAATTGATTTAAATATGTTGTTTAATTGTAGTTGGATTTTCAATGTAACTTGAAAAAAGATTGAAAAATTGATAAAATAAATAATTTATAGTCATGTATTGGTTGGTTGAAGTAAATAATTTATATTTAATTATGAGAATGACTAATTAAATGATTGTTTGATTATATATATTGAAAAAAAATATATTTGAAAGTGTTGATAAAAAAAAATCTTACAACGTCTTCAACATATGAAGTCTTGTTGGGGAGAAAATGTAAATTATAAGAAAAAAATAAAATTTTATAGAGTATCTTTTTATAATATATGTAATTTTTTAAACTTTATATTAAAAGCTTATAATTTTTGGATTTTTTAGATTTTAATTAATTTAGTTATATACTTATATTATTTTGCCCCTATTGAAATTGGATCCTGGATCTGTCCATGAACTTGAGCGATACTTAATTTAAGATATTGAATCCATCTTGGATTTAAAAAAAAAACTTTTTTTTAATATTGATTTTTTTTTCAATTTTATCATTCTACATTAGGTTATTAGGCCTTGAATTTCATGATTTTTTTTTCACTTTTCTTTTCATGAGGTTATCATAATCTCATACATCAGGTCACAGGTTAATTGATTTAACTCGATTTGACTCAAGGGATTTTTTCGATGTTTTTCTTTAAATTGATTTTTTTTCATGTTTGTCTTTTATCTTTTTGTTTGCTTAAGAGTTGAAGTGTTGTTTTATTTAATTTCTTCTAAGCGAGGTTTTCCCAATTTCAAAACGGAGCCATGAAAACTGAGCCATGAATTTGGTAAGCTGACTTGAGTTAGGATTTTATATATTTTTTTAAATTGATTTTTTTAGTTTGTCCTTCAACATTTATTTTGCAAATAATTGAGCTTCAAATTTTATTTTTCTACGAGATTATCTCATTCTCAATTCAATTTTTACTTTATTATCAAATAAGATTGTTGAAATTTTTTAAAAGTATTTAAAGAATATCATTTTATAATATTGACAAATATTTATTTTTTTCAAATATTCATTGAAGTTTTTTTTTTGTATTATCAGTAGTTTTTTTTAAGCATATTATTAAATTAACTAAAATTATTAAACTCAACAAATCAATAACCCTTGTCATTAATTTTTTTAATTATATTATTAATTTAACTAAAATTATTAATTCATCGAATGAATAACCCGAGTCCCAAACTCTTTTTACTTATTTAAAAATATCATCACCATCTCCGTATCATTTTATTATATTAAAAAATTAAAATGATTCAAAAAGTTAAAGTGATATATTCATAGTCTAGCATTGACCACCAATCTAATTATATCGTATAGGACTGCATCATTGAAGTGATAACAAATGTACAGTGTAAGCATCAAAAAGTTACACGGTAGATATTTAAGGTGACTTTTTTTTATTGTTTTAGGTTATTTTTAAATTATTTTTTATTTATAAATATATTAAAATAATATATTTTTTTAAAATTTATTTTTAAAATAAATACTTCAAAACAATTCAAAAATACTAAAGTAATTTTTTTAAATAAATCATATTTAAATTTTAATAAAAAATAAGTTGCATGGCAACACGGGTACTAGCAAATAAGGGAATCTCTTAATTCTGATGTCTTAATCGTCACTAAAAACATTGTTAACGAAACTGTTGCTAAAAAGTCGCATGAAAAAAACGATGTTGTGTAAACAACAGTTTAAAAGTAGCACGGTGTATGTGTGCTGTTTGTTTACAGCTTTTATTTATTTTTCATTAAACTAACAAACTACACAAATCGCTGCCGACTACTTCTCAACTTCCAACAGTTTTTCTTTCTCTCCTTGTTTTGTTTTTTTTTCCCTCTTTCAAAATACTAATTTCCAATTTTCTTTTAATTTAATCATTCCTCTAACCATGGTTACTAATTTGATAGAGCTAACCATGGTCTACTTATGCAGTTAAGGAGTAAGAGAGCGAAACACCAAACTGCAAAGCAAAACCCATTCCTCTCCCCGCTCTCTCTCTCTCTCGCTCTCTCTCCCCCTCTCCCCCTCTCATTGTCTGCACTTCGGCTCTAAAGAGAAAAAAGCCTTCCTCTTTCCCATTCCATATTGTTTCTGAAATATTTAACCAATTTTCTGTCTGCTTTCTGGGAATTTTTTTTCTAAATCTGTCACTTTCCCTGGAAAATTTACAGCACCTGAGAATAAATATCATTCTGCTACTTACCTCAATTGTTGTCTCATTATCCCAATCTGGTTGGCTCAACCGGTTTGTTTTCTTTCAAATTGTTTCTTATTTGCAATAATTTAAGTTTACTTTTTCTGTGTTTTCTCTGTAACATAGATTTTTTTTTCAAATTTATTGAGTTCTTGAGATCTGGATTTATTAATTCAGTGTTGTAGAAGAGAGACCATGTGTGCTTGTTTTATTTTGCTAAATGTATTAGATTTTAGTCTCTAGCTGTAATAGAAACTGGGGGTTTCAGTACTAAGATTTGATTTCGGGCAATAAGGTTTGAAGCTTTTTTGTTTAGGAGGTAGTTTAAAGTTTCAATATTGGGGTTTTAGAAATGAAGATTGAGGTGGGTATGGGAGGTGGGGCATGGAATGATGAAGATAAGACTATGGTTGCTGCTGTTTTAGGCTCAAAAGCTTTTAATTACTTGCTATCAAATTCAGTAGCTAATCAAAATTTATTAATGGTTATGTGTGGCGATGAGAATTTGCAAAATAAGCTCTCTGATCTTGTGGACTGCCCCAACTCCTCGAATTTTAGCTGGAACTATGCCATATTTTGGCAGATTTCATGTTCCAAGTCTGGTGATTGGGTTCTTGGTTGGGGAGATGGGTCTTGTAGGGAGCCTAAAGAAGGTGAAGAATCTGAATTCACTAGAATTCTTAAGATACGCCTTGAGGATGAGACTCAACAGAGGATGAGAAAGAGAGTTATTCAGAAGCTGCAGACTTTGTTTGGCGAATCAGATGAGGATAATTATGCCTTGGGATTGGACCGGGTCACTGATACTGAGATGTTCTTTTTGGCATCTATGTATTTCTCCTTTCCTCGGGGAGAAGGTGGTCCGGGAAATTGTTATGCCTCTGGGAAGCATGTCTGGATCTCTGATGCATTGAAATCAGGGCCTGATTATTGTGTGAGATCATTTCTTGCAAGGTCTGCAGGATTTCAGACAATTGTGTTGGTGGCTACTGATGTTGGTGTTGTTGAATTAGGTTCTGTGAGATCTGTTCCTGAAAGTATCGAGATGGTTCAATCAATAAGGTCATGGTTTTCCACTCGGAGTTCAAGTATCAGAACCAAGCCAATGGATGCTGCAGTTGCAGCGGTAGCCATGCCTGTGGTCAGTGAAAAGAAAGATGAGAATTCCCCGTTTTCAAATTTTGGGATTGTGGAGAGAGTTGAAGGAGCTCCGAAGATTTTTGGTCAGGATTTGAACAGCTCAAATCATGGTCATGGTTTTAGGGAGAAACTTGCCATCAGAAAGATGGAAGAGAGACCTTCATGGAATGCTTACCAGAATGGTAGTAGGCTTGCATTTCCTGGTACTCGAAATCGCCTGCATGGTTCTAGCTGGGCACAAAGTTTTGGTTTGAAACAAGGGACACCAGGTGAGGTTTATGGCTCACAAGCCACAGCAAATAATCTAAAAGAGCTGGTTAATGGGGTTAGGGAGGAGTTTAGGCATAATCACTACCAAGGTCAAAAGCAGGTGCAAGTGCAAATTGATTTTTCAGGAGCCACTTCAGGGCCTTCTGGGATTGGCAGACCACTTGGTGCAGAATCTGAGCATTCAGATGTTGAAGCTTCGTGCAAGGAAGAAAGGCCAGGTGCAGCAGATGACAGAAGGCCTCGTAAACGGGGCAGGAAGCCAGCGAATGGAAGAGAAGAACCCCTTAATCATGTTGAGGCAGAGAGGCAGCGGCGAGAGAAGCTCAACCAGCGATTCTATGCACTACGAGCTGTTGTGCCCAATATTTCCAAGATGGACAAGGCTTCATTGCTAGGAGATGCTATTTCTTACATCAATGAGCTTCAAGCAAAGCTCAAGAAAATGGAAGCTGAAAGGGGAAAATTGGAGGGTGTCGTGAGAGATTCATCGACATTGGATGTTAACACAAATGGAGAAAGTCATAAACAAGCTCGAGACGTTGATATCCAAGCTTCCCATGATGAGGTGATGGTAAGAGTGAGTTGTCCGTTGGATTCGCATCCTGCATCAAGAGTGATTCAAGCATTGAAAGAAGCACAGGTCACTGTCATTGAGTCGAAACTTTCCACTGCAAATGACACTGTGTTCCATACATTTGTGATAAAGTCTGAAGGATCCGAGCAGCTAACGAAGGAAAAGCTGATGGCGGCAATTTCCTGCGAATCCAGCTCATTACAGTCATTATCATCAACTGGGTAGTTTGAGAATTGAGTCTGACGAATAGTCCATAGGCGTATATGTAGTGAAGAACCCTTTTAAAAGCTTCTTCAGAGGTTTTGATATACTGCAAGGGATCTTAAAAGGAGCTGGCTAGAAGTAGAAAAATGACTACCTATTGACCTAGTAGGGCAGCAAATTTTCTGTGATTGTTGATAGTATACATGTTTTGTCATAAGGAAGTATTCTTTCCAGATGAATTACATTTGTAAGTTTTAACAAGTGTATCATTGTTGGTTATTTAGCTCTGATATATTTGGTTGTTTTTTCTTAAAAAAAATTATTTTGTTTAATTAATTTCTCTCTCCTTTTCATTTCCCATGTTATGAGCGCTTTCATGGCTTATGTATGGTTTTTTTACCGCCTGACCGGTGCTTCTTTCTGATGAACTCAAACGAGCTATTGCACTTAAGACTTGCAATAGGAGATGCTAAAGGTTCTGCTGCTTTCAAGCTATGTCTTCTTCATTTATGCTGCTTTCAAGCTATGTCTTCTTCATTTACTTGCCCTCACTCTCGATCAACTTTTCTTTCACGTGGGAGGTGAGGTTTGGTGGTAGGTTTGTGATGTGGTCGTGTCGTGGAAAGGTCCGCTGGTTGTCATCAACAATTCCCGACTGAAAAGTTGGAGATTTTCACATGTTCCGCGTGAGATTACTGTTTCGAGCAGTTCTCTCTTATCAAATATTTTTTTATTCATAATAACCTATTTTTTTATAATATTGTTTTTATTTCAGTCGAGAGTAAAAATAATATTGTTAACCAGACAAGAGAATCTTTATACTAAAAATTTCAACTTACGACACTAAATAAATATGAAAAAATATATAAAATAATCTTAATAGAGCCTTTAAAATGCGTTTTTCAAGCTCGGCGATGAAAAAATATCGCATTTTAACAATAAATTTCAATTTTTCTTTTTTTATATAAAAAAGGAAATATTACTGTATATTTTTAACAGCTTTAAAGAGATTCCTAGGCGAATTTTCTTTTCTCTCGTCTTTATTTTCTTAGAAATCAAGTGAAGCTTCTTTAGATGCGCATGAAAAGAGACGAATCCTGCTCTCAAATTCTAGGAGACCTCTCCCCTTCCGTGGAGTCTTTGAGGCGGACATTGACACGAAAAAATAGTGTTCATCGCCAGTGTAACACCACCAAGATTCGAATAAAGCGGTGCCCATGAACCAAAAGCGGCATCGCCATCCCATTTCTGAGCAATACAGAACAAAGATTTATGATACAATGGCAGCCGGGTTGTACTCTTGCCACCCGTGAGTATGTTCATCCAAGAGAGGAGTGACGACAAAAATCATGTGGTGTTTGTGTGCCCTAAAAGAAAAGGTAAAAGCTACGACTTCGATATAATGTAGGCAGAAAAAGTATGACAATAACATGGTAGATACTCTACTACACCAAGAACCCGTGTCAAATTCGTGTGAACATTCGAGTGATTCGAGTCTTTGCGTGTGGATTGAAAAATAGTAAAAAAAAAAAACCATTTTATTATAAATAAATTGGAAGAGCATGGATGTTCGTGAGAGTGGTAAATATAATTTTTTAAAGTGTTTTTTTTAATATTTATATTTCACATCAATATATTAAAATTATAAAAAAATCAATTTAAAACAAAAACAATTTAAAGATTTTTGAAAAACATGATTCTCCGCAGCGCTCAAGAAATTTCCGTGACGCTTCTTCACTGGGTCCTCTTCCTCACATTTATTGTTTTAAAAATGTTTCCTTTGCCTTGGAGAGGCGTTGAAAGACCCGGCATGAGGTTTTCTGATACGCAAAGAGGGAAAAAAAAACACACGCCATGTGATGGTCAAGTTCGAAGAGCTTTCAGTACAATCGCCAAGACTACTACATTGAAACAATGATTTTAATATATTGTGGACCCATTATTCTCCGAGAAAAATAAAATGTGGACTTATCAAGCAATTTGGGGTCTTCCAAACTCCATCAGATGGGGTTGCCGATGGTTGACCGATTGGAAAAAGGAGAGGAAAGGCGTAGGAAGGGTGTGTGAATAATTTGGTAGCAAGAGTCAGTGCTAGTTATCTCGGTTTGTCGTGGTGTTCGATAGATTAAGCCACCGTCTAGATGGGAACCAGACTCACTGTATTTGGGTTCGGTGACCATTTCCATCTTCTTATTATTTTACATTATCCTCCACGCGCTTTTCACTAGAGCGCCACCATTTCTGGTCGACTTCATTCTAGCTTTCTCGGAGGACTGGACTGAACGGGCTTGGAACGATCGGTTTATCCCCTACCTTCAACAACGCACCTAAAAAAAAGAAAAAGAAATTATCAGTTTATGACAGCTTTCACAGCCCTGTGACATTAACAATACGATCCAACTTGGGATCAGCTCATTATTAGCCGAATAACACACCTTTTCTTCTTTTAGTTAATTTACAATTTAGTATTGTTTTTAGTAATGGGATAATTTTTGTGGTTGAGATTTAAAAAAATAAATTTTAAAAAAGTATTTTTAATTATAGTTTTTAAAAAATAATATATATATATATATATATTTGATTAAAACTAATGTGAGATGTATTTTTGTATATAAAATAAATAAAAAATAAATCTTTGTGAATTAAAATCATTTTATTTTAAATTCTATAAAACTAAAGTTTAAAACAACAGCAAAAGAAATAGATGCTATTTATTAATCAAATTCTCGTAAATAAGTTAAAAGCATAAGTATTTCTTTGGAGACGGTTGGAACACTCATAATTTGTTTTAAAAATTTTATTTAAATTTATTTTTTATATTTTCAGATCGTTTGGATATTTTGATATAAAAAATAATTTTAAAAAAAACTAAAAATAATATTATTTTAATATATTTCTAAATAAATAACAATTTTAAATCATAATTACTTCTATATTTTCAAGTAAATCCTTACATCTTCATTTCTCTTAATCAATAAGACAGAGAAACTATGGTTTAGATGAATTATTTTATTATTTTTCTTAGATTGAGAAAATTAAAGAAGGCAGTGAACATGATCTAATGGTCACAATTCAAAAGTGATATATACTTATTATTTTAAGAAATACAGTGTCCTTCAGAGTATTATACGGATTTACTCGCTATACCCTTGCCAAGAATACCTTAGATAATCGCCCTTCTCTTTGTGGGATGGGAGGGGATTTTCTGTTCAAGTCCAAAAGAGCGTACGGACAGGGTGTGGGTCCATGGAAAAAGAAGGAGAAAAAGAAAGAAAAGGCTGAAAACGGATGCCAAATGAAGATTCAGAGGCTGTTTGGAGCGTGACCGCGGATGAGATTATTTTTTAAAATATTTTTTATTTAAAAATATATTAAAATAATATTTTTTTTATTTTAAATATTAATATATAAAAATGATATAAAAATATACAATAAATATATTTTAAAGTAAATAAAAAAATCTTGTATTTTTTTAAAATCATTTTTGAAACACAAAAACAAGCAAGGTTTTAACAAAGACCCTTAAAAAGCTTTTAAAAGTGGTTTAAGATTGCGTTTTAAATAGTATTTTTTAAAAATTTATTAATTTTTTATGTTTTTAAATCCTTTTGAAATTCATCAAAAATAAATTTTTAAAAATAAAAAAAATAATTTAGATATATTTATAAAGTCATTTTTGCTGATGCATGAGGTGAACTCTTATTTACTATTCCAATTTTTTTTAATTTATAAATATCTTAGAGGGAGCAATCTAATAATTTTGGATTTTTGAAGACATGTTTGAAAGACTTGTGTAATTACAAGGACCGAGTAAAAAAATGTAATCTGTGGGACCCACTATGCATGGCTGTTAAAATTACCTGATTACCATTGTCTTTTGAAGTACCAATTTGTCGGACTTAAGTTCTGGTGTTTGATAAAAGATCGATTTTTAGGGGAAAATTCATTGCAGAGAGCGATTGAGAGAGACGCAGCACTGCCCTCTCCAGCATGCTTCAATCCAACTCCGAGGTTATGTTCTTACCTCTCTGTTTTGTTATTTGCAACATTTGCCATTGCTTACTACTAGGGTTGCAATTGGCCAATTTTTAAGCTTGACTAAACTCGAGAGTTGTAAAATTCAAACACCATATTTGCTTAAGAGGATGAAGCATTGAGGCTTCCCACATTGTCATCATGGTTTTGTGGCTGTGTCGTGTTCTTTCCATTAAAAAAAAAGGAGCCATACGGGGTCCCTCTTGTGTTCTTGTCGATAGCTCCGGACTTTTGTTGTAGCCTAGTCTGTGCTAGTAAGGCTCGCAACGATGGAGGAGTCTTTCCGATGTCCCACGCTGGGGAGTTCAGGTTATGATATTGAACAAAACAGATTGGATTCGAATTTTCATGGCTCAAAATTTGAAAAGTTTCCGTTACATTCTGTTGAATAGTAAATCAAATATAAGTGGACTCCGGAGAATCTCTTTTCTTTTTATGTGACAAATACTGAAATTCCCTACCAGGTATTAGGAGAGATTCCCAGATTTATATTGACTAATAAGATGAACACTTATTTCATCCCTCTGAAGCCATCCACGTTTCCTAATTTCCACCCTGATAAACAAAGCACAAAAGTTAAATAAATGTTAGTAATTTTAACCAAATTTTATGATCATTCAGGAAATTGTTTATATTAATTTCTGAAGTACTTATTACCAAAGCATACATTTTGTTTTCAAGCTTGTTTTTTGAAAAACCGGACCTAGTTTGTTGGTTAATGAATGAGTTTGAACTAGCAAGTCAAGGTGTTGAGTCCACTTTAGTTCAACTTGGTTTGCTTTTGATTCTATTGTTGATACCTTGTTATACACATTTATTTATTGGAGGAAGTTGTTGCGTGAAACTTTAGGTTTGTATGGTTGTAAGAAAATTCTTTAGGATGAAACAAACGTGTTTCATTTCATAACAAGAAGGGATTACCTGGAATTCCTTGAGAAAGAAGTCATCCGATAGAATTTGTTTTGCCTCCCTCTACTTGCCTTTTCTTACCAAAATCAGTGCCTTTTTTGTGTCAAATATACTATTTACTTTGCCCTGTAACAGACATTGAACATCATTGTTGAATTGAGCATTTAAGAGAGACACTGTTTTGTAATCTGCATCATGGGTCACAAGATGGACTCTCTTAGAAGGTTAACGGTTCCATGTCTACTAATGCAGAGCCTTTTTCATTTTTCTTTAATCTGCTCTAACCTTATCAAGCATATGCCATTGTACTCTGTTTGAATGGGTCGAGCAGTAGTCACTTGCCGTCCAAGCCTTATCATTTTTTTTTGTTTTAATGATCTTCAGGGTAATTTTGAGAGCCCGATAAAAGATATCAAAAGGCATGAAGACAACCTAAGATTTTTGAAGTCGCAAGCAAATCATTTAGATGAATCTATACTTGATCTGCAAGGTATCCTTTTTTCTTTTGTATCATATGAATGGCAACCAAACTCGATCAAGGAGATTTGCTAAATTCAGCTTTTATGATACACCTGGCTTTTGTATTTGAACGTTTTTATTCAGCCAAATTTGTGTATTACATACTGAATAAGTTGGCATCCAATGAAATCTTGTACTATAGTGATAACTCATGTAACAGGAATTTCTTCATTTTGAATGTATTTCATTGATGAAACTGCTGATCCTTTCCTTCACTAACATAACTTTTCAGTGAGGCTTGGAAAGTATCATTCCAAAGATGCAGCAAATGAAAACAGTGGCCTTCACCCTGAGGAAGAATCAACACAACAGATATTACACCAAGAGCAATCTGCAGCTGGTATATTGTGCAAGGTGGAATCTTATCATGCAATTCGCGCATCGAATTTGTCATTGATCAAGGATGTGCTAGGTATTGTGGCTACTCTTGCCAGAGTTGATAATGATACTCTTAGTAGGTGAGTACCTTTCCACACACACCCATTTTCCTTTTGGCATAGAAATAGAATGACTAGAGATGCACCCTTCTTTTTGTCTATTTTATAAAATGTCTCAAGCCCATTACTCACATTGATATGCTCCTTATGATGCTTAGGATCATCGTAGAACTTTGTTGTGTCTTCATTTCTGCTGATTATATGATGAAATACCACAATTATAACTCTCAGACAGCCAAACTCATTCTTTGCAACCTTAATTACATCCTGAATCTGATGAAAATGGGGTTTCTGCTGATGTATGAGCTAAAATGCAACCATTTTGGTGGTTTCTCTTTCTCGTAATAAATGAATATTCCAATTCCAGTTGTATTGCTAACTAATGTAGTGGTTTATAAAAAATACCGTGAGTTGAAAACTTCTTTTTCCTGAAATTTCTCCTCATGTGCCCTTAAACCAGGCTTCTCTCAGAGTACTTGGGATTGGAGACTATGCTGGGAATAGTCTGCAAAACATTCGATGGCATTAAGGCTTTAGAGAAGTATGACGGAGATGGCAAAATAAAAGACATAGCCGGTCTGCATGGTCTTGGATCTTCAATTGGGAGGAAAATTGATGGTCGATTTACTGCATTTTGCCTTGAAGATTTGAGGCACAAACCCACTTGTTGTCTTTGTTTCTAAAGAATTTACTTATATTTCTTTATCGGTAATGTTTCTGTTGCTTATGGAAATGTTTACTGTAACTTATTAACAGGCCATTTGCGGGTGGTTTTATAGCCAATGATCCACAAAAGAAACTTGCTCTCTTAAAACCAAAGTTACCAAATGGGAAGTGTCCTTCTGGATTTCTTGACTTCGTGGTGAACATGGTCGATCTGGATGATCGGAACTTGTTTTGTGTTACTGCTGGTGGACATGGTCTTAGAGAGACATTATTCTATAACCTATTTTCTTACCTGCAAGTATACAAGACTAGAGCTGACATGCTTTCTGCTCTCCCATGCATAACTCACGGTGCCCTGTCTTTAGATGGTGGGATGATCACGAAAAATGGTCTCTTTTTACTTGGCAGCAGGTAAGTATGGATTACCTATCAAGCCATTTGTGAATGAGATATATATATATATATATATATATATATATATATTATTTCATGTGTGTGTGTGTGTGTGTGTGAGATTCAGCTTATTATGATAGTTGACGCACTTGAGGAGTTGTTAATTCGTAATGGTCCTTTCAGTATTACTTTTTTATCATGTTTACCCTATTGTAAAATCCATTTGTTTCCAGGGAAAATTTTGAGGTGAAATTCCCATTGATCACTGGGAGATCTGGTTTGTCTTTGAATTATAGTCAAAT
This sequence comes from Populus deltoides, assembly GCA_015852605.2. Lineage (NCBI taxonomy): Eukaryota > Viridiplantae > Streptophyta > Magnoliopsida > Malpighiales > Salicaceae > Populus > Populus deltoides. The sequence continues at coordinate 13,553,239 of CM027571.2, read as the reverse complement.
TGAAACTAGGATCAGGATGTTGAGATGGGAACAGCATAATATTGAGCAGGATATGCTAAGAGAACAGCAGTTGTTGGATAAAGCTAGGGCTGCTTCTTCAGGCAAGCCACAAGTATGAGGCATGCTCCAACAGAAAGCCAAACTCTTAAAATTCAGGTATGGTCTCGTAGGTATTTTAGCATGCCTTAACCAATGATATTCATGATGGAAAGGACACCAATACTACGTTGTTATTATTCATACTGGATTATTGCTTGTATTTTATATCTAAATGCCAAAAACAAGGTAAAATTTGTGTTTGTCCTCGAGCTTGTCACAGACTTGCTGTTATCGTTCCTTCACTTTCATTTTGTCACAATATCTGTTTGATGAAGGCTGCTGCTTGATACATTTTTTTCATTTGTCCAGTATGCAATTCTGTTCGAGTTCAGAATGTGCCAATCAGATGCATCATTTTGAAACTGCTTATCTTAATGAATACTTAATTACCTCTCAAATTGGCTTTCCGATGTATGCAGGACAAATTGAGAACACAAGCAGATGAATTTTCTTCTGATGCTTAAGAGAATGTTCAAGTTAGAGGGACTGCGGAAGGTGTTACTTCAACTTGTGCTTTTGTCAGCAGGAAATTGTAAATTGTTGTTTTGTGGTTGGTTGAAGAAACACTTTTGGGAGATTTTCACAGGCAGGGTTTGACCAAGGAAAGAACAGCTAAACGCAGATTTTTTTAAAACGATTATAGTATTTTAAAACGATATGGAAGAGAATGAATGACAGCCCTCTACTGCAGAGGGGACCGATATGAATGCATCTCTCTGAAGCTTGAAGCGCCTATAGGATCCTTGCTCTGTCTATATATATATTAAAAAAACCGTCCAAACATTTTCTCGACTCTACCAGTCTTTTTTGGAACATGTGCCGATTCCATCAGTGACGTAGTTACTAATTCCGTCAGTGACAGAGATTGGAGAACCAATCTAATAAAATTAGCTCAACATATCCATTTGCATTCAAATGAGAACGTTCTTACAGCTTAATTAGTTAAGTTTGAGTTTGTTTTTTAAAGATTTTTAAATTTGTTTTTTAAAAATTATTAGTTTAAATTTTACAAATCTCAGGATCATTAAAGGCTTGCATGGTCGTTAATTTAAAAATTAATAGGATTAATTGAGATATACACAAATTAGTTTAGAAATCCATATTAATTTTAAAAAAAATTAGCTTAACATGAAATGCTCAATCTGTTGCCCCGACTGAATACTCAGTTTGTCAAGCTTTTGGTAGGTTTGGCATGTGACAGGCTTGAGATACCATGCAATTTTTTCCCCGGTTGCTCAGCAACCCGCAGACTCAGTCGAAGGCAACCTCTCCACTCTACTTGCTAGTTGCTAGCTAAGCACAGGCAAAAGATGGCAAATTTCATCACCCTCGTGCCAAAACTGCTCTGTTCGTTCATGCAAGTGGCTGGTGTCTGGGTGATGGTTCTTCATATAAATTCACTACCCATCCAAATCTATTACAGGATTACTTTTCCATCAATGAACTCGTTTAACTAAAGGCAGATGCCCCTCTTTTTAGAAAAACCATATCAAGATTAAAGCGAGGAACTAATAAAGGTCAATGTTCAACTCTTCAAAGAATACTAAAATTACAATATGCCCAGTTGGGGCACTTGAGAAAAAGGTTGTCAGACCTCAGAAAATGTAATGTAGAAGAGCAAATCAAGTTAAAGCCTGTAACATCTCTATAATTCTATTAGCTTGACAATTAGTGAGCTTTACACTTAAATCCAGCTTCGGTTCTAAAAAGATGGGTTGTCGAGGGGAAGCAAGGAGGAGTGTTGATACAGTTCACCTACTACCAAGTTCTGCTGTTGCAGGGAAACAACCAGAAGTATTTTCCAACGGGATGCAGGACCTATTGTGTGAACACCTGAAAAAACTGTCCAAGGTCCCCCAACAAAAAATCAGCCTTGTAGAGGCATCATTCCTTCTGTACCACCGAGTTGGAAACAATCTACCTCGTTACAATTAAATTATCAGAATCCACAAGAATTAGTTACTGCAGTGCTCTATGTTCACCTCTGTAACTGCAGGTGTAGATGAGTTTTCCTTGCCATGCTTCTCACTAGCTCCCCTGTCAAACTTTTTATCAGGACAGTGTTTAGAAATGTGTCCCTTCTTCCCGCAAAAGTAGCATGTCAAGGACTTGTTATTATCTACCTCTATATCTCGTCTCTTCCAATGCAACCCTGGCTTCTTCATATCTCTGATCCTAGGTCCAAGATACTTGGGATGATGTGAATGTACATGATTGGAGGGCTCCCCTAGCTTATCTTGATTGCGAGACTCTTCCTCAGCCCTTACACGATCCATTAATATCCAGAAAGGAAGATACTCCTCATGCATCAACTTCATGCAGAAGTCCTTCCAAGATGGAGGAAGCTTGGAAATGACAGTGCTAACATGAAAGTTCTCATCAATAAACATTCCTGCAGCAACAATTGCATCTGCAATGCCATTAAGTTCCTGAAGTTGGTCAAAAATCGATTTCTCATCAACCATTTGAAATTCAATGTACTTTTTAACTTGAGATCTCTTTGTTCCAAACTCCTCATAAAGGTAAACCAATTTCAGCTCTTCCCATAGTTCCTTGGCAGTCTTAATCTTCTTTGCATACTTGTAATAAATAGAATCAGATAGAGAATTCAAAATGTTGAGGCGACAGAGATGGTCATCATTGCACCACTTTTTCTCTGTAGCTTTGGCTTGAGCAATTTCTTCAGCACTGGCCGGTGGGCTTGTAGCAATGCTTGGGCGAGGGACAGTAAGCACATAAACAATCTTTAATTGCTTCAAGAAAAATTCCATCTGTGGTGCCCAGAACTGATAATTCTTCCCATCAAAACGGTTGACCTCAATACGAGAAATCTCGAGGGGGAGTTCTTGAGAAATATAATCAGCCACTGGCTTAGAGATTTGTCCATTTTGTTCAACATCAAGGCCAGAACTGAATTCGGTGGAAAAAAAAGGCTCAGAATAGAAGTAATTTCAACACATTGTTCAGCTTCATGCTTTCTGACTAAGCATCATATTTGAGGATTCAGCAAGGCATGATACACAAAAAGTTAAAACTAAAATATAGAGAAGTGCAGACCACTTTATTCCACTTGGCAATCAAATTCATAGAATCATGCCATTTCTATTCTTTGGGCAAACAATTGTATAACTATATTAAGCATATAAAAGATGTCACAACATCAGTGACAACTGACAAGGTCAACATTCTAACACTCCTCTCACCTTAACATTGATTGCATCTTCGCAATGGCTTCCTCTATTGCAGGCACATTTTGCTTGATGGCTGTCCATTGTTCAGATGTCAAGCAAATTCCTGAAAAATATGGCAGCACAGACAAACCCTGTCAGCACAAATGCAAATCGCAGCAAGATCAACAATAAATTGATTAAAAGCTTGAAAACATATTCGCCTATCAACATATCTGCATCTGCTGCGCTAGCTATTGATCTGAAGAAAAATATCCTACAAAGGATCCTATATCAGGAACAGGATTGACAGGGTATATCAGGCTCACACAAAACTTCGATCCATACACCACAGTTCCTTTTCTCTTACAGACACTGAACCTCAAACTACCAGTCACAGCATAAGATGGACAAACGACGTGAATTAAAATCTCATGAGAAACCAAAAGCATGTTCATTACATGGTTACGCCAGCATCAAACACAATTACGGCAAACCTAAAACAATAGTAAATAAATAGAAGTTTACTGATATGAGCAAATTCGATCACCTGTTTTAGAAGGAAGCAGGTTTCCATCTTTCTGATAAAAGTCCCTTATCGACACGAATGATTTCCCTTTAAATTCTTGAATCGTCACGCTCCTTCTCTCTGATAGCTAAATTGAAATAAAAAGTCTACATTAAACATAAAACACTTCAAAATCTAAAATAGAAAAAAACAGGTTCCTCCCATTTTCTTAGCGGCCAAACAGAAAATTAGGGTTTTTACCTTACAAATAACGCGATTACCATCAGTACCAACCTCCTTCTTAGTCAACACTTCCTCGTGTTCTTCTTGCAGTGCTTCCTTAGTGTCTTCTCTTACGTTTCCATTGGCTTCTTTACCTTCCTCGTCCATGGTAGAGAGCAAAAAGGACTCGACAACGCCTCTTATAAATTTCTTGTGTTCGATATGGGACAAATCGAAGTCGAGTCGCTCAGTGGCGGTGGCTCGAACTTTGAATTCAGTGATTTCGTCCATGCTAGCGTGTTTTAGAATGTCAATTACTGTTTCCTGGATTTTCCGCTGGAGCTCTGGGTCCATAATTTTGGTGGGACAAAAATTAATATGGGAAAGAGAGGGAGATGGAGAGCTGCGGTATTATAAATTGAGCAGCGAGTTAAATTAAAAGGGGAAAAAAAAGGCATTTGCTAATGCTTGCAACTGGAGGCTGTCTTTTCAAAGAGATTCATCGGACCAGTCCACTTTTTTTAAGCCTATATTACTTTGTTGTTCTTAAAAGGCAAAAAATTATTAAACTTTGAGGATTTTTTTTGTTTTTCAAAATTATTTGCAAAAGCTTTAATATCCTTGAAAGAAAAAAAAAAAAAGGTTTGCGCATAGGGAATTCTTTGTCTTTTCTTCTTCGTTTTAAACAGTAAAATAATAGGATTGCCCTTCAAATTAAAAAAAAAAAAAAAAAAACTAAGGGTGGCTTAAGGATGTTTTAGCAGTTTTCTTCTAGTTTTTTTTTTAGGTTTGCTTTGGGGTTGTTTTGTGATTTTAACAAATTAGGTAATGTTATATAAAAAAAAAAGTTGTTGACTCAATTATGCACGAGTCGAAGTATAACGATACCAAGTAAATCTAAAAAAAAATATGCACTTTAGTTTGTTTTTTTTTTAATCTAGAAATTCATGTCAATTCTATTTTTTAAAAAAAGTCCTTCGGTTTGTATTTTTATCAATTTTAAACCTTATTTTATTTATTACTATTTGTTTTGTTTTTGGTAATTTTTTTTTTTTCAAATTCATCTATGTGGATTTTATATAATTTGATTTTTATATCTAATTTAATCTTCATCTTTTAATTGTTTTTTTTTGTTTTTAATTCTTTCTTGATTTATTTTTTTTTCAATTTCTTCCCTCATTATTTTATTGCATTTATTATTTATCTCATTTTGATCCTTATTTTTTTTATTGCTATTTAAAAAAAATTGTCCCTCAGCATCTTATTTCATTTATTTATTTTATCCAATTTTGATATTCATTTTTTTAATTAATGTTTTTTTTTATCTTTTTCTTATTTTATTTTTCAATTTAGTCTTTAATTATTTTTTTGTTTGGCTTTTTTACCAAATTTGGTTTGCATTGTTTGGATTCTATATTATTTTGTGATTAGATTCTAAATATTTTGTGTTCAAAAATTTTATTTTGTTATTTTTTTGTATCTGTTTTTCTATAAAATCATATCGATCTCATAATCCAAACACTATTTAAGTTTGTTTTTTTTCTTTTTATTAAAAATTATTTTTAAAAAAATTCAACATTTGACATTTGATTATTAAGTCTAATTTTTGTATGGAGTTATCTCGAGAATATATTAGTCAAGTTGGCTTGTTTTTTCAATATCTTGTTTTATTATTATACTTTGGTTTGTTTTGCCAAGTTTTTCTTTTGAAATTTTTTTTTTTATTCAGGTAGACTCAAAATTTTTTTCTTAATGAAATTGATTATTTTTTAAATTTTATAATTTGACCTTATATTATTAGCCCTTGAGATTTGTTTTTTTTTCTCGTTTTTTTTTTTATAAAGTTATCCTAAGTCGAGATAATCAAGTTAACTGAGGTTGGTTCATGTTTTTTTTCAACAATTTTTTTATTGAACTTTGGTCTTTTTTGCTAGGTATTTCTTTTGAGAGTTTATTTTTTTATATTGATCTCATGTCGCGGGTAGTCGGTTAGTCAATTTAATCCCGGTTGACTTAGATTTTTTTCTTCGACATTAGTTTTTAAAAATTAATTTTTTTATTTTATCATTTGATATTAAGTTATTAAACATTAATTTTTATTAAAATAAATTTAAAAATTATCTCAATTTTATATTCTAAATCGTGTGTTAATAAAATTAACTTGAATGGATTTAAATTTAGTTTTTTAAGCTAAAACTATAAATATTGGCGGGGGCTGAAAAAATATATTTCCAGAGGCTGGAGCCCCACTAGAAAGAAATCCCGCTTACAGGAAGGCAACATTAGAAGAAAAAGTAGGTTCCACCGAGATTTGAACTCGGGTTACTGGATTCAGAGTCCAATGTCCTTACCACTAGACCATGGAACCACTTTTGAACCTCATGGGTTCAACATTGTTAACATTACTTTATACTTCTTCAGCGTCGTTTTGCGCGCTCAAGTTGGAGACAGTCCTTTCAAGTGGAAATTTTATGTTTCTTTTTTAATCTTTTAGTTGACTTAGATTATTGCTGATGACCAGGATGGGCCAGCTACAAAATTGCTAAGATCTGGGCAAAAAAGAGGCTCATGATCCATTGGGCTGATTTGATAGACTGATTAGCTAATTCTGATCTAAACGAGCCAACTTATTTGCCTGATTAGGGGGCTCATGCTATTCTGTCTACTGTCAATGGTTCAAAGTATTAAATTGGAGGATCATGCGAATGCTATTTCTTTGAGGTAGGATATCATCAAGATCATCATGCATACCATGCTTTTCTTGAAAAATTAAATGCTCTAATAATGAAATCTAATTAACACTGGGTATAAATAAATGGGGAGTAGCAGATCACTTTTAAATCTCTATTGAGTAAGTTCGTAGAGGTTTAAGCTCAAGCTTCCATGTTTTATATCTTATATATAGAGGCCTGCTTTCTCCTCTGAAAGCTTCATGGGCTTTTGCTAGATTCCCCGGCTAGTCATAGGTATAATCTTGCGGAAATTAGCTACATATCAGGCTGCTCATGGACTTTATTGCCACTTTGTTTTCACTCCTACTCTTTCTGTTTATAGTTGCAAACTTCATACTACGGTGGGGAAATTTGAAGTCACAGCATAAATCCAAAAGGCTTCCTCCAGGCCCGCCAAGATTGCCTGTTTTCGGCAACCTTCTACAGCTTGGCCAGCAGCCTCACCGGGACTTGGCTTCCTTGTGTGATAAATATGGGCCACTAGTCTACCTCCGACTTGGCAGCGTGGATGCCATTACCACCAACGATCCTGAAATCATACGCGAAATACTTGTACGCCAAGATGAAGTTTTCGCATCCCGGCCGAGAACTCTCGCAGCCGTCCACCTAGCTTATGGGTGTGGAGATGTGGCCTTGGCCCCATTAGGTCCACATTGGAAGAGAATGAGGAGGATCTGCATGGAGCAACTACTAACCACAAGGAGGCTCGAGTCTTTTGCAAATCACCGTGCCGATGAAGCCCAACATCTGGTCATGGATGTTTGGTCCCGGACCCAAACAGGAAAGCCTTTGAACTTGAGGGAAGTGCTTGGTGCCTTTTCCATGAACAATGTGACTAGGATGTTGCTAGGTAAGCAATATTTTGGTGCAGAATCAGCAGGCCCGCAAGAGGCCATGGAATTCATGCACATAACCCACGAGTTGTTTCGGCTTCTGGGGGTGATCTACCTTGGTGATTATTTACCATTTTGGAGGTGGATTGACCCTCATGGCTGTGAAAAGAAAATGAGGGAAGTGGAGAAAAGAGTGGATGATTTTCACAATAAAATTATTGAAGAACACAGAAAGACAAGGAAGACGAAGAGAAAGGAAACTGGAGAGGAAGACAAAGACATGGACTTTGTTGATGTTCTACTATCATTGCCTGGTGAGAATGGGAAAGAACACATGGATGATGTAGAGATCAAAGCTCTAATTCAGGTGATGATCGCATCTCTCAAGATGGTCACGACAACACTCATTTTCATGGTTTTTTTTTCTTTTCAACTTCCTTCCAACATTGTTTTTATCCATTTCCTTCTTACAATATGGAGCACTGTGGTTTCTGGTACATTAGGACATGATAGCTGCTGCTACAGACACTTCAGCCGTAACCAATGAATGGGCAATGGCAGAGGTGATCAAGCATCCACGTGTCCTTTCCAAAATACAACAGGAGCTTGATTCAGTTGTGGGTCCCAATCGAATGGTCACGGAATCTGATTTGGCCCACCTTAACTACTTACGCTGCGTTGTACGGGAAACATTCCGCATGCACCCAGCTGGGCCTTTGCTTATCCCGCATGAGTCCTTACGCGCCACCACAATCAATGGCTACCACATCCCTGACAAAACCCGGGTCTTTATCAACACTCATGGGCTGGGCCGAAATACTAAACTCTGGGCCGATGTCGAGGAGTTTCGTCCCGAGAGACATTGGCTGGCTGATGGGAGCCGAGTGGAGATAAGCCACGGAGCTGATTTTAAGATATTGCCATTCAGCGCAGGTAAAAGGAAATGCCCTGGCGCACCACTTGGTGTGACTCTGGTACTCATGGCTTTGGCTCGACTCTTTCATTGTTTTGACTGGACCCCGCCAGAGGGGCTAAGCCCCGAAGATATTGACACGACTGAGGTTTATGGCATGACCATGCCCAAGGCTAAGCCCTTGTTGGCCATGGCTCGGCCACGCTTGGCAGAGCATATGTACCACTGATTGATGATTTATATGCCGTTGCGTTGTGATCGTGGCTTTTAAGTCTGGAATTATCTGCCCTTTTTTTATTATTATTATTCCTCTACATGGTGATGATCATTAATGCTAAAGCAGAATTTCAAGTAAAAATCTTATAGAATAGTCTGCAATGTTATAATAATGTTGAATAACCATGTCTGCTCGTTAGAAAATGAGAATTAATCTTAGCTAATTTGCAAAATGACTGGAGAACATGTTAACCATTTGACAAAAAAAAATAAGAATTTCTGCTGTGAGACCTCTGAGTTTCAAAGTAAAATATATTGTACTATTGAAAAAAAAAATATATATATATATATATATATATATATATATATTATAATAATAAAGAAAAGGAATAGTTATTAAGTAAATATGGGACTAGATAGGTGGTCCAAGTTACGCTGCTTGCCGGTTCAAATTTTTTCTAATATAAAAAAAATGTTTAAGCGATGCCAACTTTTTTAAAGAAATAATGCAAATCTAAGAACCATGTCATTGACTTGACTAGGTTCAATAAATTCAGTTAATTTAATAATATGATAAAAAAACATTAACAAAAAATAAAGTGATAAATTTTTTTGGCAATAACTAATTATAAAAAATGAGTTATCAATATCATATATAGAAAAAAAAATGTCTTGAAGACTTACTGTCACTTCATCGTTGACAACACTTTGCCATCAAAAAGATCTCACTAAGATAATTCTAACGGCACTATGAAAGATTGCACGACGATACCGAAAAAGACCACATATGCTGCCAGAGTAATGACTTAGAAAGCAAACCAACCAAAATATCATCAAGTGAGCATCTTATGCATATATTTTATCAATTAATTTAATTTAATTTAAAAATAAACTATCTTTTTAAAAAAGCTAAATTTAATCAATTGAAATTGAAAAGAAAAAAATAGCAGTTAAAAGAATGAGGGTCTAATTTAATATAAAAATAAAATTAAACTTAATTTCAAGGGATTAAATTTAAAAAAATTAAAAAAAAAAGTAATTAAAATAATTAAAGATTAATTAGAAGAATGATAACTATAACTAAAACAAAAGTAAAACGAGAGGACACAGTTCAATTTTGATTGGCCAGAGCACATCCCCATCAAAGAAAAAAAAGAAGGGGAAATAAAAAAATTGCCATCACCCAAACACCAAGAACCATGACACACGCGCTAGCTCAGTGGAAGCGCCACCACTCGACAATGCTAGCGACAAGGTGATCTTGCATTTTGGCTGTCAGATTAGGGAGCACACGCCTCTTGAATTATGCATTTCTTCAGACGGCTAGCACCTTTTGTATTATTATTTTTATATCCCTAAAAAGACCAAACTAACCTTTATTCACATTGTATATAATGAAAAAATCAAGAGAAAAGTGAAAAAAAACCCCTTAGATGGTAGTTTAATTTTTTTACAAGGATATGGTAGTAATTACACTATGCACAAAAACTTATTTGACAAAAGAACCCTTCCATGGTAGTTTAATTTTTTTTTGTTACAAGGGTATGACATTAATTACATTGTGCAACAAAAGATAAAATAACAAAACAACACCCTTCCATAAAAGTTATTTCTTCACCTTCTTTTAAGGCCATTATAGTGTTTTCACTGTTCATTTATCGTGGGAAAAAATTAGTCTGAACAACCAAAATCAACAATGACTAATGTATTCCAAGAAAAGACGTGTCTACCCCTATAACTAAGCTAATGTTTTTTCAATTAAGAGGCAGATTGATCATTTTACTATAATAATTCACAATAATCTTTGTTTATTGCTACAGTGAAAAAGCCACGCCCTATAGATTCTTTGTTAATTTGCCTTAATTATGCATATTAAAAAAAAACAATTATCATGTAGCTTCAATTTGGGTTCTAAAAGTGAGTTTAGAAATAATATTATCTTTAAGCTCTTCTGAATGTAATGATTGTTTTCATTATCTAAACATTCTCAAGGTCAAATACAACTTTACTTCTTTTATAGCCCTTATAATTTTTATTTTTATTATTTAATTGATGGAAGAAATAAAAATGCTAAAAAAATAATTAAAATACCGGGTTGGACCTTGACCTAACCAAGATCAGTTGGCTGGGTTGACCACTCATATGGTTAGGTCTCAGCCCAACCATCACCCCTGGTCTTTTAGAAGGTTAATGGGTCACCATTAAACTATAACTAAAACGGCTCAGTCTTTTACTGAACTTCACAATAAAAGATGAGCTATTTTTTTATTTTTTTAGCTGTTTTTTTTTATGTTTTTTTTATGTTTTTTGGTTTTTTTTGGTTTTTTTTTCTGATTTTTCTTTTAATAATTTTTTTGTTTATTAATATTAATTTTTTTATTTAGTTATCAGACTTTTATAATTTAGATCCTGAATTTAACAGATTAATATGATTTGACGAGTTAATATAATCAAGGTTAATAAATATTTTAGTTGCGAGGTAAGTGAAGGCAAGCCATTTTAGACTGATTGGAGCAATTTCATACATGGGTAGCAATCATTTAATATTCATTCAGCTAGCTTCTTACATATAAACACAAAACATTCATATATACACTCTTACTAACTTTATTTTATTTTTCTCTTTTTGTATATTAGTTTTCTCCGCGTGTATTTACTAATGCAAGTATCAAAAAAATTTCATATTCCAACCAGAAATTAGTTTTTAAGTAAACATGCAATAGACCAGGATCAAGTTAGTGTTTGGAAACACAGTTGTACCCATGTTTTTAAAAAAATTAACTTTTTTATGTTTTGGATCATTTTGATGTGTTGATCTCAAAAATAATTTTTTTAAATATATTATTTTAATGTATTTCAATACAAAAAAACACTTTAAAAATTACCACAATTACCCTTCCAAACCAAAAAGTTGATCTGCTATTTATTGCAGTCAACAACCCAAAAACACATCCCGGAAAGCCTAAATTCAGTTACCATTAATGAAACATGTCTTGCTGAGTGTCCCAGGCTCCCAGCCTTGCTGTCTCTTCTTATAAAGAAGTTGATCTACTATATATTGTCATTTATTAAGCTACCAGAAAAGGAAATGAAAAGGAGAGAGAAATGAATGCCAAAATTTATGACGCAGCTGCCGGAAATTATAGATTCTAGAGCTACCGGAGACAGCACGGTAGTCATGGCTGTTAGTCAATTAGCTGATCTGTGTACGAAAAACCAAGCTTGAGTTTGGCCATCCTTTTGAAACTCTGAACCTGAAAGGATAGAGAAGAACTGATACTCACTAGGGTACTTGTTGGAAAATAAATGACTCATGCAAAGGTAAAGTAGGTATCTTAATTCAATTAGTTATTACAAATTTTTAATTTGTAAGGTCAAGCAAAAAAAAAAAAAAAAAAAACAGTTCAGTGGAACAAAACAACAACTAAAAAAAAATTGGAATACTGAGAGGATACATTCTTTAACATTTACAGATATACTACTCACGGTAAGTGATACGTCAGATATTTTTATTTTTTATATAAAAAATTATATATATGCAAGTTTTTTTTAATGTAATTATATAGTTTATAAAATTTAAACTCAAATAATATTTTTTTATGTATATATGCAATCAAATAAATCAAAAACTATATATGTAAATAAATAAATAATCATTAACGATACTTAAAAATAAAACTTGAAAATCAAGAGATAAATGTAAATTAAAATATTTAATCTTAAAATATGAGACATTTACCTGGTTGTATTTGCTAAATTTATTTATTAAAATAGTTTTTTATTTAAGAAAACGATAATAGAAATAGATGAATAAATTAAATTGATCAAATAAAATAAAATAAAATAAAACATAATGTAGTTTAAAAAAATTAAATTCAAATAAATTTTTTTTATGTACATATATAATTAAATAAATCAAGAACTATGTGTATGAATGAATAAATAATTCATTAACGATACCTAAAAATAAAACTTATAAAATCAAGAGACAAATATAAATTAAGATGTTTAATCTAAAAAAATAGAGTATTTATCCGATTGTGTTTGTTAAATTTATTTATTAAAATAATTTTTTATTTAAGAAAACGATAATATAAATAGATACATAAATTACATTGATCAAATAAAATAAAACAAAAAAAATCATGTAAGGCTGCACATATTATAAATATTATCTGAAAATATTTTTTTTATTTTCAAAATAAAGTTCATCCACATAAAAGATTAAAAAAAAATAGATGAACCAAAAAAACCCTTCAAATTTAAATGTATAACTAAAAAAATAATCGACATTTAAAAGAAGCTCTCCAAACAAAATAAAAAAAGAGAATGGATACTAATTTAAATATAAATTAAAACAAATTAGAGAAAAAACCATAAAAAAACCATTAATTAAAAAAAATAGAAAAAAGCAAATATTGAGTTTTGGTAGTCTAAATCGTTGTCAATGATACTTTTTTACCTCTACCCCAAGAATCCAGCGATCCCGGCCCTCTCTTCTCTTTTAATCAAAGACTAAAAAATAATAAAAATAAATTTTTATATCAAAATTAAATTGAGATACTGAAATTGTATAATTTATATGATTTTTAAAGTTCAATAACCAAAGTGTATTTTTTTTTAAAATTTATAGCATGTCACCCATTTCTCTTATGTCTTTTTCATTTCGGTTTTTTTTCTCTTAATCCTATCTTTTCATAAAAAATTAACATTAATTAATTTTTAATTAGAACTAAATTATTAAAAAAATTTGAGTATAAATTGAAAAAAATAAAATTTTATATAGCTCATTTATAATAATATATGAGAAAATAATAAACAATAAAATCTTGAACAATAATAAAAAAAAAACCAGGCTTTTTAGAGTTATACTTCACAAGTGAGCCGGCCTATGGATGGCCTATTATAAGTTCAGTATAAGCATTATTCTTCGAAGTTAAATACCTTGCTCTAATTAATGATTTGGAATTATTTTGCGGTGGCATCTGGAAGCCACTTCAAAATCAAATCTTGACTTCTGGTTTTCTCTCTTAACCTTTTTACATAATTCTGGTGATGAGGACATTTAAATCGACATGTTTTCTTGATCATTGTAGGCATGCATGCGGTATTCCTTATCATCCTTATCTCTCCCCCTCTGAGAAAGTAGTTTGTCAAATTTAACCAGATAAGAGTATATATTCGGTCCCTTTACTCCGTACTTTTATGCACTACTGTTTGAACATTGAAGAGGAAGATTCCAATGTTAAGCTACAAGGGCCTTGACTGGCTTTAATCATGTTCTTGGTGGCATCATCGGTGGAGATGATCCAATGTCAAGCTAAGGGTTCATGCTAAGAGATGTCTCTAGTCCAGAGGTTTTAACTTGATCCAAAAGCTGGCATCATTTAGGTTTTATCTTTATTTTCATTTGCCCCAATTAGTTATCACTAATGCTTTAACAGATTGAAGACTAACTTTAATGTTCTTTCCAGGTTATAATTCTTCTTTCCCTCTACTTTTCTTTTACTCCAGGAAAGTTTTTGCCCCGTGGAGTTTAATTTTAACAGGCCTTGATTACAAATTATGCATGGGATATTCTTTTTACTCGTTTCAGCTTGGCTTTTATGTTAAGCCAACGGAGCCCTTTTTCAGGTAATGGGTTTTTACTCATCCTCTTGAAACGGGGATCTCCTCTGCCGTCTGTTTTGTGCCCTCCCTCTTTTCATTTTCCCCCAACCATCCTTTATTTTAGCTGGGTAAAAAGAGAGGCCATGGTAGGTGAGCCTGTAACTGTGCATCTGTATCACAGCTACCATACCCACTACTTCTTACCATGGGGGGGCCCTAAGACCAAACGACTTTAAGATTTTCATAAAAAGGGCATAGCAATAGCAACTGGTAGGGGCATGGGTTTGACTTGCATGTAATCATGTCACAAGAGAACTTGGACATGAAGATGACCGGGCCCTGGGTGCATCTTTTGTGTGCACAATAACCAAACATCTCCGGACACAGCACACTTTTGCTGTGTGTCGTTTGTGCATCTGGCTCTGATATCCTCGTAAGTCTTTCATGCGCTTTCATTTAGAACCATGTTCACAGACACGTCCTATCTTCAACATAACTCGTCCAGTTTTTGAAGCCATGGATCAAGGCAAAAGCAGCACCGCATGCCTCCCTGGAACTTGCCGTGTACGACCCGGTATTGCCACGCCAGATACTTTTAAAAGTCCACTTGGCAAAAAATGGTGAAGCGCACCAGATATCTGATATAGGGCCAAGAAAGAAGACAAGCAGAATTGAAGATAAGAATAAAGGAAAACGAAAGGTAGACAGGGAAAGATCTCACTGGTACGAGAAGCTTCAGAAGCATGAAAAGCGTGAACACAAGAGAACCTCACCATTAATAATGTCTTATATGTTTTTGGGTGCCTCTGTATTATAATCAATGAGAACATGGGAATGTCACTCTCGTATGAGTTCAGACAAAACTTCGAGTTTGAGTGGGTGAAGTGGACATGTTTTGTGTTACTAAATCTGTTTGCCATGTTAATTACTTTTTGTCTCTGAATTTATATACAGGAAATGATGTCTCTGATCTCTCCCAGCTACCACCCAAATTCTTAATTCATCTGTTCATTTTCTCCCGTTTACTTAAATTAATTGCCTTTAAAATCACGAAAAGAGGACCGGGTCGTTGTCTTAAAACGTTGTCGTTACTAGTTTGTAATTTTCAATGGGCGAGTGAATAGGAAAATGATTGATAGATTGGATCCGCTTGGAAACTTTTTGCGTGATGACAAAGTTGAGAATTGCGTGATAACTGGAGGACAAAGATGCTCTTTGATCTCTTTATCTTAGAGAGGAAGATGGACATCCGACAAAAGAAAGGGAGAATGACATGTTTTTTTTTTAGGAAGAGCGAGCTTTTCCTAGGCGATCTGATAAAACGCTGAAGTTTGAAGGAGTGTGTTTGGTAGTGTGGTAGTGATTGTTTTTTAAATAACTTTTCATGTTGAAATACATGTTAATGATATATTTTTATTTTTTAAAAATTATTTTTGATATTAGCACGTCAAAACGATCCAAAAAGTATAAACTACACTCAATTTTAACAAAAAAAAAAATTTAAAATTTGGTCAAACACAAGTTCAATAGTAGAGCCAAACAAGCTACACGTGACAAAAAAAAAAAAAGGAGAATGACATGTTTTTATTTATTTTTTTTCTTATATATTTAATTAGTTGAAAATTAAATTATATTATTTTTTCTTCTTGAAAATAAAAAGTTTTCTTCTCAAGTTAAGTTATCACAATCATTTAAAAAAAACAATCTAATCGATTCATTTATTATTGTTATTATTTTTTATTATTTAATTAGAATAAATCAACTTATTTAATTGGTTATAGCTATAATCCAAGTTTTATATATTTTATTTAAAATACACTTGTGACAATTTTTTTTATATAAAAACAAGATATATCATTTCAATAATAATAAAAAAAAACACAAACAAAATGACTTGGTATATTGCAGCAGTATCTTCGCTTAAAATTAATATTTTAAATCACAACAGATCATTAAAATATTTCGTAACCAAGATTCATCATTTCAGTAATTAAAAGAAAAACACTAACAAAATGAAAATGACAAGCTTGCTAGTTGCTACAATTGCAGCAGCAACTTCGCTTAAAAACGTCACGGAGAGGGACGGCGGAAGGACAAATTCAGCTGACCGCCGAGTTCCAAGGGTCGATATCAATTCTCGAGTCTTGAGTGATGCTATCCTATCTGTCTAGCATTTACTACTACCAGCCCAACTTTCACCCAACAAAAGCAAATGATCTCGACGATATTTCTTTCGCCCTCAAATCACGCCCTCCAGTGGCAATTTCGTCATCTCATTTTCCACTACTTCCAATTCTCCTAAAGGCCATGCCAACTTGGTTTTGCAAGCTCATCCAAGATATTATATCCATAAAAGCAAAACGATACTGTAATTAAAAAATTTATACGACAAATGTCACAAAAGTTGATGCTTTATGTTTGGTTTTGCAAAATTAAATGTGATTTTATTGATTAAATTAATTAAAATTTGATGAATTTGATTTGAAAAAAAAAAAGGATCGAAAAAAAAACATGACTACTTGATCTATTTTTACATTGTACGTGCTAGCATTTAATGCCCGCCATGACGAGACCTTTCGAGTTGCAAGGCATGTTGACATATATGCAGTAGTGAAGCTTTGACGATCCTTTTTTTTTTTTTTTTTCATTCGAAAGTCACGTTTATAAAATTAAAAGCTGTCATATTATTTTGTTTTTATATTAATTTTAATTTTAATTTTTTATATTTTAATTTTGTTTGTTTTTATTATTCTTTAAATTAATTTTATTTTTCCAATTTTGTCCACTGCATTTTATTTTATTTAATGTTGATATTACATTTGATTCTTTTTTTTTAATTGTAATTTATTTCTTAACAAAAATTTGTTTTCAATTTTACCCTCAACATTTTATATCATTTTAATTTTTTTTTATTTTATTTTTATGCTAAATTTAATTTTTATTTTTTTAATTGTTTATTTTTTTTGTTTTGAATCCATTTTAAATTGATTTTTAAAATTATTTTTATTAACATTTAATTAATTAAAATTTATTTTTATAAATTTTTTAATTTACCTTCAATAAAAATCAAGAATGCCTATAGTAAAATTGATATTAGAAATCATGATTTTATAATTTTTCCGAAAAAGTTCGGGTATTTAAATGTGGTGATAATTGTTTTTAAAGTTTTTTTATTATAAAATATATTAAAATAAATTTTTTATTTTAAAAAATTATTTTTGGTATAATATATTAAAATATCTAAAGAAATAAAAAATTTAATTTAAAATAAAAATATTTTTTTAAATTTTATCGAAATAAAAACTTTTAAAACAGCCGAAAATGCTAAGTCCCTTCACCGTTCACACAAGAACACCTTTTGCATTGCACCTTTTTAATTATTTATACTCTCTCACTTCTGCAAACACTTCAGTGTCTACCCTCACTTTCTCGTCTTCAATGGAAGGAAAAGCAAGAAATGCTCCTGCTCTCCTTTTCTTTTCCTTCACCTGCGTTTTCCTTTCCCTCTCCACTACCACTCTCTCGACTTCACCGCAGTTCCAAACCCTAACCGTCAACCCCCTCCCTAACAAGCCCACTCTCTCATGGGCCGACACCGAACCCGAATCCGAACCCGAGACTCAAACCCTCACCGACTCAACCTCAACAGAAGCCTCCACCACCACTTCCCTTTCCGTACAGCTACACCACTTAGATGCCTTGTCTTCGGACGAAACCCCACAAGATCTTTTCATCTCGAGGCTCGCACGTGATGCCTCACGTGTCAAATCCTTGACTTCTCTTGCTGCAGCCGTTGGCAGTACAAACAGGACTCGTGCTCGCGGCCCTGGGTTCAGTAGTTCTGTAACATCAGGACTCGCTCAAGGGAGTGGCGAGTACTTCACGCGCCTCGGTGTAGGGACACCAGCAAGATATGTCTTCATGGTGCTCGACACTGGAAGCGACGTCGTTTGGATCCAGTGTGCTCCGTGCAAAAAATGTTACTCTCAAACCGACCCGGTTTTTAACCCGACTAAATCCAGATCCTTCGCCAACATCCCCTGCGGGTCACCCTTGTGTAGGAGACTTGATTCTCCAGGTTGCAGCACGAAGAAACAGATTTGTCTCTATCAGGTCTCTTACGGCGACGGGTCCTTCACTTACGGTGAGTTCTCAACCGAAACGCTGACGTTTCGAGGCACTAGAGTTGGGCGTGTGGCGCTTGGTTGTGGGCATGATAATGAAGGGCTTTTCATTGGTGCTGCTGGGTTGCTGGGACTTGGAAGGGGTAGACTGTCATTTCCTTCCCAAATTGGTCGCCGGTTCAGCCGGAAGTTCTCTTATTGCTTGGTGGACCGGTCTGCTTCTTCTAAACCGTCTTATATGGTTTTTGGCGACTCGGCTATTTCAAGAACCGCTCGGTTCACTCCATTGGTGTCCAACCCGAAATTAGACACCTTTTACTATGTTGAGCTTCTTGGGGTTAGTGTTGGTGGGACGCGTGTCCCTGGGATCACAGGTTCTTTATTCAAACTTGACTCGACAGGGAATGGTGGAGTTATAATTGATTCGGGCACGTCAGTTACCCGGTTGACCCGGCCCGCTTATGTGGCTCTGCGGGATGCTTTCCGGGTCGGAGCATCCAATTTGAAACGGGCACCGGAATTCTCATTGTTTGACACGTGTTTTGATCTATCTGGGAAGACAGAGGTGAAGGTGCCAACGGTGGTTTTACATTTTAGAGGTGCTGACGTATCATTACCGGCGTCGAACTATTTGATACCAGTGGACAATAGTGGGAGTTTCTGCTTTGCGTTTGCGGGTACAATGAGTGGATTGTCGATAATCGGGAATATCCAACAACAAGGTTTCCGGGTTGTATACGACTTGGCGGCCTCACGGGTCGGATTTGCTCCCCGTGGATGTGCTTGAGTTGTGTTGCGTGCATTTGGGTAGTTACCACTACTCCTATTATTAGTTTCCGTTTTGGTAAGGGATGAAGGTCTTTCCCTACCCTTTTTATTTCTTTTTCTTTTTTTTTTCTAAATCATGGCTTAAAAAAACATCTTTTCTTGGATTTTTAATCTGAGGAGAAAGAGGGGAGATAAATTTGGGATGATGTGGGTTGTTGATTGGCTATTTATCGTTACTCAACCATGCTTCCTCTAACAGCAGAGCAGAATGTTTCATATAAGCTCAAGCTTGCTTTTAGCTTGAATTCGCTTGAAAAATAACTTGTTTAGAATTCAAATGCAGAATTTCTCTTAATGCAAACTTGTTTGATGTCACATTATCATGAATGATAAAAGAAAGCCATCTTCAATTTTTATTTCCTTCATTAGTGCCCATTTGGCCATCAATTTACTGTTCTAATTTATGTGTAGCTCGTTTTTACTGTGGAGCCTTGGAGTCTTCTGTACGAATGGGATCACATCGTACGGTATTGCGGGCGTGTTGGGCACGCATTATAGGATCTTTCGCAGTAATTTTTTTCTTAGCAAAATAACACAATATTTAATGAAATATCGTAGTATAGAGAGTTGCATCGCGTGGCTTTCAAACGCTAAAATAGATTGATATAATTTACAGGAAAAAAATAGCAAGAAAGTCATCCTACGTATCTATTAAGAGATCTGAAAGATTAAAATAGATTATTTAAAAGCTCATTCTTTTATCAACAAAGCTTTTCTCAATAATTTTTCTTAAAAAAGCTAAAAATATAAATATTAAATATATTAAAATACAAATAACTTGTTAAAATGATTCTGAAATGCACATTAAAAAAAGGTATATTAATTTGTAAATCAAGTTGAAGGACGCCACTTGCTGGAGAACTGCAAAATGCTGCCAAATTTCAGCTGCATTTAAGGACTCAATGCCAGGTCGCTAGCTACAGTGCCCCGAAAATCAATTATATTGGTGGCTATATCCTGTCCTTAACTAGAAAGGATCAATCCTTTCCCGAAGAATGCCAGCAGCTTGCCTGGGAAAATCAGCATTTTTGCCCACAGAAAGCACGGTGTGGATTGCTGGCCTTTTCACATTTTTCTCGGGAGGGGCTGGGCACTAGCGATCCATCTTGCGAGATTGATGGCAGTGGTAGCGGTTCCTTTCGTGTGCATGTGCAAAAGGAGTCGAAAGTAAAATAATGCAGATTATGATGTTCTGCTGTATGATTATATGGTAAACGGTGTCGGGTGGGAAATTTGGACCTGAAAGTATCACGGGGCCATGGTCAATGAAACATGCACATGGGGATCTTGGCGTGAATGAAGCAAAAGCTTCGATAGATAATGGATGACTCCGTGTTGCGTGGACCCCTCACCGCATCTAACTATGTGACAAGATTCCACGAGCCTTTCGGTGCGTGCTTGTCTAAAAGAATCGTAAAAGACACAACTTGGATGAATATTTTTGGTTTGGTTTAATTTTTATAAAATTAACTGATTAGTTTTAATTTAGTTTGACTATTTTAAATTAAAAATTAAAATTTAATTAAATTGTTTTATTTGATTCAATTATTTTATATTAAAAATTAAAAATTATATTGTTTTTAGGACTTTTTAATGGGTTCTTTCCGATTTGGTTTGATTTATTTCTTAACTAAACCGATTCGGTTTGGTTTTTTAATTTTAGGATTTATAAAACAAAAACCTTACCGAATTGAATTTTTTAAAATATTATATTAATTTAATCAGTTTTTTTAATTATTATTATTATTTTTTTTAGTTTAATTGTTTCATCGATTTTTTCTCACTCCTACTAACTACAGCTCTCTACCAATCCGCGTCACAAACTGAAGTTTTTGGGCTTTGGGCTCGAGTAAGAGTCAGTTCAAAAAAATAAAAAAATCCGTCCAGCAATTGCAGTAATGAATTGCATTATTTCATGGATTCTTGTTGCCAGGAACCTGTGCTGGAAGGTGATAAATTAATTTGCCGCAGGAAATTGAACAATTTACAGCTGGAAAATTTAATGGATTTGTTGGAAATTGAATGAAATTGCTGCTGGAATTAAAGGGAATTATTACTGGAATTTGAATAATAAATTCAAGAATAACAAGCTAAATCTTTTAACTAATTGGAGATAGCCAAGCTCCTTGGTTTTCTAAACGAAGACATACTTAGAACCTCTTTAAGTGACCCTACCACCTCCGGTGATCGTTATTTATACCTTATCTAGAGAAAAGGGAAATCTGAAATAAACAAAGAAAAGGGAAATCCGAAATTTCTTCCCCCGAGTTTACTTGAAGTATCCATATTCTTATCTTTTCATCCCCTCGTCTAGAGATCTTGTTGATCGGAGTATATCCTTTCATGTAAATATAGAAATATATTTTTGATTATTTTTTAAAAATTAATTTTGATTTTAACATATTAAACTAATCTGAAAATACTAAAAAAATATTATTTTGAAATAAAAAAATAAAATAAATTTAATTTTTTTTAAATACTTTTAAATCATAAAAACAAATATGGTCGATTGAAATTTTAAATCCTCCTCCTCAAATGTTGGGGATCATGTTGGTAATGAAATGTCACAATCCCCCTTCTTTAAAAGAGCTTGCTCTTAAGGCGAGGATATAGCCTTCAACCAGTTTTATCTTACCCAGACAACATCCCTTTCAGCTTGTCCATCCCATCGTAACAAATACTCTCTTTATACATGTTTTTTTTTTTTTTTTGTATAGTTCTTTGATTTGGAACCTTTATTGGCTCAATAGAGAGCTTTACCCCTTTATTGACACATGATAAAGTTGTTGACGGGCTTACAAGCACACCAATCTTTTTCTTTAACAATGACATATGAGAGGTAGGGCGTATTTTTAACTACTCTAAATGGTGAGCTGAAGTACCAATCTTCTTTAAAAGATTGGCGAGTATTCTTTCTCCTATCCTGTCCAGGGATGCTTACTTTTTGTTTGATTTGATTTTTACCCGAGAAAATTAAACAAATCAAAATTATTATTTTTAAAAATTTAAAATTAAAACAGGTTCAAACTAATTAGTTTAGATTTAATTTTTGCTATTCAAAAACTAATAAAACCAAGAAGCAAATCTCATTTTTATTGTTCCTAAACTTGTTCTAGTTTACATATAACCAATTGATATATTAAAGGATAATTCTTTGCCGTGGTAGTTGTTACTTTATTTAGTATTCATACTCGAGAAATGTGCTTTTATTTTTATTTTATTTATTTTTTAATTAACATTGATATCCGGACTAGTTTTTATATATCTTGATAAATCTTACAAGAATTTTAAAATTAACAATTATATAAATTTTTTAATGAAAACTCAAAAACTTTAAATTAACCATCAGTTAAATTTAACCCAAGGCCACTTAATCTGTTAAAGGTTTAGGTTGATATTTGTTTATAGATGTCACGAGGTGACATCATCTTTGGTACAACAGTCACTTGGACTGTTATGAGGTGGATCACGGTGGAGGCTCCGAGTGTTCTTTACAACTGGCAAGTAACTCATCATTAAGGACATGTTGCGAGGACCCACACATTCCATTATCTTTCTTGGTCCACGTCAGGCCCCTTCCATTATCGTGTGCTTGGACGCGAAGCTCTAGAGTGGGCTTGTTTCTTAATGGGCCTAGGCCTAACCCTGGACCATGGGTTCTGTCCCTTCAATAATATTCACAATACTTCCCGGAAACTTCTCCCGGGCTTGCAACTTTGCACAATATTTGGAGAAACAGCATAACTCCATGGGTTAAGAAAATTTAGGTTATGCTATTCGCAATATTCCAACCTAAAAATAATAATCAACAAGCTATGATGTTTTCAACAGTCGCAGCATGTTGAGTGTGTGTGGCCGTGTGGGTGTGTGTATATATATATATATATATTAAGGTTGCGTTTTTGGGAACAAAGCAACCTCAAAACTTTTAAGTGATTATGTTATGGGGGCGATATACAGTCGTTATTTTTAAATAGCTTTTCATGTTAAAATACATGCAAATGATGTTTTTTTATTTTTTTAAAATTATTTTTGACATCAGCACATCAAAATGATTTGAAAACACTAAAAACATATTAATTTAAAGTTAATAAAAAAAAAATTTTTAAATTTTATCAAAAGGGGCTTTTGAAACAAACGAGCCTTTTATACTTGAAAATAAATAAGACCCGAGTGGGTTTTGTTGTTGGGAGTTATGTAGCAATTATGATGTTTTCCACTACAATCGGTTTTTGATTTTAGATGTATTTTATATTTAAAAAAATATTAAATTGATATTTTTTTATTTTAATATATTAAAGTAAAAATATAAAAAAAAATACTTTTAAAAAACACCCAATACCATGATTATACTGCTATAAAAAAACACCCAACACCATAATATTTGGGAGCGGGGTGCACTTCGTGGTTTTTAAAAAATTTAATTTTTTTTAATTTAAAATATTTTAAAAAATAACTATAAGATAGAAAATAAATTAACCAAAATCTTATCTAGTAAATGATGCAGACATGGAGGTGCAGAATTGAATATTTGCAAGGTAACATTGCTGCAATATGCGAAGAGAATATCGGAACATTAGCGGAAAATATTTGTAATTTCTCCTCCAATTATATTAGCAAAACCATAATTTTATGTCATTATTGTTAATATTTTTATAATAAACAAGAATTTTATTTTTAATTAGAATATAATCATGCCTAAACTCCCGGTACTATTTTATCATGTTAAATTAATTAATGAGAGTCAATCTAACTTAATTAATTGATGTAATGTTTTTTTTTTCCTATTTTTATGGCATAAATCCACTTTCCACTATTGAAATTATCTCTTTAATTTTTATTTATTTATTTATGATTAACTATTTTCTATATTTAAGATTGAGTCCATTCGCTAGTTCATGCCTTCTTTCAGTCTAGCAAAAACAAATGGAAATATTTCTATTTTCTTTTTCATGAATAAAAATTCATGAAACAAGAACTTCTAAAACCTAACAAAAACATCTAACTATTTTTTTGTCTTTTCCATTCTAGTTTACTAAAATATTAAAAAAAGTAATTTAATCTTTTACATTGCCTAAAAAAATGCATGCGTATGAAAGAAAAAAAATATATATTGTTCATGTTTTTTTAATTTGAAAATAGTGAAAGAAACATGAAGAAAAACCATGAAAAATCTCTAAAATATATTTTTCAAAGTTATTATAAATTTGAAAAACTAAAAAATGGATGAAAAAACACGTTTGATTAAAAAGTATTAGTTTCTGACTCTATTTTTTTAAAAAATTTGATTTTAATACTTATGTGTCATTTATTTTATATATGTTTTGCTTGAACATACTCTATATTAAAAAAAATAAAAAATCCGTGTGCATAAATAAAAAAACGTTAATCATGAATAAAAGAAATTAAAGGGATAATTTGAACAACAAAAGGTGAATTTGTCATAAAGAATAAGAAAATCATTTCAGCTAAGTTAGTGTGGATTGTTAATCTGATGTAGCAAAATAGTCATATATTTTTTACAAAACAATATGTGAAAATATACATAGAAGTGAGCACTGCTATGATGATGGAGGAGGAGGAGGAGGAGGAGGAGGAGGAGGAGGTCATACTCTCATTCTCAATTTTTTTGCATTGAACAAACTCACTGATTTGTAATAAATTAAGTAGTTTGATGCATGAGGTGAACTAGGCTTACTTAATATTTTTTCATAAAACAGAGGAAAGGTTACCATAATAATCTTCCTTAATTAAATTAATTTTATATCGTTGAATTTACCATAAGGGTCTTCATAAATCTTCAATGTGAGAACTCAGCTAGAAGCTCTGGCAGAACATGGGGGGAATAATGTAAATTAACTGACAAGACGACACAGGTCGTAATCAACTACTGATCGACTCATATAGACTTGGAGCGAATTTTGATCCAAACAAGCAAAGGTACCAAATGAGGTAGTTAATGATTATATAAAGTGTGAAATTTTTCAATATTTGTTTGCCTGATTACTTCGCTGCGGGGATTAATGGAGATGGAAGAGGATGCGGGAAAAGTGAGGGCGTTGATAGAGAAGGCCACCAATTCAACGGCGGCCCACGTCGACCCCCGCCTTCTCAAAGGCATCAAAACGGTTGTCCGATGCTCTGACTCGGAGCTCCGACTCGCCGCCCAAATCCTAATGGATTTCATGAAACGCGACCACTCCCAGGTCTCCTTCTCGCATTACAATCCTATTTTATCATTA
Source organism: Populus deltoides (assembly GCA_015852605.2). Lineage (NCBI taxonomy): Eukaryota > Viridiplantae > Streptophyta > Magnoliopsida > Malpighiales > Salicaceae > Populus > Populus deltoides. Next base: position 13,527,745 of record CM027571.2, on the reverse strand, counting down.
TTCAATTATTCCAGTTTGTTTTGTTTTTTTTTAAGGTGTAATTTAGGGTAAAATTTATGTATATATATGTGTTGTGATTTTGCAGGTTAGGTATTTGACGCTTCTAATAATTGATGAACTATTTATGCGATCGAAGCTATTTAGAGCTCTAGTTGTTGAGAATTTAGATAAGCTATTAAGTTTAAGCGTGGGATTTAGAAGAAACCATCCGCTTCCTGCTCCACCGGCAGTTGCGTCCGTTTTGCGTTTAAAAGCTATTGAATTCTTGGAGAAATGGAATTCTTCTTTTGGAATTCATTACAGACAGATCAGATTAGGTTTTGATTACCTTAAAAACACGCTCCGGTTTCAGTTTCCAAATGTTCAGGCCAATGCAGCACGAGTTCAGCAAGAGAGGAGGGAAAGGGAGATGAGGACGAAAGAGATCTTAGTTAACAAGTTTGAGGCTTTGAAGGAGAATTTATCCTCGTTGAAGGAGGAAATTCGGGAAACTGTTGATGAGATTGGGGAGTGTTTAGAGATTGTTAAGAATAAAGAGGAGAATGTGGTGATTGGTGCTTTAGATGACGATGAGGATTTTGAAGAGTTTCATCCTTTGGAGTTGCGTCAGCTCCGGCTTGATTCGTTGAAGGAGGGGGAGAAGGTCTGCGAGAATAGTGAGAATAAAGTGGTTTTCGATGCATTGAGGGAGTTGTACAAGCTCTTAGTGACAAAGCATTTGGTTTCGGTCCGAGAAGGAATCTCTATTCTAATCAGGGTTGAAGTGGAAGATTTGAGATTAAGAGATTCTATGCTCAAGGAGTTCATTGACATCCGAAATCACCTTCAATCAATGAAGAAGAAATGTGTTGAATCAGGTTGTGTTCTTCCAGACATTACAAAGCATGACAAAGGAGAGGAAGAAGATTTTTGGGAGGAGGGTAAGGTTGAATCAACTGGCCTTGGGAGTTTTAGTGAACCCAATAAGCGATCTGAAAACTCTTCTGCGCCATCAACTTCTGGAGAGGTGAAAAATGAACCTTCTGAATGCAGTACTGAGAAGTCGAAACGTGACGAGTCTCCGGGTTGTGAAGTTGGTGGAACTGATTCCAGCTCTCTTCGAAGTAAGCTCATGGCTGAAGCTCCAGTGATAGAGTGGGGCTCTTTTTTGGACACTTGGGGTTCAAACAGGGATGTTTTAGCCAACCACAGGGGCTTGGAGCTTGAAAGTCACTGGGGTAGGGTGGACCATGATGCAGTTATTCCAGCAAAGAAAATTGCTGAATTGAACCTTCAGGCAACTCTTTACAAAGAAGACCGAGTTGAAACCCAGCCATGTCGAGCTCCATTACGGAAGGGTGGACTCTGTCAGAGAAGAGATTTGAGAGTTTGCCCCTTTCACGGACCCATCATACCCCGTGATGATGAAGGAAATCCTATCAACCAGGACACTTCAACTAGTGACGTGACTCTTGATTTAGGGACTGATTTAGTAGAGCAATTAGCCAAAGAAGCTGTGAAGAATGTTTGGGACAGAGATAATGAGGAAGCAAGGAAAAGAAAAATGGACAAACATTCACAGCAACGAGCTAGGCTTGCAAAGATACGAGAACATAATCAAGCTGTTCTGAGGGATGCTGCAGTGGCTTCAAATTCTGGATCTTCAGTTATTGGGGACGATGTCGAGGCATCGAGGAGGGACAGTTTGTTGGCTAGAAACAAAATGGAAACTCTCGCGTCAATGTTGCACAAGAAAGTAACCACCAAAGATAGGTTGTCTCGGAGACTTTTGAATACCAGGGCAAGTGATGCAATGACAAGGCAGCTTACACTGGGAGAAGATGCTAATTATAGAGAAGCCTTTCCAAATCAATGGTAGAATATGGATATTCCATTGTTCGAATGTCGCGCTTTCTTATAGTACCGAGCATCTGAAGACACTTATGCTGGTAATGGGCCCCAATAGTGCCATCCATGTTGACGGACAAGCAGTTTCAGACTTTCAGTTGCATGTTGAAGCATAAGAATTTTGCTGTACACATTGTGTGATTTTGGAGAAAGACGAGTACTTTTGTAAAAACTTTTGTAATAACAAGCTTTGATTGGAAGATTTTGTAATGATGTGTTTTTTATTTCTTCCCACAAACATTGTTGTGTCATATTTTAATCACAGGACAACACTGAAGAATTGGAACATTGGAGATTATTATATAATATATTAAAATAGCTCAGTGTATTGTTACTATTTATCTAAATACAAATTATCGTAGCTAGAAGTAGTGTAATGACAAAGTTGTTATTGCTACAAAAAATTACAAAGATTGCAGGAGGAGAGTGAGGTTATTTTTATATTAGGATGCATTTGATATTGAAATGATGGTTTGAAAGAAAATAGCCTGTATAAATTTTGATGGGGGCATGATGGGGTTGCAGACACCTGACGCGGGGCTATCATGCCTTTGACGCTAGGACAAGACCCGCATGCATAGGGTCTGTAGCCTGCTCGCTTGAGCCTGCAGAATCATGTGCTGGGTGTAGACTCGCACGTCTAGGTCTTTTCTGAACCGTTCCCGGAGTTTGCAGACCCCTTGAGGGGTTGATGTCGGGACCCAATTCTCTTTAGTTTGATGTCGGGACCCAAGGCTAATGGGTCTTGTATCCGAACTCAAGGTTAATGAGTCCTGCTTTATGACCCAATTCTCTTCGGTTTGGCGTCAGGATCCAAGGGTAATAGAACGTGCATCTGGACCCAATTCTCTTGGGTTCGACGTCCTGTTCCAAGGCTAATGGGTCATGTGTCAGGACTCGTGTCTAATGGGTTGGTCGTTAGTTCCCAAAGCTGATGGGTCTGGCGATTCTCTCGGGTTCGCATCAGGACCCAATTCTCTTTAGTCCGGCATCAAGACTTAAAACTAATTTTTTTGTCAGGATCCAATTCTCTTGGGTCCGGCGTTAGGACCCATGGTTTTTGGGTTATAGATTTCTAAATATTATTATTTGTATTATAAATATTGTTATTTTTATTATAATTAAAAGTATTAATATCAAAAATATTATTATTTGTGTTATAAATATTATTATTTCTATTATAATTAATAGTATTAATATTAAAAATATATGTATTTGTATTATAATTAATATTATTAATAAACTAATTAATAAATTTGAAAAAAATTAAAAATATTATTATCATCATTATTATTATCATCATCATCATCATCATTAATAAATTTTTTTAAAAATATTATTATTACTATTGAAGAAAAACCATTATTTTTTTAAAAGATTAAAAAATATAAGAATTTGGACAGAAAAGTTAAATATTATTATTAATATTATTATTGGGTTTAGTCGCGTGTAAACCCAACACTTTTGAATCTTTAATTTTTTTTAAAATAAAAAATTAACCTGCGGCGTAGCACTAGCTACCTGACTAGTTTATTTCTACACGTTCTCAGAATATGAACCCTTGTAGTAGCCAGTGGGAAATCTTATGATCTGTTTCTGCATATTCCACGGGTTTCAGATGGCAGGAATTAGTTGTCCGTTCTGTCTTGCCATGCAATGACCCGTAGCTTGGTTAACTGGAGGATAGAGTGAACATGAACAGGTTTAACACTAGAAGCAACGAGGTTCACCTCAGAAATCAATCAAACGGCTCTCGAATTTGATATCAGACCCATTTTCAGGCAACTAGTACTGACCAGTGCTTAAATGGTTTCTTGTGAAAAAAATGGAGAATCGATTTAGTTGGCTACATGCTTTACTGAGATAGACAAATTGGGATCCTTTTGCACTTGATGGTTCTTTCATCTTGGAGTAACGTTGAAACCAAGCCATCTTTTTATGCCCATTATCATTCTAAATCGTCTTTTTTAACCTTGATGACAGAGGACAGATGACAATCTGTCCACGTTTCAGAGACCACATATATAATACTGCTGCTGCTACTACTTTCTTGCTGCCAATGAATAATGATGGTGATGTCTTGAAGGATCTGTATTAATCATGAAATCTAATAATCTTGACTGATTTGTTAGTTGTTGCCCGCTTTAATCCACCATGCCTTCTGCGATATGAAGGTGGCAGTGCTTTTTCCTGTTCCAATTCCTTTTCCTTTGCACCCACAAGGTTCTTATTTGCGTTGAAAATCTGAAACATACAATAGAGACTACCAACATACATACCGAGTAAATGAGATTTTGGTCGTGGAGTTCCAAGTTCTAACACTTTTGTATGTATCTTAAACATTCCTTTGTATTACTAGGAAAAAAAAACAACAATAATAGGATATGGATCAAATTAAAAAGTAACCCGATAAAAAAGAAGATAAAGAAAATCATAAAGCCCATTAAAAAAAGCTAATGTTAACACGTGTTAACTTTTCAAACCCGTGACCTGGGTTAAAAAATTCATGAAACTTAATTTCTAATTAATCAAATGTTGAAGGATGAAATTGAAAAAGAGAATTTCAATATACAAAAGGATTAAAAACAAAAAAAATAGCAATTAAAAAAATAAAAATCAAAATTGAAATACAAAATAAATTTTATCTTTGATTGAAGGACAAAATTGAAAAGAAAAAATAATTTAACAAAAGGAAAAAAATAAGAATGAAGATCGAAATTAAAATAAGAAATACAAATAAATTTTTGATTGAAGAGTGAAATTGAAAAGAAAAATAAATTTAACAAAAGGCCCAAGAAAGAAAACAACAATCCAAGTAATGGGGATTAAATTGAAAAGAACTAAACATATTACAAATTGAGATTGAAAAATGAAATTAAAAAAAAATCAAAGTTTTACATAAGAGTCAATAACAAAATTACAAATCAAAAGAATAAGGACTGAAGTGAAAATCTTCATAAATAAGCGAATAACTCTGAAATTTTGCATGATCAGAACAAATTTTAAGGGGAGGAGAGAGAAAAGAGAGGGAAAAACATCACCGGCGACAAACTATGCCACCATCGACCACATGCACAGCTCGAAATGCAAGTTTATGAAAATACCAAATTGTCTATTAGCTAACATGATAACAACAAAAAAAAAACTATTGTGAAAATAAAAAAAGAAACCTTGAGGTAATTTTTAGTTTTTTTTTTAATGACATTTTGGTTCTTTCATTGTTCTTTTTTTCTTTTTTTGCATATCTAGTCAAATATCAAATTACACTGCTTGATAATAATAGAAAAAAAATATGAAAATACAAAAATACCCTTAAACTTCATATTTAAAATTCTTATTTTGAAGAGTATTTTGGTCCATTAGATCACTGTCCTTTAAAAATAAAAAAAAATTATTTATTTTATTTAATTTAATAATAACTAATACTCGTTACAAAAAGTTTTAATACCTCAAATAATTAGTTTAATATTTTTTGGTTTGAATAACAAAGACACCATTATATTGTTCCAACAAATAATATAAATAAATATGTGTCTAAAATGTTTTTTCAAAGGTAACTAGGTTCTGTTAATATACGAATGAAATACCCACGATACAAGTGGTCAAACGCTATTGACAATTAGTCTAAATAATTTGAATTGGCCCTGGTCAATGCAAGTGTGCAAGCTCCAGGGGTTGAAACTATAAGTTGAATTGAATGGAAAGTGGCCCAACCCTAACATCTACGATGCTGGATGATTTTTAAAATAAGTTATTTTTTTAGTTATTTATATTTTTTTATTTAGTTTAGAAAAACATGTTTTTGGTTGTGATTTTATTTTTACTATTTAGTTTAGAAAAATAAATATTTGTTTTTATAAATCATGTTAAACATAATACTAATCATTTTCAATGATCATATCATATTTTGAGATTATAACTTAATAGTGTATAGTTTTTTGCACGATTATTTTCGGTTTGGTTTTTATAAAAAAAAGTAATCAAATTGATTTATTTTAAAAAAACTCAAAACCAGTTTGACTCGGTTTTTTTCCAGTTTGATTTTTTTCTGTTTCAGGTTTATAAAACCGGTTATTTGTTTTTCACTTTTTTTAATCAATCATAAGAGAGCATTAAGAATGGTTGAAATCAATATCCCATAAGTATAAGCAAACAAGTGTGCTGCTCATGAGCAAGTTCTTTACACAAATACAAGCCAGCTTAACACAGCTAGGGAGGATGGATGGATGTACTGATAAGCAGACTAGAAATCTATTTATTTTGCTGATGATGAAAATAAATTTTATATATTTTTAAATAAAAATTATTTTAAAAAATAATTACCCTCATCTTTCGAATCCATCTCAAAGCCATTGTGCCCTAACATATTATATAAAAATTAATTTTTAAAAATTAAAAAAATATTATTTTAAAATAAAAAATAATTTAAAATAGAACCTTTACAACGCTACCATCTTGCCGTTAAACCGAATGAATCTAATCTAATCTTATAATCATAGTTTAGTTTAACCCCTTTTCATTATTCCACCTAATCTAATCTCCTCCTATGAAAAACCTTTTTTAACATTTCCTCTCGCTCTCTCTCTTGCCTGAAAGAAACCCTTCGATGTTGATCCAATGCCCCTCACAATTTCGACGGTGACTTTCACCGATAAAGAAGAGTGCCCCCTTTTTACATAACACGAACAGATCTTGCTACCGCTTCGATTCAATCTGTCCCCTCTTTTCTAATCTGACAAATCAGCTTCGTAGGAAATAAGGAGAGACGGCATAGAAATACCCCGAAGAGAGTTGAAGCAGCTGCTATATATAATTATTTTTGATTGGAAGGCTGTTGTTTTTGTGGTGTAGGAATGGAATTGGATAGCATTGAATGTGTGCCATCCTTAGATTTAACAGATGAGGATGAGATCCACCATCACCACCATCTTCACCATTTTCCTTCTGTTTCAAAGCCACACACCACCACCACTACCAACAACAACAACAGCAACAGCAATAGTAATACCGTGGCTTCAGCTATACACACTACCAGTGTTCATGAGCTCCTTGAATGCCCTGTTTGTACCAATTCTATGTACCCTCCTATTCATCAGGTCTGGCCCCTTTTTCTTCTTTCCTTTTTCTTGTTTAACATGATTATGCATATGGTTTTGCCTTTTCCTTTTCGGGTTTTTAATTGTTGAATTATTGATGCGGGTTTGGTGTGCTTTTTGGTATGTTGTTGCTGATAAAAATATAGCTAGGGCCGTTGAACTGCGGAAATTGCAGGCTTGATTTTGTTAGGATTTGTGTCTATTGGTTTAATTGGTTGGATTGTGGAGATTCAGGTAGCTGCCATCTGTCACAGCTAGGTGAATTTAGGAATTTATGGGCTTGGAAGATTTTTGGTTTTTCGACTTTGGTAGAATTTAGGTGTTTTGCTGGTTTTTGTTTGTGAACCTAGTCCTTAGGACTTCACAAATACATGTACCCTCTGCAGTGACTGCGGAGAGTCATTGGAGCCCAATCGTTTGGGTCCTGTGCTCGGCACTGTCCATACAAATGCAAGGGCTTGCTGTGGTGAGAATTAGATAGAGTGCTAGAGCATTTGCTGGGGCATTATGTTGATATTTGGGTGCTAGTAGTGGGAGATTTTGAAATGTAATTGCGATTTCACTTTTTAAAACCTGAACAACTAAATAAAGATGGCTACATCGCATGATTCTAAGAAACTATGACCATTCATATGTGTGTGGTGTCCTCGATTTTATTTGTATGTTGCAGCAGTTGCTAGAAATATGGAGGGAGCTCTTCGGTTAAAAACATTAAATTTTGAAATCTAAAGGGTTGTGTGGATTTTAGTTAGATATTGGGCCATTGATAACTGTCCAGTGACTTCTTTATAGTTGGGTGTGGGGGGTTACCTGTAGACAGTAGACATATCTCCTGTTTCCATGCAATGGAGGGAAAATTGTGCTTATAAATGCTGTTGCTTTGTGCTAGAGCTCCTGATTTCTTATGCTTCCTAGATGATGGAGGCTGATGTTAACAAATTGTTGTTTCTGCAGTGCCACAATGGCCACACACTCTGTTCAACCTGTAAAACACGAGTACAAAATCGGTGCCCCACTTGTAGACAGGAGCTCGGTGACATTAGATGTCTAGCATTGGAAAAAGTAGCTGAATCACTTGAGCTGCCTTGCAAATACATGTCGCTTGGATGCCCAGAGATTTTTCCATACTACAGTAAACTGAAACATGAGACCCTGTGCAATTTTAGGCCATACAGCTGTCCATATGCTGGATCAGAGTGTGCTATTGTCGGGGATATCCCATTCCTTGTTGCTCATCTAAGAGATGATCACAAGGTGGACATGCATTCCGGGTGTACTTTCAACCATCGCTATGTCAAGTCCAATCCTCGTGAAGTAGAAAATGCAACATGGATGTTAACTGTAAGAATGTTTCTATCTTATTTAATTGATCCATAATCACTTGCAGATATTCTTGGATGCACATTACATGCTTCCCTCTCACTTTGTTTTTGTTGGGTTGGGGGGTGGATGGGTGGAAAAGGAATTCCAATACAGCACTGGAACATGACATGCTTCCTTTAGTTCTTTGATCATGTTAAGGCATGGTAACCAAACTTGGATTATGGCGAAGTGTGGAAAGTGATGGTCATTTCTTGCCAATAGTGAAGCACTTGTGCTATTTATACAAGGAACTTCTTCACTCCATGATCTTCTCATTAAAGAGATCACAAATTATGTCTATCCTGCTTTGTATGTGTGCAACAGATTGTAATAGCTGTGATAACCTTGCAGTAAAATAAATACTTTAAGCCCAAGGGATTAGTTGAGTGGTAAGACATCATGGATTCTGGCCTCATGAAGTCTTTACCTGAGTTCGATCTCCACCACAAACTTTTCTCATACATTCCTAGTATTTGTCTGGTAATTCTCTGGTTTGTTTCAGGGTAAGAGATTGTCCATAGTGAGAAACTAGTCTGGTGGTCAAAGATTTCAGGCTACTTTGTTATCCAATTATTATATCAAGCAGTTCCCTTTATTATGTGTGTTCTGAGCAATGTTTTTTTGACTGTTTTGAAAATATAAACTCTCATCCTTCCAAGTAAATATGAATTCCATGACGTGGATGAAATATTAAAAATGTTAGTACAGACTAAATTGAAATGTGGATGATATATGAATTCAGCTGTTTCATCTCGAGCTTGTGTTTTGCCTGCATTCTATTGTTTGATGCCTTCACTAGTCCCAATGCAGACAATATTCTATCGTGTCATGTTAAGAGATAAATTGAGTTCAGGAACCATCAATATGTTTTATTTATGCTTCACGGAGTGGCATGACATAGCATTCCTTGTATGCACAATGCATTTTCTTACTTTGGCAACCACTGAGCTCGCTTTTCAATCACTTTGCTTTAGGTTTTCCACTGTTTTGGCCAGTATTTCTGCCTCCATTTTGAAGCTTTCCAACTCGGGATGGCTCCTGTTTATATGGCATTCCTCAGATTCATGGGAGATGAGGCAGAGGCCAGGAATTACAGCTACAGCCTGGAGGTTGGGGGAAATGGTCGGAAACTAATTTGGGAAGGCACACCACGGAGTATAAGAGATAGTCACAGGAAGGTTAGGGACAGCCATGATGGACTTATTATACAACGTAACATGGCACTTTTCTTCTCTGGAGGAGATAGGAAGGAGTTAAAGCTGCGAGTTACAGGACGGATATGGAAAGAACAGCAGAACCCGGAAGGTGGGGCATGCATTCCCAACCTTTGTAGTTAGGCTGATTTTCACTTTCTTGCTTTCTACTGTGTGCTCTGTTTCCTGTAATACTGTTACTAAAACGCGGATCATTTTAAGAATCCTTATGTATAAAACTGGGGCCTAAGCTTTATAAATTGTTAATAAACTTCCTGAAGAAATTGTCCTGGCAATGTCGCTAATTCATAGTTTTAAAATCTGGCTTGAGAGGTTAATCTGAAGTTGGAACGTGTTGTAAATATCCATGTGATCTTATAAAAAAAAACTTAGATTTAGTTGATATCTTGATTAACCTGTAAAAATTGGTCTTGAGCTGTGTCCGGGCCAGGTTTAAAAATGGTTTTACCAGCTGCGCCAGTTTCCATCATTAGCCTCCCTATTTCACAGCGTGCTTCCTCGATTTGGATGCTAGCTCAAGTTGCTATAACAAGGGATGAGTTTAATTACTTGTTTTTATATTTTTAAAGTATTTTTTTTTAAAAAATTATATTTTTTAGTTTTTAATATTTTTTAATATATTGATATTTAAAATAATTTTTAAAAAATAATAAAAATATTATTTTAATAAGAAAAACACATTAAAAAACAAATTGATGTGCTAAATGACAAGATCAGCTGACCAGCTGAAAGTTTTATTTTTTTTTTTTTAAATAATCATAATTAAGTTCATTAAACAAAATAAAATACCAGAAATCCTTTTGATTTCTTTTTATTTGTTTTCTTGAGAGACATTCCATAATAATTTTGAATTTCTTTCGTTTATAAGAATAGTTCATAATTGTAATAACTTTTCTTATATTATTATACCGAGTAAATTTAAAAGATGTTACAATTACAATAATTGAAATTTTGGTGAAAAAGAATTATATATATACAAGTAAAAGTGACCAATCTTCTTGTAAAAAAAATATTAAAGAATGGACAATAGAATTTTAGCTAAAAGCTAAAAATATCTAAACTCAGCAAACGGAAACGGCGAGTTTTTGGGTATAATTGGAAGGGCGATAAAAGTTATTTTATATTAAAATAATATTTTTATTATTTTTTAATATTAATAATATTAATACGATCTAAAAATATAAAATAAAATATTAATTCAAAATAAAAATAAAAATTCAAAAATTTTCAAAACCAAACCAGATAGAATTTGAACTCTAAAACCCGGGAAACGTCTCTATCTTTCGTCCATTTGAAATCTATCGATCATTCACCCTCTTTAATATTTTTCTTCACTAATGGATGGAGCTTCGAGATCCTCCACTTCCTAACAGCACTAGTGGTGCCCTCTATGTGATGATTCCGAGGAATGCAATTTTCCAGGAAAAAGGATTTCATCTTCTGAACAATGCTTATTTAAGAAAAACCAGCAGATTCGCAGAAGCATAATACAAAAACCAGCAGACTCCCAATGCTAAGTACAAAAACAACATTTACAAGTTGACGAAAACCATCAATCCAAAAAAAAATAAAAAAACTGAAACAACTGTGAAAAGAGAAGAGCTAGAACTGAGAGAGATGTTGCATCCGCAATACCAATTGAAAAGGAAAAGCACTTTGAAATGTGTAATGTGCCATGCATATGTACGGTGTTGCATGTACAAATTCACGAATATATACCCATTACATCCAACATAATTCAGCAATTTAACTAGGCGGATCCAGCAGTCCCATCAAAGCGGTGATCCATGATTTGTGATGCTGTTTCAAGGAAAACAGCTTCAAGATTGTTAATTCTATATAAACAGTACAACTCTAAAACAGAATTAACAAAGAGCACGTTAAAATATTTTAAAACTGAAACAATTTATTATAATTAAAAAAATAAAATATTTACCAAAACAGAATTAACAATCTATATATATATATATATATATTCAACTAACATAGTTTAAATTCAAGATAAATTAACATAGTTTAAATTCAAGATAAATTAATTATAAATTATGCAATACAATGCCAAACAAATATAATTTCAAAATTTAAAATATTTCTAAATAGTGAAGATTAAATAGATCTTTAACTTAAAGTAATTCAACTTAAACAAAATATCAAAATATTATGAAAATAAAATGTTTTAACACAAATATTTTAAATATAAAGTTAGGTCAATGTTATCAAGGCTAATTGAATCTAAAATATCCCTTGTTTTGTTTAAATTCCTACAAATTATAAACATGAAAAAAAATAACATGAATATAAACCATATATATTAGTGATAAATATAATTTTAAAAAATTAATATCATTGTTAATGAAAATAGTAATAATAATTTTCAATATTATTATTAATATCATTATTATTGAAAATAGTAATGAAAAAGAGCCTTTTATACTTGGGTGGTTTAATTAATTAAATTGAATAATGTTCAATTTGATTCAATGGCTTTTCAAGAGCGGAACGGAAAATGTGGAATGAAACCAGAACGTTTCGGCCGAAATTTAGCCGAAAAATCCGGAATGGACCGAGATTTAAAATGAGATGAAAATTGTTCTGTTTTGTTTCATTTTTTGAATTGGTATGGAATCTTTCAGCCATTCCAGGTGAAACGGAACGAAATTGACAACCTTGAGCAGCTTCACTTGATACAGGAAGTACGGAATCCTCTGCCTCTTCGACAATCTCTTTAATAACAAATCCCTTCTTCAAGGTCTCCTTACACATCATACTACCAATGGTGAAAGTGGTGATCAGACCCCTCTCCACTCCCTTCTTCAGGAGTGGAGAGTGTGCACAAATTCTTCTGGCATGTTCCATCCATGAAACTTCAGAAAGGCAGTATAAAAAGGAAAAAGATATCTATCTTGGAAAAAAAAAAGTTGTCTCCTAGGTATTTATAAGTGCAGTAAATTAAGTAAAAATATGGTGAATAAGTTTTTTCTAGTGAGCTTCTTAATACTATTATAAGAATATTTATAATATTAAAAGGTCACAATTGGTACTGAGCATTTAAAACTAAATATATCAATTAAATTAATTTGTTTTTTAAATTTATTTATTTTTAAAATTTTGTAATTAATTTTGATATTTGTGACTGTTGGAATAAAATTGAATAGTAACTATTCAATTTAATTTAAAAATATAATTATTTTATTAATAGTCATATAGTTTTATTAATAGTCATAATATTAAAAAAAATATAATGTTTCATTATAATATTTCAAGTCTAACAAACATGTAATTGCACAGAGAAAACATATATAAAAAAATAAATGTACTTTCTTTTCTTTCTCTTTTCTTTTTATTTTTTTTAGAGGTTTAAATGGCTTAGTTGTATTATGAAGGTGTTGTCTAAGTGTGAGATAAATAAACACCTTAAAGACAGTGTTTTCACGCCTCTAAACCAACTTTTTATTTGTTTCCGTTTATAAACAATTTATTCAACAATTTTAAGGAATTTATTTGATGGAGAGAAATTTGAATTCAAGCATTAGGGTTGCTAAGGATGTCAAAATTTATTATTATGGATAACTAATTCGAGTGATAATAAGTCCACATCAAGATGAATACTCTCCTTTAGAGGAAGTGCAATATCCTAGGCATCTAATAAATAAACGTACATTTCTCATTCTACTATGGAATCAAAATTTACTATTACGGTTGATGTAGGTAAAGAAGTAAAATGGCTAAGAAATATGATACTAGATATTAAGTTGTGGCCACAATCTATGTTAGTTATTTTTTATACTACAATAGTGAAGCAACTATGTCTTGAGCTTACAGTAATATTTACAATGGTAAGTCAAGACATATAAGCATTCGACATGGATATGTTCGAAAGTTAATTACAAATGGGGCAATCACCAATGCTAATGTGAAGTCTGAATAATTTAGCGGATCCGCTCACAAAAGAACTATCTAGAGACGTGGTAAAGAAAACAACTAGTGGAATGAGATTGAAACCCGTTGTTAAAGATATCCGTAATAGAAACCCAACTTCGGATTAGCAAGAAGTTTATCTCAAAGTTTAATGGTTAGTAACAAGTTAATGTTTAGTATATGTTGGACACTGATAATTAATTTTAGACTCTATTATTATAGTATTCAGTGTGTTTTATTACGTAAAGAAGGATAAACGTAGACTTTTAATGAAATTTAAAGTTTGTGTTTAATGTAATAAAGACATGTAATTTCAATTATATGAATATAGAAGTAGTGTCGCTTTTGACAAGAGTTAGAGTTTTCTCTTGCAAATATTCATAAAAATAAGATTTTAGCATATGGCTATAACACTGCTAAACAATTGTAAACATTTTTAAAAGTTTTGATAGTATTGTGTATGTAATATCTTTGATTTTACAATAAAAGTTTTGGTTTAATATGTGGACACCAATAATTTTAGTATGATTCAAGTTGTAATACTAATTGAAAGTTTAAATTGCAAAATACCTTCTTAAAAGTATAAATCTATCAAGTGAAAATATATTAATTACAAACTAGTGAGAGATTATTGGTGTGGTTTGTAAATAAATAAAGCAAAAAAAGATATCTATCTCATATTGAAAAAAAAAAAACACTCCCTCTTAGAGTGTTTATAAGTGAGTTTTTATTGTAAATTAAATTAAGTGAAAGTCATGCTGGATGAATTCTCTTAGTAAACTTTCTAATACTATTATATGGATATTTATAATATCAAAAGATAATACTTATTAATTGAGCACTTGAAACTTAATATGTTATGAAAATTGATTTGTTTTTTGAATTTATTTCTTTAATTTTCATAATTAATTTTAATTTTTATGATTATTAAAATAAAGCCGAATAATTATTCAATTTAATATAAAATATAATTATTTCATTAATAGTTATATATAGTTTCATTAACAAATATAATGTTTTCATTATAATATTTTAAGTCTAATAAACATGTTATTACACAAAAAATACACAAAATAAAAAACAAATGTTTTTTCTTTCTTTTATCTTTTTTTTTCCGGATATTGTTTTTATGTAAAACAAATAAATACCTTAAAAACAATATTTTCACGCCTCTAAACCAACTATTTATTTTTTTTCATTTATAAAGAGTTTCTTCAACAAATAAATGGAAATTGAGAGAAGAATTATAATCAAAATGATGATTTTAATTGATAATTAATTTTGTGATTAAAGAATAAAAGCATCTCAAACAATCCATCCAGTTCTCAAAGTCCTAGTGTCCTTCAGTTCCTGGAAAAAAAAGTAAAGATACATTGAATTCAGCAGGCCTTCTACGAATGAATCAAGGAAGTTAAACATGGGAGTTGCCGTGCCATTGACACTGAGCTGATCAAAATTGCCTGCAGAAACGGATTCTAGGTTACCACTAAGCAACCTTGGCAACATACACAGGCTACCAAGATGCCGAGCAAAGCTCCAGCAAGAACTTGTGATGGGTTATGTCCAAGAAGTTCCTTGAGCTTTCTTTGACTGATAGGATGCCCTTGAAACAGGTCCTCAACGATCATATTAAGAACCTATGTTAGGCAGGAAATGTACGTGTTAGTTCCATAACGATGAAAGAATGAATCATTCTTCACAAAAAGCGAGAGAGAGAGGAAAAGGGAGAGAGACTGACTATCAAATGCAGACAAGCTATATCAAGCTTGAGAAAAGAAAATGGTTGATTGTGTATCTCTAACAGGACTGAAGTAGAAACTGTCATGCTAATCCACATATAAGACGTCCTATGCAATGAATGAGGAAGAAAAGAAGGGTTTAAAAAGGCAGAGAGTTATAGCACATTGTGCTTGGAACTTCAAAATGCGCATCCATTAGCCTCGAGAATGGATACAAAGCTTCCTTACCCCACAAAAGTCACAAGCTTCAAGTGCTGAATTAATTATCCACCAGAAATGCTGTTCAGTATGATACCAAAAAATTGTAAGATCTAGTACAGGGAAAGATACTACTCAACGTAAAGCATGCAACCATGCATTCTTCCAATTTTTCATTAATGAGTCATCCGAGTGCCAGGCATACAACACTGATAGTTGGCTTCGCATTAATTACTACGAAAACTAACCATCACTTTAATAAAATTTCTCTAAAAGTCAACTCAACTGTGCTCATTTACAAGGTAGTGTTTATGCTGGTGCGGCTGTTGTTTTTGAAAGTGTTTTTCTCTTGGAAATACATCAAAATAATATTTTTTTTATTTTTTAAAATTTATTCTTAATATCAGCATATCAAAACAATTCAAAAACACAAAAAAAAAAAATTCAAGTTTTGAAAAGCATGGCATGGCCACAATAACAAACAGGTCCACAAGACTGTTGGTATTATGATAGCTTTTATTTTTTCCCCACGACAAAGAAAAAATTGTTAGATTAGACAAATAGCTTCTGCTTTGTATACAGAGCCCCATTCATAATTGCACTTCAAATCTTGTTTTGTTGAAACTATAATAACTGTTTTTCATTTATAGAGACTTGTTTTTCATTTATTTTGCATATAAAAATCCATCTCACAATAGTTTTAGCTAAACAAATACTATTTAAAATTTATTTTTTAAAAACTGCAACTAAAAATATTTTCTTTAACGCAACCACAAAAGCTACCAAATTGACAGACACAAAATTAATACCTATAATCATGACATAAGCCGAGCCAGTGAGCATAAATAGCAGAATTACAAACATAATGCATAGAACTCAGAACAACACAGCTGATGTGACATTTCTTGTAGTATCTCTTCTGCTTTAGCACTAACGACTTTCAATCCAACAACAGAGTAGCTTTTGATCTAGCAACAGGCACATACAAACTCAGGAAATTCTCCAGCTAGTGGAGACAAAAATTAAGTCTGTGAACTTTACCTTTCAAAACTTATCTCAGACTAGCTTTAAATAAATTAATACTAGTCTCTAACTTAGATTAGTTCAGTTTTTAAGAGCTTCAGACCATCTGTTGAAAATCCTTTTCAAACACAGAGAACGTTAATTTACCAGCATTACAAGTCTGATCAAGCATCCAATTAAGAAACATAAGACTGATCATTCTACCCAACCTCATATTATACTACAATCCTTCCTGACATTTGTGCTGTACTCAGTTCAAGTGAAACACTCTCAGGAAAAGCATTTGGCATGGCATCTGCTTGTCATGGCTTATGCCTAATTAATAGTACACATCCAAAGCAAATTGCCCCACTGCATCATGAAGTCTGGAAGAAGAGGAAGACCTCCCTCCAAATTCAATCCCACCTTTGAGAACGAAGTTTGAGTATAAGCCAGAATTGGATTCCCAAAATACTTAATACCATCTCCAAAAAAAATAATGGCGGTGATTAGGCAATGGATTGCACAGTATAGTGCATTCAGGCCTTTGAACACAGATGATCATCAATCTTTTTTCCTTTAAATCCCATAACCTACCCACTCATCCTATTTCCAATCCTAGCCATATCAAGAAGCTCCACTGGCAGGGGACCCGCTAGTCTTATTGGATTCTGAAATTTAATCATTTTTCCCAAGCGAATCACGCCATTCCTGATACAAATTGACCATGAGGGGAAGCAACACAGAAAATCAATCTCATTAAGCTTGTAAAAGCTTTAGGTCAAATCAACGTCCAATTTAGGAATACCTCCAAAAAAAAAACATTAACTGTTCTGTCAAGAAGCACAACAGAGTTACCAGGCCAACGTTTGGGGAACAACCACCACAATTATGACAACCAAAGCAATGCAACATAAGAAGACCACGCATAAAAATGCGAAATTTCACCAACAAAAACAAGTACTTTGTCAACAAAGCAGCAGCAACAAAAGCAACGCAGCAGTTGAATATTATGCAGAAAAATACTAAATTTCACCAACAAAACAAATACTCTGTGTTCAACAAAGCAAACATAATGAATAAACCAAACTAATTCACTCCTTACCTCAGCTTGCATCCCAGCATGACGCCTGACACCAATTGCATCATACATAACTATAAGACTAAACCCCAAACAAACAGGAAATAACGAATCAGCCACTCCATGACAAAACGCAACTGATGTTGTCAAAGCAGTACACAAAGCAGAGTGGGAAGACGGCATCCCTCCAGAGGCAAACAATAATCTCAAATCCCATTTCCTCTCCACAAAAAAATTCAAAAACACTTTCATTGACTGTGCAATAAACCAAGCAAACAAACCCGATATAAAAGTTGGGTTTGCAGCTAATGTTGCCACAAAAGGACTGATCTTTACTTTCGCATGCGATGTTATACTCAATAAAGCCAATCCAAACGCTCCATTTAGCATAAAACCCCCGCTGTGTTCACTCACCACCTTCTCCGAGTCATCACTGTATGCTTGTAGCTGTGAAGCCCATTTTTTTGTTTGTGAAGAAGCTAAGGCTTTGATGTGTTCCGTTATCGGGACCAAAGCCCGCAAAGGGTTTGATAAGAAAGTTCTGTTATTTTTATTTCTTGGTTTTGGGTTTTGATGATTTGAAGGGTTTTTATACGAAAAACAAATTGGAGAGTTTTTGAATTTGGTAAGATGAGTGGACTTGAAAAATGAAAAGTGGCCAGAACACCAAAGTTTGGTTCTTGGATTTGTGGGAGTGAAGTAGAAAGAGTTAAAGATGGGTTTGGTGAGTGTTAGAGAATCCATGAGAGGAAGTCTTCTATCATTCTATTCTATGACTGAGTTGTTGAGTTCAGTCTGCATTTTAGGAGAGAAGGGTCTAGAGAGGGAATGTGAGGCTGAGTTGAGACTCGAGAGTTTTCTCGCGAATAGTACGGCTGTGTGAGTGTGATTGGATAGTGACAAAAGGTCATCTAGTTTCGGGTAACCTCTAAATAGTCCCCAACTAATTAAACCCTTCAATTGCATCCTCTACCTTCAATTTAAACAATATGATTATATCACATGCAAAATATATTAAAACTTAACACCCACAAATATTTATTAATAAAACAACATATCTAATATATTAATAACAAAATTTAATCTAAAAAAAAAGAATAATAGTTATATAAATAAAGTAATATAAAACTATTGACGGTGAAAAAATAATAATTTTTTTATCAAAAAAATTAAAAAAATATATATTTTTTAAAGCGTAATTATAATTGCATTCTTGGAGGTCATGATATAAAATTCATTAATATTATTTAAAGGTCATTACAGATTATAGTTACAATGCTTGCAGATTATGCTATAACATAAAATAAAGTTAAAATTATATTTCAAAATTATAATTACATCATGTTTTTCTTAAGATCTTGATCCGCTGTTAACATGAAACTTTATAAATACAGACTTTCTAGGGTTTTGGTCAAACTAAATCTTGTTTTGGAGGCAATATTGATAAATTTATGATCCTTATTAGGATAATATTGCTTGAATCTCTAATCGGGGGATGCACCTGGAATTTACATAATAGTTGGATGACCTATTTGAAGGTATTCCTCTAATTTATACAGATGGTGGAGAAAGAGCCCTTGGTTTATCTTGTTATAACAAAGATGCCATTGCGTCGCTTGACTGACATCGAATATGCTGTGGCTTCATTGGTTTGTGCGGAAAGAAATGCGGACGCTTGACAATTGGACCACTCCAGTCGCCAGTGGAGGGGAACAAATTTCAAGGTAGGAAGCTCCAGGACTGGAATGTCCACTGCTAATCAAACCGAGAGAAGAGGCAAGGTGAAACAATAAGCATTACGGGTGTTCAAAATAACCGGCTTATATGTAATATTTATATTATTTAACATGATCTAACCTATTAAAATTAAATAATATAAATATTATAAAGAATAAATTTAAAACACTTAACATTAAGGGTGTCATGGCACCTAGAATGCATCTTATAGGCCTATCGCTAAATATAAACCTTTGAAAATTAGCAATATAAGCTCAAGTCTGGGAATTATTATTTTATTTAAAAATGTTTCGGATCTAAAAATTTTGTTAGCCAACTTCCTAATTTTTTTAACGTAACAAAAAAAAAATTTAAAAAATTGCGGAGAAAATGGGGGGTAATTGTAATTTAATATATAAGCAATATATAGAAATTAGAGTTAACATATAAGGGTTTATAGACATCTAGAATGCCGTTACCTATAACTATATTCATAAAAATCCCTGGAGTATATTGTTATTCAAGTTCTAAATTACATATATTTTTAATGATTTAAAATAGTCAACTCAATATGTTCAACTTTTAATCTAAAAAATTTTTTATTATTTATGTATTTTTTTTTATATCAAAGCATTTTAAAATTAAAAATTTATTATGATCATGAAGAAATTAATATGTTCGTAAACATATAATCATATTCTATCCAACTATAAATTGCATATATATATATGATATAAAAGGTTACAATAACACATTTTTTTCAAATTAAAACTATTTTTTATTATTTATGTATTTTTTTTATTCAAAGCACTGTTTTTAAAATAAAAATTTATTATGATCATGAAGAATTTGCATATGCAAGTCCGAAATATAATCATATTCTATATATATATATATATATATATGTATTTATCTCCTCATGGACCCATAAAGTTTCAAGTTCCGGGGGACTGTTTCTCATAAAAAAAAGCTAGTAGTTTTTTTTTTCCTTGCATGCCTGATAATTATGTATGTTTGTAGAGCTTATTTGGCGGTATGGTTGCGGTTACTTTTCAAATAACTTTTCGAGTCAAAATACATGCCAATGATTTTTTTTTATTTTTTAAAAATTATTTTTTATATCAACACATCAAAAAAAACCAAAACATATTAAATTTTAGTAAAAAAAAATTGATTTTTTTAGGAATGATTTACACTATATTCCTAATGTATTCCTAACGGTGTCTTAGCATGAACATAGTGAGGATGTGAGACCAATATAAATAGATGGATGAAAGTCTAATAAACTCCTTGATTGTAAATATATTTCATTGCACTTTATTACTTTGTTTTTTTTTTAAAATATCCATAATGATGATACAATTATTTAAAAAATAATAATTGGTGTATGTATTCCACATGCAAACATTACAGTCATTTAGGGCATGCCTAAAAACTTGCATAATTATAAATCAATCGCCTAATAATTCTATGAAACACCAACAACTATTTGAAAACTTCTAGAATTATAAACAACTACCTAATAATTCCTAAAACCTTAATATCTTTATCAAGGGTATTTTAGCTCAAATCTATAGTTGATAACTCTAAAAACAGAGCAATTTTTTAAGAAGAAAAAAATAAAAATATATTTATTTATAACTAATTTGCATCAATGAGAACCAAATAGTGGAGTTTGATTTTGATTTCAAACTCATTTTTTTCTTGGTTTTCTTTGTGGATGCTGGGAAAATCACTTCTTCCACCCATGAATTAGAATAACTAGACCCATTTGTTTACAACATTATTGTAATTATAAATTGTGGTGGCAATTTTGTTATTTTAATGCTCTAAAAGATTTTTAGTTATTAAAATGAATATAATGGCAAAGTTGTAAATAAAAAGATATTTTGATTGATTTTTTTTTTAAGGATGTTAAGTGTTATTACGTGTATAAAGTTTAGAAGGAAAAATATAATTTCTAAAACCTTAAATTGAAAACGAAAAGTGAACTAAAATATAAAAGGTTTTTTGTAATTATTTTTTTTCTTCTCAAGTTGTCTAATATATATAGAAGATTAAATGTAACTATTTGACCGCATATAAAAAAAGATACAAAAGGTATAATGGTGAAAATAAATAATTTATTATATCATATATTTATATCAAGTTTATTTTATAAAATGTAACTATACATATAATATAAATATTTGAAATATAACATTATAAACATTTAACCATTTTTTGGTGTTTAGAGAACATTGAAAATAAATTTATTTTTTATGGTATTTTAATTTTATAATAAAATTTATATGATTCAAAATGTAAGGTTATTGTATTCAATTGTATTTTCTAGAAATATTATCTAAATTAAAGTATTAAATGCACTAATATACTTTTATATTATATATTAATATATCCTAATATATTATTTTCTAATAATATTATATTTTAAATTATCTTAATTTATATATATATATATATATATATATAAGAATTATAAAATATTATACTACTTTAGTTTTATGGTTTTCATAAAAAGTGTTTTCTAATTTTATTAAACAAGAAAATATGTTAATCCGTCTAAAACTTATATTTCTCTTTGATTAAGAATTGAATTCCATTAACATTTTTTACAATGCAATCAAATATAAAACAATTAAAAAATATATTTTTTAAAATAACATTTTCTAGCAAACAAGCAAGCAATAACTTTTTATTGGAGCAGGAAATGGAACTATTGTGTTTACTTTCCCAAAATCGCATTGCCGTACGTAATTATTTCCCCATTCAAACAATCAGGGGTAATATGGTAATATAAAGTAGAAAAAACAGAACGCCAAGAAGAAAGTTTCAACGGTCTCCCCGCTCTCTTCCTTCAGACATTCCCTTTTCCCGGTTCCTTCGCCAACCTCCTCCTTCTTCTTCCTCGTTATTCAACAACAAGAAAAGTAAATAGAGAGGAAAAAAATAATATATTAAATAGATCACGGAAACTAATATCTCTTTCGCGCACCGAACGACTCATCAGCTCACCGACTCGGAACTTCCTCGCCTGCCGATCAAAACCGACTCATCAACTCAGCATTTCGCCTCGCAATGGAGACTTTGATTTCATTGGTGAACAAGATACAGAGAGCGTGTACGGCACTCGGTGATCATGGTGAAGACAACGCCCTGCCTACTCTCTGGGAAGCCTTGCCTTCCATTGCCGTCGTTGGTGGCCAGGTACCATCTCTAATCCAATCTATTCTAACTACTAATAATAATTTCAGCTCTTCATTTCAACGAATCCACCCACTGCTTTCTTTTTTATATTCTAAATTGGATCATTCATCTTCTTCATTTTTTCATGTGGTCATATTGGCGGTTGTTTGATTTTTATTTCTTGAATCACGTTATTGTTTATTTCTCTGCTTTGGTTTGATTGCTTTGCGTTTTAGTTTGCTATTCAAGTAATATATCCATCAAAATAATTGTTTTTAATTCTACCGTGATCATTTTCTTTATTTTTCTTCTTTTTGGTTATTTTGAAACATTAGTTTTACAATTAGATTTTTTTTTCATAATTGAATGCAAATCAGACGAAACCTATAATTACTATCAATTTTAAGATGTTTGGGTTGTTTATTTTTTTAAGTGTTCATTTTTTAATAAAGTGATGTTTTTTTTATTTGATCAGCTTAAATGCGCACTACTTCCACAAAATCTTTTCAACTATTTATTTGGAATTTCTACCCTTTTGAACTATTTGTTATTTAATCATCTAAACGTGTTAATGGTTCATAGAGTTCCGGGAAATCGTCCGTGCTGGAGAGCATTGTTGGAAAGGACTTCTTACCTCGTGGGGCAGGTATTTAAGCTGTTGATACCTTCCATGCTCGCAATATTTGCACGCGGAGATTATGTATTTGTTGGTGAATTTTTTTTTTCAATGGCCTTTAGTGATGCGAGTATTTTTCAGGGATTGTTACACGGCGTCCTCTTGTCCTGCAGCTTCATAAGATTGACGAAGGAAAAGAATACGCAGAGTTTATGCACCTCCCGAGAAAGAAATTTACTGATTTCGGTATGATCTATGGCCTTGTGTTTTTTCTCTTTTTGCTACTTTTTGATGACTGTTAGATAGTAGTTGCAATATATGCCAAGTGATACATACGTTGATGATAACTAGTTTCTGTTTTATCATCGTTTGGTTGACTTAGTTTTGGCAATTATTTGTAAGCATATATGTTTTATTTCTAACTCAGTTGCTAATCATATTTCTATTATGAATAGCTGCCGTGAGGAAAGAGATCGCTGATGAGACTGATCGAGAGACAGGTCGCAGCAAACAAATTTCTAGCGTTCCAATCCATCTAAGCATTTTTTCTCCTAATGGTGAGACTGCGATGCTCATTACACTATTTTTACTTAGATGCATGTGGTTTTAGCTTTAGTTCATTCTGAGTGAATGATTATAAACCAACAATATATGGACAGTCGTTTTATTATTTGATTGGATGAGCAGAGAATCAGAGGGACCACAATCAGCCAGTCGTATTAATCTGGCGTGTTACAGTGTGCTGATCATTCTATCATTCTTTGCTTGAGAATGGACTTGTATTCAACTAAGTTTCTAAATGTCGTTTCATCTTTATGCTTTTCAAATAATCTGTCTCCAGTTTTCTGTCAGGTGTATGGCTTGAATTTTATTTAGAACGCTCTGAATTTCTCTTGAATTGCCTTCTATTCGGCACTATCTTATACAAAACACTCTGAATGTCTCTTGTGATTTTTTGTACTTTCCAGTTGTGAACTTGACATTGGTTGATCTTCCTGGACTTACTAAAGTAGCTATTGGTGAGTTATTGTGACAAGTCTTTTCTGTTAATGTTCATACATATTTTACCTGTTTTCCACAAGAGTGACTAATGGCCAATCTGATAATTGGGTCATCATAGATGGTCAACCTGAAAGTATTGTGCATGACATCGAGAACATGGTCCGGTCATACATTGAGAAGGTAATTTTCCTCAAATGTTTCATACTATATGGTACCAAAAGTCAAACTTTATGGAAAATGATTCCAATTAGAGCTTCTGAGAGCATTTTGATTTTATTTATTATATCATAAATATGTTCATTGTGAATGTTCATAATGTTTAATGGTATAAATCATTTTCAACATGATCTACCACATGCATAAATTGTCCCTTTTAGTCCAATTTTTGTGAATTTTTTGGGGTGCAATATTAAATTAACTCTGTTCTTTCAGCCAAACTGTATTATTCTGGCAATTTCTCCTGCAAATCAAGATCTTGCGACAAGCGATGCAATCAAGATCTCCCGTGAAGTTGACCCTAGAGGTAAGATTTCATACAACTGTACATATTCACCTGGTGCAAAAATGAACTTAATGGATTCATTTGCCTTCATTGTTTGGATAGAGCAAGTCAGCTTTGCTACAACATTACTCAATACAAAAGATTAATCAGACCAATATTTGAAAATTAGTGCGAACTTGATATGTAGAAAAAAGGTAAAAGAGGAAAATTTCCATTTTCCAGCAGTGTGGAGGAACATGTATACCTCAAAACGTACAAGGGGACAAGTTATAAGATGACTTAGATAGTAATTCAGTGGATCCAGGGTAGATTAATGAGTTTAACAATCTATTTTCATCTCTCTCTCTCTGTTTCTTTTTCTTTTTTTTCTTTTTTGCCTTTTATCTTATGTGACCAGCTTTCAATTTGAAACTCATTTGTCTTCATCTGGGAGAGCGGTGTGTTCATCATGTTCACTGAACAAAATTGAGTGTATTCATCAGTCAAATGTTAAATTTTGAAATTTTAGAATTTTCTATCACATTCTTTTTTATTTAACATGATGATGATTACTGTAGACAAGATATTTCACCCTTTTATTTGATGATCGGATTTCAGGGGAGAGGACATTTGGAGTTTTAACAAAGATTGATCTCATGGACAAGGGTACTGATGCAGTTGATGTGAGTTTCATAATTTAAGTTCGCAATCAAGTCTCATACTTTTATTAGACAGTAGAGTTTCAGTTTTCTGTTGGATTCATGTGGCCCTGCTCTTTAATATGGGCCTTTTCTTCACAAAAAATGCATTAACGTTTGATACAGTGGAATTTTGTGATACATGGGGTGTTTTATTATTTAAATCAGCTTTGGCATTTATCATTTGTATGTGGTATCAAATCAGTAAACATTCTCGTTTGTCTTTCGTCATTGTGAAGCTAAAGCAATGTTTGTTATTGGATGTGGCAATGCTGATTTTAGTTAAGTAGATGGAGTATTGTCTGGAAGAGTGGTTAAAGATGTTCTAAAAGCTTAATGTTACTTCTTCCTGCCTTTGTTGTAATGTTATTACTAACATGGAAGTGTCGGAGTTTCATTGCAATGAATTTCTACTAATATTTTTGGCTTATCAGATCCTGGAAGGAAAATCATACAAGCTACAGTTTCCTTGGATTGGTGTTGTGAATCGCTCTCAAGCTGATATTAACAAAAGTGTGGACATGATTGCTGCTCGGCGCAGAGAGCGGGAGTATTTTCAAAATAGCCCTGAATACGGGCATCTTGCTAGCAGGATGGGTTCTGAACATTTAGGAAAGATGCTTTCTAAGGTATGCTGAGATGTTAGTGGGAATTTACATGTGTGCATAGATTCACAGATGCTCACAGATGTCTTCTGGTGCACGCACACAGACACACATCCAAGATTTGTATAGAAATTCTCATTTGCAGCAGTTAATTTGTATAGATGGAAATGTCCTATATTGTATAACCTTCACATGGTAGCAAGCTTTTGTTGGAAAAAATGAAATCACCTGTCTCTTCGTTTACTTGATTTCTTGTTTCCCTGTTGCCCATTTATAAACCATTTATGTTCTGTTAATTTCGTTCTGATTATGGACGTGGTAAAAAATTTCAGCATTTGGAACAAGTCATCAAGTCTCGAATCCCTGGCCTTCAGTCTCTTATTAGCAAAACCATAAATGAACTAGAGACAGAATTAAGTCGTCTTGGGAGGCCAGTTGCTACTGATGCTGGAGTAAGTATTCCATTTTATCTTTGGTTCGATTAATCTTACAGTTCCTTTTTCATTCTCTTTTTATTACAGCCTTCTGACTGGAGTAGGGTGACCCAATCATTTAGCAATGTTACTTTTGGTCTTCTTTTGCTTTCTGTGAAGTTTATTTACAATTACAGTAGGCATTATTCTTTCCTTGTCAAATATCATTGATTTGCCACTATTTATTTTCAATGCAGGGAAAGTTGTATATGATAATGGAAATATGTCGTTCTTTTGATCAAATTTTTAAAGAACATCTTGATGGCACGTATGTATTTGCATTTTTTGAATTAATTGGAATGCAATTTTGTTCACATGATGGTTTGCATTTCAACCATGGGATTGATGGGACTTGTTTTGTACAGACGTTCTGGTGGTGATAAAATCTACAACGTGTTTGATAACCAGTTACCTGCTGCTCTGAAAAGGTTGCAATTTGACAAACACCTTTCAATGGACAATGTACGAAAGCTGATCACTGAAGCTGATGGATATCAGCCACATTTAATAGCTCCTGAACAAGGTTATCGCCGTCTTATTGAATCTACTTTGGTGACTATCAGAGGTCCTGCAGAGGCAGCTGTTGATGCGGTATGCACATGTATTCATTGTAATTGTGTGTCAGGAAACGTAATTGTTGGTGACCATAAAAAATGTTTTGGTTAAGGGGAGAGTAGCTATTAATACTGCTATGTGATTTGGTCAGAATTTCAATCCTTATTTTGGGCTACCTGAATTATGCACAAGTGGCATGTGCACTCGAGCTTGCACTGCCACTTCTTTCCTCAGTCCTTTTGGTTCCACCTTTAGATTCTAGATTGAAATTACTATATGTTCTTATTGCTTTGATCTAGGAGACTTCTTTCTAGTTCTATTTTTCTCCATCTTTTCCGAAGGCTAAAGTTTATCTATCTTTAGAATATAAATTCTGTCAAACATGCTGTAAATAATCATACATTTTTCTATAGCAATGGTATGGGATTTCGGTTTGTATCTGGCATGCATTGTTATTGATTTTTTCATCTCAAGATTGCTGTTTTCAATGCCAGAAGAAAAATAAGGAAAGGGAAAAACAAACCCTCTGGATTTCATGTTTTGTTACTGCAGTTTCCATAAAATGTGGGTCAATTAATCCGATTTCTTATTTTTTCCATGATTTCAGGTTCATGTTATACTGAAGGATCTGGTTCATAAGTCTATCAGTGAGACAATGGCAAGTCTCTATGATTCTTACTTTAATGAATCCATTGAAGTTCATTCATATATCTTCATGCCACTCACACATTGATTTACTTAATTGCAGTAGTATGTGTTTTTTCAATGAAATGATGCATTTGCTTTTAAGATATTAGCAGATAGATTTTGTCCCATATGCTCAAAATTATGTCGGATTTCTTGAACTTTGCTTTGGAAATGAAGAAATATCTCTTTCTTTGCTGCAAATATTAGTTTCACCCTCTTCCTATAAAACCAATATTGTCTGTTTTTCTTCTGTCCTGCCTTTTAGTTTTAAGTGCTTGCTCTCTCTATTGCGTGTAGGAACTCAAGCAATATCCCACTTTGAGAGTGGAAGTTAGCGCTGCTGCTGTTGACTCACTGGATAGAATGAGGGAAGAAAGCAAGAAAGCAACTTTACAGCTAGTTGATATGGAGTCCAGTTACTTGACTGTTGAATTTTTCCGGAAGCTTCCTCAAGATGCTGAGAAGGGTGGAAATCCTACACATTCGATATTTGACAGATATAATGATTCATATCTCAGGCGAATTGGTAAGTAGCTAGAGGTACCTATGCAGTCTTTCGCAGCATTTGACCTGTTTAA
The DNA here is from genome assembly GCA_015852605.2 of Populus deltoides. Taxonomy (NCBI): domain Eukaryota; kingdom Viridiplantae; phylum Streptophyta; class Magnoliopsida; order Malpighiales; family Salicaceae; genus Populus; species Populus deltoides. Next base: position 13,499,651 of record CM027571.2, on the reverse strand, counting down.
AGTTTTGGAAAGACATGTTTTGTAGTTAAGACCTGCACTCGAGAGATTACCTCACACTAGATTACTTTAAATGATTTCTTCTTCTATTTCAGTGCCTTGAGGGCGTCATGTGTGAATCTTTTTTTGTCAGGGCCATCTCTGTTTGTTAAAGAAAGAAATAGAAAAGAAATGACACAGTGGTTCATCTTTTTACTCGGAAATAAAACAAAATATCTTCACAGTTCTAGGTTGAAAAACAGTACATGCCTCTTTTCATAATGATTATAATTAAAAATTTGTTCTCTATTTATTTTCTTTTCAAAACTCAGGGAGCAATGTCTTGGCCTATGTCAATATGGTTTGTGCAAGTTTGAGGAACTCCATTCCAAAGTCTGTTGTCTATTGTCAAGTACGTGAGGCCAAGCGCAGTTTGCTTGATTATTTCTTTGCGGAATTGGGTAAGAAGGAGGTAAGGATTCCAATCCCTTTTCCTTTTCCTATTTCATCAATGTCAGAGAGATAGAAGATTGCTGAGCGGTGCTAATTACCCTTCTTTTATTCATTCAGACAAGACAGTTGTCTTCCTTGTTGGATGAGGATCCAGCGGTGATGCAGCGCCGTACCTTACTTGGAAAAAGGTTGGAGTTGTACAGAAGTGCCCAAGCAGACATAGATGCAGTTACATGGGGCAAGTAGAGGGTAATAGCTTGTTTCCTTTCTTAAAACATGGGATTTAATAGTTGGATTTCCGATTCTTTGATTCATGAATACTAATTCCTAGCACGTTGATTGGGAAGAGCAGATAGCTTCATGCCACGGCTTTCTTAGCAGTTACACTTTTGAATGACCGATTTGAGCTTTTACTATATCCATTTTTTTTCTTCTTAGATTATAGCCATTTTTTTACTTCTTAGATGATATATTTTTATTTTTTTTTCAATGGTGATGAGTTACAAAAACTTTTAAAGATTATGGTCTCTCCCAGGAAATTACGGGTTGGGAAATGAAGGTCAAGGTTGGGTAACTGGGATATCTCCTGGAAGGTTTGGGGACCTTTCATTGTTTAAGTTAGGAGGGTAAAAACACTGATTAAACTGAGAAAACAAAAATAAATAATTGAAAAAACTGAATCATAAAAAAAATTTAATTAAAGTAATTAGAATATTTTAAAAAATATTCGGTTTGGTTTGGTTTTGTAAGCCTGAAATCAAAAAACCAAACCAAATTAGAAAAATAAACTAAACCATAAAAATAAATTAAATCGAGTTGGAAAAAAGTCCAAAAGAACCTTTAAAAAAAATATAATTTTTATTTTTAATATAAAATAACTAAACTGAATGAAAACTTCTTAAACACAATTAAAAATTGTTCGAACAAAAATACCCTCTTATCTTAAAACCTCAACACCATTTTAACACGTGGCCAAAGGGAACATTTTAGAAAAATCCAATTATCAACGGTTAGATCACAATGAGCAACAGCTTTATGTATCTACTAGACAATGATAAACTTGGGAAATCTGCTAAATACATCACCGAGCAGGACAACGACAGCTCAATGTCCCTGCACTAGCAACAATGGCACTTCTTTCATTACTATATAATCCCTTTTGTTTCAGTTAGTTTGTTAAAACTAAACCTGCCTTTTATCTTATAATGCAAAATTGAAGGTCGTCATCGTCTCTTTCAATCACCTGTGCTAAGACAGCTTGCTTACTAGCTTCATTGCCTCGTCGGTCATATAACACAGATAAACAGAATATAATCAGATACTTTTTCAGAAGATTTGCTGTCCATATTTCACGTTGTCTAAAAATACACTTTAGGTAACATTTATGAGGTAAGCAGATGACTAACCAAATTCCAGAAGAAAAAACAAATTTCCCAGATGGAATCAGAGTTTTCTTATTCATACATTTCTTTTTCTGGATATATAACAAACTAACTTTGCCCAAATATAGGTCATGGCCCAAGAAACTTATTTGCAAGTGTGATTCATGACAGCTTGTGGACAGACACCATCAATGTTGTTTTCAGATTGCAAGTACAGATTGGTCTCCAAGAAAAAGGAAATAAATATGAAATATATGGCAGAGATTAAAAAAACAAAAAACGCTGATGTTCCTCTAAATACTTCGGGAAAAAAAAACATGGACATGTAAAAGTGGTGCAAAGGCACTAGTAATTAAATATGAATTCTCAGCCAGTAGTGAAACCTGTTTTAAGGTACCGGCGATGCAAAGAAGAGGATTAGTCTCCTGACTTGGAAGGGTGCCAGAGGATGCTGGAGGATATCCTGGTACAACCAACAAAAAAATTTTCGGGTCAACCATAATTTTTCCTTCATTTTCAAGAGACCGATTCCTCTCAACAACTACTCGCCACCTGTTCTGTGTCTTTCACGTTCACGATATTCTATCTTCTTGTTCTTCGTATTCTTGGCCACTTCCTGTTATGAGCCTTTGATTTCCATGGAAAATCCAAGATTTCAAAATTTGAAGCTTGTGTTCGTTGTATAATGCTTCTTGGTTTTTGTCTTGAGACTCGGGGTTCTCGTGGCTGCTGCTGATGAGTTTGATGAGTTGAACAAAGGTGATGGTTATGATTCTGGAGTCACAGAAAAAGAACAGATTGATGATAATAGCACTATTGATGGTGGTGCTTATGCTGCCAGCTCTAATGGTGTTGGAATGGATCAGGAAATATCAGAGCTCTGCAATAGCGATATGAGTAGTTTTCTTCCTCCACCATACAATAACATATCAAACATGATCTGCAGACCAGTTTGGAATACTTTTCTGTTGAGGGTGAGTTTTGATGGTCTATTTTTATTTTATCTCTTTTTATCTGTACATGGGTATGGCCTAGTGTCATCATCTTGTGCGTGCAGTATCACGAGAAAGAAGATAATGTAGTGACTTTTATATTATCTGCTGTGTACACAACCGGATGGGTGGCAATGGGGTTTTCAAAAGATGGAAGGATGGTTGGATCCACTGCTATGGTGGGCTGGTTTAATAGGAAAGGACAAGCAAGAATCAAAGAGTCTTGCTTGCAAGGTACTAGGCCATCACAAGACATAGAGGAAGCAGGTGAATTGGACCTCACAAAAGTTCCACCTGCTGTTGTGATTCATGGGGCTATGATTTACTTGGTATTTCAAGCTAAGTTTGAAAACCCTCTCACTTCCCAGCCAATTATATTGGCTTTTGGAGCCAGCTATCCCAATCACTACCGCCTATCATCACATGATGACAAGACGACCATTCTTTTCGACTTCACTGCAGGTTTGGTTCATCTCCGCCTAGCTAGGCTGCTTCTTGTTATTATTATTTTTTAGTAGATGATTTACATATAGGTTGCTCACAGGAATTGCTCTGATTCATACCTGGCCTCAATTTCTCTTCCACAGGTTCTATGTCTAAAGCACGTATAAATCCTGGGAAGATGAAGAAGAATCATGGGTATTAGGTACCCCGGCATGGGGTCTCTTCCTTCCTAGTGGGGCAATTGTTGCAAGATCCTTGAAGCATAAAGAACCACTCTGGTATTATCTACATGCGGGTATTCAATTTCTGGGGTTTCTCTTGGGGCTTGCCAATGTGGTTCCTGGACAACAACTCGGCAATAAGATTAATGCCAAGTACATCACATAAAGGCACGGGGATCTTTGCTCTCACTCTTAGTGTTTCTTCAGGTACGCCATCATCCGATATTATGCATATATAGGAGCTTCTCATAATCACCTGTTAATCATCATATCAAATGCATTCTGATGAATGTTCCAAACTTGAATTTAGATATTGGCTTTCTTTCTAAGGCCAAAGAGAGATGCCAAGATCTGCAAGGGCTGGAAATGGTACCACCATTGGTTTGGAAGGATTGCCCTCTTCTTTGGAGCCTTCAATATTGTGTTGGGAATCCATTTAGGAGCTGCAGGGATGTCATGGAAGATAGGCTTTCGTTTTCTAATCACTACGACGAAACGTTGTCTTGGTTGAGGAGATCAGAGAACACTACTCCACCTGAGACCTTCCAAATGAATCCAATTCAATTACTTTTTAGAGGGCTAGAAAGCCATGGCCAGCTACGTTCTGGTTCAATCTTGGACCTAGCCGGGACCAGATTATTAAAACTATCTAACAAAGCTGTTGACTATTAGCGATTTCATTAGTGCTGGCTGGATGCTAAGAAGATGATTAAATGGCTGGATTATTGTTCGTCAAGTTGGAGCAACCGGCAGGTTTTCTAGGCTAAAAACCCAGTTACTGTACAAATCGAAGTAGTTGATGGGACATCCATGTTGAAGGATTTCCTTGTTGTGAGGAAAGGCTACGCTTGGCATGGTTTTTAGATATTTGGAATCTGTGGGTTGCCCTGTCTTCTATTGTGTTTGGCAATTTAAAATTTGCGAAGAAAATGGAAAGATTTTTCGCTCTTTAAAAAAAAAATTGGAAATGAAAAGGATTAACAAAAGAAGAGTTTAAGAACCAAAGTTTTTTTTTTTTTTTTGAATTTTTATTTCAAGAGTGAAGTTGAATTTCTCGTCTCTCCTTTTCGGCTGTTTGTGTTCAGAAATTAAGAGAGTAAAAGTAAATGCAGTAGTGTTACCATTACCATTTACCAACAATTTCTTTCACGCCATTAACTAAAAAAACAATTCATCTGCCAAAAGAATTTCAGAAGTTAAAAATATTTTGGTTTTCATGACAGTAATGCATTTTTCAGAGAACAGGAAAACATGCACGGGCCCTTAAACAAAATGTCAAAGCTTGATTCACTGGATTAGCTCCCCTTGTTTACAATTCAATCAAATTAATATTTCAAAGTCAAAGCTATGGGAAACCAAAAGTACGGAATGTATTTAGATGCTGTGATCCAAGATATCAAAATTTTCTAGCTACATTTTAAGCCAAAATTGTCTACTTGACGAAACATATGTTGAAGGTCCCAATGGCAGACTTCCTACTGTAAACCTGCACATCAAGCAGAACCAAAAAAAAATGTGGCTCAATATAATAGACCGGAACCTTTCAACCACTTTAGCCGACTAATCTCCAGCTTGATGACACTGGGCATCCGTGATTGTTACCATACCATAACTTCAAGTCATCGCTGACTTCACTTTTTTGTCACATAAAAGTAAAGCACTTTTGTACAAGAAATGGATTAATTTTTACCAAAGTCAAGGAAGACGCATCCTTATTACGGATACCAAGAATGAACTCAGTGGTCAAGTTCTGTTCTATGTACCCACTACCAAAACATCTCTGGATAGTTTCTCAAAGGAATCAATGGAGGTACAATTTAACAAGAGTCCATCACAAGACACCAACTAACTGAAAAGGACATTTTCTCTCCTTTAACCAGGGCTGTTTATCATGCTAAAATGGATCGTCTTCTGGACTTGACGAAAAGAAGAGATAGAAAGGATCACAGAAATACCTGAACAAAATGGAAGCATCTGTTCCTGTATCTCCACTATCCGTTGCACAGGCACAAACCAAGTCAAATGGAGAACTGCAAATTTATCAGAAAATAAAAATATAATATTCACAAATAAATCTTGCATACATTTACACCAAATTTTATCCATAGACTAGGAGATGGTTCAACATGCGTATTGCACTCGGTTGTGATCTGGAAGTCCAGAAAGAGATTGAGGAGAACAACTTTTACATACATGTACTTATACAAGAAAATAGAAGATTCAAAGAAGCAATTCATGGCAAGCAAATATACGTGGGTTCAACAGAAAGTTATCTGCTTTTGTTAATCAAGAAAAGAAGTGCTATTCGCTTTGATTATAGAGAACAAACCTGTAAATTTTCCAGAAGGTGCTATGACCGTGAAAGCCAGAAAATACTCCTGATACGTGTGTCCCTTGTGCATATAATAAAATAAAAATACTATCCTCCAGCTCTCTCCAAACGATCAGAATCACTTGATTGGAGAGAACAGCAGAACCTAGGATCATGTAGCACTAGCTGTGCAGCCTTCACCAGGAGCGAAGCTTGTAGATTTTGGAGATTCACTGCCTCTTACCACTCTGTTATATATAACTTTGAAAGACTGTGAGCCATATGGTCGACTAAGCAAACTTATTGGCATTCTCAGATTCTGCTTCCGGTTTCTCCTTCCTCTTAACAAAATGCTGAAGGTTTTCTCCCCATGGATCTGCTGGTCAACACTGCTAGTGACATTTTCTTTTGGGCTTTTTTTCTGACTTGAATCGTTCCTATAGACTTCAACTTCAGACGGATTTGAGTGACCATTTTCCTTGATATTTTCCAAGCCAACTCCAGTCAATTCCTTCACGTTGTCCTTTCTGTCTGATGCTTGAAGGTTCATTTCTTCATTAGCTAATCCTACATTGTCAATGTCCACTGGCTGAGATGGAGGTGGACTTGGGCTTCCAGAATTTTCAAATTGTACTTTAGGCTCCAATACAGGATCAGCAATTGGCTCAACAACAGGTGGTGGGACAGAGAACTCCACTGCATGACAGCCAGACCATACTGTGCTAGGAATAAACTCTGACACATTGGGGCGCACATTGCATTGCCAGGAGAAATAATTAGGATGGAAGGCGCTGCTAGTAACAGGAAATGTACTGGTTGGCACTGCTTGACTGTAAGGAGGATACATATAGGACAATGGGTGTATCATGTTTGGGCTTGGAGGTGGTGATGGGTATGGATGGTGTGGAGAGGACATTGGATTGAGTGGGGTTATGACAGTTGCAGGTCCAGGGTGAAGAGTCATGTTTACAGGCCAGGGTGCAACAGCTGGAACACCACCAGGAGCAGAAGGAAGAGGGATGTTGATGGCAACTGGTGGAGAGCATCCAATTGATGTTGATGGGTTGAATGGAGCTGCAGAAGCAGACAATTTCTTATTTGGCAATCCCCGAGAATCACCTGAATTCAAAATCAATGGTTTGTCCTTCAAATCCTCTACTCCTGGCAAGGTGGAGTTGGGATCAACTAGTGGTTCCAATTCAATAGATGAATCCTTCTCGTGTGGTTCCTTTGGAAGAGAATCGTTTGAATTTTGCATCTGGTCAATCAACATTCCATTCTGTATAATTCCATGAACCTCAATATCACCAGATTCAGGTCCTTGCATACTCGGGGAGGAATTTTCTTCCAATACATGAGTTGAGTGGTGTTCTTCCATTTTCAGAGCAACACCTGTTTCCTTCTTCAAATCATCTGTATGATCTGATTCAGAATTCTCACCATTCTCTCCGCTGCTATCTTCCACGCTCATTACTACTGGACCAGCAATTTCTTTAACTTCATTGGTCTCCTTGAGTTTTCCATCACCAATTTCCTGGTTATCTGAAGTATTGCTTTGGGTAAACCAGACCTGCAGCTTAGCAATGGTCCCTGGTGGGGCCAATGCTACTTCCTTGTATGAAGGGGATTTTCCGAGACTCACTATTGAATTCTTGAACTGACCGATGTCATTAGGGGGAGAAATTGGAGCAGATTCTGATGAAGTAAGAGCAGTGCTGTGAATTCTGGGATTCTCTGTTGTAGCAGTTTTATTAGATGAAGGAACAGACTTGACCCTGTAGGTTACAGCTTTAACTATTCTCCTCCCAAATCTGGTACCCTGAGGGAGATTGGTAGTTTGGTTGTCTCCATAACTTCCATGAGATGGTGTCCGTTTCTTTAAAAGGTAATACCTACTATTCTGATTAGCATTCTTGACAGGAGTGTAATCCATGTCAGGATCCACAATCTTTTTGTGATAACTATAAACTTTGCCAACAATCCCACGCCGCTGCTTTAGTCGTCGCCCATACAAGCCAGCTGATCTTGGCCTTTGAACTGGTTGCCATCCATCATCTCCTAAAGCATGAGTTTCAGAAAAGGCTTCAGTCACAATGCTTGATTTTTTTTCTACAGTCTCTTCCACAATGGACGTCTGGAATTCAACATGGACAGATCTGGTCTCCTGGGAAGCATCATCTTCAGGCACATGTATCTCCACATCCAAAGCCTCTTTAGGAGTATTTTTTGGAGATTCATTAGAACTTGCGATACCAAAATTTGGTTGGGTTTTTTCCTTTACCTGAAAAGTAAAATTGCAAAAGCATGTTGTATTAAGGAAAAAATTAGAAGTTACTACATATAAAACAATTGTATTTTCTGATAATATATCTTGGTGAAATGGTTGATCTCAGCCCAGTGGAACTTCATTTCATCTTTTTTCATTACTTCATTTGCAACAAGACAAGTGAGAGCTTCAATGTTAAGAAATATTAAAGAACCAAAAGGTCAAAGGAAAATCATAATTATTCTAGATTTTGCCCTGTTTTCTTGTCCTTGTACTTCTATAACAAGGACAACTGGTTTCCTGAGCCTACAAAAGGACAGTTTCTAAGTATTCCAAGTGCTCCAGTAGGGGTCCCCTCAGATGTTGACTTAACAAGTGAGAGTACTATCATTTATTCGTTTTCAGTCCAGTACAAGGTTGCACATATTTGGCTTGAATTTTCAGACAAACCCCAAATGTGATGGTAACTTGATAAAACATGAAACCAAATCTTGGAAACTCCCAAGTCCCAGAAGGAGAAGGAAAGTGGCATGAAAAATCCCATTCTGAATTGCTATAGTCTAACAGGGAAAAAAAAAGTATCATGTAATGAACAGAAACTGGTAATTTTTCCCCAACATCATTGGCATGGATGATGAGTTAGAGTTGTTTTAATCAAACACGAATATCAAGATACCTTAGTGATATAGCTCTTTCTCTTCCCAGCCACATCTCTCCCCTTGGCATCACGACTTGGATTAATGTAGTCCAGCAAATCTGATACACTGCCAAATTTTAAAAACTGAAATTAGTTTCAAGATATGTGTCCGTTGAACAAGAGTTTGCATCATAAGCTAGATATGTGGATTGCATTCATGTGACAGCATGTTCATGGTGCATATAATCAAATAGAAAGCAAAAGTGGCACCCAGCCAGATCAAATTATTCTGCACACCCATTAGAAAAGCAGCCGATTACTAAAAATTAACAGGATAGATATGATGATCTGTGCAAATACTTCTTGACCCCAAAAACAAAAAGGATGACCTTTGGGGAAGCTACTGAATGTGAGATGAAAGTCCTTGCTGAGTGATGTTTGTGCGTGTAGCAAAGATCATGAAGAAACCTCGAGCTTACATCTTTTCTCTCTTTGTATGTGTGTGTTAAAGTTAACTAGTTACAATTTCATGGATGTATTTCCAACAAAATTAAAAGGACATAAATTGCTTCTCATGCAAATCCCAAAAACACAAGTAACCACACCAATAGCAGAGCGTCCAAATGGTGTGATTAGTCAAAGAAGTAGAAGAAGGTTAAACTACATTAAATAATTAAATGGGGCAATAGGCCAGTGTTGGTCTAATTTACCTTAGGTGGCCTTTGCTAGCAATTGATGCATCAGGCTTCTTAGTACCATTTCGTGCAGCTTCTTGCTGTTCAAAAGCCTTAGATTCAAAATACTCAAGCCAAGCAGCAGCATCCTGCAGCATTCCATTAAGATTTTAAATTACGAATGGATATTGGTCACGCACATATATACAAACATGCCCTTTTAGTAAGTTCAAAACTTGGTAACGAATCTCTATGTCAAAAAACAACAAAATAAAACAATCTATGTAGTCCTTAAAGTCATCAATTTAGAGTCATTCATCTCATGGCTCCATGTCATGTTGAAAGGAAACCCAAGGACCTATTTAATTGCAATCTTATCTTCATTTCAACCTTCAGATTTCCAAGCCAGAAGGGCAGGTCAGACTTCAGAGGATTACACATACATGTTGTCAGTAATGAATATAATACTTTCGAGATGTTCAAATTCATTTAGTACTATCATACTAACAAGTGTTTGTTTCTAGCTCAAGGTAGATGATAGTAACACGACTGCCTAGGAGGAGAGAAATGGTGGGGGGTGCAGATTAATTGATGAATTTAGCAAGACACCTGAGTACGCAAATCATCTGGACCCAGCTTTGCTCGGAGAATTTGCAAGGTTGTTTGTTCATGTTGAACACTCAAAGGATATGCTTCCATCAACGAGAGTGCAATTGCTATTGCATGGTAACTTGCAGCTGTCTGGCATTATTAACCACAAAAAAATGCAGTAATTAGCTCATTTATAAGCACATAACAAGTGAAAAAATGGAGTTTCATTGGCCATATATTGTTACAATATATTCACAAAGTGCTTATAGATGTGGTACTGACTACTGACCATCTGAATAGTTCAATGCTTATGAACATTCTTTTTCTTCTTTTTTTTCCCCTTCTAAGGATTTTTACATTTAAGGAGGAAGAGGGAAATCAATATGGCCATTCTTAAGGCTAATTAATTACAATATGGAAAGTTTCTTGATGTAGATGGGAACAGAATTTAAAAGATCATTTAGAACACTGCTTAGTTATAATGCTTGACAAGATGGTAATGTATATTGATGCTTAGTTATATATTTACTTCATGTATAACTTCAAGTGAATATATAATATGCTTACCCAACCATTTTACTTTTGGTCATCAACTAGAAAATAGTGAGCATATTATGAACAATAAAACATAAACAAACTTCAGAACAAAATAAAACCTGAATATGGTCTGGGCCAAGTAAACTTTGGTTGCATTTCAGAGCTTTATGAAGATATCTGAGCGCAACATGCACATTCCCCAGGCCTTCCTCCATCATAGCCACATTGATGTATGTTGCAGCAGTGTTCGGGTGTAATGAACCGCATGTGAGATGTAAAAGATACAAAGCACGCTTTACATACCTAATCAACAACAGTACTGGATTCTCACACTAGGGTAAAGGTAAAACACAAAACATGAGCAATTTATAACAAATGATGGTACATATGAACCTAACTACAGGTATCTCCCAGAACTCACAAAAGAAGTACAAAAACAAGCCTTAGGAAAAGCCAGGTAAGATTTTATCACTCAAAAGAAATCCAAAATGAAAAAAGGAAGGGATCTTGGTTTAAGCAATATAAAAAAGAACCTTGTCTGTCATATTAAAAAAAAAAACCATGTCCCTTAAATATGATAATCAAAACGAGCACAAACAAGCAATTGATATCTAACATCTATGGTGCAGAATCACTATGAGAGCAATCATCATTCTGATTACTATAAACATAGATAATTGAATACAATCAGGCAGTCCGGGAGACAATCATTTGACATCAAGCCAGAATCAGATTAAAATGTAATGAATGCAAAACATGAAATTACATAGTATCATGCAAGACCAAAACTTCTAATGTAAAAAGAATAAAACATACTTGAGAGCCAGCTCTGTATGTTGAAGTCTGTAATAGAACACAGCAAGATCCCCATAGCTTTTCATTGTGTCTGGATGATCAAGTCCCAATTCTCTCTCATTAATATCCAACGCTTTTTGCTGATATATAGTTGCCTGTAAAGCGAACAGAATATTGAATCAGCACAAAACGTAAGTCCTTAAAATAACGGAATGCAAAGTTTCTGGGTCGACTCTGTAACTATATAATGTCATTCTGCTACTAAGAAGCAATTTAGCAAGGTGACAATAATCTGGGTGTTATTGGAGAAAATCTCCAGCTACATCAGGGGAAAAAAAAAGAAAAGAAAAAATACATCGACAATAAATAGACCTGATTGAAGTCCCCAGTGTGATACAATACCACAGCAAGAAGGCTGTATGCTCCTGCAGTCATTCGATGGTAGGGACCACAAACGGCCACTAGCTTTGCAAGAGCCTGGAACACCACAGATACGAATCAGCTAAAATACTATAGTACCAATAGAAAAGGTTGATTAAACTGTTGGTGAAGCACCTTGTTGACATGGGAAAAACAGGTAAAAGATTATTAAAACAGAAGCCATGACAACTATGTCCTTTACAAAGAGATATCAGAAGTGAATTTCAGAACCCACCAACCTTTGTCCCATAAGTGACTGCATCTTCAAGTTTTCCCTTGTCTAGAGCTGTTTTTGATGATTCCAGGAGTTGCCTTCCATCTGCAGAGGAGCATGCTGCTTGCTGAAAATAAAAAAGGTACAAGTCAATATGGATTATAAGGAGAAAAGCATATCCACTTTAATCTCTAGTAATCACCTTATGCACAGGGACCAGACTGACAACATCTGATTTTCTGAATGGATGTGGAGAATTCATATCAAAATCCCTTGGAACCAACTCAATGCCCACCTGAGAGGATGGGAGAAGACAAGAGTGTCAGTTTATACATGTACCTGTTTTGATTTTCCCAAATCAAGTAAAAGATTAATGTGTATGCAAGAATATGCAATCAATTCCTTTAAAAGGTATTGTTTCATTTGGAGGAATGCCACAATCAGGGAGGAAATACACTCGTGTGCTTTAAAGCCAAAGCTTTACAGCTTTACAATTGTGCCTCACCAAAAATAATCAAGTTTGGACATATTTACCAAACTGATCCAGTGAATTAATTGCAAATGATGCATCCTACAACTCGTTAGAATACCAAAAATGGGAAAGAAGCAAGGTTTTTGTAGATTAAACAATTTTGAGTCCCTATATCCCACTTGTTATGCATTCTAGAGCACATTCAGAAATATACCTTGTGGCACAGCCCACGCAGGATTGCAAATTTCCTCACGTCTTTGAAGTTTGAACTGCTAAGATCCCATTCATACCGCTTCTTCAAAAATACCTCCAGCCATCTCCATACAAGAGGATGGACATGCAAAGACTTGATTGAATCTCTACTTTCAGGAACCCCAAGCATCAAATTTAATGCAGCAGCTATTGATACAGCAATTTTCTCATGGTCCATAACAGCAGCAATCACAGCCTGAAGTATGTGCTTAAAAGCTCGTACTATCATCTCATGAATGCAGAGTGACTGCACATGTGACAGCTTTTCGGAAAGCTTTACCTGGTTTATAATATAAAAAGCAGAAATTGTCTAATATGAAAAATCAAATTCAAAGGTAGACATTGATAATTATAAGAAGAGTTGTTAACACATTAACTTGCTGGAATCGAAAACCATGGACAATTCTAAGTTAAAGAAAGTAGCCACATCAAAAATATAGCAGCCATTTATGAAGTTAATTCAAAACTCTTATAAACTAAAAACACCCTAGATCAAAGACAACTTTTGTCTCAAAACGAGAGAGCATAAGGGGAGGCATATAACCTCCTCAGAGGAGCAGCATAAGCCTCCAAAGGGGTTGAGGCGTAAACCTCAAGAATATTGGTTTTATAATAAAATTGGCTAGAACTTTAACATTTAGTGCAATTTGAAATAAACAGTAAGGTTAAATGGTGCAGTAAATGCACACACATGAAGATAAAACAGGTGAGAATTTTTATTATATATGCAAAAAAGGAAATTTTTTATACGTAGTAATCAACCCTATCAGTTATGCTACAACTGGCGAACTAAGAGAGCTGGCCCTGCCTTCAGTCAATCAAGCAACTGACTGTGCCCTCAAGAGCAGAAGCAGCAAATGACGATCTTCAAGGCGTGCACGTTATCTTGTGAAGTTTGCTCAATATCTTGTGAAGCTTAGGCCACACAATATTACCACTCAAAAATTAATGCCTCAAGGCTATCTATCACAGCTGTGTTTCAAGCACGCTTAAGTGTCTAGAAAAGGCCTTATAAAACTATAAGGATCACATACAGTTAACATGAGCACCAGCTCAGACAACAACATACATATGCATGTTTATACATAAGAACAATGGCAGGATAACAGATCTCATTGTCAAGCATGAATATACAACGATCTGATTGGAAAATCCTCAGAAAAACTGGATGGTTATAGCACAAACAAGGTTTTAAAAAAGTGTAAAACAGATGCATTCGTTAAAGTTAAACATAATTGTGTCCAAAGAGAAGGTAGATATGGAATTAAAATTTCCTTCGTGGACAAATAAATGTAACTAAACTGTGCATTGAAGATTAAAAAGTAAGGGTGCACCATAACAAAGAACTTACAACATGTCCCAGGGAGCGCATCTGAAGACCTCTAGTATGCATAAAATCAGTTAGAGTCCGGCCATCGACAGGTGAAAGCTCCAGTGAACCAAAATCTGCTACCTGTGTTCCATTATCAGTACTCAATCTAGGAACTATAGTAAACTTCTAGAAATGCAGGTTCGGTTGAGATAATTTAATGAAAAAGGTCAAGTACCAGTTTAGGAAGAGCAACTTCTGTGTAATATCTATGAGACAAGTCGATTAGCTCTCGCAGAGACTGTCGATCACTTCATAGGTTAGTTCACTCCTTAATAGAGGGGAAAAAAATACAAACAATAAGGCAATGAACAGTCAAGAAAATAGTACCTTGCGATGAAGTCCAGTATCTGATCCTTTTAGTCGAACAAAGGCTGCATCAGACAACAACTGCTGCAGTGCAAGCTCATTATCTTTGGCATCAATTTCAAGGTGAGATTCCATGGAAGGCAATGTAGCATCTTCAACTGCCCCGCTTAAACCATCAAAGGCAGGTCTTGAGTTTTCCGACTGCATTTTTACATGGCTTTCATCTGATTTTTTCTTGTTCTTAAGGGACTTGAGAGGTTTCCCAAGTCCCTCAACCTTCATTTCTGTTTCTGTGGAAGGTTTCTTATCTTTTTCAGTATTTTTCTGGTCTTGCAAATGTTGCATCCAGCAGGCTCCAAGTTCCCATCTCACCAAATGATCCTGCTCTGGTGCCTCTTCTTCAAGCCTAGCAACACTTTCTTCCAGCAATCTCTCTACAATTGCTTCGGAAGCACAGAGCTCTTTGCATTCCACAGTTTGCAGATTTGGTGTCTGCTTTGTGTGCTCTGACGGTATTGTTTTGTAAAGAAGTAGTCTCAAGCTGTAAGGAAGGCATAGTTAGATCTCTGTATAATGAATGAAGCCAAACAACTAGAAGAGAACCAAATTATGGAGCATATACTATCACCATGAAGTTATAATATTAAAATCTGAAGTATCAGCTTTTGGGTATAAATATCTTCCATTCTGGTATGATGTTGCAATCATTAAGATTGGTACAATAATACAACAGTAGCATGGGAATGCATGTCATAAAACCCTTGTTGATTTAAATGCTAGTATCAAAAAATAGATTTACAGGTAAGAACCAACATGCCAAATAGCTAGAGAATCAATCAAATCATCATTCAAAGACTTCTATCTTTGAAAATTTTGGAGTTGAAAATCGCAAGACATGATTGGTATTTTCCAAGATAGGAGAAATTAAGATTCTATGTCAGTCACCCACATTGAGATTCTTAAGGAGAAAGCAGGGTTAAAATTTAACTTCAGCATAATTTATTTGAAATGGAAACAATATCATAGTATCGAATTGGATCGCCATTGCATTCTAAAATTGTTCAAGAAAAAGATCCACTTCTGAAATTGAAAAAATGTAATAAATCAAAGCTGACTAAATTTCTTATATTGGACTGATACATATCTTTGGACAAATCAAAATAGAAAACATCAAAACTATTGGCTCCCAACTAACGAATGATCCATCACAGTTTTCACTGCTTGTTCAAAGCTAGAATACAGCAATCGTATATGATTCTTAGCATGACCACTGGCAGGTATACAACTCCACTGACAGATGACATCTAAGATCTCTATTGCATATATAACTATCAACTTCAATGGGAAGTGGCTCATTTTAATACTTGTTCATCAATAGGAAAAGATGGTAAGGACCTGTTGATGTTAAGGGCATTTGCACCACCTTCAGGCTGTTCAAGTTCAATACTTTGGGATGGAGGACTGGCTTTCTTTTCATCCCTCACCTCAACTTTTACAATGGCGATGAAACCACAGTATCTTACATTAAGAAAACCAAGGGTGGCAATGTCCTGCAGTCAAAATGCAAAAGTATTCACCAGTTTACCAATTAAACTAAAATTAAAATCCCAAACCCTTGGAAGAGCATCATTGATCAATCATGTTTTCTGGAACTTACATGAGCAGCCGTATTCTCGTCAGCAGTGATCCCTTTCAAAAGGTTCCTCTCTACTAAATTTTTCTTATCAGTTCCAGTTGCTTGAATCCCATCAATTTTAGTGTCTACCTTAGAGCTTGCATTGGAAGCATCTTTCATTACAGTGATGCTTAAATCCCCAATTCTCTCTGTATAAGGAATATCACTGTTTGCAACCGAACCCAATAAATCTGGCTTTAGTTTTACATGTTGCACAGCCTTAATGGCTCTGAAAATAGCAACATCGACAAAGAGGCTGTGAAGAAGGAAGGCTTTCCTGTCTCGAATCTGCCTCTCCTCAGCTGTCTTGCAAGGCATGGATGCTACAAACAAAAACTCATCAGCCCAAGGCATTAAATCTTTTTTCCCATCTCTTCCTAGACCACCCCCATTTCCTCCCCATGTTTCATCCTCAACTGGGAGAGGAGGGAAAACTGACGGCAACTGTGCTGCAACAGGAGGGATAAGCCATGTGTTTGCTCTAAAACCATACGGAAGATTCCCAAACTATAAAAGGCCAGGAAGCAACAAAAAGGTTAAAAATTGGAAACAACAACTGCAACATCAGCAAGAATCATTAAATCACAAGTGAACAGTTTATTTCCCTTGTTTTTTGTGAGAGAAGAATCGACACAAAGGTTAGATACCTTGTTACGCTCAGCAAATGCTTTCATGAGCTCATCGTAAGCCTGGCACGTAAGACATGACATCCATATCACTTCAACAAAGTCTAGACTGAAAGCAACGTAGTATCTCAAGAAAAGATAAATCTAAGTTCATTTACAGACCAAACTTCATACTCAGAAAAATATTGGAAAAGAATGTCATGTGCACGGACACTAACTGTTTATCCAAACAATAAATGATCTTTTAAGAAAGTTCATTGATTCCAGCCGAAAAATGATACAGGTTGCACCAATTCGAATATTATCCAATACAAGAAAAAAAAAACTCAGCCCAAACAAATTGAGCAAGGTACTAACATTATCAAAAGCTCGACTAAGCTGCCTTAGCAAATCAACAAGATTGTGACATAAAATCCTCTGCTTTCCAACGCTATAAAACCCTTTTCTGCAAGCTTCAACCTGAACCAGCTTCCCGTTGCACAGCTTCACCTGATCATTTCAACAACAATTAAGAAAAAAGCCTTGTCAAAAGATAAAAGCAAATTCATAAATAAAACAATCTTACATCAAGCGAGAAAAGATGATCATCCACGGAAATCTCATCAATCTCTCTTTTCGTTGCCTTCCTTATAACTGCAACAACACCAATCACATTTTCTATCATTTCCAATTATACCCTCAATTATCTCAAAATTACGCTCTTTTATTTTTAATCAGCGAGAGAGAGTACATTGAAGAGGAGGGGTGAGATGCGAGAGAGAGAAGAACTCGTAAAAGCTCCCAAGCTTAGGGCACGAGTGGCTCATTTCTCCCTCTGCGTCCACTGGAACATCTTTCGATGCTGATTTTGGGGACGATGATTTCTTAGTGGAGATAGCGGCGGTGGATGGAGATTTGGTGGTGGTTTTCTTAGAAGTCTTATTATCCTGCGCAGCCGGCGCATTCTTTCCAGAATCGGACTTGAGCTTATCCTGCGCAGTCGCCGATGGACCGAAGCACGTTGTGCATGCCACGATGTCGAGGAGTCGTCTAACGTGCGCCACTGCAAGCTCCTCATCGTAGTCCTCTGTTACAACGAGAAAAATAAATGGAGAATGAAGCACGTAAAACTAGACGCTGTCGCTTAAAGAATGAAACGGCGCCGTTTGTTGCTGGGGGATTTTTGCTTCTTACCATCGCTCAGAGTGAGCACACAGGGCTTGAGAGCTGACACGTCGACTGTTTCTTTTAACCGCGATCCTCTGACCTGTCAATAAGACACGGAAAGGTCAAATTACTTTAATGCCCCTTTCTTTTCTGGAGGTGGACACAAAAAAAAGTTGAAAAATGGAAAGCCCCACGTTTTGATCGTCTTTGACAATCAGTGCAAATCCTGTGTGTTGGATTTTCCGCTCACGTGATATCAATAGTGAAGCGCATTAATTAATCTTGTCTTGCTTAATTGATCATTAGGACTTGACCGACACTAAAACACCCACACGACACCGTATATGCAGGAAAAAAACAAGAGTCAATAATTTTTACTCTTTATCTTCACCTCGTGTGATAATGAAAAGTTTGTGATGTAGCACGTTCCAGTATTCACCGATAGAAGCCGACGAACATCTATGATCCTGTCTGTTGATATTCCCTGCTCAAGATTGACACACGGCTTAGCAGTAATAGGGCAGATGAATACATGCCAAAAGAGTAACAAATGCCACTATATTTTCTCCTGAGCACATGCTAGGAGAGGGAAAACGAGCAAGAAGAGGACAGGTTTTGCTTGCAATCAAGTCATATCAGGCATCTTTTTTACTGGTCACATGTTCAAGCGAGTTAGAGGGGAAACCAAGATATAGTTAAACCCATTTTGTTGAAAAGAGTGACACCATTCTGAAAGTTTTGCTAGCGTATCTAAAACGTTTTCCACTGTTTCCATGCCTTTCAAAAACCAGTGATTAATGTCTCCAGGCTAATACGTTTTTTGAATTTTTTTTATTTAATTTTATATATATATATATATATATAAATCATTTTGATATGTCAATATTAAAAAATATTAAAAAAACTTTGAAAAGTAAAATAATAACAACAAAAGGGACAGTTAATTATTGCCTAAATTAGATTCCAATTCAGCCAATGAGCTCATGGGGGACACACAACCATGGCTGGAGCACTAAAGTATTCAAGCTACCTTCCAAAAAATCAAGCTTGCGGAACCTAACCAAGCAAAAGATGCCTGCCAAATTATAAGGAATGTAGAGACGGCTACGAGTAGAAGATGCTAGCTATGTAAGTGCAGCAAAAATGACAATTCCTTGGAAAGAATTTGCTAATATAATTAAGAGTCATGACTCCGGAGCACCAAACCTTCAAAACAACATGAGTCTCGTCGGGAAGGTTTATTGTGATATCAGCAACAGCAGGGAGAACTGCACAAGAAGTCAATTAGAACATTAGATGCATTAGCTCGTGACTGATAGAATGGACTCAAGAGGGTCTTAATAATCGATTTATTATATTAAATTAAATAATGTTCTGTTGGAAAATAAATCGATACCCTTCTCATCCTTCTTCTTCCTCTCTCCTTTAGCCTTGCCACGACTGTTCCTAGGTGCCATTTTCAGCTCTTGCTTGTTTCAATGAGCACAAATCTCCCAAGTGTACCTATATTTCAACAAATCTCAATGAATTAATGAGTCCGTTCCTTTTTACAGGAATAAAATAATTCTTCTCTGCAATAACTGCGTGGACGAAAACAAGTCTTGTTAAGAAAGTCCAGATAAGAGGATAAGATCCCAGCACCCTCTTGCATCTAAAATAGATAAAGAATGAAAGAATTCGATACCAACCAAGGGAATTACTGTTTAAATTTGAAAACGAAAGAACGAACAAGAACAGCATAAGATTGAAACGGCAGGGCATTTCAGAACTGGGAAAGGAAAAAAAAACGCAGCTTTCTGGACAGGGACATGTATACATTAATGGCATGGACCAGCTCAAGAATTGTTATATATATATATATATATATATATATGGAATTCAAGAAATAATTACCAAATAGCAGAACTCTTTTGAGTTCTGCAACTTCAAGAACTGAAGAAGATAGGGAAAGGGGTTTTTAATGACTGTATTGATGTTTCGAACCAATAAGACTTGCAGCAGAGGAAAGCATATGTATTCGAGGAAAACAATTCTGAGTAAAGAAGGCTAAAGAGCTGCGAGCAACGAAGGGCGGCTTTCAGAGGTTGGATGCTGAGGAGGACTTAACCATTGAAGAGGTTTTCAAATGAAGCTCTTGGAAAGAAATGGTGAGAAGAGGAAGAGATAGAGGGGAGAGATGGTATGATAAGGCAGGAAGGGCGGAGATTTAACAGATAGGTGATATGTATGGCAGCTTGTGCTGGCTAATACAGTAGTCATCATGTTTCAGGATATTTAAATTTATAATGGTATAAATTATAAATAAAATAAATATATGTTATTTCAATAAAAATGAAGAGAGTATTGTTAGCATAGTTGCAGACTCGGTTTGATAGCTGGTAAGGTATAAAGCTTGGATTCCGGGTTTTGATCAGGTTACCGGGTTACTCGGGTTATTTTAAAAAAAAATTCAAAACAACATCGTTTTAGTAAAATAATAAAAATCAACAGATTACAACTGAGTTTTTGACCAGATTTTTTCAAATCACCAAGTTACTCAAGTTTTTTTTTTTCTAATTCTTTTTTAATCTTACCCGATTCTAGTCTCAAACCTGTTAAATCTCAAGTCAACCTATAGGGCTAACCAAATTTCAAAACTATGATTTTTAGGGATTGAAAGAAGGAAAAGGAGTACAAGGTAAAAACTAAAAGGTACATCACTCCCTGTATGTTGCTGGGTCCACGCGTATAGAAAAGTTTGTATTTTTGTTAAGACAGTCAGAGCTATGGCAGATATCCAACAAGGAGATATATCCACCGGCTCGACCGGCCCAAGGCCCAACCCGGTCTCATTTTTAAACCTTCATTACAAAAGCTAAAAGAGGTGCTCACTGTAACAAAAGCTAAAACAGCTCATTTACTGTTTCCACACTTTCATTTCACTTTAGTTTTCCACATTGAAATTATTGTTTCCCTCAGCCCCGTTTATTTCCCATAAAATAGTTTTTTGAAAATTATTTTTTAATTTTATTTATTTATTTATTATTAGCAAAATTGATCAACAAAAAATGTTTTTTAGTCAAATGAAAATTTAGCTTAGTTTTCAGGAAAATATTTTCTTTTTATTTTGGACGGAAAACACTTTTCAGAAATTGTGAAAAATTTAAAAATATCATATTATTTTCTTAATATATCAAATTCGGTCCTCAAACTTTTGATTACTATGTATTTTGTTTTGAATCTTTTTTTTTAATTTTATCCCTTAGAATTTGATTTAATTTGATTTTTATATTAGTTTTGGTCCTTATTTTTATGATTGTTATTTGCTTTTCTCTTATCATTTTTTTTAATTGAATTTTTTTATCTATCAAATTTGGTCCTCATTTTTTTTTATTGTTACTCGTTTTATTTGAAATAATTTATGAAATTTTAATTATTATTATTTTAATTTCATCATCTTTTCATTTTTTTAACTATTAAATTTCATATCTATTATTTTAATTATTATTTATTTTATTTGAGATAACTTATTAAAATAGATTTTTTTCAATTTTATTTTCATTTAACTTTTTAATTTGTAAGATTTTTTCCTTGTTATTTTAATAAACTTGAAAAAAAATAAAACATTATTAAGTTATTTTCCAGATCATTTTTTATAACATAACCAAACATTGAAAAAGTATTTTCTAACTTATTTTTCATGATATTACCAAACATCGGAAAATAATTTACTTTCCAAGAATCCACTTTCCAAAAGAAAATTACTTTTCAAAAAACAAACAGGACCTCAGTGCAAACTCATTTAGCTTCATCTTGAGGTAAAAAGATTTTTTCATATAATCCACTTGTCATTACAAAATTGATCGAGGTTAATCGATAATTTCATATTTTTATTATATAGGATAGTTACTAAATTACCTTTAAAAATAAATAAATAACATTTAATAGGTCAAGGGGCTTTTTTTACTTTTCAGGTTTTAATGCATGGTGCAATTACTTAAATGCCCCTTGAAAAAAAAACACTCTTGGCTTTGGATTTAAAAGCAATATCATCATTTTATTCTATTGTTTTTATAATTCTCAAATGGGTTCAAGAGTAATTAAATCTTTGTATATATAAAAATATATAGTTAAAATAAAAATTGAGTGTGCGATGCTGAGGAAACTTCAAACACCACCTTCTGAGGCGGTGTTTGATGTGTCTCGCTACCTTTATCACGACGGTCAAACTCGTGCCACTAAACAAGTAGTAGTTGAGCGCTAATGTCGTCGTTTTCTTCCCCCTCCTAAAAAAACATAGTGAACATTGAAAAAATACAAAGAAATCTTGTTATTTGTTTATTGAATCAAACCAGGTCCTCGTCCTTTTTATTTTAATGTATTTGGTCTTGAATTTTTTGTTGAATTATTTTTTATTTCAGTTTCATCCATTGACTTTTGGCTTTTATATCAAGTTTAATCCTTGTTCTTTTGATTTTCATTTTTATTTTTTTCTTATCATTTTCTTGAGTGGAATTTTTTTTCAGTTTCATCCCTCGTTGTTTGATTATATTTTATTTTTGTGTCAAATTTGATCTCCATTCTTTTCAAATCTATTCTTTTTTATCTCTTTTTTTATTGAATTTATTTTTTCAATCTTATCCCTAATTATTTTGGTTGGTTAGGAATTTGACATTATTTTTTTTCAAGTTTGTAGTTTATATTGTAATTTGGTCTTATGATTTGTGTCACGAGTTTTGAAGATTAGATCGGGTTGGCTTCATTTCTTTTTAGATTTTTTTAAATATATATTTTTTTAGTTTCATTCATCAATATTTTGTTTATTTAAAATTGATATTTGTTATTTTTTAACTTTTTTTTATGGATTTATCCCAATGTCATGTCTTGGGTTATAGATTCAGTAGAATCAACAAAGTTGACTCAAGCCTTTTTTTTTATTGGTTTTTTTATATATTTTTTAATTTCTCCCTTTTATATTAGGTTGGTTTGATAATTGAGCTGCGTAGTTTTATTCAATCTGCTTTTCACGAGGTTATCTTAGTTCCATAACTATGTTATAGATTTGGTGTGTTGGCTCAGATAGACTCAGGCCAATTTTGTTTTTTATTTTTTTTATACTGTGTTAATTTTTATTTCCTCATTCAACATGTTATTTGCTGAGAATTCAGATTCTTTTTTTTTCATTTTTCTTTTTATGCAATTATCTTGTTCTCATTTATTTTTTACATTGTTAACAAATAAGATCATTTAGAAGTTTTAAAAATATTGTAATAGTATATTTTTATAATACTGGCAAACATTTATTTTTTACATTGAATCATATTTTATCTTTTTGTATTTGTTTGTTATTGATCTCTTATTCTCTAATTATATTATTAAGTTTAATTAAGCTTAATAACTCGTTTAAGAAAATCACTAGAAACTTAGAACTGAATTTAGGGGCAATAAATCCCAAGTTTCAAATTACTTTTTTATCATATAGTCTCCTTAATACCTTAAGGATGTGTGTTAAGAATTAGTCATTGACAACTATATTGGGTTTTTTTTCAAGTTATATCTATCCATTTGCTACATCAAGTAAAGAAACATTTACTCCATATTTCATAAGTAATTGATTGCATAGAACTTATTTTGAATGTCATATTAAATATTTTAGCAACTTGTATGTTAATTTAATTTAATGGCATGGTATCCATTTACCATTGTTTGGGTATCTTTTTTATATTAGAAAGAATTTGGCCTGGCCCAGAGGCATCAATCGTTTTGCATCCATGCTTGACGCTCTAAAATTTGATGTGACACATGACAAAAATATCATCAGAGCTAATATCAACGAATACCAATCATAATTAACTATATATGTAAAATGCACTTTAGATCTCCTCACATGGCACTATAGATGGAATGTTTACAATGCCTTTTCTTGTTTGTTTTTTTTAATTTGGCTTTTATTGGATCAAATTATATGTTGGTTTGTTTGGGGGGTTGATGAGATTGAAAGCTAGGAGATCAAAGTGAGAAACACGGAGGGAATGAGTGGCTTTAACAAATTTTAGGCAAAATATTTATTGTGGTCCCTATATTTCACAGATTATAAATACAGGTCCCTTCAGTTTTTAGAATTTAAGAACAGAATAAATTCTAGTCCCAAACTTTATTTTTTTCTACTTTTTAAATTTACGGTTTGAGAAAGGTGAGAGAAAAACGTTGGATAGTGCTAGAGAGAGAAATTTTCATTGCACTGATTTTGGCCACAAAAACAATCGATATTAAGGTCAATTTTTTCTATTTAATGAGGGGATTTCACATTAGGTGTTTTTCCCCTTGAAATTGCATTGAGAAACATATAAGTTCGGTAAGATTTTTTGTTTTGGGTTGATTTCAGACTTGGATATGGTTTTTTGAGTTTTTGCAAGGCTTGAATGAGTTTATCAAGTTCCACATGATGTTTTCTTGGGTTTTAAGTCAAAATTAAGTTGAGAAATCAATTTTTAGATCAAAGAAACATATGCCCTGATTTTCCAGCCACCATGGTGGCCAGAAACTGGATAATATCAAACAACATGTCATTTAACTTATTTTTTTCAAAAACAAACTAGGGTAGACAACTTAAATTTTTTTTTAAAACAAAATCAAATAAGGGCCCTAGCATGCAAGCCCTCACTCGCAAGCTCGTGTGCGGGCCCTTGCTAGATAGGTCAGACGTGTTGGCTTGGTTTGCCAAGCCCTGCAGCGCCTGGTCTTTTTTTTTATAAAAAAATATTTTTTTAATTAATTCATTTTTTACATGTGTTTTTTTTCAAAATAATTTTAAAATTTATATTTAAAGTAATACTCATTCATTCTTTTATTTTGTTTATCTAGCCTCTTTTAAATATCGGTTATATTTTTTAGTTATTTTATATGGATTTAATTTTTTTAGAGATTTTTTTAATTCATCTATAATTTTTTTATGTTTTATATAAATTGGATTTATTTTTAAAAAATTTAAAAATTTATTTTCTAATACATCTCATATGTGTAACCCTGCATGATAATTTTTTGCCTTTTATTTTATTTAATCAATTTCATGTGTTTTGTTTTTATTATCATTTAATTAAATAAAAATTTTATTTTTGTGAAATAAATTGTTAAACATAATCGTGTCAAAGATCTAAGTTATGAGGCCAAATATCCTGGTCTATATCTTGATCTAATTTTTTAATTTTTATCATTATTTATCATTGACAACTTTTATTTATTTATTAACACATATAATTCTCAATATATTTTATTAGAGGTATATATAAATTTTTTTATGTCCACTTTTGAAATTTTTTATATAAAAAACACATCGAGAAAACCTATATATTTATTTTTTTAAAAAATATCTAATTCATAATAAAATATAAGTCAAATAACTAGTTATTAATAAAATTTAATATTTTTAGCTAAATACCATTAAACGTTCACACAAAAGCATATATAGAATAGAGTTTATATTCTGTTGTTTTTTTTGTAATTTGAAATACTCTTTTCATCCAATAGCATATATAGAATGAGGGATGAGAGAATTAATTGAATTATCTTGAATATCTATAAAATTGATCCGAATTGAATAATTTTTATTTTTTTTGATAATTTTGATAAGAAAATTAAAATAAAATGGTTTAATTTTAGTTTAAGAAACTAAAAAAAAAAGAAACAAAACGTACCGAATCAGACCAAAAAAAAATCCATTATAAACTAAAATTTTATTAAATCAAAGCCCGTTAAAAAAAAACCCAGCTAAAAACCTCATTAACTAAATTAAACTTATATAATTTTAAAAATTTAAATTTAAATTGAGTCCACTGGTTGAATTTGATTTTTTTAAAAATAATTGCACTTATTTAGTTAGCCACGAAATGCAATCATTAAAGAAACTAACTGTAGGCGTAAGTGTGAAAGTGGAATTAAGCTAGTGATTTTTAACGCAATTTGTTTGCAAAACCCTTAAATATTAGATTAATAAGATAACAAGATGCTTTTTTCTCACTCAACTATTTTAATTAAAAATATATTAAAATAATATTATTATTTTTTATTTTTTTAAAATAAGTTGAAGAAAAAAATAAAAAATTTTATTTAACAGTAAAAACAATCACACTCTGGATCCCTCGGGACTTGGGAGGCTGCCGTGATATTCATGGAAGTCTATGGATAGAGATGGATTGTTCTTGGTGAACAAAAACTGACCTCCCATTTCCTTGTGGAAAAAGGACTCTTTATTGTTAATCGTCCTTTCATTGATTGATTCGGAGCCTGATGTAGCCTGTTCATTAATTTCTTCAGCTTCGCTCGGCGACGTTCACGTTGTCCTACTGAAGTGGCTTCCATTATTTATTGCTTCTTGAGATGGTCGGCCTAACACATGTTACACATTTTCAAATACTTGTGTTTTTTTAGCTGAAGAAACCGAAGTACTCTTTTTTTTGATGATTTTTTATATGGTATTATAATTTTATTAATTAAACAGTTACGTTATCTTATTATTATATTCGGTAAAAACTAAATACAAGTTTACATTAAAAATATATATTAAAAAATTATATAAATCATGTTTTTTTGAACTTTTAAGTTAAAATCACTACTTTACAACCATTTTCTAAAAGCTAAAAGGAAGGAATCTCAAATTCTTTAATATAGGGGACATTAGTTTGTTTTTTTTTAATTAATCATCCCTGTTTTGTATTTATTAGGGACTTACATACCCTTTTTTTTTTTTTACTAATAATAACATTTTTTGTGATTTTATAGTTTATTTGAGCAATAATATGTATTTTAATTACTGTGTTATATTATCAGGATAGTTAATATAATATATATTTATATATTTTATTGGCATTTTTATTAATTTATTTGGTAGTTGTAATTTTATAAAGTTATATTTGATATCATGAGAGTTTAAAACTTTGAGTTTTAAGGGTTAAAAATAGTAGATTTATTAAAATTTCTCATAAATTTTATGTATGGACCAAACATCGACAACTGCACTTTCCAACAATAACATCTCAAAAGGGCATCTAAGAACTCTCATACCAAATACCCCGAGTGCTGGGAGCTAAACTAGGCAAATTACATTTATGCAGATATAATATATTTCTCTTTAGTGATATATATATTATCTAATATGTTGAACTATATATTATAAAAAAAATATCCAAGCAATCCCTTTATTCAATTAAAACTTATAATCATAAACGAGTTCCAAATTGTGTGCAGATATGTGTGTGGTCTACGTTTTTTTAGCACGCAGGAAAAATTAAAAGCGTAGGAGGTGTTTTAGAGTGTTCTTGGAAACGTGATAACCGTGTTTTTAAAAAAATTATTTTTTTTTAATTTTTGTTAAAAATTATTTTTTATATATATATTTTGAATCATTTTAATATGCTGATTTTAAAAATAAGTTTTTAAAAATAAAAACAATATCATTTTAATGCATTTCAAAGATGAAAAATATTTTGAATATCAACCGCAACCACACTTCTAAATAGGCTTATATATCTTAAAGGGTAAGTAAAAGACTGTTTAACGAGAACTATATTTTGAATACCAACCGCAACCACATTCCTAAATAGGCTTATATATCTTGAAGGGTAAGTAGAAGACTGTTTAACGAGAAATATTATATATATATATATATATATATATATATATATATATATAGTTATTAAACTTTATTTTCTTTTGTTATTTTATCATAGCAAGTTATGTTAACATCAATTTATTTATACGATGAGATTTGTTTTTTTTTTCCCATACTCTTGTGTATGCGAAATGTCTTAATATTTTTCAGCATTAAATTAAAAGATCAACATTACAAAATAAAATTTATTTCAAAATAAAATTAAAAAAACAATAACCAAAATTTAACAATTACTAAAAAAAGTATTTAATAACATCTTAATAATTACTCTATCGACTCACTTTGAATAAAAAACACACACAAAGAGAAAAGAAAATATAAAACTCATGACTCGTAAAAAGTAATAAGAATATCTTCATCCGTGATTTATCTCTCTTGCTTACATTTATTTGTTTTCTTTAAAATAAATTTAGAGAATAACTAATGGATTGAGAAAGTTTTATGTTACCTAAGTGTCATCGTATTAATTATTCTTTGTGCCCACTTGAAGAAAAAACCAGACATAGAAAAAAAAGAAGAAACTCATAACCTAACAAAAAATAATAAAAATATTTCTAACTAAAATTTATCTTTTTTTAATTGAATCTATTTAAAAAAAATAATTAAAAAAATAACTACTAAAATACTGCTAGTTATTCCGTATATTCAATAAAATTTCTCATAAATAATAAACAATATTCACTAATTAAAATTTTAGAAACTTAGAAACACAAACAATTCAAAGAATTGCATGATACACGTATGTATAGCCGTGTTCCATGTGGATTGATAACCTGCCGCCATCCTTCCGTGAAAATGATGTTACCTAGATAAGTACGTAGGTGGCCAAGGCTCCTACTCTCCCTTGAACCGATCGATATTGAGGCCACGTTTTTTTTTTCTGAAATTTATTTTCTGAAAAATTATTTTTTAAATTTTCATATGTTTATTTATCATTAAAAAAGTTAGTCAATGAAAAACACTTTTCAATCAACAGAGAATACTTTCCGGTCAACGAAAAACACTTTCCAGTCAAAGAAAAATTTGGTTTAGTTTCCAGGAAAGTGTTTTTCCTTTGGCTGTGTTTGTTTTCCGGAAAGTGATTTCCGGGAAACCACTTTCCAAACTTTCCTGTGTTTGTTTGTCATTAGAAAAGTTGGTCAACGGAAAACACTTTCCAGTTAAAGGAAAATTTAGCTTGGTTTTCAGGAAAGTGTTTTCCTGGAAAATTTGGGCGGAAAACACTTTCCGGAAGTTGTGAAAATTTAGAAATGTCATTATTTGCTGATTATATTAAATTTGATCCTCAAACTTTTGATTGCTATATATAATTTGTTTTGTATATTTATTTTTTAATTCCATCTCTTAAAATTTATTTTTTATATTAATTTTGGTCCTTATTTTTATAATTGCTATTTGCTTTTTCCTTATCATTTTTTTATTGAAATTTTTTATCTATCAAATTTGGTCCTTATTTTTTTGATTGTTACTTATTTTATTTGAAATAATTTATGAAATGTTAATTATTATTATTTTAATTTATTCACCTTTTATTTTTTTTTAATTTTTTAGATTTAATCTCTATTATTTTGATTATTATTTATTTTATTTGAGATAATTTATGAAATTATATTTTTTTCAATTTCATTCTCATTCAACTTTTTAATTTGTAAGATTTGTTCCTCATTATTTTAATAAACTTGAGAAAAATAAAACATTAATAAGTTATTTTCCAGCTTATTTTCCATGACATAACCAAACACTAGAAAGTGTTTTCCAATTTATTTTCCATTACACTATCAAACATTGGAAAATACTTTCCCGAAATTCACTTTTCTGGAAAAATACTTTCCCGAAATTCACTTTTCTGGAATTCACTTTCTTTAAAATTCACTTTCCCAAAAAAAACTACTTTCCACAAACAAACGGGGCCTTAGCTTAATCAATTCCAAGGAAAAGTATTAATTGCAATTCTTTTTTTTACAATAAAGTGACAGCCCAAAACCCGAAGAAGCGGAAATAATAGAAATACAAGGGTTCTGTTTGTTGCCACGTAAAATATATAATAAACTAGTGTTGATACCCGCGTGATGCTGCGGGTGTCAAAATCTGTAAAAAAATTTTTGCACGTGTTATATGGTAATAGATAGCATATTCATAAAGTTAGTTGCAAAAGTTAAGTTTAGATAGTTAAATTCAAGCATAACAAAAGCAGTGAGGGGTAACTATTTTATGCTTTATACATATAGGTAGAGAATTGGACGCCAATAAGCAGCAAGCTGTATTAACAACGTAGATGATGAAGATGCCCATCAAGTTGTGATGTTGGAAAAGCAAGCATTGACCAACTCGACGTTAATTGGTTTTCTATGGGAAAAAAATAAATGTAACTATAAGTTATAAGTTTTATAAAGCAATAAATATTAAATGTTTTTAAAGATAAATTAGTAATGAGAAATGAAGATGTAATTATTGTTGAGCATGTGAGTTCATAAAAAAGGGAAGGTAATTAGAAGTAGATGCTTACTTTTTCAGATGAGGAAACGGAGAGGTGCTGCTTCTTTGAAAGTTGGGGTGTAGGAGTGTCATCATCTTTGTAGAGAGGCTCCTTTGATGAGTCTGTGTTCAAGGGTTTTGGGTGGTGAAGCTGGGTGCTGAATCATATGGGAAATGTAAACAACATGAATAAAATCAATTAAGTAATAATTATCATAGTATGAATGTAGAGCAACTATGAGATAGTGTTGTCTTGGAAGTTAATATCTTGACATCAAACAATAAGAATAAAAATAATGATAAAGCTGAAAAAGGATTCCACAAGATGAAATTTTTATGCCAAATAAGATATTAAGAATGAAAGGGAAGACTATTTATAAAGTTGTAGATTAGGCAAGGAATAATTGCTAAAGGAATGCATATGAAGGAAATCAGATAGTGGCCTCAGCTGGTGTGTTATGTGTGCACTGGAATTATTTGTTAGGTGTGGGGAGGCAAAGCAAACCTGTCTTGTGGATCAACATCATTGAAGGTTAGTGCTCTTTTTGATTGGCGACGGCAGCTGTCATGGTGTTTCTTGTGGAGCAGGAAGCACAACTTTCCCATTATTACAACAAAGTGTAAAGCATGGGTTTGTTTTGGATGAACGGGCCAAGTGTTCTTGCAACCAAAAAAGAGCGTTGCAATGTTTACACTTGTATGTTTTATCGCCAAAATCAATGTATTCAATTAAATAACCTGAAAAAAAATGAAGCTAAGATACTTGAAGGAATGATAAAAAAAAAAAAAGGTAATTACAAAGAAAGCAAAAATGGCCATAAAAGGTAGATGATTGGATTACATACGCCTTTTTTTTTTTTTTCTGATATGATGCTTGGCTTATAGTAGATTGATGATTAACGGTTTGCTCAGAGAATCCTTCAGATTCATGGCTTGAAACTACATCACTACAGTGAAATGAAGCAAGGGCGGTAGATTGTGGAGGATTGGATAGCCTTGTTGCACTAATGTCATTACTTTCAGTTTGCACTATGTTGCTTAATAAGGAGAAGGTGGTTTCTATATCTATGTGCTGGCGTGAACAGACTAAAGTGCCAACCCCTTGAGTATGCTGTGGAGCAGGTGGTGTATTTGAAGAGCTTGGGTTATCAGATAGCAAGATTCTATGAACGGGGGTTTCATAGTCATTCAAAACAAATTGTGAGGATTGAGATGACGGTATATATTGATCCGGTTGAACATGTCCGTCAGGACTTGCCATGTTGTTGCTCTAAAGAAACTATGGAAATTAAAAACAAAGTTAAATAAAAGGGAAAAAAAACGTTGATGAGAACATGATGATGGCTAAGTGAAGGAAAACACAGGGATAGAGAAAATCTTAATGACATGTGCTTTCTAAAGAAATCATGTAAACATAGGAATAATAAGTAATTAAAAAACAAAACACAATGAAATTAAATGCTGGCCAAAGATTTATTGGCTTGCAAGGTGAAGGAATTACATTAGACTGAAATCTTTGATATATTATGAGACATGATGATAGGACAGGCCTAGCTAAGAACACAACTCCTTGATTCAGGAAATCATGAAGATATAACAATAAAAGACCAAGCAATTAAAAAAAAAGGGCATTATGTGTTGCTAAACATAGAAATACCATAACCATGATAAAGCATGCAAGGAAATAGAAATGAACAGAAACGCAAAAAACAAACCTGAGAAAACACCGATGATAAATAAAAGTGGCTGCTTTAAAAGATCTGAAAAACAAAGTTAAATTTTGATTAATATGTGCAAGAATAAAAACAAACAAACATGCATTATAAGACCTAGAGAATGAGACATGAAAAAATAAAAAAAATAAAAATAAAAGATCAGGCAACATGTTCAGGTAATAGAAATAAAGATCACAATCTCAGCAAGCTCTTTAAAAAAAAAACAACCAAAGGAAAAAAAGGAAGAAAACTCAGAACAATCTTTGTAATTTTTTTCATGACATTGTCCTGTGTCGTGCAATGTTTTTTTTTAAATTAAAACATAGGATAAGAAATTGTTTTTATTTTCGAAACTGTACTATAACCCATAGTTTGACTTATGCAAACATTGCAAAAAACACTAAGGACCTACTTTCTTTATATGATCATAAGGCATGTGAAATTTGTTGCAGGCTCATGCCCCAAACGAACAATGATAATTAATCTAACCTCATCATAAAAGTAGAAGTGCCATGTTATTTCATCAAATGTCACCCACACCATTAACACATGTATGACAGTCATAAAAAAAAGTGTTTATTTGTACATACCAACGAATACTTTGAATTTCTCTTTTCACATCAGATGTAAAATAATACAATGCGAAAAATTATTTTTCTCTCAAGCACAATGGAAAAAGTAATTCCCACACCTAAAAAAAAAACTAAAACATGTCTTAATGACTATAATATAATCCAAGCTTCAATTCTGATGGTGAGAAAGATATATAAATTAATATTGAATATGATGAATCATATGTGTTCTGAAAATCAATACTTATGAGCAAAGCAAGTTTGTTCTTGCCACCAGCAATGAACGACCATTTAAATTGTTTAAAAACCAAAGATGAAAGAACGGTTAATGAGCGATTCTATTGCTCCTTTTTTGTTGTTTGCATAGTGACCACCCATACTTTCCTTTTCATTATTCCTACATACGCCGTGCCCCTACAGTTCTATGAATCGCATCTCCGATGGAGTTTCAAGAAGCAAACTTAGCAGAGCGGTTCCAAAAGGAAGAAGCTAAGGAGCAAGCAAGCACTGAACATGTATGCCGACCAAGATTTGGATCTTTAGCTCTTGACATCACTTTCCTGTTACACCAGTTTCTAGTCCTTGCATATATATATTTGCCATCCCATTTTTCTTTCAACAAATCAGCCATAATCAAACAAAAAAAACAACTAAAACGTTGTATTTCAATCTTGAAAGTCCGGCTTCTCATTACAACAAATCATCAGTTTTGTCAAATGAATCTCATCAAAAATCACAAACCTTGTCCAGTCCAGTGATTGAATCCTAGCATTCAACGGATAAATTTTTCAGCATATGCAACTACATTCTCTTGTGTGTAGCCTCTAGTTCCATATTCGATCGTCACCCTTTCTCTCCGTTTATTCCCTCCTCTCTGCGGCTTCTTTGTCATTGTCCTCCATATATCAAACATCATTATAGTTGTATCCGGTTGTTCTGTGACCTTATCTGGATCCAACAAATGGCATGCAGCTCACATGACCAGCACCTCTCTAGCAGCAATATTTGAAGAATTAGTTTACTGAATCCTACTCTTCCGCTGTCGCTCTTCTTCTTACAGGTGCGAGTAGCATGCTATTAAAGGGGGTCCTCCCACTGTACTGCAGTGAGTTTATTCCAGGAAAGAAGATAAAGAGTGACCTTCAAGTGTGCTTCTTGTTCGTTTTCTGGCTCCATTCCATCCTTTACAAACCACAGGTCCCAGGTCCGCCCTTTCCCTTGAACATGAGCTCTTAGATAGATATCAGCATAGCTTCGTAATTAAGCTTCCCGCACATCTTCTCTGAAAGCGAGAGCCTGAGATGTATTGCTTGGGTCTTCATGGCGTCTTACTTACTTAAAAACAAAAAAGACATGACCAACATACTGTAATGGTCTACTTCCAGCACCGAACGATTTCTGAGTAATATTTGTATACCATAACAGCTACCTTATTCATCACAAAAACGATATGGCATCCTATATTGCGACATGTAATTAAAAAACATGCCTGTAAATTTTATAAAAAAACAACAAAAGAAGTTCCAGAAGCTTGGCAAAAGAATAAGAATTGGTATGCAGAAACACAATTGGCCATGATGCTATTTGTTGCAAAACTAATCATCATGCACAGCAGTTGGACAAAGAAACGCACAGAACCCAGAATATGGTGCGACACAGATGCACCTGACATGAACGCACGACGACGGTCAAAGAGCAGAACATGAAACGATATGCACCAGGACTTGATGAAATGAAGACAGACTGCAGAATCACACAAAGCACAAAGAAAAGAGAAAAGAGAGAAGCCCCTCTTTTAAAGAACATGGCAACGATAGCAGAATGAGACATAAATGTAAAGACACTTAATGGGCAATGCAAAAAAACAGAAGACTCCTTTTCATAATATGATAGAGCAGAGGCAATGCAAAACATGCAAACAACAAGATGAGCATAGCCACTTTTCACAACACAATCTTAAAAACAACTAAGAGGAACATATTCTAACCTTGAAGTCCAAGCCTTCTCCTGAAAGACGATATGATAAAGGAACAACGAACTGCAAAGGAAAGCAGAACAAATGATGGCCACCTGAATACTGAACAAACAAAAGTTGCAGGAAAACACACCTTCAAAGACTATAAGAGAGGCGGGAGCTGAGAGAACTGTGTCGTTAAAAATACCATTTCAAAAGAGCACCATCGCATGCAATTAGACAATCAGAAACCACACGAACCAGAATAGAAATGACAATGAAAATTGAACAGGAAACAATGAAAACAAGGGCAAGCCTATGTAAATAATGATGCCAATGCCACATCCATTTAATGCACCACTAAAGAAGATTAGCCAGCTTGACTTTATTCCAAATAAAGCCTGAAAACATTTAATGCACCATTAAAAAAACACTGGCTAATTTGATATTGTCCAAATGAAACTTGAAGACGTGTAGGCTCATTGCTTCTTTGCATGGCATTTTAATTATTCGAAAGGTGATTACATGTCAAATCATTCAGCATATCCTGAACTCTATAAGCCTCACAGAAGAAAAATAAGTCTAATTGTTCAAAGCATTTAAGACGCTGGCATGATGATGTCTGTCTTTTCAAACTTCTACAGTGACAATATATTTTGCGATACAATGCAGAGACGATATATATATCTTCGCGAATATATTTTGCGATACAATGCGCGATACAATGCAGAGACGATATATATATCTTGGCGGAGAAAACCGTGGGGAAAGCTACAGTACTTTCCCCACGCGTTTTAGAGTTCTTTAATGTTTTTGTATTCCTTTTGTTATCAAACTTGTGATATTTGAAAAAAATAAATAAAATTACTATTTTTATTTTAGTTTATAATGAGCATTTTATTTTTTTAACTAACTTAAAATAGTAATTTCTTAAAAAAATAACATTAAAAAATAATTTTTAAAAAGTATTTTTTAAGATAAAATACTAATAGATGTGTGTGATAAAAAAATCTAAAAATTAGTAAAATAAATAAAATTAAATTATGAAATGCTTAAAGAGAAATTTGTGGAAATTTTTTTTCTAACCTGGTTCTATCTCTATCTTAATCGATTTTCTTTATCTCTCATTTGTGTGTGGCTGAAAATTTAAATAAAAATAACCCTTGAGAATTAAACAAAAACATATTTTTATCTTTTTATATTTCAAAATAGTAATCAAATACTATATATATAAAACACGAAGTAATTTCTATCCATTTTTTTATTTATTAACGTGAATGTATGAGCTAATTTGCGCACATCTTAACTAATTCAACGAGCCTTTAAGTTAATGATCAAGTAAATCTTTAGTGATGACGGGGTTATAGGACTCGAACTGATAACTTCTAAAAAACAAATTTAAAAATCAACCAGTTAAACTACACCTCTCATAGTTAAAAATAGTTTCTTGATTCACCTAGTAGAATATTTCAAACAGCAAATGCATAATGAACCATTGAAAACATCCACATTGATATATGTTAAGATTCACCCTTACATGCAGCTGATATATGCCTTTGTAGGGTTGGTTTAGTTGATAAATATATTTAACTAGAAAGTAGCGTTTGTAAAAATTTAAAATTTTTTATTTGATGTTTTTTATATTTTTAAATATTTTAATTTATAGATGTTAAAAATAATTTTTTTAAAAAATATTTTAACATATTTTAAAAAATAACCTCTTAATAATAACAAATAATATCTTAATTAAATATGAAATTAAATGGGATAATCGAAGAAAAATGAGATTTGACGATGTTATCAATAAATCCCTCTTGAACACGTGACACTTATCTAGCCTTTTATAAGTTGTATGCTTGTCACAATTCTAATAGTTAAGTGTCATGTCATGTCATGATCCACGCCTATAAATATAAATAAGTCGTCCATTACTTTTTTTTTGGAACCATTTATTTTCTAAAAGTTTTATCTCTCTGACCTCACACATTCGCTCACTGCATCACCTATAAATTAAATATAAATAATTGCTGTGCTGCTCACGTACCTCTAGAGGATACCATTTTTAATAAATAGTGCGCAATCTTTCATCCTTTTTTTTTACATGTTTTTTTTTAAATTATTATATTTTTTAAAATTATCTTTTTAATTTAGATCATTTAATATACTAATATTAAAAATAAATATAATACATTTTGAATAAAATACACTTCAAAAAACAATAATTATCATATTCTGAAACATCTAATTAAAGTATTTTTCCAACTCTTTTTTATTACCTTTTATTTTTTACCAGTCTTCTTTTAACATCAAAATAATTTAAAAATAAAAAATAAAAAATAAAAAACATAAAAATTAAATTTTAAAAAAATATAATTTCGACCACATCTCCAAACAGTATTGGTAATATATAATACTACCTCACCCTTTTATACCCTTAAGAAATCTTTGTACCTACAATGTATAAAACTGCCTAAAGAAGAAGAAGAAGCTAGTGGCATGTGCGATTATTGGCTCGTTCTCAGAATTATTTTAGTTGAATGTCTTGAACTAATCTCCAAAACATATATTAAATTTCAATGAAGTTTTGGAAGTATAATTATTATTATTATTATTATTATTATCTTAATTGAATCTCCATTCAAGAACCCTCAATGGAACCCTTCCAAATCTTTAAGAAAT
Organism: Populus deltoides; assembly: GCA_015852605.2. Classification (NCBI taxonomy): domain Eukaryota; kingdom Viridiplantae; phylum Streptophyta; class Magnoliopsida; order Malpighiales; family Salicaceae; genus Populus; species Populus deltoides. Next base: position 13,462,848 of record CM027571.2, on the reverse strand, counting down.
ATGTGAAACCCTCTACAAGGCAGCATCATGTGTCATCTAAAACAATACTTTCTGTAATAGAGTCGAATAATTAATGAGAACATACGAGGATACTCAAGTGAGAAATTCTTATACCATTGAATGACGCTGTCGACGCAATAAATAGCTGGGAAGCTCCTCCCTTTCCCTCTCCTGAAATCAGCATTTGACCTTCGTGCTCCGGACCCCATCCACACGTCCTTCTTCTACTTTTCCCTTTCTCTTTTTCAACCCACGTCACTCCTGGGATGAACACTAAAATTTTTTTATGACTGGTATGCTGCACTTCACTTTTCGTGGCAAGTGATTGTTGACATGTAAAACGTGCGACTATTTGTGGTACAGGGAAATCATAGATACTCGATAATCGTTTGCTTGCTGTGGGTTGTATATTTTTTTAATAAAAAATTTTGTATAAAGGTTTTTTTTTATGTGTTTTTGTAGTTCAACAAAATTCTAATTTAAAATAAAAAAAAATCTATGTATATAAGTAATTAAATAAATTCAGAATTATGAATGTAAAATATATAAATCAAGATATTTAATTTCATAATATAAAATGTTTATAATTAGCAAGAAGTAAAAATATAATTTGACAGTTGCAGCTGTTTTTTAAATCAAACTTATGAACAGAGATCCCCACGGTTAAAAATTTTGAAATTAGGGAGTTTGTCAGCCTATAAAAAACCTGCAGTGGAGGAAAAAAATAGAGCCCACGCGCACCAACTCTTTATAAATTTGAGCTTTATTTATTTTAATATTTTAAAAACGTTTTTAAAAAATTAAAAATTTAATTTTTTTTCCAGATTGTTTAATATATTAATATTTAATAAATAATAAAAAATATTATTTCTATTTATTTTTAACAAACAAAGACAGTAAAATTACCGATCTCTCATGCTGCCTCGGGGCTTTCGAGAATTTACTGGCAAACGTCATGCCGCATCCCCAGCAGACCCATTCACGCATAAGCTGCAGAATCGAACGAGCATAATAATAATAACAAGTGAGTGGCCACTGTCCATCTTAACCACTTATAGAGTACGAACTTAAAGCTTCTGTCTTTACATTGAGCTTTATATAAAATTACATTTAAACTTTAATTTTATAAGAACTAAAAGAGTCTATTTTTATTCATGAAAACCTTCTTTTTTAATCATCATAGAAGCACTTTTAAGAAGAGGCTAGACACTGGGGCGGCATTAGATTTTGTTTTTCTTCAGTTTATGACTAAAAATGTACTTTAAAATCACTACTTCTTTCAGGAATGGGTCACCCACACCATCAATAATGAAGCCACCATTCGAGTGTACTCCACGTGCCACTTATATTTATCAAATCGTACCATGTCAGAGTGGTCGGAACGAATCAATCAAGTCACTCCAATTCTTCGGTGTTTGAAGACAACCGAAAGAGTCCCAAAAGCTAAGTAACAATGCCAAGCAAGTAGAGTTCCCAATTATCAGATATGGGAGTGGCATTTCATGATCCTGACTGAAAACGAACACACTAACTACATACAATTCAATTTTGTATGTGGCAACGTAATAAATCATCACTATCAATTTTAATCTGGCCGAGGAGGAAGGAAGTGTGATTCATCCTCTATCTCAAAAAACCACATCAACTGAACGTATAATACCTACTCAACTCCAACAAAACACCACAACAGGGGGGGCAATCAGAGGAGACAACTTTTCTTGTTTTTACACGCTATTATTGGAACTGATCCTATGAATAAGCAACCTGTATGTTTTTCCAGTCAAGATAGGGAACCCGACCAACCCCAAGTTTCTAGTGCCTAAAACACAACGATGACTGTCAAATACTTTTCGTGAGAGCAAACAGGAAGTTCAGCTTCCATTCCCCAAACTATCTAAAAACAAAAATCATTTCGCATAATGATTTTGAAGCCACAAGTAGGTTTGGCAAGAAACCAAACACTGAGAGCTTGGGTGCAAGGAGGAAGACTTTTAAAAGCTTCAATCAAAACTCATAAAAGAAAGTAGACTTTCATGAGGTACAGTTTGGCATGAAGAGAAGACTGCTGTTACTGCACAGTATGATTCCAAGCAACTAAGCCAATTGTATTGCGTGCCAGCTCCTTTGAAATTACATCGCAATTATAAACAGCATATGATGATATTTCCCCCCTTTGTTGCTGCATGAATTTCAAGGCCAGGGTTATGTTCTTCCTTGGAAAATATAAAGATTGAATAACGCAGAAGGAAATAGTATGGCATTAAATTTCAGGCTTCCTATAATTTTATCCACGTTCTACCATATATGTTCAGCTTAACTGTCCAATCCAATATATAGTACTAACAATCGATTGTATCAAAAACTGTGTATCAAAACAAAGACAAAGCTGATTGGTTTGCAAGAAATTTGGGAAACTGTTGACAGGAAGAATTTGCCTAAAGATGGTCATGACAGGAAATAAAAAAAAAAAAGGAATCTCAAATTATGATAAGACCACACAGAAAATCGTGTTCATATCATAAACACTGCAATAATCTAAAGTATCCGATTCTTCATCCTCAGAACTGGGTAGCTCAATACAGAATAGATGTCAGTTGTATGCCATCATATCTATCCAACGACAGCACCAAAAAGATAAGCAGATGAATGCTTAGCCCAGATTCATCCATAAAAAAAATCAGGTCTGAGTCTATGACCCATTTCAAGCAAGTTCCACCTTAGGTTAATATCATTCTAGTCTGATACAAGAATTTCCACTGCAGCTGATATACGTACATTTCCAAGCAGTTGTATAAATAAATATTTGTTTTCACAACGCTAACGCCAAAACAAACCAGAGACTCCAGCAACACAAAGGCATAATCTCAAGGAATATGTTTCTTACAAACAGAGAAAACTTCAACCAACCATATACTTTTCACTTATCCATCCTATGGGACATGATACTAAAAACAATATCCAGGTCCAACTTCTATCTGAAAATGCAATAGCATAATGGCTATTAACATTGATTTGCTTAGATTACTGAGGGTCCCTGAACCTAATGAGTTTGAAATTGTTTATTCTAAACCAAACTATGTCACACAGGATAGTATTTTTGTCATCACGTAAAACAATGAAGAATGCCACCAGAAAGAAGCAACCATACTCTAAGCACCCATTTCACAAGTATTGAAGCCACCCACACCACAAAATCTGTAGCCAAAAGCAAACCATTATACAATTCCAAGCGACCTAGATTTGACATATCTCGACACCCTCTCAACTTGTATTATATTTACTCATCATATGAGCATATTACCATTATGCTAAAATGCATTAAAAAAGAAAAAAATTTCTGCAGTATAATAGCGGAAAACATCCTGAAACAGTACAAATCCATTCCTTATTCTCTTCTTTTGTGGTTGTTCAATGCAATGGGTGGTAATCTAACAGATGCAAAAAAATAATGTTCTATTCGATTCCATCACGAAATTGAATATCTAAACAGATATTTCAGGACAGAGAAACAAATGACACGGATGCCTAACATATTATACCACATTTAGAATACCAATAAAAAAAGAACTAGAAAAAAATTGCAGATTGAACTACAAGACTAGGAGGTTTAGTGAGTACCCATGCCAGTAGTAGAACAAATCAACCACACGAGACAGCCAGCATAGTGAGCTTGAGGATGTTTTCTCTGTAGTTGTGGCCATTGCACAAAGAACTGGTCAGATATACACAACTTGAAAAGAAGCAAACCACTTAAAGAGAGCTTTTTCAACCTTGCTCTACTCTTGGCATAAAAAACAGATGACCAATAATCCCTGCCACCTGCAGGTAAAGTTGACAAGGTTATGTGAACTCCAATACTATCTCAGAGATACAAAATGCAGAGACAGGAATGCAATTATACACAGAGGAACACAAGTCCCAGGGCCATTGCTAAGAACCTAAGATATTTTAGACAAACACAGTCAATATAAATTAATTTACACTTTCTTAAGTAACAGTGATGGCTAGGAGAGAAACATAAAATTCATAATAGAAATTATACCACTTGAGGTCTAATTCTAATCATTAGCCATAATGCATGAGACATAGCTAATAAAGTTGTCCCAACAGACGTGAGGTATGACTGACCGACTTCCCTGCTTCTTCTGTAGATTTGCATGAATTACACAGAGACCCCCTTGCCCCCTGCCTGCAATAAAAACCACTACAAAATTGTACAATCTAAAATAAACCAGCCAAGATTTAGAGCGCAAAGGAGAATAATACAATAATCTTACTCTCAAAGAGAATCAAAACCACAAACTATCTATAGAAAAAATAACAAATCATATCCTCTACAGGAGTTATGCAGGAAGCTGGAGTTAAGAATCAAAAACAACTACTGATGTGAAAAATCAACTTATTCATGGAAATAAGTATTAGATTTAAAAGAAAAACAACATTTTCTCAATCTAATAGGTAAACTTGCAACACAACTCATGAGAGACAGATAGTTCAATATTTCAACTTTGGCTCACAAACAATAGAAGTTCACACCACTAATGGATCCAAAATAATTCATCATTACCTATCATAATTTTTATGCAAGAAATACTGTAGACTTGCAAGAACTGCACACATACCCCCTTTCACCCAGTCTGCAATAATAGCCATTTCAAAATTGAGCAACCCAGAATAAATCAACCAAAAATTAAAGGAAAAGAAAATGTGCCATCAACTTTGTCTCAGGTGAGAATCAGAAATCCTCCAGACAATCAAAAAAAGAAATCCTGGGAAAAAAGAAAAAACGACAGACAATATCCATTATAGTTGGAAGCTATCAAAACAGTTCAACTTCACCCATTGCATCCTCTCTAAACAAACTTGACTTGAACTTCAATATATTCCATTGCACATTTATATGCCTAGGTATATGTGCTTCTTGAATCTGCAATCAAGCTCACCATTGCTTTAAGTATACAAAGTTGATAAATCAGAGGCAATGCTGTAAGGAGAATTACATACAAGAAGTATTCCGAAAATTCTACTTGTTCATGAAACCAGGAATTATTTCAAAGAAAAGCTGTTTACATTTTTTTCCCATCCTCAATCTAGCAAGTAGGCTGACAGCACTCATAAGTGAGGTAATCCTTAGATAGTTATTCCAATTTTTCAACTTTGGTTCATGAATAAGAGTTCATGCCTCTCAGGAATCCAAAATGATTCATCATTAAGCCAGCATAACTTTCGAGTGCAAACTAATTATTTCTATCACCTTTTCAATTGCATTGTTTTATCAAAATTCAAACTAAAACTATTCACAAACACTCACAGCCAACAATTCAGTCAGCCATAAATTCCAAAATGCGAACCAGCAACTAGATCATTATATCAAAAAATTGAACCCTACAAAAGCAAACACAGTACGAAGTTAAACCACAAATGGCCTACCCTGTCAACCATATTGTCCTCCAAAACCCGAGCTTTTTGCAAACTCATATTATCCGTGACTGCCGCAACATAGATTCTAGGCAAAAACATATCCTTTTGCAGCACAGTCAATACATTGATCATCTCTGCTGCGTTGCCCCCTACAATAACATGATAGCATAATCATATAAACATAAAAAATTCAATCAACTTTGCTGGGCTCACCTGAACCCAAAAAATCATAGTATTCATTGGCTCAAGGGATTTGTGGCACAAGGGCTTGCCAGATTGATACACGACATAGCAAACACAAACAATTGTGATCAAACTGATGCTGATGATGATGATAGTACAAATGCACAAGCAACAGTAATGTTTCTTCTCCATTGCCAGAAAATTACACATGGATTGGGGAACCAAAATTGGGATGTAAAAACTCAAGTTTCCAAATAAATCATCGTATTGGCCTTTCTCTCAGACAACGTGGTGAATTTGCATTTGCTAATATGCAAGGAAGAATGTAAAACAGAACCGTGAATGGGTTCAAAATCACCAAAAATCAATATAAAAAAATTGAAAAATGATCATTGAAAAATAGAAAAAATGATCTTAAAGGGCTAAAACAGCAAAATGAACCAAGTATATAACCCAGACAAAGAATTTAGCAAACACAGCAAGCATGAACACTAATGTGATATTCAAAGAAGCTGTCATGTAGCATGGGTCACTAATGGATAGACACCATCCGCTGAAAAAAATGCAGCCCCATTTTCCCCACCTCGCATTCACCCACATCCATCAAAATTCACCATTTTCCATACTTCTAATTATATCCAAGTGAATTGCTCAACAATGCACCACAAAAAGGGCCATTTTTCGCCAATCTCTTGTGCCTACAAAACATTTCTCTCTCCAAGCATCCTTTTCTACCCCTGCATGTTGATTTCTCCTGAAGCTAGCACAATGCAGTTTCCACAACATTCAGTTATTTTTTAAATTGCACACACGTCATGACTGAAAGCATGAGTGGAACACCTGAAACCACTCAACCACCACCACCAAAAAGAACACTCGTCCATTTGGATTATTTTTTTAATAAATCGAGTGCTCATACATGCAAAGCATAAAAGAATTAACAGAAAAAAAAAACAATTTAAAAGAGATAATTAACAGAGAATGATAATGTATGGATCAGCATCAAGGTTTTGATCAATGCAGGAAGCGCGGTGGCAGCCAACGGATAGGCAAAGTAAGGGGATGCAAAAATTAAAATGTCGGGAGAAGTCTAGGTTAGCATTCAATGCTAGAATGCAGCCCACGCCTTTTCTTTCAACCCATCGCAGCACTCATGCTTTGAGAGCAGTAAATTTGTTGTAGGAGAGGTTGCGCTGTCGCGATGCAATATCTCAGAGCAAGGACAGAGGCCCTCTCCTTTTTTCTCATCCCCAGACTTTGGCATCCATTACTACCACCGTTGTCTCACTCTGCTCAGACCTTTTACTTTATATTGCCATCATTTCCATCTCGATTCACACAGTATTTCAAATAATTTAAAACTATTGAAATTAAATTCTGATTAATACATGACCAAAAAAATGGGTTTTAGCTTTCAAGACATAAAAAAAGAGATACCGAAACCGATCCGTTTTGTGGAGTTTCTAAGGGCGTATTTCTGGTGGTCGATTACTGAAGAACCTTCACAGGGCAGGCGGGGTGGGTGCTACAAGTCAATCACCACAATCTCTGAATCCACCGTCCATGTACCTCTCCGTCTGCTCGATGAGTTCGGGTCACTCCTCCGTGGGGATGCAACAAAAGCGGTTCAAAAGAAAACGAGTATTCTGAAGCGTGTCGGTATATGAGTGGAAGGGGATGATTCGTGCAAAATGCGGGAAGAGATTGGAGGAGTGGAAGGCGGGGGGAAGAGGATAGGAGGTTGGAGAAGCTTGCGGAGGAGTTCGTTTATTATGAAGCCGGCGTTAAAAGGAGTTGCTTTATTGAGGAAATGCGGGTCGGGTCTTGTTCGATTTTATATGGTTAGGCTCAGGAAACTCAAGGTTGTGTTTGTTTAGGCGGAGTGGCCGGCTTTTTTTTAAAAAATAATTTTATTTTATTTTAAAATATATTTTTAATGTTTTTAAATTATTTTAATTTATTGATATTGAAAAATATTTTTTAAAATAAAAAAAATATATAATATTAATATTTTTTTAATTAAAGACTACTTCAAAAAATAACCATTACAATAATGTTACACACTAATTCAGAGGTTATATGAGCCTAAAAGCACCTCTAAAAAAATAAGCTATTTAAAAAAAATAAGATAAAAAATGCTAAATGAAAGAGTTAAATGGTTAATATGTCATTTTGAATAACGTAGATGTTTTTTTTTTTTTTTCCTGGTGTGCGCTTTATAGACAAATGTTATTTTAACAGTCCATTTATATTTTAATATATTTAATATACAATCAATTTACTTGTAAACTAGTGTATTTAATTTTTATACAATGTAATCAAGTATTAATTATACAAGAGTAATTTATCATAATTAAATATAAATTAGTGAAGTCATAGAGAAGGCAGCTGATTCTTGTTCTAAAAGTGTTTTAAATATAAATTAGTGAAGTTTTGAGTAATTTTTTTTACACATGTATTCTATTTGCTTTTATATTTTAAAATTTTTTTAAAAAAATTATTAATTTTTTATTTTTTTATTTGTTTCAAATTAATATTACACGTAGATTTTATTTGTTTTTATGTTTTAAAAATATTTTTTTAAAAAATTAATAATTATTTTTTATTCGCTTCAAATTAATAATTATTTAGTATTTTCAAATTATTTTAATATATTAATATTAAAAATAATTTTTTTTAAATAAAAATAATATTTTAATATATTTTTAAAACTTTAAAAAATAATTACATCTTCAACCTCAACCACCCTTTTACAATCCTATTAAGCTGCTAAAAAGAGAGAAAAATAGCTTAGAGTGAAAGTTATTTCATTTTAGCTTTTCTTTTACCTCGAGATGCTCGACTTTTTGATGTGATATTTTTCCATGTATACACTTAAGTAAAAAAAAATCTCTTATAAAAGTTAATTGTATTTTAATGTATTTAATAAATATAACTATTTATTAACCGTGACTAACCACCACAATCCAATTAAGTTTTTTTTTTTTTTGCATAAAAATATATTAACCAAATTTTTAACTTTTTTTATCAATATATATGAATAGCCCTCCAACATGTAGATGCTATTTTGGCTCTATAATATACTTCTTTTTTTTAGCTATAAAAATAAAGGATAAAGCCAGAGTTTTCCTTTTGACATGCCCTGAGCTTGCGTAACCTCATATTTTTTCTCTTCTTATTTATTTTTATATTGAAAATTTTTTTTGTTTTAAACTAATATTATTTTTAGTGTTTTTTAATCATTTTAATATATTGATATCAAAAATAATTTTTAAGAAATATAAAAAAATATTTTGATATATTTCTAAATAAAAAAACACTTTAAAAAACAACTATAACCACACTTTCAAACACATTTTATAATTTTCTTTTCAAACGGAGTATCAATTTTTTTCCGCAAGGGTTATAATGGGAGAATATTTTCTGTGGTCAGAAAAGCAGGCCCTGTGAAATTTAGTAGGTAGTATAATAAGTGATGTAGTGGAATTTATATTATACTTTTTTTCTAGCTATTTTAGTTATTTATATTTAGTTTTATTTATTTCATTTCTTTAGTACTTGTTAATATAAAAAATACATGCATTTCCTTTACATTGAACCTGTTTATGGCTAAACTATATTAATAACAAGTAAATTTTTTATAAATAAAATTTGATTTGCAATTTTAAAAAAGATTGCAAGCTATGTTTGAATTAGAGTTGATCATGTAACTAACAAAGATTTAGTTGGTTTAATTAATAACTTATTCAAGTTAGGTTTTAATCTTGAACTTCTTCTTAATCCATTCATCGAACAAGCAACAACTATATACTAAAATTTAATTTATAATCTCTAAAAATATTAATTGGTATAATTAATAACCTGGTACAATTAGATTTTGAATTTCTTGGCCAATCCATCAACAACTATGAATTGAAATTTGATTTGTAATCTCTAAGAGAATTAGTAATTTTAGATATGGCCCTGTATTATTGTAACTTATGTTTTTATACCTAATTACGTATAAAAATTCACTTAGATGGTTAAATAGGTTTTTTTTTAACACCAAGTCACATGTATATATACGTTTTAAGAATAATATATTTTTTATTTATGAATATATCTTTTGAAAAAACCTATTTCATAACAATTTTAATTAAATATATATATTTTTAAATGTATTTATTTAAAAAACATAACTAATTTTTTTTTTAACCTTAAAACTTGAAAGCAAAGCTATTGAAATAGCAAACCCACACTTATCACAGCAGCAGCATATCATTTCCGCCTTCTCAAATTTTCCATTTCGCGCTCGCCGCAAAAAAATCTGCACGGTCTCCCTCCTTTCTTTTCGCTCGGAACTCCAATATTTGAAGCCAAAATACGTTACCACCTGGTCCCACCGTCACAAAGTCCATTTGTTTTTTAAATCAAATAAAATAACACGTATAATAACAATAAAAAAGGTAAAAGTTTAAATGTAATAACCCCCTATAATAATCATAATAATAATAATAATTATACAGTTCTAATTCCTTCCTCATCGGTTATTCCTCTACACAGCTTCAGTTTCTCTCCGCCACCTCTACCGGCCCTTCATTCCATTCTTTTTTTAGCGAGAAATTCAACTGTTATTGTCTCACACACAAAATTTAAGTATTCAGAGTCGCAAATTTTGTTTCGAATCCTCTCTTTGCTTTGCTTCTTCTTCTTCTTCTTCTTTTTTAAACTTTTGCTCTTTCCAACAAAACAGGAGACAAAACGTTTGATGTTTTCGGTTCCTACCCCTTCATTACCTCAGTTAGGGTTATTCTAGGGTTTAGAGCTTCATTCAAGCCGGTAAAATAGAATTGAGCGATCATTCATTCAAAACTGAAGTGTAAATAGTTTAATTTGGATGCATTCGATTCGATTTTTTTTGTGTCGGATGTGAAATTAGGGTTTCGAGTTGAATTATCAGACGATGATAATAAAAAAAATTATGAAAGGCGAAATGCGGCGAGGCAATACGAGAGAGGGGGCTTGTAACGAATTCGACGAGGAGGAGAATTTTGAATACGAATTGATTCCAAAGAAGCGAAAGTTGAATGGATACAATTCAAATTCAATGGGTGTATATAGTGAATTTGATGATTTTAGGAGGGGTTCATATACTTATCGCAGCGAAGAATCCTACTGGGCTAACGAGGTTCAGTCTAATTCGAAGAAGAGATTGAAGAATCAGAGTTCGGTGAGCTCTCGAAAGTCCATATCGAGATCTTCTCGAGGGCGAGTGCAAACGCTTCCTTCGAGGTTTAATGATTCGGTTATGGATATCTGGAAAGGCGAGGAATGTAGAATTGATGATACTGATATGGGAATAGAGGATGATGAATTTCAAGATAGAAAGGATTTTTGTAGTGAGAAATATAGATATAACAGTAAATTCGATTTCGTAAGCTCTAATTCCTACCCCTTCTACGCCGCGGAAGGAAATAGAGGAGCGGGTCAGTTAGGGTGTAACGATTTTCAGTATAGAAATTGTAATACTGCAGAGTTTTTGAGTTCGGGTAATCTATTGATAGAAGACGGGGAGTTTGTGCCAAAATATAGGTATACAGGCTTGAATAAAATGAGAAGAGAAAGAGCTCATAAAAAGGACGTTTATAAACCAGAGGATTTTGCTTTGGGTGATATAGTTTGGGCCAAATGCGGGAAGAGATACCCATGGTGGCCTGCTATTGTGATTGATCCCATTTTACAAGCTCCTGATGCTGTGCTCAGTTGTTGTGTTCCTGGTGCTATTTGCATTATGTTTTATGGTTACTCTAAAAATGGAACGCAAAGGGTATATTTCTCTTGCCTCTTCTCATGTTTCTCTCACAGGAGTTTTATTACTTAGTTTGGGCGTGGATTGAAGTTACTGATTAATGGATATGTGCAGGACTATGCATGGGTGAAACAGGGGATGGTATTCCCCTTTGCAGAATTCATGGAAAGGTGTGTAGATGATCATATTGAATTAGTGTTATTATAAATTGTTAGGATACTTTTTTTTGAATTCTGTTTTTTTTTTCAGATTTCAGGTGCAGTCTCAAATGTTCAAGTGCAAGCTGAGTGACTTTCAGGTGGCACTAGAAGAGGCAATTTTAGCAGAAAGTGGTTTCCAAGGCATGGACAGCAGTTGTGTGGAAATAGCATATCCTGAAGCTTATCCCACTCGATTCCAAGAAGCCAGCTGTTCAATTCAGGATCAGGACTTCTACAATCAACAACAGGCAAGTTTAAGTAGTCTCTTTTTTCTGACCTTTCTTCCTGATTCTAGTTGATGAGACTTTATGCATCACTGGGAAATTATGTAGTACAAGACAAATATAATCTTATAGCCTCTGATAGTCTGCCATAGTCGAGCTTTCTGATACAGTAGTACATTTGTTTGGCTATTCTTAGTTTGTTCTAGCTTCTTGTTTTATTCTCTGTTTGTGATGGGATTTATAATTTCTGAATGCTAATGAACATTGGGAGATTAAATCCGTTGTTTAGAGAATTTTCTGTCATGGTTTATCCTTGCTTCAATAACCAAATAAGTCTGGGTATAATCCTCAACAGGAAGCACTCCAGAATGGACAAATATTTGGATAGAAATTATTGTAAAAAATGTGGCTAAAAGTCGGGACTGAACTGGGCCAGTGTTTAATTGCTGAGAAAACTATCAAGCTGGAATTGTTTCAACAAATAACTGAACTCTGTCAAATTACAGTGCACAAGGACCAATTTCATCATTTAATTTTCTCTTCTAAAATACTGATACCACAGACATCGGAAATGTCTTGATAGATAGTTTCGTGCTCCCTTTGTCTTCTACCTTTCATATGCTGTAAGATTTACAACCTCCAAAGTGTTGAGGAAATCTCTCCCCTCTTCTTAAAACCAAAATAATACAATATAATGAAAATCTGAAGCTTCTCTCTCTCTCTCCCTGTTTTTTTTTTTTTTTTTTAAATTGGTGGCCTGTTTGTTGGCAGCAGGCTGATGTCAGTGTAAGAAAACACATTCAATTTTTCCTTTGAGCTGTCTATTAGCTATCTGCATTGAAGAAAATCATATTGTTTTTCTGTTGGCATATCTTTACGCTAAAAAGCTGTTACTGGTATATATGGTGGAACTTTGTTCTCTAGATAGTTTTTTTTTTCTCCTGGAAATTCTCTTACAGCATTTGGGTTTTGACTTCGTTTTTGTAAGCTGACCTTTTGAGTTTAAGGTCCTCATTGTATCTTGGTTGTTCAGTTATCAGAATCTCATCTTGTGAATTAATTGTTCAGGATGCATGTTATAAAGACATGAAAATCTGTGATGGCTGCAATCTAATCTTGCCATGCAAAATTGTGAAGAAAAGGAAGAGATCAACATTTCAAACTGAACTTCTATGTAAACATTGTGCTAAGGTACATGAGAAATACCTTCTCTTTGTTATCTTTTGTTTGCATAAGTATCCTTTTCAAAGTGATAATTACAAGCATGTTTCTTACAGTTAAGAAAATCAAAGCAGTATTGTGGCATATGCAAGAAGACCTGGCATCATTCAGATGGAGGGAATTGGGTAAGATTATCAGTAGTAATTTGAATTAGGTTTGTACTGTTCTCTTGGTAAAACAATCAAATAAATTTTTGGGCATTAAAACTTTTATGTATTAGGTATGCTGTGATGGCTGTAATGTATGGGTGCACGCTGAGTGTGACAACATTTCCAGCAAACTTTTCAAGGTGTGTCTACCATGTAAATCTAAAACATTCTTTTATCTCTTATGTTAGCTCATGTTCATTCAAAAGTGGAGGCTAACTGGTTTGCTATGGTTTGAAGGACATGGAGGATATTGATTATTATTGTCCTGACTGCAAAGTAAAGTTTAAATTTGTGCAACCAGATTTAGAGAGAAGGAAGCCTCCAGTAAAGTAGGCTGCTCACTTTGTTTTTCCTAATTCATGTGATTTTTAAATTTTGACATCACAGATTTATTATGGATTTTGTCCCTGGGAAATTTTAATTCTAATGATGTCATTTAAACCAGGTCAATAGAAAACAGTGGACAGGCTGCACCACTTGACAAGGTGACAGTTATCTGCAATGGGATGGAAGGAACATATATTCCAAAACTTCATTTGTAAGCCCTGTAAACTCAGCAAAAACTATGGGTTAAGATAAACAAGTTATCATGTACTCCTCTCTCTTTCATTTTTGGGTTGCTATAAATGTTACAGGACCGGTGCAAATTATTACTGTAACAATTAGTTTGAAGTGCAAATCCAGATATGATTAAATTAATCTGATTTAGTTGTGTCTATAGGGCAGTGATAGTTTATTTTGATTAAAACAAATATTTGGTGGATTCTCTCTCTCTTTTTTTTAATATATATAATCTTGATCTAGTATAATGATGTCATTGATTTTTTTCCCTTTCCCTATGTTTCTAGAATTGAGTGCCACTGCAGTTCATGTGGGTCACGGAAACAAGCACCGAGTGAATGGGAAAAGCACACTGGGTGTAGATCTAAAAAATGGAAGCATAGTGTGAAAATCAAAGACACAATGTTACCACTGGCTCAATGGGTTTGTACTGGAACCTGTCATTTTTTTTAATTGGCTTCCTAAGGTTTGACCTATTTGATTTTGTTTCTATGTAATTAAGTTGCTGATTGTAACATCGTGGTACAGTAGATGGCATTCAAATATTGTAGATGGTAGGGTGCTTGATTCTGGTCATGTTTTCTCCAATGCTGCTGCTGATTCAATTTTTACCTTATCTAATGCCGTGCTATGTCTTGACATGCATTTAAAGAACTTGCTTAAAGAAAAAAGAGCCTATAAAGAACCAAGAACGAAAAAAAGAAGAGGAATAATAAGGAATTGATTATATCCTTCATTATACAGCCCAAATTGTTGACAAAGTAGGAATTTTAATTTGTTTATTAAGAACAATGTCAAAGGCTAACCTTGAGAACCTATCAGTTTTTTTTGTTGATTATGCTGCAATATTCTGAAATGCCTTGCCTACTATATAAATGCTCGTAAAACAGTTATCTTATAAATGATATACATTGACAATATTGTAATTTAGCCCTATAGTTGGTATGAAATTCTTAACTCCCTTAGGAGTTGGGATCCATTTCAAGGCCCGGGTTTTTTGAGCTGACTAGGACAATCCAGCGTTCCATGCTTGTTCTGCGAATATGATCTTGATTGTTGTAGAATTTTCTTTTCTTTTCCTTTTTCTCCTATGTTGTGGTGCACGAATCTTACACATGTCCTTGCTATTAAATTTTCTTTGAACAATATCTGTGTTGCAGATTGCTGAATATAATGCATGTGCAGACCCTCTAAAGTTAGATGAGCAGAAGCTACTTGCTTTTGTGCAAGGTATGTAACATTCACTACCCTTTTCTTTTGCTTTAGTGGGAAGAGCTGGTTGCTTTAAAAAATTGGGTTAATTGTGAACAACATGAATTTTTATTTCCATTTCAACAGAGAAGTATGTACCTATTTATGCAAAATGGACATCAGAAAGATGTGCTGTTTGTAGATGGGTTGAAGATTGGGATGATAACAAAATTATAATCTGCAACAGGTAAAGACCCTCACTCATCATTTCTTTGTGTCTGTTTAGTATTATTTGGTCGGTCAAAGAAATTTAAGTTTGAAACTGAATTATGTACTCAATTACAACTGCCTGAGACCTATTTTCCTTTTTTAAAATTTATTTTCAGGTGTCAGATAGCTGTCCACCAAGAATGCTATGGGGCAATTAATGTTCAGGATTTTGCTTCGTGGGTGTGCAGAGCATGTGAAACACCTGATGTTAAGAAGGAGTGCTGCCTTTGCCCTGTAAAAGGCATGTTCTCAAGCATTGTGTTTTGATAGATCTTAGTAATTTTTACACGGTTTGCCAAAGTCTTTGATGAATGACTGAAGTGTCTGTTTTGCTTAGATTCTTTCCTTTCCTTGAAAAGGAAATAAATATCACTGTGCTGCTGAAAAAAATTCACTGTCTGACTTCTGTACTGTGAAATTTGTTGGATTGATTCCAGTACATAATGGATGATGAATTTGATGACCATTGATGTTCCTTTTCTGCTTTCATGTTGTAAAGTTCATTGTAACCTAATGTTGGTTTGTTTTCTTATATTTGAAACCTGCTTCTTTAGGGGGTGCTCTGAAGCCAAGTGATATTGAAAAACTGTGGGTTCACGTCATATGTGCTTGGTTTCAACCTGAAGTTGGTTTCTTGAACCATGAGAAAATGGAACCTGCCACTGGACTACTTAGAATTCCATCGACATCATTTATAAAGGTACGTTATGATCTGAACAATCAGTTAGAAATACCCTAGTTTTTCGAATCCAACTTTTTTCACATGTTTAAGAATGGGAATAGTATGTACTTTCACACATCCGGAATTTAAAAGGATTATAATTTTGGTAAAGGGGAATATTTCCTTCAGAGGCTTTTGTTTCCTAAAACCATTTTTACGAAAATCCTTTTCTTTACCATTTTGTTTAGCTTTAGGAAAGTTGGTCAATGATAAGTGGTTCCAATCAAAGGAAAAACTTAAGCCTTTTCAAAGGCAAGTTTTTTACTTCTCTCAACTTCAGAAATTTTTTTCCGGATCTTTAACAAAAAAAAGTAAAGTGAAATGACTAGATTACTTTTAATCAAAATTTGATAGATTGGGTGCTTTTTTTGTATTTTTATATTGGTTTTTAGTAATGATCAAGTTGATTGAGGTGCAATTTGGTATTTTGATAAATATAAAATATAATTTGAAAATAAAAAGTGGTTGACGCGTGCATTAGACGTGCTAACATGTTAGATGTGCCACCTCAATACGCATGTGAGACCGCATATGGTTTCCGAAGGTGACCTTCCTTGATGAAGTTAGAATCGTCTCAGCGGCCTCTCCCTAGGTAGCAATGTGGCGCCCTGATTTCCGGTTTGGCACCGACCATGTTTTCTCTCTTTCCCCCCTTCATTTCTCTCCTCCTTGATTTCAATGCTTGACCCTTCAAATTTTCAAAGCTACTCTTCAGTTTGTTTTTCCTTCAAATTTGGTTATGTTATTTTGATTACTATTTATTTTATTTGAAATAATTTATAAAACAATTTTTTTTTCAATTTCATCCTCTAACTTTTTTGATTAGTGAGATTTGGTTTTTATTTTTTTGATTGCTATTTGTTTTATTTGAATTAATTTATCAAATTGGATTTTTTTTCAATTTCAACCTCCAACTTTTTCTTCTATTAGATTTGGTTCTCATTTTTTTTAATAAACTTAAACAAAATTAAAACATTAATAAGTGATTTTTCAGCTCATTTTTCATGACATAGCCCAACACCAGTAAATGTTTACCAACTCATTTTCCATGACACTGTTAAACATAAGAAAATAATTCACTTTTTATAAATTCACTTTCCAAAAAGAAACTACTTTCCAACATACAAACTAACGAGGCCTTAGTCATTATGGACCAAGGTTTTTGTACAATATGGTGACTAAATTGTTTCTCAAGTTGTTTCTCTCCAAATTGATGCACACTTGCTATGTTGTTATATGAATGAGAGTTCTTTTGGTCTAAATTTATTTTATTTGCTTGCCAGAGGTGTGTTATCTGTAAGCAGACCTATGGTTCGTGCACCCAGTGTTGCAAGTGTGCCACCTATTTCCATGCAACGTGTGCCTCAAGAGCAGGATATTTCATGGAGGTAGGTTTTTCTGAATTGTTTTTAATACTCATGGATAATATTTGTTTTCCTGCTGTAGTGTCCGGATTTCATATTTTGTACTGTGCTATACCTTTCTGGGTGTTTGCATGTGTCTTTATGTTCCTTATGTAGCTTTTCAATTGGAAATTATACAAGAATAGAATAACAACTGTTTCTGTTAATGTTGCACTGTGAACTTTCAGTTGAACTGCACAGAGAAGAGTGGCATGCAAGTCACAGAAAAGTTAATATATTGTGCTGTTCACAGGTTAGAGCTTTTGCCGTCGATCATCTGTATCTTCAATATCAAATTGTTTTATCTCCGAATTGGAAGAGGGAATCCTGTCCATCTTGTGTGCACCCATCTAATTTGGATATTGTGTCATCTTACCTTGGTTCTGTTGCAGGAAGCCAAACCCAGATTCTGTTGTAGTCGTGCGTACTCCTTCAGGGATTTTCTCTGGCAGAAGTTTTCTTCAGAATCGGAATGGGTGCTCGAGGGGTTCAAGGTTGGTTTCATCCAAGAAAGTGGAACTTCCAGATCCCTCAACCAGAGAGAGTAATGAATTTGAACCTTTCTCCGCTGCAAAGTGCCGTGCTTTTAAAAGAACAAGCTATAAGGTGATTTATCTAGGAACCTTTACTGCTTCTATTCGGCTTTGCTTTCCACTTTTGTTCTGGATTTTTCATCACTCACATTTGTGCAATCCATATACTTCTTGCAAAGATCATTTGTTTTCCATCAAGACAAGTTTATTGGTCCTTTTTATCTCATTGATAATTTTTCCTGTTTTGGCAGTTGTCTGAAGGAGAGCCAATATTCCACCGATTGATGGGACCAAGACATGATTCTTTACATTCAATTATAAGCCTGAGCACCTATGAAGTAATACACTTGTCTTTGTTGGAAGTTTTGATTTCTTTTTACGAGTTTGACAGTAAGACAAGTAAAAAAGTTTGATTTTGGAATTTCATGATCTACCCTTTCTGTCCTCTTGGTTGGTTAACTTGTCTGTATTTGCTGTCTGCTAGCAGGAAACTGGAGATTCTACAGTTTTCTCCTCATTCAAAGAACGCCTTTGCCATTTACAGGTCCCACCATCCTTTGCATGAGATAGTTGTTTTATACCTGATATAATTGTCAAATTCAACTGACATGTATTTATGTCTTCAGAAAACTGAAAATCATCGGGTGTGTTTTGGTAAATCTGGTATACATGGATGGGGCCTCTTTGCACGCAGAAATATTCAAGAAGGAGAAATGGTACTTCATTTGAATGTTTGGCCTGTCGGTTGTGTTTTGTTAAAGCATCCATTGTTTTGTTTGGCTGGACTTTCAGTCACAGCTTTTGTAATACCTCTCTTGTATTTAACTTCCCTGGAAGTATTGCTTTCTCAAGACTAGGCGTGTCTTTCTTTTTTGTTTAATAACATTCCCTTTTCCAGGTCATTGAGTATCGTGGAGAGAAGGTGAGGCGGAGTGTTGCTGATCTGAGAGAGGCACGGTACCGTTTGGAAGGCAAGGATTGTTATGTGAGTTTCTTGACTTGCTGCTCATATTTCTCCGCACGGTTTTTGTTATGACTTAGAAATTGTACTTGCCCACTCGCCATGAATTTCTTCTGGTATCTTGAAGAACTTTAATCTTAGACCCTGCCAAACTATTGGTAGGCAGATGACCTAGTGGTTGATGATGAGGATGTAGTCTGAATTGACATGTCCCATCTCTTCCAGGTCCATCACAAGGGATATGAAAGCCAAGACTTGCTATCTGGTATTGAAGGAGCTATGGGCAAATTGAATCTCCCTGTACTTCTTTGAAATATTGGAACAAATTACAGACAAACAATATAAATAACATAGTTCTGATGTGATTAGCCCTGGTAGAAGATGCCACGGTTTCCTTTTCCATTCCGTCTCCTTCTCTTTGGCCCATTAAACAGCTGGACATATTGTAATTTGGAATGAACCAGCCCTTTATGACACATGCATGAGCATATTCATCTTGTAAAGTGGTAGAATTTACCTCACTGAACGTGTTTTTAATTATAATGACTTGATTTCACTGTTATTTTTTAGGATATCTGGAATGTGTTGTAGGCAAGTGCATTCCTGCTTTTTTACTTATTTCTATTGTTGGCGTTTCTTAAGGTTCAATCAAATCTTTCTTGCAGCTGTTCAAGATCAGCGAGGAAGTTGTAATTGATGCAACAAATAAGGGGAATAAAGCACGGTTAATCAATCATTCGGTAAGTGCAGAACTTAAATTTCACCTGAAACTGGATCTAAAGATACCCACTTTTTTTTTCCTTTAATATTTGTGACGGTTCCTTGTTTCTGTTTGATCAGATGTTTGTAAGACCATGTTCACAGAACAGTACATAGTGAAATACTTTCACAGCGACCTGGTACCTTGGATCACAATCCAGCTTGTTGCCAAGGACCTGGGGACTTGGGATCATTTGTCCTTTAATTCCCATGCTGTCTGCAGTACCCTCTAACTCAAAAGGAAAATGGATCTTATTTGTGGGATTTAATGACCATCGTGACACTTGCCAAATTAAACTGGTCTTTGGTTTACTTTGTTCTTAAGACTTAGTATGTGTTATATTTGATTGTACAACCTCAGCCTCACTCCGAGTTAGGAAGTTCAACTAGGTTTACCTGGGTCAGGTTGTGCAACTTATGGCGCATTCTCATGGTCAAACATTTTCTATTTTGTAACCTTATTTAATATAGCGATTAGTGGTAAAATAATTGAGTTACTTGTTTTCATTCTTCGTACTGCAATTTACCTAGATATGAAGCTTTCAATTGCTCTTATTGCAGTGTATGCCCAATTGCTATGCGAGGATAATGAGTGTTGGTGACGTGGAGAATCGGATTGTTCTCATTGCCAAGACCGATGTTTCTGCCGGCGACGAGCTAACGTATGATTTAAATAATCTCTCTCTCTCTCTCATTCTCGTTAAGTGAATTACCATGGTTTTGATTCAAGTCACTGGTCCTGATATTTAATTTGGGAAGGACATGTGTGCCATTTGTTGTGTGGACAGGTACGATTACTTGTTTGATCCAGATGAGCGTGATGACTTGAAAGTTCCTTGCCTCTGTAAAGCTCCCAATTGCAGGAAGTTCATGAATTAAAGCTCGAGATTGACTTTGTGATGTATCTGTGTGAAAGCATCAGACTCATCTATTAATCTGCAATGAACCTGTAATTTAATTCATTTACCTACTCTGATAACGATCCAATTTTTTGTGGCTATAAAATGTAAATTCACTAGCTGTTTGGTTGGCACCTTGATTTTTTTTTTTTAAAAAAAAACAACAGCTGCCAATCCTTTTAATCCAAATTGCAACATTAACCCGCATCATCTGGTTTCAACTTTCAGTTCTGTCCTCCTTCCTTACGGTCGCAGGGGTTGGATTTGAATCTGATTCATACTCGTGTAAGAATGGATGAGTGTAGTGCTAGTTTTTGTCCATCAGAAATTTATTCGGTATATTTTCCATATGAAAGGAGCCAAATGATGGAACAAAATGAAAGCAAGCCTAAAGCCTAACGGCTATTAGCTGGAAATGAGGCATGTTTCAGTGAAAATAGTGGCTGTAAACCAATTTTGTTTTTGCATTTAAAAAGTATATTTTTGTAAAAAATAATTTTTTTATTTGATTTAAATTAGTTTTTTGTTTTTGTGTTTTAGATTATTTATTTTGATATATTGATGTTAAAAATGATGTTTTTTAAAAATAAAAAAATATCATTTTAAAATATATATATATATATATATCTAAACATAATTGTTATTATAATATTAAACTATAATACTAAATAGACTCTTAATTAAAAAGGTGTTTGAAAGTGTGACAATGATTGTTTTTTAAAGTGTTTTTTACTTGTAAATATGTTAAAATGTATTTTTTTTTTTTAAAAATTATTTTTGATATCAGCACATCAAAATAATATGAAAATATTTTTAAAAAATATTAATTTAAAATAAAAAAATTTTAAATTTTAAATTTTTTAAAAATATTTTTGAAATACAAAAAAAAATCTAATAATTATAATGCAGGGCTGTAATGAGCACCCCAATAGCTCGTGGCAACTACATCAGGTGTCTTCAAAGTGATTTCCAAAGCATTGATTTTTTTTTTTGATAATATTAGATGATTTTGATATGAGTTTATCAAAATCATTGAAAGACTTCTGAAAATAGTATTAATTTGTTTTATTTTTTAAACAAAAAGTATTTTAAAAAAGCCAGATGAACAAACACGCGGCATCTTATGCAAGTTTACTGGAAATCGCCGATGAAGGCTTAAGGATTTTGTCAATGGTTCTTAAGGGCATAACCATTATCATAAAGAGTCAGCTTGCATTCATGGATTATTTATATTACAACCATCCATAATTATTTAAAGACTAATTATAAAAAATATATATAAATAAAGGGAAATAAAGGTCTAACACGCAACTCAAGAGTCTGAATATTTCAAATTGAATTTGAAGTACGAAAATTACAGTTTCTATCATTTTCTCATGAATGCTGCTAAGCAGATCGGAGTTGAGTTTGAGTTTGTGTTTAGGTTTCGAAGTTAAAGATGATCAGATTTTAAGTTTCTGTGAGTAAGAAAAGCAGGCAATTAATTATTTTGTTTTACACTTCAACTGAGAAAGGTATGAAGTGGATCTATGGACAGAAATAACTAAGTTTTTGGATGGGAAGTCTCTGGCGAAGCTTGCGGCGACTTGCTGATGGTTTCACACCGTCATCATGCATGGCAGTGTATATATGGAAGTTTTCTTGCTTGCGTGATCTTCAAGTCCCAGCCCCATGTCATGTAGCACTCTTGTCCGAGAGGCTCAGCTTGCCACTGAAGATAATTAACAAAGATGATGTAGAGAAGGCCCAAGAATCCTGTGGAGCTTGTGTGCCAAGTAACATCAGAGAAGGAATCTGGATAGCGGGTAACTCTAATTTGGTTTTTTCACCCTAGAAATTTTAGTTCTGAACACATTTTTGTCAGCAAATCTAACAAATTCTGGATTACAAGTCAAAAAAATTGCCATTGTCTTCAGATCTGCAGCTCAGTTCGATGCCCTGCTTGTGAACTCGATACATGTGAGGGCGAGCTCAAACTACTCTACTGGCTAACTATAGGAGCTCCGTGCAGGTCAAAAGATGAGCTAGATTCTTTAGTTTAACAAAAGAATGGCATGCTAAACAAATAATAATAATTTCAAGTGAAACCTAGAGTTTATGCATGTTGGAACTATAAGTATGCGCTTCATTTTTAATAAAAAAAAAGTAAGTGGATTTTATTTTTAATTTGTCTTTAAATTTACATATTAAACATGTTCCAATCAATTTTCCAACACTCCAAAGAGTTTACTTTAAGAAAATTTAAGAATCATTCCATAAATGTAGCATTTTATTTGATATAGATATTCATTCATTGTACTTAGAGTATGTTTGTTTTTGAATTAAAAAACATTTTTGATATTTTTTAAAATTGTTTTTTCCTTCAAATTAATTTTTTTATGATTTTGGATCGTCTTGATATGTTGAGGTTGGAAATGAATTTTTAAAAATTTAATTATTTTAATATATTTTTAAACAAAAATATTTTAAAAAGCAACCGCTATAATAAATCCAAACACTACCTTCAGCTACAGGCCTACTGTATAGAACCATTGGCAAAATGACTGGATTTTGGACTAAAAACTGCCATGCAGATAACTGTCTGTTGCATTCATTTACCTTATTGTAATGAAAGAGGTACTCAATACTCGAAGAAAAATTGCTTTTCTGTACAGGAACAATGCAGACATTAGAAGCAAGGCAAATAGAGCTGTTTCTGTGTGAGGGATTTGGGAATGGGAGCTGGAACTATGAGCTGATTGGATCCTATACAATCAACAAGTCTGTAGGTGCAGCTTCTGGTGGCATTTTTGATCTCAAACACATCAAGGACCGTGCAATGGCTGGTAAACTTCAACTTTGATAAAATGAACTTTTTCTTAGAACTTTCCCTAGTTTTTCCTTCGGTCAAGAGTTTGCTGTCCATTTGGGTTCTGCTTTTAGTGAAATCACAATTTTACGTTTCAATGAACCAAATTTTTAGAAGGGTTTAATCGATGCTTGCGTGCTATCTTGATGTTTAAAATATAGGATTGTCCATGCAACTTGTTCTGACTTCTTATTTTGAGCAATATCAGCCTAAAGGCTTACTGTTCTTGATATGTTGTCTATGGAATTGGCAGGCGTGTTTAGTTTCAAGTCACGGGCAGGACAAACCAGTGACTTGCAGCCAAAGGCTATCAACACTTTCCATTCAGTTGCAATCCGCACCAATTTACAAGAGAATCAAGGTAGGGCCTCCCAAGCTCCATGTAATCAGAACTTCCACAATCTTGCCCTTCTGCATGTTGCTATCCATGACAATAATCGCAATCACTTCAATTATATCCCTGCGTCTGCCCTTTCTGATTTTACAGATTTTCAAGGAAACTGAACTGCTAACTTCTTGCTATTTCCTTCTGCCTACCAATCTCTTATTTCCTGGGGAAGCAGGGCTTCTTACAAAGTACTACACTATGAGAGCAGGATCAGATGAAGAAGTAGTTTCCATTAGAATCTCTCAGCAGCTTGTGTAGTCCTGCCCCAACACGGAAATCTTCTAGGCCAAGTTCTGCGTTCTTCTCCCACAGAAATTGCAAAGCGTTTTCAATACTGTTATTCAAATTCAAAGTCGACCAAGAGAAACTAAATTAGGGCAGGTAATGGCTCGTTAGATTTTCATTTACACCTGGTTGCTGCTTCAGCGGGACAACCAACTAGATAAATGTCCTTTTGGCTTCCTTATTTCTTGATAGTTAATATCTTGTTATACTGTGAAGTTCTGCCATGACCAAAAGTTAACAAAAGTTAAAAATATATACATATATTTGGGTGAAACGATCAGGGCTACTAGCTAGATTCAATTATAATTTATACACATATATTTCAAGTCTATACGTAAAACTCTCACTGTCATTTTCTGACCAGCCAGGTTAATTAAATAGCGGATGGGGTTGTAAGCCTAACCTGTTTTTCTGAGCATATCAGGAAGGCATATCTTAATGTTTTTCCAGAACAGTTTCAACTCTGAAGAAACAATGCGTGCGGTGCACGCAGCCACTTATGCTCATGAACCTAAAGGCTCCTCCTCTGTTATTTAATTCTGACCATATATAGTTGACTTTCAGGCTAAAGCAATTACTTGAAAATTGCCGCCACGCAAGTGGCCACGAATGCCTGAGCTCCTTCTTATAATGGTTGACATTATAAATGTTTGTTCTAGTGTGGTTTTAAATGAAGAAAAATCCTAGTGTTATAAGAAGGCCTATTTGTTCCTGAACCAGTCCTTTCAACGCTATGTGCATCTTAGAAGTTCTCTTTCTCATCAAGCTCCTTCATTTCATCAACGCAGCAGCAGATTGCTCAATCACCGCGTGCAGCATCGATGATGTCCCTGTTCGATTCCCTTTCCGAATAGAAGGTCAGCAACCTCGAAACTGCGGCTACCCTGGTTTCGATCTCAGTTGCAACAGTCAGAGTTCGACAGTTCTAAAACTTCCTCACTCCGGGGACTTTCTCGTACGTGACATCAATTATCTCACACAACAAGTACAGCTTTACGACTCGGATAATTGCCTTGCTAAACGCCTCCTCCAACTCAATCTCTCAGGCTCTCCTTTCCTTGGTTTTTTCCATCAGAACTACACCTTTCTAAGCTGCCCAACTCAGCTCGTGAAGTCTCGCTTCACCACCATCAATTGCCTCAGTAATTCAACAATATCAGTTTTAGCTACATCTTCCATGAACCTTGTGAATGCAATGTCCTCATCATGTGATGCTATTAGTACGCTGAAAATTCCAGTTTCATGGCCAGTTAAGTACAATGAAGGGTTCACATCTGATCTCAGTGAGGATCTTCTATTAACATGGTTTTCTCCTGATTGTAATAAGTGTGAAACACAAAGCAGCATGTGTGGTTTCCATGGAAATGCTAGTCAAGAAATTGGTTGCTTCTATGATTCTAAAAAAGGTAACATTTCTTATCCTTATTTCTATTTGTTAAGCAACAACTTCTTAACCATCTTTACTTGCAACTTAGAAAAAGAAAAAGCGGAAATACCACTTAGAAACTGCTTGACTGGGTCAAAAACTATGGTGGTTGAGGAACAAAAGACGTTGGAAAATTCTCAACTTGGTGTTGGTCAGTAGATTCAGTACAGTAATGCATGACATAGGAATCGTGCATTAGAATTTAGAGGTGTAGAGGAATTGACTTAACTAGATAATTAAATATCAAGCTACCGTCATTAGCTAAGCTACAAAAAAAAAATATTAATTAGGAAGAATGTCAAGGGGGATATGACACTGGATAATCATTCCCATTAATATCATGGATGGTTCACCCCCACCTTGGTCTCGACCTTTGTTCAGTCAAACAGGCCATGATAAAGTGTCGTTGACCTTCCATTCAGTTGCCCCTTCTGCTTTTTTTATTGGTAGAAGGTGCAAAAATGGGACACTGGTTCAATAGACATGATTGTTCAGTGAATTCTAACCAGTCAAAAGGGTAGAGTGGCGTATGCCCAGGAAAGTTGATTTACTGGAAAATACGAAATTTTGGGATCATCCCAAAAATTTCTTGTTTCCTATATTTTAAAAAATTGTCATAAAAGCAAAGTAGGCTGAAGAAATGCAATGAAATCTTATGCAACACTAACAAACAGAATGAGCCTAATCAACTTAAAAATAAACAATAGATGAAGCGAGAACATCAATAATATGGATCAAATATTGACAGCTTCTAATTTCAGGCAAGTCTGCCAGTGATCTCAGAGTTTTTGGGATCTTTATCCTGTTGATTGGAATACCAGTTCTTGTATGTGCAAGTGGGATCGCTATTTCTTTATACCTTATGCCCTGGCATCCTCGAACCAATGAGGCAAATGCCACGCAGAGGAACTCCACCATAGCAGCAGTATCACCGCAACCTGCCATCTTGGTGCTAGGTCTTGACGAGTCCACCATCGAATCATTTGACAAGCTGGTCCTTGGGGAAAGTAAGCGGCTGCCTGGTCCCAATGGTAGCACCTGTGCTATATGCTTATCAGAATATAACAGCAAAGAAACAGTAAGAATCATACCAGAATGCAAGCACTGTTTCCATGCAGACTGCGTCGATGAATGGCTACGGATGAACAGTACTTGTCCAGTTTGCCGGAAATCACCAACCCCTGCTCATGTTAGATCATCAAACATTTGACATTAATAGATTTGATATCTCTGTCTCTCTCCCCTTGCTAGATTGCGGCTGTTTTGTCCATACGACCCCCCACCACCAACACACAGGCACACACAATGTTTCGTTTTTCAACAGTACTGTTTCTTATTTGTTTTGGAGGAGCTAAATGTTTGCTAGTTTATAAATGACTAGGTTAATTGCTTTTAACAAAAGAATAGAAGATTCAAGGCAAAAAATGTCTCAGCATTATTTCGTTTATTTTTTGCCAAGCTTGCTAGTTGCTGCCAAAGATGCAAGTAGATTTGGTTCTGATTAACAAACCCACGTGCTTAGCTTTTTTTTGAAATTTCACTAAAAGTCTCCTACGAGAGCGAAAAAACTATATGATGTCAACGGTAAAATGTTGTCATTTCTTATCCACCATCATTACATCCCGATTCATTGAAGATCAGTCCTCCATGGATCATTCTGCATAGGCTCTACGTCTCTCCTTCCATTAGAGTTCTCAAAGAAAATCAACACCCATTAATTACCGTCAGTAATTACTGATTGAATTACAAACGAAAAAAAAATTATCAGTAGTTATCAATTGAATTACAGATATAAAAGTTTTCATCAATAATTTAAATCTCAAATTACCGATAAAAATATTCCATTGGTAAATAAATCTGTTAGTATTTAACGAATTTCTGGTAGTAATTATTAACGAAATAGGATGATTTGAGGGGCAAAAACACATAAAAACTTGCTCTTAAAAACTTGCCCTTAAGTTATTTGTTAGAAACTGAACTTTACTACTCCAAAAAAAAAAAAAAATACTTTAAACATAACATTATAGCCAACATATTTAAGTATATGTTTTTGACATGTAAACTTTAAATTTTAATTTATGATGTGTGTATACTAAAGAAAAATTTATATTTAAATTTACACCTTTTGTTTCTTTGAAGCCCACTTATATTTCCTTCATACATTTTATCTTTTCAAACTTGACCTCATCATTATCTATGACATTCAATAACTAAAACAAACTATAAGATAATATTTCATAATATCTTTAGAGGAATTATTGTGAATTAGTATGTTCTCCATGTACTTATTTGTAAGATCTTCACAATCATTACAAGATATTAATTTATGAGCTTTTTTTATTTGTTCTTCACCATTAGTAGATGAAACATTGACAAATAGAGTAGATGAATTAGAATGTGAAAGTTAGTGTTTTGTGATTAATTAATGTAAATATACATGAAAAAGAAATAATGGTTGATGAATGATTGAAGAAATTGTTGAATGTGATATATTAAACTATGAAAAACTTATAGGTGAAATGTTATGATTATTTAAATTTGATTTGAATAATTATGAGAGTAAATATGTAATTAGAACAAAAGGGGTAATTGGATAAGGATTTCATTAGAAAAACTTGAATGAATTTCTTGTTTTGGCTAAGATCATATATAATCAGCCATGAAGAGGGGTTAAGGGTTAGCAAAGAAATTATTTGAGTTATTATATAATTGTGTGGAAAATAGATTATTTAGATGATGTAATTTGGTGAGAGAATACAAATAATAAAATAAAAGAAATAGTGATTAACGGGGAAATTTCATAAAAGAAGAAGAATTATATATGATTCTAAAAGATTTGATGATGTATGAGAGGTTGCTGGAGAGTTGCAAACGGTGAGAACTATGGTGCAACATGTAGGTACAGGTAGGTGAATAATTTATCTTAATTAAATAAATTACATGTTTTTTTTTTTTGTTGAATATTAAGATGGGTAATTATATGAAGATTTAATTTTAGATAGATAATCAAGATCGTGATAAAAAAAAAATCAATGAATGAGAAATCTAAATAAATTTAGAAATATCCAAAAATAAATATTTAATTTTGTGGATATTCGAAAATAAATACTGGATTAATTGGCTTTCAAAATAGAAATGTCAAAATTAAAAATATCGAAGAATGAATATTTAATTTTGTAGGTATTCAAAATTGAATACCAAATTGATTGGCTTCTAAATTGTTGAAATTAAAAATATGTGAGAATGAATATTTAGTTTTTTAAGTATTCAAAAGTTAATACCTGATTGATTGGCTTTGAAATAAGGAATGTTGAACTTAGAAATATTTGAGAATGAATATTTAATTTCATGGGTATTTGAAAGTGAATATCAAATTGATTGGTTTTCAAATTGAGAATGCTAAAATTATAAATATAAGAGAATAAATATTTAATTTTATGGGCATTCGAAAGTAAATATAGATTGATTGACTTTCAAATTGAAAATGCTGAAAAAAGAAATATTCAAAAATTAATATCAAATTTTATTGGTAATAAAAAGGAAAAATAATAATTCTATGTGGATTGAGTTTCTGCTAAATTTAGGAATGTTAATATATGAAACATGTGTATGTGTGAATGTGCATTATTATTATTGAATAAAGTAAATAAATTGTTAATAAATCTATTCTTGTACTAATGAACATGAAAATGTTTAAATTTTCAGGTTTCACTCAGCTTCACCATGATTGATGTTTAGCTACACATGAATTCTCTTTTGTATGCATTTTGTTATAAATATTTTGTGTAGTGATGATGTATGAAGAGGATTATGTGATTAATCTAGGTTAATGTTTTGTAAACAATGCTTAAATGAATATGGTTGTAATTAAAACTAGATGTTAAATTGTCTATAGTTAGTTAATTATTAGTTCAAATCATTATTTATTAGGATTCAATGAATATATTTATGTAATGTTATTTATTTTTTTAATGTTATTAACTCTTAGACATGTCGAGATTGTTTCGTGTCATTACTAGACTGTTTCATTATTTTTTTTATTAATGAGCATTAGGACATCAAATGATTGATATATGTTGACTTGAATCGATTTTGAGTTATAAAACATTAGATGAAAGTTTAATATAGAGAAATTAATGGATTTATTATGGATTATGAACATTAAAAGGTCCAAGATGATTGAACTATTGAATATTATCCATTCAAATTGATGATGATATGAAATTGAATGATTATTGATAATTTAGATGTTCTAAATAAATATAAAAATTATATATATATATATATATATATATGAGTTCTTTATTTTTTAAACGCAAGATTTTGTTTAACAACTTAAAATTTAAATAGAAGTGTTACAAATTTGGTCAACTAGTTAAGACTTAAGTAATCATTTCAAATCAAATTTGCAAGCTGGCCATGCCAACTCAAGCTTTGTTAAAAGAACCTATTTGGTGTGAGAAAAGTACTATACACTTGTCTTTGTTTATTATGAATTATAATAGTAAATTAATATTTTTGCCATTTAACTAGTCTTGAAGGGTAAAAAAGTTTTTTCAAGGGATCTATTTGTAATTCTAAAATTGTTTAAAGGTATCTTAGTTTTTTTATAATTTTTTAAACAGTGAAATTACTTTGTTACCCTTAAAAAAAAAAACTTTGGCGTCAAGGCTTTTTTGACAATTCATTTTGCTATGCATATTGTGATTACTCTATTACATTACCTTTGAGGTGAAAAATTCTTAGGCTTGACTTTAAAGGCATAACAGTTATTTCACATTAGTGTTTTGCCAATAATCATGTTTTCCCATAGGCAATTCAATAATTTAAATTAATAAAAAATTAATAAAAAAATAAAGAAAAGTTGATGGCACGTTCATGTGAGTCACTCTGTTGTCTTCTAACAGAACATGTGGTGGCTTATGGAGGTAGAAAATGAGTTTTCTTGGTGTTTTCTGATTCCTGACGTGATTAAAACCTTTATGGACAACGTGTTTTACTATATGACTTTCAGTTTGATAATAATTGGCTTCTCATTTCCCCCTCTTTTCTCTCTCTTCTTCAAATTTCATGCCTAGCTTTGCAACATCTCATATCATCCCTTCAGTTTATTTGCTCCTTCGGGTCGATGTTGTTTTAATTGCAATTTTGTTTATTTCAATTAATTTATAGAATTGAATTTATTTTTTAATTTTATCATTCATTTTTTGTATTTTCAGATTTTATCCTTATTTTATTTATTTTTATTTATTTTATTTATGTGGTTTTTAAAATTAATTTTTTTACGATTTCATCATCTTTTATTATATTTACATATTAGGTTTTATCCTTTTTTATTGCTATTTGTTTTTACCTTGACAAGTTTTTTAAATTGATATATTTTTTAAAATTTCATCTTTCAACATTAAATTAAGCTTCTTAATTGGCTTATAATTTAGGATTTAAGAGGTTGCGAATTTGAAAACTTAACCCATGTTTAGAAAATTCACCCGAGTTTATTTATGTACTTATTTTAAAACTCATATTTTTTAGTTTCATCATTAAGTATTTGATTTGATTGGATATTGGGATCCATAATTTATTTATTTATTTTTCTTTATATAGGATTTTTCACTGATTTTAAAAATTACTTGGGTTATTATGGTTCTTTTTATTTATTGTTCTTTGTTAGATTTATTTTTTAAAAAAGAATTTTTTTGAATTAAATTAAATTGATTTTTCAATATTTTTCTTAAGAAAATGTTGTCTAGTATGTCACCATCTCTATTTTTTCTTTTATATTTTTTTTATAAATTAAACAAAAATATCCGACGTATGACATAACATAGGGCAAAAACTCATTTGGTTTTTTTTTTAAATTTTATCCTTCAAAATTTAATTTATTTAAAGATTGAGATCTATATTTTTTTTTGGTTTTCTATAGAATTTTTTACTAATTTTAAAAATATATTAGTCATGTCAGATCTTTTTATTTTTTATTCTTTGCTAATTTTTTTAATTATATTATTAAATTAATCTAACTTAATTAATCCAATCAAATTAATAACCCAAGTCTTATATTTTATATTTTTTTTCCTTTAAATTTCTTTTTCTTCAAATTAATAACCCAAGTCTTATATTTTATATTTTTTTTCCTTTAAATTTCTTTTTCTTTAAACACATTGGCATCGTCGCAGCATAGCTCGAGCCGCCAATCTAAGTTCACTAGAGTATTTTTGGATTTTTTTTCTTTATTTGAATATTTTTTTTTTCATTTTAAGTCTTGAATATTTTGTTAATTAAAATTAAACTTTTAATTTATTTTGATATAAATTTCTACGAACAGTCTTATATCTCCGATCACACGAATTAGAAATAGCTAGCCCAGTCCATCGACATCTTCATATTTTTAACTCATAACTATGACAACCAAAAATGGCTGTGATCAAATGTTCTCTCAAAAGGTCCCCTGAAGTCCAGGATAGTAATGCTGCAAAACTGCAAAATCATTCTAACTCTGCAAGGATTAAAACTCGACTCCAGCATTCAATAGCACATATGAATACGCTACATGGCAATTTCAGCATGCATTTGAATATGGACGCTAAGAATAACCAAGAACACATGTCGTTCTTCAACAAGCAAGCTCCAACCATTTAAGTTGTGCTAAACAAGTAATAATATAACAAGTAAAAACGTACGAATTTCAAAACTATACAATGGAAAGGAATGAAAACCTCTAAACACTACCATGTCAGATGAATCAATACAAGTATGCTCATTTCTTAGCAAGTAGTTTTTTGGGAAGCTTCTCCAAAGGGGTAGATTTCAAGAGGAAAAGCCGTGCAGCGCGTTCCTGCGAAGTACCTCCACATTTAAGCCCACGGACCTGCAGCTCAGTCTTCAGCCTTTCCATGCCAAGTACCTTTAGAAGGTAACGACAAAAGAGAGTGTCAAGTAGTTGCAGAAACTGAGCTTCATTAACTAAGCAAGCATTATACCATTGATAGCAATGAAAATGCAGACATGCTATTTTATATCATAAATTCATGTTTGCATCAACAAATGAGCCATCAGCTCTCAGTGATTGGGAAAACATGTTCTCCTATATTTATTTAGGCTTATTTCCGATGGCTTCTGGAAGAAATAGAAATACAGCTCAAGTTACAGTTCTCGAACCACCTCTCTAATCAGAGCAGCAACAAGTCTTATTGCTCCAATTTCTGTTAATTGTTTGATCAGGAAAACCATCCAGGTCCATAAATTCAAATTTGGAACACCTACCCTATCCCAGCAGTCGCAAGACCCATGCAGAGACATAGGCATTCTACTACAGCAGAGTGAAAAGTTGAAAGTTGATTAAGCAGCTGACCTTCTGACCAACCTTCTACTACCTTGCTTACTTCGTTAGAAATACAAAAGTGAAGAAATGAAGAAAAATGAAGATGGAAGGGTAGTCAAGAGGTCGCAATTCCATTCACACTCAACCTATAACGCTAATCATGACATGTGACCCTAGGTTTCTGGTACATGCATATCGACTTCTTTTGTCTACTCAACTGTACTCAATAAAGCATAATTTCCCAGCGGTACTAACTCTATGGATCCTTGTTCTCCATCCACATGTGTAAGATCACATCATTATGTATTGCTAACCACATAATTTTTGTTTTTGATAGGTCAAGACTTTGATATAAAGAAATGGGAATTGACAAAATGGCACTTGGTCAAGCAAATTAAGTAAATGTGCTGATGAACACACCTCCAACTCTGATGCTGAATTGAATTCATCAAAAATTAGTGGTTTCTCCATATCTCCATTGCCTTCGTTAACTAATTCATTTGACTCAGGTTTTGATTGAGAGAAACCATTGGCTTCAGGAATAACCAGTCCGCTTTCAATAATTCCTCCATTTCCAGAACTTGAAGCATCTGGACATTGAGAATCAGGTCCAACATTCTCCTTCTTTTCAGCCTCAAGTGCTTCAGTTTCAGAAATCTCTTCTGTCTTCAAGCAAGCTACATTGGCATTCTGTGCTACTGTTTCCTCAAGAATCTGTGCTTCAACCAATTCATCCTCTTTGTTCAAGCCAGCTTCTCCACAGGGATTAGATTTCAAGCTTCGCTCTGAAGAAGCCTCCTTTTCTTCCTCAGAGCTGCCTGAGGCACGACCAGAACATTCTCCGTCTCGGTTTCCAGTAACTGAGTCTGAACTTCCCTCAACTTCTTTATTTGAATCTGAATGACTCCCATTATTTAAAACAACAGATTTCTCATTTTCCTCATCACTGCTATCTTCGTCCATTCCTTCACTGTCACTTTCATCCACTTTTCTCTTGCCCATCCTAACAAAAATTCAATCAACAAAAATTCAATGCATGCATTACACGGAAGATAGGAAAGAGACAAAAATACAACACCACTAAGAAGAATCATGTAAAATGGTCCAAGAAAACATGTTTCAAGCATAAAATTTTCATTACCATGCGCACCAAAACAACACTAATCACACACCTACACAATTTCGATAACCTAGAAACTCAAGGTTACTAAATCAGAATCCTATATAGCACATAAAAATTCAACTTTGCACTCCCTAACCCTTAATCTTCATTTTCATACACCCCGCTATAAACCTCTCCAACTTTCAAAACTTAAACTATTTCTTATCCAGCTAAGAAATAAAGAAAAAAACAAATGCATTTAAATCCAAAAAGTTAAGAACACTCACCAAATCTTTAATTTCTTGGCTTCTGCGCCTTCCAGAACCCCCTTCCCCTTCCCCTTTCTCTTCCTAAACCCATTCCCATTCCCAAGAACCTCCCTCACAGCCTCCTCAACTACTGCAGCACATTTCGCCGAGTCCTCCCTATACTTTGCCACATACTTCTCCGCCTCACCATCTCCAACCCCTTTCTTCCCTTTCTTAGCCTTCTTCTTAATAAACTCCTCCGCCATCTTCTCCATCCTCCTATCCTCTTCCTCTGCCTTCCACTCCTCCAACCTCTTCTCCGCATTCACATGCCTTAACCTCCTTCCACTCATATCCCGACACGCGTCAAAATTATTCGTCTTCTTTTGGCCCGCTTTTGTAGCGGCCCCACGGAGAAGTGACCCGAAACCGCCTTTGCCACCGAGGAGACGGAGGAGGAGATAGACGGTGGATTCGGGGGTAGTGATGATTGCATCGTCGTTTAATTGGAACCCCCTGCACATCAAGCGTTGATAGTGAATAGGGATTTGAGTGACTTGGAAGATTTGTTGCTTGATTGCTTGGGCGGTACATGAGCTTGGGGTTTTGAAATTCAAGACTTTTGTTTTGCCGTCTAGAAATTTGGCGAAGATCTGGAAGGGCATAGGATCCTTGTGATCTTCCATTACTGCAGGTTTTGGTTTGGTTTTGGTTTTGGTTTTGGTTTTGGAGAAGGGAAACTGATTGAGAAGATTTTGGTCTAATAGGGGATTGGAGGCATGGATGCCCTTAAATAGAAAGGAAAGCCCTCATTGCTTTTGGGCTGTGATGGGCTTGTGAATTTTGGGTTGTCACTTGGGCTTATAGTTGACCATATTAAAATCCAAATTTCATTGTATTTTCATCCTTGTCTATTTTGACTATTGCATCCCTTAAAGAGATGGGTGGGTTGGGCTGGCCCGTTGGGAGATTGTGACTTGAGTCAGACTTATGGGTTTGGAATTCTTACACGGGCACCTCCAAAGTCTTCTAGGCTCAAGGCTCAGGCCAGCCCGTCGAGCTACGGCTAGTCTAGTAGCCTACCCTTCTAAAAAACAATTCCCATAAAATAAATAAATAAAAAACCTCGAAACTGCTATGGTATTGTTTAGTTTAGCTAGCAAAAACAAAACAGAAAAAGGAAAAGAAAGTAACCAAATTACCAATGAAGGAGGAGGATCCTATGAGCGATAGGAATCAGACCTTTCAAGCGGATCCAAATCTTCCTCGATGGGTTTGCCAGAACTGCCGCAACCCGCTTTGCATCGTCGGCGTCGATTCCTTCGCCGACAAGTTCTTGAACGACTCTTCTTCTCGTTCCGGTTAGCCTTTTCTTTTTTCTTTTTAAAAATTTCAAATCTCTGTTAGTAGAATTATCTGTTTTATGACTTGCGAATGATGGAATTTGAATTGGTTTTGTGGTTTTCACTGGGAAAGATGGATGGGTTTTTGGTTGAGTGTGGAGGAGATTAAATTGTTACTGAATTGTTTGAATTAATCATTCTCATATCTTAATCTTATCCTCAAACTGTGAGATTTAGTCAGTGGCTTATGGCGATTATTGAAATTTTAGTCTGTCAACTGAAAGTTAACTGCTATCATCAATCACCTTACTAATTGGGGGTTTAAAAACGCGACCGGTCCAATAGCTTTCGATGTTTTGAGTTTGTAAAATCTAGGCGGATTTATTTAGCTAGAATATGCTTCATTGTAAGGGGGTATTTGATTTTTTCTTTTTTTGATTGCCTGGAATGGGATAAATGCAGGAATGCAGGGCTGTTCTGTACATGGGGCCAACAGCATGTTAGGCTTAACACGTATGGACAATTCTTTTGTTGTGTTGCCAAAGCAAAAGCCCCAGGCACCAGGAGTCCCTCCACGTCCTCGTAGCGGAGCTGTTCAGCCTGATACTGGCCAGTCTGGCAAGGCAATGGAAGAATCCTTTGTGGTCGTGTACAAGTCCGAGCCATCATCTGATGTAGGTGGGTCACATTTGCCATCAATAGAAGGAGGGCCTAATGGTCAGCTGCATCCCAATAATGCTGGATTCAACTCTACCATAACTGTTCTCAAACGAGCATTTGAGATTGCCACAACCCAGACACAGGTATAAAAATCTCAAGGTCTTTAGATTGGTTTTCACTAGTCTTAGGGATCATGGTCTGTGCGGCTGATGTTGATGGTTGTTATTGGTGCATTGGGATCATGATCTTTGTTTTTCATTTTGTGCTTCCAGGTTGAGCAACCTTTATGCCTTGAATGCATGAGGGTGTTATCCGATAAGCTCAATAAGGAGGTTGAAGATGTAAACAGGGACATTGAAGCTTATGAAGCCTGCCTTCAGCGCTTGGAGGGGGAAGCTCGTGATGTTCTTAGTGAGGCTGATTTTCTTAAAGAGAAACTAAAGGTGCCTACTTATTAACCAGCTCCTTTGCATTCATCTATAAACATGCCAGGAAGGTTTGTGAAACCTCATTCATGGATCAAGGCATCTTTAGATGGTAAAAATTAAAATATATTCTGATTTTTAGCAAGTCCTTTGCTTTATACTGAATTGTTGGTATACCTGCTGGGCTACTACAGAATCGTATTGCATTGATATGAGGAATTAAAATGTTTTCTTATTCCTTTAATTTCAACCTTTTCCTTTGCTTTAGCTGGGTTGTGGCTGCTGGCTATCCTGCATGCAGTTGAATGTACTTTTGAGTTCCAGTTTAATCTGCTATTATGGAGATGATGGGTATAATTTCAAGAATTTATGTGATGAGTATCAGGAATCCTGGTCTATTAGTGATATTCCGTTCTCTAAGTAATGAAGCAGAAGTTTAAGAAATTTAAATGTATAAACAAAGTTACTGACTATTGGGTTGGTTTTCTGTTAAACTAAATAATAATTTGTATATAAAGTTATGGACAGATCACAGAAATAGTGCTGGTTCATTTTACTTGAACATGCTAACAATCTTATTTGGAAAGGAAAAGGAAAGAAAGAAAGAATTTGTCATGGGTAATAACCTTTTGAATATTTTATTTTCTATCTGATATCAAAATATTCATTTGATTATTTGTGGACACTCTTTAAGATTGAGGAAGAAGAAAGAAAACTTGAAGCAGCAATTCAAGAAACAGAGAAACAATATGCAGAAGTAAATGCTGAGCTGAAGGAACTAGAAATTAAATCTGACCGCTTTAAAGACTTGGAGGAGCGGTAAGTTTCTTCCC
This sequence comes from Populus deltoides, assembly GCA_015852605.2. Taxonomy (NCBI): domain Eukaryota; kingdom Viridiplantae; phylum Streptophyta; class Magnoliopsida; order Malpighiales; family Salicaceae; genus Populus; species Populus deltoides. The sequence goes on along the minus strand of CM027571.2, from coordinate 13,425,485 downwards.
TGTTTTTGGCTTTCAATTTCTACTTATGTGTGTGCATGCTTGACTAGATTGTTCCTTTCTGAACTGACCATCTTAGAGATTGACGTTTCAATGTAATATTTGTTTTATTGGAATGCACATCATACATTAGAAACTTCAGCTCATGAGTTGTTAGCTGTTCATGTTTACAAATTCAATTTGTAACAGGTATTGGCAGGAGTTCAATAATTTTCAGTTTCAGTTAATTTCTCATCAGGTGTGTTGCTGATTATCTACTTTTTGCAGTTTCTCTGTTCCACTAGCACTGCATTTCATCAGATATAGATGATTGTTCTGCCTTACTTTTTTGGTTTGATTTGGCTGTCATTCTAAAATGGTTTTAGAGCATCCTACGGCATGTTGAATGTCATCTATTGATCAAATTTATTTGTTTCCATTACATTCTTATTGTTTATCCATCTTATATGTCCATAAGAGCTGGATAGAGAGGTTGTTTTTGTACAATGAAATTTTTAATTGATCATTAGAAACCTTCTATCCTAACATGCAAATCAATATGGTGTCTTTACAAGAATTCTCTAGATGGATATTTTGTTGATATTGTCCTTGCAATGACAATATTTAAAGCGGTCTGATACATAGAGCAGCAGCAGTAACAAGACATCTTTCTTTGGTAAATTGTTTACCTTCAAGCTCAACATGGTAAATGAATTTACGCATCTTTATGTTAACTTTCTAGGTGGAAGTTACATAGATATTACCCTTCTGGTTACTAATTTGTAAACATTTTTGTGAATTCATCACTGATCCTGAAGATGTATGCTTATTCAAATGCTGCGTTTTTTACGGCCTTTTCTTCACACATTACAAAAAACTTGGTCAACAGGAAGAGAGAGATGCAATTCTGGCAAAAATTGAAGTTTCACAAGCTCATTTGGAATTGTTGAAGAAAACTAATGTACTGAATGATGCCTTCCCCATCCATCATGATGGAGAGTTTGGTACAATAAACAACTTTCGACTTGGAAGGCTTCCTAAAATTGTGGTAAAGAAATAAGCATATACTTTTCCTTTTCTTTTTTTCTGCTTTTAAAGATTCTGTGCTGGGGGTTTGATCATAAGGCTTGTCCTTTTTCATCTTCATCATTTGGATATGACAGCTGGAATTTTTTATGCTACACAGAAATGCACTGTATTCTCACCTAGGTATTCTAGGCACCAAGTTAAAATGAAATAAACACCCTCCTTTTTTCCCCTTGGCTATTTGTAATCGGCCCTAATGGAAAGGTGGGTTGATTTTAGGTTCAACTTTCCATCAAGATGGTACTAAATCGAGCTCAAGCCAGAAAAACCATAATCCCAACTATTACTATTAGATTATTCAATTTCTATGTTGAAGATTATTTGTAAAGCATTCAGTAGGGAAATCTTGTCAGACAGTGTGGCACATGATAGTCTATGTGCTTTTACAGATGCAGATTTAAATATGGACTCTTAAGTCATGTACTCTATGTTTTTGGGGAAACTCATACACGTCATAATGAACTAATATTCTGTCATTCATATAAATTGGCAAATGGTGATAGTCATGGATCTAGAGAGATCTGAGAGTGGAGAGGGAATGCTTTTTTTTTTTTTTTTGGGGGGGGGGGGGGTGTTGATGAGATATAGATTGTGGGTGGTCATGCCTGGCTGTGTTCAGAATTCCTGGTCAAGGGTCATGTTGAGTAAAAGAATAACCTAAGTGCAAATGTCCTCTTGCTCTGACAATTACAGGAATTCCTTCATCAAGCTGATTTAAACTGCTATTCGGGACTTCTTTTCTGTGTAATAGTTTGCTTGGATACTTCTGTATTTCTGTGCGTGAAGATGTCTTGATTGGTTCTGCAGGTCTTATAACTTTATGCTGCTGTTAAACATGGAGTAATGTTTTCTTATAAAGTACCATTTCTTCTAGTCTTGCCATTGTTCTTTACTATTTGTTGATGAGGTTGTATGAACATGCAGGTTGAATGGGATGAGATAAATGCTGCCTGGGGCCAAGCCTGCCTTCTCCTTCACACAATGTGCCAATACTTCAAGCCAAAGTTTCAGTATCCTTTGTTTCATAATAAATATTTGCTTCCCATCAGCCATCTGTGAAGAAAAACAATCTATTAAAATTCCTTGATACATTCAATCTGAAATGAGCATGGAGATGCTGAAAAACTAGCCCTTATTGTTAAAAGAGATTATGTCCTCGAGTACCTACATGATGCTTCTTGATAAGTTAATACATGAACCAATATATGATAAGCCATATGTTTGAGAAGCATAAACCATGGTGAATTTTTTAGCTCTTTGTTCTGTGAAATGAGTTGACATATAGAACAACTTTTTTCTTGCCTTTGAGAGGTGGTGATATTTTTACAGGAACCAGTATATAATGATGCGTCTTGATAAGTTAATACAGGAACCAATATATAACATGCCATATGTTTGGGAAGCATAAACCATGGTGGATTTTTTAGCTCTTTGTTACATATAGAAGAACTTTTTTCTTGCCTTTGAGAGGTGGTGGTATTTTTACAGGAACCATTATATAATGATTCATCTTGATAAGTTAATGCAGGAACCAATATATGATATGCCATATGTTTGAGAAGCATAAACCGTGGTGGATTTTTTAGCTCTTTGTTCTGTGAAATGACTGGACATATAGAAGAACTTTTTTCTTGCCTTTGAGAGGTGGTGGTATTATTAACCATATTTTCTAGCATTTTTATTAGGCGTGCATATCCCAGGTTGTGCACTTACCTCTGTAAGTAGTAGTTTCATCCTGATTTTTAGGACCCTGAATGCACTAAGCATAGATACTGGCAACAACTACTAATCTTTTTATTCAAGTAATAATAACTTTTAGTCCGTGTTATTTTTATATGTCTAAATTGATTGTTAGCTGCTGTCACTACCACTGCAAGTTTTCTTTTTAAAGGAATTTATAAACAGAAACAAAAAATATCTTTGATATGAAAGATACAAGTATTCATTAGATGTGGAGTTACATATTTGGCAATTTAGTTATGTCTAAAACCTGCTCTGGGTGTTTACAAGTTTAAAACATGTGCTTTAGCAGAAAATTGATTGTCTGATTTCTCAAGGTATTGCAAATCTGACCTGGTGCAGTAAATCTATCTTTTAATGAGATTATATTATAGAATATGTTGTAACTTTACTTGCGTTTGGCATTCAATTTTTCCTTCTTTGATGGACACCTAATGTTAAAGTCCTTGTGTTTCCTTCCATAAGTGTTCTGTTTGAGAAAAACATCTGGCTTTGAGCTTTTAAAGCATATTTTTAAATTGAAGTTCATAGTTTCAAAATCATGTAAAGTGATAGCCATGTCCTTAATTTTTACTTTCTAGATATAGAATAAAAATACTTCCTATGGGGAGTTACCCACGGATTATGGACAGCAGCAACAATATCTACGAGCTGTAAGTATTAATTACTGCTTCATATATTATTGTGTTCCTAATATGATTCAATTTATTATGGAGAAAGTGATTTGAGAACGGAAGCTTTATCCTGCTATATGTAATTCAAGTGTGAAACCTTTATCCTATGAATAGATGATGCAGCATGCATGAAAAAGGGATGTGGTGGATTTAATTTTGGTTCCATTTGTCTGAGTGGCCTGGTTTGATCATTAGGACTAGTTGTCAGATTGGATCTGCAAATTATGAATATGGTTTACACTTGAATTTTTCACTGCCTTTTGGATTCTTTTGGCTGATATGAGCTTTTCCTAGGTTTGGTCCAGTGAACTTGTTTTGGAGTACTCGCTATGATAAAGCAATGACTTTGTTCCTAACATGCCTCAAGGACTTTGCGGGGTTTGCATATTCAAAGGATCAAGAAAACAACATTCCACCTGAGAAACGCTTCAAACTTCCATATAAGTAAGTTTTGTCGCCTTCATGAAATATGACAAAATAATGGATTGCCAAGTTTTCTAATTCTGTGGACTAATTTTTTCAAGTTCATCTGTTGCTTTACAAAACATGGCTGGTTTCAAGGAGCATATGTTGAAATTTCAATATAGTGTCAGCAGTTGTATTTGGTGAACCTTTTTGCATTTTTGTTTAATTAGATTACATGTGTGTGTGTGTGTGTGTGTGTGAAAAAAGATGCATGTAAAAGGATTTCACCATTGATGGTGCTATTGAATTTTTGCATGGACATGAAGGTATGAAAAACTTATTCCTCGGATCAATGTATTGGTGGGAAATGTTTGTTTAGAAATTCTTTTTTGTGCCTTGCTGCTTGCAACTCATAATCATGCAAATAAATCTTGCAGGATTGAGAATGACAAAGTGGAAAACCACTCTATTACACAGAGCTTCAATAAGCAGGAGAACTGGACCAAAGCACTCAAGTACACGCTCTGCAATTTGAAATGGGCTCTCTATTGGTTTATTGGAAATACGAACTTCCAGCCCCTTACTGCAATGGTGTCTCCCCGAGTTGAAGTTGCAGCTGTAAATTCTTTCTACACAAAGCGTGGTAATGATTCCAAGGCTGAATCTAGACGTCCGTGAAACATGCTGCAGAATCGCAAATCATGCAACATAATATATCAACGTGTAAATAGAAATAGGTATTCTGCTGTGCAAATCCCATTTTCATTTCTAGTATTGTATATGATACCTGTTTCAAATATTCGTGATGGAAAATAGATCTTGCTCTTTTTTCTTCACCATTTCCTTTTCTGTAGACAATTCAATTTCCTTGCTTTGAACATATCACTCGTATTTGCAGACTCTGAGAGCCCTAGATTTCATTTAGTATTTATATATTTGCTATGGAGTAAAACTAAAAAAAAATGAATAAAAATAACCCCAAGTTTTTTTTTTTTTGTTAGCATTTAAAAAATATCACTTCCAACAAAAATAAGGAAAAATGTTTTCTAGGCTTATGTTAGGGTTTTGAGGTTTCTATTTGAGATTTTTTCACCATTTTTTTTTAATGATATGTCTATTTGAGATTTTTTCACCAATGTTGGTGTTCGGTGTGCTGATGGTTTAAAATTTCTTGATTTGTTTTTATTTTCTCGATTAGGTTTTCTTTACGTAGCAAATAGTGAATTCAATTAGGAAATGATTTGAGAAAGTATATTATTACTTTTCGATGTGTAACTGTAGAATACAAAATGAGTTGAAGGAAGATCATTTTTTGGTGTTCGATAGTGTTTTAAAAAATAAGCTTGAAAATAATATATATATATATATATATATATATATGAGCACATTTGCTGCTTGCAAGACAAATTCCAATCACAGGTGCAGACAGTGCTAATTTAAATATTGCTCACAACATATTTTCATCTTTCGGTTTGAACAAAAAACTTGTAGTCCCAAAAATTTAAAAGCTTCAAAAAAGAAGTAATAGGAGTGCGCAGAACGCTTACAGACATTACTAGACAGATGATACATGCTACGCTGTGGGGTGGGGTTATTTTTTTTAATATAAAAATTGATATTCATGTAATATCAATGCTTTAAAAAGAAATGGAAAAAAATAGGAATTTAATAATAAAAAAAATGTATTTATTGTTAGAGTAGTGATCCAGAAAATAAACAAAACAAAATACTATCAGGTAAGCATTTCATGTTTACACTCACACAATTAATTTAATTTAATTAATTAAATAGGTATCAAAATTGTAAAAAAAATAAAAAAAAAATCACCTCAAATAAAAAAAAATAGGTATCAAAATAATGAAAACCAAGTCTAATAGATGAAAAAAATCAATGGGAGATAAAATTAAAAAAAGTAAAAAATCTTTAATTTCATAAACTATTTTAAATAAAAAAAATTATAATCAAGAGAATAGTGATCAAATCTTAAGGATAATAAACCTTGAGGGCTAATTTGATTTTTTGTGAAAGGCCAGCATGAAAATCGAGAAGTAAAAGAAAAAAAAAGGTTACATGTGCTAAACTAGTAAGAATTATTCCAACACGCCACAATACATGGAGAGGACGCCAAGACGCTTCAGTCGTTGTCTTGGAAGCAAGATTTCGGTCACTGGACGACACCATATCTTATCTGAATCCTACAGGCACTGTTCACACGCCTCTAGTTTTGTTTTTAAATTTGTTTATTTATCAAATTACCTTAATGTCCCTAATAACACTCAATGAGTAACAAATAATAAATAACCAAATGTGAAAGATAAAACCTCTAAATCAAAGGCAAAGGTTTTCAAATTTCAAGGGCAATGAAATAATTTAATTGTGTTAAAACTAAGTCGAAGACCAAAAACCTCTTGATCCAAGTTTAATGTTTTTTGCTTTCAAGAGTAATTTAGTAATTATAACATACAATAAAAATATAAAAAAACTAATTAACCTTGTTTATTATTGTAATGACCAATAAGTTTTATGAAAAATATCTTCCTACCCCTAAAACTAAGTTAAATAAGTTTATTCTTCAAGGAAAATATAGTAATTTTATTGTGCAAATATATAGTAAAATGTGAGTGTATAAAAAGTAAAATATATACCAAGCCCTCTTAGTCTATTTTTTAAAAAAAATATAATTGTAATAAATTATTGTTAAGACCTACACAAACATGAAACAACCTTGCAAATTTGTTACTAGCTTGCTGCTAATGGAAAAGTGGCCTAAAAATTGTTGGCCCGGAAGGTGGAAGCCAGAGCAATGAACGCTTCGATGTGGTCTTTCATATTTGAGTAGAAGAAATGGAGGATTTTCTTTCATCGGGAAGAAAAAAGAAAATCAAAGCCAAACCTGATATATGCCACCTTATTTTTTCTTTTTTGAGGAGCTTGTATGATATATACCACCACCACCACCACCACCTTCTTAGTTGCCAGAAAATATTTGAATATATATATATATATATATATATATATATATATTATATATTGAATTATATAAACATTTTCATGATGCCATGGGCATGCGTAAATTGTAATTGCATACATGCACTTTAAAAATCTTGTCACGGAAGTTCCTTGCTTCATTCAGTCATGCAATCATGGAAGCAGGAAGCCGTGGAAAGTTCAAGATTATTATGTTTTGTTGAAATTGTTTTTCCATTTAAAACATTAAAAATAAGTTTATGAAAATATTTTTCAAAGCGTATTAACTTATAAATAAAATATATTAACTTAATAAAAAATTAAAAATAAATGTTTTTTTAACAATATCATCTCTCATGATATTTACTCATATCATAGTAGCCATAATCGCTCTAAAACCATCACCATAGCCATCACGGTCTCTCCGTTTACTATTATAACCATCATTTTGTTATTGATATAATTATTATCATTATCATTTGCTTTCCCCCATGTGACCATTGAATGGAAAATATGTTTTCTAGTTTTTTTAAAAATATTTTTTTATTTAAAAATATATTAAATAATATTTTTTTATTTTTAAAAAATTATTTTTAATATTAACTTCATCAAAATAATTTGAAAACACAAAAAAATATTAATTTAAAATTAAAAAAAAATTAATTATTTTTTTCAAAATCACTTTTAAAATATAAAAACAAACCAACATATATATATTCCCTTTCGTTTTTCTTTTCAATCATGCTTCTACTCTCGGTAGAAATTTTTGCACAAATAAGAAGTGTATATAGTCTAATTCACAGTTTACCTAAAAGAAATGGATCTTCTGATTACTGTTTCTGGTAGATTCATTATATACAACATTTCGGCCACCATTGATGTATTGGGCAACACTTATGCTCTACAAAAAGAAGACTAAAAATCATCATTATAATATAATATAGTGGTAACGATAGTGGTGATGATATATATATATCCCTGCGTACGTTTTTCAAGCCTGTCAGGGCGAGTACAAAAATGATTGCAGTCAAAATCACAGAACACTAAATGCTCAAACCATTATTATATACAAATTTACACCTAGACCTCTGGCGTTTGAGCTTGCAGATATAGGCAAAACTAGGATAGAGTCACTTGAACTGTTCTGTTACTTGTGATGTTGAGCGGAAAAGTCCGGCTCTGTTGGTTTTTGAGGCAGAAATGACAATCTCTGCGGCAATCTAGCTGCGTATGTGCCATTCTGCCGCAGATTTCTTAATGCGTTGGCAGCAAACTGTGATGCATAAATGGCAACATCAAGGTTTGGCGAAGTACTGGCCTCGTTTGCCAAAGCATCTTGCAGTTTTTCTTCTGCTTGACGTAAGCTTTTAGCCTGCTTCCTCCTACAGTGACGATGCCAAGCTGCCTGTATGAAGCATGCTGCCCACGTCCTCCACTGCACTGAGAACAACCTGAAAACAAAATATCACCAATAAGAGTTGTGACTTCAGTACAATGGTCAGTTGCAAACTTGCAATAGTCACTAGAGCTTATAGGGAAAGCAGCAATCCATCGTTCCAGTTGCATAATTCTGAGAGAATCTGCTTATATCAGGCCCTGAATGATAGCAGGAGAAATATTCCATTACTAGCCTCTCTCTATGTCTACAGGAGAAGAAAAGGAAGGAGAAACGATCCCTGAAAACTTGCCTGAATGTGTGCTGGATATCCTTGTGATGTAATCGGCGAAACTGGGAAGCTACAGTCTTCAAGTCTTCAGCTTCCAAAGCAAAGGCCTCAACCTCTGACAGAGCTTGTACTGTTCTAGTTGAGATAGGGAGGTTGGAGGATTGGGGATCTAGGGCCCATGTAAGAAGCCCTTCTCCACAGAAGTCACCAGCCTTGAGAGAGACAGCATTGAAAAAACCAGTTCTTCCACCATTAGTGGTCACACTTAAAAGAGTACCTCGCATGATAAATAGCATCTCGTCAACTGGGTCCCCTTCTCGAACAATGTAGCTATCCTTGGTGTAAAGAGTTGCCTTGAGACGATCGCATACTGCATCCAATATGTGCTCATCCATTTTTTCAAATATTGGCACCTGAAGAGTTGTTAAACATTCTAGATATTGTTATTTCTCAAAGAAAAAGGGCAACAGAAAATATTTTAGCACATGTTGAGCCCATCCAATAATGCTAGAAATTAGCACACAGACAAAGACTTGGAAAAGAACTCACTTTCTTGATCAGATCCAAGCAAAGATGGCGGTTTATGTCCCTCCTGAGATCTTTAGGAAGATTACGAATTAGCCCTCGCTCTTCCACTCCTCTGGTTTCTTGCCATTTGTACTGTTCATGCCGCCTAATTCGTTCCTTCAGGTTATCAGGGAGCATTCGGTGGGACATCCACTGCTCTGAATCCCTCCTTTTCACTCTCATTTCCTCTATTCTAACAGTTGTGGATTCGAGATATTTCTGCGACAACCAGGATGTACAATTGTTTAGTGCTTTGAATCATAAGAACGGGCCTCAAACGAGACAGTTCGCAAGGTCGAGATAATTTATCACTTATGAGTAGGGAAAGGAAGGAAAAGTAAGGGTTAAACATCTTGTGCTTTTTTCAAGGGAATGGTACTCAGGAGGCTTAAATTGTCAGCAGAATCACGAAAGGAGAGCCCTGTGATATTGAGATAGCAGAATCACAATATTCCATTATATGGACCATTTATTAACCATCATTTCCTACTGCAAGGCCATGTTAAGGAATTACCTGCATATTACCAATAAGCAGTGCAAACAAAACCAATCCAGCGATGGATATGAAGATGGCAAAGAGAATCTCTCCAATGAAGGTGCTTGTTTTAAGGTTTTGTCCAAGAGAGCTGTAAAACAAAATTTAAAAAGAAAATATGTAAGCTGGATAAAGTGACTAGAGTAAGGAATGTAAATAATTTCATTTGTTTATCATATATTTCCTTCTCCTTCTTTTTATTAAAGGTTCGTAGACTATGTTTCCATTCAATTCAAATAAAGACAGGGCCTGCTGCATGCTGTCCAATTCTAACCCTGATGGCAGGTGCTTGAAATAGCTGGTTTTAATAGGGTTCCTTTATCTATCATTCAGAACTAGAGGGTTCAATTCCACAGACTGCCTGCTGGTATTCAACATTTCAATATAGCCAATTTTTTGCTGCCTCGCATTCTTAAATTGGTAAAATTCTGAAGTGACAATTCAGCTTTTAAGAATGAATCAATGGAGAATGTAATTTCATATGATACAAATGAGAGCATGGTAACTGGTTAAGGACTGAACTAGACAAACCATATATCCCCAAACCTGAGATTGCGCAAACCCCACCAAAAGCAGTAAAAGAATTTCCGCGGAAAATAAGTTGACTCCACCACTCCCGAATCAAGAGCATCAATAAATATACCAAAGTTGAAGACCGATGAGTTTTGAATTTGATCAGGTTGGATAAAAGGGCATGATTCAGTCAGGAATGTGTAGTTTTCTTGACGATGATTTCCACAATACCAGTACGTAGAATCACACCCTGCTCGGTCCTCACACACTTCACGCCAGCATGAATCTTCTCGTTCGATTGAGAACAAGTACCAAAAGGCTCCAATTATCTGGCATATCACGTTTTTCTTTATCAAAAATCCACTTTAATACACCGGAAAAATGTTAAAGATTGTAAAGTATCAAATCCAACTTACATGACTGGCTAGCATGTAGAGAAAGAGGTTGAAAACAGCTCCCGCCCATGCTGTTTCAGTTAGTATGCCAGAAGTTCTAGTTATTTCTTTGAACAATGGATAGATTCGAACAAGTCTTGGTATGTATTGGGAGAAAATTACAATCTCAAGCAAGTTCTTCGCAGCCAATGAAACCGGGCCATCAACTGATGGAAGGATGATTATAACCACTACCTGAGCAGAAGAAGCACGATATGTCAAATTTCTAGGGCTAACACCAGTTGAGCAGTGAATGATTTTTTGCAAGAAAGAAAAAATCATGTATACAAGTTTCAATTAGAGATAGTCAATAATTTGCTCTTGGTTCATTCTTTTCCCCCATATTTTGTATTAAAATTTCAAATTTGAGTTAAAAATCAGTTTTTCCAGTGATAATAATCAAGAATTGTAATGCAGCAAGTCCAATCAAAATCTGTATATATGCCATGTTAAAACGTGAGGATGGGAGCATCAGATGACATAAAATCGTCTAAATGAACCGTTTTTCATACAAGTTTTAGGAAGACAATCAACGTTAAGCATACGATTTAAAGCATGCTCCCCCCCACCCTAGTAAGTGAAAGTCACAGGTTGGATTTCATCTTTTCACAAGTCCTCTTCATTCCCGCCACTATATCAAGCAAAAGTCAAGAATGGTTCTTAATGCAAGTTAACAAAACAGGGAAAGAATACCTGAGGAAGTGGAAGGATTGCTAGAATATCAACGATAAAGTGAGAGGTAAGGTATTTTTTGGCGATAACTTTAGGATCCTCAACCAACTCGCCCCTCCCAAATACACGAGAAGAAGGGGCTATGAACCCAGTGCGGAATTGAAAGGCTATGCGAAGTATGTATACGACATCAATGAATGTACGAAGAACACAAGCAGCAGCTTCCATCTTATGGTCCAGATCAAGGCATTTGTCTTTGTCAGTGCCATTAACCCATGGGATGTAAAAGAATAAGGGGTCTATAGCCACTGCAAGCACGCAAACAAGCATAAATATTTTGTTCCAATTCTGGAGAAATGAACATTGTGGATCAAGAATCTTCTTCTTAGGTCCTTGTTCTTTCACTGAGCGAGCACCCCTAGGATAGAATCTCAATGGTTTCTTTAGGCTTCCAATCCTCTCCGAACCCATCTCCCACCCTTTTCGGATATTATCCCAAACTGCATTGAAAGTTGGTTTGACTTTTCTTGCGTAAAATCCATCTTCAATGGAGTATCCCTGCTCTGAACTGAAGGATTTCTCTGATCTCCAATCCTGAAACCTGCGTAAGAAAGTAAAAGTTGAAACTTGAAAGCGCAAAAAGCACAAGTTACATCAACCAAGCAAACCATCAAGGAGATGAGAAACTCAACCCAGTAAACACCAATCTCTTATCGATCGAAACAATCCAATTTATTGAACTATAGGGTCCGAGAAAAGGTTAAAAGTCGTGCAATTTACAGACTGGCATTGATTTCAACCACCCTGAATATTGAATATAAAATTTGTATCATGTTCAAAATATGACAACCCTGTAACAAAAATATAACCCGATATCGTTAACTAAATATGGGTAAAAAAACCCTGTAATTCACACACTTGACAGTGATTTCAACCACCCAACATTCTCAACAAGAATCAACACAATTCCACCCTTTCAAGTCATTTGATAAAACATTCACAAAATACTATGATAAACAAAATCCAATTTACTTTTGGTTTGCTCTGCTTAAATTCATACAACACTGTGTTTTTGTCTAGGATTAAAAAAGGTGACAAACCTGACAAATTTGTCTCCTTTGAGATTCATAACTTTGACCAACTATAATTGACTCACTCTGGCTTCCAAAACCAATCCTGCAAAACATAAAACAAAAAACACAAGCATAAATAAACTCAGTTCGGCTGCTAAAGAAAACAAGAGGGTGAATGATCATATGCAAATCATGTTTTCCAATAAAAAAAAAAAAAAGGAGAAGAACTGACCAAAGCAAAGACGGTTTATTTCATATGGGCTTGTACAAGTTTTTTTTCCCGTTTGTTGATCAATATATATATTCGAATTAAACGAAAAGACAAGGATGTGTGCAAGACTGTAAGGAAAAGACACCACCAGGCTATTTCCTTTGTTTTATGGAGCACGTGCATATATTGAGTTTCTCTGTTCTTTATGAAGAAAAGAGAGTTCGTAGACAAATTTCGTGCTAAGAGGAGAAGGAAGTTCGTCGAGAGACTCACTCCAATGGCTGGCAGTCACGGTTTGCGCTTTCAGAGAGACGAGACGAGAATGAGCAAAGAGAGGGAAAAATATAAAAGAAAGCAAATACTAAAAAATGGCAACGCCGGGGCAAAGTCGCAAGTCAAGCCCAAGGGGAGGCTCTAGGAAATTGTTTTAGAAAAGGAAATTGATGATTTTTCTTTTCAAAGCCTGCGGGCCCATCGGAGGAGGTCAACCTGGAAATCATATCATAGGACCTGTAAAAGCTTCTCAAAGTGGGTAAGTATAACAAATAAAAAGGCAAAAATAATAATAATATTGGTGGAACTCACTGGTTGCTAAAGGGACTGACAAGTGGGGTGGATTCCTTTTCTCGAAGTATATATTTTACAAAGGCAGGCGGGTTGACTCTGCATGAGATTTGTTTTTTCGATCTTCTCTGCTAACTGGGTTGAAGTCGTCTCCTATTATATTTTTTTATTAGCCACATGCAAATTCATTATTCATTGTATCGAGTTATATAATCGTAGTGACGTTTGGTAACGTAGCTGCGGCATGTTTTTAAAATTTTAATTTTTTTATTAAAATTTAATATTGTTTGTATATTTTGAATTGTTTTGATGTGCTGATGTCAAAAATAATTTTTAAAAAATAAAAAAATATCATTAACATGCATTTTAACATGAAAAATTATTTAAAAAATACTCACAACCACACTGCCAAACACGCTCGTGGTGGTGATATGCTGACGCCTATTCTCTCATGGAAAAAAATAAATGTTTGGAAGATTCATGCCCACTTGATTTCTGTGCTTGTGGTGCTCTTTGAACGAAACCCATCCAGTGATTCCAAGATAATTTGCTTGGTAATTAATTACCAGCTTGAATGGTAGGGCTGAAATGTTTATTTTTATATTTTAAAAATATTTTAAAATAAATTTAAATTTTTTTATTTTTTTTTATTTTTATTTTAAATTAATATTTTTTTGATATTTTTAAATTATTTAATGTAATGATATAAAAAAATTAAAAAAATAAAAAATATATTATTTTAATATATTTTTAAACAAAAATATCCAAGGCTGATTTCGATGTATGAAAAAATATTTATAAAATTAAACGTGATTATCATTTTTCCATATAAAAAAGATGGGCTGGGGGGGTTCAGGCTCCATTCAACATTAGCGCGTTCGGGCCAAACCTAACTATTTTGAAATAAGGTTAATCAGTAATTAGCAACTTGAATGAACGGTCATGGGACCAGAGAGGCGGGGGAATTACGCTCGATCACTGAGCTACAACCCCACTTGCCAAGGATCACGTCAATTTTCCCCCCATCAGAAACTAGCCACCTGCTTAGAATTTATTAATGCTCCCTATAGAAAGACTTCCAACGCCCCAAACCTATTTTAGCTTGAAGATTACCAACCCTGGAAAAAGACGAGCCGCCATCCTTGTAAGAAAGGAGATGCAAAACACGTCTATTTTCCTTGCCGGGACTCCGTACTCAATCTTGAGTTCTAGTCCAAAGATTAAAATCTTGTTTGTTTCTTTAGAAACGTTTTAAAAATAATTTTTAATTTTTAATTTCAAACTAATTTTTCAATGATATACTAGTGTCAAAAATAAATTTTAAATTAAAAAAATTAAAAAATATACATGTACGAACTAAATCTATCAAGTTCTTACATCCAACAAAAGAAATTCACAAGATAGATCAATACAAGGGTAAGGTGATTATGACACCAATTAGTTTAAATAAATGTTACAAATTATGCTCTCAAGCTTTCCGTTTAAGAGTTCAATTTAAACAACAAAAGGGAGAAGGGTGTAGGAAGTTGCAATTTGCCTTCTTTATTTCTGAGCTGAGAATTACAACTACTATTGACATTACTCTCCCCTATTAGCATACTAATACCATCAAGACTACATTACTGGAACACTTCTAATTTGTTCAAACTTGTGGATAATGACAAACTAAATCCTAAAAAATAGATGACAAACACTTAATTTTATTCATCTAATTTCTCTCTATTCTGATAGTTTCAAAGAGAACAAGGATGGGCCTAACCTCACACTAGGACCTCTCCTCATCTGACTGGGATGGTGGCCCAGGGACAGAGTCGACAAAAAACTCCTCAACTGTTGCAGGATAAATCTATCAGCATCGCTTGTCAAAAACAGAGGTAAACAGACTTTCAAATGAGGGAAATAAATAGAATGATTTTACAGGATATTGAAGTGATTTATGGTAAGTACTGCATTGCCCAAATAATTGAAACTATCTCTCTTTTTTTTCCTGAGAATTGCTAATAATCAAGCTGAATGATGCAAAAGCATCCATACAGCTGATACTGACTACTCTTGGATTGAGGCTTTGTGGTGGTTGTTGAGAATTGATAATGATATATCATGAGCGCACCAGTCGTGACAAAATTAAAACCATTCTTAAGCAACACAATCTGATGCCACGGTAGAGAAAAGTTATCTTTCTAAATGTGTAAGGTGGAGTTTCCTAAGAATCTATCCAATCTTCTATTTATTTCGCTTGCACATAGAGACATCTAGAAAAGATTAATGATTTTCTATGTGACCACCATCGAACAGTTAAAGAAGAGAATCAACAAAAAGATGATAATATAAAAGATGCAATGCCCTTTACCTATGTCCTCATTCTCTGGAGAATCAAGCAAAATTTCTGAATCAGATGGCAGAAAGGGGGAACCGGGATAGTTTCCTAGAGCTCCTAAATCTGCAAACAGTTCCAAGGTAACACATTTAATCAAAAGACCTGAAGAAAAGAATAAGCAAAGCACTGGAGTTTGCTTAATGTTAAGATATAAAATACAATATAAAGGTGCTGAATTTATCCTAACAAATTTATACAGTCTACAAACATTAGTCCCAAGCAAATCAGAACATTAAAATGTTTCTTCAAAGCAGAGAGGAAATGGGATATGCATCTTAAAGCATCCTACAAAAACCAGTAACATGGCGAAACATGAACAATTAGGCATCAGACAATTTCAGAATGATCATATCTTTCTAGAGGAGCCTTTTCTAACAATATAAACTTCCAATACTCCATGATAGTTCACTTACACTTTCATCATTCCCAAATAACAACATAAATTTCCAAGGCATTTAACCATATGCAAGTAGGCCGGTTTGATTTTTGTTGTTGTATTAACCAAACGCATACGATCAGTTACAAAAGAAACAATTGCACTAGCTGTATTCCATGTACCAGCTTTTGTTTTTTGTCAATCAAGCAAGTATATGGACGTTCATTTTTCTTACTTCAATATACCAACTTTTTTTTCGTTGTGCCAATGAAGTACTTCTATTAAATCCTCATTAATACATTCATTATTTGATGATGTGATGGTTTGACTTTGACCAATCAACATCATAAAGGAGTTTTTAAGAGGCAAAATTCCCTCTTAAATAATATAGCAATTAAAAATAGTAATAATAATAGAATTTTTAATCATTGATAGACTAAAGTTTTCAATACGTTACCATTTAAAAATAAAAATCACAACCATTCACTCATTTGATTATACTAATAATGTTTTGAGACTTCTAAAAAAATTAATTTTACCAATTAATACCGTGAAAGGGTTTCTCGGAGGGAAAGTTCCTTCAATACATTTTTGTTTAAAAAATAAAAACATTTCCAATAAGAGGATTACAACCTTTTACTCATTTGATTATAAAACAAATATTTCAAGACGTGTAAAGTATCTTTTAGGAATGAAAATTATTATTAGCACCAAAAAAAAAAATTTAATGAGGATTTTTAATTATTGTTGTTGTATTAATATTTTTATTGAAAAATTATTTTGCGAACTCATTGAGTAAAAGGTTTTGATGTTTATTAGAAAGTAATTTTTTTTATTGATTTTTATATTGTCTAGGAGGAAAACTTCCCTAAAACAAAACCCATGCCATGATGTTAGCTGGTAAACTTCAAACCACCACATCATCAGCTAACAGAGATACTAACATGCATTTGATGGAAGCACTAAACTAGCATGATCCAAAAGGTTAGAGTATTGAATTGAGAAAAAATAAATTTCATGTACTTTGTTGAAAAAAAAAACTCAAAAAATAATGGCAATGCCATTATCCCATTGCGAAAAAGATTTAAAACTTACCTCCCAAGTTTGACAAATCTGCCGTCAGATCAGAAAGGCTGAAGTTCCATTGAATCTGATCCAATGATCTGGAATTCCCAGCCCCGCCATCTGGTCCAAGCTGCAATCCTACTGAGCTTGCCACATCAGATGTAAATGTTGTGTCTAATGCTGTGTCTACCCCCATTCCTGCCATGTCAGATGCAGTAAATGGAAAATGACCACTAGATGCCACTGATGTAGGGCTCACAGGCATCTCAGACAGGGATGAAATGGTACTGCTTGGCGGCACTACATGAGTTGTGTCAGTTGCACTGTTTTCCATCACCATACTACAAGGACAAGGCAGCAGCAATTAGCTGGTCTTTTTTCTTTTTCTTTTGTGAAGAAAAAACTAATAACCAATACCAAAGCAGGGAGAACATAATTAACTGGATTTAGAATTTTCCAACATCACTGATGTACATACCATTACATAAATAACTACCACTTTCAGAAGACCAAAAAATGATCAAGTGTTCAAAACCAATGTGCATTCACTCAGATGAACTGTTTTAATAGTCCATGCAATGTAGCATAATCATATGTGTTGGACACATTACCATAATTATAAGTGTTCAACATGTTAGAAAAAAGCAACTATCTCATTCAGCAGTTAGAAGTGACTGTTAATTCAAAGCACATACATTTGCATGCACATGGTAAGGCATATAAACCATGTTCACATGTCTAGGTAGGTAGCATTGAAAATGAAAAAGAGCCTTGACAAAGATAATTGTTGTTCATTAAGTAGACAATTTAACAATAATAAAGTGAGGATAGAAAAGTTCTCACTCATTTCCTGAATTCATCCGAATGGGATGAAAATTTCCTGGTGCAGGGACTCCATTAACCACATGACAGCTTGATACTCCACAGCCCATTGGATCAAGATGAGGTTGACCAGGAGTAGCCATAGGGGGTTGTTGCAGGACAGGGTATCCCATGGGTAGATTGTTAACTGCACTGCAAAACAGAGATGTTGAATAATAGATATAATATTATAGTAAAAAAAATGCCTTATTCTGTCATCAAACCTTTTGGCACCATTGAACTTGCATTGCAGAAAATGATAAAAGAACCACATTTTCGATATCTAGGATAACTTGCAAACAAAATAATGGAAAACGTAGTTCAGTTAGAAGCCTCAAGAGAAAACAATAACAGAAAAGTCAAATGAGACGCTAACACTTTACTAATATCCCGCTAAAAAATAAAATTACTAGCCTGATGATATTAACAACAATTGGTGCATAAAAACATCCTACAGGTATTTTTCAAGGAAGTTAATAAAATAAAAGAAGTACTAAATATCAATGGTGTATGGTTTCTTTACAATGGAGATAAAACTAACTTAGTAATCAATATAAAAGTTGGAATTAAAGAATAGAGTTTTTGAAGTTTCATTATTTCTCTTTTTCAAAAATAAAGAAATGCTTAGTGTTTTCCGCAATCATTCCATTAGAGAATTAGAACTTACCAGGCATGGAGTGAATCCCGTTTTGTATGGGAGCCAAAGGAACTTTCGGAGCTACTGGATACTTCATTAGATGATATTGATGCTCAAGTAAATAATTAAACAAGAGGATCTGTTTCTTCAATTTCAGCCTAATGTAATAGGCCCTGAAGAAATCAGCATTTTCTTCTTCCAGCTTCTGCCATACTGCGAAATCAAGAAATTATGAAGGAAATATTAGGCTAGATTTCTAGTTTGAATGCTGAACAAGAAAATCAGGTTACTGTGATATTAATCTGTTCAAAGGAAAATATCTATGATAACATGTTTCATAATTACTCTACTCATATTCAATTGAAAATAAATGATACAATCCATGCGGGAAGAAGACTTTGAATAAGCAACAACTTGTTGACAGCAAAGACAGACTGGAAAAATGAATATTTAAGAAAACCCTACCTAGCCTTGTAAACCCAGGGTCTATTCTTGCACGATTCAAGAGGGTTTTAACAACCTCATCTCTATTCATATACAGTTGTAGGCACCGTTCTATTAAATTTTGGACCTGCAATGCCCATAATAGATATGATCAATGGCAGGACATATTAGTTAAGCTTCTCTTATGAACAGATCCTATATAAGAAAAAAGTAATGAAAATAATAATAATAACTAATAAAAAAAACCTTAAACAGGATTGTGTTGTCTTACAAGTTCAATATCTTGGCGTGAAACCTTTCTGCTATCATTGCTTGAGGCAGATTTTGAACCAGAGTCTGCTACTGGCGGCTCTATATTGTGATTATTCTGCTGCTCACTTTGGGAATCCTGCGAAACTTGGGTGGAGGACTGTTCTTGTGCACTCTGAAATCAAAAGGAAAATTCTTGTCAAATTTTTTACAAACAAATTATTTATGTAATAGTTTTTTAAGTGCCAAAAATTACATGAGGAATGAAGGGCCACGAACAGTCCTTCAATGTGTAACTTCTAAACTGAGTCCCTGAACTTGGATTCAGGAACTAGTAAGAGGGTGTTTGGGACATCGTTTCAACCAGAGTTTTCAAAAGTTTTCATTTTTTTTTTATTCAAGTTTATTTATTTTTTATGTTTCTGGATCGTTTTAATGTGCTAATATCAAAAATAAATTTTAAAAAATAAAAATATATAATTTTGATGCATTTTCAAGCGAAAAGTACTTTGAAAAGCAACCGTTATCACTGTCCTAAACACCCCCTAAATCCACTGCTTGCCAATATCCTCCTTTCTTTTTCCAAACGACAAGGCTTATTATCAAGTCAAATAAATTCAAATCTAGCATATGGATAAGTGTAGTGGTATCTATAAAACCATCTTATAATCTGGGTGGTGATGAGTAAAAAGCAGAGGTGGAAATGCACCACATCATCACCAATTGACTTGGCCAAGTTAGAATATATTAGTAAAGAGGCTTGCAGTATGATGAATCGAAATCATGATCAATGCATCACTATTAAGTAGCTGCAGCCAAAGATCGTAGCAAAAAATGAAAATAAAAGGCATATGGATGTGTGGAGAAGACAAGTTTGGGTCTCAACTGCACAAACAACACAAAGATGATAGAAGAAATGAGCATTTGAAATGGCTGAATGTGTGTGTGCTTGTTGGGCAAAAGGGTGCAACAGAAAGGGGCAGGGGTGTGGTGTTTAGAGCATATAGTAACCTTAGAAGTTTCAGTTTTTCACTATCCTAGAAGAATGGCTACAAAATAACGTGACTTAAGAGAAAACATTTGTCAGGAAATAGAACAAACAAGAAAAGGGAGAGGAGGTGGGGATTTCTTGCATGCGCACACATACACGAACCGAGACACATACATGTTTTGCAACAAACCTGTAAGGTCTTCATTCCAGCTAATTGCAAGTTGACAGCATCTCTTTGACTAGCTCACTGCTGCTAAGGTCATAGAATTTACTAAGGTGAAAATAAGAGCCTCTACTTCTGTCGGGGTCATATATTTAGGCAATTCGGACCTGGGAATTAGAAAAATATATAAGAAACCACAAGCTAAATTGTGATCTTGATTGGAAATATCAATCAACAAAGTTTTAACAGTGCAAACTGAAATAATACTTAAAATGCTTGCTTTCAGATTTTAAGTTTCCTCTCACAATCAGGACAAATAATATAATCTTGATGTTCCTTGATTCAACAATATTTGTCATATTCAACTATATTTGGCAAGTGGAGAGATCACCACGTTAAGAGATTTCCCAAGCACAAGCTTAAGTTCACAATCTTTCAAATATTAACAAATATATAAATTCATATGCTAGTAGCTCCATTCTTTGACCTGTGAACCGTATTTCATAACTAATCATTCTCGTTACACAAAAACTCGGAACCCAAACACAACAATAGTACTGCATTGCACCAAAAATCTACACCAATTATCTTTTCCTTATAAGAATCAGGATTGAGGCTTTTCTAACTACTAGCATAATGGGCAAGTATGGATTTTGTTAGCTGCTTTAGGAGACATGCTACCAATAAATTATTGAAGTTAGAAGCTTTCTACAAACCCTAAACTCTAATATCCCGTTCCAACTTCAAATGCTAACCCATTCTTCTACTGTTACTTGCAGTTTTCTTCTTCCTACTCCACATTAGCATCTCACATGCTACCATAGCATTAATCGAGCAGGAAATTTTGAAAACATCGTAGCCAATTTTTGGAGATTGGGTAAAACAAAAATTCCTTTTAGACACTCCAGAATTTATACTCCGTGTCAACCACTATTTACGAGCAGAAACCAAAAACAAAGAAAATCAATCAGATCCTAGTCCACTAATTAGTTTAGCATCAAAAAAATTCTATAATAAACTGTTACAATTGCCTTAAAAATTAAAACATAATTAGGTGAAAGCACTCGAATACTTAGCAGAAATACCCCCTCGTGTAACCTAATCTAACATAGAATAAAATAACAAAAATGAAGATAAAATGTAATATATGAAAACAAATAGAATTAATTTTGTTCAGTTCAAAGTTGTAAGCTATAAACAGTAAGACCTAAAAAATAAATTACCTTACACCAATATTCTGAATCTTCAAAACTCCAAAAACAGAGAAAAAATTATTTCGACGAATTTATAGAGCTCAAAATTCGACGAACGGAGCTCTATTTTTTAAAATTACTTATAAGAGCTACCGTAATTGACAAGTCGACAACCTCTAGGTTAAAAGCTAGACTGTAACTGTCAGCTTGAAAAAAAATCTAAAATTAAAGGTCGCCATTGGAGCTACAAGGCATTGACTAAGGTCTTGACGGAGATTTTTAAATATACAGAAGCCAGAAATTGAGAAGTTCGGCTGATTGGAGAGATATTCGTTGGTTAGAAGCACGGATTCTGTGGCATTACAGAGAGGGTTGAATGATTGAGGAGACGCTCTGCAAAGAAGCGAAGAGAGAGAATGGGAGGGATGGGGGAAAATCTCGCCAAATTGTTTCCTTTTATTTTGTTTTTTCCATTTTATACTTTTGAAAGTAAGCGGTGAAATGAGAAATAAATTAGTCGGTATTTATTTATCATTTTCTGACACCGCTACTCCTCAACGTAACGTAGTAATTTTAGGAGGTGATTATTTTTTATTGGTTTGATTTTTATAAAACAAATAACTAAAATAGGTATATTTTAAAAACCTAAACTGAAATTGAATTGAAATTAATTTAAATCAACTGGTTTGATTTGGTTATTTTGAAGAAAAAAATGGTTTAAATGGATTAGTTTAGTTTTTTCAGTTTGATTTAATTTTTTTATTTGGATTCGGTTTGGTTTTTTTAGTTTCAGGTTCATAAAACCGAATCAGTTGGTTTTTCAAAAATTCTAATCGGTTTAATCAGTTTTTTCATGATTTAGTATTTCCTGTTATTTTTTTATTTTATCGATTTAATCAGTATTTCGGTTTCTGCTCACTTCTAGTATTTTTAATATTATTTTTTAAAGAATTTTTTAATTTAAAAATGTATTAAAATAATATTTTTTTATTTTTAAAAAATTATTTTTAATATATGTATATTAAAATAATTTGAAAATACTAAAAAATGTTAATTTAAAATAAAAAAATTAATTTTTTAAAATAACACTTTTAAAATATAAAAACATACAAGTTAAAAGAAACGACAAAATTATGGAATAATGCTATGAAGTTTTTATTAACCACGCCTCACGGATCTCATAAAGGTTTTTCATTTTCTTTGACAGTAACACAGTATCACTTTTTTTATTGGGTTAATTGCAGTTTTATTAAAACCTAAGTTATTAATTGGATAGATGAACCGGGATTGATTTAAAATAATATTATTTTAAATTTTATATATGTATATATATATATATATATATTATAAAAAACAAAGTCAAATTGAATTCTAACTAGATTAATAGGGTTTTAGTTTCCGATCAGCTCAAATTAAATCAATTAATAATTATTTTTTTTAAAATCAAGGTCAGGTCCTGAATTAATCAACAAATTCATCCAATACCTTATTCATAAACAAGTCACATGCTAAAATTAAATTAAATTCACAAACAAATTTGAATTTAATTAGTCTATTACAAAACTTATGTTTATAATAAAATGCTAAACCACAAAATTAAATTCAATTATATTATTTGGAATGCATGTGAAAATGAATTCAGCAATATTGATTATTTTATCCTTAATTTATAAAAAAAACCATTTTTATTATAAAAATTATTTCCTTTTGTTACAAAGACCCTTGTATTTCTTTTAAATGACATAAAATGTAGATATTTTAAAAAAATATAAACAGATACATATTATATTAATATTTTATTAAATATTTGATAAAAAATAAGAATATATATATTTAAAAAAAAAGTTATCAATGTTTTCGAAAGGGTTTCAAACATAAAAATTCATTCACTTCTCTAAATTGAATTCAGTTCAACGGATCCAAATGAGCTGAATTACTATGATTAATTAATTATACATGCACATGATATGATTATTTGAATTCCTTTGCTGGTTTTACGAAATCAATAGAGAAAATGTATCATTGGTACTGTTTATATTAAAAATAAACAGCAGATAATTAAATAAAAATATATTTTTTAAAATTATAATATCTAGGGAAAAAAGCAAAATGTAACAAAAATTGAAAATTTATTCTACCCCTTGTAAGTTATAAATATACTAAAACTGCTCATAACAATCCACAGTGAAATGCTAAATTTTTTTTTTCGTTTTATTTTTTTAAGATGTTTTTTTAAGTATATTTTTTTTATTTTTTCATTTTTGATGCCTTTAGCTTTTTTTTTTTTTTTTGGCTTCTTTCTTATTTTTTTCTTTTAATAAATTTTGTTTTGTGTTAATTTAGTTTGTTAATATTAATATTTTTTTAATTTAGTTATCATACTTTTATGATACTGGTCCCGGGTTTAACAGGTTAACTTGATTTCACGAATTAACTTGAATTTTTATTTTTTTCATTAATTTTTTAATTTACTTTAGTTTGTTAATGTTAAATTTCTTTCTATTTAGTTATTAGACTTTCATGATACATATCTCAGGTTTCACCGGTTAACCCAGTTAATTCTGGATTAACCCATCTATTTTTTTATTTTTTTATTTTGTTAATGTTAAATATTTTTTTATTTAGTTATCAGACTTTTATGACAAGGATCCCAGGTTTAATGGGTTAATCTGGTTTGACGAGTTAACCGGAAGTTTTTTGTTTTTGCTTATTTTTCTTTTTAATTAATTTTTTTCATTTACTTTAATTTGTTAATGTTAAATTTCTTTCTATTTAGTTATCAAACTTTCATGACACATATCCCAGGTTTTACAGGTTAACCCAGTTAAATTTCTTTCTATTTAGTTATCAGACTTTCATGACACATATCCCAGGTTTTACGGGTTAACCCAGTTAATTATGGGTTAACCCGTCTTTTTTTTTGTTTTTTTCTTTTGTTAATGTTAATTTTTTTATTTAGTTATCAAACTTTTATGACACGGATCTCGGGTTTAACCGGTTAACCTGGTTTGACAAGGTAACTTGAAGTTTTTTTAATTAATTTTTTTTATTTAGTTTAGTTTTGTTAATGTTAAATTTCTTTTTATTTAATTATCAGACTTTTATGACACATATCCCAAGTCTGATTGGTTAACCTGGTTTCACGGGTTAACCGAGTTAACTATGGGTTAAACCGTCAACTTTGTTTTCTATTTAGTTATCAAACTTTCATGACATGAATTTTAGGTTTGATAGATTAATCCAATTAATTCAGATTTTTTTTTCTTTTTTTTTCATGTTGGTTTTTTTCTTTTTAATCAATTCATTTAATTATCACACTTTTATGACACGATCTTGCAGCCAGACACATATCCAAGGCTCTTGGATCTGAATGAACTAAATAGAAATTTTTTTTAATATTAATGAATTAAATTAAACAAAAAAATATTAATTAAAAAGAAAAGAAAAAAGATATAATTTGCCAGGTTAACTCACCTGATTCATATTATTTTTTGATTAGTTTTTTTCTTCTAATTTCATATTTTAATATTATATGCAGCCCACAAGTAAAATGTTGATGCCTTTAGTTTTTTCTTTTTTTTTCTTTTTATGCCTTTCATGGTGGACTGCACAGTAGAGTCCACAGTGAAAAGGCTTGATGCTCTTTTTTTCTTTTCAATTAATTTTTTTAATTTATTTTATTGATATTAATTTTTTTTTCTATTTAGTTATCAGACTTTCAAGATACGGATCTCAAGTTTGATGGGTTAAACCAGTTAATTTATATTTTTTTTATTCATTAGTTTTTTTCTTTTTATAAGTTTTTTTTCTTTTTCTTTTTAATTAATATTTTTTTGTTTAATTTAGTTCATTAATATTAATTTTTTCTATTTAATTATCAACTGGTGCCTTTATTTTTTTTCTTTTTCTTTTTCTTTTATGTTTTTATACCTTTGACTCTGGAGTCTGGACTACACAGTATAATCCACGGTGAAAATGCTAATGCCTTTTGTTTGTTTTTGTTTTTTTAACTTTTGAATTAATTTTTTTCTTTTAATTTGGTTTGTTTATGTTAATTTTTTTTCTATTTAATTATAAGACTTTCATGACATGGATCTCATGTCTGATAGGTTAGCACAATTAATTCATATTTTTTTTTCTTCATTAGTTTTCTTCTTTGTTTTTCCCTTTTTAATTAATTTTTTAATATATAATTTATTTTGTTGATATTAAAATTCTTTCTATTTAGTTATCAAACTTTCATAACACGGATTTCAGGTTTGACGGGTTACCCAGTTAATTTAGATTTCTTTTTCTTTTAACCCAGTTAGTTTTTTTTTCTTTTTGTTTTTTTGCTTTTTTTAAGCATTTTACTATAGACTGCACAATGCAGTCCACAGTGAAAAGACCGATGCCTTTTGTTTGTTTTTGGTGTTTTTCCTTTTTAATTAGTTTTTTTCGTTTATTTTAGTTTGTTAATGTTAAATTTTTTTCTCTTTAGTTATCAAAATTTCATGATACGGATCCCGGGTTTGACGGGTTAGCTCGGTTAATTATGGGGTAACCCGTCAAATTTTTTTTCTATTTAGTTATCAAATTTTCACAACACAAATCCAATGTTTAACGGGTTAACTCAGTCAATTCATATTTTTTTTCTTTTTCTTCATTAGTTATTTTTTTCATGTTGGTTTTTTTTCTATGTTTTTTTTACTTAATCTATTTAATTATCATACTTTTTGGATACGACCTTGCAGCCAGACCCACATCTAAGGTTATTGGATCTGGTATTGCAGCCAAACCCACTTAAACTTGGGTTATACAAGTTTAATGTTATTATTAATATTATAAATATTACTCTTAGGTCAGGCGTTACAGTCAAACCCAAGATTCTTAGGTATAAGTTTGCAGAAAGACCTAATAATTTTAAATCTTAGCTTTTTTTTATATTTTTTATACAAAAAAAATTAATCTGCGGCATCGCGCTGGTTATCTAACTAGTAATACTAAAAGAAAACGGTGTTTCACTATAAATATTGTGAATAGTGCTTCTGTAATCTTTCATAGCTCTTGTATGGGAATTTATTTTTGAAATTATAAACTATTAATCTCTTAATTTTTTACAAATTTAATTTTTATCCAAAATTTAATTTTTTTATTATTTTAATATATTTTTAAATAAAAAATATTTTTAAAAGGCACGTGGCACCGTATTTCATACCAAATATACATTTAAATTGACAATTTTAATCATACCGTGATTACTTTTGAAAATCTCTATATCTATTTTTGATACAATCTTCATCCATTAAATAAATAAAAAAGTTTCAATTCAACTTCAAATCTCATAGCTAGTCCACGTAATGAAACGCTTTGGATATTTCACTTAATCCCAACTCGTTCTATGGTGTAATAGCGACAGTATGGTAGAGGTTGTTTTTTAAATAATTTTTTGTGTTGAAATATATATTAATGATGTTTTTTTATTTTTTAAAAAATTATTTTTGATATCAGCACATCAAAACAATCCAAAACATACAAATCATATTAAATTTTAGCAAAAAAATTTTAATTTTTTGAGAACACGGTTTGCACCGCGTTCCCAAACATGTTGATTTATATCGTTTAGGAACGCAGTGCAAAAATTCAATTTTTTTTTTATTAAAATTTAATATGTTTTTATATGTTTTAGATCGTTTTAATATGTTAATATTAAAAATAATTTTTAAAATTAAAAAAAATTATTAATATATATTTTTACATAAAAAATTACTTTGAAAAACAACCTCATCATTTGTAGTATAAAAATACAACAATACAGAAATTTATTCATCAAGTGCCACTGAATATCTCGTACATGTAGACCGGACGCAGCAAAATGATATTGACAGCCATTATCCTACGTGTCGTCTTGCTTGTGTTCACTTCCTCTTATTTTGCAGGGCAGAATTTCGAAATTGAACGTTATGTTTTCTTCACTTTCTCTTTATTTTATATTTTTATGTTTTAAAAATATTATTTTTTTATTTTTTTTTCTATTTTACATTAATATTTTTTTAATATTTTCAAATCATTTTATGCACCAATGTTAAAAATAATATTTTTAAAATAAAAAATTATTATTTTAATATATTTTTAATTAAAAAATAACTATTATCACACTTTTTATTTCTATTTAAATTATATATATATAAAACATTAAAAGGTTAGCAACGCCTTTGCTTCGAGAGGAAAGCACTGTATAATTTGCCATTTGAACTTACAGACAAAAAGTCCACTAACACCGGTTGCGGTCTGTACTTCTTAGGGTTCATAGGAAAATGACAAGAAAGCTGCCTGTAACGCAGAGCCAAGTTGTCGATTGTTGTTTTACTCCGTGGCTAGCATAACTATATATTATCACTATCATAATTCACGTAGTGGGGTCCAAGACTACTGGTTTGTGGTCCGACTCTGGAAATCTTATTGCCTGCCGAGCCGATCGTTTTGATTTTGATGGAGATCTACTAGATATTATGCCTCTTCGAATGGCCAGGAGGACCACCACTGCCCACAATTGTGGTAATGCCAACTTTTTTTTTTATTGGATCCGGCAATAGCTTTTTTCAGAACTATTGATTCCTCCTGTTCTTGGTTGGTTTTGAAAAGGAAAAGAAGCAAACATCCACCTGAAAATATATGGTGGTCAATTAACACTGTACGTGGATGTTGCAAAGGTTCTTAAAAATGTTTTTTTTTCCTTACAAGACACAGAAAATATATAATGTAAAATTGAAAGAATTTTTTTTAAACTAATTATATATTGATAATTTCGATCGGTAGTAAATAACAGTATAATATAATTGAAATAAAAGTAAAATAAATAACAAAAAAGCTCAAGCACCTTGAAATACATAAAAAACTAAAAATAGCAAGGTAACTAGTTACCGAGTTTCTAAAAAACCCTGAATCGGTCGACCAATTATTTATACAAAACCAATAAAATTAGTCATTTTATACTTTTTAAAAACTTATAAATTCAGTCTGACCTTACTGATTTTACATGAGCTAAATTTAATTTTACTAGTTTTAAAATTTTTATTTTTATTTTACATATTAAATATAATTAATTCATATAATTAATCAAGTTACGCAGAAAACATTTCACAACATATGTGTGTGTATGCATACATTAAATAATCTTAATGAAATAATTATACAATAAAATATTTTTTTATGAACAATATCACTACATATCTAACAAGAGATGAAAAAAAAGAGAAAAAAAGAGGGGGGGAATATAAAAAAAAAAATAGATATGGTTTTATTTTGGTTCTAATATTTCAGTACGTAATTCTCTCTAATCTTGTAAGAACATGTAACAAGGTTGGATTTTTCTTTCTCTTAACAACAAACAAGGTTGAGATGGTCATTAGTGTTACATAATTAATTATTTTTTTAGCAATAAAACACTAATCCTGCGTCCAAGTTCAAATCCATAAACACAGGGGAGGATGTGGTTGCTTTTCAAATAACTTTTCGTACCAAAATACATGCTAATGATGTTTTTTTATTTTTTAAAAATTATTTTTGACATCACCACATCAAAATGATCTGAAAACACTAAAAACATATTAATTTGAAGTTAATAAAAAATAAAAATTTTTTAAATTTTGTCAAAAACATTTTTAAAACGCAGAAACAAACAGGCCCTAGCTCCCGAGCGTGAACTGATAGCATATTTATTTTTGGTAGTTAGCGAATCGTATATCAATAAGAAATTAATGGATATGCTGAATTTATTTAGTGAATTCAAACTCTTAATTGGTCGGAAGCAACGAATTCCGACATTATGATTGATTACCAACTATCATCTAGCTTGGTCCGTGTGGATCAAGTAAATGTAATAACGGAGATGAAGAAAATTAAAAACAACATATCCCTATTTTTTTAATCTAATCTAACTATTTGCAAATAGATTTTGAAAAAAAAATTGATTTTTTTAATTTTAAATTAATATTTTTGGTGTTTTTAGGTTATTTTATGTACTAATATTAAAAATATTTTTTTTAAAAAAAATTAATATATTTTTTAAAAATAATTATTATTAATTTTTAAATATCCTTTAAATATCTCAATGTATAAAAAACCCAAGAAATAGAAAATTACTAGCACGGTCATGGGGGCCTTACCTTTATTTATAAATGATGAATTTCACGAGACCTTCGAAACTGGCTCGTGACCCCTCATGAGCCGAGCATGCACTGGCAGCCGCAGGTGATCAAATTTAAGGCTTTAAACTAGCTATTTTCTTAATTTATATCTAGGGGGGGACGTGAGAGTGCAGTAATTGTTATTTTTAAGATAAAACCGCGGAGTAAATGTAATTACGAAAATTTGTGAGCGTAGTAGCTTTTTAAAAATATATATTGAAATAATAGTTTTTTATTTTTAAAAAATATTTTTAATATCAATATATCACAATAATATAAAAAAATAAAAAAATTAAATATTTTTTAAAACAAAAACAAACTGTTTAAGGCTTTAAGCATCCATTGTGTTTGGTTGCAGACACCAACCGATGAGAAGAGCGAGCTAATCACATAAATCCTGACATCAATCTCGACCTGTCACGTTCGGCATTCAGACTACACGTGTCAGAAAGTTTGTGACAGAGCGTGGCTGTAACGGCATTGGGATTTGGGGGCAATATTGAGAAAAGCTATCGGGGGTTTGAAAATCGCCGCGAGTGGTTGCTATCTTTGACATTTGGCGCTATCTTGACTCGTGAGATCTCTCCATCGGAAGTTTTTCGGTCCCCTTAGGAATTTGATGGTGGCATTCACCGAACGATAGCATATTTTGAATCCTCTAATTCCTCTCTTTCTAACTCACTCTCTTCTAAGCTCTTTGATTGTCTTCGAAGTCATATGCCCTCGGCTCTTAACAAAATTTTAAAACATGTGGATTTTTATTGTACATTTATGTATTGTGTACTAAAAAATAATTAATTATGGCCTTACACAGTTACTTTGTTGTATATTAAAATGTATGGGGATTTTCTTTTGTATGTGTGTGTATATATATATATATATTGTGGATGAAGTTACAATTTATTGTATATGACGCTATAGTATCCTGATAGACGTTCTTTTCTTGTGTTTTTAGTCAAGAAT
Organism: Populus deltoides; assembly: GCA_015852605.2. Lineage (NCBI taxonomy): Eukaryota > Viridiplantae > Streptophyta > Magnoliopsida > Malpighiales > Salicaceae > Populus > Populus deltoides. Next base: position 13,394,914 of record CM027571.2, on the reverse strand, counting down.
TGTGGATGGAGACGTGACCTTCTTTGCCAAAAGCCACTGGGTCTGGCTTTGATAACAGGACCCAACATTGTTGGGTCTAGTTGACAAGCCAGACCCAACCTAGACCCAAAGCACTTCCAAAAAATATCAATAACAGCCAAACCCGAAACATTTCCAAAAAATATCAATAACGTTGGGTCCTGCCTTACTGTAGCGTCTGTTGAAGGCGTTGTCTTTTCTGTTTGTAAATCAGAAAGGGTTGCTGCGTCGCTGCAATAGGACTCGATAACTTTGAGTCTAGTTTCCACCAGTACCCAGTGTCGTTGGGTACTACTGGACCCATTAGAGTTGGGTACTCAATACTTTAATTTCTTTTTTCTTTTTCATATGGTAAATAGGAATAAATAGATGACAATTTTTTTCCCTTTGAGGTTGGGTTGGATTTCCTTATTTAAGCATGTTTGTTTTTGCCTTTCAAAAATGTTTTTAAAAATATTTTTTTTCCCTTTACTTCAATTAAGATTTTTATTTTTTTTTGCTCTTGAATTTTTTTTTCAAAATAAAAGCATTCAGAAAAATTATAATTCTAATATTGTCATATTAAAGTTGACGGAGCTCTAAATAAATTTTTTGTTCACATAATATACTTACAAAAAAAAAATGATCCTCACCGTTCGAATCTAGAACAATTGCTGGTATTTCTATTTCATTTCTTGTATTTCAAGTTCTCTTTTTTTCTTTTGCAAACAACCATTTTTACTTCTTTGCTTGTATTTTCTCTATTTAGATGTTTGCGTTGTGGAGTTCCAAAAAAGGGGCTTGCCTCATACTCATTTATTAGTCTGGCTAGCTCCAGAGTTCAAATTTCGTTCAGCTGGGGACGTTGACTCTGTTATTTTAGCTGGGATACTTGACAAGAATCAAGATCTTGTCTGTTATGAAATAGTTTCAAAATTTATGATGCACGGTCCATGCAGTGCTGTAAATCCAAAAGCTCAATCTATGGAAAAGAATAAATGTTTCAAATGATTTCCAAAAAAAAAAGATGCAACCGTGCTTGATGAAAATGGCTTTGTGTACTATAAACGCCGTATGCAACTTATGAGTCTTGTTATTAAAACTGACATTTCTCTCTCAAATTGTCATATTGTCCCATACAGCATAGAACTTTTGCTCCCATGCAATGCACACATTAAGGTTGAAATTTGTTGTCAATCCATGCTTATCAAGTATCTTTTTAAGTAGGTTTTGATCGAAGCAAAACGAGACCCAAGAAAAATATATTAAATTTACAATAAATATTATTACTATAAAAAAACATAGATTTTGATTTTAAGAGTAAAATCAATTATTATTATTATTATTATTATTATTAACTTGTCGAAATCCCATTCCGGGCCTAAAAAACTTGGGACTCGAAAGGTGCATCTCACCCATAGTTTTAAAAATTCTTTGAAAAATTTGAATTTTTTTAATTTTGTTCTTTAATATTGTCATATTAAAGTTGATGGAGCTCTTAATAAGTTTTTGATTCACATCATATACTTTATAAATTTTTGGTATTATATAAGAGATTTTATAATGGGTAATATAAGATATTTTAATTTTATAATATTAGTGTATGAGATTCAAAGTTTTATCAATTTTTTATTATCTTTAGATTTTTTATATAGTAGTTTTAAATTATATATATTATTAAATATATAAATAAATTATGTGTTAGATCCAGCCCCCTACAGGAACCATTAGAGTTGGGTTATGTCGGGTGGAGGACCCAAAATTGCTTTGGGTCCTAACATGTGCAGGACCCAATTAGGTGTTAGGTATTTCCCGGTGGAGGACCTAAAGTAGTAATAACAATAAGGATACTAATAACAATAATAATTTTTAAATTTACCATCTTTTAATATTGAACCATGAGTCCTAATACACTGGTTCTACCTCCCAGCAAGACCCAACACTGTGGACATAGACATGTTGCCCAGACAAACCTAAAACACTTTCAAAAAGTGCCAAAAGTGTTGGACACTCTCAACCAGACATAAAACATTTCAAAAAAGTACTAATACTGTTGGATCCTGCCTCTAAGCAAGACCCAACACTGTGAACACAGACACATTACAATGTGGACGACACTATAGCTATAAAGTATTTACACTGTGGACGACACTATAGCACCCTGGGGACATTCATGTCCTGTGTTTTTAGTCAAGAATTGCGACTGTGTTTTCTATTTGTAAGTCAGAAAGGGTTCTTAGGTTGTTGCAGCACAACCCAACCATGTTGAGTTTTGCTAAATCCATTAGAGTTGGGTCTTGCCCCTAAAAGGACCCAAGAATTTATTTTTTTTGTTTTCCATACGGTAAAGAAGAAATAAATAGGTGAGAATTGTTTTTTCATTTGAGGTTGAGTTGAATTTTCTTATTGAAGCATGTTTGTTTTTTTTTCCTCTTGAATTGTTTTTCAAAATAAAAGCATTCATAATATTAAAGTTGATGGAACTCTAAATAATTTTTATATTCACATAATATACTTTATATATTTATATTTTATAAGAGAATTTTGTAACAATAAAATTCATTAAAAAACAATTCATAAACAATATAATATAATATTATTTTGGGACAACGATGCTATGTTTTTTCAAAACATATACGATAAAAATTATTTTTGGTTTAAATACTTCACTTAGAAGAATAAGATAGTATCTTTTCAATGTGGGATAAAAAAACCTTTTTCGGTAATATTTTAAACTTAATTGTCTACAACATGTACAGCTTATATCCACATGGATTATTGCTTAATTTTTTTCATATAAAATATTAAATCCTCAAATATTTTTTTTCTCAATTTTTCTGGTTTGAAAATTTCTATTTTTTTTATTTTATTTTAAATTAATATTTTTTTATGTTTTTGTATTATTTTTTAAATAGTTTTTTTAAAATATATTGAGACTGTGTCTTGAAATTTTTTAATTTATTCCTTTACTTAATTTTTTTGTATTATTTTTAAAATATATTTTAAAAAAATATTTTGAGATTGTGTCTGGCTGCGAAGCGAGACCCAAGAAATTTAAAAAATTTTAATTTTTTTCTTTATTACAAATTAATATATTTTTAATATTTTTGTATTAGTTTTTTTAAATGTTATTTTCAAAAAACATTATATTGAAACTGGGTCTGGCTGCACAGCCAAATTCAAGGCGATTAGGTCCTGTTTTCTCGAGGACCCAACACAATTGGGCCGGGATGCGCTTCATGAACTACCTTTAAGGGGTCCTGGCCTCATGGGTCCTGCCTCCCAGCAAGACCCTAACTCAACAAGGACCCAACCACGTTGGGTCTTGCCTTCAACAAGAACACAACAATGTTGGGGCCTATTGTCATTTTTTTAAAAAAATACATTGAGATTGTGTCTGGCTGCGAACGAGACCCAGGAAATTTGAAAATTTTAATTTTTTTTCCTTTACTTCAAATAATATTCTTCTGAAGTTTTTGTATTAGTTTTTTTACATGTATTTTTTTAAAACCTATATTGAGATTGTGTCTAGCTGCGAAGCGAGACCCAGGAAATTTGAATTTTTTTTTTGAAGCAAGACCCAATAAGGTTGAGGCCTTTATGAAGGAGGACCCAACAACGTTGGGCCCTGCCTCCCACACACCACGTCTCAACAACTAGGATTCAATAGCAGTGGGCCCTCCCTCCCACTCACCATGACCCAATGCCTAATTGGACCTTTCTGCCACCACGACCCAACATTTTTAGACCCTTTTGTAACCAGGACCTAACAGCTTGGGTCATGCTTTGAACAGAACCCAAAGCTTGGGTCCTGCTAGTAGGCCTGGCCCAACAACTTTGGGCGGGTCTGTTTCATTCAAAATTTAAGTTTGCAATTGACCCGGAGTAAACCAGTTGACCTGCCAAGTCAATCCATAACTCGGGTGATCCGACAAAAATTTGGAAGGGACCTTGTTTTTTAAAAAGTGTTTTTCTCCTATACTAGACCCTTCTTTTTTTATTTTTTTTAGTTGGTTACTAACTCATTTCATAGTTCATTATATAAATACTATAAGAGTGTTTTTTTTTATGTGAGATTTGAAGCATTTTAGTATATATTTATGTTTTGTTAATGTGGGATAATAAATCTTTTTGATTTAAATACCAAATAAAATGACATGACAGGTTAAAAAATCAAAAATTAAAAGAATAAGCAAAACATCTTTTTTTTTTATTTTGTTTAAAAGCTTATTTTTTAAAAAAATTAATTATTTAATTCACGACGAAACGCGACCAGATAACTAGTTTATCCTAAGAATCTTCGGATTGACATTCGAAGCAAGATTCGAAGCATGACATGTCGAAGTTCAGTAATCAATACACTCAATTAAAGAGGTTCAAAAAGAAGAAAAAAAAGCGTTAATAAATTCCTTTCAGAATTTATGTCGATGGTGAATCTTTGCAAACCAATATCAATAGGTGCACTTTACATTGCTGTCTAAGCCATGTGTTTTGTTTTGAATTCAATCCAGTTGAAATTCGTGGACCACACGGTCCATTATAGCTGGTCGAGAGGGAGAGGTTGCCACGTAAGCCAAGGTCTTTAGCCTTAACATTTGGACCCCCACAGAAAAATGACTTGATTTGTTGCTCGTGATTCGAATAATTTTTTTTCATGTAAAAAGGAACGTGTAAAAAAAATTGAGACCTAGATTATTAGTTCAATTGATAATTTAAATAATATGGATAAAAAATACAATAATAATAATAATAATAAAATTGGTAAAAAATAATAATGAAAAGATAAAAAAATCAGACCTGAGTCAATTTGAGTTATTGAACAATTTAATATTAAAGGATGAAACCATTAAAAAAAACAAACAACTTTAAAACAATAACATAAAAAAGCCTCGTTAAATTAGGTGAACTTGCAAACTTCACAACTATGAATATAAGATTGAGATAATTTTATATAAAAAAAAGCAGAAAAAAAGTTCGAGAGATGAATTTAAACAAATCAATCTTAAAAATTGACAAAAAAAAGTTAACCCGTGTTAATTTTTGAAATCAGTGATCCTGGTCATGAATCTGAGACTAACCTCATAGAAGGGAAATGGTAAAGAATAACAAAGTAAAACTCTAAAAAAAGGGGTAAAAAACAGAGAGAATATTAGCTTAAAAAAAAAAGCAAACTCATGCGAACCTCTTAAACTTTGTCTAATCTCTAAAACTCGTAACCCGTGAAATCTTGGACCGAGATTAAATGAAGAAACTTAATCTCCAACCAGCTTAACTATGAATGATGAAATCATGAAAAAATATTAACGCAAAAACTTCTCAAAGCAAAAAGGTAGCAACAAAAAGAATGCGGATAAAATTTAATAGAAAATAAACTTAAGGGGGATGAAATTATATAAAAAAACGATTTAGAAAATGATCTTAATCAAAACAAATAACAATTAAAACATTAGAGACCAGATTTAAAAGATAAAAAAATATCATGGGATGAAATTGAAAAACATTTGTAATTTGATAAATTATTTATATATTAAAAATGACAGAGGTGAAATTGAAAAAATATTTGTAATTTTATAGATTATTCAAGATAAAAAATAGTAATCAAAACTCAAAAGGACAAGAACAAATTGTGAAGCAAAATGAAATTGAAGGGGCTGGTTTGAAAATTTGAAGGGGTTGGTGCAATATTTAAAAAGGAGGGAAAGAAGAAAAAGAAATAGTTGTCAAGGCCAAACTAGTTGCACGCTTGGCACACGGTCTCTTCACCATGTAGAGGGAATTGAGACTTTCCAAACACCGCTTCAAAAGGCGGCGTTTCATGGCTGAAGAACCTCGCATGTATCGCTCGAAGAATGCGAGAGCTGTTAACTTGTTGACGCGTGCCATACAATTGTCATAATTTTTTAATAATATTTAATATATGATCAATTACAATAATATCCCTGAAAAAATTTCAAATTAATAATAAAACCAATGTAAAATGATAAAAAAATCTTTGTGGGATAGATATTGATTTTGTCTGTAAGAATATAAAAATAATTTAATATTTTGAAAAAATAAAAAAGATAAAAAGCCTGATATTATATATTTTTTTATTCAAGAGTTAAATTAATAATTTTATTTTCATAATAAAAAAATGAAATAATTGATATAACCCGTATGATTTATACAAGATAATCATGTGATTATGAAAAAACTATTTTGTCCACGTTACCTAACAATGATTAATGTTACGAGTTTTAGTGCGCAACAACGTGTTGAGAAAATTTTGTTTTTTTTTTAAATTAATTTAATGGTAGATATAACCAAGAAAAGGGATGTGCATGAGGGGAAAATGAGTGAAAATAAATTCAAAGATGAGCCACCACCGAGGAGAAGGATATTAAAAGATGAGTAAGATGTCGTCCTTGAATTCTCCGGGTATCCTAGAGTAACTACTCTTGGAACAAAATTTCATCTAATAGAAACAGAGACGGGTTAAGATGTGGTGGCCTCCGCCACTCATCCACGTTGCCGAGGATGATATGTCGTCAGCCCACTCCACTTGTTTTCGAATTGGAGAAGACAAAGATCAAAGGAGAGGAGGAAAAGGAAGGCCTTAGCCTCTGCAATTCTATTTTGCTGTGAAACCTTAACTTCTTCACGAGTCACGAGATCGGAGTAGCAGCATCACTCTTTTGTGAAACCCTACCTTCTTCACGAGATCGGAGTCGTTTTTTTTAAAAATTGAAATATTTTTATATATTTTTTTAATGTATTACACAACACACTGGTATTAAAATGATTTTTAAAAATATAAAAGAATATTATTTTAATAAATTTTAAAATAAAAGAATATTATAAGAAACACTTTAAAAGACTCCCGGAGCACCAGAAAGCTCAATCCAACAACATCATTTTCGTGCTGAAAGCAATTACGTTGACACGATGAGGATAACGACGATACCAAGACACCGACGGTGATTATAACGATGAAAGAAATCTTAGATAGCAAGGGCCAACAATCCCATCACCCTTCACTGTTGATGCCTACCACCTAACTAGTCCCTCAATACCTACCAGCTCTACGCCACACAAATCCCGCAGCCAGTTCATTAGTCACCCAAGGTTTTCTTCTTTGAATTTGCACAGTAGCTGCATGAATAAGATATTCCGTACCGGCGATGCAATTAGGCGATTTTCATTAGAAATATATAAAACAGCTGGTGTGATTCAACAATCTCAAAACTGACTCCAACTGACATGTGAAATTAAGTCATTATCTCCGAAAAACATCTCATATACAAAATAAATTCAAGGGTTTGTTCAAATGCCAATGAGAAGATTCATTGCTAATTTCTCAATGTTGTTATATCTATTTTTAAAAAAATTATTTGAAAAAATTTAAATTTATTTTATTTTTTTATTTTAAATTAATATTTTTAATGTTTTCAAATCATTTTGATATGCTGATGTGAAAAATAATTTTTAAAAAATAAAAAAATATTATTTTAACATATTTCCAAGTAAAATACACTTTAAAATACAACCAATAAACACATTCTCAAACACACACCCGAGCCATAGTTATATTCTCTCTATTTTTCTGATAAGGCTGTGCTCTCCTTTTGTTTTAATGCAAATGGATTAGATATAAAATTACAACGTTTTTTATATTGAATACTTTTTATGTATTTACACTCACTTTCTGAGAAATAAATAAAAAATAAAGCATCACACAAACACCGGTCCTTTTCATGACCCGAAGAAAACTCGGGACACTGCCTCGGTCATTTTAATTGTTGAACATGCCAGGTTTTGCACTATGGGAACGCGCGGGGCTTCAGCACTTTCTCATTTCTTGCTACAATGATGCATAAAAAATCACAAAATGTTTATTCGTTTTCTTCTGGCCACCTTCTAAAAAATAAATTCCATCGCATACACAGGAGAAATTTAAAATAAAAAAAAGTTTTTTTATTCGATAATTACACACACACACACACATATATATATATTATATTCAAATAATGTATAATTTATATAGTTATATAACAAGATACATAAAGAAATAAAATAAAATAAATTATAAAAAATATACTTAATCATCTTATTTTATTTTATTAGAGGATAGAAATAATTTTTAATTGCTTAGAGTTGTTAAATTTCTTAATTTTTATTTTATTTTATTAATTAAAAAATAATCAATAATATTTATTTTATTATTATTTTAATATGTTTCTTTAAACCCGTGATAATTTTTTTTATTATTTTCACGAGTTTGACATGCAATATTTTTATTACCATTATAGTCTTAATCACTTATCTTTAAAAATTATATTTTTTTAAATATGATTATTCTTATTGATTTTTTTTTTAAAGGTTGCAGCCACATTTCTTTGACCAAATATTTATTTTCAAGATTTAGCTTTTTTGAGATCTATTTTCCTCTTGTTTTATTAACTAGAAAATAATCGATAATATTTATACCAAAAGTTCCACCAAGTGTAAGCAAAGGCCAGGAACTGTGCCCGCGCACACCACAAGCTGGCGACGAACCGTCAATTTTCGCACAACCACTCTTATCTTTTCAGGTCGTGTGCGTGTCACGAGCCCTTGCTAAGCTCTTTACAGCAACCGTTTGTTGCTTTGAAAAGGCCTCACTAAAACAACAGGCCATGAAAATAAAAACAACCCAGGAGGAACAAATATCAACACTGTCAGGCCCCACGCCCACAACGAATTCTGGCTATTTCACGAGAGCATGTCCTTAGCAGTCAAGGCATCCAGACACGTCTCTTGTCCGAGGCAAAATTGCATCTCTAATCATGTGTGTCCATGACTTACTCCTTAGTAGGCAACATCTTGAAGACCTTATCCTGTCGAACCCATCTCTGCAATGGCCCAAGATACAGGGGCCAATGCTTGATTAAACTTGTTCTGGGAATTATTGAGAGGACCACTTCATATCACCTTCATCCATCGACTCTCTCCCGTAAAAAACTTGTCTACATTTACAGGGATGGTTGCTCGAGAACCACGAGCACTTGTGTCCAACAAGGGACAGCATTTGAAGTTATTCTCGCTACTTGCAGTTTCAATCATCTGGGTCGACGTGACTTGAACATTTGTGAAAAGGTGAAGTTAAAGTATATCAAATGGTCAAATATTCAAGCAACTTGTAGATTCTACTGGAAAGTGTTCGATAACGTGATGCAAATAGTGTTTTCAAATTTTTTAATTTTTTTTAAATAATTTTTTTATATTTTTAGATTGTTTTCATATACTAATATTAAAAATAATATTTTAAAATAAAAAACTTTATTTTAATATATTTTTAAATAAAAAATATTTTAAACCTTATCGCTATTACACACAATTAGATATATTTATGTTCTTAAGATGGACCATGTGGCCATCGAGTAAATAATCTCAACCTCACGTAAACGAGCGAGCTCAGTTAGGCCACTAACGAGGTTCGGCCATATGATTTCCAATGACTGGACCTATTTCTCCCTGGACCTCATGAGCTCATGCACCTGAACCACAAGATACCATATCCGCCCAAAGAAGAAGATTTTCTGGATCCCAACTTTAAACTTTAAGCCCGACCAGAGTGAAATACCCTGCTAAGTCCACGCACGCGCTATTTAAAATTGTGTTCTAAGTCATATAATATTTATATATTTTTTTTTATTATTTTAATATATTAATATTAAAAATATAATTTTTTTAAAAAAATTAATATATTTTCAAATAAAAAATACTTTAAAAACAACTACTCCTAATGAATTGAGCAGTTTTCTTCACGCTTTAAAACCAGTTTTCTGTAACCATGAAATATTTTAACAGAAAATTAAAAAGTTGATGCATGTTTGTAATAAAGTAAATTAAAAAATTATATAAGCTAATGAATAGTAAAAAAAATTATGAACGCTGATTAAAAACTAAAATAAAAAGTTAAAAGACAACACTCATGAAGATATTCAATCTTGTTTTGCGAGATATTCTTTAAACTATCTTATGTAATATATAACAATTAAAATAATTTTTTTTTTTTTTTGTAAGGAAAGGAAAGCAATAATTTAAGTTTTTAGAAAACATAATTTTTTTAGTATAAATTCTCCTTTTCTTATTAATATATATATTTTTATCTATGTTGTTTATTTCGTAAAATTAAAAGCAATTAAAATAGATATTGAAGATTTTTAACAATTTAAAATAAAGATAAAAAAGATACCCTGTTAATTGAAACCCATAATTTCTTTTATTAATGCATACATTTATTAGACTTCCATTCTTTATTTTTACTAATAAAAAACAAGAATTTTTCATTTTTTTCATCCATATCACTATAAAAATTCCAGATCCAGAAGAATGATAGTCTCAAAACCACAAATGATCCACATATATCATATCTGCTATGTCATCTAGAACTTGTGTATTCTCTTTGTTTCTCTTTTCAAATGGGTTTTGAAGGATTCTAAACTTCATGATGGTTTTAATTTCATGTTCTAGCTTATTGTACTGCCTACAAAACCAATTAAATGTAGATCTTCCAGGTAGAGGTAATTGTTCACTTTGCAAAAGTTCAGCTATTGCCCTTTTCTTTATTTCAGATGAAGCTTCATCACCTGGACTCTGAGGTTCTTATAGTATAATAACACCTTAAGGATTTTGTAGAGAGACTGCCGTTCTATAAGCTACTTGAGCATCTCTGGATTGTTCAAAATGCTGATCCCTCTGTCGTCTTCAGGGTTGATTTTTCTTTGTAAGGTGCCTGCTTCAGGGGAATCGACGGTGTAAGATTTTGGAGAAGAACTCAAAGAACCTCCTGGCAAGTTCTATGAATCTGTGAGGAACTAGATCACAAACTTTATAAGAGTTCATTGCCCATGTTGTCTCCAAGCTCTGCAGAGCAAAAAACATATTTGTTTATTGAATTTATTTCAATTCAATTCTATGTTATTTCAAGCCCATATTCTTTTCTTTGAAGACCTTTCATTTCCATTTCCAAACTGCACACTTCCTGCAAAACCATGCCTGTTTCTTTTCAATCTTCAAACATCACGAGGCAAAGACCCCAAGTTTAGAAACACTGCACTGAAAATTAAGATGTTTCCAAGATATATGGTAACGCTAATATACTTTTGCATTATTAATGCAGAATATAAATTATTGGGATAATTTTGTTCATTCATTTACAAAATGATGTAATTAAATGAGAAAATTGAAGTGATTATTTTTACTATTTTCCTGGATAACCTTTCTTTGTGTAATAACTTACAAATTTATTATTTATTATCGTAGAAATTTTTATCTGGTAGATGCATGATATTTAAATCCGTATGTAATTTTAGGTTATTATAAAAGTAAAAAAAATATCATTTGTTAGATTTTTGATGGGACAACCAAGAAGTCAAGAAAAAATATTCAATCATGCATGCTCGTTAATATATAATGTGATTAAATATAATTTTGGAGTGTGGGTAAAAATATAAATTCTTGCAATACATGTTTATTTATTTTACAAAACACAAATTTAAATTATAATTACATCAATAACATTACATAGCTTTACGAGAATGAGATCTCAAAATGGCCATGCACTTGTAGAATTTGATTGCCATTTAAATCTTGTTTATGATAATATTTTAATCAATGTTGTGCCATGTTCACAAAGTCATTTAATTCACAGATCATCTTGAATTAATGATGTCAATGATGAAATTACAACTAGTTTAATAGAATAATAAAAATAATTTATATTTTAATACATGTATAAATAATAATAACAAGAAGTATATTTTTACTTGGAATAGCTTTGCAATTGTTACATTTATTATTGTTTTTTTGTCAAACAGGATCTTAATGTTGTTTTGCTATATTTATTATGTATTAATAATCATATATTTCTTATATAACTTATATAACTTGAAGTTATAAAATTAATATGGATCATTTTCAATATAAATTTTAATCAAACACCTTTTAAATATTTTTTATTCAAGTTTCATTTCAATAGCATTTTTAATTAAATACATATTTTAATTTAACTAACAATTAAAAGTGTTTTTTTATAAATCTATCTATTTAAACCATAATCACAAAAATTACCATAATATCAAATATACAATAGTGTATATTTAGTAATGTGGTTCAAAATGCTTTTTAATTGAAAATGTTTCAAACTGATATTTTTTAATTTTTGATATTAACACATTTAAATTATCAAAAAACATATAAGATTTGATTTTTTTTAAGTAAAAAATAGTTTAAAAGGTTAAACTGCATTACAAAACACACTTTTAGTGTCTGTTTGATATTGTAGTGCATTGTGCTTTTTAAAAGTGTTTTTCACTTAAAAATACATTAAAATAATTTTTTTAATTTTTGATATCAACACATGAAAATCATCAAAAAATATTTTTAAAAAAATTAATTTAATATTTTTTTTAAAACAAACATATTTTTAAAAAGCACTAAAAAACAAAAGTTACCTCACTTCATCTAAGAGCTTGTTTGTTAATGCAATCATCTGTTGCTTTTTTAAAAATTTAAAATTAAAATTTAAATATTTTAAAAATATTATTTTTATATTTTACCAAACAAAAAATATTTTAAAAAATAATTTTTACCTCAATTCTAAACTCTGCCTAAGTTATAAGTTATTTAGAACACCGCATCGACTCATTAATTATTTTAATAAACAACAGTAACTAAGTTAAATTAACACGATAAAATATCCCACGGACTTGTCTTTCCAAAAAAACAACAAAAACAAAAACAAAAACAAAAACGGTGCGTTTAGAGGAAACTGGTATTTTCCTTCCACTTAACCTAAAACCCTAACTCCACAACGGCGCCTCTCTTTGAAAACCATAAAAACCTTAAACCCTAGTCCATTCACAAACAAAAAAACTACTCTATTTATCCGGCACCCAAAACCGGAAACTGGCAAACCCGGGTACTCCTAATGCCCATTAAATTCCTTCCACCTCTCCGTTTCCTCAACCCGTCTCTTCCCGTAAGCCGTTTCCCTCTCATGAATGTCGGACTCTCCCTAAATACCCCTCGGCCCATCCCCATTTTCTCTCGGGTCTTCCCTTTTAAACTCAAGTACCTAGGGTTTGCTTCTCAATTCTCCACCCGTTCATTTCGACCTGAACCAATCCGGTCAAGACCCGAATTCAGCCGCCTTACTGGTGGTGGAGTGGAGAGAGGAGAGTTTAGGCCTTCTAAGAGTTTAATTGAAGACGAGGCCGAACTCAGTGACTGGGTTAGTGACTTGCGGACTAACTCGATTCGTGGCCAAGTCACTAGCGAAGACGAGCCAGATTCTGATATGGGTCGTCGTTCCAGAAGTAAGACTGGCCGCGCTAGAGAGACAGATAGCGGTGGCAATAAAGGTGGCGGTGCAGGGGGTTTTTCGATGAAGAGGAGAAGGGAGAGTAACTCGAATGAGTTTAGTGAGCCAACTCGAAGGAGAACTGAGTCCAGGTTTGGTTCGCCGGCAACGAATCGAGGAACTGTGGGTTTACCAAAAGAGAGAAGAGGACGGAGAGAGAGGGATTTAGGGGTTAAGAGAGATGGTAAGGGATTAAGAGGCAAGAGGGGTTTTATTGATGATGATGTGGTGGATAGTGGTGAGGATGAGAGAAAGGGGTTAATGCAGAATCTCGGGGGTTTAATTACCGAGGAAGAAAGCGATGGTGATGATGATGGAGGTAATGATAATGGGTTTTTTGAGAAAAAGGCACTGTCCTCTATTGGTTTGGAGAATGATTTTGAGGTGAGAGATAGGTCAAGTTTGTCTGCGAATTCTGATTCTTTTATGAGTGAGACTAGGTATGATAAATTGATTTGTATAGTCATAAATTTGATGTGGCAAAGAAACATGTGTTGAATTTATCATATCTGCTCTGTTGGAGTTTTTTCTTTTTCTTTTTTCAATGTTTATAGGATTTTGTAGATCTCTAGTCAAATCTAACATATGTAAAATGGTTGCAGATTTGATCAATGTTCAATTTCTCCATTGTCATTAAAAGGAATCAGCCATGCTGGATATGAGAAAATGACAGTGGTCCAGGCGGCGACACTTCCTATTATACTCAAAGGTTTGTCTATTTATTTTTAAAAAATGGTCTAGTCTTGTTTGCTCATGGCTCATGCTAATTGATTTTTTGAGAAACAGATGTCACAGTTTTGGATGTTGAAATGCTAAGTTTGTCCTTGTGGTTACTGCGATACCATCAGGAGATTGTAGTTATAGTTTAATTTCAAAATAATTCTTTCCTCGCTGTTAGTTTGGATTACGAGGAATGTTCTCCAACTTGGAGGACTTTTTTCTGTTTCGTACAAGTTTCATATTCTCCATTCACTAGTTTTAATGTGCATCCATTTGTTTTAATAAGTGCTGCCAAAGAGTTAAATGCCCTAACATAGTCAATCCTGAATTTGCCACCATTGTGACTAATTTTCATTTTCTTATGTATCCTCATTTGTGCTGCTGCACTGCAGCTGACCTGCTTTAATGTCAATACCCTTTTCCATAAGTTGATAACTCTTGCATATCATGTTTCCAGGTAAGGATGTTCTGGCCAAGGCTAAGACGGGCACGGGAAAAACTGTAGCTTTTTTGGTAAGGTACTTTATTTGAATAAGCATGAGCATGTTAACCAAATGGGTACTGTCTACACCCATTTTTAACTTGAGGACTTCTTGTTCCTTCATTTTTTTTTACAACTCCACATGCATTGGTAAGTGTACGAGTGGGGATAAACTTTTTGTATAGCCTATTTTTCTGGGTTTATATCTATGTTTTGCTGTAGAGATATTTTGTTTTCTACAATAGTAGATATAAGCATTTCGGTTATCTTATGAGTGTGGGATCATGAAAACCTCTTAGTTGAAACTTTTTTGAATTCTTTTTTCCAGCTTCCTTCTATTGAAGTTGTTGTAAAATCTCCTCCTCATGATCGTGATCAAAAACGCCCCCCAATTCTTGTACTTGTCGTATGCCCGACAAGGGAGCTTGCAACTCAGGCCGCCACAGAAGCAAAGGTCCTGTTGAAGTATCACCCTGCTATTGGTGTTCAAGTTGTGATAGGAGGGGTGAGAATTGCTTTAGAGCAGAAAAGTATGCAAGCAAACCTTTGCCAGGTGAGTTTATCATTGTCTAAAGGGTAGTATCATTCATTTAACTGACTGCCTTGTTATGTTACAGCCCTCCCTGTGCATTTATCTCGGCCAAACATGGAAATATTCTAATTTTCCTCACTGTTTGATATGCTGTGAAGGGCTGGTTTCATAGTGATTTGAATCTAAATTCATCTGGTTAATCTCTTAATATCACTTGGAATATCCAACTGACCAGTTAGATACCGAGTCATCATCCTGGATGTGTACTGAATAAATTTTTAAATTCTGGCTTAATTTCTCAAGAAAATGAATTCCATCTAACCATGGTTGCATATCGTTATGCTATTCACACATTTAAAATTCTCAGATCCTTGTTGCTACACCTGGAAGGCTCAAAGATCATATTGAGAATACTGCAGGATTTGCAACGAGGCTGATGGGTGTGAAAGTCCTTGTACTTGATGAAGCTGATCGTTTGCTAGACATGGGATTTCGTAAAGATATTGAGAAAATAATTGCAGCTATTCCAAAACAAAGACAAACACTCATGTTTTCTGCCACGGTTCCTGAAGAGGTTTTCTTTTTATCTTTGTCGTGTGTTAACTTGTCTTGTCATTTTATTGAATATTCTGAAGTTGTTGATCTGTATGAAGGTTCGCCAAATCTGTCACTCTGCTTTGAAAAGAGACCATGAGTTCATCAATACAGTTCAAGAGGGAGCTGAGGACACACATTCCAAGGTAGGCTTCTTCATGGCATTTGCCATCCAATACTGATAATATATATGAGCATTTTCTTAAATTGCCGGATAATTTCAGGTCAGACAGATGCATGTGATTGCTCCATTAGACAAACAATTTCCTTTTTTGTATGCCATTTTGAAAGATCATATGGCAGATGACCCCGATTATAAGGTACACATCACAGTCAAGCCTGTTTCTGTGTCTACTTTTTTTAGAGCCTGTTACTTGATATACCACTGTCATGCAGTAAATGTAATCGCCCATGGTTTGTGCAGGTTATTGTTTTTTGTACTACTGCTAGAGTGACTGGACTGGTTGCCAGACTTCTTGGTGAACTGAACTTGAATATCAGAGAGATCCATTCTAGAAAGGCTCAGACTTATAGGACCAGGGTTTCTGATGAGTTCCGCAAGTCAAAGGGCCTCATACTTGTGACTTCTGATGTATCTGCACGTGGAGTTGATTATCCAGATGTTACCCTTGTCATACAGGTATATCTATGTTATGTTTCTACTTTCACCGAGGTGAGTGATTGGACTTCAGTATTTGTTCAAGGACCAAAGGGAAAAAAAGGGCTGGCCTTTCACGCTTTCATTCCAACAGTGTTTTATACTACTAATACCAACTCAACCTCTTGCAAACTAAAGGAATTTTTATGCCCATGGCATAACATTAAGAGTTTGAGCAAATCGACCCTTGCATACCGGTCATTTAAGCTTTTCTAACTACTACCCCAATTTTTGCAGAGAAATGGTGTCCTTTTCCCATTTTTACTCTCATGAAGTTTTAAGCTTCTTCTAGATCTTCCATATTCAATCTTCTCCTTCGAGCTTGCAAACTTTTTCTGCTCCCATGGATAATAATTACATTTATTGCAAATGTAGGTTGGGTTACCGGCTAGTAGAGAACAGTATATACATCGACTTGGTAGAACTGGGCGTAAAGGTAAAGAAGGAGAAGGTATTTTATTACTGGCACCTTGGGAAGAATTCTTTTTATCTACTGTCAAGGATCTGCCAATAACAAAAGCTCCAGTGCCTTCAATAGACCCAGACACAAAGAAAAAGGTAGTCTACTCTGTTCTTTCTACTGTTATTCTGAAGAATAATTCCATCTAGTCTACTTTGTTCTTCCCACTGTTATTCTGAAGAACAATTCCATCATCAATTAGAAAGCACAGATTCAGAATTTCTTAAACCAACCTTTTCTGTGACACTGACAAGTAAACATTCCTGAACAGATGGAACGGGCACTGTCCCAGGTGGACATGAATTCCAAAGAATCAGCATACCAGGCCTGGCTAGGTTATTACAATTCACAAAAGAAAGTGGGCAATGACAAGCACAGGCTTGTGGAGCTTGCTAATGAGTTTAGCCGAAGCATGGGACTTGATACTCCTCCTGCTATTCCCAAACTCGTCCTTGGCAAGATGGGTCTCAGGAATGTTCCTGGCTTACGCTCGAAGTAGATCAGCTCCCTACTAGTGAACTGGATGGTTTTGCATGAGATAAGGATCGTTTGCCTGGAAATATCTCTGTAGGAAAACGTCATTCGTTACATTAAACCTCACTTATTTTTTCAATCGCTATCATGCTATATAGAGCATGATAGTGTCATCCTAACTGAGTATGCTAATGCGTACATTGGATGAGTGAGAGGTGGTATAATTGCTCCTGCTGGTTAATACGCGATGAACAAGTGATCATTTTTATTTTAAAAAAGTACGTTTCCTTTATATTGATGTTTCTGTAACTTTAATATCTACTTCCCTTTCTGGCAAGATCTTTTTTTGACAAGACAAGCGATATTTCATTTAACCAAAAAAGATTACGTCTCAATTTTGGAGTTCCAAGGCCTGCCTGATGAATTAACCTGGATTTTCGTCGACCTCGGGTGTGTTTCGTTGATCTAAGACTTGGCACAGGCTCGCTCATGAATATTTTTTTTTAACGAGTGAGAGTGGCATCCTACTTAAAAATGTTTTTAAGTGTGAAATTATACAGAAGTGTAAAATCTTATTAGAAGGCTCTACGCAAAAGTGGAAAATTGAATGACTGCACCTCGCTGCCCGACTCTTCCAGTCAAGATTTTTGCCTTCAAGACGTTGCCTATCTAGCTGTGCTTACCTGGGTGCAGAACTTTCATTCAAATCATTAACCATAACCCGCCAACGTTTCCATTACCCTGTCAAATCGTGTTAGGTCTTGTTCATCTAAGAAATAGAAAGGTGAACTTGCAATTTATAAGTTAATTCTCATATGATTTTTGGTAAAGTCATTATAACTTTATATTGGATTTGAGCTTTTCAAGGCTGCCTTTTGGGATGAAGATTCCGAGCTTGAATATGGAATGTCTTTGAGCTTGGTATTTTTTGCAAAACAAGTTTTTCTTATCAGAATAGAGGATCCTCCTATACTTAAATTAGTAACTTGTAAAGAAAAAAAAAATATAACCAAGAGAGCAAGAGTTTAGGAGAGTGAATATTGTGATGAATTTGTATTTTGTTATTAAATGAATTTCTTTAGTTGTTGATCCAAGTTTATCCAATGGAGAATAAAGTAATGATGTAAAATAATTGTTTTTTCATGCAAGTATCTAAAAAGATGAGTTATTGTGCTTTATTGTGGCATTGGTGGTAAAAGTTGCTGCTCGAACGTGATTGACATGAAAGGCAAGCGAAGGTAGGCACTTTATGAGGAGACAAGTTAGCAAGAGATAGTCATTGGTGAAAAATAGGAAGGTAGGCACCATGCTAACAATTCAAGTGTAAGTATATGAAAGTGCGTTGATGTACTAACTTTCTTGTATGTAGTAACTTTACATTCGGGTGTGTGCTAATCGCTTGATTTCCTGGAATTTACATGGGATTTGGTCCCAAGTTGGTTGGGACAAGGACTAGTTTGTGGTTAAGAGCTTGACAATAATTGAGAGGGAGTCCATTTGAGTTGGAGAGCAGTCCTTTTGCTAGAGAGGCTTGAGTGCAAAATAATTGGATAAATTAAATAGTATGGATTCCTAAAAATTCCTTTATTTGCTCCTTTTTTTTAACTCAATTATGGAGACTATACTAAAGAATTATACGAAGACTAGGGATTGAAGCGAAAGGACTAAAAGGGAGGGAAAAAGAATCTTGGCTAACACATATAATACATGTGCTAACATGTGAGCCACACCTATATGCCTTTGGAAAACATGCATGGCTTACCTTGACTTCTATGACAGGCTTTCTTGGTGTAATTGAATTCTTCTTGTCGAGATTTTTTTCAATGATACAATACATGTATTGATCAAAGTTTTAATGTGTCACCAATATCCCTTTCTTTCTTTCTTCTCTATCGTCACTTGAAATCCATGCCATTATTTCTTCTTTTCTTCTCTCTTGCATGTCAACTTTTCCTTGCCATTTTTAATCCTTGCTATTTTTATTTTGATGTAGCTTGGTTTCTAGTTTATTGTCTTACCTCCTATTATTTAAGTTGATAAAAAAGGCAAGGGTTATCTTTTTTTTTTTTTGCATCACCATTTTCCCTCTAGTATTTGAATTTGCATGTAATTTCAAAGTATCATGAATTTATCTTCATCAAGTTGTACAACAGTACTAGTGTCCACTATGGTTTTTCGAATCAAGAAAATCTTCACATGTAGAGAATGTTTTTGTGAAGTGGCAAAGCATTATATATGAAGATATTACATGAAGACATGGAGTTTTTATTGTAGACATAGAAATTCCATAAAAGACATGGAGATATAGAGAATCCACTTAAAAGACATGGAGATTTCGTTGGAGATATAAAGATTTCATTGAATGCATAAAGATTTCTCTTGGAGATATTATAATGGATAGATGAAAACTTTGTTTGAAGACATTTCATTAGATACATTGAGATACAAAGACTTTACTGTGGAGATATGAAAAGTTCTTGTTAGAGGCCTTGAGATTTTGTTTGGAGATATGGAGAATTTGTTGGATATATAAAGACTTCATTTAAAGACATTTTGTTAAAGATATAAAGATTTTATTAAAGGCATGAAAAATTATAGTTAGAAACTTGAAGATTTTATTTAGAGACATAGAGATTTTCACTTCAAGATATAAAGATAAATTAAACCATGGAGAAAAATGTATGGAGATTACTTGGAGAGATAATATTAGTTTGTTCATTGAAGAGTTCAAAAGATTATTTTGTGTAAGTTGAGATATAATAAAGATTTTGTTTGAAGATATTTTATTAGAGACATAGAGATATAAGAATTTTATTATGAAGATATGAAGAATTCTCGTTGGAAACCTGTAGATTTTATTTAAAAAGATGAAGAATTTGTTTGAAGGAATGGATAATTTGCTACAGATTTTGTTTGAAAAAATGTAGACTTCATTTGAAGACATAGAAATTTCATTACAAAATAATGAAATATCAAAACATATAGTAGTGTGCTGCAATACTAGCAATTTATATGTAAGTAGTACATCATTATATTGATTTTCTTGGAGGCAGTAACTTTGCACTATGGTACGAGTCAGTGGCTTTTGCATTATTGTATGTGCAAGTCGCTTGGCTTCCTAGAATTTGCATGAGATTCGATCCAAAGAAGGGTAGAACAAGGCATAGTTTGTAATTGGGAGCCTGAAAATGACTTGGAGCGAGTCGTGCCATTTTTATATTAGTTTGGTTTGGTTTTTTTTTTTTTTTTATGAAGCATGGTCTGTATATAAACTTTGCATTGGGGTATGTGCTAGCCATTTTTCTTTTCTTTCGTCTTTCCTTCCTTGAAATCCATGTTGTTATTTTTTCTTATCTTCTCTCCTGCGTGCCTGCTCCTCCTTGCTGCTTTTAGTCCATGCCGTTTTTACTTTGGTTTGGTTATTGATTAGTTGTCTTGCCTCTTGCCATTTGGGCTGTCTGTTTTTTTTTTTAATATTTAATATTGACGTATCAAAATTATCAAAATACATTAAAAAAACATTAATTTATAAATCATTAAAGCTGTCAATATTAGGTTTGATTTAAACATAATAATCGATTTTCATGCACGTGCGCTGACCTTTTCAAACTAAGGATTTTAATGCAATGTTTTTTTTTTTTTTTTTTACATGCAGGACTAATGTGTTAAGCAAAGGCAAAATTAATTAGGATTAAGTTTTAAAAATTTTGAAGGTTGCAAACTGATCCATCAGTAGTTTATACATTGCACTGTTGTTATCTCAAAATAGAAAATGATGCTGAAGATCTTCACATTGCATGGCTAACGAAAATTGTTTTATTTTTTTTAAATAAAATAAAATAAAGAGCAAAGCCAAGTAGAAGGATGGACAGATATTCCTATAAAAGAAAGGATGTGGAAGTCTCAGAATAATGCCTCAACTATCCCCCAATTCTCAGTAGTCTCCCAGTCATTTTTGTCCTCAATTAAGTCGTAAAATATTTACAACATCGTGAATTTGTTTTTTAAAAATCCTTGATAAAATCAGCGGAAACTTGACAGTATTTGACCACATAAAGAACAGATGCTTTCCTGAACAATCACCATTGGAAACCTAAGAGCATCGTGCATTTTCACCCCATCTTTGGGGGTAGTATTACTACACCGTTCTTTTTGAAACGAGTATAGTTTAGCTGTTACACCGAACTCATGAATCAAAATCCCTATTACATCGTGGAAGAAGATCCCGAGAAACGTTTTTTAGAACATGATAAAGTTCTAGATTCTAAATCTGCGAGCTTCTACATCAGTGGAGTTACATGGTGTTGAACCCTAAAATATATTTTAAAAAAGAACTAATCACAGAGCCTGCATCCCATTACCTGCCAATCTGTTAATTCTTGTAAGCAGGACAGGTTAGATAATGACTTCTAGTGTACAAACAAGCACAAGCCATCAAGAAGTGCGACCTTGAGAAAATGATGACATGGATCAAACTGAGAAACCATTAACAATAAGGTGAGAATGAAAAAGCGTTGTAGTTGAAGGTTTTCCCTTCATCGTTTCTCCCACCATCGTTTTCTCCCTGGTTTGGAAACGCACAAGGAGGAATTGTCATCCTTTGATTGACAATACCTGATTCCTCTGGGCCATAGATTTTGCAACGAAAGTCAAATCTCCCTGTTAACACAATAAATAAAATCCTAAAATTAGCTTGTTACGTCACATATAATAATTTATAATATGGACTAGACCGCTAACCACATTGCATTATTAACTCTTGTACTAGTTTAATACACCGCAACCTTACACCAACTTGCCTTTAACACACAGCAATTCTGAAATCTTGCACTGCTATAACTGATTTCAAGAAATAAACAGTGTAACTACCTCTGGACATGGGGTGAAGAAGGCTGATCTGGAGATGGCTGATGAGCTGAGCTGCTATGAAACCTTTGGTCCTCAAATCCCCCACTTGATCGACTCACCTCACTTAAATGCAAGGTCTCATTTGCACCTGAGAAACCTACTGGCCCAACGAACCCAAGCTCAAGATGCTCTGCAGAACCATAGCCAGTACTATGATCATAAGGATACAGCATGACAACAGAAGGAATGGTAGGTCCATTTGATGACACTCCAGGAGTCAAGGATGGTAATGGATACATGCCATATGCCACATTGCTGGAACCATTCTGAGACTGGCACGAAGGGAACATATCATGTCTATGTGAGCCCCATGTCCTCTCAGCTTGACTCTCACCAGCCAACCGGTCTGGCCTTGTATTAGACTTCTCAGCATGGCTGCGATTGTTGCCGCGTCCAGCAGCTCGTGCTCTAGAATCATTGTTCCAGCTCACTTCCCTATCACCATGGTGGTCACTTCTATTGTAGTTGTGATTTCCCTTTCTCATATTTGTAGCATGCCGGTCTCGGACAGCAACCTTCTGCAGTAAGAACTTAACTGTAAAAAATTATAGATTTGAAGTGTACAAAATGCTGCATAATTCAAAACTATTTGAATATGACAACAAAATCAAATTATTTTAATCAAAAAAATGCCAACTTTCCAAACCAGGTTAGAATCAAACAATCACAGCGCATATTTGCCACATCCAGGTAAAATAAAAGTGAATGGTTGCCCAATAATATGCAACCAGAACCAAATTACTCTGACCACCAAATAAAAAGCACATGGCAAAGAAAACTATAAGCTCATCAAATGAGCGGTCATTACTGGGGAAAAGATTGTCTAAATGGAGAACTAGAAGGGTCTACAGTTCAAGAAAACATGGCAAGAGAAGTGCAAAGCATCCATGCAAACATAAGTACATAAAAAATATTACAACTGAATGACGGTTGCAACTCTCTGCCTCTCTACAATGACAACTGCACTGTTGATACAAAAAAGCATTGCACAAAAAGGAGGGGGGAAAAGCATAGAAAGCACAAAAGATAAAGCTGGTCAAGTAATCTTACTGGATTCGGCAAGTAGGTCCCAGTTCCACCTCGATATCTAGGCATTTCATCAACATAATGCTGATAGACACCAGCAGGTCTATTAGATGCAGACTGTAGCGGAGCAACTGGAACAATACTTAGCTGAGTAAAATTATTAGTGTTAGTTGAAACTGGTCTCCCAGAACCATCCCATGGAAAACGGCCCTGTAAATACACAGGCGGCACCATAACAGGTGATGGATAAATCATAGGTGCAGGATTTTGTGTGTTTTGGCATAAACGCCCAAACTGCAAGTTCTGCCAGTGGCTAGCAAAATCACTATTAAGAATGTCAGGTTTGTGTTCCAATGGCTCAACAGAAGCAGCCATTCTCATAGAACTGGAGGTATTTAAAACCTCAGATAGATCAATTCCTTCAGATGAATCAAAATTTTGACCCGAATCACTCTTATCAAGGCCCTCTTCACTGTCAAATTGGCTAGTTGATGCACCAGAAGTTCCTGTCTCAGTTGGGAAGTTGTACAGTTGAAGCATCGTAACAAATGGAACTGGTGGCCCTGCAGGATAAAATGTATAGTGAACAGTCCCTGACCCTGAGTTATCAGCAGATCTTTGCCGTGAACCATGACCTAAGAGCACTGGAGCAATGGGTATCAACGAATCAGATTCACTTGGATGTGCTCTTTCATATCCAGGTACTTGATGCCTTGAAACATGCAAAGCAGCAGAAGATTCAGTTTGGGATCCTCTGCTTCTTTCAGGTTCAGGGCCCATTGTTGATGGCGCATTCCATTCTTTACTGTCATCATCTGTCAGATTGGAAGAATGTTCAGAGGCACTCTTACCTTTTCCATAAACAGAAGACTGCACTGCAGAAGAAACCGTTTTCCTACCTCTTTTTTCCTTCACAGGCTTTGACAACTTTGCTGATGATCCTTCCCACGAACTCTCAGATGAGGTTTTACTTCTCAAGGGACTAATATTCACCGTAGTACAGGACCTTGAACATGCACTTGTATCATCAAAGTATTCTTCAGTGCCTCTGTTTTCTTGATATGTTAAAGCACCTATAGATTCTTCCCTAGCTGGCCCTCGGGTTTCTCTGGTGAGCTTCTGGTGAGCTCTCAAAGAGTTGCCAGAGCCACCTCTTCGAGACGATGAAACAAATTTGTAACTAGATGAACTAGGCTGCGGATCATCTAATTGATGCATCTCAAAGCTTCCATTTTCTATATCAAACCCACTAATGGAGCCCCTCTCCTGCTCATGCCAGAAATCATGATCAGGCTTCCTGACATTCATTTCCACAGGACCAATATTCTCATTACCAGGTTGAATTGAATCTTCTTGGTTTGAAGTCAATTCAATGCCAGGAAGATTATGGGCTAATGGTGATGGAACCAAACCTTGAGGAAATTGCATATTTGAACCCCAAGGAGTCTCCAAGAAGGGAATGTTTGCAGGTACCATTCCACCCATATTTCTCTGACCATATCCCATTGAAGCTAGAACAGAAGGTGGAATTGGAAGAGAAATGTGAGCAGGTGCCATATTCAGTGGAACATGAACCTGTCCATTGAAACCCACACCAGTAGAAGAAGCCATCACATTCACAAGATCTTGCTCTTCCTGATGCATCCCCTGTGACCCTAGGACAGAAACAAATTCCTCACTGGTGACATCCAAGCATGAATCTTTGTGGTAACTATTTGAATCAGCAGCAGGATTGCAGCTTTGACTGGAAATGGTGTGACTAACAGATGAAGGATCATCACTTGAAGAGCTAATACCATGGTTTTTCAAATTATCAGATCCCAGGTTTTTCCTCCTGCCATGATTTAGCCTAGCAGATGAAGCCTGGCCTTTCCCACTTTCTTGGACTTTGTTACGCCTTCCTTGAGAAGCAATTTCGCTATATGTCTCAGTAAGTTCAGGACTAGAGCGTGTCCTAGCAAAAAGATACCTTCCCTGAAAATCAGTGACTAAGTTGTCGGGTTTTTCATTTCTCTGACTTCTAGCAGCATGCATGCTCTGATTGGAAGTAGATTCCCTTCTACTCTGATCAGAGGTGCTCCTTGTGCTGTTAGTGTTAGCGTTAGTCTTTTGGCTTTGAGTACGAGAAAGTGTTGAAACTTCACTACCTTTGGATGTGCTCTCTATGGAATAATTATCATGCTGGGAGGGAACAGTACATGAGCCATGAGCCGCATCAACTTGAGCTTCATGACCGGAAGGTTTGCTGCTTGAATTGTTCCTTAGACTCTCAGGCCCATGCAAGTGATCATGATTTGACAATCTCAACTGCCACAAATCATTCCTTGGCGCATCAGGACGATGACCACTACCATGTCTCTCCCAGGTGTTCAGAAAAAACTGATTTACTTCAAAACACAGGTCTTCTTTGGGGCAATCAAGTAACCTTGCTAGCCTTTTAGCTCCAAATGCAAACGCACTGCGTATCCTAAAGAAGTTACCTGGAAAATGTACGTTGTATTACACAATAAAAGTTACTAAATGCTAACAGATCAGTAAGAAGTATAAAACATTCATGAACTGATCTATATGTTTACATTCCAATCAAATTCTGTTGCGTCCAAGGACATAAACGCCCAAACGCACACATGAAGTTTAGAGAAGCACACTTATGTTATCATTTCCCTTTGTTCTGTACACTCTTAACCTCAATTACAATTTGCAACCATTCCCACCATCCAGACCACTTAACCTACATTAAATTTTCCACCAATATGTATACATGTGTATATAGGTAAAGCAAATAATGGAAAACAATTAACACATCAATATTAATAGCATATTTAGGCAATTGACAACAAAAAGAACCCTTTTCAAGTCCTAGAACGAAAAATCTAAATATATCAACTTGAATGCCCAATTTCCCTGTTATAAGCCTTAACCCTACCACCAATAAAAGAACAAGAACTAGGATATATTTGAAAACAAGAGAGAGAGGGGAGGCAGAAAAAGAAACATAGTTACAGATGTTTTTCTTTTTCCTTTTTTGCAAGGAATAAACAAAAAGATAAATATAGAAATACATCAACATACATCTTTTGCCCCTTCTTTATTTCTGGTACCTTTTCTTTATCAATACCTTTTCTATCCATTTTTGCTTCAAATCATCACTAAAAACCATGGTGTACAAAATACCTTGAGGAGAAAATTGCAAAACAACTGCACAAACCTCTCTTACGGCTCTTGCACGCTACTATCAGCAGAAACATGTATAAAGAAGAAATAGTGCCAAAGGTAATGCTAGTTTGTACCATATAAAAAATGACACAATCAATAATGAAAAAAAATTGCAGTTGGATAATGCTTCAATGAATATTAAAAGCCAGCAAAGAAATGACAAGACATTAAGTCCTGATTCTCTGTGCTATCTACAGTACCTTGTCAAAGGGAAGAAGAAGAAAGAAGAGCATTTGTCATGCAGATGCACAATAAAACATATCTACAACTCAAAATGAAAAGGGAGAAATATTCAAACGACAGTTAACTTGGTAGCAGACAACATGGCAGGGTTCTATTTGTGTACCTTTACTGACACTACGTCCCAGGTTGTTGTTTACACGCAAAGGATCAATAACATTGAAGTGTTTGGACAAAAAAGGTTGCCCTTGATTATCTTGTCCAGCAGGTAAAACAGCATACACAGCACTACAAGCCTCAAGAAATAATTTGCTAAGTAGTAACTCTCCACCATCCTTTCGAGGAGGTTCCGCTGTGTAACATTAAAATAGTTGGTGCCAGTAGATTGACAAATATTTACAAAAAAGGAAAGGGTCACTTATTGAGAAGATGGAAAGGAATCTTCAATCAATCAAGCATACCTGTTACATCTGGAAGTGAACTAATAGGTACAGGACCCCAGAGACTAACACATAAATTAGCCCAATCAAACTTACTGAAGAACTCGAGAAAACGATAAAGGACCTAGACAGGTAGATAGAGAAAGAATCAGATAAACGAAGAGGGGAATGGAGCAAGACAGTGAGACCAAGCACCAAAATCCACCTCAAGAGGACCCGCAAAGGAGTTGTTGAAAACATGAAATATATATAGAACCAAGGTTTCCAAAGCATAGGTGGAGATCAATCCATGGTGAGCACCAAGTATTCGGCTCTCATAGTAACACCAGGCCTTTATCAAAATAACGCTACGCTTGAATAGATGGTTTTGATTTATCAAATTATCAACCTACAGAGGCAAGAATACTATCAGGGACAAAAATATGAAAGAGTATCCTGGTTTCTAGTTACCAAGAGAAAAATGGTACTCCATCTGAAATTATAATACATGTTTTACTTTTCAGTTGTTTAAGGAAGGCTGATAACATGGTTGTACAGTACTTTATGCCATCACCTTTTTCATTTTGTTAGCCTCTTTTTTTGGTTTACTTTTTTTTCAAATTTGAGGTTGCTTAATGATTAGGGCATGACAGCAAAACATCAAAATAATTTGTGACTTCCGAATAATGCACTAATAATTTGGTATGGCAGAAGTGTTCCAACACGGATCATTATATTTGGACAAAGGAAGTAAGAAAGATTTTCCAGATAGAGCACTAACCTCCTCAAGGAAACAAAGGGTGCACAGTCCACCAAGTTGGTTAAATGAAATATCTACCACAATGTTTTCCACAAGACACTTTATTATCTTCACCTGTATATGTGTATTCAAACAAAAAGAAAGTTACATCTATCATCAAGAATTGCTTCATAGAGTACAGGGCATTGAGAAATCTTTAATTGAGATTTTTTAGTACGCCTTCTAGACACAGATCTCAGCGGGAGAATCATTTTCTTAAACAAACAAATACAGAAACGATCAAAACAAATTACATAGAAATTAGATTGCGAAATATAATTTCACCTCAAAATAATGTTGAAAATGTGTTGAAAAGCTTACTAGTGTTCACCATTGCCCCATAATTAGAGGTAATACAGAGTGCATATGTCTAGCAAACAACCCCCTTGTTTCAAACATACCACAGAACCTTGAAATGTTCACTGAAGATTACAAGTCCACTGTAGTGGAAGAAAATGCATGGATGGAATATTACTGCTGCTATAACAATTCTGAAGTCAACATTACTAACTAGATATATTCAAGCTAAACACAAACAATCGCATCCTAGTTGTAGAAGCAAGCTTAAAATAAAATGAAGAAACAGAGATAACAAAAGAAATAAACAGAATGTAAAGGAATTGAAAGGATTAATAAGGGACCTACCTCTGCCTGAATGTACTGAACCTCCTTCACTCGGAATTCAGCATTTTCATTCTTCTCCTCATTCTCCAGCATATCACGAACCTGATGAGCCCATGTATCTTTTAAATTAGGAATCTTACTGAAGGCTGTTAAGTCAATATCCCCATCAGGTAAATAAGTCTTAAGTGGTACAGACCCAAAGGTGAATACCTGAAGATCATAGCAATCATGGGTAAATAATTATATTAAAAACTTGAAGATGCATACCTTTTGCAGCAATGAAACAAATGATATTATGAATCCAAATCACTCCCACTATAAAAATACTCAAGTCCTGCCAGTAAGCCAGTCTGCAATGTTCACAGTTGTTGATGTCTTTGAACTCGACCTTAGGTCTATAATCTATTCTAATTAAGACAAACATATTCTTTTTGTTTGGTCACTTACACAGAAAACACAGTATTTTACTGCCATCAGCTTATAATCCACTAAATGCTCTTGTTTACATTGCCAATCAAGACATACCATCTCATATTTCACTTGTTTTTCAAGAAATGTTTTTTGATCAACGCCTTAACTTAAAAATTCCTACGCACACAATCACATTCCCAGATTCCATATCAACAATCCAGGCATAACGATGAGGCATTATTCCATGTCTCTCTCTACTGGACCAACACAATCCACAACAATGGTTATACAATCTAAATCCAGAAACCCATCAAGACACACACCATGAGCGTGAGAAACACAAAGATTTCATACGTTAAGGCATATAGGCAATGCACCTGGCAAGGAAAGCACTTTGCAATAAGCCGCTGCACATAGTCTGCAACGGCATTGCGAAGCTCTTCAGAAGGCTGGTTGGGCTGAATGCAGGCAATAAGCTCTGCAGTTCTCTCTTCGGCCTTTGACCATCGCTCTGAATCAAGCACTCTGATCACAGAGGGCGCTTCATTGGGCAATAGGCCATTTGGCGATAGCCCACTTGGTGGCTGTGCCCACCCTTCATGCTCTCCCATGCAATCCTAAAATAAAAGCAAGTGTTTTCCTCTCTCTCTCTCTCTCCCCCCTTTTATTCCACAACCAACAAACCAACTTTCTTCCAGAAAATAACAAATTTTAAACACTTGAAACCATAAACAACCACAAAAAAACAGGTACAGTATTCAGAAATAGGTTTTCAGGATAACCTGTTTCCAAAAATGGAAAAAAAAAAGAGCAGGTGCTGAAATTTCCACTAATATTGGGTAAAAAAAACACAAATCAATTTCAGTTAAGTTGGGCACTTACGTGACATTGCATGATTGAAAGGATTCTCCTGAATAAAACAGAATAATAAATTAAACAAAATCAAAGGAAACGCTGGAAATTACGAGCCCAAATACAGAAAAAAAAAACAGAGAAAATCTGAATCCTGATAAAAAAAAAATTTATAATGATTGAAGTGTCGGCAAATCAAATAAAGAAATATTGCAGGATTAAAAAGGACCACATAGCAAATGCAACAAGCAATATTAGGTGCGTTGAATTTATTTCTGAATAAAGGATGGAGGCGTGGATCAATTTCAATACAGTGATTAGTTTTTTCCCTTTCCTATTATTCTCGGGGTTGCAGAGAGAGAGAGGAAGGGAGCGGGGGTGTTAGCTTAGGGGAAATGGAAATTGCGGGGGCTAGAGAAAATTACATTTGAGGGAGTTTGGGCCTCTGAGAGGGTTTTTTTTCTTTATTATTATTATTATTATTTTGATTAGATTTCTTAAAACTAGTTTTTGAAATACTGAAAGAGTTGAGGATAGAGTTTTTGGGAAGGAGAGAGAAAAAAGGGGGAAAAAACAGTATCCAAATTAATAAATTATAAGATTATTAATCATAAATAAACCATCGTGATTTTATATTATAGGCCCGATTGTGTTGATGTTTGCCCACTCCATTGACTTGTGCATTTCAGTAGCTTTAGGACAAAAGAAATAGAGAAGGTAAAGACAAAACAGAAAAGAAGATAAGAATAAAATTATATTTTGTATTAATATATAAGATAAATTGATTGTCTGAAAATGATGAATTAAAGAGAATATAATATAAAAAATTAATTTTACTCTTAATATGAATTATTTTCAAATTTATATACTAAAAAAATTGATATATAATATTATTTTTACTCTAGTTTATATTAAATGTTGAGATTAATAATATTATAATAACTCTAGTTATAAAACTTCATGAGGTCAAGACTTGTTTAAGAAAAAAAAAAGAGGAAGAATTGTTTTGACCTAACCGGACCAAAAACACAAGTTATCCCTGGATAAAACACGAGTCAAAAACTCGTTGACTTCTTTGAAAAAAATTGGGTTACTCGAGTTGATACGCTCAACCCATGACCTGAATCTTGTTTCAAGTTGACTCCGAAATTTAATAATAACAACTTTTATCTTTACATTGACTCGGGTAAACCCGAGTTGATCCCTATATCAAGTTTTAAAATTATGATAATAACCGTTTTTATTTTACATTTACCCTCCTGAGACTTTACTCTAAGTCGAGTTTTAAAACAATAATAATAATCACTTCTGTCCTTATATTAACCTTGGTCTTACCTTGACTCAACCCTCAAATCGAACTTCAAAACTACAATAATAATTATTTTTATTCTTACGATGATTTGAGTCAATCCGACCCGTGACCCAAGCTTTGCCTCGAATCAATCTTCAAGTTGAGTTTTAAAACAATAATTACAATTTTTATCCTTACATCTCTTAGTTGAACAATTTTGAAATTAAGAGTTTTTTACATTGATATTTTTTTAAAAAAAAATAACAAATACGATCTTTGAAGACATATCTTCTTCATACCTTATATTTTGAGAATACAAAGATTCACTCTATAATTATCTTAAAAATAAATTTATTTTTATATCTCTATTTCTTTAATTAAATATATTTTTGTCTCTATTGTCTATGGATATCTTATTATTTCTTATTATTCAAATTACATGTGAGATTAATATTCAAGTGTAGATTGTTTCATATTGTTTACAACTTCCAAAATATGCTAATAATTTAATAATTATTTAATAGCACATTTAAAAAATATATTTTTTTATTATACTAGAAATTAAAAATAATAAAAATAAAATGCATACACTTAAAAAAATAATGATAAATTTAAATAATGCATACTAATTAAAACTACTATTATATCATTTAGCTAGTATCTTATAATATTCAACCAAATTTGATGCATCTTATAATATTCAACCTCATATCAAGGCATGCTTATGGTATCTATCAACATTATTCTCTCATCTTCTAGTTATTGTTTCATTCTTTTTATATAATAACAATCATATCTCGTTTTATCTTTGTTTTTTTATGTTTTGCATTTACTTTCCTTTCCTTGAAAGCAAATATGTTTTTGCAAAAAAAATTTATCTTCTTACATTTTATTTTTATTTTATGTTCTTTGTAATCCGTTAAGATTGATCAAACATGAGAACCCGTGCTTCCCTTATCTTTTTTAGCTTGCTTTTTTGTCTCTTTTCTACCTATCGATCTCTCCATGCTACCACCATCATCAAATACAACATCATCTTCATATAAGTTGATTGAACTTTACGTAAAAGGAGAATAAGTTGGAGGAGTTGCATTTCTAATGTTTTTGAACTTCTTCTTTGAATTTACAATTATCTATTTATGTTGGCTCTTCAATTTCCTTAGCAATATTAAAATAAAAATAGTTAATTTTGAATCTTTTGATATGTAATTTTTACTTTATTGACCTAATATTAAAGCACATTGAAATTCATTACTTAAAATAATAATAAATTAAATGAATTTAAATATTCAAGTTTTATATAAATAATACATCGTCTTTGATTTCTATTTTTAATTTGAACATAGAATAAATAAAACTAATTCATCACTAGTTAACCGATTGATAAAAGATACATTAGAGAACTTGGTAACTTTTGTGAATTCTTTTCTAATACACCTTGCATTTTTTTTTTATTTCTACATATTGGATCCATACTAGTGTTGATCTATGTCTCTATAAGAACAATATTTTATTCATCCTTAAAGTTACTCGATCGCTTTGTCAATTTAGCCGCAAGTGGATTTTAACATGGATCTTGATAGGCTAGACTATAATTTTCTTGTGAAAATTATGTATTCGGGTTGACCCTACTAGTGAATTAGCCACCACCTTCTTGAGATTCCATTGAAAAACTTTGAGCAACTGTGATCGAGAAAGAAATTGAAGTTAAGCTAATATACATGAAAGTGTACATTTTTAATAGAAAAAATCCAATTTATAGAACAATATGGGTTGGGTGCAATTTATACCGTTTATATTAAACCGTAAAATTGCAATGGACAATCTTTTTTAAATGCAACAACTTTGCAATTTATTATTGGATGTTGAGAACAACTATCTAAGTAATTAAAAAATCTATGAAGGTGTTGTTCAACGGGAAATTTTCTAATATCTTTGACCATAAATTCTTCCGAGAACTAAGGCATATAAATATGATAGACCTAAATGCAAATCTCATTAAAAAAAAATAATTTCAAAATAAAAGTTTGGAATCAAAATATTTGCTTTTTTTTGATTTTAAGTTCAAGTCTTATGTTTGCTCATATGATGGCACTGAAGACTTATAAGGTTGTTAACTTTAGGGTCCGTAAAATTAGTCGAGGTGTGAACAAATTAATCCCGACAACTACATTAAACTTAAAAAAAAACCCATGTAAGAAAACTAGAAAGATTGATAATTTAGAAATAAAAAAGACTATACCTTTCTTGGGCAACAGTGTCCCAAATCCTAGTGAGAATTATTTTTCGTAAATCTTCACTAAAGATTGGATTTTCCAACACCGGAACCATCTAATAAAGAGATGATCAGGACTCAATTCCAGTGGATTCTCTAGCTCCGGATCCAGATACAACCCAACCTTTTCCTTTTCATGCGACGACCTCACCTTCTTTTCCCTCAACACCTTTTTTCTCATCACAAAATTGAGGGGTGCTACAATGCTAGCATATATATAACAAGAACTATTCGCAGAGCGACGGTAGATAGTTTTTACGGAGCATGGATACTATCGGAAATACCTACACTTACTAGCTATGATAGCAAAGGAGAGTCGTAATACAGAGAAGGGTGTGAATGCTCTTAGCTAATGTGAGTAGGTAAATATTCGAATACCTTACCAAACGTCATCTGATCACACGGATCATATGACATCAATCACGGATTATAATTACAAGGCAAAGATTGAAAGCGGCAGCACGGCAGGACAACGCCCATGCCCGCCCTCTCGGCGTTCCTGCGTTACCCCCAGAAAGGCCGAAACGGATTTCGAAAAAGTTCCTCAATCAGAGAAATCTCCGGACGAATCTAGAACTTTCTAGAATTTGACGACGGTGTTCTTTCTGCTTCTGGGTAAGTTATTGGTGGTTACTTTATTATCTCGCTCGGTTCTTTCGGTCTTGCTTTTAAGGGTTTGGTTGCAAGAGAGCTTGTAATCAAGGTTCTTAGTTAGTCAATCGGTGCTTTACAGGCGGCTTTGTGAAGTTATTTGCCTCAGATTTGGATCGAATTACAGTGTAGAATGTGCCTGGTGAATGTTCTCTTGTTGATTTTCTAAGGTTTCGTCATTGATTTTCAGATTCTCAAAGCACAGTGAATTGTAGCTATTGGATGTAGTGGACTGGTGAAAGCTGTGATCTTTAGTCTTTTATATGGCAGATTAAACTGAACCCGAACCTCAACATAGCGAAGCAGGTATGCATTTTTCTTTGTCAAAGCTCATCTCTTTGTTTGCTTTTTTCAACTTTACCTGCTATCGGTTGCGTTAATGTTTACATATATGCATATGCAAATGGCATTTGCAGTGTGCAATTTTTTCATGAAGTCTATTTTTCAGTAGTTCCTCAAACTCGATGTATCTGTCTGAGCTATCTTTTTAGAAAACAATCCGATTCATTAGAGAGTATGTTTGTAATTAATAAATTAGGGGCTTCTTTTAAGTGTATCAAGAGTTTCAAACTTTTGTAGTTTTACATTGCTAGTCAGGAGTTTCAAGCTTTTGTAGTTTTACATTGCACTTTATACTTTGTAGTAGTGATACTGAGGACATTAGAGTTGTTCTATTTACAAAATTTAGATCTTGGATTACATCGAGTGGCCTAAAATTTGTTCAGTGACTTTTTTTAACAAATTTAATTTTCTTTGATTGTGATTTTTGAGTTGTTGGTCATTAGTTTCGTAACCCTTGATGCAGCAGTGCAGCTTAGAATATAAATCTGAAATAATTAATAGCCGTGAGCGTAGCCTGGTAAGTCAATATTGTGAAGAACAAAAAAAAGAACGAATGCATAGAATATTGCAGTATCTTTCCTACAAGAAATATTGGATTTCACCAAGGCGTTATTCAATGAGTACGAATGATAAATACAGATGCAAGAGTTTATTGGCTTTACATATTGACTGTATGTGCAAACAGATGAAAGGAGAAACAGAAAATTCTCTCGTCAGTGTCTTGTGCATATCTAACCAGGGGAGAACCCTGCAAAAGAGCTTCAGACACTAGTCATGACTTTCTTGGTCCCTAGCACACTCTTTTCCAGAGTGTTTTCATGGTTCCATGAATGTGGAGACGGTGAGGCCAGCAATGGCCACAATTGATTCCTCTGCTCTTGTACTTTACGAACCATCTTTAAGTTTTGCCTTATAACCTTGTTCACTGCGTTTAGGTAGTTGCTTGAGTCATGGTCTCTTAAAATTGTACCTTCTGAGCCGTAGGCTTTAGGATCACTAAGAGTTTCCAGTGGGTGGGGACAATTCAGGAATGCCTTTATGGCACTTGCAGAGAACCCATATTGGGTTTTGTTGAAAGCATACAGTGCACTGCCTGGAGGCAGTAAAGGGTGTGGAGGAGATGACTTCTCATCAGGTTGGAGTATGAATAATTTCCCAAGTGGAGAGTACAAAAATTTCTGCATAAAAACATCAGAGAAAGTGAATGAGAAATATGACGAACTCCTTTGTATTTTTTACTTTTTTATGGATCTAAACTTGAGATTGGTTTTGAGTTTTATAGAACAAATGTAGGCATCTATGAACTTTAAAAAGAAATTAGGTACATGATACATTTGGAATGAGCCTTTGGATGGAGGTCGAATTTGAGGGATGTCATGAAGTAGATAGTCAAAACTCTTTAGTTAGACAATGCAAGTCTGAGCAAATAATGTATGGATGGTTTGAGAATTGAAAGCTGGAATTGATCAAATATATACTTACATTCTTAATTAGACAAGGGTGTGACTGGAAGGAGCCACATAATCGCATGAGGACTAGTGCCACATGGTTGGGGTAGTTGCAGGAGAAAGCTCTTGGGACAATATCTCTATGCATCACTACACAATGTACATGGTTGTCATCCAACCCCAAATGATTTAGGATTTTTTGGCCTCCACAGAATACAAATGGTGAGCCAAAAGTGACCACTGGCCTAAGAGTGGAGGGCTTGACAAACTTTCTGGTTAGTAGCATCAAGTGAACTAAAAGACAGAGGCTACCACCTAGAGAATGGCCTGTAAATTGAAGCTTAGCACGCTTTCCATACTTGTTCAAGTGTTCCATAATTTCTGGCACGAACTGGTCATAAATTCCCTTTGCCGCTTCATAAATTCCTCTGTGGACAAGCACATCTGTACCCTGTCAAACACAGTATTTAATCAATGGTACAGGTCTTTCTACTGTTAAAATATGGTCTATCTTTTCCTCAAAAGGACTCTTTTCGAGTTGCGAGAGTTTGCAGTCAATACTTACCTCAAACTTAGCTGGTTCAAATAGGAGGTTTGCCTGCCAAGATGCAAGGGAGTCAGATCCCTGCAATTTTGAAACATGAAAACAAGTTCAAGGCCTATCAGTTTTGGGTCTTCCTTTCAGAAATAGAATATCATGTTTAATGTGAAAACTGTGACGTGATTTCTTTTTATTTGTTTCTAGAGCCTAGGAATATGTTACATAACATACAGAATGAAATGAATGATGAAGGAATTATTTACCTGGATGACAAAGTAGCGTGTGTACGTCCTTATGTCATCACAAACAAACCATTCACAAGGTGCCGAGTGAAGTGACTGAAGGTCCCTTGCTGCCTTCTGTTTTTCCTTCTCCCCAGCTGCAACCACTGCTGTCATAGTTGAAGCTGCAACGTAAGCAGCCACCTCTGATTTTTTATATACTCGTTGAGATCTCTCACAATCTTCAACTGGTCGGTCTCTGTCCTCAAATGGTTGGTTTCCAGTACTGCTTGAATCAGCACACTCACCTTCCTGCTGAGGTTGAGCGCCATGACAAAGAAGGCCTCTTGCATGTGATTGGACATAAGATGCTGCTGAGGCAGCAATCCCATAAGCAACAGATGACCGTATTGGGTGCTTCTGCTCAGGTTCCTCTGTGTTCCGCGGGTTGGATTTGGCAACTACAGAAGCAGCTGCCGGGACGTGTGTAGAGTCCTGATTGAGCTTCTCTTTCATGGCAGCAGCCTCCGCCTTCTTCTCTAAAGAAGATGTTACAAAGTGTAGGCCGTGATATCTCCTCAAATCTATGGCCTGCGTATCAATGGATGGATTGCTTGTGTTAGAAGCATTTGTATTTATACTTGCTTTAGGCTGGCATTGCATGTCTGGGGATGATGAACGAAGTAGATTAGTGATTTCTATGCTTTGAATCACATAATGAATGAGCGATAATTTTCTTGAGCTAAAATTTTAATTTTCGTTGTTATTTTTTGAAATCCAAAACCAAATTTCTTAACCAATAGCTCGATAGTACCATAGAGTTAACGAAAGCAGTGGAGTTTAGAAGATCTGAACTTATCCAGATCTTAGAAGGATGGCCTACATGATTGTATTGAAGAACACATTGTGTGTACCTTAATCTCTGGTATAACGTAAGCCATGTTGCACAAGAAAGCCAGCTTTGAGAATAGCTTGATATCAGACCATGCAACGGGAGCCAAAAATCTTGAAAACGTTTCCCGATCATATTTTGTTTCTCCTCCTTCCTCTTCTGAGTTGTAGTCTACCGTGCAACCACCCTCACAATTGCTATCACCATTTTTGTTGGCATCAGACGACTCTTTTCCATATATATCCTCTTTCTGTTGTCTATTCCTCCGATGAATTCCGATCTCGTAAATCCGCTCCACCCAATTTGCTCTCTTTACCTCTCCTAGTTCATCGTTAGCACTGCCCTCGTCTGAATTGTCCCCTATATTCCCACTCTTATCACTCGATATTTCAATTCCATCCTTCGCAACATTCATGTCCTTGCCTGTCTCTGGGTCAAACAGAAATGACCGAAGTGATGTTGGGATAATGGAGCTAGCAATTTGAAATGGGAAAATCCCAACTGATCGGCTGCTCTTTAGCTTTGGTTGTGTTGATGCGGCTCGTACACGGTTAATGGAATAACAGAGGTGGTTATCTGAATAGGATCTCTGCATAGTGGCTCGGTTGCAGAAGTCCTTGCCAGAGTTCGAACGGAAAAGACCATCGTGTTCTTTGAACACATCCTTTTGTGCTGTAGTCGCTGGGGAGGAGGGAATGGCCATTGAATTGCATGCCATGACTTGAATGTAACAGTCGATGCCTTTCTAACTCTTTAAAGTAAAAATTTAAGTTGTGAAGGGTCTCTTCTTGCTACTTGAGACATCCCGAAAACCCACCTTTGTTAGTAAAATCTCCCTCCTTCCCTCTCTTCTTCTCTGTCCCCGCCTCTCTGGCTATCTTAAGGTTTGGCGGATTGCCTGAAAAAAATTCAAGAGGTGGCGATGGACTTTATAAATAGGTTAGGTAGAACAAATGCACATTGTTTAACAACGAGAACATTAAGAAGCCACAAATTCTTGGAGTGCTAAAATTAACTATTCAATTACCTCAATAAATTAACTATTCAATTGCCTAAATATTGGTTATTTCGAATCAATTTTTTTATTATAATTAAATTTAATAATTTAATTATAGTATTTAATTTATAAATAAATTGAATTTACATCTCTGGAAGAGATAATACTCAATTCATTTTGTTCTCTATACTAACTTTATTATTTTGATCTTATTTTTTTTCAAATATCTTTTTTAAAAAAGGCTAGATGAATATTTTTAAAAAATAGTTTTAGTATTAAATTTAAACTCAAAAGATTGTGAAGAATAAAGTAAAAGAAAAACTTATAAAATAAGGATTTGCGAAGGACATGGTCCATATATTTATATCAGAAGGAAAATAAAAATAGAAATCAGTGAGGTATTCGTTTAGGTATCAAGTATTTTTCCTGCCTAAAAACCGTCTTCCGTGAGGAATAAGGTAGAGCAGGACATCAAAAAATTGAAAAAGAACTGTAACAAAAAGTTTGTCTTGTACCTGCAATCAAGCTTAATGTTGCTGATCTCGATGGGTGCCTTAACTCGGTCTACGTTTCAATTTCGGCATCTCCCATGCTTGGAAATGTCCGTCCTCTGCTACCTACTACAGTCTACATTAATCTACAGAGAGTTAAATGCTATTAATTATATCTAACAAAATGCGTTCTTAAGAGTATCTTCAGCACAAAAATATGGTCAATCAACCGAGTGAAAATGCTAGGATATCACAGTTTCTAGGATGTTAGACAAGGAAGCTTGGATCCTCGACAAATATAAGTTCAAAATATATACATCCCAATCTCTTGAAATCTCTCGTCGGAAGTACCGAGGTAGGATTGTGTTTAATGATGTTTCCGAGTGGATTCCACTTATGGATCCTTTGTCTGAGGATTGAAACCTTTCGGAAAATAACTTCGGGAAGACTTTTCCAGTAAAATTACCATTATATATAAATTCTAAGACCATCCCGCCGGAAGGAAGAAATAGAAGAATCAACACTTCCATTCCGATTAATATTTTATAGTGCTACTGAAATTACCATTATATCTACTGATGGTTTTTAATTAAAAATAGTTTTTAGTTTTTATATAGATAACTTATCATTCACGAAAAAGAGTTTATATCTTCATATAATTTATTTTAATTTTTTAAAAGTGTTTGTTTTAATTTAAAATTCTTTTCTTTATTGAAAACAATATTATTTTAGAGGGCAATTTTCCACATTAAAAAGATAAAATAAAGTGCTTGATTAAAATAATAAAAATTAAAACTAAAATTCACGTACTTGATTAATGAAAATTAAAATATCAATAGATACAGAAGAGAAGAAATTAACTAATGAATCTTTCGGAAAATACACATCACCTTAAATTATCTTCTTGCTATATGCACCGATGCGACCATGCATGCTTCCTACCAAAATGGGAGACCATATATCTCCAGAGAAGGATCGAATTAGTAGTGAAAATGGCAATCCAAATTTACAGAGGGGGCGAGAGAGAGAGTGAAAATGTGAGGGAGGCTACGTGCTTGTGTTGCAACAAGAAATGCACTAACTCAATTTACAGAGAAGGTGGCACAAAAACATTCATGGGGTGTGTGATTGAATTTGGACAAGACGAGAGATGCTCTGAAACACAGGTAAGCCTCTATTTGTTCACTTGTTTTCGGAATATGTATACAAAAAATGTTTGTTTGAATCGTTCTCTACTCTCTCTCGAAATGGGATTCTGTTTTTGCCACAGATCGATGGGAATGTTCGTGCATATAAAAGAGTGGAGGTGGAATCGGTCAAAGAATCCCTTGAGAGAGAATACTTTCACGTGTGTTCGTGTAGATGTTTTCGGTACTAGAATTCTGTTTATTTTTGTGTTTTTTAAAAAATTAAAAATTTTTAATTTTTATTTATTTTAAATTATATGTTTGTTTTTGTGTTTTTAAAAAAAAATTGAAATTTTTTAAATTTTTATTTACTTTAAATTAATATTTTTTAACGTTTTCAGGTTATCTTTGTCAAAAAATCATCTCAACTCAATAGCTTAAACTGTTAGGTGAGGTCCCAGAATATGATTTATAATATTCTCTAACATACCCCCTCAAGTGAAAGCCTTTTGGGCTTGAAACTTGCACAGACTCACTTTACCTTGTGCTTAATTTTTATCAAATAAATAGGGATGATGAGATTCGAACTCGTGACCGTTTGGTCATCAAGGCTCTAATACCATGTCAAAGAACCATCTCAACCCAATAGCTTAAACTGTTAAGTGATGTCCCAGAATATGATTTATAATATTCTCTAACGATTTTGATGTGCTGATATCAAAAATAATTTTTAAAAAATAAAAATAAAAAATATTTTAATACATTTTTAAATAAAAAATACTTTAGAAATAACCGTTAACATACACCATCTACCTTTAAAACATGAGTACTCAACAATGCCCTTCTATTTTTCTGTATTGCCTCGCAAAGTCCTGACAGTGTGCGATGACGAATTGCCTCCATTACGATTTATCAGCAAGATATTAGTTTTAATTGCTAGTGATTGATGTTCATAAAAATGAAATTATGTCTCATTCATTAAAAAATAAATGAGTGCTTACATTTTCCCGTTAATCATCTAAATACTCTCATTAATTTAATTAATATAATTATTTGACACATCTTAAATAAAATAAATGAAACTCATTCATGATATTTGAATATATATGCTCTCAATTTAATTATGTCAAGAAAGAAATAAGTAATTATCAGTGTGGTATTTAGAATGCTCTAACAATTAAAAGAAATTGAGATTTAAAGTTAATCTCCAATCAATAAATCTTCCGTTAATCTAAAATAATTAAAAAAAATCATTATACTAAACTCGAAGAATAGCAATAAAATATTATTTCAACACAGCATGTAATCGATACAAAATGCGAAGCATAGCATAATACTTCACATTTTTTGCATGGTAGCCATGGGGGAATGGGTCTTTTTCAGAAGAGAAGCTGGCGGAGAAAAATTCCAAGGCGAGGGACATTGTTGTCATAACAAAACGAGGCTGTTGAGTGCTCTGAGTTAATAGAGAAACTGCCCTTGGAGCCAAATGTAGGGTTGCATGAGGCACCCAGCGCCGGCAACCTCCACATTGCATCACCAGCCTGGTGGAATGGGAGACACGTGCAGCTGCTAGCTGCTGCTTGTGTCCAATCCACTTCGTCTGGCTTTTACACAGTAAGGCCCATCTTTCCTGTCATTTTGCCAAGATTCCTCCCCTCAGGTTAACGGAAACCCCAACGCGTGACAAAGGTTTGCCAGCGCTCCAACAGGGAAGGTCCCAAGCGTGACAACACTTTCTAGCATCTCTTGCTTGGTGCAGTGAAGAGAAGATGGTGAGAATCTTGGGTAAGTATTGTTGGAATATTGATTTAGAATTATAATTAATGATAGTGTTTTTTATAATTAGTAAATTTTATTCATTGTTTAAGATCTAATGACGGTGTATAAAACTTAAATGGTTAATGTAATTAATATAATTAATGGGCTGATTTTTATAATTAAATTAATGTATTATATATATATATAAAAATAAAAAAAATGTGTCTAGGATTGTAATATATAATATTTTCATTATTAAAACTTATGTGAGTAAAAGGATGATTTAAAGGTTTAAGTAGTTTTTGATGCATCAAGAAATTCTAATGAACTTGTGCAGAGAAGGTGTTTTCTAGATAACGTTATTGTGTATCACAATCTCAGGTTTCTTCTAAACTCTTATTTTTTTTATATTTACTTTTAGTTATTATTTTTATTATTAATTTTAGTTGTTAATTTAATATTAAAAAATAAAACAAAAATCTTGGTTGTATTCATTTGCCTAATTCTTTCAAATATCTTTAACTTTCCTAATAATATTAAAGAAAAATAGGTTATTTTCCTTATTTTTCCAAATTTTGTTTGCCTGATTGTTGTTATGGACATTATAAACTTATTATTTATAAAATCTAGAAATTTTTTTGGTTAAAATTTTATTTGTTGACAACAACAAATGAAATATAATGAAGGAATGAAAATTGAAGTATGAGAGTTCCTTATCTTGGTCCACACTTTGATGTTATAAGCTCAACATATCAAGGAGATTTTAATCTCTTATGAAATTTGTTTTTCTTGGTGTGTGCTTTTGATCGTGTGTGGTGTAAGCCTCGGTTATATATATTTCTAGATGGTATTTAAGAATGTGGTAGCGATTCTAGTTTAAAGCATTTTTTGGTCAGAAAATATATTAAAATAATATTTTTTTTATTTGAAAAAATAATTTTAAATAAATAAAATTAAATTTTTAAACAATATTATTTTAACCAAATTTCCAACACTACTATAATGGTATCACTGCGTCTTCTTTGATTTCCAAGTGACGTACGCATAAGTTATAATTTCCTTTATTGCTAAACATGGACCCTGCTTCTCAGAAGCTTTAATGGGCTCGCTGTCTTTTATTTGGAATTCTTACTTTGAATGAATGAAGTTTTTCATGTTTTTAATTGGATTTGTTCTGGAAAAATTCTTACTTTGAATTTTCATGTTTTTAATGTTAGAAAAAGTTTAGTTACTGCATCTTTGTTGGATTTTATGATCTAATTAAAATAATTACTAGTAGATTTGGATTTTATGTTGGAAAATGTTATTTGTTGAATAATTTTTATAAATTAAATAGAATACTTTCTTTTAATACCGCATTGCTTTTTCCATCTTCACCTGTTGCTAATGTTGAATGTTGTGAT
Source organism: Populus deltoides (assembly GCA_015852605.2). Lineage (NCBI taxonomy): Eukaryota > Viridiplantae > Streptophyta > Magnoliopsida > Malpighiales > Salicaceae > Populus > Populus deltoides. The sequence goes on along the minus strand of CM027571.2, from coordinate 13,351,739 downwards.
TTATGCCATGGTAGGCTTAGATATGTTAACTTTAACACTATTGAAAGAAGAATGATGCATTTAAATTTAATTTTTAAATCACATATTAATAAAAAATATATATAAAAAATTTGTGTACAAACTAAATAACCTAGAAAGGCTTTTAATCTTGTAGAAAAGAAAAAAAGTTTATTGGAATTAATATATAGTGCTATTTGTCATAGTAATAGTAATAATACCCTGACGTGTGGTGATAAAAGATATTTTATAAATTTTATTGATAGCTTTTCAAGATGTTTATTTTACTAACTATAAAAGTGAATTGTTTGATAAGTTTAAAATTTTTAAAGCAAGAGTAAAAATTTTTACTATATGATAGAGGTGGTGAGTGCTCTTTTAATGAAATAAATTATTTTTTAGAATTGCATGGTATTATACATCAAGTACTACCCTTTTTATTCACCACAGTTTAATGGGACAACGGAGAGGGAAAAAAACTATAATGGATATAATTAATATAATGTTAATTAATTCTAGTTTGTCTAATAATTTATAGGGCCGAAGATTTGTATTCTGCTTATTATATTCTTAATATAATTCCTTATAAAAAAATTGGATAAAACACCATTATATATATATATATTTTTTTTTTACACCATTTTTCTGGGTAGCAACTATGTCACATGCAAAGGGATTTGGGAGAAGAGAAGAGGAAAAATGATGAAAAGTTGTAGGAAAAGGGACAAAAATATAGCCTTTCTATTATCCATTCGATGGCCCGTTTGGTAATAGAAAATTACAATCTGCTCAAGCTAAGGTGGAATGTCGCTGAATCTTTAGGGGCTAAGAAGGAGTCCACTTTTCACTAAGTTTATGTTTTGCATCGAAATTCAATCGTGTTTTTAAAAAAATTTAAATTTTTTTAATTTTAAATAATTTTTTAATATTTTTTTATCATTGTTTTTAAGAGTTAAAAATAAATTTCAAAAACTATTATTTTAATACATTTTCAAATAAATTTAATTTTTAAAAAATAACATCTAACACATTCATGGACATCCATAAGCTTTCCCCTTCTTCTTTTTTCCCTCTCCCTAATGTAGTAATGTTCTTATTATTCAGCTTTTCATGCCAAGATATTTTTGGAAGAAACCATTTTTTATTTTTGTTCTTTAAAGAGAGCTCAGAGAATCATTATATCCTCTATAAGTTATTTGGTATTTTGTTTTAACATGTGTTGTTTAAGTATGTTTTAAAAATATGTTTTAAAAATATATTTAATATAAAATATATTAAATTAATATTTTTTCAGAGTTTTATATTGTGTTTCATATATTAATATAAATTTTTTTTTCAATAAAAAAGCAATTTAAAAGAGGACAAGGAAACATTTCTTTTTCTTTCTGTCATTTTTTTCAAGAAGGGCCAAGGCCCAAAAAAAACATAAAAAAACTTATTTTTGACATAACAAATGAAAAATCTGAACCTTCTAGTAAATGATTTAGTTGTAAGAGTTTGAAATTAAGAAGTTTGCTCTTCCTGTGGTTTCAAGTTTGAGTCATATAGTTGTTAATATGATAGCCATTGGAGGCTTACATAGTTGTTAACTTCAAAGCCTATGAGATTAGTTGAGCTACGTGCAAGCTGATCCGAATTGCGTGTTAATAATAATAAAAATTTTTAATTTCATCCTTGCCAAAGTGTGAAATTTCCTCAACGACAATTGTGAAGTCAACTACCGAGCAGAGAATTTTTACACCTAAAAAGTTTGCTATAATCACTTGGTCAGCCAATCTGTTTAAATCCCTTATTTCCGTGCATTATGCCTTCTCTTAACCCTTTTGACTTTTGAGTAGATGACTTTTTAAAGCACGGTCTTATCCATGCATGATCCCTTTCACAATTCTCAGCCAGCTCCGATGTTGCCCCTTGACTTTATTTGTTTTCATTATTATGATATTTTTATTAAGAAGATGTTTATGCGGATGACAATAATTATTTTTTAAGGTATTTTTATTTAAAAGTATATTAAAATAATATTTCTAATGTTAAAATGATTTAAAGATATAAAAAAATAATTTAAAATGAAAAAAATTTAAACTTTTTATAAATACTGATGGAACGCAATTACTATTAAAAATAATTTGTTTTTCATATTTTTTTTTTATTTTTGATATATCACATCAAAACAAAATTAAAAAACACTAGAAATATATATTAATTTGAAGTTTTTTTTATTTTTAGAAAAATAGAATCCTGAAAAAGAGCGTTAAACCCGTTCATAAATGGTCCCTTTCCTAAGTGCCAGGATCAGTTCTGGTCCAAGATCTTGATATTGCAATAAATGAGCTTTATGGTTCTGGACGCAGAAGATGAGCTTTTACAACTGATCACCTCCTCAAACGGGTTCTGTTCTGTTCATCTCTTTTTTTAGAAGAAGGCAATGTATCCTATGAAGTATATATGAACTGAAATTAATTAGCTGTTTTTCCTTTTCTAGCTTTCCATGCATGCCACAGACAAGGTTCTACAATCCACACATGGATGAACATGATTAGGAGCGTATCCCTAGCAAGACTGGCGAGTTTTGGGTAGGCACGACCAAAGCTATCCAAGAAAATCTCATCTGCGTGCCGTATTTCAATTTGCTCAGGAGCTTATTGTCTGGATAATTATTCCATGAAAGCTATCTTCATATGCTGTGTGTGGATGATAGAGGTTAGATTCTCGTTGGAGAATGATAAAGGTGGGGAGATGTTATTTTCATTTCACAGTTGCTTATCCCACCATCTGATCTTTCTCTCTGCCAGCAGCGTTTCTTTTCTCCATTCTCGCTAGCTCATGTCAATTATTTTGTTGGTGGCAGCACTGTTACTTGCGTTTCACCTTTCTGGGTTTTGACTTCTAATATTGCACTCCATACTTTGATTTTTCACAGTGCAAAAACTGATAGTGAGTTGTTGAAGAGGATAGAGTAGTGCGCCCTGCCCCTTATTTTTGTATTATAGTTTCTTCCAATTTGAGAAATATGTACTATAGATCTTAGTTTATTATTTATTTTTATTTCGTAAATTAAATTCTTTTATGTGTGCTTGGGACTTCCATATAATGGTATTAAAATCCTTTCTATTAGAGAATTAATAGAAAATCCTTCTAATCTTCTTTTACTGGCTGGATTCACTTCTAGATTAGAAGTCATTCAATTTTTTTTTTTCCTATCAATGATATTTGATCTTTGGCAAAATACACACACATGATATGTCCAGCACTAGCCATTTGACCATAGCTTCTCGTGGATTTAATTTCTTTTTCAAAAAAATATTAGATATGTAGGCTGTTTTAATATGTTTTTGTACATGAAAAAACTTAAAGTGTAAATTGAAAAGCCAATTCAAACATGTAATTATATAAATTGATAATCATTTATGTAAATAAAGGAAAAAAAATTGTTAATAATAACCAAGAGAGAAATTGAAAATAAAAATAAAAGATGAATATAAATCAAGATATTCAATCAAACAAAATGAGACATTCACTCGATTGTATTTACTAAACTTGTTTATTTAATTCAATAAAAGATAAATTCACATCCTAAAAAACTCATGACCTAAGAGATAAAACACAAATGAAACTGAATGAATAAATTCACAACCTAAAAAAAATGATGCAAGACCTAACACATTAACGATATTATTTAAAAATGAAAGGTTTTTTATTTTGAGAAATAAAGTTTATTTGTATAAATCCCAAAAAAAATTACAAGTGAATTAAATAATATCTTGAAAAACAAAACACAAAAAAAAAAAATATAATAAAACTTATATCAAAAAATGGCATGCAAAACTCGTAACCTAGTTCATAGGATCATAATAAACCCATAGAAAAGAAATTGAAGATAATCACAAAATCAATATTAAAAAAAAACTAATGTAGAACAATAGAATCACACAAACCCAAATCCTCGACAAATCAAATGTCGAAAGATGAAATCAGAAAAAAAAAATCAATTACATAAAAGGATCTAAGAAAATCAAGGGTGAAAGAAAAACATTAATTAGAGGGCTTATAAAAAATTTTAGTTGGAGGGTTAAATTGAATTAAAAAATAACTTTATTAAAAGGAAAAACAAATCAAAAGAATAAGGGTTAAATTGGAAAAAATAACAAAAAAAACTTTGATCGAACGATGAAATTGATAGAAAAAAAAAACTTCAACAAAAGGGTAAAGGAAAGAAAATTAAAATTTTAAAAAATAAGAAACAAAAAGAAAAAAAAACATTTAAGAAATTGTAGTTGAAGGACTAGATTGAACAAAAAAAACCTCTATAAAAGGAATAAGAAGAAAATAAGAAATTAAAAGAATGAGGACTGAAATTAAAAAAAAATAATAAATTGTAATTGAAAGACTAAATTGAAAAATAAAAAACTTATTTAAAAGGAATAAGAATGAAATAAGAAATTAAAAGAATGAGGACTGAAACTATAAAAGGTGTAAGAACGAAATTAGAAATTAAAAAAATGAGGACTGAAACTATAAAAGGCATAAAGATTGAAACTAAAAATAAAACATATGAGTAAGTGTAATTCAAGGACTAAATTGTAAAACAAAAAAGCTTCTATAAAAATAATAAAAACAAAATAAGAAATGAAAAGAATAAGGATTGGAATTGACACAGAAAAAACAAAAAAGATAATTATATACTTGATTGTCAGAAGAGAGAAAAAGAGGAAAAAACAAAAATGATAGTCGGTGACAATTCAATCACCATCCTCCGCCACGCACCACTCCTTGTGGAAGAGAACACGGTTGAGCATACAAGGAGATGACAAAATGCCAGATTTGACCACCAAGCCGGATGCCACCCACACACTAGTGTGTATTCAATGCGCGCCCGTAGTTTTCTGGTTTAAATATTCAAAAGTTAATGTGAAAATACCAAAACACCCTCCTGACCATGTTAATTATACAAAATACTTGTGTGAAAATATAAATATACCCTCTCTTTTTTTTTGTCTCATCCAAGGTTAAATTCGTATTTGCATTGGATATGGACAATAAAAAACTGAAAAAACCCTTGTCCAGCATGCCATTAATTTTTTAATCTTTGAGGCAAAGAAGTATTTTGTCTACTAAGAAGTTTGTGAAAAGTCAAGAAGTATTTTTTTTTATCTTGGGTTGGCCTTGAAGGTCTTACCTTGAGCCAAAATGACTCATTCTGCCACTACTCGAGTTCGGTTCGGGATAGGCACATCTGAACCCAACTCCACCATAGTGCATCGTGGTTATGCTAGAGATGCCCATGCTCGAACCTAATTGCTAGGTTTACTTGTGCATACCGACTTTTTATATTATTGATACTTGACATTTAATGTTAACATGACTTCCTTACCATCATGGATCTCATGGAATGATGTTAAGGCATGTTTATGTCAAAATCTAGCCCACCTATCCATATTATTGCATATCTAATAGTGTAACAACTCATAATTAGAGGCTATTATTTCATATAATTACCTCTAAAACACTTTTCATTCGCATATTTGTTGTATTATTTATGTAAATTAACATGATTCATGAATATATAAACATCTATGAATAAGAAACTAAGAGAAATAATATTTATGAATACATTATTAAAAAAATGAATAACCTATTTAATTTGAAGGGAAGTGAAATTTAATTTTAAAATATGAAATTTTTCTGAGGAATTATAGTTTATATCTCTTAATCAATTCAATACTTAATTAAAACATGGTAAAAAACAAATCTGCCCTCTCAAGGAACACAAAATCTCACCAAAATCATAACCTAATCTACCTGCCAAAGCAAACCAGCAAAGAAAAGCAACACGGTATTTAACAACCTCCCTTTTTGTGGTTAAGTTATGAAATCATGCAGGTGAAATCTGGAGTCATGATGAGAGGAGAAATTGATGGTGAGATCGGAGAGATTGATGGCGTGGGTAAAATTGCGTGGGTGATATGATTTTGATTGTGTTTTTACTAGTTTTACTTGTGACACATCAATGGATTTAATAAATAAATTGCAAAATGATGGGAATTGGCTTGATATAGTTCGGCTGATAGCTAGGGAGGACCTTTTTAAATTCGCTATTAAACAGAGTTTCCCAGATAATCCTTCCATTTTTTAGCTCGCAAGAACAAAAGAATACTGCATACCCTTTTCTTCTTCTTCTTCTTTTTTTTTTTAAAAAAAAACTAATCATGAATTCTGCATCATCTGTAATAAACTTGAGATCAATTCTTTAAAACCTGGTGATATTAGAGGGTGAATAGTGTCACCAAGCTCGCTCTCGAAATGCGGTCAAAACAGAAATTTGTTAAAATTCATTTTTTTATTTAAAATTAATTTTTTTATGTTTTGAAGTACCGGTATCAGAAAAAAAAATTTAAAAAATAAAAAATATATTTTTTTAATATATTTTTAAATAAAAAATACTTTAAAAATAATTGTTACACCACTCTCAAACACTTTTTTTAACTCTACAATAAAAAAGTTATAGTGGGTTGTTATAGTGTTTAGGTTTCAAATTTTAGAACATAAAAAATTTGTTCAAACAAGATAAAGTGTTTAACAAGATAGCATATTTAGTTGTTTTATATATATTTTATTGTGGATTGTTATAGTGTTTGGTTTTTTGGTTTTTTTTAATTATATTTGTTAATTTTATTTTTTTAATATTGAGTTGGTTAAAAATTTAGCTTTATAATTCTTTTTCTTTAAAACACTGTGAATTGCTGCAGTGTTTCTCCATAAAGTTTTTTTTTGTCATACTTAAAACATGTGGGGAAAACACTATAGCTTTTCTCATATTTTAATGTGGATTGCTACAATGCTTTCATTTTTTATTTTTTTTCTGTTTTTGATTTTTTTTCCTTTTTTTGTTTTTTTTTTAGTTTTTTTCTTTTAAAAATTTAGTTTTGTAATATTTTTTCTTTAAAACACGGTGGATTGCTACAGTGTTTTTTCATATAGTTTTTTTTGTTATAATATTTTTTCAAAATTATTTTTCGATTTTATTTTTTTAATATTGAGCTGGTTGAGAATTTCAGCTGTAGTTTTTCTCACAAAACACTATGGATTGCTACAGTGTTTCTCCACATGTTTTTTTTGTTTTTTATGATTTTTTTTAAATTGTATTTGTTGATTTTAGAGCTGGTTGAGAATTTAGCTTTATAATTTTTTTTCTTTAAAACTTTGAGGATTGCTACAGTGTTCTCCCACATGGTTTTTTTTGTGTTTTCTTTTTTGTATGATTTTTTCCAAAATTATCTTTGTTGATTTTATTTTTTTTAATATTGAATTGGTTAGAATTTAACTTTGTAATTTTTTTCTTTAAAATATTGTGGATTGTTATAGTGTTTCCTTACATGTTTTTTTTTTGTTATGAATTTTTTCAAAATTATCTTTGTCGATTTTGTTTTTTTAATATTAAGTTAATTGAGAATTACAATAACAATAAACCTAAATCATGTGAGGAAAACACTGTAACTTTCCTCACAAAACACTATGGATTGCTATAGTGTTTCCCCACATGTTTTTTTTTTCAAAATTGTCTTTGTTAATTTTATTTTTTTAATATTGAGCTAGTTGAGAATTTAGCTTTATAATGTTTTTTCTTTAAAACACTGTAAATTGCTGCAGTGTTTCCCCACTTGTTTTATTATTATTATTATTATTATTATTTCTAAAATTATCTTTGTACAATAAAGCTAAATCATATAGAGAAAGTACTGTAACTTTTCTCACAAAACACTGTGGATTGCTACAGTGTTTCTCCTCACGGCTTTTTTCTCCAAAATTATCTTTGTTGATTTTTTTTAATATTAAGCTGATAGAGAATTTAACTTTGTAATTTTTTTTATTAATAGAAAAGCTAAATCATGCAGCAAAAAGCTAAATCATGAGGGAAAAACATTGTATCTTTTCTTAGAAAACACTATGGATTGCTACAAATCATTATATTCAGTCTCTAAGTTTTTTTTTATTACCAACACAATTTTTTTTCCGTAATGGAATATTAGCTCCATCACAACTTTAGTTTCTATTACTTATCTAACACTGATTCGTAATTATAACACTATCAAGTATATTTGTTTCATACGTGGGCATGTCATCTCGTTTTTGTTATTTTAAGTTTTAAATCATTAAATAAAATATAATGATAATTTTATAAATAATTTAATTTTTTTGTTAATTTTTTACATGTATGAATGGGGTATAAAGGATTATCAATCCCCAAGGGGCGTAGCGTGATGGCAAAGGGTTTGAGATCCCTCGAGTTTGAGCGGGCTGCACCCAGGCCGGGACGGGGTTTTACTCCCCCCACGGGCCCAGCGAGGGTGAGGTCTCCTCGAATCCAAAAAAAAAAAAAGATTATCAACTTATAAATTTTAGGATATAAAAAATTACTAAACTAAATGGGGGTCGGAGTAATTTTTTTTATTTTTATAATAGTTTCATTCCTTCCCTCAATTTATTTTCATCATAATTTCCTGTAACATTCATAGCTTGACTTGCATAATCTGTAAAACTTGCATATAATTTCCTGATAGAATATCAAAATTGCTATTCTTAAACCCTCACGAGATCTGAATCCCACCACCATCATCTATTTAGTTTTTTTTCTTTTTTCAATAATTAAAAGTATATGAATTACTTTTAGTATCAATCAAAATTAAATATATTATTTAGATTAAATATATTATTCGTACAAATTTAAAAACACATTCTAGATTAATACATTCAAAAAATAAATTCTTCTAGGATTAATAAAAAAAACTAATAGGGCTCGATCTTTCATTATAAGCCAAGACATATTGTGTTATTGATTGGAAGAATATAATAATGACCATTTAGCTATTCTAAAAAAATCAATGAACTAGCTGTAACACAATGTTTTCACAATGATCTATTAGTTATCATTAGGTTTAATAGATGACAAATAAATTTTTTTAATTTTTTAAAGTACGCTAAAATAATTAAATTATCCTTAAAAGTAAAAAAAAATTTAATTGACGTCGATGGTTTTTTTTTTCACTTTTTAAACACATATTAAAATGAATAAATTGTCATTCAAATCAAAATTTCTTTAATTAGTGTACAATTTTGTTTTTTTGTTTTAATTTTTTGCCTGTTTTTTTTTGTTATGTTCATATTAAATGAGGGATAATTTGGTAATTTAATAAATATAATATTATTTTAAAAAAAGTGAATTGCAGACATCAAAGTGTGGGTTGTTATCGCGCCATTTAGGTGGCTTATAAGCGGGTGCTCGACAACCAAATAATGGTTTTTGGGGCGATGTTAGAATCGTCTCAGTAGATCCTCTATCCTTGAGTAGCGTGTGTGGCTAATGCACCTCTTGTTTGACATCGATGACTTTTCTTTTCTGTTTTTCCATCTTTTTCCACATTCTTCCCGATTTCCATGCTTAGCCCTTCAAATTTTCAAACATTCCTTCAATTTGTTTTTTTTTCATATTTGACCCATATTCTTTTTATTGTCATTTATTTTATTTGAAATAATTTGTAAAATTGAATTTTTTTTAATTTTATTGTCATTTAATTTTTTTGGGTCATATTTGGTCCTTATTTTTTTATTGCTATTTTTTTTATATGAGATAATTTTTAAAATTATTTTTTCTTATAATTTCATCATTCTTTATTTTTTTTAAGATTTGATCATCATTCTTTTATTGCTAATTGTTTTCTTTGACAACTTTTTTAAATTTATTTTTTTTGGTTTTATCATTCAATATTGAATTGGTTGAGAATTAAGCTTCATTATTGAGTTTAGGTATAGGATTTCACGGGTAATAAGTTTGAAAAAGTAACACATGTTTAAGTTATTCCTCTGGGTTTGCTCCCCCCTCCCCTCCACTCCCTCTTTTTTTTATTTTCATCATTAAGCATTTATTTTATTAGAAATTGAGCTCTATTATTATTTTTATTTGCTTTCTATAGAATTTTTTACTGATTTTAAAAATATGTGATGTTCACTTTATAATATATTGTTTAATTTGCTTTTCGAGTTGTTGCTCTAATTATGCATATGATCTTTTTTGATATTGTATGCAGCCTTTTGTAATGAGTGATGACATTAGAACTGTCTCAATCAATTTGCGAGGTGACGCTGAGTCTCTAACAAATTTTTTTTTTATCCATTTTTAATTATAATATTGAAAAAAAGAAGAAGAAGAGATTTACTTACGCTGCCTGTAGCAACGTGGAATTCCTTTTTATGGTAATGTTGGGGAGAACTTGGCATGAAGGTTGAACTTAACCGACGATCACTTTACTTGCAAACCGGCCACCATGCCTCTTATCTTTTACACCTTTTTTTTTTCTTTTTTTCCTTGAACAGATCTTTTAGACCTTTATGCTTTAAGTTCTTCCAGCTCGCGATGAGTATACCTTACTCAAATACGAAGATATTAATGATACGTTAACATGTAAAATCTATCCTGATCGAAGACTAAGTTTAATTTGAGATACAAGGTATGTTGTCAGTTAATTATTAAAAAATAAAAATAATATTGTTATTAATTTGGAAAAATTATACATATTTAAACAATTTTTGGTGTAGCTGATCAGAATTGAAAGATAGAATTCATATTAACTAATTCATATAAATAGTGGGGTAAGGGCGTGTTTCGGAACGCCGTTGAAACCGTGTTCTTTTAAAATTTAATTTTTTTACTAAAAATTATTTTTTTTATGTTTTCAAATTATTTTGATATATTAATTTTAAAAATAATTTTTTTAATTAAAAAATATCATTTTAAAATATTTCTAAATAAAAAACATTTTAAACCAAAATTATTAACATAATTTCAAACATGTCCTAAAACATTTTGGAAGTTGGAATATATTTTTTATTTAGTTATATTTCTTGATCGGTATCTACAGTCGAACATGTTAGAAAATTTGTTTTTTGTTTTCTTCTCATTTATGTAATTTATTTTATTTTTTAAAAAATTTCTTCTTCGTTATTCCCACACGCTTCCGTCTATAATACATTTGGTGCTGACAAAAGTTTTTGGTTTTTTTTTTTAGGTCCGGTATTTCAGTTTAACTTTGTTTTTGAAAGTTTTTTTTAGTATTTTTATATTGTTTTGATATATTAATATTAAAAATAATTTTTTAAAAAAAAAAATATTATTTTAATATATTTTAAAATAAAAAATATTTTTTTAAATAATTAAAAAAAAACATTGAATAATAGCATTAAAAAAAAAAAACATTACAAATCTTGCCATCAGAATGACTGATCATACGGTTGGACGATGTTCACCGGATCCCACCTGCATAGATACGCATCAATTGTTTTTAGCTATAAAAAAGCCAGGGCATTCTAGGAAATGCCCTATCAAACCTGACGGTCCAGTAATTGAATTGAAATCAGCAAATACATAATAACCATACGAAGAATTACAGTTTTTATTTTATTTTATTAATATAGATATCCAAGTCAATTTGTGTATATTTCATCTAATTTTTAGATTCTAAAATTAATAATTATATAAACTTTTAATAACCTTAAATTTTATAAAACTTTAACTAATAATTTTTAAAAAATATATTTAAACCTAATTAATTAAATTATACTCAGGCTAAGAAGTACAACTTTCATGGAGTACAACTTTCATGTGTTGATGTGATATTTTCTTCACCTTTTATCCAGTCTTTGAACTACGGTAAAGATTTGGCTTCTTGCCAAGGAAGAGAGAATGGTAGTGGGGTTGTTGAATGTCCCCATTATTGCGATAGCTATATTTTATATTATGTTTTAAAATATTTTTTTTTAAATGATTTTTTTAAATCAATATTTTTTTTCAAATATTTTAATTTACTATATCAAAAATAATTTTTAAAAAAATATAAAAAATATTATTTTAATATATTTTTAAATAAAAAAATACTTTAAAAAAATATAACAACTTCCAAATAATATTTATTGCAACTTGCTGACAATATGCAAACCACGATCCCAAAGAAAGCAGGTTGGCATGCATGCGTAGTTCCACACTTTTGTGTTATTTTATATTAGCAAGTGGTTGTGGCTCCCAGAACAATTATTCAATACTGTTATTTTTATTTTTATTTTCACATAAAAGTGGATTTATTAATAACTTTCATAGCATAATTTTTTTTATTAATATAAATATCCAGGCTAACTTACGCACACCTCGATTAATCTCACAAGCTTTAAAATTAACAACCATGTAAGTTTTCAATGATCATTATATTAGCATCCACGAGATTCAAATTTAAAATCATAAAAAGAAAGAATCCCTTTATTTACATGATAGTATGGGTGTTATATATATATATATATGTGATTATTTATTATTGCTTCTATGAATATGTTTCAATTATAGTCTCACCTTAAAAAATAAGAATGAAAGAATGATACCAGCATGAGAGGAAATAAAAACCAATGATTTATTTATTAGAAAGAACGAAGAAAGAAAGTAGAGAAAGAAGACTGTTTTGCATGAGAAGCAATAATAGCGTTTGGAAACACAAATCAAACTCTATTTGTGAAGAAAAAAAAAATACTTTATATTTTAAAATTGTTTTAATATGTTGATTTTAAAAATAAATTTTAAATATTAAATAAAAATATTATTTTAATGTATTTCTGAGTGATCGCTACCATAATATTAAACGTTATTTTTTTTTTCATGCTATTTTTAAGGCAAACTTCATATATATTAGTCCTTCAAGCATATATATATATATATACTTTCTTGAATGGGTGATTCAATTACCAATCTTATTAATTAGGTCTACCATATGTTAGTCGCGTTTTTTCTAACTGAATCCGATTTTCCCAAGTTTTTAGTAAAATAAATAAATAAATTCAATTGTTGATTTCAATTTAAAACGGGAGAGGTGAAATTAATACACATCCGAACAAAATTTATACTTTAATTACACATGTTGAATGGATAGAAAATATATATTTTTATAATTATACTTTAATCTAAAAAAATGAGTGTTTAAAAGTAGAATAACCTTTTTTTCGTGTGTTTCATTTTAAAAAAAATAATCGATTTAGTATTTTTTATTATTTTGATCTGTTAATATAAAAATTTAAAAAAAAACTTTTAATAAACAACAACAACACAGTACCAATCGGACAAGCCTTCAATGGTCAAAACCGTCATTTAATTCCCAACATCTCTCCCACTCCACATAGTTTGACTTTAAAGTAAACCCATTAGGCCTAGTGGTGGTCACACTACACGCTAAATACCTAACCACCTCAAAAAAAAATCATTATCAATATTCAATGAACAAAACAACAATGGACTGTCACCGCACACAATCTCTCTCTCTCTTTCTTTTTTATTTAATTATTTTTAAAAAAGATATTATTATTATATAGGAATCTTGTCTAGTGGAGTAAGATGGGCCCATAGATTAGGCTGGGCTTTTTAGTGAAAACTATATAAAATAGAAGATTGTCGGTGGCTTGATGGACTTTCTTGACACCCTGCCAAGCTAAAATAAAACAAACAGCCAAACCGAGCGAGCGAGTGAAAGGTTATCCTTCCTTCCTTCCTTCAAATCCAAATACGAACCCCTCTTCTCGTCTCCTCCTTCTAATCTTATCTTTAAAAGGATCATATTTCCTTTTCAGGCAAAGAGAGAGAGATAGACGACACAAACTATATCGATAATCATCTGATAAAAAGAATGAACGGTGGTGATGCGTACAGTGCAGCAGAGGTTCAATACATACGGAGACACCATCAACACGAGCCGACGGAGAACCAGTGCACTTCTGCTCTTGTTAAGCACATCAAAGCTCCTGCTCACCTTGTGAGTTTATTTTTGATACTCTGTTTTGGACGTTGATTGGTTGATTTTGTGCTCGTTGATTTGTTTGACTTCTTTTTTAAGGTGTCTGACTTCCTTGTTCTGTGTCAAATCTGGTAATTTTTACTCGATTTCGGCTGGTTTTGCTTTATTTCTGCCTTTTCTCGTAATGGGGTTCTCTCTGCTATTTGTTTTCTCGTTCATTTTTAATAAACCAATATAAAGAATGGGGCTTTATTTTTATTTCTTTTCGATATCTTGTTGTGTGTGCTCTGCGTGCATAAACGGATTCTTATCGATAGAAAATCTGGTTTGATTTTGTTTGATGAATATATATATATATTTTTTTGTTTATTTGGATCAGGTTTGGTCACTGGTGAGGCGATTTGATCAGCCACAGAGGTATAAGCCATTTGTGAGCAGGTGCGTTATGAATGGAGAGCTTGGGATTGGAAGTGTTAGGGAGGTGAATGTTAAATCTGGACTTCCTGCAACTACTAGTACCGAGAGGCTTGAACTTCTTGATGATGAAGAGCACATCCTTGGGGTCAAGATTGTTGGTGGTGATCATAGGCTCAAGGTATAAATAAATTTATCTTTCTTCTTGACCTTCTATTATAAGCTGTTGGGGTTTGGGTCGTGTTGTTTCTTGCAGTGTTATAGATTTTATTACCTTCAACTGTATTTATGTGCTTTTACGCGTGCTTATAATAAATAGATACGCGGTTATCACAAGTTTATGGCATGTTAAATGCTTTGTTTTGAATGGATCGAAACGTGTGATAAGCTGCTGAAAAGTGGATAGATTTCAAAGTGCGCATATGCACATAATGAAAAGACATTTGGAATCTGCCTCTAACTATAATATTTTGCAGTTGGATACTTGGTTGAATTATCAGTCTTTGGGCTACTTTTGTCCAGAGTAACCAAAGCATTCCTTTCAGTACTCAGATAAAGATGCCTCTCACTAAAAGCATCCTGGATTCTTCCTTCTTCTGATTCCCCCCTGGTTTATTTTGCAGAACTACTCATCCATCATGACTGTCCACCCTGAGATTATTGATGGGAGGCCTGGGACTTTAGTCATCGAATCATTTATTTTAGATGTGCCTGATGGGAACACCAAGGATGAGACATGCTACTTTGTCAAGGCCCTGATAAGGTGCAATCTCAAATCTCTGGCAGATGTTTCGGAGAGAATGGCTGTGCAGGACCTGGTTGAGCCCATCAATCAATTCTGAGTAGTAAGGTCCTAGAGATGCATATGAAGGATGATAAGCTGGAGTTATGCCGTTTGACTTGTCTAGTTTCCCGAAGCATCATATAGATTGGTAGGAGTACTTTTTAGGATGAGAAGTTTTGAATGCAATGGGTGTGCATTTCCACCTCATCGAGATTCGAGGCCCTACCTGTCTGCTGTTCCCTTTGCATTAATCCTCAACATTGATGCGGGAGTTTCCCCAGTATAGTCCCTAGGTTCGTAGTCAAGTTTCCTTAAACAATCAATGAATGGGAAAGAATCAGCTGTTTTCCCGAGTTGTTTTTACTTTATGCATGGTGGTATATAAACACACTACTGGTCATGTCTGTAAATACTCTTGCAAGACACAGTCGGTTCCTTTTGGATAGGGTTTCATGTTGCAGTTGAAGCTTGCAGGTGTAGGATTTTATAATAGGGACGAACTTGTAGTTGTAGTTAGCTGCTGTCTCTTCTGCGTACATATTTATTTTGCATTCGGTGCACTATTTATTTTACATATTCTCCCCTATAGTTCAATAGATACCCATCTGCTCATGGTGAAACTTCGTATGGGTTTGATTTATTTTTGTCTTCAACGGAAGCCCTTTTGAAAGAAGCCATCCATTCAGGAACAGATGGATGGAACGTTTTCTACTTCAGGAACAGGAATAAAGAAATTCATTACTCTTAATCTTTCTTATAATTAGATTAATAATACTATTAATTAATAATTAATAAGAAATAATAACAATATATATGGAAGAATGAAAAAATATTCTGGAAAAATATTTCGTCCAACCTTTAAAGCAGCATGTCGAAGCATATGGTTTTAAGTTCAAGCTATATAAAGAGGGTTTTAGTTATAGTTTTCCTTGCGATGGTATGGGACAAGGTGAAGGTGCTATTTGTGATATTTTGGCTTTGGATGCATTTTATTTGGGAGTTTGGTCCGAAGTTAGCTCCTAGAGGATATCAAGACTGTTACCTATTAAGTGTCACTTGAAGCTTTTCCTCGAGGAATTGTTCTTGGTTTAGTGAATATCGTTTATTCTGGTATTAGTTACTGGTGGTATACAATAGCCTTAAAGATCTTGATATTGAAGCTCATTTTCTATTATTTCTTTCCATCTTATTCTTACTAGGGACTTGTTTACACCTATAATTAAAATAAAAACCTAGCGTTTCGTGGTTTAAAAATCTCGAATCTTGTCTCAAGTACCACTATTTGTCAAGATTATAAAGTAAGTTTCTTGGCTTGGACATGACATTTAGTCCATGTCGTTATTCCTGGCTTTAAAAGAAATCTGTTCGATGGAATAATTTCTTAGATGCATTACCGTATCCTCAAGGATTAGACCTGATTTTTACATATCAATGGAGTCTTTATACTCAGAATTCCAGCTCAAGTAGTCATTTATTTGGTACAGGAGCGTGAATTGTTTCTAGCTATAACTATTTTTGGGAGGTTCCACCCACAAACACAAAGTTTATGGTTTCCAATTCAGTGCTTACGATTCAGTAACGACTTGGAGTTATTAATTGAGTTTCAGTTAGCAGACAGGGGTTGATCTAGGCTTTGAACGTAGTTTACTATTTTTCTTCATCCAGTGTGTGAAATTTCATTTTCTTTGAGTTATGTGATATTGCAGACATGTCCTCTGACTCGATATTTTTTCTGCACATGACATAAGAGCCAGTTGAAACAAAATCCTCATTTTATTTCAAGTTTTAGCAGTGTAAAAATCTCATTAAAGATTTGTTATATAGAGGTGATGCTCAAATGGGTTGAATTTCAGCGTTGAAAGCTGAAGTTATAATAATGTAACGAAGCTTGTCATTGTTACTGATGCTCAAAATACGACGCTTTTTTTTACGAGTAAATATTGCAAAATCAAGCTAAGGTTGGTTTTATATTGCTGCTTTTAATTAATGATGACCCGTGTACAAGCAACACAAGGAGGTGAACTTTCTGCTTCATAATTGAGACCATGCCAAACACATGGAAACTGTGTAGACTCTCATCAGAGGTTGATTGTGTTTCTCCAGTCTCTTTTTCAGTGTTCTGAAGAACTAATGGATCAAAGATTCAAAAAATAACCAGGGGGGTTTTAAGCTTTTCCTTTTATTGACACTTTGTTTCGTCTTGCTATGTTTGTTGGTATGCACAACCTGGGAGTTCTTCTTGCTGTAATGTCACTGACTTGATTTATAAGGGCTGGGAGTGTTCAAGCAGTGCATGTACGTTCTGTGCTACTCCTTGGCGAATCCTAGAAAATAGTGTTTTCTTGTAGTTGATAAAGATCATGATATTCTGGCTACCGTCTTCATCTATCACAATTTTTCATGAGTGTTACTGTAGGCTTGTTGTTGGATCTGCCAGCCTTCCGGACTCGTTGCTTGCTGATGCACAAGGGATAAGGGACTGTTTCAGCTAGAAAAATTCAGGTGGTGATCTCTTCCTTTCCATTTTCTCTTTAATTTCTGTGGTTAGGACTTCATGCTTGAGGCAGCCTAGTGTACTTTTATTGGATAACATGGTCAGCATTCTAATTTATCTTGAAAAAGTCACTCTAGAACTTTAGAGTGAGTGACTTCATCATATTCGAAGCCTGTTCTACTTACATTACAAATATGCAATATGGCAAAGGTGATGTATACCTGTATTTGCAAGATGGTGAAGTGTAACATAAAAGATACACAAAAACAGATTTGACTTATGGTTTGCTTATCTGTGGAAGTGGTTCTTCTGACGGATTGTTGCCTGAATCTTCGAGTCCTCTGTGAAGGCTTTCCGATGTTCCTTCTTTGAGGGACTTGATCACTTATCGTTTTGCTTTTCTGTAAGAGAGTTTTTTTTACTGTTGCCTCTTTTCTTGCTAGTCCTCTGTGATGTTTCCTCTGCATTTCTTCTGTAAAGAACTTGATCATGCATCTCTGATACACTTTCCATACTTCATTGATGTTATAGAGCCTTACTAGTTGATTTTACACTTTTCGGTCATATTCAAGTGACCAATTGTCAGATATGAGATCATCTAGGGATTTTCAGTTATCTTATGATTGTTGAACTTCAAAATTTCTTTTTACAGAACTTCATTGGAACTTGGCTCTTTTGGGTTTAGTGGTCTAGAGTTGAATGATCTGAATAACAAGTTTTCTGAGGGTGGGTGGCTGTTTCCCATTACTCGGATTTCAACTTTTTCTATGCTTTTTGCTAATCTTTCATACGAGACCTTCCTTTTAATGTTTTTATCTTGCTTCTGCTGGATGTTTTCATCAGATGTCTCATGAATCTTTCATACTAGGTGGCCCTTCAACTTCTTCTTCTTTGTCATGATCGAGAACCTGCAAGTTTTACTCCTTAGTAGAAAGTATATTTTGATATTTGTTGTGTGCTTTTCCAGGGTTCTTTTGTGTTTTTATGGAATATATAGACTAAAACGAACCAGGGATTTTTTGTTTTAAAATCTATGTCTGTGTTTGTGTTAACTCTCAGAGATGTCAAGGTCATTATATTTTATCGTTTGGCTTGCTCTTCCATTTATGCAGTTAATGGCAGTATAAACTTGTCCCTGGACTGAATTCATACCTTACCTTATGCCAGGTTGGCTTGTCTATCTTCTGGTTTCATTTCTGTTTTGTGGTTGCAAGTGCTGGGAAACCCAAAAAACTGCATATGTAATTGGTAGGTCCTCGGAGCTTCTTTTGTTCACAGAATTCCCAGACAAGGGATGAGTGTATTCGATAATCTTCTAACTGGAGCATGTGTCAACTTGAATTTTCTGTTTCTAGAAAGATATGAAAATCTTCTATTGCAGTTTCTCACCTTTCCCTGTACACCTAACAGAAGTACTGCATATGTTTGAGGAGTCTGTACCACCTTTTTTTAGTCTCTTCATTCCCTCTGTCGCTTCATAGGTTCTTGGATCTGAAAGACATATTTCAAACAAATCAAGTTAAAACCAGTGGTTAATTTAGTAATTATTCTTTTTATCTCCTTTCTAGTGGTTTCTATTTGTGCATGTCTAGGTCTTACCCTTGAATGGATGGAAAAAGGGCAGAACTGCTGTGAAGGCAATCTGATTTGATCTTCCCCTTGTTTTAAGATACAAACTTACATTCTTCTTCCTGGAATGGTTACTTGTCTGTAGCAAGCTATGAGCATTTCTGTATGTCTTGGATGGATAGCTTAATGATTTCCTGCATTGGAAGAGCTAAGACTTTCGTGGCAGTTCGTCAACTTCTATTTGACCGATTCTGTTGTATGTTTATTTTGGATTTGTGCACGAGTTGATTATGAAGTCCTGTACAATGAATTTATCCATCATTTGAAGCATTTAGCAATTTCTGGCATGCGATCAAGCTTTATACTTTTTTCTGAGATCTGCTTCATATATAAGTTGGTTTTTGGCTGACTTGCTGAGCTTGTAACTGGCGGTTGGTTTTTTCAACTGAGGTTCGGTGTATGTTATGCATCTCTGGCTTTCTTCTGTCGCTCATCAAGCAGTTATGTTTTCAGGTTTCAATAAAATTAACACTGTGAGGTTTCAATTTTGGTTCGCACACCTCAGGATTATTATCTTGCATAAGTTTCTTGTAGATGTATTGTCTAAAAGAGATGACAAATGGGTTTTTTTTTGGGTTACTTCTTAGCTGGGAATTCTGTTCTCTTTCCGTCTCACGTTGTTATTTTTTTTTTTAAGTGCTATTAGAATCTAATCTTTGGTTATGTGTTTGTCAGACTCTTCCCGAAGCAGAAGATAATGCTTTTATACTGTTTTTGCCACAGGGAGTTTTGCACTATCCTAGCCCTTTGTTTCCATTTGGACGTGTCAACTTGGTAGGTGTCACGGGGTAATTTTTTGCTCCGCGAATAGACCCGTGCGGCAACCTAGTCCCTCGCTAGACTCAGCCTTCCCTCATCAATCCCACTCGTGTTTGCCTAGTAACTAAGCAAGAATAAGAATCAAAGTGCACAACAAGCTTTATAGGAACTCTTTCCCAACCTTTATTGATCTCGTTAACAAAGGAAACTATACACAATTCCGTATGTGTGCTATGCACAAAGATTGCATGCTACACCAAGCTACCTCTAACTAGTGCTCTACATGTTCTTGCATGCCCCTACATGCAGAACATTCCCAACGCATGCTGCTGCATGCCCATACATGCCGCCCCCCTCACCCAAAAGCTACAAAAAGTATTTATAGACAAGCATTTATAAGGCACACCCCCCATTCCTACTTTTAAGGAAGTAGTGGGACACTATCTCATCCATGTTCACCCATGAACATAGTGGCCCCATTATCTACCAAGTAGTGGGAAGTTTTCCCCCCATGATCCCCCATGATCTTTAGTGGGTTGAGAGCAACCCCTGGTCAGCCCCCATGTTCAACCCCATGATCCCATGATCTTGGATATCCATAACTGCCACTACCCACGTTCTGCATGCCCACTTGGCAGCCCCAACTGCCAGCTCTTGCTGCGTCATCTGGTGAGTCATTCACATGCCTTGGACAGTCCTTCGTCCAAGTTTTACATCGTGCCAAGTCAAGCCCCTGACTTGCACAAGCTGCTGCGCGCTGCCGAATTCGCATCTGCGTGCAGGCTGCCAATTCCTGCGCTGCCGAATTCGCCTCTGCGTGTAGGCTGCCAATGTCTTCACTGCTGAATTCCTCGATAGCCCTAGTTCTCGTCAGCCTATCCCCCTGACGAGTTTTCCTGCGTGGCCTGGACAGTCCATCGTCAAGCCAATGTTCGTCAACAATCTGCGCTGCCGATTTTCTTTTGACGAACCTACAGCCGCATAAATCTGCACTGCCGATTTCTCCCCTGTTGGCATGGCTGCCAGCACCCTCAGGGCCTGTTTTGGCCAGCCTGCCGAAGTGTGCATCCCATGCACATTTGACACTGTTACAGTAGGCCTTTCTATTATTATGATGTCCCGCCTTGTAGCAGAGTTTTCCTTGGACCAGGTTATCGCACTTGGCTGGAAAGAAGTTATTTCATATTGTTAGCGATGGCAATACAGCTGCTTCATGGTTGCAGTATGGTTTGGTACTAGATTTGGCTTTTTTTTTTTGTTTCGTATCTGAGAGTGTTTTCCTATCCTGTGCAATTAATCCTTTTAACATGACCTGTTAGATGATGCTTGCAAGTTCTATTGTTTATTTCATGTGTTCCGTCTAGGACTCTGGTGAAAGGAGATGCTTCGGCTGTTACGTTTTTGCTAGAGCAATGTTTTAAAGTTTGTTTTGGTTTAGGGGCAGGAGTTTAGAACAAATTCCATTTCCTGGTTCTATTCGATATGCTTGTCCTTTAAATTCAGTTTTCTTGAATTTTTTTATCATGCGACAGGAAATTATAAGACTTCATGTTGTTAATTTGCCCTTTTTGGGAGACCACAAAGCTGGATTTGTACCTCCTTTTCAACTTCCCCTGCAATTATGGGTCTGTTTGATTGTGTGCATCTTGGTCTTTTCGACAAATAACAGTGTGGCGACCTGTCTCCAATTTAAAGCAGCTAGCTAGACGTGCAGGTGATATATAATTTGCCTTTGATTCCATTTCGCTGCAGCAACCAGGTGGCAGAGACTTGGGTTATTTCTTTCTTTCAGAGCAGAGATGTCAGGAGAGTGATTCTGTAGATCATAATGGTGATAAATCTTGTTTCAAGATGTGCAACTATGATCGGTGTGCTATTTTTTGGTCCTGTTTTTCCAGTGATTCATAAACTTTGTGGTGCCTTTCCTCATTTGTATTTCTGTATTTTCTTTTTTTGATTTTGGAAGGTGATGCATGAGGGAGGGTTCCGCAA
Source organism: Populus deltoides (assembly GCA_015852605.2). NCBI lineage: Eukaryota > Viridiplantae > Streptophyta > Magnoliopsida > Malpighiales > Salicaceae > Populus > Populus deltoides. Next base: position 13,329,853 of record CM027571.2, on the reverse strand, counting down.
GCTGCTGTTTGGTTTTGATTCGATCCTATCCTTATCTGTTTTCTCGGTTTTTGTCTCCATGTTTTTCTCCCGATGACTTTTGCTTGTTGGGCCAACCTTAGTATATTTTATTGGATAAGTTATTCTCTTTATCCTAATATTAAACGATTTTCTTATGACAAAGCACCTTGTTAAAATAATATCTTAAAATTATTTTTATAGTAGCATATTCAATTTGCTTTTTAGATAAAAAGTAATTTGAAAAGTAACATAAATATTGCCTTTGTGCTTGATTCTCTAATTTTTTTTGTCGTGCGTTCCTGCGTGCTTGCTTCTATTGATTCTTGTTGGTGTTTGTATGCATGCAACTCCGCCCGTGTGGTGTAGATTCTTGTGCGTACCATAGCTGGTCTCAAGCCCGAGATAAAGGAGGAGAGTATGCTTTTACAGATGATTCTGTGTCTAACAATGCTGCCAGGCAAAGAATATATTTAGAACTGTTACCATGGCTATGAATGGCAGAGGCAAAATTTGGAGGTGATGAGGTCGTAACTCCCCATTTAATTTAGTTATAATGGCAAATTGCCAATTACCTCCTAGCCTCGTGAAGTGGGAATTGGAAAGAGGAGATGGTTCAAGTGGAAATTAAGCAGGCAGGAATAGCTTGTAAAGTATGCTTCTCCTCTCTGCTCTCCCATTTGGACTGCAATTGGATAGAGGAAGCGTTGTGATTTCCATGCGTTAAAATGAAGATGGCCGCGCATTTGCTCTCTTACAACTGTCGGAAACGAATGAGCATACCTGTTCTATATACGCAGTTTGTTTCATCTGGGGGAAGCTCGAAATAGCTCGAAATTGACATACAATGCGGTCAAACAATTGGCTATTTGCTATTATAGCAAGGAGAGAGAGAGCCCTGAAAATCGCCCTCTTCCAGGTTGGGGGTCGGATTCAGATCTTTTTTATTTTTGTGTAGACAGACAGGCTACCAGTTGCTTCGTCAGGATTTCAGGATTTGTACTGTTTTACAAGTACCAAACTGATTCCGTTGAGAATCACATCCAAGACAACAAAAAAACAAATCTGGAACTGCTGACATCTTCGCTAAAGTTCTCCTATAGACAACCTCTGTGTCCTCCCTCAATCTGCCATTGAGGTGGTTGATAAAACTAAAAAAAAAATATCCAGCTGTTTGGGCCATGGTTGGTAATTTTAACCTATCTAAACAGATATTAGTCTGTTCAATTTTATTCTAACATATCCTTATATGTATTTTTTCGGTTCCAATTAGCTATGCACAAATTTTTCATGCCTGCAATTTTTTTTTTCCCATAATTTTATGTAGAGAACTTTTTTCTATTCAAAGACATGCCACAACACCTAACGGTAGTCACAATGATTAGCCAAGAACAACGTGTGTGTGTGTATTATCTATGATATGTCTCGTTTTTTATGAAGAAAGTTTAAAACATGAGTGTATAAATATACTTAGCTCTAGAAAGCCCAGTTATTATCATGTGAGGATGCATACCATGCCAAACAACACAAAAGCCAAAGCATTCGGCTAAAGTTAGGTCAGACTTTACTTTTTGTAGCCATTATGTCTAGATATACACTCCTAGCAATTTCATTTTAATTTTTTATTATTATTTTATCTTTCTACATTTACTGATTTGCATTGAAGTGTCCCAGAATAATCTAGTCTAGGCTAGACAAAGATCTACATTCTCCACCAACCCGAGAATGGAATTGCCATGGAAAACCTAAATTCTGTCTGAAGTATTTAATTTCTCGACTTTTTTGAGAGCCATAAAATGATGATTTTTTTTTTACTGACTTTGTCCACAACCGCGAAACTGAGAAAGAGCTACTACAGTAGACTTATCCAATGAAAGGTCAGGCCTAGAAGAAGCGGGATTGATACAACAACTGATTAGTCGCTAGGCCAAGGGAAGTGCTTCAGCGAAGATTTTTCATAGCATTTTTCTAAAGAATGATTCTCCAAATGTACATAACGCACAGCCTGTTCTTCAAGCACCTGACTGAGAAGGGGGTAAAGAAAAAATAGCTTTGGGCAGTGAGAGGACACACGCATGCTAAATGCTCTATCTACTTCAATTCGTTTGATGGTTCCTGATCAGAACTACTAAAATATTTTCACTTTAACTGGAAATATTAAAATATCCAAAATTAAAACCATATGTGTGCTTTGTTTTTCTCACATGGCTTTGTTTTTCTTCTATATTATGGATGTCTTTTGTTTTCCTTCCTTTCTTTATTATTGTTATTTTCTTTTGGTTTTAGGTTGTTTCGAAGACCGCGTTACTTGGCTTGATCACTACCTCTCGGAGGGCTACTGCTGGACATGGACGCCGGTGGATCGATCTGCAGGTTCCACGGCCATTTGTTCCCGCAGCACAGTACCTTTCTTTTGATTCATTCTATCCTTTTTCAAAGAATGCCAGGTGTTGAGATTTAAACAAATAAAAATAAAAATTGTATTTTCGTATGAAATGTTTATTATCAGCGGCTCTCTTTCTTCTAGCACAACGCAAGAAGATAGGTTTCACGGCCAAAGGGAGAGAGGAGAAAAGTCAGTGACGGCAAAGCTTGAAACTACAAGAGGCATTTGACTTCCTTGTTCATTCACCAGCCAGCCTACTGCACCTGAGCACCTGCACGCCAACACCACAACACCTCCTGTAGCACCATCTCCACCCCAAGCGAGGAACAAGCAGTTGCTGGCCCCTAAGCACCGGCGGGTCACATCCCATCTGCTTTTGGGGAGTAAGCTGGCCTACAGTCAATCATATCCGCCAGTAAAAGGAGAGAACAGTTAGGCAAACTAAATAAGGGCTTACCAAAGGATGATCCAGTCGGATAGGCACCGGGATAAGGCTTAGAAGTCGCAAGCTATATGTCACGTCTGAAGGCGTAGCCCAGATTAATTCGCGTCTTAGATTCGCCTTCGAGGCATGCCTCAGGAGGTTTCTGCGTTTATTAAGAAATGTTGTTTGCCTTTATTGTTTTTAAAAGTATCTTTCAGTTTCACTACCTTGAAGAGGACGGAAAGCTTTCTTGGGTGCATAGGAGCAAGTCTGTTGTGCGTGGATCTTAGTTAACTGCAAGCTAGGTAAGATTGATCCTTGATTAACTGGAAAAATCCGACGTCAATATATAGGAAAAATCCTTGATCGGTGCTTGAACGACAACCATACATATTTTCTACAATTTAGCAAAGACACTAATTTTCTGTTGATGGTCTTTTCTTGCACGTTTATTTCATATATCAAGAGAAATACAAAATACAGAAGCTCTTCTCGATATCCCATGAAAGGATCACAAAGACCAATTTGTTTCCTTGAAATGCCTTTCTGTTTTGTTGAAACGAAATCTTACTAGTTAATGATTTCCTCTTGATGTTTTCGTTTCTAGAACTAATTAACATTAATGGATGCAGTGACAAAAATCCTTTCTAGCTATTTCACATCATGAACTATTATTATATGCGTGAGTGATTTCTATATATCCAGCCACTAAAATGAAACGAAAAACTCTTTTTTTTTTAATCCAATAGATCTTGCAAGAGGAGATACCTGCAGGTAGGATTAATTACCAGCAACGAATTTAAGGGTGATATTTGTTTTTTCTTGTCTGCCAAAACCATGACAGCTTTTGATCACTACTCTCACCAAAGACCTCGAGCCTGCAGCGAGAATATGCTGACATGCACGTACCTGCTTACTGCGTTGGAAGCCCTGACGGAGAGCGAGCAACGATTGCCATCCTGAGACTACGGAGAGCCTTTGTAAGCAAGACAGAACCTGTTAAAACCCCCAAAAGAGCCCCCAGCCTGCCTCGATACTTGGTAGTAAATGTTTTGTCTTAAAACACAAAACCATCATTACCAGATTGGGCAAACAGGAAGCCCTTGAGGGGGAGTGAACAGCCAGTGCCTTGAAGACCTGCGCATGGAGAGAACCTATGCTTTCTTTTGTCCTGACTTAATCAAGAAGGAGCAGACCCTCCTTATATAGACTCAAAAAACCTTACTTGAGCAGCTGAGCCAATTACCTTCTCACAAGCCAGACAAATGGAAGTGTGTGTATGAGACAACAGAAGAATTTGTGGGGACTCCACTATGTGACACGTGATTTAGTGGCCTTTAATTTGATTCCAAGAGGGGTTTTTTTCTCAAACCCACTGGCTGCGAATTGCCATTTCAGTCCCCCCTGAACAAAGAATAAAGTAGCTCTAGGCATCTCAACCATATCTCATCAAGTCCACGCAAGAACAATTCCTACAATCTCTCTATCCTAGCAGCGAACATATCAAAAGTCAGGAAATGTAATAATCTCTGTCGTAATCAGACATTTATATAATAATGTTTTTATGAGAAAGTATAATCCCATTAATTATTTTCTGACTTATCTAAAGAAAAATACAAATAGAAGAGTAAAATTTTAAATAGAGATATTTTTATTAAATTATAAATTTTAATTGTTTTTTGTGTTTATCTCTTTCTTTGAAATAAATCCACTAGACACTTATCACTATAAAATTTTCCTTGCAGTTTGCCAATTTCATTGATCTCCTGATCAGAAGGCTCTCTAGTACTGTACCAGTTCAATAGAGGAAAAAAAGGTTATTTAGCGTAAAACTTCTTAAAACTATTAAAATTTCCCCTTGCGTTCCAAAATAGTGTACCCCAGGTTCAAGAGTCTTCACAGCTGCATAGCACAAGAAGAAAAAAAACTTCACACTCCGCCACATCTCACCCCAAATCTTTTCTTTTTCTTGGAAGGATACCTAACATGTCAACAGTCTGGCACATCTCGCTGTCAGACCTTACGACCTGAAACTGACTGGAAAGATAAACAATGAAAGAAGGTGATGTAGGAGTAAAAACTGATTATATTTAAGCTTATTACATGCAGCCACTAACCCTGTTTTCTATCTTTTATCACCGATATAACCCTCACCCTAACGTCCATGGCTATACGCACCTGTAGTATCAATTTTGCAGAAACAAGTGATGTGATTTCGACAAAGCATGATAGTGATGCTCAATATAATCTGATAAAATGATGCTGAAGATTATTCTTTTTAGTTGCTTTATTACATTGATTTAGTTATAGATAAATATTATCTTGGAATGCTTGAATTTTATAAAACACAAGGTCTCTGATAAATAAAAACGACATGGAGAATTTTCTGGATGTAAAAATGATGCAGAATTTGAGATTTGGTGTACAAGGGCATCCGAATCTAGATGTTCTACTATTCACATACTCCAGCCTGGATAATCTCAACTCATCTTCACACAAGAATATTGAAAGTTGAAAATCTAGTCAAAAAGCAGTCACATATACACGACACAAATGAGGAAGTAAAATAATAGGGTAAGAAATTTCTAACAGGAAGAAGAAATTTATTGTGATTTATAAAATGGAAAAGGAGGGCTTGGTAGCTTTCACTGGGAGGACTTTTAGCATCTACTACCATTTATTATCTACTGTACTTGATCTGAAAGAGGGAGTTTGGTGATGCCCAAGAGCTGGCAACAGGGTTTGATGACGGTTCTGAATAAATGTATCACTACAATAGAAACTAGTATCTCATTGTGTGGAAGAAAGGAGTTTGAACATAGAGTTATTGTCAAGATTATCCATGATGAATACAATAAATTAGTTCATGAATCTGAATATAGAGTTATTGTCAAGCCCTAAAATAGATATCCAAAGTTGTGGTCTCAATCTGCAAACAAGTTGCAGCTGGGAGGTTACTTTAACAAAAGCATCGCCATACATATATACAGCTGATAGAACTTATTGCAGAACGAAAGCTAAATAATATTTTGGAAATGGAAGTTAGAAGCCATCAACCCACCACGTAATTTTGGCTTTGGTCAGCTACATATGAGAACCTCACAGATTTCAGCTCTCGATATTCACTATTAGACTGTGCTTCCATGATTAATGAGAAAATCAGCTTAACGATTTAAACAGAAAAATAACATTCCAAAAAGATCTATGTTTATAATTTGAAAAGGCTATTAGGTTAATTATATTAACATAAGGCATAAACTACTACATATTGAAAACAAGATACAAAGACCTATTATCCATGCAAAAAGTTTTCTTTTAATGGTTTCAGAAGTTCAGAAGCCATATCTCTAAGTTTTGCACAAGTTTGAAGAGAAGAAGGCACATGCTATTGCTGCATGTCTCCATTTGCAAGGTACTTCCTGAGACTTCAAACTCGAGAACATGGTCTAGACCCATACTTTTGAATAACCTTGTGAAATCTATGTTCTTCATCCAGAAAACTCACACTTACCGTAGCAATGCTATGATGATAGCCTCTTGGAGCAGTGACCCTACACCAGGGCACAGCTAATGATGCATATGGCAGATTTGAATCTCATTCACCAAAGCTCTCTTGGCCGGCCATCAGGAAACACTGGAGTGAGCACCTTCTCTTTGTCATTAGTTACAGTATCTGTCTGCTTGATTGATTTGCTCAAACGAATTCTCGCAGTTCCATCATCATCATCTTCAAAATCTGGGGGCATGTCATCATCTTCGTCACTCCAATCATCTTCATAATCATCATTTTCATCATCATGGAGCTCATCACCACTCAAGTAACTATCAATATCAGACCAATCTTCAGCCTCCTTAATAATTCCATCTTCATGCCCAGAAGTTCCATCTTCTCCAGCTACAGAATCAGTCTTCGGAGCACCTCTCCGAGGGAATCTAGGAACCATAACTAGAGAACGAAGCTTCTCTTTGATGAGCAATAGCCGGTCCTTCTCTACCAAATGAGAATCACAATATGCTTCCCTAAGGAAAACTGAATCCCTATCCCCTTTCAAAGACACGTAAAACAAATCAGGATGTCTTATTAGCATCCCCCTCAGCTGCTGAGAGAATCTGAATTCCTCTCGAAAATGAGTAAGATGATCAACAAGGATCCGCTTCTCAACTGTGAGACTTAAAATCTCATGAACAACCCCACAAGCATGTTTTTCCTTCTCCTTTGAACCTGATCTCAGATGGGAAAAGTCTGAATAAGGAGATATGTAAGGTATGTCTCTGAACTGGCAAACCCTTCTCATTTCACTCTTGGAAAGCTGTAAGCCCTTAGGCAGCTTCACTCTGTTAAACTTAAGTGGTCTATCAATTATCAAATCTTTCTCTTGCAGCTCTTTGGCTCGATTTTCCTCGTCAGCTAATTCAGCGGCTGATACTGCAAGCTCAGGATCCCAATGAGTTAATTCTAATGCAGGACCCCTTCCAGTTGCAACAACTCTAAAGTATTGTGGATATCTATGACAAATCGTATCCCGAAATTCAAAAGGTAACCCAAAATCAGTCTTCAAATGGGCTATTTTCTCCAACAAAATCCGCTTATCCATAGACATCATCAATAATTTCCTCAACTTCAGAACCAACAGATCCTCCATCTCATTCCTAACCTTCAATTCCTCTAGATACAGCCTTTCAGCCTCGGGCGTCAATCTGAATTGCAATGAATAAACCCCTTCTTCCACAATCTCAAACACCGCAGGGAATTTCTTCAACAAAGCAATAAATCGACGCTTCTTCGTAAGACCCAATTCTCTTCTAAACTTACCCAATTCCCTAAGTAACATAATTCTATTGGGTTGATTAACCAAAATCTTCCTTATCTTCATAACTAATTTCAACTTCTTGTCCCTGTCAATCACATTATCAAAAGGACGCTCCTTTCTCCACTTGACACCAGCAGCTCTAACGGGCTCAAATGGGAGACGGGTTTTTCTGAACTTGCCACTAAAAGACCCGTTTCTCTCTACAAAAATCAAACCATTACCTAAAAACGGCGAGTTTTCTAGTTGAAAAGGTGAAACAGAGAGGTTGGTTCTGACAGAAAGTTTGGGTCTTTCGAGGAAATAAGAAGACTTTTGTGAGAGAGAAAAGGGTAAAGAAGTAGATAGCGAAGCAATGGATGAGGAGAACAAGAGCTTAGGCTCCATATTTAAGCTTAGGCAATTTTAGAGGAACAAAATATAACAGAGAGAGGTAAGCAAATAGAAGCAAGAGGATAAAAGTTACCTTCTTTAATCAAGACAAGATGGTCGTTCGTAGCGTTTGAGCTGCCCTGGTAGACTCTCTCTCTCTCTCTCTCTCTCTGGGGTTTATCTCCAAAGAGCAAAAGCCCTTTCTTTTCTTTGATTGCATTCAGATCAGATATATAATAATAATAATAATAATAAAAAATTATCTATTTCCTCTTAACTGCATGTACCTGTGCAAAAATAGAAGGACAAAAATGTCACTTGGGCCTAACTAGAGCCTCTTCTAAAGCCCAGATACATATAAAAAGGCAACTCGTTTCATTTCCAAACGAGAGTGAAGTTGGTTGGTTGGGTGGTTGTTGACTGGCCATGGGCAGGTGCAGCCCCAGCCGCAGTGACTGTGAGTGTCTCAATCAGTACAGTTTGAAGAAGACGGAGTCGTTAAAACCGACGTGAATCACCAAGAAATCCTCGACGTAAGTATCTTGCGGTTGCTGTTAATCGCTAACTAATCATTTGCTGCAAATAGTTATTTTGTTTAAAATCGAAATGTCGTCGTAGGAAAATACAAAGGTTTCGAAGAATGAAGGCAAATATCCTGTATTGGCCTACATTACAGTCTCCATGGTATATATGCTGCGTATATCCCAATGGCATTCCATTTTTCCTTCTTTATTTAGTGAATTAGTTAACCAGAGTGTTATGATGATAACTTTCTAGGAACTCCAAGGGATATGAAATGGCGAAGCTGTTTACCAATAAGTTTACGCATTTATCGCCTGTTTTGTATGATTTGAAGAGCTGTCTATTTTCTGATTTCTGCATTTACAGCAAATATAACTTCTTCTTTTTTGTAATTTTTGATTGGTATGTTATAATTCGTTCCTTTTGTTTTGTGTTGCCCAGTCAAGGTGCTGGGTTAGTTCTGGAGGGGAGACATAATGCTGATATGGGATGGATTTCGGAGCTTAGAAGGCATGGAGATGCTCTGGTAATTCCAAACCACTTTATGTTTCATTTACTCTTCTCTGCTTTTGTAATAGGGAATTGTTTGGATTTTTTTTCTTAAGAAAATGTAATCCAATAGCTATTTGATAATTGATCCAAGTGATGCTATCTGAAATCATGTGGGGTTGGGCATCAATAAATTGGACGAGACAGTCACTAGATTATAATAAAGCAAATTCAGAAATGTGGATGAGTATTTTAAACTAACCAGTTCTACATATTGTTTAAATTTAAAAAATATTCTCAGGTAGTCCAAACACGGATCACTTGAAGTCTATATTTTTTAGAAAATCTTGTGTAAATGAACTGAATTAATTTTCCGTCAGACATCTCTGTAATGTCCATTAAGATATTTCTTTCATACTCATTAGAAGCTCTCAGATCCAATTTCTCATAGTTGTGAATACCCATAGGTTTAAACTACGAATGGGCAATTTTTACTTGTCTGCGTATGGATCCTCAGGTGTTCAAAATTTTAGTACTTCTGACCATTCTTAGGTCAAGAAAACCATCCATTTGGCTTTACTTTAGTTCTGGTTGCCTGTTGATTCTTCTCTATTTGTAGGGAAATGGAATATGACGCAATGTGCTTGAGCCCTGGTCAAGGTGGGCAGCTTATAGTGTCTTGCATGATCCTGAATGAGGAGTAACGTAACTGTTGACTTGTATAAGGCTTCTTTTATAGCTCAATTTTTGTTAGGATCTGATTATTATTGAAACCTACCAAAATATTGTGTTCTATGTATCATACTCCATGTTACATTTTTCAGTGCCTTATTTATAAACCAAACTGATGAGGAGAAAACTGTTAGTTCATATCAAGAAAAAAAAAGGAAAGGAAAGGAAAATTGCTAATTCATGATTTTCTTGCTTCAATGTGCGATCAAAGGTTTCGTATAAAATTTTGACTTCTAGAACATGTAGTTTTTTCCTGATTTTATGCTTACAATCCAAGTTTTCGCAATCTATTTGCTAGTAGATGAAACCATCAACACTCTGTGGCGGGATTTTGAGGATTGTGTCCGGGCCTGCAAGCCTAGGCGCTGCAGTTTATTAAACAACTTGGGCATGCAATGCGTTCTGTAAGCTCATCACGGAATGGGAAGCAACATTTACAGTAGGCCTACATTATCTGTCCACCATATTTAGAGAAGCTCCAACCTCATGACTTCAGTCCAGAGGATCTTCAGAGCTTGGGTGATGCTGTAGATAGTTTCTCATTAATGAACCATGACTTCTCAAGTCCTCACAACCCAGGTCCAAATGCACCTTTGAAGTGAATCCATTTCACTCTGCAGATACTCACAGGCAACAGGGGTGCTCGTACCCTGGCCCATAAGATATTTCTGGGCATCAATTTTTATGGAAATGATTTCATGCTTTCTGAAGGTGCTTTTCATCTTTCTTTCATTTATCCCCTTCACTTGTTTTTCTTTCTTTCTTTTGGTGATTCATTCTGGAGATATTCTCAATAACTTTGGACAAGACACCAACAAGCACTTGGCTAGCAGCCTAGGCTTTCTTCTCTTTTTATCTTCCCATCTCGGCATCCAGCTTTAAACTACAGAATGGACCATCCATGTTGTCCAAGACAATAAGAGATTCCAATTCCTGGGAGGGTGAAGGATTCATACACATCTTATTACACAACCCTTACTGGAATGGGTCTGGACAAACCAACAATATTATAGGATCTGCTGGTTTCCTTAAATTTGCTAGCCATGTTGCCTCCAGTTATTGAAACTGATTCTTGTTAATGTGGGGTGTATCTTGTGTTTAGAAAGACAAGGGGTGGAGTCACCAAAACAAACACTTAAATTATCTATCTATCTATCTATCAATCTATATAGATAATAGATAGATAGATAGATAAGCTAAATAAGCTAACTTAGCTTTGTGTCCTTTCACTACGAATACCACACCATATATGGAACACGCTTATATGTCACTCATTTTATGGGAGTCGCAAATGGCCATTTTCCCAAGTTGGTGGCAACCAACTGCTGTGTATGAAGATGTCCACAACTCCTGGTCAAAATGCATTCTCATGCTATGCGAGGGAAATTGAACAACTGGTCCTGATAACACCATAGCTGTCCTTGTATAATACACAGTCGGCTTGAGGAAGCAAATCCAGATTTGCTTTTTTTCCCCCATACCAATTTCTTGCTGTTCTAATGCTCCTGGAAACACTTTCTCTCAAAAACTTATGCTGCAACAGTCAATCAGCTATTTGTTTAGCAGAAAATCATGTATTCCATGCATGAAAGAAGCTTGGTGAATTGCTTTATCACTTGCAAGATAGAAGGTTTTACAAGGACTTTCACATTTATATTGATAAGGAGGGCAAAGTGCCTGGTGTATGCACCGAGCCCTAAGGAACTCAATGGAGGAAGTTTATGGAGTTCTACTCGTGACTTGGAATGACAATAGGAGTTGTTGTTGAGGGTAATTCAACGCTGAACGCTGACTTGACACTTTGAAGAAGTGAAATTAAATTTGCTTTCTCAAGCAAGCCAAGAATTATACTAGGCCAGCTGTGGTATTGTTTAAATCCAACCATGAAGACAAGTTTAGCCAATAGGGGAGTCTTCTTTGAACAAAATTTATACAGCTTCTTCATACCAACTAGACATGCGAAAAAAAGGAAAGTGTTTTACAACTGGCCTTGAACTAGTATAAATAATTAAACTTGGCTACATATAGTTATGTTTCAAAATCTGTGCGCTTCACCTTATGAGTGCTTGTGCAAGTGCGTATGTTACAGGTAGTGAGTTAAGAGAAAATTAAGTGAGCTTGTGGGTGCTTTTGAGCAAGTCATGGGCAGCGTATTGTGAGAACGTTTTACTTGTTTCTTGGTTGTATGAGGTTCATGTATAGTGTTGAGGTACAATAAAATTGTGTTTTTTTTGTGGTCCACCCTTGTATTCCTAAACAGTATGTTGGGATTGTTAAATTAGTCACAAAACTGCAGGTTCTGAAGGTGGTGGAGCCATCGCGGGAATAGAATACCTCTCTTTACAGGAGAAGCATAAGCCTAAATGGAGCCGCGGGAATAGAATACCTCTCTTTACAGGAGAAGCATAAGCCTAAATTACAGTGGGAAAAATTACAGTGGGAAAAGAACAGTTGGGAGGATTTTTTCCTCTACATTGATGATGACCCTATCAATCACGCAGTGTTCTCTAGAAGAAGCTCGACTAGGGAGCAGGTATCTCAATCTGGGAAGCTAGTCAAGGTTTGGATTACTTTTTTTATATTTTGAACTTCTCAATACAATGTAACATGACTTCTTATTTTTAGTGGTTCATCTTAACTGTAACAAATTTTGGTTATGTCAGCATCAGTTTATAGAGTTCTTTCTGAATGGAAAGACATAATTTTCATCGTTGATCTTGGAATTTCAAAGCATAAAGATTGTTTAGCAGCAGAAACGGTGTTCTTTTACAAGGCTAACAGTCAGGGTGATCCAGCTCTCTTTCTTGCAGAGTTTATTCTCGTTTCCGCTAATACATATATATATAGATTTGAAGCAGTTGCTACTACCTTTAAATAAGAATCTCATATTTTAATATTGTCAATATGTGAATTGAGTTATGCCATAAAAAATGATGAATACCAGAGCACAAGACTATACTTCATGGAATGTGGAACGGCTTTCTGCCTACCTTGCATTATTACCACACATTGGATGAAATATTACTACATTTTAAGCACCACCATACTATTAGAACTTCTTTTTTTAATCCATTGTAATCCCACCACATCCATAATTTTATGTTTTAAAAACAGTCTTGAAGCTTCGAAAACATGGCTGTAACGTATTAACTAATTTTGTTACCAATTTTTTAGCCGAGCCTAATCCTTCTGTCCATGTTCATGTCAAAAACTTAACTCTTTATGTCTGTAGACTTTAGCGCTCTACTGTAGAAAAGTTCAGTACAATATATGTAGCTTCCATAAACTTCCTCTTTAATATCAGCCACAAAATCTCTTTCCATGAAAGTCATCAAGCCATATGATCACCAACTCCTCATCTCACTTCCACGTGTCAGGCAATGAGTGGCAAAGATATCCACTCCCCATGCCACGCCAGCAGCTCCCCCCCACTCAAAGCGCACCAGTAGCAACTCGCATTCACTGAAGACAGGCTTTCCATCCTCTGCTTTACTTTCCATCCAATCATCCTAAAACAAACAATACTGAACAAGCAATATCAGAATAAAACTCCACTCTTATGGTGGTTCAAGCTTCTACATCAGTTCGGTAAGAGAACATAATTTGTCCGTGACAGAGAACTATGCCATGAAGGCCCTCAATGCTGCAAGCTTGACACCATTATCTGTTCTTTGTGAGAGAAGAGCAGAAACCAGAAAATCTTTATCGCTCCCTACAGTTTCACCACTCAAATTCTCTCATTCTGACTCTTTAAGCGCGAGCCGGTCAGCTGCACAAGAATGTCTATCAAGGACTTTACATGGTGGTGTAGTGCTACTATCTTCAGTTCCTAGTACTGGGCTAGCTAGAGCTTTAACATATGAAGAAGCACTAGAAAAACCTGCGAGTCCCTTCTCATCTGATTTTGATGTTAATGGGATCCTAGATAGTGTCATCAAATTTGGATCAGAAAACCCAACAATTATAGCAGGTGGTGTTACAGTTTTGGCAGTTCCTCTGATTCTGTCTCTGGTGCTAAACAAGCCTAAGTCATGGGGTGTTGAGTCTGCAAAAAAGGCTTATGCAGCATTGGGTGACGACGCAAAGGCTCAGTTACTGGATATAAGAGCAACAGTGGAGTTTCGACAAGTGGGCAGTCCTGATATCAGCGGTGTGGGCAGGAAGCCAGCGTCAATTGTTTATAAAAGTGAAGATAAGCCAGGTTTCTTGAAGAAGCTGTCTTTGAAGTTTAAGGAACCAGAGAACACCACATTGTTCATTCTAGACAAGTAAGATAGTGAATCCAATTATTATATTTTTCATGAAGATTTCATCTCTTATTTTCATTAATATCAGGATTATCAGCTAAGATAACAGGAAAATCTTTGATATAGAAAACCTAAATGGGGCAATTAATCGTGGTTCTATGCAATTTGTCTCTGCACGGTCTGGTTTTAGATTCTATATTCTTAGCCTGTTGAAAATCAATTAAAGAACTAGATCTCCTCAGTTGTGTCCATTTTCTTAATGAATTCAAAGGACTGACTGAGATCGTGAACCTTGTTTTAGTGACTGCTTTAAATTGGCTAACTGGCATCTGTGAAAGTTCCATTTGCAATTTCAAACATGCTATAGTAACAAGTACATCATCTTTGGTTGGGTTTGGCACAAATGTTAATCTTCATTTGGAGATGTATCTTTGCCGTTTGGAGCTGGAAGAACCAGGAAAAGCAGTCAAAATAGCTAACAGATGGCGCTCGCTGCATCATATACTATACGGAACCGCCCAGGCTTGATGACTCAGATGTAGAAATCATTCATAAAGTTAAAATCTTATATATTATAGCCCTTATCAAGGACCCACAACTCATTGAATTACAGGGACATGCTGTTTACTACAGAATCTAATTAGGAAAAATAAGGAAATTAGTATCACTATCTTTTACAATTTCTTAACCCTCCAATAGCTCTTTTCTCCTTCGCGCCTTTGCGGTGCCATTTCTGAAACGATAATAATTAGAGTTCTAATTCGTTTTTTGTTATCCAAAGCTAAAATTTGAAGCTAACGCTGCTAAATTTACAATGAAAGCCAGATTTGATGGCAACTCTGAATTGGTTGCGGAGTTGGTCACTGTAAATGGATTCAAAGCAGCTTATGCAATCAAAGATGGAGCAGAGGGACCCCGTGGATGGATGGTATTTGCTTTTTTTTCTTTCACTTTTAGTTCGTGTTCAATATCTTTCTTACCTTCTGGAACATAAATACATAAATACAAGCTTTGAGAAATGTATTTTGCAGAATAGTGGGCTTCCCTGGATACCACCAAAGAAAGCATTGAGTCTTGATCTTAGCGATCTATCAGACACTATCAGTGGTGCATTTGGAGTATGTTTCCATCTTCTTCTTTTTCCTTTTAATCGAAAATCTAACTTCATATACAATCTAAGGACCTTTACGAATGGAATGCTTATCCTTTCTTGTTTCCTATAACTTTGAACCACTGATATTTATTGTAGGTTTCGTGATGAACCAATTATTTCTTCCTGTTCCAGTTATTTCATCCCTCACACTGATCTAGTAGGGGAACGATTTATGTGCGGGTCACAGCTTTCATTTCTATTCTTGGTTTGAATCTCAGAATTATGGCACTTAAGGATTGCTATTACTGAGTTCTTATATATAAAGTCGTAGAGCTGTGGCCATATATTTATGATTTTATAAACAAGCACTTCAGCATGGTAATCTCAGTGATTATTTTGCAGGAGGGCTCCGGTGCCTTGCCTGTCACCTTTGCACTTTCAGCAGCTGCTGGCTTAGGTGTACTGGCATTCTCAGAGGTTGGGTTCTGAAGCTTTTCTGTATTATTTTTATTTTGTGTCTTTATTTATAATTCCTTTCATTTTATTTTCACTAAAAGGGATTTTGTTGTGAGAGATGCGAGATTGACTGTTTCATTGTATTTTCCAGATGGAAACAATACTCCAAGTATTAGGCTCAGCTGCTCTAATTCAGTTTGTGAGTAAGAAACTCCTGTTTGCTGAGGCAAGTCTCTGTTACCATTCTAGATAAAATTTGTATTTTATTTAATTTCGTGATTGGAGATGATATGATTTCATTCCGTTGCATGGGCTCCCGGTTGAAGTTTTGATGGACCTTTCTGCCTGCAAACAAGAGGTGAAAGGGGAAAAACACTTTCTTAATCATCAGAAAAATAAAAAAAGCTTGCTTCGAAATTAAAACATAATGTGTGCAGAAGCAAGCTCTATGCCCTAAAGTTAAAGACATACTACCACACATGTCGTTATAATATGTTCTCCGTAAAATTGAAAATATATTCTGATTCTGAAAAACCACTCAGACTGGGCCTTCCCTTGTTTGAGTGTGATGGTATTTCAATGTCCTCGTGTGAGTGTGACCCAGCATCCAGACTAGGAAGTTCCATAACTTAGGCCATAACACTCAGGTCCTTAAACTGGAAACTTGAAGGTTCACTTTCACATTTTATTCTTTGCTTCCAACGGCAGGACCGTAAGCAAACTCTGGAACAAGTTGATGAATTCTTGACCACCAAGATTGCACCTAAAGAGTTAGGGGATGAATTGAAGGTAACATTTTGTATATGTTTGTATTCTACAATGGTGAAGCTAAGCCAGTTGTATCCTTCTAAAAATATGGAATTGTTTAGCGATGGAAGAAAAATCTTTTTCTCAATTACCTGGTGAATTCAGGATATAGGGAGGGCTCTTCTACCAGTACCAGTGACTATCAAGGCCCTTCCTGCACCCACAGAAGCAAGTCCAGAACCTGCTGTTGCTGATAGTACTGTACAGAAAGCGGAAGCTGCTTCCCAGATAAATTCAGTACCCATAACAGAAGCTAAAGCTGTATCAGTTTCTGGATTTTCAAGGCCGCTTTCTCCGTATCCTTATGTAATTCTCACTCTCATCACTCTTGTTTATTTCCAGCATGATTTTTCTTCCAGATTACAGCACACAAGGTGGTTGCATATGGTATAAAGTTTTCTACTAGTCTAAGCGCTGAACATATGACTGCCTTTCTTTTATTGCAGTATCCGGATCTCAAGCCTCCAACATCACCAACCCCATCTAAACCTTAAGTCCAGGTCTTAATGTCTTGTTCTGCAAAAGGAAGCTGTTTTTTACCGGAAATATCTGGAGTTACTTTGCGAGCTGTGCAAGCAATGCTCCTCGTACATAACATGTTCGAGTCTACAAGACGATTTGAATCGAAGAAAAAAACTAGGTTTGATGAACCATAAGAAAAAAAAAGTGGGGGAAGGAAAGAAAATCAGACATGTAATGGATGGCTGCTTCGTGATATGCTGCTACAGCCAACCTGATCTGATAGTGTCTCTGTTCTAACTGTTTTGAGTAATGGCTGTCTTATTAAAAAGTTATTTTTCTTTAAATTCACTTTCCAAAACACATTCAACCAACCATTGTTTTGTATTTATGGGATTCACGAGCTAGCACTTGATGATCATTATTGTATAAGATTAGCATTTCTCAATTATTTTTCTTTTGATTGCTAGGCAGTTTTCTTTTTTGCTCCTGCTTGTGTGCAACGGTCCAATTTGAGTGACCTTGCAGACAGCAATGTTTTTTTTTAAAAATAAAATAAAATAAAATAGCAAGAGCAAGTTCGCAGAAACGAAATTGTTTTTCAAATGAACAAACCAATCATTCAAAACTCAAATCAAACAGACCCCAGCAATTTGAATAAGTGATTTAATACCCATTTCGTTTGTCTTTGTCTGATATTGTGTTGTGTTCTCTGTATATTTATCTTGAAAAATTATTAAATTGATATTTATTTAATATTTATTTATAAATTCTTTAGTATCAATTTTTTATTGTAATTGAATTTAATTATAGTGGTTAATAAATTGAATTCACAGATAAAATTTAATTTAATTTAATTTATATATTATATTTATTATTTTCATTTTATTTTTTTAAAGGTTTCTTAAAAAACAATGAGAAGATAGATATTTTTAAAAAGTTAGTTTTAAAATTAATAATTTAAAAAAATAATTGAAAATTAGAAGGGTCAATCTTTGATTTACTTTTATAGTATTTTTAGAAATTAAATTCTATTTAAAATTTAATTTTTAATATTCAAAAAGGTTTGAAACATAATATTTCATTAAAACCTTTAAATTAATTCAATTAAGTTGTGTTCTTATTGTGACCTTTCCCACAAACTATTGGTTTTTCTCCTCCTTGTGTTCCGTCTCCATAGTTCTTAGGTTTTCTTCTGTTCATGATTCAAGTTTTTTTTGTACAATTGATTGTTCTATTTATGATTTTGCTACATCCTTTTGCCAATAGAAACCCAAAATTTTCTTCGTTGAAGATTTGTACTTTTTTTTCATGTCCAAGTTTTGCCTGTTGCCTTGCCTTTGTTATATATATTAGCGATGGATTGACAAAGATGGGACTCAAACTTGAGACCTTACCTCTCTTGCTTTTTTGCAAGAGTACCATTAAGCTACAAGCTCATTGGTATGATTTCATGCTTTGTTTATAAGGGCTTGTTGAATTTTTTTTCCGACAAACAAAGTTGGATCTCTCTGAATGCTGATAGGAACAAAATTCAATGGTTACTCTAGAAAAAACAAGATCATCTTTTTTGGTGAATAACATCAATATTTGGAATCTTAAGTCCAGTACTCCAGTCAAAGTTTGATCTCTCTCTCTCTCTCTCTCTATCTTTGTCTGTGTGTTTGCTAAATTCACCTGTTACTTATTCTACTTTCATGGTTTAGTAACTTTGCTGTTGTTTCTCTCTTTCTCTATGTATTTGTTAAAATCTCATAGAGATTCTACAACTAGTTTCTTTAACCATGCCCTTTTGGTACATTAGGTTGTCGCCTTTTGTTTATATGATCATATTATTGAGGTTTAATTGGATGTGGTAATGGTCCTACAGGTAAGAATGATTTCCCAGGAGTTTTCCCGAGAAGTTAACCGTTGACTGCCGAAGCTTTAGTTGCAGTTCAGGAGGTATCTTGACTTTTCTCTAAAGCATATGCCAGTAGTATATATGCTTCATTACTTCCATGCCCCAGAAAAAAATCTATATACGTCTTCAAACGTCTACATGCATTTTCTTTCCTGTCTTTGATGGTATGCGATCTCCTCTTAGTGTTGTCATCACCTCTAGTCTTGTTCAGTTCAGTCATTTAGTTTTTGATAAGAAACGGGATCAGAGGTCCATTACACTCAAACTAAAGAGAACAAACATGAGGAACAACCAACCCTGTCAAGTCATCCAAAACAAAACGTCCCAAACTCGATGTAGGGGACTCAAACCAAGAAACAGTAGAGTTACCATCCAGACTAAAGTATGCTTAATAATCAGCAGGCATGCTACCTTCAAGAAGAACATGTTGAATGATCACCACCCAATCACAGTTTTGACAGCAGAGCACCATCCAATAGTTCCGTGAGGCCACCTCTCCAGACTCCATTGCTATCACTAACCAGTCCTCCCAAACCAGCTTTAACAGGACAGCACCATAATATTTCAGTCATGTGGTTGTTACAAGCACCGATATTTATTCAAAACTGTAACTTCTAGATAGTAATTACTCTGCTATGGTTCTACTTTTTATAGGATTAGGAAATTTGTGCTAATAGATCTTGATGCGTGCCAGTTATTTTCTTGTTACTTGTGTAGGCAGCAGAGGATTTTTTGGTTCATCTGTTTGAAGATGGCATGCTCTGTGCAATTCATGCAAAACGCGTTACATTAAGTGAGTGGGACTTGATGCACCTATTATAATTACATGCTTTCCCGTCGAGTTAGATTTTATACAACTACATTTATTATGATCATGACCCTTTGTCTTTCCTTCAAATTCTTTGGGAAAATTTTGCACTTTCATTTATTTATTTTGGTGGATTTTTTAATCAAGTTCTCTTCTGTGGTCTTAGATATCACTAAATACTGTTCAATGATTTTCAGTGTAAATGCACTCCAAAACTTATGCTGTTGTTTTGTTTGTATGATCGCTAATATGATTTGCAGATCAATGACATTTCAGAAAATAAATATCTAGGATTGTGTGAACATGCTCGAAGTTATCTACACTGATTTGTGACTTCGAGGAAATCAGTCTTGATGAAACATTAAAATAGACGCTAACAAACCATAGACTATACAAGATACTTGTAATAGATTGCACACCGACATAACCTTGATCTTGATGGAACTGTTCTCTCAGCTTCTACTCTAAATACATTTTCAGAAGTTCTTCTGCAGTAATTATTGGCTGTTTTACTCAGAAGACCATGCCTTTTGTTTTCCTTTCCTTGTGCCAGCGATGCACCCTTTTTTATTGCAATTGAAAGTACATACAAATGGATAACAATCGGGATATTCAAAAGTGCTTTGCCGCAGTGTTCTCATTGTGCACAATTATTTGGATTCATCAGTAATATACATCTTCCTATTGATGATGCCATAGCACCATGCCTATAATGTTTTGTCCAATTCAAATTTCATTCAATCTTGCTTTTGAATTTTATATTAGCTATTCAGTAAAGAACTTTTATTTGCCTTATTCCCTCAGTGAAAAAGGATTTTGAGCTGGCTCGGCGGCTTGGAGGGAAGGGACAACCTTGGTGAGAGTATCACAGTAAAAGAGCATCACTTATTGTAACCACCTTGTTATGTAATTATGCGGTTGTTCTTTGGCAGCCATCGCTTTCTAGCTGTTTAGCAGGTGTATTGGTATACAATTAGGAAGTAAGAATCAGTCTCGATCCTCTTCACACCACTTGCAATGTGGCAGCGTCTAGAAATTTATGAACACAGAAAATTTGTGGTCCATGATATTTTAGGCTATAGAGAAGGTAGATCCCATGTCAAAGTTTCCTTGGAATCCACAAATCATACTAGGGTTAGAATTGGCCATTTATTTTACTGTAACCATGTCCAGCACCCATATTAACTCCTGCTACTGTCAGGTTTTATTATTATTATTGAAAATGCTTGTTTTGAAGGGGGACTAATGGCTGCCGTGCGTTGTCGTCTTGGACGCGTACATGTTGTCTTTTAATTCTTGTCATTTTAATAACCCTTGCGATTTTAATCTGTTTGCATTGCTTATTTGATGTGAAAACTGGAACATTGGAACATATTAGATAGATGTCACGCGTTAAGTTATTGGGTTAAATTTATATGTTTTGTTTTTTTTTCCCTTCTTTCCCTCTGGTGTGAATGACCACTAACATTTCCTCTCCTTCCACGTCTATTCTATTGTTGGCACTGCCACGAGTTTCTTCGGTGAATGATGATGAGTTCAAATGGAAACAAACAACCATTACGAAAAAATCTGCTTGACTTTTGAAAATGGAAACTGACCAGGAATTCGAGCTTCAAATTTCGAGAAAAGAATTGAATCCATGTGACCGACAGATTTGATTATGATTCGGTACGATTGCACATGGAGGCTTGTTTCCAGGTGCCATTCCATCTTCCAGTAATTTGTTGAGTCAAATCTTTCCTTTTCTTGACAGGCAGAGGATGCTTTATTGCTCTCTGCACGATAGTGACGGGTCTATTCTATTACGATTTATGATAGCTGACACCCTAACGAACTACTCGAATTTTCGCCTCTGGCACCGGTGGTTATATAGTCAAACCTCGAACTATAAAATTCACCGTTGATATAATAGAGTTTTTTTTCTTTTTTTTCTTTCTTTACCTGAGAACATTTTAAAAAAATAAAGGAAATAGCATGTTTCATAAAATATTTAGAGATATAATATATTTTGGAAAATGACATCTCAACTCTCTTAAATTGTTAAATGGTTGGTAAAAAAATTCAATGAAAAGAGAAGAGTGAGAAAAAAATAGATCTTGAAAGCACATCGAAACTCCAATAATGATACTACAAACATCATTGAAAATATATCAACAAGATAAATTCAAGTACTTCAAAGAAAGTAACTAAGAGAGACTAAGTGGGTCACATGAGCTACCTAAGGGTGATGGGGGCTCAGTTGCCTTTAAGCAGCTTATGTTGCCTAATCTACTTATTGTTATTAACCTTTCCATGTGTCGTTGGAATCGGTTTGTTGAGATTTTTTTATAGTACCATTGGTTTCATCATGGCAGTATCAATGTCCCTTAGGGTTTTTGTTTCTTTCTTTGTTTTTTATCTTCCTCTCTTCTCCTTGTAATTTGTGAAGATAGAGGAGAGAAAAAAAACTATGGTGGCACATGAAATCTCTAATGAAAACATCACAAGTATCATTAGAGAGATCTCAACAAGATCAATCTAATGACACCATGGAAGACCACTAGCAATGATCAGAGTGGGTTATACGACCCGTCCAAAGGCAAATGAGCCTTACTATCTTTAGGTTACTATCTTTAGGTGACTCGTGTAACTCACTCCGAACACGGTTGGTGCCTTTCATATTATCCTTAAATTTATTTTGTCGAGATCTTTTTAATGATATTGATGGTGTTATCATCGGAGCTGTAGTGTCTCTCTGATATCTCTTTCTTTCTTCTCTCTCCTCTTTGTAATTTTTTGCAAGCCATTTAACAATTAAAGAGAGTCACAAGTGATACGATTCATATTTGTCATCTGTGATTCTAAATTATGCTACTTTCCTATATATTTTATAGACTATATTATTTCTATAAAAAAAAAATTGAAATGACAAAAAAAGGCAAATAAGAATGAACACCTAGCTCTTCTAATTTTAATCCTAAACCTAATACTATTTCTAATTTAAATGTAATAACCGAATTATGTTGGTTGTGCAAAGTTTTTCTCTTGTATATTTATATTCTTACTATAGTTTTTTTTTTCATTTTCTCGAGGATGAATAGCTAAATGGTAGTTTGTGATTATTATAAATTTGATTAGCTTATTATATTTATTCTTTTTTAAGAAGTTACAAGAGGATAGAGAATTTATCAACATTAATTAAAAAGAGCTAAAACTTTTAGGGAAAGTACTGTAGCCCTAGACTTATTGTTACTATTCAATGGAATAGTGTAATAGCGTTTTTACCCATTCATCCAAAAAACTTAACACAGGCTTTTTTGGGGCATTGAAGTCTTTTCACATGATCCATTTACCATTATCAAGTAAAGCATGGAAAAATAAGTATTCTTCTATCATGATTGCATAGTGAAACGACCCAAATACTCTTGAAAGCAAAAAAAAGTAAACTTGGCGTCAAAGGGTATTTTAATATTTTTACAATGGTTTTTTGGTTATTCTAATTAAATTGAGGGGTAATTTGGTATTTAACTAAATATAAAATTAATAAATAGTTAAAATACATGGTGAAGTGAAGAAAATACCCTTAAAAAAATTATAAACCTGGAGTCAATGGGTATTTTCAGCTTTTCACAATAATTTTTTTATAATCACAAAGTCAGCTCAGGAGTAATTTTGTATTTGGCTTGAAAAAAAAAGATTGGTTTACATGTATAGCACTACGAGGCACGTGGGAGTCGTCCACACATTTTAGGCGGCACGTGCGGCGCCTCCTGATATCCAAAAATACATTTTCACCATGTTGTTGGACACACTACAGTGTCCTTTTCCTATTGATGTGGTGCGTGTCTCCAGTGGTAGTCTAATTTGTTGTCGATTAGCTTTTTTTTCTTCTTTTCTCTCACCTCCCCTAAAAATTAAAGTCTGACCCTCTTTGTTGTTGTATTTTAACTTCAGTCCTCATTCTTTTAATTTTTAATATTTGGTTTTAACCCTTTTGTATAAGTTCTATTTTCTTTTCAATTCATCATTCAATCCTAATTCAAAAAAATATTATATTTTTCAATTTGGTCCTCATTTTTTTATTTTTTTCCTTGACTATTTTGTAAAAGTTTTATTGGCTTTCAATTTCACCCTTCAATTTATATTGATGGTATATGTTTTTCAATTTGGTCGTTGTTGTTTTGAATTTTTATTTTATTTCTTAGATATTTTGGAAAAGTTATTATTCTTTTCAATTTCACACTTCAATCAAAACATTTTTTTATTTTTTAGTCAATTTTGATCCTTATTCTTTTGTCTTTTCTTTGTTCTTTTACTAAATTGATTTCTCTTTTTAATTTCATCTTTCAATCAGATATAAAAACTATTTTTTTTCAATTTTGGTTCTTATTCTTTTAATTGTTAGTTTGTTTTTAATTATTTTTTATAATTAAAATTATTTTTTCAATTTCATCCTTGAATATTTGATTAATTGGGAATTAAACTTTATGGTTTTTCCAAATTGAGTGTTTGGGTCTAATTACCGAGGTAAAAGGTTTGAAAAGTTAATGCAGGTTTGGCAGAATATTCTGGGTTGGCTTGTCCCTAATTACCGAGGTTTCCAGACTTTATAGTTTTTTCAAGTTATTTTTTACCTCGTTTTGTTCTTTTGTATTTAATGGGCTGAGGATCCATGTACTATCATTTTTTTTTGTCTAATTAATTAAAGTCGGCGTATTTATCCTAGTCGGGTTGATGACCCGAGTTAAGTATTTTTTTTCCTTTTTTAAAACACACTTAGCAACTAAACATTATTTTTTACGCAAAAAAATAATAATTCTAATAAAGTGATTTAACAACTAAAAATAATTTGTTCCCGTAGCGAAACATGAACACCAAGACAAGTTTTTTCTATGCAAACTTATTGGACCAAACTATGTTTTTGTATAAAAAAGACTAAATTTAATAGATTGAAAGACTCTGGTTTAATTTGATACTTCTGAAAAATGGAATATAACGTTAACACCTACCACCAACATTAGTTATATACTAGTTTATCGGCATGCACTACATTGCCAGTTAGATAAAAAAAAATTAATGTAATTAAAAATATTTAAGCCATAGAGAACTATTTGATATTTTTATTAAATTTAACCTAGTGGATAAATATTAAAACTTGATCCAACTCCTTTCCTAGACAAAGTTTAAAATTAAATTATGTAGAAATTGCTTCAATATGACCTAATTAACTTGGTTGGTCGAAAGATATAAAAAACACTCCAAGTATAAGATTGAAAATAAAAAATAAAATTGACATAAAAAACTTCCTAATGATGACAAACCTAATTGTAAAGTCCATTTTAGTATCTCGATCAAAAACTTGAGTTAAACTATAGTTTGCAAGGATATCCTACAATATAGATCTTTTTTTCTTTTCTCAACAAAACATAATAGAAAAAAAAAGTTTATTTTTCTTACCCCATCAACCGAATCAATTAGTTGGGCAATTCAAATAAAAACCTAATTTGGATTGGTCTTATCGCTACTATACGAAAAGGAAAAACAAGTAATCCTTGGAGTTAAATAGACTAGTTAGGTTGTTATAAAAGCTAAAATTTTCATGAATCTTGTAATCGAGAAGTAGATAATTTGTTCTTGATCCTTAGTTGTTTTTTTATTTATAAATAGTAATATAAAATTATTCTAAAAATTTTATTTTTTGAATTGGGATAATTTTGTTTTTAGATGTATAAAACGACTTGTCCAAAACTACTACTAACCATATAAATTCGAGATCAACGTTTCTTTAGATTCAAGCAGAACGCGTATGGAAGTTACTTTTTGCCAGCCACTGAACCCTTGTCTTCAAGAATAACATGTAAAAAATTGCTTTGCCTTTTAGAACCGACCCTTGAGAGGAGCTCGAAGACAAGAGCATTATTTTGACGACATCATAGCATTGAAGATATGTTCTAATTTTCAGAAAAACATGAAAAGAAATACAGAAAAAGAGTTTCTTGTCCATATTCAAAATTTTCTAATTAGAAAATTTGAAAAGTATGTTTTTCCATTTTTCACTTTTGTTCTTCGCTTGGGAGAACATTTTTTTTTATTTTCTTCAAATTTTCACTTGTATTTTCTTAATAGAAAAGTGCTTTCACATTTATTTTATATTGAGCTTTGCAAAAAGAAATTTAAAAAATAAACTTTCTCCTCTTATATGGTTAATTCCCATTTCTTTACCCTTTTATACGGTTAATTCTTTATTTTTTCTTATGTTCTTAACATGAAATTTATTATGTTTTGAAGACGTGGATAAAAATTTACATTGTCACTAATTTGATTGTATAAGAATTTAATGAAATCATGTTAAAAATGAAGGTTTTATGTTTAGTATATCTTGATTTCTGTAAATAGATGCACTTTAAGCATGTTTGTTACTCTAAAGTTGAAGGTGGAAGTTTTAAATTTAATTTTAAAGTTTGAGTTTATTCAATTTAATCCTTATAATTGTAATTAGAAAATGAACATTTTCTTCAATTTTATGAAAAATATTATGAAACTATAATATATGAACGAGATTTTTTTATTTTTAATTAGAAAATAAAAACTAAAAATAAAATTGAAAACTAAAATTGAAAAATGAAAGATAGTTACTAAAAATACTCTTGAATTTTTTTCCTTATTCAATCATTCTAGATCTTACAATATATTTTTCTTTTTAATCATTTTTGTTTGGAATTCATTCTTGTTTTTTAATTTATTTTTATATTTTTAAACTATTTTCATATGATAATACTAAAAATAAATATTAAATAATAATAATAATGACATTATTTTTATCTCTTTATAGATAAAAATATTTTAAATAACATTTTTCATGACGTTAAAAATACTGCTTTAATTGGATAGTTTATGTAAGAGTTTAGTTTATATATTTGTTTAAATTGAAAAATTAATTTGACGAGTTTAAATTGAAAAATTAAATCTATAAAAAATATAGCTTAACCAGTTAGATTTATATTAATTATTAAATTTAGAACTCGTTAAGTTAATTAATTGAGATGCATTGAAAGTGATTTGAATTTTTTTATTAATAAAAAGATTAAATTAAATGCGATGCCAGAGAGGCTGAGATCGATGATCACTGGACCAGCACGAAATATATGTTTTGAATGAAATAATCACCTGTCTTGTCCTGTTGCAGTTCAATTGTCAGAATCGTATGATTTCAGTGAATGATTGTTCGGGTGGTGGGTGGTCTCCCTTTGTTCTTATCAATACTTGCCTAATGTGTTGTCTGTAAGCTTAATGTAATAATGCTGGACAAATTTGCCAACAACAACTTTTAAAAAACACTTTTCATAAAATAACATATTTTTATATTGCTGCAATTTAAAATCATTATATTTACTTAAATATTATTATTTTTAACCATAATAAGATAATCATAAATATTAAAATAACAATATTTAATAAATATTATGTTTATTAAATTATTAGATTCAATGTTTTTGTAGAAAAAAAAATAGTGGGCCATCTTCTTCCGGGGCGTGTTAAGTGGTCTTGGTGTTTTTCAAATAATTTTTCATACCAAAATACATGTAAATGATGTTTTTTTATTTTTTAAAAATTATTTTTAACATCAACATTTTAAAACAATTCAAAATATATAAATCATATTAAATTTTAAAAAAAAATAAATTTTTAAAAACACAACAATGTTCTCAAACGTGAAGAAATCATTGCACTTTTTAGTTTCTAGGCAAATAACGATAGAATATTAGTTATTGGTCATTCGATACTATAAAGACAAGAGTCATTTGATCGTTTTGAAATAATTTTCTTTTTAATTTCTCTTTTTATATTAGATTATACAAGTTTTTTGAGATTATATTTGTAGTTATTTTTTAAAATATTTTTTATTTTAAAATATATTAAAATGATATTTTTTTTTTAAAATTTATTTTTAACGTTCAAAGCGATTCAAAACATAAAATTAATTTTTTAAAATATAAATAAATTTTAAAATAGTTGATCCGTGTTTCTAAACACTATGTTAATTTAAATATAATAAGTCTTCTTATTATAAAGACATATTATAATAAACATCAATTCTCCCAATAATTTCATCTTCTATATTGATATAATATATATTTCCCCGACAGGCGAATCCTACCTCCGATTCTAAGCACCTATTACATTAGATAAACCTCGATTGAGTGTATATTATGATACAAGTCTATTAAACTCAATCCCAAAATATAACCTTATATTATCTCTACAGACCATAAAAAGTAAAATTAAAATAACAATGAGTTGGCATGCATGTATAGATGATAAATACGTCAGGGAGTTGCCCAGACAACTCTCTGACGTATTTAATGTTTTAATTTTAGATTTTTATAGTAAAACAAGTATTTTTATTGAATGCAAACAAAAAAAAGTTGGAGAAAAAAATTGCTTTTTTATCCTGACAAAAATATGTAAAAAAAATGAATTTTAAGAATAACTTGTCCCTAATGCACGCAAAATATATCTTCACATAAAATTGAGGTTATTTTTAGTTTTTTTTTTATTATTATTTTTTAACATGAGTGTGCTTAACCCAAACCCATCCATGAGTACAACCCAGTACAAAATAGCCCAAGCTTGTCGTATCATAGACCAAACTTATTAACATTTTCAAGGAAGACTTGACCCCAACCTGGTAATCATTACAGCCCCAAAACACAAGCCCATGCCTATTTGTTGTATGAAAAGGGATAGAAAATGAGAGGTTTTAGCCTTATACGACCTCCTGCCATTACAGCTATTACAACCTTATAAAAGGGAATGCGCAAGGTGACGTGCAAACAGACAACCACGGGTCACACTTTTCTCTGTAGAGAAAGGAAACAGGGAGCGAGGTTCGCTTTTCTCGACACAAAAGGTATAGGGCGGGTTACTCGTTTTAGCAGCAGATTATATGCATAAAAAAATGAGAGGAAACGAGGCTGCCTTGCCTTCATTACAAGTTAAGAGAAACAAGCACCAAGACCCATAACATGCATGTGATTAACGAAGAGGCAGTAGCCATAAGAGGGTGTGAAAGGGATGGAGTAAAAGAGGTTATTATACTTGTGGTAGCACTGATAAATCGATGTCCTTTTGTCTTGAGGGGTCACTTGGATTCCTTCCTTTGCCCAAAAAGCTAAGAGCTTCGTGAATATAAAACCTGCAATAGCCAAAGCTGCTTTCTGTGCTTTTGTTTTATAGTTGGATGTACAGTTCCCCACAAAAGGTTGGCTTTAACAATAATGGAAAGGCTGAATTATGGCCCGGAAAAGATGTTGATTGAGTGTGTGTGTGTTCGGCTTGAAATTTGAAGCGGATTACGTTTCTTGCATTATATGCTATCAAGAGAATCAATTAAGATCATAAATTAAAGTCCAAGGATCACATGAGAGTCGGCTGTTCCTGTTTTGCCAAGAAATTCTGCAGATTCATGAACAAAATGATGTCTTTTTGTTTGGATTTTCAAAACTTGTTTGTCGTTAACAAAATGCATCATTTCACTTAATGTGAAACAATGTCATTTCGGTCTCGAATTAGAATTAGGTTTTTCCAATTAAAATCATGCCAAACTCGAGAAAGTTCATCACAGAAAAAGCTTCAAATTTGTCATATAATGAATATAATTTCATTGTTATGGTTAGGGGTGTTCAAAAAAACTAAAAAACCGATTAAACCGAGAAAACCGGAAAAAAATAACCGAAAAAACCGAACTGTGAAAAAAAACCGATTAAAATTTTGAAAAAACCGATCGGTTTGGTTTTTTAAGCCTGGAACCGAAAAAACCGAACCGAACCCAAACCCGACCCGAAAAACTGGAAAAAAAACAGAGCCAAAACCGAGCCAAACCGGTTTGAACCGGTTTTTGTTCTAAAAAACCAAACCGAACCGAAACCAGTCGGTTTGAACCGGTTTCGGTTTTTTTAAAATTCAGTTTGGTTATTTTTTTGATAAAAACCGAACCGAACCGAAAATGAACACCCCTAGTTATGGTAG
The DNA here is from genome assembly GCA_015852605.2 of Populus deltoides. NCBI lineage: Eukaryota > Viridiplantae > Streptophyta > Magnoliopsida > Malpighiales > Salicaceae > Populus > Populus deltoides. The sequence goes on along the minus strand of CM027571.2, from coordinate 13,300,342 downwards.
GTTAGAATATATGGAATTATAGTGATTTTATATGTAAGAACTATATCATGATTAGATCCGATAATACATAAAATAACATGTATAATGCAATTAAGAAAACAAATTTACTTTGAAAAATTTTGGATAAAAAGTTCAAGGTTGAACTTGCTGGTATAAAAAGGTTCATAGTTGATAAAATTTTAGATTTTAAGATAATTGACTCCAAGATTGTTATGAGTCAAGTTCAAGTGTTTCAATTCACCTTGCGTAATATCTACGCTAAAGATATATTTATAAGTGAATACTTTTTAATGGTTATAATTATTAAGAAATTATCGTCATCTTGGAAAAAATTCAAAAATTACCTTAAGCATAACAGCAAGAATATGAGTTAAAGGCCTCATATTGAGGCTAAAGGCAGAAAAGGACAATAAATTATCCAAGTGAAGAGCCAACTTTTCTGATATAGTCACCAAAGCAAACTTTACGAAACAAGTGGTGAAGTTCCTAAATAAAATGCTTAATAAAAAAGGGAAAAGTATTGTCAAAACATTTAATGGCAAGTGTTTTATTTGCGACAAGATAAGGAATCCATCCAAGGGTTGCCGAATTGGAGCTCAGCAAATTAATACAAGAAATGGTATAATTATTAAAGTTAATATCAACGAGGTTGATCACCTCACTAGTGAAATTTTAAAAATAAATATTTCTATTGTTATTTATGAAGTTAGCCTGATTAAAAATCTTGTATAGTAGTGGGTTAACACCAACGCAACTAAATATGTATTCAACAAGACAATGTACCCAACCAATGATTACATAAATAGAGCTCATCAAAGTAGGAGTGAGCAAAAAAACTGAAAAACCGATTAAACTGAGAAAAAAATAACAGAAAAAACCGAACCGAAAAAAAACCGATTAAACCGATTAAAATTTTTGTAAAAATTTTCGGTTCGGTTCGGTTTCGGTTTCAGAAACCTGAAACCGGAAAAACCCCAACCGAACCGAACCAGTTCGGTTTAAGGGGTACTATAGTATAAATACAAAAAAAACGCGTTATCTTTCTTAACCCTAGCCGTCCTTCTCCTTCTCCTGAGCCGCTCCCTCAACTCACAATTCACAATTTCATATCTGTAACGAAATCAATCCATCTTCATCTACAGGACCACAGCCAGCCACATCCCTCTCTCACCATCTTCATCTTCAAACGATCGACCACATCCCTCTGTTTGAAAGCACTCCACTCCATGTTTTTGAAACGCTGCAGCTGCAATTCCTTCTCTAGCTAGATCTACTTGTTTGGCTTTGGACATTCCTTCCACTTGAATCCACAGAGAGGAGAGGAAGCTTGGAGTTTTGCTAAGGAAGTTGCATTTGTTTCTGGATCCAAGCGCCATCATTTGAATCCAAGGATACATGTTTCGCTTTATCTTCTTCTTCGCTTTTAGCATGTAAATTTCTAGTTTTTTTTATAAATTAAATTCGATTATTCTTACAGTAGGATGTTTTGTTGTGTGGTTAATTGAGAAGCAGGCTTGTTTAGCTTAAAAATGGAGGAACCACTAGGTGATGAGGGGGCTAGAAAGGCCCCGACTTCAGAGAGACGGGTTTTCCTGTTTTTTATTAAAAAACCGAACCGAACCGAAACCGGTCAGTTCGAACCGGTTTCGGTTCGGTTTCAGTTTTAATTTTTAAGTTTTTTAAAATTTGATTTTGGTTAGTTTTTTAGTTAAAAACCGAACCGAACCGGTTTTGCTCACCCCTACATCAAAGTAATCCAAGAAATGATATGATTATTGAAGCCAGTGTCAAAGAGGTTAATCACTTTATTAATGAAGTTTTTAAAATGAATATGTTAATTTTTGGTCTATATTATTATGTTTTATGGTCCACCTTGGTCACCAACACAACAATTAATACATGACTATTATAACGATGGATGATGACGATGACGTTGATGCCTATGATGCCTATTTTTTTTTTTGTCTGTTTAAGACTTGTGATATGTAGTATGGAAGGTTAAATCATGAGAATTATAATTATATATAAAGATTAATAAATCTTAATTTATTACCTAGTATGAGTTTTTAGAAAAATTATAACTATGAGGTGCGAGATTTGTTTCGAATCAAAATTCATAGAAACCTTTTTTCATTCAATTGAAAAAAATAATGAACCTTTAAGTTTAATTTACTTGGATATTGGTGATTTAAAGTTTGTGCAAACTAAGACGACGTTTAGTTACTGTCCTATAACAGAAGGGATGAAGATAGTAAGACAAAAATATGTTTGACTGAATAGTCAAAGATAGATACATAAAAATAAATTTATCTATAGAATAATTTTGGAGTGAATTTCTGTATTTTCAAAACATGAGATAAAAAAAACATGACTTAAAAGATAATATTTATTTTTTTATTTCTAAAATATTATTATAAAAAACTCTTAATTCCAAAAGTATCCAACTAAGGCATGTAAAAATAAAAATAATTTTTATAATAATTAAAAATCAATTTGGGGGTCAATCCGAGGCAATGCCAAGATCATGGTTCATAAGAGTTGACCCAAGTTAATATAAGAATAGGTCATGGTTCATAAGAGTTGACCTGAGTTAATATAAGAATAAAAGTGAGTATTATCAAGTTTTAAAACCTGACTTGAGAGTTGCTTGTAAATTCTGTCAATTATTTCTTTTCATGGATTTTACTTTCACATTGGCATATATTGCAGCATTTTATTGTAGTTCATTCATTGTCATTTCAGTGCCAAATCATAAAATCAAAACGCTCTACTCCCATGATTTTATTTGATTTACTTCTTAAGAATGAGACCTGCTCTTATGCAATTTACATATGCCTTAATATTTTTTTTTTAAAGCAGCGCTTTATTTATTTATTTTCTCAATAAAATAAGAGAAAGTTAGACTTGCCTTAAATTTATGGTCGGACATGTTGCATGCTCAACATTTACAAACATTTAAACACTATACTTGTATAAAACCGAAACTCATGATACTTGTACAAATAATACCATAAGATGTAAATTTGTCACTTTGAAAAGTCATTTGTGATTATTATGGTGAAAATTACTACAGAATGAAAAACTAGCCAACAGTAAACTACTCAAATTTATGTTTTATAATATGATATAGGTTCTATTTACGATACTTGTAATATTAAAATGACATCGATAAGATAAATTTAACGATACTAAAAAAGATAATTAACTGTGATTGGAATGAGTCATACTGGCCACCGTAGACAAGTGAGTCATTTGTCATCTATGGACAACAAATATAGCTTATTCCGATCACCGTATATGACATTTCTTGGTGTAGTTGTATTTATTTTATAGAGATTTTTTTTATAATACCGCTAGTTTTATAATTAGAGTTTTGATATGTTTATGATATTTTTTTTTCACTCTCCTTTTTCTTCTCTCTTCTTCATAATTTGTACAATTCATTTTGAAACAGCAATAAGGTTGACTGTTGTATTTTCCATGACATGTAACAACGTACCAAGAAGCAAATTGTGATATGTTTCAGTGAGGAAAAAATAATGAGAAAAAAGATCAAGGGACTAGCTGAGACAGAAGGGGTTAATTAATTAAAAAAAAAACCCAACTATTGATTGGCTGTTAGGAATACAATAGCTTGTGTTTTTAGGTATTTTTTAAAAAATATATTTGCTTTGAAAAAGCATTGATAATTTTTTTAGAATTTTTTTATAATTTTAATATGATAATGTTAAAAATTAAAAAATATATATTGTTTATTATATTTTAAAAAATATTATAAATCACAGTACCAAACATCATGGGTTAAATGCACTCTTGTGTTGCGTGGATAGAGGGAGATGAACAAACCACAGGTCCTACCAATAAAATACAAAGTGTACCGAGGTCCAAGTTCCTGTGTTTCGAGCTCTCCTTTTGCTGAAAAGACAATTATACCATTCATGAAAGGGACAGCATCGCGCTTTCCTCGCACAAATTGGTCTTTTCAAAACATGCTGGATTCATTTAACTACAGAGTTTCTTATTGTATCTTATCCACTATTTTTGCTTATTGGTAAGTTTTTTTTTAAAAAAAATAGCAAAATTAATATTCTAAAAGAAATATTAAAAAAAATTTAAAACAAATATATTTTTAAAAATGAAAGCTACTACTCCCGAAGGAAAGGATATTAAATTTAATTTTTATATATATATATATATATATATATATATATATATATATATATATATATATCTTGGTAAAAAACTGTTAATACACTGTCAGCTCTTTCACTTTCACGCTCGAAAATCCTGTTGGGTTGGGTTGTCTTTCTCTTTATTAATTAACCCCCCCTGTCTCAGCTCGTTCCCTGATCTCGCTCCCTGTATTTTTTTCCTCACTGAAACTGCTCAGGGAAAAAAAAATGGATAGACGTCGCAAGAAGCAAGCCAAGACCACAACTTATTGCTCTGATCAAGGTGAGCTTCCTACGCTTTAATTATACTTGTTATGGTGTTGCAAATCCAATGAGTTTCTTTCCTTCCTCTTTTTGCTGCTTCAACCAAGCAATAATTCCCTTTGTGGATTCTCTTTTACCTTCTCAAAGATTAAGATCGTTTTCTTCTTTGCCCTCCTATGTACGTTTCGTGTTTAACTTTTTTGCTTTGAGTTCTCGATCCCTTGTCTCCCCCTTTCTTGCGAGGCCAATAGTTTCTCTTTACAGTTTCTCGTTTTCTTTCTAGCTACTTCACAGCTCTCTCTGTGTGATGATTTGGTAGAGGTAAGCAGCATTGAATGGGAATTCATCAACATGTCAGAACAAGAAGAAGATCTCATTTACAGAATGTATAAGCTGGTCGGAGACAGGTAAAGCATCCTTTTTAAGAGTGTATATCAAGAAACTTACCCTCTCTCTCTCGCAATGCAAACCGGAAAGTTCTTCTTCTTCTTCAATTAATCGATGGGCCCTGTGTGGCGTGTGTGGTGGATCCGATCCAGTCATAGTTTAAATTTCTATTTATATAATGTAGACATGGTCCAAAAATGGGTCTCATTTGATGATCCGTCCTTCCCATTAAATTATTTGAAAATTATCATTTCTACTTCTCTGAAGATTAAAAAAAATTGGAAAAGAAAGGAAATTGTTTTTTAAGGGCGAGCACTATGAGATAATGCCTTAGGAATTTCTCAAAGACAATATAAAAATTACCTATATGTTAAGAGGAATAATACTACATGCATATCATCCTTCTTGATGTGTTATGTAGTAGGATTTTCAAAATGATCTGATTTGGAGGTCTATTTAAGGTTTATATTTTTTTTTTTAATGTTCTTCTGAATGAAAACATTTTAAAAGATAATCGTTTTTATATTCCGAAACATGAACCACAAAAGAAACCAAGCAAAAGAATTTTTATGTTGGCTAGCTACTGCTTTGGATGCTTGTGTTCACAGAAAAAGAAAGAAGAGTATTATTCTCCATTTTGTAAGATTAATCGGAATTCTCTTATTCATGATTTATTACAGGTGGGCTTTGATCGCAGGTCGAATTCCAGGCCGCAAAGCTGAGGAAATAGAGAGATATTGGATTATGAGACACTGTGAAGGGTTTGCCAGTCGACGAAAGGAACAAAAAAGAGATGTAATTCCTAATACCTCTTAATTAGGTTGTATCAATTTGTTTGGAAATGTACCTGTGCCTCTCTCTCTCTCTCTCTCTCTCTCATGTTCTTTTCTGCCATTATTGGACTTCTTATGCAGTATGTCACAGTGACAGTGATCGTGATTTCCCTCGCCTATCGTCCCTAATTTTGATTATGAACATTTGAACAGCTATTCCATGATTGTACCCCAAATCATATGTAGGAAAACGCAAGCTGTTCCCCAAAATTTAAGATCGAGGATTTTTTTTTTATAATTTCACAATAAAGAAATATAAATTTCTTGTCCATTTGTTGATGTCTTTCTGTTCTGTAGAGGGCGGGGAAGGTGAGGAACCAAATCTCCTGCCTCGCCAAAAATATTCTCATTTTGGGTTTCGGACTTTCCTTCTTCCTTTAAAACATAAAGTATTAAACTAAATTTAATTTTTTAAATATAATAATAAAGTAAATATGATTTACTTGTTGAAAAAATCCAGACGAAAAATATAAATATTCTTGTCAAGAACTCAATCATTAATTATCCTTGAAAGTAAAATGTTATTGAAAGAATATGCTTGTTTATTCCAATTACTCATGATAGCCCCTAGCCGAAGCAAGAAGTGTCATGATTAATTTTGAATTAAAAAAAATTAATTCTGATGCTTTCTATTAAATAAAAAATGTTTAGGACTTTAGACTGTTGAGGTATAAAACATCACAAATTGATAGGATAAATTTACTGAATTTGGACATGTATTTTTAATGGATTGAAAAAAAAAAATCTTTTAGATCAAAAGGTTAATTTATTAAAAACCTAGATACAGGCTAAGCAAGCACGTATTACTTAAATCTACTTGGTCTAATACCTTTTCTCTCTAAGTGCTTTAGAAGGTTAATTTTAATTCTTTGGTTTTTTATTATATAAGTTATAAGAAAATTTTATGATTTTTTGATGAAAAAGTGAAGTTTTTGGATTTGTAAAAACAAGTCAATTAAAAATTATTTTTTTATTCATCCATAATTAATTTTAAATGTTTTAATATTTTATATTAAAGTATTCATATTAAAAAACAATTTTTAACAAAATCTTAATCTCCTAAAAGCGCATCCGATATCATAAATCTTGACGCGAACAGTGTTAAGAGGATTGGGCAATTATTCAAATGGATTAAATGCATTTTCAAATTAAAATTAGATTGATTACTGTTGAAGCTTGGTGTGCTTCTATTATAGTTATTAAACTTGATCCAGATATTGACCCGGTCAAGGAACCGGATCTCAGATTTTATGAGTCAACCTGAGTCAACTCGGGTCAATCCGGAAAAATTGTAAAAAATATATTTAAAGTTGTAATATTTCATAAAAAAATATTAAAATAGGGAAGAGATTTTCTTAATGGTATTTAACTAGAAAATATATACTTCTAATTCGGTTATGTTTTATAATAAAACAATTTCCTAGTAATAGTAAATTTGAGAAGAATAAAAGAAAAGGAAGTGAACATGGTTTTTTTTATATATATTTGAGAGCGAGAGAAAAATACATGGAACGAAATAAAATCAGCCAAAATTTAAAGGTCAGTAGAGTAATAGATCAAGATTTATATTTAATAAAAAATAAAAAAATAAAAAAAAAATTAAGTTAAAAGTATAATATTTTCAGTTAACCCGTTTTCAACAAAGAAGGGTTGAAAATATTTGATGCTGAGAAGAGAGCGTAAAGTATTTTCCGAATCACTCTTAACGTAAAACAAAAAATATATATATTGTTGTCTGCACCCTTCCTCTTCGCTGCCTCTCCTCTTTTACGCATTGGGCTCAAAATCTAATCAGTGAAGAGAGATCAACAAGTTTTCAATCTCCAGGAAAATCTTTCCCCTCCCCTCCTCATGCTCTTTCTTTTGATTTTTTTTTGTTCTTTGAGATTTTTTCTCTTTTTTGATTCAAGCTAGATCTGCGCTCCAAAGCCCTCTCTTTCTTTTCGAAGACAAGGATATGAAGCTTAAGTCATCCCTCACAACCAAACCACTGTTAATTTTTCAACATTTACAGATTCAGACAGAGATAAAATCTTAAATCTGCCATGGAGAGTCACCTGGGTTTCACCTGTGTTTGCTCGGGTAGCCCGGGTTTGTTCGGATCATTTGGGTCATGGGTCGACCCGCTAGATCGACCGGGTTTTGCCGGGTCATTGCACCGGTCGGTCTTTTGACAAACTCGGACCAGTCCAACCACCGGGTTGACTAGGTCTCGGGTCGACCCGTCAGGCCGATCCAGGCTTAATAACTATGGCTTCTATTGGTGAATATATATGTGTGTACACGCACGCTCTAATGTTGTAACTATGTAGGCGGATGATAATATATTCTTAATTCATGTAACTTGATTTCTAATAAATTTATTATTTAAAAAAAACAATAAAATAAAAAGAAAAACTCAAATTATTTTAGACTAATTTATTAAACTCGTGACTTGAATTATAAAATCAGGATTATCCAATTGAAACAAATTAAAAAATCTATTTTTTAATCAATATTTCAGTGTTGGAAAATAAAATTAAAAAAAAGTTAATTAAAAAACAACTTGAGATAACACTGGTTGATTTACTAAACTCGTAACTCTAATAATGAGATGAGAATAACCTCATAAAAAAAACAAACCGAAACAAATCACAAAATCTAATTTTGAATCAACCTAATATTAAATAATAAAACTTTTAAAAAATCAATTAGAAAATAGCTTAACTTGTCAAATCTTAGATAATAATCATTAGATTAGTAACCACATAAAAATAAAATGAAAAAATTATGAATTTTAGTTTTTAATAAATATACCATGAAAAAATTAAATTAAAAGAAAGGAAAGAAAAAAAACATAGTTTTTATCTTTTAAGAAAAGTACAATGATTTCCCCTCTTATTTCGTTTTTGTTTATTATAATTTAATTCCTTTAAGTACAAGCTACTCCTTTTGACTTTTAGAAACAAATTCACTTGAGTGGTCAATTCTTTTTTTAAAAGTCCAAAGAAATAATTGCATAGAGACTAAAGTGAATTCAAAATTTATTTTTATTTTTATTTTTTTATTGTAAAAACCATAATGCCCCTTTCAAACTTAAGATTCCAGAACTCAAAGAATTCCCCATATAAGAGCATGAAAACCAAAATCTAACATTAAACAATATTAACGGCACGTTTACGAACGCGGCTGCGGTTGTGTTTTGAAAAAAATATAAAATTTTTTTTATTAAAATTTAATATGATTTGTATATTTTGGATCGTTTTGATGTGCTAATGTCAAAAATAATTTTTAAAAAATAAAAAAAATATCATTGCCATGTATTTTGATACAAAAAATTATTTTTAAAACACCCACAACCACACTACCAAACACACCCTAAATCAAATTTGAAACTAAGAACATCAGCATTAAGATCTTAAAAGCCCTTTGCCATACTTCCCATCAAGAAGTACCCCACCACCGCAAAATATCATATGGGCATCAAATTCCTTCCACCTTCCGTTGTTGGAGTGGTAGTTGAGGGCTACGTGTACATGGTTTGCGTCACTCTTTTCTTTTCTCTGGTACTCGTCTTCTTCATCTTTTCCAATGCTTTTTTATTTTATTTTTATTTTACCCTTTTTTTCTTCTCCCGTGTGATTTCTTACTTGCATCGACACGATGATTACATGATCAATATCTTGTGGGTTTTCATTATAGTAATATAATGAGTTTAATGTTATATTTTAAAAAAGAATATGGATTTTTCATATAAAAATAAAAAAATATTATTTTAATATATTTTTAAATAAAAATTATTTAAAAAAACAATCAAACTCGAAGTATGATAATGTTCTTAATTTAAAAAAAAAAAGGAAAGATAAAGGGATGGCGTTGAAAGATACCAAGAACAGGGACAGAAATTCTCCTCCTTGTAGCGGCGGCCAAAATTGAACATGATAGATATGAACCACACGTCATTATATATTTGTCTCCGAGCCCAAAAAAAAAATAGATCCATATCCGCTGTCCTTGGTGATGGTGCTGTGCCAGCTAAAGGAATGTACGGCAAACAGAATGCCCGTGTAGCTTTGAGATTGCGTCAAAAGCAACTCCTCGACTCTCTCTCTCTCTCTCTCTCTCTCTGAGCTAAAGAATATATATTATTTTAGCACTTGAATTTTTTTATAGGCTTCAATAATAGTGCTAAACAGAGTGTTATTTTATTATTCTTTTATAAAATATTAGTTTTACTTGTCTTGCAAAAATGCTAAAACACCATTTATTGCAATAATTTTTTTTATCACTAGTTTTTTATTTTTTAAATTATTTTAATTTTATAACTTATGTAATGAATTTGACAAAAATATATATCGATGAACCATTGGGTTTGAGAAAGTGTATTTTTCTTGTTGGATATAGAAAAACTTCCAGCCCATAAGTCTGAAGCCCAAGAGCCCATCCAAAAAAGGACTGTTACGAGATTGACGACCATCCCTTTCAGGTCCATTTATTACAGTGATCAGCTCATTGTCTCCTTAGCAGCAGAACTAGTTATGTGGCCCCCGGAACAAAAAAAAAAAAAAAAAAAAAGGAATTTGCAAGTGCTTATAACATGTTCGTTTATGCCAAAAACATTCTATTCATAAATCAATAATTTTTTATATGAATTTAATTAAATAATTCAACAATCATTTGTGATAATAAAAACAAAAAAAATCATAGATAATAATTAAAAAAAATAAAAAAAAATTAAGAGATGGATGTGCATCAAGATGTATGATTTTAGAATATGAATAATAAACCTGGTTGTCTCTGATATTTTTGTTTCTTGAAATTATTTTTTTATTGAATTAAATAATAATAATAACACATAAAAAAAGCAAGTCAGATTAATTTGTTTTCAAATACAAAAAAAAATGTCACTCATGGTGAATAATTAATAAATAAATTAAGACTAGAAATAATTAATAATTAAATAATATTTTTTATATTTCATATCAAAATAATACAAAAAATATTAATTTGAACTGAAAAAAAAATAAAAATAAATTAAAAAAACATTCTTGAAACACGAAAACAAATATGTTTTAATAAGAAAATTAACTCAGAAAAAACATTTATTATCACCTAATTTTTGTACAGTATATCAATTTATTTTCTTAAAGTATGAAAAAAAATCAGTAAGAGAAAATAGAAAAAAATTAAGAAGGAAAAAAAATTAAGAAGGAAAAAAAATTAAAGGGAAATAAATTAGTTGTCGGTGTATTGAATATTGCTATATTATATGATATTCATGGTGCTACTGTAGAAAAATATTTTTTTTTGAAGATGATGGTGGTGCAAATGACTTACGTGTTTTTAACCCAACTCAAGCATTTTTACATTTGAAAAAAAAAATTGTTATTGACTCGCTGCGGAGCGCTGACTAATATGTTAGTTATTATATTATTACGTGATGATTATTTTAAAAAAATATTGAGATAATAATTTTTTTTATTTTTAATATTGATTTTTTATATCATCACATCAAAATAATACACAGAAATTAAAAAAACTATTAATTTGAATTAAATTAAATAAAAAATTTTAATTTTTTAAAGTATTTTTTAAATGCAAAAATAAACATGCTTTAATGAGAAAATTTAACCCAACTTTAAATGAAAAAAATTATCATCACCCAACTTTTGTATAATATAAAAAAAATCTCATTAATTTATTTTCTCTTTATCGTATGAAAAACAATTAAATAAGAGAAAAGAAAAAAAATCTAAAAAGGCAAAAAAAAAATTAAAAATATCAAGCGATCCAACCGAACCCAAGATCGGTAAGTCTAGTTGTCAAACCAGACCCAACCATAGTTTTTGACTAATAAATAGAAAAAACAATGCTCTAAAAATGCTACAATATCATTTATGTTCACAGCGTGGATCATAATACAATGAGTTTTTATATGCATTATATAGTTCTCACACCTTTTAAAATACAGAATAATGTGACGTCAAGGTTTTGTTTTTAATTTTATTTACATTTTACTTATTTTATATATTCTTCACTAGTTCTAATATTTTCTCGCCTAAGCTAATTTTTTCATTCAATCTAATTATCAAAAAATACATAAATAAATTTATACTTTGTTTTTATGAATTAATTTTCTTCCATTTTGATTTGATAATTTGATATTATATGAATAAAATAACATGAAAAATTCTATTTATTTAATTACATGATAGTATAAGAAAAAAAACTAGTGATTTAATAAAATATAAAAATAACATGAAAACATTCATAAAAACACATAAAAGGAATTCTGCTATATTTTACTATATGCATAATATAAATAAATAAAATTAATTATAAACTCAAAACTCATCTCGTGTTGGGCTTGAGCCTGTCCGCACCCAACCCCACGTTGAGCGAGGGCACGGCCGCGCCCAACCTCCTATTGGGCGAGGGCACGTTCGCGCCCAATCCCATGTTCGGTTTGGGTGCGTTTGCGCCCAATCCTGTGACGGGTTAAGGATGCAACCACACCCAGCTCTATGTTGGGCAGTAGCACGGTAGTTCCTAACTATTTCTAGGTACAATCAAAAGCTGGACTTGATTCCTCCTAGGCTTTGGGCATGAATTGAGCCTAATGTCCCTCAGATTTGGTACGTGATTGAAAGGTCATTTTACACTGAACCTCTCATACCCTGAGTTTGGATTAATAATTATGATATCCATTATAATCTTATTTAATAAACAATCCATGCTTACATTAATTAGATATGATGGTACGAGCAATAAGATAATATTATCTAAATTATACAAAATTACTTTTCTACTCCTTTTACGTTATATTAGTTAGTTCAAATCAGGTGATATATATAAAAAAAAGATGGATTCTCAGCTTCTTCTCCAACCTTAATTGGATAATACCACTATTATGATTTAAGTACTTGACAATTATCAGGTTCTAATCACTGGGGAGGTGAAAGACTAGAGTACTGAATATTATATGCTTGGTTTTTTCGTTTCCCTTTCTTTTTTTAGCGAAATTGTAATTTGAAAATGCTGGAAATTGGAATCATGTCGCAGGAGACTAGCAATGGATCCACGCGGAGATTTAGAAATAAAAGGGCTTCACTCCCTGCCCAGGGCCTAAACTTTTCTACTTCAAATAGTAGCTTGCATAAAATACCCAACTGATAATTGTTTAATTAACAATTAATATTTTTTATTTTATAATTTAATTAATTTGTTTCAGTAATGAATAGATCAAAACATGTTTGTATAATTGAATTTGATCGTACTCTATGTGTCCCAGGTGATGCAAGACCAAGATACCTCAATAATTATTTGGGTCTTGTGATAACACAAGAGAAAAACTAATATTATTATTTTTTAAAGTGTTTTTTTTTTTTTAAAAAATTAAAATAATATTTTTTTATTTTAGAATATTTATTTTTAATATCAATATATAAAATAATTTAAAAATATAAAAAAATTAAAATTAAAATTAATTTTTTCTAAGTTTTTTTAAATATTCTTGAAAAAAAAAAAGACAAACTGAGTCTAATAACTGCATCAATTTTAAAATTAACAGCATTCCATCATAGCATCTGGAGCAGCTCGTGATGAACGACAGGATTTTTACAGAGCAGCGAGATGCCGAACTTCAAGGAAGGGTCGTCGTAGAGGGTGGCTGAGATATGTTGATTCAAGTTTTAACGAGTCAATTATTAATGTGAACAGACTCTATTGCAGAGGCGCATCCCCGCGACCCACGTTTTGAATATATACTGAAGTTTTACCGAACTTCGAGTCACTGACCACTTGAACCCATCATTTTCCAATTCAGGGTTATGGACCCGGCCTCCCGACACGGTTCTTACTCTTTTTTCTTTTTAATGTCTTTTACTTTTTAAGGCAATATTGCAACACATCATGGAGTAACTTTAAATTATTGAATAAAAGCTTCTTTGATATTGTAATAATGTTGAGTTTTGATAACTTGAGTTCAATTTTGGATGCACGTATACGATTTTTTTTTAATTATTTACACCAAATAATAATTTATAGATTTTTTTAATAGCTCATATTATCAAAACCTTACGGTAGAGTATTATTAGCTATAAAAAATAAGGAAGAATATCGTTATTTGTTTTTAAAAACACTTAGACTTATTTTTAGAAAATTAATTTCAAAGAGTTAACTTCAAAATAAAAGTTTCAAATCCATTAATTCCCAGTTATGTTAAATGTCATCTTAAAAGCATAATTATTAAACCTAGTGATAGTGATGACTGAAAAAACTTGGAATTCAAAGCTATTTTTTTTTTAAATGTGGGTATTCTGGTTAACTTGTGTGTACCTTGACTAATTTTACAAGCCCTAAAGTTAATGACTATGTAAACCTCTAGTAACCCTAATATTTGTGAGATTCAAACTGATGACCTCTATAGAATAAATCTATGGCCTGACCTGTTAAGCTATACCCCTCAGGGTTATTTAAAAGCTAATCTTGATTGGATTGCTAGTTGAATTAATTGAGATTTTGGTCCAAAAAAAACTCGTTTGATTTGTCTGGGTTTTTAAAGATTAAGGTGACCTAGCCAAATTCATTCCAAACTCAATCAGGTTAATTATAGATAAAAAAAACAAAACTTTTTTTTATATGCAAGAACTGAACATATCAATTTAACCAAATTCTACCATTAAAAAGTAAAGGAGCTTCTATTTTTTTAAAAGAAAGGAAAGAGGAAGTGGTAAATTGAGTGTAAATAAGTTTCTTTCCTAATTTTATCTTTTATTCTTAATGAATTCTTTATCATCAGAAAATAAACTTCACCAAGTAACTTAACATCATTATTCTAATATATTTTTGTCATTTGGATGGAGGCCTTTTATTTTATTTTTTATTTGATTTAACATCCATTTTATTATGTTATGATATAAATAGATTTTTTTTAATTGATACCCTCTGGGTTTTTTTTAATACTTGAACTATGATTAGGTTGTTTTTTATTAGGTTTAAGTCGATATTAGTGATGATACCACCATCAAATGAAATTTTTAATCAATAAGGGTTTATTTGTACCAATTTCAAACCCATCCATCACCGGAATTGATTATTTTAAGATTTAAAATTTTCAAATTGAAAACTACAAACTTAATTTTTTAAGTTTGATTTGATTTGAAAAATGATTTTTTTGATATCAATATTGTTTGAGATGTTGAAAAGATTATTTTAGTGGTTTTTTTGAGTTGATTTCGCGATGACTAGATCGTTGATTACGATATGCTGTAGGCTAGATCAATTTTTATTTTAACGTAAAAAAAATTCAACCATTGCTAATGTGTTTTCTAATAGTAAAAAAAATATATATGGAGGTTGATGTTACTTTATGTCCCCTGTTTGACTTGACAGATTTAAATATAATCCAAATAAGCAGTAAAAACATAGTTTAACCTAAACAAAAAAGAATTTAAGATGATTGTTTTTATTAAATACTGAGATGACTATATATTGGATTAACCCGGGTCAACTTTGGTTAACTTTTCTAATTTATGATATGGATTATAAGACTATGATAACCCCATATAAGGCAATTCAAAACAAATTATGAAGTTCAATTCTCAATCAATTCAATATTGAATAATGGATTTGAAAAAAAATAATTAAAAAAAGGATAAAAAAACCTAAGTCAACTTGAGCTAACATGTCATTCAAGACTCGAGTCATGAGACTAGGATAACACCTTACAAAAGTAAATCAAAATAAATTATGATGTCCAATTACACAATCAATCCAATATTGATGGATGAAATTGAAAAAAAAATTGATTAAAAAAGACACAATAAATAATCGGATAGTTAATCCAGGTTAACCCGCTAAACCCATAGTTCAAGTTAAAAGACCGGGATAACCTAAAAAAATGACCCACGACAACTTAGGTTACCCTTCCAAACCCGCGACTCGGGATATAAGACTAGGATAACCCTATATAAAGCAAATTGAAATAAATTATAAAGTACAATTTCCAATCAAACCATTGTTGAACAATGAGATTAAAAAAAGAATCAATAAAAAAGAACATAATAAAACGACATGAGTAAACTCAGGTTACCTCGCAAAACTTGCGATTATGGTCATGAGACTGAGATAACCTAATAGAAAGTAATATAAAATAAATTATGAAACCTATTTTCTAATTAATCTAATATTGAATAATAAAATTAAAAAAATTACCAATTAAAAAAAACTATAGTTAATCAAATTAACCCATTAAATTAACAATTGTGGTATCAGAGCCTCTCTGGTTTGAGAGTGACCGTGACCTCTTCTTCTCTATCTTCACCTCCTCCCTATTCTCTTCTGACTTCTTCTTCCTCTTTTCATCTTCCCCCTTCCCCTTCTATTCGTCAGTCTACATCTACCAAACTTGACTATCTCTATGAGGTTAGCCTTTTAGATGATACCCAAAAAATCTCTGAAAAAAACTTCCTTTTGTCAATCCTTACAATGCTTTTGCCAAAAAGTCTCCTTCTATTATCCGCAGTATTAAAACTCTCATCAAACAACTTTCTTGAGTGGCCAAAGAATATGTTCAAGCCTCCTCTTTTGACCAACATAAAATTCCTGCTACTTCTCGAGAACAATTTGTTACTCTTGAAATTCCATTTGAATTTCCCAGCCAATGGATTTCCAAAGGATATACCCATATTCATTTTGGTGCTATCCGACTAGCCTTGTCTTATCATTGCCGCAAAAGCTTACCTATTGCAGTAAGATTAGCTCTTCTAGATACTAGATATCTAGAGTATCAACATGCATGCATTGGATCTTTTGAAACCACACTCAATTGTGGCACGATAGTTGTCACCTTCTATCCCAACTTCAATATGGCTTTGGATGATCCTCAACTTCATCACTTTTTGAAAGTCCAACTCTAGATCACTGGTGCTGATCAAGTTTTGGACACCTATCAAGCCACTCTTCATTATCAAATGGCTTACCGGGTCCAAAATCATGCCTTTGATTTAGTACTCCCTGTAACCAATGATGCTTTGCTTATTACTGTTGATACCAATCAAAGAGCCACCTGTACTTATGTCCCGCGCCAAATCCTGAAAGAGAACTTACAGAAGCTACTCCCCTCTTCTTGGATTACCAATTATGAAAAGCTGCATCACAGCTCTGTCCCTATCCAATCCACAGAACCCGAGTTCACCAAAAAGGCCGATGGTACTGTTGAAATCATCTTTAAGAAAGGAGAATCTTCTACTTCTCCACTAAGAATCTTTTCCTCCTCCATCTCGATGGTGCAACCAGCTAATGATCCTCTACCAGTACCTGTAGAGTCCTTCTTTAACGACGGTCTCCCCGTCTATTTTTTTGCTTAGAATAATCATGTTTTTTGGGACACTTGTAATTGTGACGCTTGCTGTAGTCCAGATATGGAAGATGACTCCCCTAAGCAAAAAAGGAAATCTTCTGGTAAGAAGCTAAAAGCCAAATACAGTCAATGAGACAGAACAGTTGACATTTTGGGACAACCCTCTGGAAAATTTGACTATCTTGTCAAATACACTCTTCCCTCTTGGGCCTCTCCAGAACACGTCCTTACAATCTCCATGTATCAACCTACAAGACCTTATGATGATGAGTTTCCTGCTTTACAAGAACAGGTAAAAGATAGGGTTCGTATTCTTCCCCAAGTTCACAACCCTCAAGGCGTAGATGCTGATGACCGCCTTAAACAAGTCACCCAAGCGGAAGCAGTTCTTAATTGGCAAAGTCAAAATGTCGTTGCTTAAAATTCTGTTTTTCATATAATATAGTCTAAGGTTGACTTGGTTCAGACTAATATAAAAAATATGACTGTCTCTGTTGATTCTCAAATTCTTCATCTTGAACAACTATGTGTTGAAATTCAACAAAGGATCTCTACTATCCATGAGTATTTACTCCTTCAAGCTTCTAATGGCAGACATGTTGACCCTCAGAAGGAACATGAGATTCATTCTCTCAAAATACAACTCAAGTCTCTTCAGGCTGAATTAGCCAAATCCAAATCTAAGCCTTTACTATTTCCTGAAACTCCACAGCCTAGGATGACCTCCTATTATCCAGACCCTTATTAGGCTAAGCATTCCCCTTCCTACAACCCCCAACCTCTACCTACCACACCTCAACTATTTGGGAACCCAGACACTGAAAAACTTTTCAAACCTCTCTTCAAAAGAGATAAAGGGAAAACCCAGTACCAACCACTTCCAAAAAACCCAGATCACCAGCCCTTATCATCTCTTCATCATCTGATTCTTTTGAATCTAAAAAGCATGACACTGATGATCTATTCCAAGACTCCTAGGACCCTTATCAATTTATGATCCAGTCAAACCACCATTCCAACCGTATCTAGTCCTTTCTTACCACTCATTCCCAACAGACTATTCCTAAAATCCTTACCCATGAACCCCTTACCAATACATCTGAAGAAAAGACTCCTGATGACGAAACTCTAGTACCTTCTAAAGACTCTTTTACTGAAGAAGATTCTTCTGACACTTATTCTATGCCACCATTACTAATGGCTGATCCTCCTTCAGCACAGACATTAGATCCTCAATCATCACGGACTCGGCAAGAGCCTCCTCCGACCTTTACCACAAGAGTTAGTGTGGATGAACCAATTAGCAGTGATGATGAGGTAATACCCATTCTCCAGGTACCAGTGGTTATTTTACTCTGGATGATATCCCACGAGTAAAATGGCTAGACATAATCCTTGAATTTCATTCATGGCTAACTAGTTATATGCTCAAGGACAATGCATCCCTCATAGATGCATTACAACAATTCTTTGCAAAGTTCTCTGGCATTTTATGAGACTGGTTCCATGCCTTAGGTGATTACAGAAAAATGCAGTTTGTGAATAGTGCGTCTCTTTCTGAAGCTTTGGGCTAGATTCATTATGAATTCCTTGGCGAAGCCTTAAATGCCAAAGAAATAGCACGGTATGAGTACTTCAAAATGAAGTGTTGTTCCTATTTGCGATCTGATCTTGAAAGGAATTTTAAAGACATGTGCAGACGATACCATATTCTCTCTGGTCCCGATGATCCAAGCCTCAAACATGCCTTTTTGGCATCCATACCTTGAGATCTAGCTGATGAGACTTTCAGATTATTCAAAACTAGAAAAGAAGTTATTGACAACCAATCTCTTGGCACCATATTTCATCAGGTGTTGGAAGCACTCAACAAAATGTGTGATCAACACAAATATTTTACCAAAATATTACAGCCTGATAAAAATATGCTCCGTGCTTGCAAACGATCAAATTTGCTGATTAAATGCTCAGACAATACTGATTGTAATTGTTCCATGAAAAAGAACAAGCATTTTAAGAAAATCCACCGATCTTCTTTCAACGGTCGCCAGAAGAAATGGAAGTTCTTAAGACGCTGCCACACTAAACGCCCCAAGCACTTCACTCCTATTTCTAACAGATGCTTTATCTGCAAGCAAAAAGGTCATTTTGCAAAAGCATGTCCCTAAAAGAAGGCTAGTCATTGAAGTTAATTGATTTTTTAGCCTAAAATACAAAGTTCAATCCTGATGCTGATGAAGTTGAATCCTTATTCTCACGTACGGATGAAATCACTCCTGATACCATTGCTGTTGTAGTAGATGAAAGTTCTGATGATGAGATTTATGAACTTTACCAAGCCCAACCTACCATTTCTCCTTCACATCCAATACCCTTAGTCCCTGTTACCATTCTTACATCCAAATATGCTAAGCCCATCAAAGCCATAACCTTATTTGACACAGGAGCCTACAGAACCATTCTTAACCCAAAAGTTCTTCCCCCTCATTGTTGGGTCACTCATAAAGAATACTTTCAAGCTGCCGATAATTAAGTCTTTTGCACCCAATTCAAAACTAAAAAGCCTATTACCAAACAGATCCTACCCCAATGTTCTATCAAAACCCATGTCCTTGGTTCTCCTTTACCTGGCAAAGACTTAGTCATTTGGTTTGATGTTTACTTCAAATCCAAGTTCAGAATCCTTCATCATGGTATTCAATATAAATCTCATTTTCTTCCATACACCATTATCCCTTCACTCTATGAAATCCAACCCTCTTCCACAGAGAACATTGCCCTTCTTAAAGCCCAAATTATCTAACACTCATGTTCAAACTCTCATCAAGACTTTCTTGCTAAATGTCCTCATCCATTATGGCAAAATCCACCGTTTTTTTTTATTAAACTTCCTTTCAAGCTTAATGAAGACATCAATCCAACGAACACTAGTCATTCAGGAATGAATCTTAAACATAAGATACTAGCTCAAGAGGAATGTGCCCAGTTACAGGCCCAAGGTTTAATTGAACCTACAGACTCTCAATGGTCCTATGAAGCCTTTTATGTTAATAAAAGGTCTGAACAAAAACGAGGCAAACTCAGGCTGTTCATCAACTACCAGCCCTTGAATCATTTCCTCCAAGATGATAAGTTCCCTTTACCGAACACAATGACATTATTCTCATGCCTTCACAATGCTAAAGTTTTCTCCAAGTTTGATCTTAAGGCAGGTTTTTGGCATCTAAGTATTCATCCTAAAAACAGATATAAAACAGGTTTCTGCATTCTCGATCATCATTATCAATGGAGAGTAATGCCTTTTGGTCTCAAAGTGGCACCCTCATTATTTCAAAAGGCCATGATTAAAGTATTTGAACTAATGCTTCAATCAACTTTAATCTACATTGATAATGTGTTACTTTTCTCCAAAGATGAGGACTCACATGCTCCTTTGTTAAAGCAATTTGCAGAGATTGTTCACCACCATGGCATCATGCTTTCTGAAAGAAAGATGCTTATCTTTCAAAAAGAAATTAAATTTCTTGGCATGGTCTTTACAGATGGTGCTTATACACCTGGCACCTATATAGCTGAAGAACTCCAAAAGTTTCCGGACGGCCCCCTTACGAGAAAGCAAATTCAACAGTTTTTGGGCATTGTTCAATATCTCAGAAATTTTATCCCTCGAGTCGCACAAATGACAAGACCACTCTAGTTTATGCTTAAGAAAGATGCGGACTCTTGGACAGAAAAGCAGACTCAGGCTGTCAGAAAATTAAAGACAGCCACACAAAATCTGCCTGTTTTAGTCATTCCATCCACAGGCCAGCGCATCCTCCAAACTGATGCCAGTGACAAATATTGGAGTGTTGTCTTCCTCGAGGACAAAAATGGCCACCGACACATATGTGCATATAAAAGTGGGTCATTCAAGGAGTCAGAAATCTATTACCACTCCACTTTCAAGGAAATCTTAGCTATAAAGTATGGCATCCAAAAATTTGAGTCCCACCTGGCAGCCTATCACTTTACAGTCTTCATGGACTGTTTCTCTTTTTCAAAAATGCTACAGTTCAAACGCAAGATGCTTCCTCATCCCCAACTTCTGAGATTGGCAGAGTGGTTTTCCAAGTACACCTTCACCGTCGAGCTTATAAAAGGAACCAAGAACTTGATCTCAAATATGCTCACTAGACCACCCAAAACACAAACACTACTCCTTCCCTTGATTTTTATGGCCTCCTCTTCCAACCTACCTTCACCCGACCAAGACTTCCCTACTGATGACCTACCTCCTCTTGCTCAAGAAATGGTTCTTAACCACACTCTTGACCTGCAAGCCAAGGACAAACTGTTTAGCCTTCAAGACTACCTTCTTCTTAACTATGATATGTCTTCCCTTTGTTTCCAAAGCTTAGGCATCCACCCTAAATAACCTTTTATTCATCTCTTTACTTTCAAACCCTCTGGATGGTTCCCCAAAGAACTCTATTTCTTCTTATGGTATTTTTGTCACCTGTACCATATTGCCATCGAGTTTCCCACTGATTGCTTTCTTTCCAGCCTTCTCAAGTCTTCTTGGCCAGCGGACTCTTGGTACTATACTTTGAAGTTCCTCACTTGGTTCCACAACCCTACATAATGAATCTCCCTTCTTTAACATGAAAAATCCAAATGGCCCCATCCACAACCTTGCTGGATTGAAGTACATCGTAGTGCATCTCAAAATAAGTCTGTTAAGCAGGCTTTTGCCCATTTGTTCCCTGTTTTCATATTCCACAGGCCTTTTAAAGCTTCAACAGACAATTTGGTATGAGTTTTCCACAGGCCACCGTCTACAAAACTCATCCATACTCTCTGTATGAACACCCCTTAGAAAACCTCCCGGAACTCAGGACCTTGCAGAAAACAGTGTGCCTAAAAAACAAGATTATTCCTGATGAAATCTGGCCTAAAGGAACAGATCCTGATGAAGAAATTGACTATGATTTTTATGACCCTCAATATTCTGCTCATCTCCATGACCTACAAATGCAGTACAAAAATAAAAAACTCAAGCAGATCATTTTGGGCCTCCCCACGCTTCTGGAACCACATGAGATGGAAATGGTTACCGATGATGACTATGTGTTGGCCCTACAAGTTCAAACTACTCGAGATCAGGATAACCTATCAGATCAGAATCTCTCTCCAGATCATGAACCTATTGTCGGTTGATATTCAAATTAGCTTGTCGTTTCTATCATAAGGGTGTATTATTAAGTGTGTTTTAGTGCTTTCTGATGTAATCAATGATGTAAGCAAATTAAGAGTACTTTAGTATGATGTAATGAGTGATGTAAGCCAAAGCCTCAAATGTAGTATATATAGAGGCTATGTGTAATGTTGGAAGACAGAACCTTAGGAGGAGAGACCTTGAAGGAGAAGCCTCTTAAATAAAGAACTTGTTTTTCTAAATCTTTCTAAATTCTCTATTTTTCAAGCCCTTTTTCCTATTTATATTCAAAAACTAGAAGCTTTTGATCATCCAATAAGACATGATTCTAATAAGTAGTTGCTGAGTGCCTAAAAAAATAGCCATGTTAAGCCACTCTGTCAGAGTATATGTCTAACAATTGTAATACTAAAATAATCACATTTAAAGCTAAATGGTTTAACCAGGAAGAGGAGGGGGTGGAATAAGAATCTCCTGTACGTACAAATAATATTATAAAATATCTAAATAAAAACAGTTGAAGTTTTAGCTAGAGGCGTGGTAAAAAAAAATCAAGTAATTGATGGTTTGACTAATAGAAAGTGGACAAGTGTTTTGAACTTTCCAGAACAAATTATGTGAGATGAAAGTTATGTTCCATGAGTACATGATATGGCTATAAAGGGTATGATTTGCTATAAATAAAGATTTTTTCTTACAACAATATCTTACTTAAATGAGTACCGCCGGACCAGTTCTACCTGAATAAAATGCTTTTATCCATTTCCGGCCGGTGGATATAATTTCAAGTGATGATCCATCTTCCTGGAAGATTGTGGCCTTGGTTCTATGTGATCAAGTGTCAAGTTCAAAATGGAGTTTTCATTTTATAATTTGAAGCTGAGAAGTCATGCATTGGCCGGTGGGATCGTGACCTTTTCGTTCTAGAATTCGTGCTTCCTCAGAACATTCCACTGCTGCTATAATGATTGACGAGAAGAATCAAAGAATTATTTAATTGAAACCGATGGGAAGCAATTTCTCTAGGCTTGGTTGATTTATTCAATCGTTCACACCTACACATCCTTCACTCCTTTTCAGTCCTGCTTTCGGGGTTGTATCTTAGTAGCTTCATGGAAAGTCCTGCCCCGTAAATTGGTCAGGACTTTCCATTTGTGCAAGAATGGAAACTTGGTAAAATTGTTCACATTTGTTTCTTTGAGTATACAAAATTTGGGAAGAACTCCCTCAAATTTTATTTTGTTTTTGTTTAAAATAAATTTTTTTATATTTTCATATTGATATGCTGATGTTAAAAATAACTTTTAAAAAATAAAATAATTTTATTTTAATGTATTTTTAAGTGAAAAATACCTTGAATCGTCATCATTATTATAATTCCAAACATGCCCTTAATCATTATGTGAAATTTTCTACAATAGTTTGACATTTTAAAAATAGATAAAATTTATAAAATAATTTTTTATATTATTTCAAAATATCATTATCTGTTTTTTAATTAAAAAATTGTTCTGCGTCGTTTTGGATAAAAAATAGGCTCATATAGCTAATATTGAATTTTATTTTTTAAAATAAAAATCAATTATATATTTATAAGATAATATAAAAATATGAATAAGATAAAAAATAAAAAAATAAGAACAATTATATAAAATGCTTGTAGTAGAATTTGGAGTCAAAAGACAAGACAATATGGCAGAAAGTTGGTATCAAATATTGAATTTTTTTTTTTTGGTCTTTCAAGCTATATTTGACTGTCTCCTACAATTTCAACAATAATATCTCATACTAGAAGCTCAAAAAAAAAAAAAAAAAAAGAAGAAGAGGGGGGAGGAAAAAAAAAAATTTTCTATTTATTTTCTTCCTTTTTACTCCCACTTCTACTTTAAAGAATGAATTCCCTCCACCTCTTATTTTGTACGGGAGGTTAGGGATGTGGTCAAAAAATTTCTGACAACAACAAGGAACCTAAAAGATTAATGAGAAAAGAAGACAACGTCAGAACAACCAACAATTCATTGAGTTTGAGGTTAAACAATTGGACAATTTATCCATAACTATTTTTTCAGCATGAATATCATACAATAACTATTTTTTCAGCATGAATATCATAACATATCTTTGGCTTAATGTACAATTTTCTTGCTATAAATAAAGAATTTGACATTGAGTGTTTTTAGCAATCACTTTGCCCTTCACAACAGGCTCTTTTTTTTTTTGGACTTTGTCACCTTTTCAACCATATTTTCCCTATTAAAAAATAAGTTGACTCTTCTTTTGGACAACTTATTATTCTTTTCTGCCCTTAACCTCAAAATAAAAACTTCAACTCCTATATTCTTTTGTTTATATTTAAGATAATTTTTAAAGTCTTTTCAAGATGGTAGAAAATTCTCAATAATAATAGCCATTTGAAAAGATTTATCCATAACTATTTTTTGAGCATGAATATCATACAATACGAGTATAAACTCTTGAATTCAGATTATTATAATACTTGAATCGATTATCTCAAAATCAAGAAATCCATCGACTATGTTTTTTTTTTTCATAGTGACATTTTCAACTTTGTACTTCCAATCTAAAACTTTCCATAATGCATTTTCACTGCTAATATAACTATACATATCATAGAATGTATTATCTAATCCATTCAAGATGTAAATGTTGAACACAAAATCGGTGTGCATCCATAACTTCCATATTAATGGGATAAAATCTTTGTCCACCAATTTTTTCACATCTTTATTTAAAAACTTTACCAAGTTCAAGGTAGTTAAGTAACATATTTTATTTTCACCTTTTAAAGTTTAAACCATTGAACTTTTCAAATTTCTCACCATACATTATAGAAAGTGATAGAAGAATTTTCCCTGATGAAGCCGTGCTTGTCATAGTAATATTAGCTGAAGCAACAACAAAATTCTCTTAAGTAGAGTTCATACTTTTCTACTATAATAATAAATTTTGATTATTTTAAGAAATCAAATTGTTTAATTAACAAAGCTTTATGCAAGAAAAAAAAAACTAGACAATTAAGATAAAAAGGATTTAGCTTTAAGATTGTTAAGAATTGTTTTGTAAAAACTAATTATATAATTGCAGGCTAATATAAAAATATAATAAAATAAGTAAGTACAAATATATAAAGCACTTGCTTATATGATAAGCTCCCTCAAATTTCCAATATACTCAATGATTTTTCGCAACGATGTAACTACTTCTTCACTCTTTTATTTTTGCATAAAAACAAACACTACTAAATATACACTGACAACTTCAATTCCCTAGAGAGACAAGATATAATTACATGAAAGCGAGTAACACTCTCACTTTTACGCTCAGAAGGAGCTACACACATATTTCTTACATGAGACGTTTTAAATAATCTAGTTTCCATCGAACTCCATCTGAGTCTCACTTATGAACCAAAAAAGACTTAGACATGAGACAAGCTTTGTGACTCCGCTAGTTCACGAGCAAGAACACATCCGCCACCAAGAAAGAGAATCCCTACTTTGTCATAGAATATTGCACACTTGACTCTCCATAAACAGTGTATCTACAAAGGCTAACCTAAATAATTATAAAGGATTCATAAACCCCTGAGAACACACACAAAATATAAAAAACATTGTAGAGCGTATACACAAGACAATGATGCTATGTGTAAAGTTTTTCCAATAACACTTCGCAAATCCACATGAGCATGATACCATAGTCCTCGTGATCTCAACTTTAAACTCTTCTCTCTCTTTACACACAAACATTCTAGCTAAAAAGAGCACAACAAAGTTCTTCGTCATATCACTGCTGAAGATGAGAACACCATGACCTATCTCTAAAAGTTCAACGAAGAGATGCTGGATGTGGAAAAACTCCTTGAGTTTATTGCCATAAAAGTTTTGATTAATGAAATCTACAACTATTCCTTCTGGTGAAGATTGTATACTCTTTCTAATTAAAATTCCCTCACAATATAATAGAAAATTACATTAAGGTGAAAAGACAGTATGACTAGACAAAGACACCTTTATTTTCATGCACGAGTAGAGTCCCATTATATCGTCAACTTTCCACGAAAGCATCTAAAACAAGCACCAAGAGGCACATTCGTGATCACCTGATATTTTTGAGTTCATGACTAGACTTTTGATCACCACATAGATTAAAGTGTATCAAATAAAAAGAATTTATGCGAAATCCACCTCCCATGAAAAATAACATAAACCAACCGATCTAATATTAAGTGATAAAATTGAAAATTTTTTTAATTAAAAAAAACAACGTGAGTCAACTCAGGTTAATCCGTTAAGCATTATTCCCGGGTCATAAGATTAGAATAATCTAATAAAAAATAAATAAAATAAATCATAAAATTTAATTTTTAATTAACCTAATATTAAATCCATTAAACCCGTGATTTGTGTTATAATAGTGAGAAGATCCAATAAAAAAATTAATATTAAAAGTTAGAACAAAAAAACACATTGATTAAAAAAATATTTTTTCTCGAGCGAAACTAAAACATATGAAACACGGGACATGCTTTAATGTATTATTTAGTTATTTAGCTGGATAAATATTTTATAGCGCATAAAGCTGGATTATGTGCTAGATGTAAACGTGGAGTACACGCGGGTCACCATGACGCCCTCGTCATACGTCGATCTGTCCCCCCTCTCATTTCTCTTGCGTTAATTATATAACTTTCTCTTATAACTTTCATCTCTATATGCTCTATTTATAAATTATTTCTTTTGTCAACTTTATGTTCCCTTTCTATTCTTTTTTTTTCCTTTGAAAAATAGAAAATAAATTGGAGGACTGTTAGTTTTGGTAGTTTATAGTTTCAACAAAGCATAGGAACTAAGTTATAATTAACTCCATTTTTTTTAATCTTCATATTATATTCACATGAGTTAGTGTAAATGGTCAGTGTGAACCATGAAGCAAGAACGAGACCGCCGAGAATATCCAAACCTCCTTCCGCGTTGCTGCTGAGCACTGAAACAGTATAACAAATAAAAGGGGTAAAAGTCGAGAGTGAGAGTGGTGATTGGTGACTCGATCAGTCTGTGTGTGTGTGTGTTTGAAATGGTCAGCAATTGAATCTTTCTCTCACACTCTCCTTTCTATCAACCTACATCAAGACAGAAACAGGCCCCACTGCTTTGTGAATGAAAAAACAAAATCTTTTTCTCCAGTCAAGAGGTTGTCTCTTCCTTCCCCTTTCCCTACCTTAAATCTCCATCTTCCTCACAACTTCTTGATCAGCAACAAAAATCTTTACCTTTCTTACATACAGATAGCTTTATCATCTCTCTCTTTACATTTATATCTCACTCATCCACGCTACCAGTCTGTCGTTTCAGGTCATTTTCTACTCCCACATTAATTTTGTTCGTTTTCTCTGTTTTAGCAAGTGATCTCACAAAACCCTGTTGCTATTTCGGCTCGTTTAATTTGATCTCTATTTAAAACTAGACACAGAGTTCTCTTTCTTAATTCAGTTCTATATATGTTTGTTGCTTTTGATTCTTCAATTCAAAGCCTTACCATAGCCTTTTTGTATACCTCCTTTGCTCACATAGCCAGGATCTCATTCTAGCTACACTTGAGTGCGCAAAGCTCAGTGCTCTTGATGGAATAACCTTCCTCCGTCTTATTACACTCTGCACCTCAATTGGACCCAAATCTATTCACAACTTAACTCTTGAAAAGCACAGTTGTACTGCCCTTACTGCATTTTCTGAATGGAAAAGTCCATGGAGTGGGAGCAAAAGACTCTAGTTAGTGAGCTAAGTCAAGGGAAAGAGCTAGCAAAACAGCTCAGGAACCATCTTAACCCTTCCTCATCCCTTGAAGCACGTCAATCCCTAGTTGAGAAGATACTTTCTTCTTACGAGAAAGCACTTTCAGTGCTAAATCGCGGTGCTTTAGTTGCTGATCAACCAAAGCCCACAATTGGCATAATGGAATCACCGCATTCATTTTCCAACAGTAGTCCTTGGAGTGAAGTCTCTGATCAAGATTGCAAGGAGGAATGGAACAAAGATGTTAACAAGAAGAGGTAATAACCCTTTCTTTTCTTTTTTGTATATGTTTACTACTTACTAGGTTTGCGTTTTAGGTGAACTGTGAATGATTATGATCTAACTTAGAATTGTGAATTGTGTGCCGCTGTAGAAAGACACAACCTCGACGGACCGAGCAAGTGAAGGTTTGCACAGGGACTGGCCTAGAAGGACCACTTGATGACGGTCACAGCTGGAGGAAATACGGGCAAAAAGATATTCTCGGAGCTAATTTTCCAAGGTGAGAGTCCGAGACATGTTCTTTCGCTTTCTAAATCATGTTATCTCCACGTAAAAAACGGGGAGAAGAAAAACTTTGTTGCTTATCCAAATTGCACGACAGCTTCTTGAAAAATGTCATAATTGCTCGGCACTAGACCTTATCTACCTGGTGAGACTCCAATTTAAAGTGTGAGACCGTGTCCTCACTGCTCTCGTCATTAAAGTCGCTAGGAAAAGAGAGTTGTTGCCGTACCATACACAATCTAATAGCCATTAAAACTGTTTTATTTTTTTATTCAAATTCAGTAGCTACAAATTGAGATTACCATCATCATTAATGAATATTTAATTACCTGAATTTTTTTTTTCTCTTTTATCCAAGTTTTCTTTACTCAATCAAGCAATTCAAATAATTTGAAACCTTGTGCGCCATTTTTTTTAAACCTAAAACACTAAAAAGTTTCCAATTAATTAGCTAAAATTGAGCTTGAGGGAAGTTTTTACTAGTCAAATAAGTTTAAGAGAAATATTACAATTTAAAATTCATAAATAATTAAAAATATAATTCGAGTAATTAATTATTACCTGAAATTTTTAAAAATTTGTCACTTTAATTTCTTATACTATTAGGTGATTTGGATTTAAAAAAAAATTAATAGTGATCAACCTTGACTCGTATAGTCATCATCAGTGTATCAAACCTCACTGCAGCATTCTAAACCTTCCCTTCGCAGTTAAAAATTGTCTGACTAAGCCGCTTTGACTTCGATAACTATTGAGCATGTTTTAATCATCTTATTAATCCATTTGATTAGGTTTATTTAGAATCATTTTAACATTAATTGGTGTTGCAAATCGCAGAGGATACTACAGATGCACTCACCGTCATTCACAAGGTTGTCTGGCCACGAAGCAAGTGCAAAGATCTGATGAGAACCATTCAATTTTTGAAGTGACCTATCGTGGGAGGCATACATGTAAACAAGCCTCTACTCCACCCGTGGCATCGCCTTCACTGGAAAATGATTTCTCGAAACAAAGTAAATATCATTGTCAGCAGCAGCATGAAGAGAAACCAAAACCATCAAAGGAGATATCTCTTCAATTTGGTTTCGACTGTAATCAAGTTAAAAACGAGGACTTGGGCTCCAAGGACGGCATTTTCCCATTCTTTTCCTTCCCATGTACGTCATCTGGGAATGAAAACGAGGAAAACAATATTTTCACTGAGTACATGATTGAAAACAGCTTCTTGGGTAGCTTTTCTCCAACATTTATATCTCCTACAACGTCCGAATCCAACTATTTCTCAGTGTCACCATGTCATATGAACAGCTTTGGAATAGGTTCCCAAAATGTGCAAACCCAAGGGTGTGAACTCACCACCGAGAAAATCTCAGCCCCGACTTCGGTCACCAATTCGCCAATCAGAGATTTGGATTTCTCTATCGATTATGTAGATTTTGACACCACTTTCCCATTTGACAATCCGGAATTCTTTGCTTAATAGAGTTAGGCTGCGCGTTCATTATTCCTGCCTCGTCATTATTGGAAGAGAGATGGTGTGTTCAAAGTCTCCTATGGTGCAGCTGGCCGAGATAAATTTCCCCTTTGATTAGGTAGTGAATTTTTTTTTTTTTTTAATAATGTAACCTCTTAGCTCAGTTTTTTTCAAGATTGCTGGAGTGCCTATTGCAATATATAGCAATACCAACCGGTAAAATGTACTGAATTACCTATAATCTAAACTTGTGAAAAAACATTGTACAAGTCCATGGTTTTTTTATATATATATATTATATATATATATATATATATATATATATATATATATATAGACTGCTGTTCATCCCTTTATGTTTACTTTTTTTAGGCTTGCTATAAATTTAAGGGGAGAAAAATATTAAACCCGATTAAGTTCATAGTCCGAGTTCACCCTAAATAAACTAATGCGTGTAGGGTGAACACTGTGTAGACACATTGTTCACCTCCTCACGTTTTACTGTGGATGATACTAGTCATTGTTTTGTTTTAAAAAAAGATTTTGCTATAAATTTAAGGGGAAAACATGTGAGGTGAATACTGTGTAGCTGCATTGTTCACTCCTTCATATTTTACTGTGAACGACATTGTTTATTTTTTTTTCTAGGTTTGCTATAAATTTAAGGGGGAAAAGTATTAAACCTGGTTGAGTTCATGATCCGAGTTCACCCCACAAGTTTTAATGTGGACGACACTGTTTACTTTTTTTATTTACGAAAAAAATATATTTTTCTATTTTTTTATATTAATCTTAATTTTATTTTTATTTATATTTAGATTAATATCTCTTCTCCCTTTTATGTTATTTAGAAAGCCTATTTGAAATGAAAATTATTTTTCAATTATGCATTTAGTTTTTGAGGAGGTTTTTCTGATATAAATTTAAGGGGAAAAGATATATATATATATATATATATATATATATATATATATATATATATATTTTTGTGTAAATGAACTTTATTTTTGAAAATAAAAGGAAATTTATTTTAAATAATATTTCTAATATGTGCAGCCTTACATATTATTTTTTCTTTTTATTTTATTCAATCAATTTAATGTGTGTCTATTTTTATTATTGTTTGATTAAATAAAAAAATTATTTTAATTAACAAATTTAGCAAACACAACTGCGTAAATGTCACATCTTGCAAAATTAAATATCTTAATCTACACTTGTCTTTTATTTTTTTTTAAATATAAAAACGTGTTGAAAAAATCTATATATAAAATTTTTTTGTTGAGAAAAAAATATCTAAGCCGCGGTCATCGCGGGTAAAATATCTAGTCTTAATCTATATGGTGTTGTTGATACATGTTGAGGTAACAAAATAGATAGAACTAAGACTTCTCACTTAATGTTTTTATCTATGACGAGAAAATGTTGGAAAAATTGTTAAATCATGGTTAATAAACGTATTTGATGCTAAATTAAAAGTGGAATCCATTAATTTTTTGGGTTAAAATTTTGTTTAAATTTAATTTTTAACATAAGATTTTTAATATGAAACACTAAAATGATTTAAACAAATTATGAATGAATAAGAAATTGATTTCAAAGAACTCTTGGTTGATATGTTTTTTTTGTGAAACTCAAAACCCTCTAAAATAATTATATCTTACACGGATATGAAACACAACTTTCTTAATGTTTATAAATTGGAATGTTATAAATTTAAAATTGGATCTAAATAGCAAAGTGAGTTTTAAGCTTAAACATAAGCACGCGTGTGCCGGCCCAACCTAGTTGTAAAATAATATTTTAGATCACAAAAAATATTTTTTTGTCAATCGAAATTTGGATTTGAGCATGATCTATGAAAAAATTATTTTTTTTTAAGTTTAACCTATAATTGTTAAGAGTCTCTTCCAAAAACATGTTCTGCACATTTTGAATAGTTTTTTCAGTTTAAAATTTCAGATTTATGGCTACCATGTTCAACTTTAATTCTTCATTTACGGTGAATAATTCAAGGTTGATAATGATGGGAGTTATTATGATTATAACCAAAATTAATTCTTTAACATTTTAATTTCTAAAAGTCACTATAAAAAGAGGAGGTTAAAGAAGAGTTTCCAACAAATTTTTTCTAGATGTTTACACACTATTCCTTGCCTTGTTTTTAGTATTTTGTTTTCTCTTTTTGTGCTTTGGTTTTCATCTTAAATTTAGAGGTGAAGTTAACTCTAGTAAGAGATAATTTAATCATTTTATTTTGATTCAAAAACCTTATTTAAAAACATATCTAAATTAAAGTGGTGTTGTTGGAATTTAAAAGACATATTGCAAATATTTTAGTTGCACAAAATAGGAGCAATAAAATTTTATGAACAAACGATTTATTCTTGACAACAACATAAATTTAGTTACTTCAAAGTACTTTAATAAGTAAGAATTTTTTTATTTTAATTTAAACTTATATATTTTGTATTATTAATATTAGAAACTAGAATTGATATCAATTGCTTTACCTCGACGAGAAATATCAGTTTGTAGTTGTCTTCGGCCCGCCCAGACCCGCTTCATCACCCAATATATATATATATATATATATATATATATATATATATATAAACACCTCAAAATGGGCGCAAACCTGGAATCAAGCACTTTCTCAAAGTAAAACGAGAATTCGTAATCAAGGTGTTGAAGGCCCATGAGTTTTTCTGTACGGACTTGTTATGACCCTTCAGGCTAAATGCTCAATGTTGGACAAACGCCTTCAAAGCTTAAACATGGATTATGGTATGGCGACCCAAGCTCGTATGATCTGCTCATGGACTTGGATACAAAATGAAACCCTAATAATCAGATAATCCATTTCTTAAGAGCCCAACCTCACAGGCAGCCTGGATCGGGTATAATTTTAGCGATTCGTAATATTATAATCCATTTTATAATGTAATAGAATGTTTTACTTTAATCCCCCTTTTTTTTAAAGAACACAATTTCGTCCCTATCAATTACCTCTCTTCAAATAATCCCTCATTTGGGATTTGTTTTAATCCTCATGTTTTTTGTTTGAAATAATTACAGTCCTTATATTAAAAATTTTGAAATATTTATAATCTTTATAGCTCAATTATAAATATAATAATATATAATCTTGGATGGTAGAGTTGCCGATGTGATGGGCATCAATTCACCTTATTCGAATTCCAAGTTTGTTGTCAAGGCTCCTTTTTCTACAAAAACACATTCACAGCAACTATGAGCTCGGTATTTTGTATTCTAAATTAAATTTGATTCGTGCAGGTTGACTTCTGTTTGAATATAATGGGATATGTTGAGGGATTAAAGTGCCGACGGCTAGTGTAGGAATCGAGCGAAGAAATAAAATAAAATTCTTGATGCACCGAAAACCGACTTTAGGACATTCTAAGTGTTGAAAATACATGACATTTTAGCAGTATAGTTGAAGCAACTTGAGATAGCATTATCCCACAAACACAAAGTTCTAGCTAAGATGGTTTGATATACAAAATCCCAGATAGCAGAAAACTCTCTACTATGCAGTTGATCAATTACAAGAAATATATTCTCTAATGTCTCTGTATTTGCTGTATTTTTAATAAAATTGGGCAAGATTATTATTTCTATTCAATACAAACAATCTTGTTCGAGAAATTAATTGGTTTCCTGTTCTTCAAAAGGGAAAATATTTTCAGAAAAGTATACATGTGACGATGGTTTTTTTTAGGATTTATAAGTCATATATATACACATATGTTCGTTCTCCTAAAGTATGATATTGGCCTGATCACTTATGGAAAACCCAAAACTTGTAGAAGCATTGGAACCGCGCACACTCCCTTGCTGACCTCTTTTTAATTTGTGTGAGTAAATTTTGGACGGTGACTCCGCTCATCCTTTTATTTTCCAGGATAAGTAGAGCTTATCTTAAAATCGAACTAATTATATAAGAAAAACACCAAAAAAAAGAACGATATTTATCCAAACAAAATTGAAGTTGATCTCCTTCATATAATTTTACAGTTCATATAATGCTTCATATATATATATATATATATATATATATCATAATTAATATTCATTCACCATTCAGACAAATTATAATTTTCCATGATGATATCCTTTGTTGCCCGTTTCAAAATTAAATTACTTGGTTCAAAGAGGTGGTTTTCTGTCTAATATTCGTATTATTTTCAAGAGTACCACAAAACTCGTAGCTATGACATATGGATCGTTGAAATTTTCTAATTTTCTACCCCATGAGTCCATGACGATTTTAGATTTACAGCCGTGTTGAAAATGATGCAAAATGTTTTCTAGTCGTACCTCACAAGATGCCAAACTGAGTTGGTTTACCTCTAGTTGAAAAAAAGAGTTTGAAATTTAACCCGTCGAAGTTGATGACACTCATATGATTTACATACGGGAAAAATATTTTCAATTCTGATCTAAGATGGGGTTTCATTTAATTTACATCTAAGATGGGGTTTCATTTAATTTGAAAGCAATGTCACATGCAAGTTTTGAGATTTAGTCTTCATAGCTACCTTTGGATATCTAGCATTTGTTATCCTATAGGTCGGACCGAATTTTTTAAAAAAGTAGAAAAAAATATTTAGGTCACAAAGAGTTTTTTTTTATTTAATATATAATATTATTAAACCTGATTTAGAAGATCAGCCTATATAGAAACTTTTTAACCTGATTTTTTGTTAAATTGTTGGTAACAAGAAGCATTTTTTTTTTCCGAACCGAAATTTTTGACAAATTTTTTTAGTTTTGATTTCAAGTTAAATCATGTTGAAGATGTTCGAATATGACTTAATTGACATGATGAGTTTAAAGATAATCTAGATGGTCAATAAAAAAATAATGTGATTTAAAAAAGAATCATGATGGCTTCTTTTTTTTAAATATTAAGAATATGATATATTAGATTGACTTGAAGAAATCTAGCTTAGCTCACCAAATCTACAACCTAATAATTGACACTTGATTTGCTTTCAATGTAGACAACACCGGCATAGGAAAAAAACAGCATAGGACAAAAAGGTTATTCCCATGGGGATCAAGATGTTGTTCAAGAATAACATATTTCGAGAACAAGAAGTGAGAATTTTAGGATCAGTATGGAGAAGTGAAAATAGACTCTGGTGGAGGCAGCAATGTTCTAACTAGAGGTTGTGGATTACTATAGGGAATGCAGTGACGGGTCTTGCGGGAGACGACAATACTAAATATGCTAAATAACAGACCACCAATTCTTGCTCATGTAGCAAGTATCAGATTTCTAGAGAATAAAGGCATGAATGGTGCTGGGTAGAATAAAGTAGACCGGGGGTTTGATGAGGATACCGTTATGGTTGAAAATGAAGAAGCTTTTATCAAGCAAGGTTGTCTCAATGATGGTTGGAATTAGGTGTTGTAATTTTTTTTTACTTTGTTTATTTTTTATGAAGGTATTGAATTGAAACTGTAGAGGGCTAGGAATACAAGATTTTGTTCTAGTGTGAACGATTATAGGAGGTTATATAACTTTGATATTCTGATGGTAACTGAACTATGAGTAATTAAATAGCGATATTGCTGATAAAATTATGACAAAATTAAAATTTAGTGACAATTTTAGTGTGGAAGCTCAAAGTAAGTCAAGTGGATTATAACTTTTGTGAAATAAGAAGAAGATAGACATATAAGTCTTATATTTTTCTAAACATTATATTCATTTTATAGTGGATGATGGGAAAGGGTTCCATGGTTATGTACAATTATCTATGTGAATCCAAAAGAAATACTAAAGAAGGGATATTTTGAGGAGGTTAGTCTACTATTAAGATTTATATTGTCACTATGGATGCTAATCAAAGATTTTAAAGAAATTATATCAGCTTTTGAGAAAATAGAATGGGGATCAGGTGTTGTGAGGAAGTGTATACAATTTGGTAAATGGGCTCAGAAGTATTGATTAATTGATATTTATAGCTTTTGTCCAAAATTTACATTAAGAGGCTAGGAAAGTAAATGATATAATAGGGTGTTTGAAAAACTAGACCGAGGGTTTGGAAATCATTCTTAGAGACTTTGTTTCATGAAAGCTTGAATCAGAGTGCTGCCTAGAGTCAAATCAGATCACCACCCAATTCTTGTAGAGATTGATAGTATGTTGGAGCAGATATAAAAAGCTAGATGACCATTCAAATTTGAAGCAACATGGATCACTTATAAGAATTTTGCAGAATTTATGCAGGACAATTAGAGTAGTGAAGCAATCTTAACAGATGCATTTTGGGAGATGACATGAAAATTGAAAATGTGGAATAAAAATGTATTTGGACATATTTTTCTACGTAAGAGGAGGGTGTTAGCTAGACTAGAAGAGATTCAAAGACCTTGAATAATAAAGGTAATAAGTATTTATATAGGGTGGAGAGACTGTTAATTGAGGAGTACAATTATATTCTAACTTAGAAGGAGATTTTTTGGCATAAAAATCTAGATGCCACTGGATCTATGTTGGAGATAGAAAATCATCATATTTCTATATGAAAACAATAATCAAGAGGCAAAGAAATAGAATCAAAACTCTTAAGGATGATAATGGATAATGCGTCTTGTATGATAGTTTGTTAAAACAAATGGTTGTGGATTTTTATCACAGACTTTTCAGTAGAGAGAAGGATACAATACTAAAGTTCCAACTTCATGGAGCCTTCCAACTGGTTAGTCAGGGGTTTCTAGATAATTTGTTAGCTCCAATCACTAATGAGAAAATAAAAAGGGCAATGTTTGACATAAAGCCTTACGAAGCACTGAGACTAGATGGTTATCAGCCTGTTTTCTGTCAGTCATAATGGCAATGGGTGGGGAAGTTTGTTTGCAAGTTTATAAAGCACGTGATTGAAGGCAAAACTAAAGTTCAAGAGATTAGTCAGTCATATTTGGTGTTGATTTTGAAACTATGTAAACCAAAATATAATCACCAATTTAGACCTATCGGGATGTGTACAATATTCAAAGTTCTGACAAAGTTAGTGGTAAATAGATTGAAATCAATGACGTCGTATCTAATTTTTCAATTCCAAAGCAGTTTTGTTCAGGATGACATGTTATAGATAATATAATTGTAGCTCATGAGATTATCCACATATGAGGAACAAAAAGAAAAAGAAAAATGGGTTACATGACAATTAAGATGGATTTGGAAAAGGCCTATGATTGATCAAGATAGGACTTTATTGGGATATGTTGGAAGATGCTGGTTTACCATATTAGTTTTACAAATTTATTATGTCTAGTATTGAGAGTTCATCTTTACTGGTTTCATGGAATGAAGAAGTGTCCTCTATCTTTAAACCGATAAGGGGGATAAGACAAGAGGATCATCTCTCGTCTTATATTTTGTTTTTTGCCTGGAATAATTGTCCTAATAGTAAATAAAGTAGTTAATGATGGATTGTGGAAGCCATTCAAAGTTAGCAAAAACAATCATAAAGATTTCTCATTTATGTTATGTAGATGACATGCTTTTATTTACTAAAGCTATTGAAATACAACTTGAGAGAGTATTGCATTGTTTAAAGTTGTTCATTATCTCATCAAGCTAAAAGGTGAATAT
Source organism: Populus deltoides (assembly GCA_015852605.2). Classification (NCBI taxonomy): domain Eukaryota; kingdom Viridiplantae; phylum Streptophyta; class Magnoliopsida; order Malpighiales; family Salicaceae; genus Populus; species Populus deltoides. Next base: position 13,262,718 of record CM027571.2, on the reverse strand, counting down.
TTTTAAGATAAAAATATTTTTCTCTAAGAATGTCTCATCTAACTTAGCAACAATAATTGAAAGGAACAACGGTTTTACTAGATCAAATGACTTTGAAAAATATCTTGGGGTCTCATTACTGCACCAGAGAATAACTAAATAAACTTAAGCTTATATCACAGAGAGCATGTAGAAAAAATGACAGCATGAAAGTCTAATAATTTATCATTAGTAGGGAGAATAACTTTGTGCAAATAAGTTCTGTCAAAGACGCCTTTTATATCCTATGCAGTCCTCTCTTATCTCGAAATTAGGTTTTAAGGATAATGAGAGAATTTGTAGGGTTTTTATATGGGGATACAATGAAGATAGGAATAAAATTCACCTAGTCAAACAAGATTCTATATGTTGGCCTCAAATAGAAGGAGGTTTAGGATTGAGAAAGATGCATAACATGAATAAAGCATTTATCGTGAAACTCGGTTGAGGCATAATTCATGACAAGTGTAATTTTTAGGTGGAAGTGCTTCGAGGTAAATATATTAAGAAGAAGGATCGTGCTCCTTATGTATAGGCTAAGTATGGATTCCTCACTTTGAAAAGCTATCTGTAAGGTTTGGCCAAAGGTAATTGAGGGACTTGACTGGTCATTGGAGAATGGGTTCGAAATGAGATTTTAGTTAGATGGGTTTGGACCATTATGTGTACACTTAGTGTAAGATATTCCAGATGATTTGAAAAACTATATTATGGTTGAATTTGTTACTGCTGGTAATTAGTGGAGATGGGAAGCATTTGCTCATCTTCTACACATACAGGTGTTAATGGTTATGGCAATCTATCCTCCTTCATTTGATAATATTAATGAAGATTTAGTCTATAAGATGCTTACGTCTAAAGGAGTTTTTATTGTTCATTCAACTTATAATTCATAGGTATACAATATGCATCAACTTAAAGGTCTGTATCCTCTATGGAAATTAATTTGGAAATGGAATGACCTAAAAAAATTAAGATTTTTTTTTTCATGGCCTACAACTCATAATAGTCTCATGACAGATGGGATTCGAGTATGTTGATATTTTACAAATGACCCTTATTGATGTTATTATCCAACAGAAAGGGAGTCTTTAATTATACAAGGAAGTATGATAGGCTATTATTAAACCTGGAGAGAGAGGGATTTTTTACTCAGTAGGTCTTATATAGTGGTTTGCTAATAATCTCTCTATTAGTATTTCTATAGAAAAAAGGGATTTTGTGGTTCATCATGTTTGGTTTAGCAGCATGGTTGATATGAAAGTGGCGAAATAATAAAGTTTTTGAAAGTGAATCCAATCTAAATTCTAATCCATCATGTGTTATCAATAGTCTTGTTGTTAATATTAAGTATACTAATGATGATGAGATATTTTTAGGCACCAATAAACAAGTGGCACAAATAGGGTGGAGTTACCCTTCCAATCCATGGATGAAACTCAATGTTCATGAGTATAGCAAAGGGAATTCAGGGGTAGATAGAGAGCATAAGGTTTAATTCAGGACAACTATGGCACATTAATTAAAGGGTTTGCTATTAATACTAGTATTGCTTTTTAATTCAAGCCAAGCTGTGGGTGGTAGTTTCTAGTTTATAACTTGTATGAGACATGTGCATCCATAAACTTATGCTTGAATTTAATTCAATTATTGCACTTGAATTTAAATAGAGAGATAACGTAATATCAAATGCCAACTTGGTTTTTATTCTAAAACCTAGGAATCTTCTTACAAGGTATTGGGAGGTTAGTGTCCAACATACTTACAAGAAAGGTAATTCAGTAGTTGATTGGTTAACTAACTTTGGTTTAATAAATGATCCATTTGATAGTATGAACTCAATGTTCGACCACATTTTTATCAACTAGGAAAAGCCAATATTGACAAATGTTCTTGTTTTCACAACCTTTCATGATTACTTTTCCCATTAAAATTTAGTCAAAACAAATGCATATAACTTTTTATATATTTTATTAAATACACATTATTTTCAATTTACAATTAATTTTTTTAATGATACTAACAAAGCGTTAACCGTGCTTGTACTTCTGTTTTTTAAAAAATAATTTTTGATGTTACCCTCAACGTAGAGCAATCTAATCGGGGTCACCCACCGTCTCCAAATTTTCACCTCTTCTAGTATATTTTCCATCTTGCAATGATAAATGCATATGAAATGGAATTGTTGTGGTGTCAATATTCAGCCACCCACCTCATTTGATCCTTCTAGTACCAATGACTTCACTGCGATGTTGCAACATTTTATAGTTCAGTGGGTCCTCATATTTGGCATATAATTCATGATGGTGGGTATTTTATTGCTAATGGTGAACACTTCGCACCTAATCCATGTTTTATGAGCATATTAATGAAAGAAACAACACTCCCACGTAAGAAATTGCTGGATGCCAAGCATCTAAATTCAAGCCAAATAAAAAGAAAAAACAAAGAACCACATGAATATTATAGAATCCTGTGGCAGAGCAGATAACAACGGAGAACTGGAAGAAAGCGATCCTCAACTCAAATACAAAGGATTCGAAGAAAGGACAAAGTAAATAAAAAGTTTAAAAGAAGTTGAAATTAAGTAAATATATACAAAGGGTTCTAAGTGCATTTTTGGTTCTTCCACTTGTGAGCCAGCTCAGATAGAGATCCATCTTCACTGAGCACCCTGGCTGCTGCCTCTTTTAGGTCCTTCATTCTGTTGCGGACCCTCTTCCCTTCTTCACCTTCCATTAGACCCCTCACAGCATTTGCAATCTCCTCTCTTCCAATGAGGCCATTTTCGCTGGCCTTTGGTCTTAAGGCCACTTTAATATCCATAGTCAACATCCATGCATTCATTTTCTGCTCAGCATAGAGTGGCCACACGATTAATGGCACACCATTCACGACACTTTCAAGGGTGGAATTCCAGCCACAATGGGTTAAGAACCCTCCTGTTGACCCGTGACTCAACACCTGTGGTTGTGGCGCCCATGACGGCACTGCTAGACCTCTCCCTTTGGTCCTGTCCGAAAAACCCTTCGGTAAGAAATCAAAAGGGTCTTTGTGGCTATCCACAGAAAAAAATGTGGCATTAGATACTTCATCATTTGGGCTCCTCACAACCCACAAAAATCTCTGCTCGCTCATTTCCAAACCCAAAGCCAATTCAGTTATCTGATCCAAAGAGAGGGTCCCACCACTCCCAAATGAAACAAATAATACTGAGCCGTGTGGCTGATCATCTAGCCACCTCAAACACTCAGACCCTTCAACGCCAGCACTGGAATCCATATTCACCAGTGGACCGACGGGGTAAACGGTTGGTTTACCAGGTTCTACCTCTTGCAAAGCCTTTAGAGCCCCCTTTTCCAAGTCCATGAAGCTATTTACCATCACACCCTCAGCCATTCTATACCTCTTTGTATGGTAAAGAAGCCATTTGTACGCGTCATTCTTTCGATCTTGAGTCGGGTCAAGCAACTCTCCCCCATGAATCGGTAAGCACCCGGGTATTTTCACGGGTTCTTGCATCTCTCTGTATTCGCAAGAAACCATCTCATCAAGCTTTGGCAAATAAAAGAATAAAGACAGAGCCATGGCCGTAGAAGGAAAGAAAATGTAAGGAGAGACATTGAATTCTCTGGCAACGTCAAATGCATCAGTCCCAAAAAGATCAACAACCAAGGCCACAACCCTGGCACCTCCATCAACTAGAGACCTGAAAACATCACGTAGAGAAGGGAGTGACCGGGCGACTGTAAGGCTAATTGTGGTTTCAATCTTGACATCTTCAGGGAGGTCACTTAGATTAACTGGGGGGAGAAATACTGAGTGAATTGCGCTAGGGAGTGATCCAAGAACTGATCTCTGTGCCTTAGAGGTAGAACCGTCTGTTGGGATAACGAAAGTGATTGAAAAGTTGTGTTGGTGAACGAGTCTCTTGGCTAGCTCAACGAGAGGGATGAGATGACCCATCCCCGGACTCGGTAAAATTGCTACATGGGCTGGTGCATCTGTTTGTGCCATAGAGATAGCAGGGGAAAAGCTTGGCTTAAGCTTGCTGCTTATGGTTTGTAGGTGTGTTCTAGGAATGAAGCACATCGGAGAACAGACGGTGTCATTATATAAGAGGGTTTGGTTACGTATATATTTAATAATATCTATTTTATTTCGGTGTATAATTGTCAATGGTGCTCGTGTGATGAATTAATTAGGAGGCTATAATTTGTTTGGTGGTAAACTGTGGAATTAATTACAGGAGTATAAATTTTTTTCTATATTTGAGAGTCGAAAGAACTTGGGCAAACTCTGGAAAAGGGAAAGGAATCTCTCGCGGTTTAATTTCTTTCGTTCTTTCTTTTGCTTCTAGATGGTTTGAGTTTTTCTGGATGATATACCATCTCTTACGCCCTTCCAATACATTTATGGTGATGATGTCAGTTTCAACGTAAGGCTTATGTTATCAACTAACTTAAGTATTATTTTTTTAATAGTTATTAAACCCGATTCACGACTGGAATTATCTTGAAAGAAATAAAAATAATATTTAAAATTTTAATGTTTTACATGAAAAAATTAAAAAACAATTTATATAAATATATGCTATAAATATTGTAAATAATAAAATTTAAAACATTATTTAAATTTTTTTTATCATACATTGAAAATATATTATCTTATCATTTTAAATTAAAGTATTTAAACAAAAAATATTTTTTATTTCACATTGAAAAAACATAACTTTTTTATTGTGAATAAAAAGTATAAATACTAATGGACTTCCAATCCGATATTTGAAAAATAAATCTTTCTAGTCTTTATATAGTGAACTTTAATATAAATTAGTAATTAATAAAGAAATGTGGTAAGCTCGCATGTATAAGGTTGAACCGAATAAAAGAAAAACCTTTGATTTTCTTTTCCTTGCATGCGAGACAACGTTTATGCTTTATGAACCTTTTGAAAAAACCAGTGTTTTTAAACTCGGCCCAGTGGTCGACCCCACCTTAGGCCCAGGTCATTGGTTTTGACCAGGTTACCAGGTTTTGACCGGGTCATCGACTCACCCAGGTCAACCTCAATTTTTTTTACAAATCAAAACTATATCGTTTTGGTTAAAAAATAAAAAATAGTCAATAGGTTGCAACCAGGTTTTTGACCGGTTCTGGCCATGTCAACTCATCGGGTCAACCGGGTTTTTAACTACCCTTATTATTTTATAAACCCGGTCCGATTTCAGCTCCGAGTTAGCCGGGTTTTTAACTACCCTTATTATTTCATAAACTCGGCTTAGTTTCAGTTACAAGTTAACCGAGTCCCGGATCAACCAGCCGGATCAGGTTTTAAAACTATTAAAAAACTTAATAATTTGTTTTTGTTCCTTTATTAACTAAAACCACTTGTTTTTATTATTATTGTTGTGCATCCCAGTTAAAACCACTTGCTTCTTGGAAAGTGTTCCACGTAAAAAAGTTCTTTGACATGCTACCCAAAAAAAAAAAACCTATAGATTTGGTTTTTCATTGTGTTAAAGAAAATATTGGCATGAAAAAAAAAGGAACAACCAGCATGTCCACATTCCGGAGACTGAAAAACAAATCAGCCGAACAGGCTTTGCCTTTTTTAAAAAAAAAGAAGTGAGCATTAAAAAAAAATAAAAATTAAGCTGGGTTTTGTCAAATTATCCGGGTTTTAGATTAACCCGGCAGATCATACGGTTTTATCCAGATTAATTGCAGGTTCAGGTTTTGCCAAATTTAGACTCGGATAAGATTGCAAATGCTAAGTTAACCTATCCGGCCAAGTCTAATTAATAACTATGTTTTTTTTAAAAAAAAAATAGTCATTTGCTTTTGTTTGGGTGCAAGTTTTTTCTTTTTTTCCTTTAAAAAAAATGTACCATTCTTCAACTATATGGATAATTTCAATTTTATCAGTTATGTCAATTTTTTTAATTTTGTTTTAAATTAGGATTTTCATCTATTTTAAGATTTTTCATTTAATTTTTTTTTAATAAAAAAGTGATATCATTTCATATATAAAAAACTTAACCTTTTTTATTAAGTGATTTTAATAAAAACATTTATTGATAAATCAAATGATTTGGTGATAAATTGATAACACTAATTTAGATACAAAAATGAGACCAGTACAATAATTTGAGATTCTATTTAAAGTTCGCTACATTTTTTAACATCATCATATTTTTTAAATAGTTTTTCATCTATCAGCATTAAATACTATACTACATGCTGTATGATGTATGAGAATATTCTATCATTTGATTTATGGAACTGGTCACTGATAATTAGAGCTAATTTGTTCAATGTATGAGAATATTTGTCAAAAATTAAAGTGAATCAAAAAGAATACTGAGCGCAGTACTTTTACAATATATATATAATCAAGCCCAGAATAATTAATATCTAGAACATGATGGATCATTTTTTCTTATACATAATAGCCTGTGAAAGTAAATTAATGGGTGGCTAAGATTGTAATTGCAAATGTTTAATAGATAAATAACTTCAATTAAACATTTTGTATTAGTACTTCTTTTAATTTTAATTTTAATAAATTGATTGGTAATATATATTTAAGGATTCAAAAAAGGAGAAGCCAGTCATCACTAAGAAAGCAAAACATAATACCAGCCAAATATTTCGAGTTACATGTGTGTGTTATGAAGAGTTGTGAGAGATGGAGAAATGTAGTAACAAAAATTATTGTCCACAAGTGAGGCCATTGCTTTTCTGGTTGATGTCGTTTTCTTCCTTGTAGTGTTTCCTCAGAATCAGAACTTGGAAGAATAGGAGAGCACCACAACAATCCCTATTTGCAACACCAGACGCAACAGTCATCAGCTGCAGCAGTCACATGTTCCAGCAGTGCAGTAGCTTCCATTCCAACAGATTAGACCAGCAACGTATACCAGATTCAGGCACAATATAGCCAGTAGTTTCTTGCAACAACGTACAGCAGTAGCTTGAAGCACGTACCAATAGCTTCATCCCAACAACATACACAGCAGTAGCATCAACACGCAACATGAGGGAATAGCCACCGCGTTTCTCAACTAGCAGCAATAATCACCGTATATGTAGTAGAATCTCAACCAGAAATTCCACACACTAGAAACCAAAAAAAATAAAAGTCTCCAGTAGCAGTAATAACAGAACCTCCACAGCAGCAGCAGCAAAGCTTGCAATAACAGGAGATAAATAGCACCTTTAACGTAGAAGATCAGCCTTCAAAAAGTAGTAGAAAACAACAGAAGGGAAATAGTAACCCAAACACAACAAGAAATCACAGCAGGAGCCACCTCCCAAGGCAGCACATCAGCCTTCTCAAAGGCAACGGTAGCCCCCTTTCATGACAACATATCAGTCTCCAATTACAACAACTAAATAAAAAGAGATTTCTGTTTAGAATCATTGTTTATAACTATTTAATTAGAATATTTATTAAACTAGCATTTAGAATTCTTATTGGAATTAATATAATAATTTGAGCTTAATTATCTTTATTTTATAATCCACCTTAAATATATAAGGTGAATATAAAGAAATAATAGCTTGAAAAGTTAAATAGTTAAGTGTTAGTATTTTCAACTTTTTTTTTATACATTGGATTCAACATCTATCATTTACAAAATTAATAAGAGGATTTCAATCCCAAAACATGGTACACGAGTTCGATTCTTTAATGTTACTTGATTCCAATCCGGACAAAACAAATTCCAAAAGCTTACATAAAAAATGTTAATGTCAATAAATATCTTCTAGAAAGTCATTGAAGTTATCAAATATCGCGTCTCCTTTTTTTAATAAATTTATCATAAAGCTTTTGTTTTTTTAATGATGCCGGTCTGTTTTTTAGTGAAATAATGATAACAATACAATTATTACATATGACAGTATGGCAGATTGCATGTATTTGGTCAGAGGAATTCCAAATAAAGGAGAAAAAAATATTATTCTAAAAATCAAGAATAGACTTTTTAAAAAACACGTGAGTCAAATCATATAAATCAGTATGGCAGATTGCATGTATTTGGACAGATGAATTGATTAAGCTATTTAACTCAACATATAATAGTATTTACATGAACCGTGTGATGCTACGGGTTAATTTTTTTATATAAAAAATATCAAAATAAATTAAAATTTAAAAATATTAGGTCTTTTTCCAAAGCTATACTCAAGATTCAAGAGTTTTAGGTGTGGCCGTAACGCTTGACCCAAGAGTAATATTTATAATATTAATAATAACATTAAATTTGCATGATCCAAATTTAAATGGATCTAGCTACAATACCAGACCCAATAGTCTTGGATGTGGGTCTGGCTGTAAGGTCGTGTCATAAAAATATAATAATTAAATAGATTAATTAAAAAGAAAAAAACAAAGAAAAAAACTAAAAGGAAGAAAAAAATTAATGAAGAAAAAGAAAATAAAATCTGAATTAACTGGGTTAGCCCTTCAAACCAGGTTAACTTGTCAAACCTTAGATTCGTGTCGTGAAATTTTGATAACTAAATAGAAAAAAAAATATTTGATGGGTTAACACAGAATTAACTGGGCTAACCCGTCAAACCGGGTTAACCCGTCAAACCCGGGATTCCTGTCATGAAAGTTTGATAACTAAATAGAAAAAAATTGAACATTAACAAACTAAATTAAACAAAAAAAATTAATTAAAAAAAATAAACAAAAAGGCATCAGCCTTTTCACTGTGGATTGCACTATGCAGTCTACAGTCAAAGGCATAGAAATAACAAAAAAGCAAAAGGAAAAAAAAAAAGAAAAACTAAAGGCATTAGTCGATAACTAAATAGAAAAAAAATTTAATATTGATAAACTAAATTAAATAAAAAATATTAAATAAAAAGAAAAAAGAAAATAAAAAAACTTATAAGAAGAAAAGAACTAATGAAGAAAAAAAATCTAAATTAACTGGGTTAACCTGTCAAACCTAAGATTTGTGTTATGAAAGTCTGATATCTAAATAAAAAAAAATTAATATCAACAATCTAAATAAAAAAATTAATTAAAAAGAAAAAAAGAAGGCATCAGCTTTTTTACCATGGACTGCATTGTGCAGTCTACCGTGAAAGGCATAAAAAAAAGCAAAAAAAAAAACTAAAGGCATCGGTCTTTTCACTGTGGACTGTATACAATATTAAAAGATAAAATCGGAAGAACAAAAATAATGAGGAAAAGAAAAAAATCTGAATCAAATGGGTTAACACGCCAAATCAGGTTAACTCGTCAAACCTGAGATTCGTGTCATAAAAGTGTAGTAACTAAATAGAAAAAAGATTTAATATTAATGAAATAAATTTTTTTAAAAAAATTAATTAAAAGGGAAAAAGCAAAGAGAAAAAAACTTACAGGAAGAAAAAAAATAATGAAGAAAAAGAAAAATAATCTGAATCAACTGGGTTAACTCGTCAAACCTAGGATTCGTATCATGAAAGTTTGATAATTAAACAGAACAAATTTAATATTAAGAAACTAAATTTAAAAAAAATTAATTAAAAAAAACAAAAAATAAAAAAGATAAAAAAATAAAACTAAAAGCATCAGCTTTTCCACTGTGGACTGCACTATGCAGTCCACAGTAAAAGGCTTAAAAAAAAGAGGAAAAAAAACAAAGGCACATGCCACGGGTTAATTTTTTTTTCTTGCATAAAAAATATCAAAAAAGGCTAAGATCTAAGAGTGTTAGGTTTTTCTGCAAAGATATGCCCAAGAGCCTTTAGTCTAACTGTAACGCTTGACCCAAGAGTAATATTTGTAATATTAAACTTACATGACTCAAGTTTAATTGAGTCTGACTGTAACACCAGACCCAAGAGCCTTGGTGTGGGTCTGATTGCAAGGTTGTATCATAAAAGTGTGATAATTAAATAGATTAATTAAAAAAAACAAAGAAAAAAACCAATAGGAAGAAATAAACTAATGAAGAAAATATATATATATATATATATATATATATATATATATATATATATGAATTAACTGGGTTAACTCTTCAAATCAGGTTAACCCGTCAAACATGAGATTCGTGTTATGAAAGTTTGATAACTAAATAGAAAAAAAAAATGACAGTTTAACCGAGAATTATCTGGGTTAACCCGTCAAACCCGGGATACATGTCATGAAAGTCTGATAATTAAATAAAAAAAATTTAACATTAACAAACTAAACCAAACGAAAAAAATTAATTAAAAAGAAAAAAAGCAAAAAAAAATTCCGGGTTAACTCGTTAAACCTGGGATTTGTGTAAAAAAACAGAAAAAAACAGAAAAAAACCCCATAAAGGCATAAAAAAATAATAAAAAAAAATAGCTCAGTGTTTCACTGTGGACTGCATAGTGAAACACTAAGCAGTTTTAGTATATGTTATAATAAAATATTGTTAAATATAAGAAATAAGAATATTCACATAAATTATTAGATTAATTAGTGAGATCCGCTCTTTAAGGATATATAATCTAATGACTCATAATGTTTTTAGAGTATTTTTTTATTTATACATATAGAATGTTGATTATTTAAAAAAAAAAACAAAATAGCATTGTTTACTAAAAACTTGGTAGAATAACATAGTTTGAATTTTTTTAAAGTAAAATAACATAGTTTGATACATGTCACGGTTCTTAAACACGACTTTTAAGGATATTGTGATTGAGAAACAAAATATTTAAAGATAAAGTGATTGGAAAATATAACAACTTAAGATGTTGTGTTTTTGAACCGCAACATCTCACCAAATAAAAAATTGTATCTTCTTTTCTTCTCTAAAGAGCAGTCGCCCCTCACTCTCTCTCTTCTACCATTTCTAATTGTCTATAACTCAAAAACCATCACTAATCAGCCATTTATAGTCTTATCACACCCAAGAAAACTTTTTTCTTTATCTCCAAGCCTCATTACAGTCATTTTTTAATTGAAAACCGATGCATCCCATGTCCCCCTAGTTGATAAATCTAGGTGAATATCATATATTACTCTTAATTTTATGGGTTTCATGGTTAGTTTGTGATTGTTTGAGTTTTGATTGGATTGTTGTTTTGGGTTGAGTTTGATATATTAGGGTTTGTTGATTTGAGATAAATCCTAATTTAATTGATATAATTAGATATGATTGCACGTAATTGATGATGCAAATAACATCAATTAAGTATAAATTAAATCAATTAGGGTTTACGTTGACTTTTGAGATTAGTAATTGTAATTGAGGATTTTGTTTTAATTGTGTAAATTATCTATGAATTGATGCAATTAGAATTGATTTTATATAATTGAGCATGAAAATATTATCAATTTGTGTAGAAATTATATCAATTAGGCTTTGCATTGATTTTTGGAATTAATTGGCATAATTAGATATCTTGTTTTAATTGTGATAAATTAGCTATAAATTGATATAATTATAATTGATTTCATGCAATTGTGAATGAAAATAACATCAATAAGGTAGAAATTAGATCAATTAGGTTTTACATTGAATTTTAGAACTAATTGTTGTAAATTATCTTGTTTGAATTGTGACAAGTTAGCTATGAATTGACACAATTATGATTTATTTAATTCAATTAAGCATGAAAATAACATCAATTAGGTACAAACTAGATCAATTAGGCTTCGCGTTGAGTTTTGGAATTAATTTCCATATTTGAGTATCTTTGTTTTAATTGTGATAAATCAGCTACAAATTGATGCAATTATGATTGATTTCATACAATTTTATTGAAATTATGTTGAATTGATCGAAATAGTTTTTCTTGTTTTACATAGTGTCTTATAAAATGTTTATGTTATGTTATAATGGTGGTACTATTACTCTCGATATGAACAATAGCATCACTCACAATAACGAAAGTAATATATTGTTGAATGCTAATATATGCATGTCACTAATGGATATTAAACAAGTTATATGTCATGGACTCGGGTGGAATTATATTAATGTTAAAGTTGATATTACTTAGAGATGTCATGTTAGGAAACATCAATATTATTCCGTATCAATTTTAAGTGATGTGAGTTTCAGGATTATGATTGAATTGATCATCTGAAGTGGATTAAATATGGTGAAATTGTATGTGGGTAGTCGACCTAAACGAATCATCACACCATTCCTATAGCCACCTTCAAACTTATATATCACTATGAAAAGCATGGATGAATGAGATCTTTACCCTGTAATTCTAAAGGAGGACCGCTTGGTTTGGTATTGGGGTATAATATATTGAATCATCAAACCAAACCCAGAGCATATTTCTTCATAGGAGGACATAGAATACGAGCCACATGCATAGTGGGTTTAAAATACTGTATGTATTTTTTTTTCCACAATTAGTGTATGATAAATGATGGGTTTTATTTATGATATAATATGTGTATTTACCTAATATTAGGTTGACTTGTTATTACAAGAGGTTCAAAAATCGTTGTTGATCTTCATGATCTCGATGATGATGACCAATAACATTATTATTATTATGCATCTTATTGGTTCACTGTTTGCCATAATATAATTCAAATTTTTGGAGAGATCTAGAGTCTTGATGATGTCATAGTCAAAGGGGATGCTACTCAAACAGGAGAAAGCTATGTTATTGATAAAGCTGACTCATCCACCAATTGACACGAGCATATATATATATATATATATATATATATATATATATATATATATATATATATATATATATATATATATACTTGCTTATAAATTCTTATTTAATTATGTCATGTTATTTTGCTAATAATTAGTTTGTATTTTATTTTACATCTGTTTTAGTATATCTGTATAATTGTTTTATCTTGGTGAGGTTGAGATTTGAATGTTTAAATATTTAAATGTATTTTGGAGTGGTATAATTTCAAATTAAAATTTTACAGGTGTACATATGAATAAAGACAACAAGGTTGAGTATAGTTGAAATATTAATATTGTTATAGGGTTTTTTATTTTTAAAATTATTAATATTGATTATTTTTACTTTATATATTTTAATTGTTTAGAATTTCAATTAAGGTGAAAGTCAACATTGATAGAACGATTTAAATTCAGGTGAAGTCAACATTGATAGAATTCAAGCATTTACAGGTGAAGTCAACATTGATATGTTGAGTTATTATGAAAAACAATTACTGTTATACAAGTAACAATAGACCAACTTATATAAATGTGCTGAAAATCAAAGAAAATAAAGATTAGTTAAAAATGGATAAAAAAATGTTTTTTTTTATGCAATTCACTCTATATCTAAAAGAAATTTTATTTTAGATTTTATTTTTTATTTTAAAGATAGAGTGAATGTGACAACCCACACCACGCCATAACACGTTGTCCTCAAAAAAAGAGTTTATTAATACATATACACATATTAAAATAAACATTCATAATTATACCCATATCAACAATAAAAATTAAATACCATTCACTTCATTAAAAATTAAAAATGCAGTATTGGTGATTTTGTAAGAGAAAAAATAAAGACGAGTTTGGATTTTATATATATATATATATATATAAACTTATAATGTCTTATGATTGCTCCATGAAACAAGAAATTTTATAATACTTACGAAGTAATTGATAATATTCTATTACTATCCGGGTTTATTTTGAAAAAAATAAATATAAATAAAAAAAGAAATTTTAAATAGAAATATTTTTATTATTTTTTTATGAATCATTAATTTTATTATCTCTTTTTTTTATATCTATCTTTTTTATTAAAAATATAAATAATAAAATACAACTAATTACCACTCGACGTTGGAAAATTTTCCCCTTGAAACGCAGTTACCTGTTTTGATCTTTCAACTATTTTGTTTTAATGCAGATCGATGTCAAGCAATCTTGCTTCTCAGAGCACTTTCCTTAAAAAAAAAAAAAAAAATTCTTTTAGAAATTGGGCCTCTGTGCCCAAAGGACAAGTTCCAATCCATCTCTCCATCTGTGGAACTATTAGTAGTGTACACATGTAATTTGAAGATTAGCCCACAAGATTCCTTCAGGTATAATCCAGCCCAAAATATTAACAGCCCAAAATATTAACAGCCCAGCTTCAATTCTGTTTGATTTGATTGCCCTGAGGGCTGAGCCTGAGAATGAAGTAGAAACTGAAAATCAGAAGAATATATTGCAAGTTGAAGTGATATTGTCCACCATTGATGCAGGTTGCTCCTTAGTCGACCATTGATGCTGGGCTAGTGTGATTTGATAATATCTATTCTGCTGGAGTGATCGTTGACCATTGAATATACATGTCTGCTGGAGGGGCCAGCCAGCGGCAATCTTGGGCGGCATCCTGGATACTGTTGTCGTGTTAACTTCCTTCTCGTTAAGAATGTAAGGTTTTTCTTTCTATCTCTCACCTAACTTTTTCTTTTTTTCGCTCGAAGATTAGATAAGATCTACATTTTACTATTTGGCTTTGATTGAATTACTTATAACTGATTTTTATGTTGGGATTTGTATATGGTGTTTTTCTTTATATGGAAAATTGATGGGCAACAAAGGAAAGGGGGGAATATGATGAATCTAACTTCATTGCTTATATTCTTAGGGGATTTTTTTTTTTTACTGTAATCAAATCCGATCATCAGCAGAAGAAAAGCAGAAATCTTAATAAACTTCTTTTCGTCTTTTAGCAGAAGAAAAGCAGTCTTTTCGAATAGATCCATCAGACGGAAGTGTGATTGTGTGTATAAAGCACTTGTAAAATTTTCAATCTGGATACAGTGACATTAGGCAGATGGCAGTACAAGAATCTTCCAAGTCTCACTTTCACCCCTTCAATCAAATCTAGTGTTTCTTGCAACTATCCTGCCGTGCTAATGCAGTTTTCATTTTTCAGATTTCATTTTCTTTTAAAGTGTTAAAAGGAGTTGATAGTCCTGTTCACAGTAATGGCGAAGCGTGGAGCCAAATTGAAGGCCTGGCTTGGACCTCAAAACTGCCGGGTGCCTGTTGTGGTTACGTGTCTGGTTGTGATACTTGTATTGTTAATATTGTTGTTTTGCAACAATGGGAAAAGCCCTGATTCTTCTTTTGGATATCCGATAAAAAAAGTGGAATGCTTTCGAGTCAGTGCAATTTAACCCAACAATAGAGCTGAGGAATGGAACAGATGTGATATGGCAAATACCCAGTTTGCCAAAAGCAGTTCTCTTTGTGGCTCATGGATGCGATGGCAGAGCTGCTAACTTTTGGGACAGGTCTTCAAGCTGCCCTAATTGCATTGGTTTGCCTGAGGAAAGGCTGCTTGTTCTTCATGCTCTTGCTCGTAAATTTGCCGTGATCACAATTTCAAGCGCAGGGAGATGCTGGACATTTAGGGAGGAAAGATTAATTGTTAAGAATATAATACAATGGTGGGCTCAAACACATAATCTTGAATCACTTCCTCTTGTAGCCTTGGGGGCCTCTTCTGGTGGATACTTCGTCTCTGCACTCGCCACCAATTTGAGGTTCAGTAGCATAACACTTATGATTGCTGAAGGGAAGTTTGACCAAATGGATATCACAGTGAACTACCCACCTACGCTTTTTGTTCACATGCCTAAAGACTCATATAGGCAGCAAAAGATAAGTGAGTTTATAGAAGTTCTGAAGAACAAGGGCATTGATGCAGCAGAGGTTGAATGCATGGAGTTTCCTTTGTCACCAAGTTTCTTAGCTGATAGAATCCCAGGAATGAATCAAACTGTTTCTGCTAAGTTGTTTGAGCTATTTCAGGTCAAGAGTTTTGTTGATGGGAACGGATATATGAAGAAAGATGGGCGAGCAACGCGATGGAAAGAAGCTCTCCGTGAATGCAAGAACCTTGTGCTGGATAAGAGTATGGTCCAACACGTGCAGGAGGAACTCAATCTTGCATTTGCTTACCATGAAATGACTAGCCTGCAGTCTGAGCAAATATTTAAATGGTTTGAATCTCATTTGAACTAATCAACACTCTTTCTTGCAAGTCAGTTTCTTTTTTTCGACTTTAGAAGAGCGAAGAGCATTGCCTTCATTAGGAAATTCTCTCTTTGCCCAACATACCATTTAGAATTTAGCTTCATTTAGATTTCGAATCTTTGTTCTTGAAATTAAGGTTTTTCTTAAGTTATTTAATATCTTTCCTATAAAAATACTAATTTTATTATTGGTAGGTTTTTGAATTCCTCTAATTAGAATCGTTTTTTTTCAAGATACTCAAAATTTTCATTGTAAGTCTAGAGTTTTTTAAACTAAAAAAAATCCAAGTACGCATATTAGCCACTATTTTAAACACTAAATAATATTTATTTATATATTTTGAATTTTGGGACATTAGAAAGTCTCTTTTGCCCACTGTACCTTTTAGAATTTAGCTTCATTTAGATTTCGAATCATGATTCCTATATAATAATGGGCGTTCTAAATGACAATTCAGTTCCTCCGACTATAATTAACTAATGACTTGAACAGAGTCATGGATGGAAGAAAACGAGTGGTTTACCGTAAGGGATGTTTGCTGTGGCAACTTGTTTACCTACTAACATGTCGCATCATCTTAACTGAAACATGCGATCTGTTATCAAATTTGATGTTTTTAAGGTGATTTTTTCTGATTTTGACATATCATATTAAAATTATCATAATGCATTTTAGCCTAAATGTATTTTAAAACACGAGCTTAACAACCTTTTTGTCAATCTCAATAACAAAAACTGGATGATGATAAAAATGGGATCTTATTATTTTAATTATTTATGTTTTTTTTTTAATATCTGACTGAATAATTTTTCTTCCAACTGTGCTGTTATCTTCAAATTGAAACGCAGAAATGAGTCTTTTCATCATTTTTTCTTTCTAGTGACGATTTGAAGACCTAATCTTCAAAGTGGAAAAAAGAAAACAATTTGTTACTAGTCAATCCAGATTTGTGCTCCTAAACTTTATAATTACCAACACTTCAGGTGATTCCATCACATGTAGAGCTTATAAGAAAACGGATATTAGATGTGTGGTGTTGTTTCCATTGGAAACACTTTGTAATAGGAAGCTGGGAAAGCAGTAATTTTTCGTTGTCTCGGGATTTAGGATTCTTATAAGCGATACAATTGGACATGCTTGGAAGTCTATTTTGATAGCTGTCTGATCGGAAATGCTGGTTGGGGAATAGCTCTGCCTACTCTTGAATATCTTTGTTGAACAATTTCTTCTAGCTGGAAATTGCTTTGTATTCTGGCTACGAGTAATTATGAATGTCAACTAGATGGAAACACTTTTCCTGACTGATGATGCGTTTACTAGCTTTTGTTTTGCCCCACTGATGGAGCAGCTTGTGGTTGGTGCTTTACTATAAGTTATTCTGTTCTCAAATTGTCAGCATTCATGATTAAATACATCAAAATTTGAAAAACAATGCCAAATCAGTTAGCAAATGTGCTCTCTTATAGTGCATATGACGATCAATAACTACGGACGTGTATTGCAATTAGAAAAGGTGTGTTGGTTCTGATGGATCTTAAAAGAAGAAGAAGGAGAAGATAGTGCAGGTTTTCCTGTGATAGAACGACTGTATATTCCAAGTGTATGACCAAATAACTGTGATGAAATGAAATGATCATAAAGGTTTTCATTTACAATCGCGCCAACCCAACGGGTGTGCATAGGCAGGGTAATGGCTCCCCGTGCATGGCAAGCACAAGCCATAGAAAATCAGCTGTTCTTTTTCCAAAAGTCAAATCCCATTTCATTCAATCATCAAGATCTTATTCAGCCAAGCTTGCCAAAAAATCATGGAGAAGCTGAGCCTAGCAAAAATCTGTCATTGATATACTCCGCCATTGACTATCATCTCCATCACCAAATCATTCCAAGAGTCTATTGGCCCAGGCAAGCACCAATGTAAGCAATCATTCTGAACTTTAGCATTCTTATCTTCAGCAAATGGCTGAAACTGCCTGTATGGTCCTGGGTGCCCATCTGGTCTCAACAATGATAATCGAGTTGTATCCAGTAGTTTCAAAACCACCCCTTTGTCAGGTCCTAACGCTGCAGCCTTCGCAAACTCTTCCAGTTCAATATTACGCATTATCGTGTCTACATCAGTCATATTAACCTCGCCTTCTTTGAAGGGCACCTTTCTATCGCAAGTACCCCCACTAAACCATTCTCCGTTCTCGAAGTGGTCTGGCGTGGTTGTTCTAAGGAAAGCAAGAGTTTTGTGACCAGGGTTTGTGATGAAGTTAAAAACCAGCTGTATTGCTTTGCGATATGCATAATCGAACCCTAGCTCAGTCAAATTCTTTCCAGGGCAGTAATGGCAGCCTGTAACCACGTTGTTCTCATGGTATATGGCAGTTTTCAGGAACCATTTTCCTCCAGCAACTATTGCATAATCAAAATTCCTATATTGATCGGTCCATTTTTTATCAAGTTCATCTAGATGAAGCTGGATTTCTGAAGAGGAAACTCCGTTCATGTCTTCAAAAATATCTGCCTTGATAAGGAAGGGGGTCCAAATTACTGAGAGGGTGAAGTTGTGGGTTCGAAAGTGCCATATTTTCGACCTATATTCCTCATCATGGTATGTTTCAACAGCTTGCTCCACCTATTTGACATAAATAACAAGCAATTGATCAATTATTGCCAACGCGGCCAAATTTCGAACTGCCAGCAGAATACAACGCTGCAGCACAAAATCAAAATCTATGATGCTGCAGAACAAAAACAATAGCAGCAAGCTAGATCAAACATGTAATGCTGTGGTAGGTCATAGTGTATCCACCTACAGTTTTATTAAATGCAAGGGCTGTGGGTAGTGGGTGCTGCAGTGGGGCCTCAATCTGGGATTCAAGCATAAAAAAACATGAACATATCCCTACTCTTTGCATGGCCTATCAGTTTTCCGTTGAATCCCCAAGCTACTTCCTTTTCTATTCCTTTCCTGGACTATCCTTAACCTAAATAGAAAAATTAGGCAAACAAATCATCACTTGGGATATATTTTTTTTTTCCTATCGAGAACAATATATTTATTTTGTGCAAGACTTAGCTTGGATTATTGTGTTGGTAAATATAACAACTACTAACAGTTGCCGATTATTGATTCCAAATAATTACATAGACTAACCAACAAGAATTGTGGATATATAAATGACTAATAGACAGGATAACCATCTCCGAAAAAAGACAGGATAACCTCTTAATAGCGGTACTCTGACCATCAAAGTAGCAGCTGTATTCCACAATGAACTAAGATTGATGTTTGATTATTGACATCTATATGATCTAGCTTCACGAGGAGAAAAAAGAAACAGACAAATAACAAAATATGTTTACAGCAGTGATATGAAGATTCAGAGTCCTCTACGTGCTCTTGAAGAAGATGCAAAGTGTCTTTAACCATGACAACCTCAAACTACACCACCTCAGTTCAATGCCTAGTTAAGTGGTTAGCAATCCTAATCTCACATGTGAAGGTGGCTAATGTGTAGCAATTGATATTGATTAATTAAACTTAGCTTCTACTCTAATTCTTTTGACTAGTTCAGTTTTCATAAGAAACAGCACATTGCACGTATTGATGATCTACAGTGCTTCCTGATATCAATTCCTGACCAAGAAATTATTCACAATGAAGTAGTAACCATCGAAAAACTTGGCCAAGCAAATGCTACATGGTCGGCAACAAATCGAGAAATCAAATGACAGAACACAGAAAATTTCTATGGGCTCTTAGTTTTTACCTGAGAGAGAATGCAAAGCAATGACTGGACATGGTTACGTGAAATGGAATCACCAATGAAGGCCCATGACTTGTTCCTCATCAGGTGAAGAAATTTTTTAGGATTAAACTTGGGGAGACTGCAGCCACGCGGACTCCACCTCCAGTAGAGGTACCCTGAATCAGGTCTTCCATTTTTCATACAATTTTGATGACCTTCTATCTGAAGGCAACTCTGATTAGTGTAAAACGGACCAGAAGGGTCCGGTATCCATTCTCCAGTAAACAAATCACACTTTCCTGCAATTACATGTGCATGGAAGAGACATCACTAAACTACAAGGAGTATTAACTGAAAGTGAATGCTAATATAAAGACTAGACAGCAAGCTAAATTCTATGAAATGGGAGCGCATGCCTTTAAGTGAAATAATAATAATATAAATAAAAAAAAGTATTGTGAAGATAGCAGAATACTAAACGCTATTTTGCATTATTCAGATTTAAAAACCAGACATGTTAGCCAGCACCTAAAAAAATATTGAAACTAAGAGGAAGTGGCTGAATTAAATGGTGAATGATCTATCTGCGTTGACGGGTTCACCGGAGAAGACATGATAAAAGAACTGCGACAGTAAATAGAATAAACAGATGTAATAAAAAACCAATAGCAAAAGAAAAGGATCGATCCAATCTTCAAATATTCGGAAAATGAAAATGGGAAAAGAGAAGTTGTCATTGAATCACAAAACAAAGAGTGTACACTGAATCCAGTTTTCGCATCCAAGAAAACCCACATCCTCATTTTGACAAATCGTTCTTACAATATAACCAATTCCTCGTTTTGATTAGAACTTTCTTGTTCAAGCATGTAGAGAAAAAAGAAAGGGAATAAAGAATTGGATACCTGATTGTGAATTTTGGCTTTTATTAGCTTCAAAATCATTAGAAGCTGGCTCTTCAGCAGGCAAAGAAGCCATTAAAGACTCTGGTTTAGTCTCTTCATTAGCTGGGATGGATGTCTCGACAACTGAAGAGAATCTGAATGAACCAGAGATTAATAAACGAAAAGCAAGACCCACCAAGAGAAATGAGACTGCAAACTTTATAATGACGCTGTTGTGTTTCGAGAGTGAAAATGGGTTCAAATCAGACCTCATTTCCTTCACCATTTGGCGTCAGAGAGGCCAACAAATTCTCTTTGAAGGCGAGGAAAAAAAAACAGAAGGAGTGGAATCCGGTTTCCTCTACAGTCCAAATGGTGTTTTAGCATGAAAAATTAATAATGGTTTGATTCTGATTTGTTTTGTTTGGTGGCTCACAGAGCAGTGAGTATTGTTAAATGCATGGATCTAATACAGACAAGAACATGTCCTGTCTTCGCTTTTTCATTTACAATTAGGTGCCCTGTCTTTACATATTATTTTTTCAGGGTGGCCACTGTTCTTTTCCTTCATACCATTCTTTCATCTTACTTATTCTTTTCCTTCATACCCACTTAAAATAGCTTCCTTTTTCTCTCTTCTCTCTCTCTCTCTCTCTGTTTTTTTTTTTATTTTTTTTTTTGTAATTTGGTTGAAGTCTGGTAATAGTTGGAGTTTATAATCTGGTTACCGTTATAAACGGATGGTGGGCAAGGAACAGTGCATGATAAGAGCAGAAAGCACACATGTCCTGTATCACAGAAAAGCTTTGGCTACAAGTTGCAACTTGCAAGGAAAACAAATTTTTTTTTCCAGATCTAATCTAATAATGCACAAGGGATGGCCTCTCTCACGCCTCAGATCTCAATAGTAATTGATGGACTGTATATGCATTAGCCATTAAACATGGCCGCAGCCTGTCCGAACTGATTTTTATAAGAGCTCAGTTACGTCACGTGTGGACCAAATATCTCTCCTAGTCTCTTTCTTCCTTTTAAAAAATATATTATTTTAATTTATTTTCAAAACAATCACTGCCAAGCTCACAAACATCATGTTTAAGCAACAATTGCTGTTTTTTACCTGTTTTTCATTGTCCTATTTTAACATCGGTGTTCACAATATAAGGGATTGGAGAGAGTGATTGCAATGATCTGAATTTCTTGGTAGATAGATAAAAGAAATTTAACCAAGCAGCCTCTGGGCACATTGCACTGTTGGTTGGTTGGTACTTGGGAGTTGGGACGCAAATTGTTGATATTATTCAGCAGAAAGGATGACGCGAATTATTCAGCTGTGATGACTTCTCAAAGTTCTAAGCATTCAGTGAATTTAATATATTATGTTTGCTTCTTGAGATGCTTATGAAGGGCATGTCGGTGTCTTTATTTATTTATGTACTTTAATACATTATTAATATTGATATATAATGTTAATGTTATGCACATGCATATCAATTCTTCTTGAAGGTTTTGATTACACGAGCTATACTAGCGACTCTTGCTCAGATATTTTTTATGCATTTTTGCATATAAAAAAATTAATATAAATTGAAAAGCTCATGTATATATATAATAAAAAAAAATTAAAAACTATGTGTATGTGTGTTAATAAACAGAAAAAAAGTATTAATAATAACTAAAAATAAAATTGAAAATATTAAAAGATAAATATAGATTAAGATATTTAATCTTGCAAGATGAAACATTTATCTTGTTATGTTTACTAAATTTTTTTATTAAAATTATTTTTTTATTCAATCAAATGATATTAAAAATAGACATATATATTAAATAAAAAAAATATTATCAAGGTTGCACTTCAGAAATATTATATGAAAATAATATTTTTTTATTTTTAAAAATAAAATTCATGTATACAAAAGATAATATTAGGAAAAAAAAATGTTAAAAAAAGGATTATGAAGACCAATTCATCAAGACAATTGTAATTGATAGACTAAGTAATGTACGTGAAATACATAAAGATAATTTTTAATGAATAAAGCTTTCAAATCGTTCCACTTTTCATGTCTGTTACTAGCACCATACCCCTAACTTCTTATATCTTGAATATAAAAATTATGATGAGATAAAATAAAAGATAGCATTTGAATCTTTAACATGCAATATGTCAAAAAAAAATTTTTGTATAAATTCATTTTTATCAACAAACCTAATAACAAGGGCTATTTGCCTTCTTCTGGATTCATATCGAGTTTCATCAATAATTAAACAAAATTTTGCATCACCAATATCATGACGAATTGAAGAATGAACATTTCTAACAAAGACATGCAAAATTTCATTTTGAATTTGATGTGATATGTATATATCATTTTGTAGAGCATTATCCCAAATAACAACACCTACTTGTTCATTGTATGATGCTAAAAGTTCCATCATTTCAAGAGAATTACCCTGATTTTTTTATTCTGATCATTTATTATGTCCTCTAAATGCACATGCTTGAAATGTGAGCTAATGAACAATATCTATTGAGGCTTTAATATATAATCGATTATTTATTATTTCTTGAGAAGATTGCCTACCAACCACCTTTTCAATATGGCATAATTGATTTTTCAAATTCTCTAAGCATCTCACAACAAATCTATGAGCTGAATTTGAATATTTTTCTATATGAGTTAAAAAAACACATTGTTCCCCATCATTGACTTTCTTCCAACAATTGAATCATTTAAAAGTAATGTGTTTAATCCTTACTTTCCAGTTGGTTTACTTGCAAATAAATAGTAAGGAAAATAAAATGCAACATTTTTCTCTAAATATTCAAGCCATGAAAGCTTTAGAACCAATAAGACTGAAATCGACGATGATATTTTTTACTCGTTAGTGGATATTCAAACATCAAAATTAAGTTGATATAATCCTAAATTAATCTATGCTCGAATTAAATGAGCAATGCCAATATTTTTTGTTCAATACTTATAATTCTGGTAAGAGGCTTCTTAATATTCAATCCAGGTTCTTAATAAGCTGAAGGAGGTTTGGGTTGCTCAATCACTAATTAATCACTAATTCAACTTACATACTGGAGTTGGTTCATTAGGTTCTAAAAAACATCAACTCTTCTTTTTTTGTTCATGGTTCAACCTGAAATTAAAACATTAGGGACAACAATAAAGATCAAAATCATACAATGACAACTCACCAATAAAAACAAAATAGAATGCTAATAAAACAACCCTGCCCTAAAAGGAAGGAGAGATAGTGAAAACAACGGGGAAAATGTTTTTTGGTATAGGGCGTGTAAAGACAGGAAACTAGGTGATAGAGGTGAGCAAAAAAACTAAAAAACCGAGAAAACCAGAAAAAAAACTAAAAAAACCAAACCGTGAAAAAAACTGATTAAAATTTTGAAAAAACTGACCGGTTCGATTTCGGTTTTATAAGCCTAAAACTGAAAAAATCAAATCGAACCGAACCAAAACTGAAAAAAACGAAAAACTGAGCCAAACTGGCAAAAAACAGAGCAAAACCGTGCCAAACTAGTTTGAACCGGTTTTTGTCCTAAAAACCGAACCGAACCGAACCGAAACCGGTCGGTTTGAACCAGTTTTGGTTTTTTTAAAAAAATTCAGTTTGGTTATTTTTTTTATAAAAATCGAACCGAACTAAAAATGATCACCTCTACTAGATGATTAGTTATTTTAATTTTTTTTATTAATTACTTTTTTACGAACCTAGTTCCACCACTGGTTCCGAGTTCAGATTAAATGCTATCGGTGTTGGATAAGATTCTCGAAGGCCTCATGTGGGGACCGAAAGGGACTGTGGCAAAGATAGCAAAAGCTTTGAACGAAGAGCTTTCCAGCTCAATCAGAAATGCCAATTGCTATGAATTCCTTCATTATCACAATTGCACAGACCAAAGTCCAGCTTACTTCGATGACAACTGGGTGAGCACAGCCTTGTCAGCAGATATACTCTACCATCTGTCATTCCCCACCATGTATTTGGATGAACCGTGGTCCAGAAATCGCATAAAGAATTATCATTTGCTGGCACAAACAAAAATGTACTCCTAAGCCAGAAAAAAAGAAGAAGGAAGGGAACACAAGGAAAAGGTTATCTACTTTGGAATGCGGCCCTTTTGCCCACTTGGGAACTAGGCTCTGAAGGACATGAGCCCAAGAGGGAGGAGCTGGTCCACATAGCACCAGCAGAGAGTTTGATCATGTGTTCGTGGGCAACATTGTTTGCTTTCTCGAGGATCGTACAAATTGCACGTCTCTCTGCTTCTTCTGTACTGGTAAACCAATGATTGGTTAGGTCGTATATTCTCCGAAATGAGACGGCAAAATGCTTTGAACTGTTTTCGTAAATTTTGATTTTTTCATATAAATATTTGGAACGGATGGCCAGATGTTCATGCTGTGATATTTCAAAACGTTTTCTTAACACCGTCAAGGAAGTGGTACAGAAGGCCTACTATCTAGCACCGAAGGCTCGAGATAATGATTGGGCTGGAATGTTCGTATAGAAGGCCTACTTTTAACACAATCAAGACATGAAAGGAATCAGAATCCTGTTCTGTTCCCTCCCAGCTATGCAGAGAGCATTGTTGAACTACAGGTGGATGTCGACGATGTGTTCCTGTAATAAGAAGATATTAACTTCAGAATATCGATGATTTATATTCCATGTCCTCGCATGGGATGTTAGAAAAATTGAATAAAACATATAATCGATATATTTGAGATTAATTTAGCTGTCATGATTTGGGTTAAAATTTTACTTAAAATTATCCTCTAATACAAGTAATTTAACATAAAATATTAAAATGTTTAAAACTATGAATTAATGTGAAATTCATCTTTCAAAACCCTGAATTGACAAATGTTTACAAACTCAAAAGACCTCAATCCCACACTAAAAGTTTACATGAGTTATTTATAATTTATATAGTGCAAAGTTAAAAATAAATAAAATTAGATATATAGAACATCAAAACTTTTAGAAAAAAAAAAACTTTATGATACGTGGGTTTTGAGCTTACGCCATATCACGGGGGGCGCGACGTCGTCTGGCGACGGCAGAGGCTCTCTGTCGTACCTCCTAGTGTGAGGTGTTGTGTGTTGGGAAGGGTTTTTGGATTTAATCATAAAATTATGATTAATGTTTAGGAGTCGTCACCTATTATTATGGTCACTAGGAACCTATGGTCTGCGAGAGTCTGAGTAAGGGACTGGTTGTGCAAGGAAAGACGCATCACTCCCAGTGTACCCTACCTAAGGTAAGCTGCATTGTTGTTTGATTTTTTTTTTCTAAGTTGGGTTTCTTTTCGTTTGTCTTTTTTAAGGCTTAAAGTAGATCTCTCTTCATGATAAAGTCTCTACCCTATCGGGTTAAATTCTAACCGTTCTAAAGTCTGAATTTTAGCATCGTATTTTTACACCTTGTATCTTTAATACTTGAAGGTGTATTTTATCGTGTAATTTTACACCCCACAAATATTAGAGTCTACGTCTTGATCCTAAAAAAAAGATTGGAAAAAGGTTTTTGATATTTTGGTGAAACCCTAATGGATGATCATAAATTGATTATGATATCCATTTTTTAGATTTTTAAAACATGAGAAAGATGCAATCTTTTAATGAAAATATGCTAGGAAAATATTTAGGATTTGACCGTATGCATTAAAAAAAACATATTTTTTTGTTTTTTTAAATATTTTGAAAAAAACTTGGTATTTTAATACCGGATTTGTATTTTACAGTGTAAATATACAACCCGATATTATGCAAAATTGGTAGAAAATATTTAAGAAAATTATAATTTTTTTGAAATGATTTTTGAAATTTTTTGGAATTTTTTTTGTTTTTTGTTTTTTTAATATAATATTATAATATAATATAATATATATAATATAATATTAAATATGTAAGATTTGAGCCATGCCTAACTGGACCGAGCAAAAGAACTTTTGGTTGGGCTGATCTCGACCCAACGTATCCTTTTCCATTTTTTAGGCTAGGCCGGACCCAAATGGTCCGGCCTAGGCCCGCATGGTTGCTGGCCTGACCCAACAACCATGCAAATTAATAAGGCTGCATGCAAAACGAATTCTCGTTCTGCATGCATCAATTCAGTTGCAGCTATAGTGGGGTGGCGCTACCTGACGCTGGAGTGCCTAAATGGAGGCCTGGCTGGTCGTGACGAGGAGAGGCCGACGTGAGGACTGTGGCTAAGGTTGTGGAGGAGTTGGTGGTGCTGCTGCCGATACTGGAGAAGGAAGAAAACGAAAATGGTAGTGCTGGTGGGCTGCTGCCGCTGTGGAGGAAAATGAGAAGCAGTCAGTGGAGAGGGATAAGTGTGGTAGAGAGGGTGGCGGTCAAGCCAGCGGTGACAGTGGTGGGGTCGTTGAGAGCACAGTGGAGAGAGAGAGTGAAGAGGGAGAGACTTGTTGCAGAAAAACTGGGGAGGACGCTGTTTTTTTTCAAAGTTTGGACTCAATTTTCTCCTCCCTCAGGCCACGAAATGCAGCCCTATTTATAGGAAATGGAATAGGGATATTTTATCTTTAATAGTGCCAAATCGTGGCCTTTAGTTTGGTTGGTAAGCATCCCAACCGTTAGTTCAAAGTGTGCACCTCGAACTGCCAAATTTGAAAGTCCAAGGCTCCTGAGGTGGCCACTTTAGGCCAATCATCGGAGCAGTTTTTGATGTTAAAAGGCCTGAACGGACGATACAAGGTGATAGAGGGAGTTCAGGTGACTATTTTGGTGCATGATTTGTCAATTTTGGTGGACGTATAAGGCATCAAATGCACCTTAAAAGTAGCTCCCTGAGCTGTCATTTTCGGGCAAAAATCGGGGAAGACAATGAACAGTTACCAGATGACACGTCGTCTGGTCCTCTCTTTTTTTTTTTAGTAGAAACGGCGCCGTTTTGGGTTAAAATTAGGGAT
The DNA here is from genome assembly GCA_015852605.2 of Populus deltoides. Taxonomy (NCBI): domain Eukaryota; kingdom Viridiplantae; phylum Streptophyta; class Magnoliopsida; order Malpighiales; family Salicaceae; genus Populus; species Populus deltoides. Next base: position 13,235,127 of record CM027571.2, on the reverse strand, counting down.
TTTTCTGAAGTTCAATGTAGTCCTCCAGCTTTCAATTGATTTCAATAGAACCCCTATTGGACCCTAAACTTTCGATTTAAAGCAATTTGGCCCTTTTTCGAAACTTCAATTGGAACCCTAATTTTGCGCGCCATTTACAGTGTAGTCCTTGGTCTCGGATCTATGCAATTTCACCTCTAATTGACCATTAAACTTTCAATTTCTTCAATTTGACCCCCGGATTTTGTCAATTAAGCCCCCTATTTTTGGCACCTTTTGCATATTAGTCCTTGGGTTCAAATTTTGTCAATTTAACCCCTAATTGACCCAAAAACTTCAATTTTCTTGCAATTTGGCCCCTAATTTCAATCAATTAACTTGGTAAAAATTAAATTTGGTCTCTTAAAATTCCAATATTCTCAATTAAGCCCAAATTAGGCTCCTAAACTTAATTTTTCATCAATTAAGCCCCAAATAAAATTAATTTGACCCATTTAAAGTATAATTAAGTCCTTGCACTTAATTAAATCCTTAAATTAGATCTAAATTAATTCTTAAACATAACTAAAATTTAATTTGACCCATGATTAAATCAAATTGACCTATTAAAAATTTAATTATGTCATTGGACTTAATTTTTATGCAAATTTACCCAATAATCATTTAATTTAACCTTGAATTTGCATTTTTTTCTCCATTTTTGGGCATAATGGGATACAATTAGGTCTTGAATTTCCTTCAAAAATTATAGCTTGATTTCCCGACCTACTTTCTCCACGTTGTCAGCCTTTATTATTATTTTTTATTTTTATTTTGAATAAAAAAATTAATTTTTTTGGAATAACCCAGAATTGGGATATGACACACCACATGCTCAAAATGGTTTGAATTTAAGTTTATTATATGTCGCACCCGACATCGCGGCGACCCACAAAATAATTCTCATCTTGTGGAAAAAGAACTTCTTTTTCTGGCATCTTGTTCTTTTAGGGAAAATGGTCTTGTTTAAGGAGTCGCCACCTAGTATTATGGTCACTAGGAACCCTAACTGGTCAACAGAGATTCTATGGTACGGGACTGGTTACGTAAAAGGGAAGATATTATCGCCCCTTAAACGTTCTGCCTGAGGCAGACTGCATTGCTGATTTTGTCTTAAATTGCTAAACATTTATTCACTTATGCTATGATGATTTGTTTATAATATTCCTGACTCTGGCGCTAGTGAATATTCGAGCTCGAATAATTCCAACTCTGGCGTTGGTAAAAATTCGTAGCCACGAAAAAAAAAAATTAGATCAATATTTTTTTATTCCCTACTCTAACGCCTAGTGAGTAAAAATAAATTTATTTTTTTACGCATGCATATATTTTTTTATTTTTCTAGCGAAATAAAATAAAATACAACGAAAAAAAATAATATAAATTTAAACCGGTATTTTTATTCCTGACTCTGGCGTCAGTGAATAAACCAATAAATTTACATTATTTTTATTCATGCATACACATTTTTTATTTTTTCTACTTTTTTTATTTTTTCTGTTTTTTTATTTTTTTATTTTTTTTATTTTTTTTTTTTTGGGCCGGGTCCAATTTCACCATTACTGGGTGGTGGACCCTGCCGGCTTTTCACGGTCACGGGCCAAGCGGTGACCAGGCGGCTTTTACCCGTTAGCGTGAGTGAATTGTTCACGCACGCTGGCTACAGTTATCATGTAATTATATTTCTAATGCACAGTGTTGGGGAATTATTTTGCAAAAGTGGAGACACTTACCCGGGAGCAAGATGGAGGCGATGGCGTGCTGTTCCTCTCCTCGTTTTTTAAGCTTCTTCCACTTGGTTTTGGAAGCGGCGCCGAGAAGAGGAAACCGATTGTGATGCTGGTGCTCTCGGCTATGGGTTTCTTGTTTCCCTGTCCTCCTCTCTGCGTCCTTTTTCTTGTTTTGCTGTGTTATTCCCTCCCGGGAGCAAGATGGAGGCGATGGCGTGCTGTTCCTCTCCTCGTTTTTTAAGCTTCTTCCTCTGGTTTTGGAAGCTGGCGCTGGAGAAGAGGAAACCGATTGTGATGCTGGTGCTCTCGGCTATGGGTTTCTTGTTTCCCTGTTTTTCCCCTGTCTTGCTCTGTTTTCTCCCTGTCTTGCTCTCTGTTTTTCCTCCAGTTTTTCTTTGTTCGACTCCCCTTTTGTTTTCCAGTTTTTCTTCCGTTCCCAGTCTCTCCGTCTCTCTGTTTTGCCTTCTTCCCTGTTCTCCATTCCCCCCTCTGTCCGTCCTCTGTTCCTCTGTTCATCAATCCATGAGCGGGATCATGGGCAAGAAATCATGGTGTCGTGGTCCACGATTTGCTGCAAATTTCCTGTTGAATCGGCTTCATCCGCTCAAACGTGGGAGACGATGAACAATGCTTCCAAAACGGTGCCGTTGTGTCCTTGGGCATGGCTTTTTTTAATTTAGTCCCTAAACAGTTTAAACTTAACAATTGGGATCCTAATCAGAAACAATTGATTTCTAATTGTGCCCTTGGATTAAATTTAATTGAATCCTTGAGTTACAACGCCATTTACACAACAGTCCTAGATGTTTGGACTATTCAATTTGGTCCTTGGACTTTAATTTTCTAGCAATTTTTCCTTGAATCAGCTCTAAACTTTGATATTCTTTCAATTACATCCCTGATTCCTTTAATTAATTAAATCAAAGTTTAATTAAGTCCTTAAACTCATTAATTCTTCAATTAAACTCTTGATTTCATTAATTAAAATAATCTTAATTTTAATTAAATCAATTCTCCAATTAAACCCTTGATTAAATCTTTAAACTTCCAATCATGCTGCCCTTAACCTAAATTTTAATTCATTCTTTATTTTATTTTTATTTGTTTTTTTCATCATTTTTTTAAATAAAAATAATTAAAATAAAAAGGTAAAAAATTAGGTTATGACAGTTGCCCCCTCTTGATTTCATGTTAAACTTTTGGGAGACTATTTGCAAGAAAAAAATTATTTGTATCAAGTGACATGTAATTTATGTTTAAGGATAAATAATTGAATCCTTCATTATATACTTTTTCGTTAAGATTTTTTCAACAAGTATTCACTTTGTAATTGCATCTAGAAAATAGAAATAAAGTTTAATACTTTATTGTCTTCAAGTTTAATACTATACTATTCTGTGTGTTTATATGCATTTTAGTGAATTAATTGAGTTACATGTTTATGATTTCTCTACTTAACATTATATTTGCATGTAATATAATTTTTAAATATTTTTAATAGAATTAAACTTGTATGCTACATATATTGAACTCGTATAACTAGACAATTTCATTGCATTTATTATTATTAGGGGAAGACTCATAAACAATACCATAAATTAATCACATGTCAAGGAAGAACAGTAACTTTAAATTAACTTTTTTTCTTCATAGAATTACAAGGGAAACCCGCAAAGTATTTGAAGTATTATAAGCATTTAAAAGATGACAAATTACATGGATTCTACAATATGAATCCTAATAATATAAGCATTTTTGTTTGCAACAAAGGTGTGTGCATGCAAACTTACAAATAGTATCTGTTATGTAAGTGTTCTTATTTGTTAGCTGTGGACTATAATTGAACTATATAAATAACCTTTTAGGGATGTTTATGGACTGATATGATATGGTTAATTCCAACTAAAGGTTTGAGTTGTGCAAAATAACCGATAATATAAAAAGACATATAACTTTCAATTCAACTATTAAATCATGAACAAATCTTATAAGGATATTCTACAAGTCTAGTTTTATAGGATAGTCAACTAGCTGTAACTATTAGAAGTCCGACAAACCTTCAAGTTTGTCCCTAAAAAGGCTATTTTTTTATTTTTTTTTTTAGTTTAATATGTCCTAGTTAGTTTAGGGTTTTTTAATGCATTTTCCTTTAATTTTGAATTTCCAACATATTTAGATAAGTTTATTCAAGTGATTATAAACCTCTTAGAACAAGCTACTTGAAAAGAAATATTCAACAATAAAATTTGAATTAGAGTTTTTGTATGGTAAGAATTTTATATTACTTATGATTGTTGTCTTGTTTTTTTTTTTTTTCTTTCTAGGAAGGATTGGTTCAACCATACTTTTATTTTGTTTTACCAAACTATTTGGTATGAGATGCCCATCTACCAAGAAATTATATTTTCCATGCTCTTCTATTTAATGAGATTTGGTGAAATCTTTAAAGCTCTTCGTGATAATTGATGAAAGGGATTTGGGTTACACGCACAATTTTATAATAACAAGTATGAATTTCGATCCAATAATTGAATTAAACTGGAATTTTGCTAGAAGATTCTAAAGGCTATATCTTTTATAGGGTCTAATTTTTGTAGTTATCTCAAGTTGGTAAGATCTATGTCCATTCTTCGTGGTTAGTTGTTGTATGCTAATGAATAAAAAAAAGGAGCATAACAAAATGTGCTTTCAAATCAGATAATAATTAGTTTTGTTTTTGAGGAAGAGACATTAGGAACTTAGGAAAACAAACATACAAAGATAAATCAAGAGTTGACCAAGCAGTTAGCAAAAGTGAGAACTTGGAAAAGAGTGACTATGGATTCATGGTCATCTATGATAACCTACTTTAAAAGCAAGAGATAAGGAGGTAAACTTTTGAATGAGATGAGTGTCATAACCTAATTTTTGACTATTTTATTTTAATTATTATTATTTTATTTATTGAAAAGAAAAAAAATGATGGAAAAATAATAATAATAATGATGGAAAAACAAGAAAATAAAATAAATGAAGAATGAATTAAAATTTGGGTTAAGGGCAAAATGATTGGAAGTTTTGGGGTTTAATTAAACTTTGAAATTAATCTAATTAAGCTTGGAATTAATTTAATTGATCATCCAATTAAGGGTTTAATTGGAGAATTGATAAATTTTTAGACTTAATTAAGCTTGGAATTAATTTAATTAATCCAATTAAGGGTTTAATTGGAGAATTGATAATTTTTTAGACTTAATTAAGCTTGAAATTAATTTAATTCATCCAATCAAGGGTTTAATTGGAGAATTGATAAGTTTTGAGACTTAATTAAGCTTGGAATTAATTTAATTAATCCAATCAGGGGTCTAATTGGAGAATTGATAAGTTTTAGACTTAATTGGACTTTGGATTTAATTAAATTAATGAAATCAAGGACTTAATTGAAGAAATATTAAAGTTTAGGGTTAATTGGGGGCATGAGTGCATCAGATTAAAGTCCAAGGACTAACTTGTAAAAGGCGCCGAAATGCAGGGTCTATTACAGTTTAAACCAAGGGCTTAATTACAAGACTTTTAAAACTGCAGGCATCAAAACGTAAAATAGCCACCTTTTATCTCCAAACAGCGTCGTTTTGAAAGGGACGCTGTTCATCTTCTTCTCCTTTAACCCAGTGATCGTTTCTGCAATAATAGAGGGAGGAACGTTGCAGCAGTAATCGCCATCCGTTGGCTTCAGTTATGGGCGCCTTAATGGTGGCCGAACGCTAGCCTACCACTTGTTATCAACCCGCCGAGCCCTATATAAACCGAGCAGCACTAAAGAGGAGCGGGTTGGAGAGAGAGAGGGGACGAACGAAACCAAAAGAGAGAAACACAAAGATACCAGCCGAATTTTTAAGTTTTTTAGAACCCCATACCAGAAGTGAACCCTTTCCCTTACCAATACTGGCCTTAAAACAATAAAAACATAAACAAACCGAGAGAGAGTAGAGAGAGTTAAAAAAACAGAGCACTTGAATAATTTTTAGACGAGAGCAGACGAAACCGAGACCCAGGAAAGGAATACAACGTGAGATACAAGCATAAGGAGTAAGAGGCAATTCGAAAACAGAAGTTCATCTTCGGCAACCTCATGCAAATTCTCTACAAAAGAATCAGGTAACTCTGCTCTGTTTTTCCTTGTGATTTTGTTAATTCAATTTCGCCTTTTGTCTTAAATTAATTAACAAAGGCCAGGCACGCGCAATTTGGATCACGCGTGCCTCATGTAGCTGCGGTCGGGCTTTGGGCCGCTGACAATGGCCGGGTCTGGGTCTAGCCTGACCCATGTAATGAGTGGGCCCAGCCCCAAAACATAAAATAGAAAAAATAGAAAAAATAGAAAAATAGAAAAATATGTGTATGCATGATTAAAAATAATATAAATTTACTGGTTTATTCACCAACACCAGAGTCGGGAATAAAATACTGGTTTAAATTTATATTATTTTTATTCGTTATATTTTATTTTATTTATCAATAAAAATAAAAAAATATATGTGCATGTATAAAAAAAATAAAATTTTATTTTATTGGTTTATTCACTGACTCCAGAGTCAGGAATAAAAACACTGATTTAATTGTTTTTTTTGGTTTATTTGTTTTTTATTTAACTACATAAGAAAATAAAAAATATATGAACACGTAATAAAATGAATTTAGCTTGTTTGTTTATTCAGTAGCGTTAGAGTCAGGAATAAAAAATATTAACCTAAATTTATTTTATTGCTACGTAATAGTTACCAATGCCAGAGTTGGAATTATCCATAGTTGAATATTTACTGACGCCAGAGTCAGGAATATAGTGTATAAATCATCAAAACATAAACCAATAAAATTTAGCAATTTAAGACAAAAACAGCAATGCAGTTTGCCTTAGGCAGAACGTTTAAGGGGTGATAATATCTTTCCTTTTACGTAACCAGTCCTGGACCATAGAATTTCTGTTAACCAGTTAGGGTTCCTAGTGACCATAATACTAGGTGGCGACTTCTCAAATAAGATATTTTTTTTAAAGAACAAGATGCTAGAAATCTGTTCTCTTTCCATAATTGAATTATTTTTAGGGCCGCCGCGATGTCGGGTGCGACAATGAGCATCATGGAGATACGATCTTGGATATAAAACTCCATGAATTCATGAGAACTTTATAGGCAAAAAAAAAAGTTTATTGATTGGTTAAATGAAGTAGAGAGTATTTTATTTTTTTTATTAAATCAAAATCTGGCTTGATTCATAAGGATTGGAGCCCTCATACTTTCTATATATATATATATAGCACAGGGTTTCTCCATACAATATTCGACAAGGGCAAGTATGATCAATGAGAGCAAAGAGTTTTTAACCCAGTCTTATCATTGTAATTAATCTCACGGGAATGATGATGTGTGTCTGTGAGCGTATACAATCAATCTTGTTTAATTAAAAAATTTTGAGCAATATAACCAGGAACAATATTTGATAGATTGAATTAGTACAATAGTAAATGCTACGTACTTTAAGAAGAGAAATCCTCCGCAATGAAAGATATTTCAACAAATCAACGAACAAAATGACAGGCACCGTACGATCTCAAACAAGCAATCAAAATCACCCCATATGGTCGATTACCTGTTTTATCGATCATTTTTGAGTTATTTCTAGCTGTTGCCTTCACAAGCCAAACTTCATACAAGAGCTACAATGTCCTGCTTTCAACTTCTTCGGAATTATCCTTCCTTCTGTGTGATCCAATCTTCTTCTTTATCCTCAACTTTCTCCTCACAAACTCACTCAAGGTGTTCAATTTAGAAGAACGAACTCTTTTGGTTTCGCTCTTGGAGCCCGTATTTGACACCAATATTGCAGCAGGGTCGACGACAGATGCTTGAGAAATTTTCTTGGGCGAGAACCCTTTTAATTCTCCAGGAGATGGCAGTGTCATGAGGTGCCGCTCAATGAGATGAGCGAGGGACACCACTTCATGTGAGTCATATAATGGGCTGCCTAAATCCCATATGGCCAATGCTTTATCTTCCTCTTGTTGTTGATCATCTGTTTTGACCTCTAATGTTTTATTCATTGGGATCTAACTTGAGACTGGTTTGGTGTCTCAAAAACGAGATTTAAGAAAAAAGACCGACAATATACATTTGCCTAGCTTGTGAGCAACTACAGAGATTGGAAGTTGATCGATATTAGGATTCAGAAAATTTCCCTTTAAATTAGAGAATGTGGGAATAATGTAGATCCCATGGATATTTGTTGAATGCTTAAAAAACAAAATTCGGTGAGGAAAATGACAGGTCCCCTTATTTTAAAATGTATCTTAACAAATTTATTTGCATACGTAATGCAGCCATAATTACAACGTCTAAATGACTAATTTGACACTTTAGTTTTAAGTATACATTTAATTTAATTGACATATACTAATGTTATTTACTCACGAGCGCGATATTTTGGGATAGTTTTTGAAGTTTGTTTTTATTTATTGTTTTTATAATTAAAATAAATATTTGTATGAAAACCTATGATTTAAAGTATTTAAATATATATAATACTAAAAAATATATTCATTTTTTAGTCAAAATTCTTTTTCTAAAATATTTTTTTATTAGTATGTTTTATGAATTAAAAGTAAAGGCAATTAAAATATTAAAATAATAATAATAATTTAAAATAAATAGAAAAAAAATGTATCTCTTTAATTTAAACTTCCTTATTAATGAATTTTTTTAATAGAAATATTTTTTTTTAATAAAAAAATACTCATCATGATTTGAAAAGCAAGTTTAAAAAAAAATTGAAAATCATGTCCTCATATATTATATGTAATTGAAGAAAAAAAATCAATTTGAAACTTTTTTGAAAAAATAATCAATAATAAAAAAATGAATTTTTTATTTAATAACCATGATCAAAACTGACGCAGGGCTTTGTTAGAAAAATTTATATTTTTCTATTTTTCATTTTCTATGCTTACTATGATGCTTTTCTCATATTTGTTTTCCTATTTGAAGGAAATATTGTTTCTAATTTATTTTTTCCTATTCAATATTATAAGGTTTACTAATGTTTTTCTATGTAAAAAGTTAGAATAGTTTGGCAAGTGAAAATACGAATAAATAAAATTAAGTATTTTGAAAGTATCCCTATATTTATGGTATTTTTTTATCTTTAAGGCTTTTAACATGTAACAAACCCTTTATCCTTAGCTCTAGTCTGTGTTAGTAGGTATAAGAGTCCAATGATCTTTATGTTTATTTTTTTTTGTTGTGTGCTGCAAAAAAAAAAAACATGGATAGAAAAGAATGCAAAGACGGTTTTTTTTTTTTAGAAAAATAGATATTCTTCTATTTTTATTACGATGCTTTTCTATTTTTTTTCTTATTTGAAGAAAATTTTTTTTTCTATTCAGTATTATAAGGGTTTAATTTCTAGTTTTTTCTATATAACGAATTGTAATAGTCGTTTGGCAAATGGAAACATAAATGAATAAAATTAATTATTTTGATAGTCTCCTCATTCTTATAGGGTTTTTTTTTATTATTATTATCTTTAAGGGTTTTGACATGTAACAAACTCATTTATCCTTTGCTCTCGTCCACATTAATTAGTATTCGAGTCCAACAATTTTACTATATATTGCTAAACAATCATGGTTGGAAGGGAGCCTAATTATCTTTAGTGGTTATTTTGCTTTATTATGTGCTGAAGAACAGCCTTGTCTATAAGAAGATGCAGAATATGATGTGCTTATATAGGAAAGTACAAGGAGGATCCCTTTTAAGAAAAAAAATGTCTAGGAATTGGTGTGTTATTTTCATATGCGTTAGTTATTGTCATTCAAAATCTTGGTGGTGGTATCCACGATAAGGCAATCCACACAAAAATATTATGTTAGGAATCCATGGTGGAGTGGTTTTCATAAAGGTGTTAAGTACCCACACACAAAAGGATATTATTGATGGAGGATGATTTTTTTCCTATTCTTTGTTCGGATGATTTTTTAGTTTTTTATTTATTTAGTATTATAATGGTTTTCTAGTTTTTCTCAGTATAAAAGTTGTAATAGTATTTTGGCAAATGGAGATATAATTGAATATAAAAAATAATTTGAAAATCTTCTTATACTTATGGTGTTTGTTTTTTTTACATGTAACAAACTCTTTTATCCTTTGCTCCCGTTTATATCAATTAGTATCAGAGCCCAAAGATCATTAATGGTTATTTTGTTCTAATATGTGTTACAGAACAATTATGGTTGTAAGATAGCCTCCTCGGTGGTTATTTTGATTTGATATGTATTGTAGAACAATCATGGCTGAAAAAAAACTCAACAATCCTTAGTGGTTATTTTGTTTTGTTGTGTGCTAAAAAACAATCATGTTTAGAAGAAAGCCCAATTATCCTTAGAGGTTATTTTTCTTTGTTATGTGATTATGGCTGGAAGATGTTGTAAAATAGAATGTTTTTATATGCAATAGGATGATGAGGTTCCCTTTCAAGAAAAAAAATCATAAACTAGTGTGTTATTTTCATTTGAAATATTGATGGTGATACCCACGATGAGGAGAGGATGAGGAGGATCCTTAGTCGTTATTTTACTTTGTTGTGTATTGTAGAACAACTGAATAACCATAGATGAAAGAAAGTCTAATGATCTTTGTTGGTTATTTTACTTTATTTTGTCATCTGCAAAATAATCATTGCTGAAAAAATTACAAAATAGGATTTGCTTATATTCGATAGGGTAAGGAGGATTCCTCTCGAGAAAAAGAAGTCCAAGAATTAGTGTATTATTTTTGTCTTCATTAGTTGTTGTCATTTGAAATCTTGGTGTTGGAACACACGATGTGTAGAGGATAAGGATGATCTTTAGTGGATATTTTTCTTTGTTGGATGCCGCAGAACAACCATAGTTGGAAGAAAGCCTAACTATCCTTGGTGATTATTTTGTTTTGTAATGTGTTGCAAAACAACCATGGCTAGGAGATCAGAATAGGATGTGTTTATATAGGAGATGAGGAGGAGGCTCCTCTCTCTCTAAAAAAAAATAAAAAAGATGTCCAGAAACTAGTATGTTATTTTTGTTTTTGTCAGTTATTGTAATTCAAAATCTTTGTGATGGTATCCACTATAAGGTGGTCTATATAAAGGTGTTGTGTTAGGAATTCATTATAGAGTGGCTAATATAAAGGTCTTATGATGGGATGGACCACGTACAAAAAGAGATTCTTCATGGAGGATAGTTTTTAAATGAAGACTGAACTCAAGTACAAATTTCTTTCAACCTAGGGGGACTGATGCAAGACCATTTTTTAGAAAAATAGATATTTTTTTTATTTTTTATCTTGATGTTTTTCTATTTTTTTTTCATTTTGAAGGAAATATTTTTTTCTAGTTTATTTTTTTTATTTAATATTATGAGGGTTTTCTAGTTTTTTTTTTCTATATAAAGAGTTTGTAATAGCTTTTTTGCAAGCAAAGACATGAATGGATAAAATTAAATATTTTGAGAGTTTCCCTATACATATTGTATTTTTGGTCTTCGAGTGCTTTAACATGTAACAAACTTTTTTATCATTTACTCTCGTCTGCGTCAAAAATCTTAAAAAGGTTATGCATATTATGTTTATATATAATAATTAATGAAATGATTTCTAATATTATAAAAATAAATGTTATCATCTTATTTGAAAGCATATGCAAAATTGAATGGTATTTAGTGAAAAAGTATTTAAAATATTTTTTATAATGAGTTTTAATTAAAATTGAAGGAAAATTTAAAAAAAAAAAACTAAATAGTTGTATAGAAGGAATCCATATATTTGGACGTGGAAGGTTGTGCTCGCACACCTGGTCCAATACATAAAATTTCCTAAACTTTAATTATTATTTTTTCCAATAAGATGAAGGTTTAAAAGTACCTAGATGGCGCTCCTCTTGTCAATTGAAATTCAATCACATCAAGACCAACTTTGTTTTCTTGAAACATGGTCAAATAATCATGTTGTCTCTCCTTTGTCAATTTTTAGCAACTTCCGCTCTTTTTTTCTCAAGACATAAGAATTGAAACATAAAAAAAACAAGTTTTATGATCTAAATATAAAAGTTTAAAATTAAAAAAAAAAGAAAAAAAAGACTTTTGGGATGAAAATTATTTTTAAGAGCCTTATCAAAGAGAGAGAGAGAAATACCAACACATAAGATATTACATGGAAGGATGATATTGAAAATAAAATTAAATTAAATGACCAAAATGAAAAATAAAAAAACCAACATTGTTCAATGAATCGTGCCGCCAAAGCGCAAGATAAGAAACAGTAAAAAATTACCAACCCTTTACATGTTTAGCCTCCCTAGAAACAACATCAATCTTAGCGTTAGTTGAAGACCATTTGCAGTAACTCTCGAAACAACCTTCTTAAACTCTAACTCTAGCAAAGACTTAGCACTTTCACTTCAAGGAATAAGAATATGTTTGGGAATGCGGCTGCGGCTACGGCTGCGGCTGTGATTGTGTTTCTAAAAATTTTAAATTTTTGTTTTATTAAAATTGAATATAATTTGTATATTTTGGATCGTTTTGATGTACTGATGTCAAAAATGATTTTTAAAAAATAAAAAAAATCATTGGCATGCATTTTGGCACAAAAGGTTATTTGAAAAGCACCCGCAACCACACTGTCAAACACGTCCAAACATCTTTGTATATTTTATTTTTAAACAAAGGTTTCTGACCATCCTCGTCCCATATCACAGGGTTCTTCCGAAATTCTTTATCAGAGTCAATATCATATCCTGCTTGGTAGTGATATTTGAAATACTTCTCTAGAGCTCGTATAGCCTGTACCTTTAAAGGTGACCGAAGATGGTCTGCCTTTACTAGGATGTCAAATAATTGACACATGCATGGTTACCTTAAACACTCTTTTCTTGCTAGCTATTCTCAAATTCAGCAATGATCACATGAACTCCTCCATTCCATATAAAACCATTACTACTAGGAATTTCAAGCACAATATTAAGCCCCCACCGAGACCCATTAATTGACTCTATATTTATTTCAAATTGAATTTTTTTTAGGCTTTATCCATTTCTTATTAACTTTTTCAAATATAAAATAACATATTCTGAAGAATATTACTAAATTAATGACCATATGAAACCGCTAATAACAAACGATGGAATAATAGTACAATTAAAACAAAATCTAATAATTCTAGGAATCCCAAGCTTATTAAGCTAGAAATATATATTTTAAACACTATCAAATTTACTTTTGAAATTCGTTCAAATAGAATCATTTTTACTATAATTTCACGTGATGTGTAGCATTTATGATTTAAAAAAATGATCCAATATTAAAATTTATTCCCCTTGATATAGTTAGAAAAAATATATAAAATAATTTGAAAATTAGTAAAAAAAAATCATTAATAACAAATCAAAACTAGACATTATTGTTGTTGCTATTTAAACAACATTAAATTAATTGCATATAGATATACAAATGTTTTTTTTTCCAACATAATATAAATACAAATAAAATAGAAAGTAATATTGATGAGACCCATAAAAGATGGGGTCTTTTATCATTTAAAAACAATTTGATAAAGTTTTGAAAAATTGATAAAGATTAGAAAAATAACACAGTATGAACACAATCTTTATTAAAAATAGAAATTATACACAACTACTATTAAAAATAACACAATTGTTTCAAAATTTAGATCTTATTCAAATTAATCAAGATGCATAAAATTCATTTTATGAAGATCCAATAAATAAAAAATAAAATTTAAGATTCAATGAACAAAATCATTAATAACAAATCACAATTGATTGGAGATTTATTCAGGGTTAATTACAACATTGTTTTGTAATCTTTCAATATGTATTTAGAATAGCCTTGTCAATATCTTTTCAACAATACCAAGTGTTAAAAAATAAAACCTTAATGTGTTCATGTTAACTCGTTCTTTCTTTCTTTCTTTTTTTTTGCATCATTTATCTTTTTTGTCACATCATTTTATCTCCTTTTTTTTCAGATAATCTTATTTTTTAGTCATTGAATATTTTTAAAATTTTACGTTAATTTTTATTTAAGTTAATTAATCTGCAAAAAAACATAGTTTGAAACATGATTAAACAAATATCAATTGTGAACAAAACAATATTCAGAGAAACACAATTGTATTTAAACTATGGATATCATGTTATCGCTGTGGCTTGGAAAGTTTCTAGAATGTAAAAACAAAAGTTTATTATTATTGAACTAGAAACAATAAATTACACTTGAAAATATTTAATTTAATTTTTTTGCTTAGCATGAATTTTAGATTAAGTCATGTGAAAATTATTTTAAAATCACCTTATCAACTTGATAGATTCCAAGAAAAAAATAAAAGTAAAAAAAAAAGAAACATACTAGGTTTACTCTAATAAGCCCATTTAACTTAGGACTCGGGTTATGAATTACACTAGGTTACTACACTAGGTTGAATTATTATTTATTTTATTATATGATAAAAATATAAAAACTAATTCATAATAAATTTAATATTAAAAAATAAAATTTAATAAAAACCTAACATTAAAAGAAAGAATTAAAAAAAGAAGGGAGGTTGCATGCTTAGACCAGTTTTTAGCTTTTTATAAATAGCACGTCTTATTAAAAACAAGAAATATGCAAAGATTATAGGTTGTGTGTCCTCTCTGAAAATGTAAGCAATTTTGCTCCACTCGTTAAAACCAAGTGGTAGATTTATATTATACTTGAGTTTGATAAATACACTATACTAATTTATTCACCACGGTATCGCTGTGGCTTACAAAGTTTGTAGAAAGTATATATATATAGTTTGTTTACATTTTTTTTATATTATTATTGAACATGATTTAAACTTGAAATTTTTTAATTTAATTCTTTATTTAGTCTGAATTTTAAATTAAATCATGTAAAATTTATTTTAAATTTATCCTATTAATTTGGTAGATTCCAAGAAAAAAATAAAAAGAAAAAAAAAGAAACAAACTAGGTTTATTTTAGTCAGTTTATTAAACCTGTAACTCGGGTTATGAACTATACTACATTGAATTAATTTTTTATTTTATTATATGATAAAAATATAAAAATTAATTCACAATAAATCTAATAGTAAAAGATAAAATTCAATAAAAATCAAATATTAAAAAAAAACTAAATGATAAAAAAAAAATATGACATGTTAAAAAAAACCATACAGCCTGAGGGAGGCCGTACGTCTTGGAGCAGTTTTTTTTTATTTATTTTTGAACTTTTTATAAAGGGCATCTCTTATTAAAAACAAGAAATATGAAAAGATTAGAGGCTGTGTGTCATCTATGAAAATGTACGCTATTTTGCTTCTCCCGCTGCTTAATTGAACCGGCTCCAACAACTCTACATCTCCACTCGTTAACCAAGCGTGCTACAAAACAGAGCCTTAATGATTAATTAAAATAACATATTAACCTGGTTTATAGTTAATAAAATTACAAGTATTAAAAATATTATTTGAAATAAATATTATATATTTATAAAAAAACATTAAAAAAATTATAAATAAATTAAAATAATCTTTTCAAAAACTAAATATATACAAAGTAAATAAAAAATAATTGTTATTTAAAAGAGGCTGAATAAACAAAATAAAAAATAAAAGGGGTATTAATTTAAATAAAAATTAAAAAATTATTTTGAAAACAAAACATAAAAAGCTATAAATAGAAAGAAAAAAAGAAAAAAAAGTCAAGCACTGCTAGGCATGGCAAGCCAGGCAAGCGCGCCTAGTCAATTTATGAAGGGCTCGCATGAGGGTCCTTAATTTTTTTTATGGCTTTGCCCCAATTTGTTTTGAAAAAACAATAAGTAAGACGATCTGTCGTTTGATTTTGCCTAAATTTTAGCTGTTGTGGTGGCTGAAAAATCAAGATCAAAGGTTTTTTTCCCTTAAAAACTCAATTTTCAATGCATTTTTTTTACCTAAAACACTCTAGATATCTTGATAAATTCATCCATGGCCTTAAAAAAATCCAAACAACCATCACAAATCCAAAATTAACCTAAAACAAAAAATATCTTCTCGAGCTCAAATATGTTTTTCAAATGCTTTCAAGGTAAGGAAAAAAAAACACTTAAGTTGAACTCCCATCATCACATAAAATTATTTGACACAAAGATCACTCGTTTTGGTTGCTGAAATCAATGTCAACATCATCTCTCTCTCTCTCTCTCTCTCTCTCTCTCTCTCTAACGCTAGAATCTAACAATCTTTCTCTCTCATCTCTCAAACCAAGGACTAAAAATGAATTTTTATACCAAAATTAAATTAAAGATATTGAGAAACCGAATAGGCATAGTATGTGAAGTTTGAGGACTAAAGAAAACTTATTTTGAAAACTTTAAGACCATCACTCATTTATGGTGTCTTTTCTACTTTGATCGCCCATCTTTCAATTTTATTCTTTGTCAACAAATTTGATTCAATTTTCCTTTAATTTGGCCTCCAAACGATGTAATCATGCAAAAAAAAACATTTGAGGACCAAAATGAAAAAAAAAAGGATATTTTGAACAGTGCATCCGTATTAAAATGTGAGAGGGTGAACAGTATGTGTGTACAGTAAAATACCTACATCTTTTACTGTTTTATATAACTAGTTTATAGTGGTTGAATTATTATTTTTTTATTGTTGTACAGGTCATAGAGAATTATTTGATATTATTATTAAACTCGGGTCATTTCATTCACCTTGAAACTTTAATTAGACTGGGTTTAAAATTAAATTGTGTGCAACTTGTCCTGGCATGACCCGATAAACTTGACTATACTAAAACTAACCCAAGTGACTGATAAAAGTTTTTTAAGCATGCCTGGGTTTTTTTTTAAAAAAAAAAAGCTCAAAGGTGTGGGCTTGAGACTTGAACGCACGCTTGATCCAATATCTTTTTCATTTTTCAATTGGTGGATGACCTGTCATCTGCTCCTTTTTTGATCACTTGCGGAGGGTATGCTCAAATTCTAGCTACCACTATAATGACTGAAAAATCAAGAGAGGGGTTATGGGGCCTAAAATCCTAATCTCAAGTTATTTTCACATAAAAACATTGTAAAACCCTTTATATAAACCATCTAATAACCCTAAAATATTGTAAAATCACTCATAAAAACAAATTCAACCGTATAAAAAATTCTAAATCGAATTCGATCTTCTATTTTAGGGATGTTCACAGAAAAAACCACCATCATCAAACTTTCATTGTCAAATAAAACTAATTGACACCTAGAACAACAAGATTTATTATTAAAAAGTGGTTAAATCGATTACTTTTTTTCTTCTCTCTTAAAGTCGAGGATTAAAAAATAAACAAAATGAACTATTAGATTAAAATAAAAATTATCAATATTTTGATATTCTTCATGTTTTACATTTTGATCTTATTTCTTTTAATTTAATATGTTTACCATAATTTCAAGTATAATTTCATTTAATTAAGTCATAAAAGGATTCAACTAAAGTGACACCATGTCTAATCACTTACTTAACATGCTTATAAAGTGATTCGCACTCAAATTCAAAAGCTTTCTAAGGGATTTATTATTAATGTGGAACTTCCTTCAAATACAAAATTCCTTTCTAATCGCCATCTTTTTGCAAGGGTAAGATGTTTCCTCGTTGTCCCTTTATCATTGACTTTAAGTGAATAACGACAAAGTTGCATTAACTCTTAAATTAAAAATAAAAATTTCCCATCCAATAAAAGAAGAAGAAGAAGAAGAAATTGATAGAACATAGGCCAGGTTCATTTTCCTAGAGGTTCCATCCAACCATCCATCGTAGAGTTTTGCTAATCTAGTTAGCTTTGGATTTGATTTTCATATATTTTATCTGAACAACTAGGGTTTATACATCCAATTACACAAGACAGCCATATAAAATATATTTTCTTAGATACATGGACATAACCTTATTTTTAACCACCACCTTGTATAACAACCTAATGGATTCGAAGTCATATCGAACATGTACCTCTGTCTTGTTCGTGGAGGTCGGTCCACATTAAATAATAATCCTACTTCATATTTTAACCTGATACCTTACCTTACTACCAACAACAACGACACATGAGGCTGGATGGACACAACTAGGGGTTCTGTAAACCTTTGTTTGGCAGCTTTGACATAGAAAAAAGTGCTGTCTGGCTACTGGACCTGCTCGGACGCAAGAGTTTGGTAGCCTGTGCCCACTACGAAGAAGAGTTCAATAAATAATGGCCCAGAAAACAGAGGGAGGTAGGTGAGAGAGGAGCAAAGAGAGATGTCGCTGCATAAACACTCTATTTGGCCGCTCCAGCAAACTTTCTTACATAGATTATAACTATATTAAGAGGCAATTACCAAAGCGCAGTTCACAGATATTCACTAAAACGCGGTGCTAAAGTAGGTCTTAGCAACGTTATTACACAGGATTTGCTGCACCTTGTTGTTCATGGGCCCAACACAACGGGGTGTTTTAAACTGGCTAACAACAGTTCCTAATCCTAGGTAATGCTCCAAAATCTTCAGGAAGGTTCCTCTCCAAACGACTCGGAGCTCGAGGGGTCCAATGGTTTTGACCTTTCGTGAACTGACATAGCCTGCATCAACAAAGGATCGGTCCAAGCAATTGCAACACTCTTGCAACACCTCCTCGCTAGCTTCGCCACTAATTTCCAGAAAGATAACATAGCAGCCAGGGTCTGTGGATACATCAACCAGACTGCTGAAGTCAACTACTTCAAGTTTTTCCTCAACTAACAGCTTGCCAGCTTCTTCTACAGACAGCTGCAAATCTTTCTCGGTGTTCTTATCAATGTTTATGGAAAGGATAAGGTTCCTCCTGCAAACAAATTTAAGCTCTGGGGTTGAGTTATGGAAGCCCATAACCCTCACCACATCTCCCAGCCTGTACCTGTACAACCCTGCAGTTCACAATCAACATCAAAATTAAATAAAAGAAGTTCTCCCATGGTGTGGACACGCTTTATTTTCAATCACATAACAAAATTTGTCACATTGACATTGAATGATTCAATTTGCTATCTATGTTTTAAATAAATAAAAACGTTGACAGGTCGAAGTTCAGAGCAAAAGATTACAAATAAGAAATACTTGCAGATCTAGTTGTTAATTTCCCCCCTTCCAATACCTAAAATGCAAGACTTCTATAGTATCATTTTAATAACCCACAAGTCACTTTGGTTTTGAGAGAAAATGTGATAACAGAGAGTACTCACCCAAGCTTTAGACGGATCAACAGATAAAGCAAAGCTTCTGCACTAGTGAATTCAAAAATTGTTGAAAAGAATGTAAAAGACGGGGCTATTGGCCTGTTCTGGATAGGCATTTATATAATGGAATGGAGTTTCAATCTTCAATTCATGTCAACATTGTGGATACGCAACAAGCAATTATTGACCCCAACAAATAATTTCAAAGAAGAATTAATCTAAGAGGAAAAACTGCGAGTACCTGCAAAATTGGTGACGATGATCTCATAATCTTCACCAATCTTGACTTCAGTCAGACCCACTGGCTTGGGCTCCTTATACATGCACTCAGCGTTGTCCTGAAGAGGAATGAATTCAAAATATCCAATATTAGGAAGTACAGCAAAGGTAGCCAACTCAGGGGGCAATTTTGGATTGACATTCGCTGCAATCCACCCTTCTGAAGAACCATAATCAGCACTCATCAATGGCAGCTCCCCTGCATAGTGCCTCAATTTCTTCAGATAAGGCTCCATTGACCCAGTCATTATCCCATAGATGTACTTAGCATTGGGGAATAATTCTGGTATTAAACCATACCAATTACTCAATCCTGAGCATTTTTTATAGATTAAATCAGCCAATTCAGGGTTTGGCCTAAGCAGTTTCCGCATTGCCATTCTGACAGAAAGGGCAGTGACTCGGCTGCTTAGTTCCCCATCACGTATATCATTGCAGAGCTCCTCCCAGACTTGTTCAAATGTCCGGAATGCAAGGACAATGCTATGAGCAAACGTAGAGAACACAAATTGAATTTCTTCGCGAAAGAGTAGCCCGCATAAGAGATGGCAGTATAATGATTGGTGGAAATCAGGACCAAATATTACTTCATCAGGGCTGCAGCATTGGAACTGAATTGCCTTCATTCCACTTTTGTATTTCGAATTGCGGAAGAGATTTGTTGTGGCAGTTCCTGCACCTAAACCCCCTTTTGTTTTCCCTGGCTTGCTGCTGTAGACAAACTGTAATGACTTTCCTTTCTCCAGTGGGAATTCTCTGCATTATACAATCCTCCTTGCGTCAACAGCGAGCTAATAACTAAACCTTGTTTCTTAATTATTTAAACAACAGATAACAGAATCCATATTATCCAACAAAATAGTCTCATTTTCTAGCAAAATTATAAAAAGTTTTGTATAATGAGGGAAAAAAACAAACTAAAAAGCTCTTCTAATAAAAGACAATTCCTTGCTAATACCTGTTTCTGAAAGCAAAAGAAGTTCTATATATCTGCAAGGTGTTCTCCATCAATTCATCGTTGAAAGGTACAAACTTTCTCTTCCCCTGAGTAGTGCCAGAACTGCAAAAATTCAGATTTTCTCGAAAATTAGAGGCTACGCTTACACGGTTCCAAAAACAATTAATTGAAATCATGAAATATGCATACCTCAAAGACATGTCAGGTATGGGTTTCCCAGTGAGAATGGAAGAAGAATCACCTTCAGCAATTCTGTGAATATAAGCTTCCAAGTCTTTGTGAGTAACAAGTGGAACACAAGACTTGAAACTCTCAGGGTCAGTCTTTCCATTAAGACCCAAATTCTGCAAATACTCAGCAGATCCATTCTCTTCCAAAATCTTCTTCAGAGTTTCTCTCTGAACACCTCCAGCATCTTTAGTCAATGCTTCAAATTCCTCTATCAATTTATTAGTGTTAATTCCTTCCATTTTTTCTCTAGCATCCTCACTTGCCCTTTTGAAAACTGCAATCAAAACATCAAAAAGAAAGAAGAAAACATATTTTAGCAGTCATATAATAATAGTGCAGTAAAGGATAAATGATCAAGATCAAGCTTGTACAATTGTTATCATTGAATAAAACGACAAATAAGGTTGGTCGATCGTTACTTGCAAGTCAAACAGTGAGAATATACAGAAGGTAGACATGGACATGGGGCAAGAAGACAAAAGCTATCTATGGTACATTCATTTAACCAAAAACACTTGAAAGTGCAATGTTTTTAGCAAATCACTTGGGAGCAGAAAATACAATGGACAAAAATGGAATTCAATACGTTGAATCTTTCACGGATTACTATTTTGTGTCCCAGTAAATCAAAGACCTCCGACAAACGCAATTTCCAGTTACGCTCAAGTCTCAAACGACCATAATAAAAGAAGAGGCAAAAGTCAAAATTTTAGTTTATTTTCTTTATCTCAAAGTTTTTCTCTGCAAATTCAATAAAGAGAAAACATGGACGAACTCAAAGGTTGGCTAAGAAGAGATATAGAAAGTAGAGTCAAAATCTATAAGCAGCAGCAGCAGGTTTGTAAAGGAGATAAGATTCACAGGGATAAGTGTAAAGCTTTCGTTCTTCTTTTTGACGATGGTCAATTATTTGGTCAACGTTCGGGAAATTTCCAGGAAAACGTTTCTTCCGTCGATTGCCATGAAACAAAATGCAAAGGATTTACATGTACAAATGAGCTCAAGTCCCTACATACTTTCCTGTTGCAAAGAATATGAAACAGAAAACAAAACAAAAGGGACTATTTTTGTAAAAGACGAAAAAGAAACAAGAAGAAAGTTAGACAGAAAAAAGAAAAAAAAATTCCATAAGCAAAAGGTTCTTTTATGATTGTAAGAGTGAAAATTAAACAGGATCAAGATTCAAGACAGACAAACCAAATTATCGTAAAAAAGGAAAAGAAATGAAGCAGCAGCAGCAGCAGCAGCAGAAGAAGAAGAAGAAGAAGAGAGACAATACCTTTGACAGAGAAACAGTTAGTTATTTGTAAGGGAAACAACAGGTGGAAGTGGAAGAAGAGAAGTAGGGGGTGATGTTACTGTTTCGCCGAGTTCTAAGCTATCTTTGTTTTACTCTCTGTCACTCTGCTGCAGGTGTTTATAACTTAAAAAGACATTGGAGAGAATGTAAGCTTTAGATTTGGCTAAATAGCCGATTGGTTAAGGAAATCAAATGCAGAGAGAGAGAGAGAGAGAGAGAGAGAGAGAGAGAGAGCCTATGTGGTTTCTTTTGGGGAGTTTTTGATGGGCAGTAGATTCTGTTTTTTGGGTGGTCTGTTTTATAGGCAATTACTATGCTCTACTCTCTAAATGCCTCCCCTCCTCAACTGCCGTCCACTTCTTCCTCCTCTTTCCCTAATTCCCATTATCGCCTTCACTTTTCTATTATATTACGGGAAAAAAAACCTGGGTGCTTGTCAAATGACGGTTATGGCCTTGGTGAAGTCGAGGAATTGGTTGCCAACTTGCCATTTCTGTAATTATTGCCTGGTGTCGTGGCATGTTTGGTAACGTCCTATTAGTTTTTTTAGAAATATATTAAAATTGATTTTTTAAAAATAATTATTTTTAATATTATTATATCAAAACTATTTCAAAATATTAAAATAAATTAATGAATAAATAAATTATTCAATTTTTACGAAAATACTTTTCAAGGAGAAAACAAATCAGCCCGGTGCAGATTAATTTCACTCAATATTCTAGTGCTGATTCTAAAGCGGGTCCAAACGAAAAGCATGGATTCTAACTTAACATTGAATTTTGATGATGATTATTAGCTTTTTTTATAATAAAAAATTCCGTAAATTCTCGTCTCGGCAACTGATATTTTTGGACATCACTGAGATTCCTTCCCTTTGTGAAATTTTATCTCAGTTTCCCTAACAAATTCGTACCTTTATGTTATAACCACCTTCCCTTAATTAAAGGCTGAAAACAAGATTAGTACATGGAGATCGTGCATGCGTTTATACAAGTGTTTTTAGTGTTTTAAAATAGGATAGAAGGTCAGTTTTTTGAAAAAAAATTTACTTATAAATATATTAAAATAATATTATTTTTTATTTTAAAATTTATTTTTAATATCAGCATATTAAAATAATTAAAAAAATTAAAAATTAAAAAAAATCAATATTTAAAAAAAATACAGTCTAACCTAACGCCTAACTACCCGTAAACTACCCATAAACTTCAAACACTTGCTTTCCAAATATATGTTTTGATGTGTTAATAACAAAAATAATTTATGGAAGTCAAATTAAATATGTGTTTTGATGTGCTTCTCTCAATAAATAAAACTTAAGAGATGGAAGTCAAATTAAATTATAATTAAGGTTCAAAAAATAATTAAATCGCAATAAATTGAAGAGTGTGAAATGGGTTCTTCTCAATACGTATCTGACCAAGAATTCCATCTAAAATATGTCAGTATTGTTGGTGCCGTCGTTAAACAAATCGTTGATCCTTTCATTTGAATTTTACTTGATGTTAAATATTTTTATTATGAATTATATATTTATTTTATAATGATTCATTAAAATATTTTAAAAATTCAATATATTTGATTTTTTATTTAAATGGATGTTACATAAATCTTCACTTGAATAATTTTAATTTATTTTTATTGCATCAATTTTCATCTTATTGTTCTCATTACCATTTATAAACTCATGTATATTACTAGAATTAAAAGTTGAGTCAATCATCTTATCTAAAATGACTTTTTAAAGAATATAGAGTTCTTTGTGTACAAACAAATTTCAATATTTCTTGATGAACCTTATTTTAAGTAAATGCTTCGTCACAACATCTTTATGATGAAAATTTTTTGTTTATGCACTTGCACACGGATATCTAATTTCACCCTCATTAAATATTCTTTGGATTAGAAAACACAATATTAATAAAATCTTCAACATCTTTAAAAAAATCTTGTATATACAACATTCACTTGACTCGTAATACTTTCAAGAACGATCATCCATTACTTATGAAACCTATATAAAATATTAATGACAATATTTTATAATAATATAACTATCAATAGCAAATTAATTTTTTTATTAAAAATAAATTCACAATCTAATAACTATCAAACACTTCATTTGTTGAAACATATTAAACTCTAATTGGTATAAATTTCACACAAATTCAAATTTCCATCAAAATCTCAACTAAACAATAAATTTTTTAAAAAAAAAATAATCGGTACTCAACTAATTATCCATCATTTATTCAATTCAAATATTTTATCCAACCTAAATCAATACCTTTTAATTATTATCAATTCCACAAAAATAAAATTTCTCTAAATTTCCAACTTAACAATAAAATTGACAAAATATAATTAGTACCCATTGAATTACCCATCATTTCTTCAATTTTGCACGTCTAAATTACAAAATCAAACTCAATTTCATCAAATAAAAAATAAAATCCATTTCTCCCTAATCTCAAACAAAGCCTAAAACACAAATCATATATTAATACAATAAAATTATCAAAGAAAAAGTTGTAAAACACTTAAATATACAAACAAACTATAAATACTATTAATAAATTAACTTAAATCATAAATGAGTTAAAAAAAATAAGTGGGTTTGTTTGGTGGAGTAAAGTTTGACAAGAAATGAAACTAATAGAGGGAAGTCCACATTATTAACAAATGGAGGTCAATACTAGAGAGTTGGGTAGCCAGATTTGTAAAGGGGTGGTTGAATTTGCTAATAAAATGTGAAAGAGGGGCTATTATTTTTTTTATAAAAAGACGAAGAAAAAGAAGAAATGGTTGAGATAGAAGGAATTGTCAGGTTTTAATTTATTTAAAATTTCTAAGGAAATTTCCATTCACAATTCTATTGGCATTGCTAACATGTTAAATTGCTGATATAATTTTTATTGCTTTTTCTATTTTGTCATTATTTTCATTGGAAATTACGGACGAAAATGTTCCATCACCATTAACATTAGAATATTTCCCCCCAACGTTTCCATTGCTTTTTTTCTAATTTTATGGTAGTGAATAATCTTTTAGATTATAAAAAATTATTTTTTACCAACTTGGTTTGGGTTTATAATTCTTTTTACTATAAAGAATTATTTTGTGTCTGTCCACTATTTTGTCCAACCTATAAATAAAAAGTTTGAATAATCTTTATTTTCAACTTGAATAGTTTTATCCAACACAAAAAAAGTATCAGATTTAATATTATTTTATGATGGATAATTAAGACTAATGATAAAAGAGATTTATTTTGGTAATTATCATAATTAATTTTATATCAATTCTGGTTCCAAAACAATTTATAAAAGAGGGTTGAAAGAAAAGCTTTTTTGGATAGTTTTGAACGGATTTTACAGAATTTTAACAATCTTTTTCACCTAAGTTTTTATCTTAGTACTTTTCTTAGTTTTAAGCTATGTTTTTATGTAAAAAAATATTTGAGTTAAATTGTCTTGTGTTCTGGATCTTATTTAGAAGTGTAATTAAATTAAATAGTATTATTGAAATCATGTGAGGCTTATTGCTGAGATTGTGAGAGGTTTATTGCCATACATTTTGCTTGCATCAATAGGAGCAATAAATCCGAGCTTTGACAATAATAAATATTCAACCTAAAGTCTCTAAGTACTTGTACTCTACAGTCATTTATTTTTATTGCTAGGATTTTATTTTGATATCTCTTTCATAAGATTCAATAAATGCTTAGTGTGTACACTTATATTTAGTTTTGATATTAATTGCAAGTTTACATTAATAATATATATATATATATATATATATATATATATATATATATATATTCACTAGATAAATATTTAGACAACACTCACTGCACAATGATACTCAATCATTCTTTTACGAGATACCCCGACCATGTCAAAGATAAACAACAACTTTGCAGGGACAAGGTGCTGATCAGTTGATGATGTTTAGATTAGAACTCATATTAATTTGGAAGGTCTATCACTCAACCATTTATCTAATTCTTTTTTAATTTAAAAACGTGATAAAAGAAAAACCTTGTAATTATAAGACATATCGTTTGAAGTTGCGGTTCAAATGTTTTCGTCTTGAAGTTCTACGGACGTGACTATTTCAACAAGCATCTAGAAAGTCCTAGGGTTCACAAGACATGTTGAGCGCATGATTTTTGTTGTGAGATATTTAATCTATTACATTATAACCAGCCATTAATTATGAATGGTTTATCATGAATGTCCTCGTGGTATTCATATATAGAAAACGTCACCGTAACATTATGCTGTCGTAGTATTAGTATAATTTCAAAAAAACCATGTATGAATACCGACAAGGACAGATAGGTTGTTTATACCTAAGGATAAAAGTCTGCCCTGATTTATGCTACTCAATACACATAATTGTTATAGCTACTTCGAAAGTCATGTATGAATACCGACAAAGGACAGATAGTGGCACCATTTGTAATTTATGAAATGTTCAGATTAGTTTAGGGCATGCGTGACCTGTTCGAGTTATTTAAGGAGTCAATAAATGAGTTTGCTTTAAATTTTGTCTCCTTAATTTGTCATATTACTCATCATCAATCTTGTACCATGCAAATAAATATAATTAATAAAAAATGGGGGTAGTTTATTTTCATTACATAATTTGTTAACCCCTCCCTATATATGATATATCTTTATTATTTAGATCGATCAAGGTATCTTAATTACTCCAAAGTTATATAAAATAGAAAGGGTAATATAGTTTATTAATAAAATTTATAATAAGTATATATGGAGTAATTAAGATTATTAACAACTCATGAATTAGGGATAACACCAATTAAAATAAATATAAATGTGAAACTTATGTATTTCTTATCATTGAATATCTCATTAAAAAATATTTTATACAAGCTTTTTTTTTTCTTCTCCAAAACTTTTATGCAAACTTATTCTTATGAACTTAATTTAAAAGCTTTTCAAATGGCCTAGCTCGTACTTTTCTTTTGAATGAAGATCAAGAATTCAATAGAATAATACCTTTTATTTATACTCGCTGTAATCAATTATGATGCATCAGCATTTATTACTTTGTCTGGATATAACCTTCAATAAAAAAAAACAAAAAAAAGGGATAATAATTCAATATTTTTATGCTCAACCAATCACTCAGCCGATGCTTTCTTAACACTAGAGATATATTTTTTCCTAAAAAATTAAAATTATTTTGTTGATAATTTAATAATTTCTCTTCAATAAAAAGGGCATATAAGCTATAAAAGAGAGGTTCAATATTTCTCCGCACAAAATAACATATATATAGTTTAGGATTTCTTCTAAATTATAACTATTTTTTTTTAAATATATAAGATGAGATATTTTACAAATATGAAACATTACGCACTAACTACCTCGCTAAGAACAAATAAATTAAATTGTTAAAATCAATAAACTAATTAAATATTTCAGATATCAGCTTATACATGAAAATTAATTTGGGATAAACTCGGACTTGCGTGGCTAATTTGTTTAACGAATGCCAATATTAAACTATGCATGAAACATGGGGAGTTTGACTAGGAATTAATAGGAAAGATAATAATTTGTTTAACTCAATTGATCACTTTCGCTTAGCTTAAAGAATGAATTAAGTTGTCATCAAACCTACTTATTTTTACGATTCTTAATTTTCCCACTTGTATTCTCATCCTCTCAAGTAACCATTGTTTTGGCTTTCAAATATATTAATTAATGTTTCTAACATGTCAAAGAAAACCATTACGTCATTATTGCATGGTGGGAATCGATCGCCAGTAATTAATTACTTACTGAGTGTCAAATAAGGAAAGCATTTATATTATATATATACAGTAAAAGTAAACGGTGTTTTCCTAGAGATAGTATAATTGTCAATTTTGCTAAATTGCTTTTTACTATAGTGACGGTAAAATTGTGTATTTCACCTATTTATCGTTATTTTTTTTATGTAATATTTTTTTATTTTTTCATTTTTTTTCTTTATAATTTTTTTTAGAAAATTATTATACAAACACAAAAAAAATAGTGTTTTACTATAGTAATTACAACATTATTCTATTCTTTTACTACATTAAAAATTAGCTTGAGATTTTACATATTTTTATTAATGTATTTAATTTTTACTGTAGTTTATTATATGTAAGCATTAACTTTTTTGATTCACGGTTATATTTTTTATTTGATATAAAAAATCACGTTAATAACACCTATGTATTAATTATTTGCACTAGAAAAAAAAATTAGTTGATCTACAGCGAAGCGAGTTGAATGGACGTTTTAACACTTTGCTTTTTGTATTTATTGACACAAATAATTCTCAATGTATTTAATTAAATGCATATATAGGAGTTTTGTTTTATAATTAGAAATAAAAAAAAAAACATTTGAAAATTTTGCATATTTAGTTTTTTGTTAAAAAATATTACCCAACCCGTAACAAAATGCAGATCTAATAATTAGTAACAACTAAATTAATATTGTTTTTTATTAAAATTATTTAACCCGGGAGTGAAGCATTTCAGTTAAAAAAATCAGCCTAGTTTTCAAGAAAATATCTTCCATTTATTTTGAATGAAAAACATTTTCTAGAAGTTGTAAAAAAAATTTAAAATATCTAGTTATTTGTTAATTATATCAAATTTTATCCTCAATCTCTTGATTGTTATATATTTTATTTTGATTTTTTTTTAATTTTTTCCCTTAGAATTTAATTTATTTTGATTTCATACCAACTTAATTTGATCCTCATTTTTTTTATTGTTATTTTTTTTCTTTTCTTAGTTGAAAATTTTAATTTATCAAATTTGGTCCTCATTACTTTTATTGCTATTTATTTTATTTAAAATAATTTTTCAATTTCATCATTTTTCAAAAATTTAATTTTTCTTATTTGGTCTTCATTTTTTTTATTACTATTTATTTTGTTTGAAATAATTTATGAAATTAGATTTTTTTAATTTTATCATCCTTTAATTTTTTTTATCTATATGATTTGATCCCTATTATTTTAATAAACTTAAAAAAAATATATATTAATAAGTTATTTTTCAGATATAGTCAAACACTGAAAAATATTTTTCAACTTATTTTTCATAACATTATCAAACATCAAAAAAATAATTACTTTTCAATGTTTAAAAATATATTAAAAAATATTTTTCAGTTAAAAGAAAATTTGACTTGGTTTCCATAAAAATATTTTCATTTATTTCAAGTGAAAAACACTTACTAGAAGTTGCAAAAAAAATTAAAAGTATATAGTTATTTGTTAATTAATTCAAATTTTATTCTCAATCTTTTGATTGCTATATATTTTATTTTGATTTGTTTTCAATTTTTCCCTTAGAATCTGATTTAATTTGATTTTATACCAACTTTGATTCCCATTCTTTTGTTTGTTATTTTTTTCTATCCTTTTCTTAATTGAAAATTTTAATTTATCAAATTTAATCCCCATTATTTTTATTGCTATTTATTTTATTTAAAATAAATTTTCAATTTGTCTTGTTTGGTCTTTATTTTTTTTATTTCTACTTATTTTATTTGAAATAATTTATGAAATTAGATTTTTTTTAATTTTATCATCCTTTAACTTTTTTTTATCTATAAGATTTGATCTCTATTATTTTACTAAACTTGAAAAAAATTAAAATATTAATAAATTATTTTTCAGCTAATTTTCCATGATATAGTCAAACAATGAAAAATGCTTTTGAACTCATTTTTCATAACACTATCGAACATCAAGAAATAACTTACTTTTCAATGTTTTACTTCTTATAAAAAAAAACTACTTTATACATAAAAAAATATTTTCTAACATTCAAACAAGTTATTAAATTGTTTATTCCAAAATTCACCACCATCCTTTCCTTCAATGAGAAACAATAAAAGTGAAGTTAATAGGTGAACTCTCTTTAAGAGTAATCATAATGATTAGTGAAGTTATTTTTTATATTAAAATAAAATAAAAGTGACGGCTAATGTAAAACTATAGATTAAGTTAAATTAAACTACTTCTAGAAAAGCAAATAAAGGAATAAAAAGTTAAGGTATAAATTGTTTGATAGATATGGACGATGATAATAAAAATTACAAACACATTAATATATGGTAGCAGACAGATAACCGACACATTGATAGAGACAAGCAAAATGTTTCTTATTTTCAGAGCATGCTCGGCAATATAGCTTCGCTGTATTTTCCTTTTTAAATAAAAATATTTCAAAAAACAACAATCAAATTAAACCATTAAAACTGACACGACTTTTCTAAACAAACCAGGACTTTTGTACTGTTTACTTATTGAAAAGGGATGCAAGGCATCCGTTTAACTTTTCGCCTATTGTCGAGTAGTAAAACTAATCATGCTTTAATCATAGTACGTTAACTAAAAGGCAAAGAATAACGGGAGACCTTTAATGAGTCCAGCTCACAAAAGAAATGGTATTAAATCTCGTGAATCACTTTTTCACCTCCCTTTTTTTTTTTTTTTGGTTGGGAATAAAATCAATGCTAGTGATTAGTGTCGTTGGACGAGTTTAAAAATGTGGCTAGATATTTTTAAAATATTTTTTTATTAGAAAATATATTAAAATGATATTTTTTTTTTTTTAAAAATTATTTTTGACATTAATATATTAAAATATTAATTTAAAATAAAAAAAATTAAATAAAATTTATTTTCTTTTTAAATATTTTTAAAATAAAAAAACGAGGGAGTAATTTTTCTATCTTTTTTTCACAGCTACACCGCATATTTTACGTTTTTACTTTTCCTGGGATGATGGGAATCTGGGTCCCACCTCTTTTGTAAGTTTCAACATGTCGTGTCTCACCCGAGGTTGGAAAAAAATAATCTTATACTTTTCTTTTTAGAAATAACACACAAATTTACAACTTTTTCATCAAAACAAAAGCACAACCTGACATTACAGTAACTATTTCTTTTAGTTGTTTCTACAGTAAATAATAATTAGGATCATAATTATAAAAAATAAAAAGTACAAAAAATTTCAGTGCGTTTACTCACAGTGCAATGGTTTTAATAGTGTAACAACTATCTTTTTTATTGGATCTACTCAGATATTGACTCGGGGCTACGTTGCATTCTTATTAATTTTTTTTAACATTTTAAAAATATTCAAGTATTCGAATGAGAAATCCTAGTAGGGCCGACAAATATCCTTTTTTTTTTTAATTTCACCCATCACTTTATTGAAAAAACAGAACATACCAGTTCCAGAAGTGTCCACATATATGAACTCTTTTTTCTTATGATCAAATGAAACGATGTTGGAACATCTTCGTACCAGGGGAAAAAAAAAACATATTCGTTTGTCAGTCTTAACATTCGTATTATGCAGCACTTTATTTTTTTCTCATGGCCATAAAAAAGAATCAGCTGTATTTCTGCAGCTGGCAATACATTGCACTCGTGACTAGGGTTTGCACATTTTTTCTTCCAACTGAAAATGGTGCTGAGACCTTTTCAGCACTGCCAAAATCATGCTCAGGTTCTTACAATCTTTATACCAAGCGGCCTGTTGTGATATTTGGAGCTGAATGGGTTTTTCATGGCCCTCATTATGGATCAGTTGTAAGAGTAATACAAGAAATTGTGACTTTTGAGGCTTTGATGGTCTTCGATATTATGATAACGATTATTTTTTAAAGTATTTTTTGTTTGGAAATACATGAAAATAACATTTTTTTTACTTTTTAAAATTTATTTTTGACATCAACATATTAAAATGATCATAACATACCTAAAATAATTCAGTAAAAAAATAATTTTAAAATTTTATAAAACACGGTTTTCACCGCAAAAACAGACACACCCTTGATATGGTTTGTTGAGATTGTTCATACAATTTTATAGGAATAATTATCTCATTTTGTTTCTATATTCCTACCCAAATCTTTAATCTACCTCTGTAAATTAATTACTTTTATCAGATTATAAGAATATATTACACAATAAACTCAAATCCTACCAATATTTTAAAATATACATGAAGAATTCAAATTTTAATATCATATGACAATTGATTATTTTTTTCTCAAATAAATTTTCTAATAAATTAGTCAGGGTTTAAGTATCTCATTGAAATGACATTATTGAAGAATTAATTTTAAAATTTAATAACAAATTAATTAGTTAATTTTACTTTCTTAGAAACCAAGGGTACTTTTTGATGTACCCACAGGCTAAGAACACCAAAAATGTTCTAAAATCCAAACATCATGATATGCGGCCTAGATTTACTTCTAATTATTTTTCTCGTGAGCTTTCCGTTTATTTTACCCGTTTCTTTTTTCATAGTCTCCCCGTTGATCATTTTGTTCTAGCTTCGCGTCAGTAATCAATATATAACTGATCATTTTGACTGGCTGCCTAGATTCTGTCTCAAAAATCGTGTCCTGTATTATTATAATATATAATTGAGTTCCTAGAAAAGTGAGGGACGAATCCAAAATGGGTCCAATTTCCATCAAGCCAAAGGAAATGGATGGTAGGACGCCTAATTTCATTTGGAGTGTTAATTATTTTTTAAATATTTTTATTATGATAATATCAAAATATTTTTTTAGTGTTTTTAAATTATTTTAATATGATAATATCAAAATAATTTTAAAATTTTAAAAAAATTAATTTAAAAAAATTAATTTTTTTTAAAATTATTTTTGAAATACAAAAGTAAACCGTTACGACCTTTGCATATTGATGCTTGATACTTCCTATCTAAACTGAGAAAAACAGTTTAAGATTTGAGAATCAAACTCTAAAAATTAAAGAGCTGGATGAAAAATATTTAAGAATTTGGAAATAACTCCCCGTTACCGGGTATCCTAAATCTCATCGGCCCTCCATCGATCCTCCAAACTTGAATCTGGTTCTTGTTATGTTATTTACTAAAATCTTACTACATAATCATGCACATGTTTCCAGCTTCCATCATCCTCTGCCGAGGATATGGACGGAACAATTTTGTCCCATCTTACATGTGGGGTATATTGAAAGGATTCAGTGAGAATGCAGAGGTCATCTTCTTGGAATGGAGAGAGACATGGGGTTTTCATATTCATGATAATCGTTTATCCTGATACAGTTGTCAGAGAAACAGATTTGAACTCCAAACCCCTCTCTTATACCAATCAAATTGGGAGGTCTGGTGAAATCCAATCTTACGATTGATTAGCTGGAGCAGTGGATCTGTAGTTAAGTTGACTGATCTAGAAATTTATGTTAAAAACAAAGGGGAAATGTGGCTAGCTCCTTCAAATTTATATATTGGCTTCAGCATTTTACTGGAAACTGCATGTTTGCACATGCTTCTTGATTAATCTATAATTATAAAGAAAAGCAGAGAACATCCATTTATGTGTATTGGTTTTACTTTTTACGAGTGCCCAGATTTTTCTCCCTTGTAAGCTGTGAGAGATTACTGCCCATAATGCCCGCACAGTGTCGTCAAGCCATTTTCAAAATCTTTTTTTTTTTTACAATAACTAAATAAATATTTTAAGAAAAACCCAAATGATTTAAATCTTGAAAAAAATATTTCTCCTGTTAATTTTTTTTTCTTTTTTATCCATTTTGTTTCTTATCAGAAAAATGATTTTTTTTTATTAATAGTATAATTATTTGAGCAAAAACTTAAAATAATAAAAAAATGATTTAAATTAAGTAGGAAAAAATGTATTTTCTTAAGGAAAAACTCCATTTTCTTTATTCATTTATTTTTTTTTATTATGTTTGAAACATGTTTTTTTCTATACGAACATGCCATGGTTTGTAAAACAATTCTAAAGCAAGAAACAAAAAAAATAATCTTTCAATTATTTTTATACGATTATATGAATATTTAAATAAATAAAATAATATACAAAACAACAATTAAAAAATAAAATATATATTTATTATCATTTTATATTCATGTAAATTTGTTTTTTCAAAAACTTCTACATATTAATTTCATACATAATCATAGAAAAGCAAGTATTACAATGACAATAAAAAACTCAAATATTATAACACGCGCGCGCGCGCACATATGTATGTATGTATGTAGGGAAATGCCTAGATAACAAGTACACGAGTGTGTGGGCCTGAAAGGATGCCTATGTGCTGCTAGCTTGCAATGTAGGTGTGAAGTGTTTTTAAAGCACAAAGCAAGTTTTTTTCTTCTTCTTCTTCTTTTTAAGATAGCGAACGACACGGTGTCTTTTTGTAGTAATTTTTTATTATCGAAAGTGACTTTGATGATAAAAAAAACAAAAAGAAATCAACATCAAAGTTTTTAAACCCAAAAAACCCAAGATTTTAGCCCCCTTTTAACCAAAAATATTTTTAAAAAATCATATAAACCTCTAAAACTCTATTTTCATACGCAAAACACATTTAATTTAGATTTAAAATTTATAATTAAATCAAAAAAATTATGTTTTAATTTATATTTTTTGATATTATTAAAAATAAGAAAACATCTTTATTAGATTCATGTCTTAAAAATGAATCTATAAACACAAAAAAATCAAAGTTACTGTTCACCATACTCTAGCCACGTAAAAACTTTCTCCATAACCTAAAAGAACAAGGCCAAACATGTAGAAATTGAAAGTTGGGAGACCAAATAGTATTTTTCCATGTCATTTGTGAAAAAAAAGCTTTGTTTTATTTAAATGTTAAATTTTATCTTTAATCTCTTAATTTTATTTTTAAAAATAGTTTAATAGTTTATTTTGTAAAATTAATATTTGATTCAGTGTCAAAAGATTTAATGAAATATTGGATAAGAAAGAGCTTGAAAACTAAAATAAATTTCAAGACATAAAACCTAGCAATCATAACTTAAAAGAATAAAACTAAAAATAAATAAAACTCAGTGAACCGAAGTGTATAATAATAAGAAATTCAGGATCTAAAGTGTATATTAAACACCCACGACTAAGTAAAGAGTATCTAATAAATTCATATTAAAATGGAGGTTACCAGCACCCCTCCCTCTCTCTCTCTCCATCTTATTTGACACAGGGTACTAGGACACCTTTGTCCCTATAAAGTTCGCTCAAAATTGGAAATTTGACACTCCTTGCTCAAAAGGAGAAATGTCCAACTAGTGGGGAGTGATCTAGTCACAGGGTCACGGGTCATTTTCGTCCCCCATTTGCCTGATTTGGCTCGAGCCAAAAAGACTGCTTAGGCCAGCTAAGTGGCGCACCACATGTTTCCAGCTTTAACTTTTGCAACCTTAATTATGATTAGTTGAGTCTTGACTCTTCAAGACTGATTAGATGGCCGTCATGACCCAATTGTGTCAGTTCGCAAGGAGCGGCTGGACACCACGATTATACGCTAGCTTGGCATTGCCGCCATGTAGTAATGGACGAGGAGGCCGGTGTGTCACCTTTTTTATATATTTTTTTTATTTTTCTTGAGTTTAGGTCATTCAACATCTTAAATATAATATACTCTAAATATATATAAAAAAAAGAAAAAATCAGCGTTGCTATCACAATAATAATCACAACAATGGCGTGGAAATTGTTTTGAAAGGCAATACTTAGGCCGGTATTTTGGATTCTTGTAAAAAATACAAGAAAAAAAAGGTTGGCAGCCATTATGTGGTCCAGCAGAAGATTAGATAATATTATTGTAAAATGGTGCCTTGGAACACTCTCGATGTGCCATCCATCTCAGCATGAAAGGATTTATTTGCTGAAGCATGCAGCAGCAACAGTCGCACCTATCACGAGTGGAGGAGTGGACAAGTCAGAGGAGGGGAAATTCAGAATGGCAAACTACAGCTCAAGGATTCTAGAATGGCACTTCATTCCAATTGGAGGCTTGTCAAGATCTTCTTCCACCGCATTAAAATCGGCTCTCCAGATTCTCATGCCTGGTCCAATACGAAACCATAAAGGTGGATTTTAGTTCTGCTCCACAACTTGAGAGGGTTGAGACTTTGGAGATAATCTTTACCTCTTCCCCTTATTTGTCCTGTTGACGGCAGAGTTTTTTTGGGGTTTTAGTATAGTTATTAAAAAAATTTTGTAAAGTAACATAGTAAAAAAAATATTTGAGAAAATAATACAGCTTAATAAGTCTATAATATCACGGTTTTAATCTGCAGCTTTATACAAAATTTCTTTTCATTTCTCCTCTTTTTCTACCCTCTCTATCTCCTTGTTGTCAGCTACCTCTTCCCTCTCCCTGCTGTCAGCTACCTCTTCCCTTTCAATTGTGTTCATGTTCTTCTAATTGTTTTTACATATGTTCGTAATTGTCTTTAGACTTTTAATTTCATGTAATTTCATCATTGTTAAACTCAATTGTCAATTCTAAAGTTGAATTTTATTTTTATTTTAGTCTTTGGTTCTGAATTTGTACATTTCGACCCTTAATTGACCAATAAACTTCTAATTTCTTCAATCTGGCCCATGATTTGGTCAATTTCAGCCTATACATTCACGTGTCTTTTTCAGTTTGGTCATTGATTTTGGATTTCCTTAATCAAGTCCCTGATTGTCTGTCAAACTTTAATATTTATGCAATTAAACCCTTGGTTAGACCAAATTAACTTTTAAAAATTACAATTCGACCCCTAGACTTTAATTTCTTCCAAATAAAGCCTAAATTGATTTTAAAAATTGAATTCTCTTGCAATTAAGCCCTCAATTAATTCAATTAACCTTGAAAAATTCTAATTGAGTCCTTAACTATTAAATTTTAAATTTTCCTCCTTAAATTGAATTTTCTTTGCCAATAATAAGGCCTTCATCAGTCAAAAATACATTATCAAGTTTTTTAATTTTATATATTTTGATCTTCCTCAACCAGTCTTCAATAATTTATTAGGCGTTTTGGTATATTCTTCTCACTAATATATTTTCTTTTCTTCCAACATTTGTTTTTTCATTTTTTTCATTTTCATTTTTTTCTCTTTTTTTTATTTTCTTTTGTTTGTGAGGCCCCAAAATGGATAACAACAACTTACATACACCTGGATTATTTCTTAAGTTTTGATGTGGGATAACTATATTACACATTATGCCTTACATTTGTTTTATGGCCTATATTCATATGCATTATTTCAAAATATTTTAACGTGGGATATTAAAACCTCAAACATATATTTTTTAATTTTCCTGGACTGACTTGGGTCAATCCCTAGGCTAGGTTTAATAACTTTGGGTGGTAATGCAATGAGATAAATGATGATATAAGAAATTGTTAGTATGAAACCTCAGTTAGATATGATGTTTGCTCCATATTGTCATGGAGGATCCAAACCAAGTAAAGAAAAAGATGACCATCACATTGATAGTATTGAGGTTGAGAATAAAGATGAAGAAAATAAGGAAGATAAGGATGTTGAGTTAGTTGAGCCTATTGATCAATACATGACTCTTTTTGCTCCTGAATCTGAGGGAGATAGGGTCATTTCTAATTACAGACAGGGGGCCATGCTTACATATATCTGTAAAAAATTATGTAAAAAATGTCTAAAAAATGAAGAAAAATTGATGGGTGTCTATTATATATCTAGGTACAATTATTTTTAAATTCTTTTATTGTTAGAATTAATGGCATTTTAAATACTAAATTAAAATTGTCAATGTTGATTAATATTGCTCTAGTCATAAAAGTATATTCATATTGGATGTGTAAAGAGTTGGGGTAATTATATGTTTGACATTGTCACTTAGAGGCCACTACCTACTAGTTCTAGGTAATAATAAAATAAAATTGATTCTAATCAAAATGTTAATATATAAACTAAATGCAAGAATTGTACTAACTTTGTGGCTTGTTATTTTAGATGGTTCCAAGCTAGACATTTCACAATAAATCTCACTTATGTTCAAGAATTCTACCGAGATGAGTTGGACTTGCAAAAACCACATTGGGTATGTGTTACAAATATATTATATTTTTGTTATTTTAATGTCAATTATTTAGTTTTGACTTGTTATCTAATATAAGTCTTTTCATATGTTCTGATAGGTTAAATAGATGTCATATACAAAGGACTTAATACTTTCAACTTTGTCTATATGCCGTGAGGAATCTGACATTTGGTCAGCACAAGTCCTGTTGCATTGCTTTGACGTTGTTAAGATATATTGCCCAGATCGGTTAATACATCAGTTGGGACTATCTTAACATATATTGAATTATGTTGATATCAATTATGAGTTTTATAATATTAGTCATCAAGGTAAGCACGAGAAAAATTGGTTGGTGATTCATGCATCTTACCTCCATATTTGAGATTTTAGGAGAGATCTTGTTTTTTAGAGGTGACATCTAACTATTGATGTAGATACCTACATGAGATGGTATTTGACTATCACACACTATTTTATTACACCTACTCGGTCGCGTTTCCCGAGGCTTTAACAAAATCCGATGCATTATGCCCTCTAATATTTGAGCATAATCGATTGGGATGCAATATTGTTTTACAGACAACATTTATTAAATAGTGTTAATGTCATTATAGATGATGAGTACTAATTAGTTTTTAATGTATGTATATAGATTAATTACTTGGTATGAGAGGCTCGAAAAACAGCAATGACTATCTGTGAAGGCATCAATGAGATGAGATGTATTGTGGCCAACACTATGTTCAATTTGTGTCGTGATGGAATTCAAGAGGTTAGGGAGGATGAGCATCTTAAAGCAAATTTAATGAAAGATAAGATTGCTTATCGTGAGAGTGTTGGGGATTTTGGTTTATCCACAAATATCTCAGGCTCGTCCACGAGCTGGGGTGATATTGGTCCTCCTCACCGCTACACGAATGTTACAGACCCGTCCTCAAGTTAGATGAGTTGGGGTGGTGCTCTAGACCCGTCAACAAGCACTCTAGGCCTTTCCATGAGCTGGGACGATTATTAGATATAGTCACATGTTATTATATGTTATGAAAATTATAAATAGATGCATAGTTAGTTTAATTTTAATAAAATATTGTATTATGTTAATCATCAGTCTAGTTTTAATAATTAGAATTGGATATGTTATGTGTTGTTTATGTGAATTGTGTTTTGAGACTATAAAACTTGTTATTTAAAGTGTGCAAATTATGGGGTTTTTTGGGCAAAGAGTTAATTGATGAAGAAATTGTTCTTGGATGTGTCTCTTAATCGAGTCACAAATAACATTTGCGACTCATGTGTCATATATTTTATATGTGACTTGTGTGTCACAGTTGGCATTTACAACTCGCGAGTTGAACATAATATCTGCGACTCAATTAAATGTGCTAAATTCCTAAAAAAATAATTTGTCTATGTTATTTTATCAACAAAAATAAATTTAATAGTGCCAAGTTAAAAAAAAAAAAACTCGTTGATGAGATTGAAGAAGATATATTGGTGCTAGTTGAAGATTCCTATACTATAGCATACATTAATTAGGATGCTTGTGCCAATTAAAAGCGTATAAAGCCAAGAAAGCCCTCTCTATTTTTGCTCACTTCCATTTTGTACCTTATGTTTTAAGCTGTGGTCTGTGTTTTAAGTAGATATGAAATTATTGCAGCGCAGAAAGAGCCTCGATTGGGTTCCAGCAATTATCACAGGGACCAGCTCCCGAGTTAGAAGACAAGAAAATCTCTCCACCAAATCAATCTCCACCGGTTTTGTTTAACAAAGCCAGCATGCAATGACCCAGCCGTAAAATATCAACTCCACGAAAGCAGGCATAAAGCAACCACTGCACGTGCTCCATGGACTTGCAAAATCTCAAGCTTGACTATTTCAAACCAATCCCTGTACATAAATATATATCACGTGATACACTTTTTTTATATATTTTACGGCTCATCTTTCCTTTCTTCTTCTTCAGGGATACACTTAATTAGTTGAAGCACCCACCATCATCGCTGCATTGTCTCCCAAAGGAAACATTATTAACAAGACAATGGAGCTAAAGCTTCTTTGCAAATCCTTTC
The DNA here is from genome assembly GCA_015852605.2 of Populus deltoides. Taxonomy (NCBI): domain Eukaryota; kingdom Viridiplantae; phylum Streptophyta; class Magnoliopsida; order Malpighiales; family Salicaceae; genus Populus; species Populus deltoides. The sequence goes on along the minus strand of CM027571.2, from coordinate 13,195,321 downwards.
TAGTGTTTGACGTGAAATAGAAAATAGTTCCTTACTAGTTTTGTACTCGCATTCCGCTGTGGGGATGTTATTTTAGTTTTCAATAAAAAAAAATTAATATATAGGCTTTTGTGATGTATTTTTTAATATAAGAAAATTATCAATTACAAATTAAAATGTTTATACATGTATTTAATTAATATTTAATCAAGAGATAACTAAGATATAAATGTTTGATCTCGCAATATAAACCATATACTTATATGTGTTTAACCATTTGCATTTAGTGAAATAACCATTTGTGTTAATATAAAATTAAAAAAATATATATTATAATTCATTGTTGAATGATAAAACTTAAAAAAAAATAAGTAATAAAAAATGAGACATGGGTCAACTTGTGTAGACACATTATTCCATGCAACCATGAGCACAAGACTGAAATAGCTCTATAGAAAAGAAAAAGAGAAAAAACATGAAGACTAATTCTGAAAAATTTAAAAATTGAAAGATAAAATTGAAAAAACATTAGAATATTTGATCTCGTGACATGCGTCAAATACTAAGTTGTGTTTAATAACTATGTTTCTTAGAATATATTTTTTATATAATCAAATGATTATCTATGCAAATAAAAGTTAAGGAAAATTGCAAACAAAAGCAAACCTATAAAAACAATTCAATGTTGCATAATGAAACTAAAAAGATATTAAATAAAAAAATATATGGGTTAACCCGCTAACCTAGTGACTATGGGCACATAATTCATATAACCCCACAGAAAAAAAAAAACACAAAGACTAATTCTACAAAAATCAAATATTGAAGAATGAAATTAAAAAATAAATTAATTTTATAAAAAAACATAAAAAAGACCAAAGTCAACTTGTGTTAACTTTCGAAACCCGTGGCTCAATAAAAAAAAATTAAGTGGTGAAATCTAAAAAAAATTACAATAAAAAAAAATTACAATAAGAAAATTATAAATTACAAATTAAAATGAGGTAATTATACATGTATTTAAATATAATAAATTGATCAGGGATGAAACTAAGATATAAAAATTATGATTTAAAATATCAAAAGAATAAGGACCAAAATTGATATAAAAAAGAGTTTAACCTAATGATTAAGCATTAAATTAAAAAAACCATTTGTGCCAATATAAAATTAAAAATATATATAATAATTCATTGTTGAATTATAAAAATTAAAAAAAAGTGGATTAATGAAAAAAATGGTAAAAAATAAGACTTGGGTCAACCACCACTTTTTTTATTAATATTTTATTCCATGCAAACCTAAATTGCTACAAAACCGAAATAACTATATATAAAAAAAAGAAAAAAAAGGTCATTGGAAGGAAGCTTTATTTTTGTCTCAGGTAGATAAATAATTTAAATGTAATCAAAATATCTAAAATATTCTGGGATGAAAGTTAATGTTTTTTTTGCTTATAAAATTAATTAAATCATTTAATAATAATAATAATAATAATAAAACAGATTTGTTTCTAATCAATTTATCAATAACTAATATATCCTTAAATAAAAACCGAATTACCTCTGATTTGCTAAGTTAGTATATGATAGTTAGTATATGATTTTTGAAAGGCTAAAATGAGAGAAGTATATGATTTTTAAAAGGCTAAAATAAGAAAAATATTGTTTATTGCTACAATATTTCCTTCATATGGCTTTGTTTTTGTTAATTCATCATTTTCCGAACCTGAATTTTCTCTTTTTATGGTGAAAAAGCAAGTTAAGCATTGAGCAAGATCGATTCTTTCACGGTTTGTTAATATTGTGCGATTGAAGCCAGAATTTAGTTCCATTGTTGACCTGTTGGATTGTGCTTTAGGCATGATTCCAAATGGAGCTTGAGAGGTGAGAAGCATCTAACTTTTGTCTCAAAATGTTTTCTCGCTTATTGTTTAAGAGAAAGTTTAATTTGGTGTATATATAGTACAAATTGATTGGTTAGCTATGTTGTTTAGTACTATTATAATTTAATTAAAATGATTTGAATAACCATCCATTATTGCTTGATCATGAGGGGATTCAAGGATAGATTCCATTTTTAATTAATTATCTTCATTTTTAACCGATAGATAGATTAATGATATACTTACCTCCAATAATGTTTTACATCGATGTGTGCAGGTGATCCAGCTGCTTTTACGTTGCTGCTTGAAATTGTATTTGTATTTGTGTTTGGATGCATTTTAAAAATATATTTGATATAAAAAATATTAAATTGATTTTTTTTTAGTATTTTATAATGAATTTGATGTGTTTATGTTAAACATCAAATAAAAAGCACCTACACCTGGATATTTTTTTTATTTTAATATCTTTTTAAATAAAAAATATTTTTAAAAAATACAGTATGTCAAAGAACCATTTCAATATAAAAGCTTAAACTGTTAAGTGATATTCCTGAATATAATTTATATTATTTTATAACGCATTCCCTCATTGATGGATTCTTTTTTTAGAATAGACTATGAGATAGAGGAGACTTAAAGGGGATTTTTTCGAGATCAGGACTTGCAAAAGTCGAGTAGTCGCAGAAGTGACGGTCTCAGACTCACAGAAGACAAGTGAAAAGTATCTCGAGGTTTCTCTGCTTCTTGTTTCAAAATATCGCAAAAATTCAACGCTCTAAAAGAAAAGGCTAGAGTGAAAGTCCTTTAAGGAAAAAAAACTTGCACAGGCTCTTATTACATCGTGTTTAATTTGAACTCTTGACCACTTGATCATCAATGTTTTGATATCATGTTAAAGAATCATCTCAATCCAATAGCTTAAGTTGTTAGATAAAGTTACAGGATATGATTTATATTATTCTCTAACAACATTGTACCATAATATCAAACACATAATTAAAATGGCAATACTAGATGCATTTTCCTACAATTGGAAGTGCAAAATAGAAAGTAGAAAGAAAACACGTCCCCCTATTTAGTTAATTAGTTTATTTCGTTTTTTTCTGATAGATTTTAATATTTATCACTATCTAAATCCGGAATGATAGGCAACTTGCTAATTGTTAATTACACACACACACACACGCACGCACATGTACACGCAAGTCTTAGCTGTTAAGTTATCCCTGGTTTCTTTCATTCATAGTTTAAAGGTTTTAAAAAAAATCCAATCAAGAACCATAAATAAATTATACAACGGGACATTGATTTGGAAACTGTCTTAAATTATCACTGATGGATCTGAGCTTTGTCCTTATCACCGGGAAGTACTGTCTTATTTATGTATCTTCCACTTTTGTTTGATTTCTGTTGGCTTCTGATTAAAAGAATTCGGTCAGCAAGCATATTAAAAACACTAATAGGAATTAGTTAAACATTTTGCTTTCACTCACAATTTACAATTTACGGTGGACTCAGACAATAAATTTACGTTTTTATCTTTACCGCACAATAACATTTAGCTTTGTTAAGAGGGTAATTTGGTCTTTTTCTTAAGATACAAATGTCATTGTCAAATTCACAAGGGACATTACGGTCAACTCATATCTTATTGCGCTGTAAAATTACTAAATTATTCTTAAAAGTTATTTTCATTTAATTAGCATTAAGAGGCATTTTTGGTCTTTTACTTTAATTTAAAAATTGAATTTATTAAATTGCTTCTAAAATCAAATTTCTCAAGTCTTGAGTCCATGGGTGTTTCTATCATTTCTCATGGGTTTTTATTGTTATTATTAAGTTGGGTTAAAGACAATGTAGTTTTTTTATTTTTAAAAATTATTAAAAAAAATTATTGACGCGTGTGGTCGTTAAGATGACGGTTGGTCGTGCTGGCCATTGAAAAAAATTAAATTTATCCTTTTTATTTTATGATAGACACTTAATGTTTTGATTTATAAGTTTGATTCTTAGCCGTTTATCATTTGTTTTTTAATCCTTGGATCCATGGTTTTGATTTATATTATTTTTTTTTTAAATTCGGTCCTTATTCTTTTGATATTTACTTTTGTTTTGGATTTTTTTTTTTGTGAGTTTGATTTTTCTTTTCAAATTTACTTTTCAATTCAAAGTTTGATGACATTTAAGGTTTGACCCTTAATATTTTAATTTTTAATTTTGATTCTTAGCCCTTATAAAATTTTAATTTATTTTCAATTTCATCATTAGATCTATAATTTTGCTATATTTAACTCCCCCTCTCTCTCTATCAACATTTTAACTTAGCTTACAACATGAATGAAAACTAGGATTCCCGAGTTCTAAGGTGACATCCCAAAACTGTATTATGTATTTGTTTTTAGGTAGTTTAACAAATATAATATTTTTTCATAAACTTGCTAATCTCTCATTTCAAGTGAGGCCAGTAATACCTTTCAATGACAACATTAGTAGTCTTCTATCACCCTCAAATAACCAACCTTCCCGGGCTTAGTTACGCGTAAAACCCAAGCATAAATGGGTCTGATAAGACGCTAAACCCAAACCCCTCGGGTTCATACTGGGTCTAAATACATGTAAATTTAAAAAAATGTTAAACCTTAGGATAATCATTCCCTACACCCTAAATGTATAAAAGTCTTCTAAGAACCGACTGTATTTCAATCGATATTAATGTAATGATAAGGTTATTCTCATCAATATTAAATGTTGTGTACAAAATAAGGTATAAAGGTCTTTTATCGCTTTAATGTTTGTCCATCAGCACTAATGATGTGCAAGGGTAATTCTCATAACCATTAATATTGCATAAGAAGATATTTCCATCAGCATTAATGTTGATGTAAGAGACTTTTTTCTTACTAAGATATTTAAGAGGAAAAGACTTCTAGCTCTTTAAGCAAAACAACAGTGCTCAAAGTGCAAGAGCTATAAATATCTGTCGAACCATCTAAGTAAAAGAATTCACAATCTTTACTCTCTTATCATACATTCTTAAAGTATTTATTACACAAAAATTAAGAACAAGTGTTTTTGTTCTTAAAGTCTAATGCTCTTCTTTTTATTTATTACAATCTTTTACTATAAAGTCTGACTTAATCATGCAAGAATCTTTAAATCTTAAAAAAAAAAAAAAAACTGTTTTGCAGGAATTGAAAATTTTACCCCCAATCCTCTTCTTTTCCTATTTCTAAAAATAAAATATTAACATTTTCAAATACTCAAATATTATTCCTTTAAATATATTGTATCTTGAAAAATCATCATACCCTGAACCCTAAACTAACACTTAAAATTAACAATCACGTCAAATCAGAGTTTGCATCCTAGGCAAAACTTGGTCATGTTGGAATATCTAATTGATTTGTTTATCTCACTTAACCTTTACCGGGATGAGGATTAAAAGTTTCCACAAAGAAAAAAAGGAGAGTCAGTGAAATAATAATTGATTTTTGAGTTACTAAGTGTGTCTTTAGGATTGTTGCAAGATGCGTCTTAAAATAATATTTTTTTTAATATCTGCATATTAAAATACTAAAATAATTATTAATTTAATATTTTCCAAGTTAAAAACATCTTTAAAAAATAACCAAAACTAGAATCACTCTCAAACACAGTCTAGGACCAAGTGGCCACGGGATATAGCAGGATTTATTATTGATGAATTTTGATTTATCATATAATTAATAAATTAGACTAATAAATATAAGATATAGATAACATCATACAGGTAGAATTCAATCCACATTTCAGATAACTAAATTTATGGATGGTCAAATATTTTGAGCGACCATAAATGCATGATTACAAGATTCAAGTTAGGGCAAATGATCATGAGACCACGATCAGCAGCGGTTCAAGATTGGAACTTCGAATTTGGCAGTGTCAGGTAATCTTATGGTCTATTCTGTTATCCGAGCATGGCTGCAAGGTCTTCTCGAGGCGAGGCCAGCGAAATGTAAGAAATGCGAAGGTGGTAACTTCGAATTCACTGAATAACTTCTTTTTCTCTCTTCTGATATGATAATTTACCTACCTACATTTAAATAACTATTAATTAAGATTATGTCATTAAACGTAATGGATGTTGTATTTGATAAATTAAGCGAGGTTTTGTATTGAATTAATCCTAAACCACAGTTAGAATCTAGACATGGTTAATAAACCTGCTTTTAGGCCAATTATTTTTTGATAAATCGCCGTGATTTAATAGACAATAATCTTTATATTTCATTATTGATTTTTTAAATTTAAAATAATTTAATTTGATTTATAACCCACTATAATTTTAAAAAATTATCATTTACATTATAAATCAACAAAGATTTTTAAATATAAAATATATACAAAAAGACCACAAACGATATATTGATTTCTCTACCTACTTCTTTTACTTCGAGTAGCATTTCTCTTTCTTTGTGACGAAAATTTATCAAAATCAAACCCAAAAGCGATTGACTTCCCGCACGAATTCTTCCACCAATATGTTATTTTCTGTTCTCACGCGTTGCTGCTGCTGATTTCTATGATTCCTTGCGGTTAGGTTACCATCAGAGACTGCATCTTTAGATACTAGGGATTTTCTTGATCTATTTACTTTGTTAAAAGCAAAGAGCATATTGATGATTTTTCATGGAATATGAAATTTCAAAATTGATCCTTGGGCTTCTAGAAGAAACACTTTTTCCTCTTAGTGCAGCGATCCTGTTCCTGCTTGCTGATTCTCTCTACCATCTAGATGCTACATTCAACATTGGACATTTTTCATAGTATTTTAAAAATATTCTTTAAAATTCCCAGAAAATCAATTAAATTGAGAAAATTTAAAAAAAAATGGAAAAATCAAACCATGAAAAAAATTGATTAAACTAATTAGAATATTTTAAAAAATATTCGGTTCGGTTCAGTTTCGGTTTCATAAACTTGAAATCGAAAAACCTCAACCGAACCGAACTGGTTTAGTTAAAAAATATAAAATAACCTAATCGAACTGAAAACAAGCCCATAATTAAACCCATTAGAAAGCCCAGAAAAACTCAAAAAACAATATAATTTTTTGGTTTTTAATATAAAATAACCGAACCGAAACCGGTGGGTTGCGTTTCAGTTTTTAATATAAAATAACTGAATTAAACGGAATCAAAACCGGTTGGAACCGGTTTTGATTTTATTTTTTGTATTTTACAAAATTTCAATTTAATTATTTTTTAAATAAAAATCAAAATGAATAAAAAAATAATTCGTCCTAACATGGGATGCCTTGGTCAAAAAGTTAAGGGGTTGGTGTTTCCAGAGACAGAAAACTTGATTGGGTTTGAAAACAATCAAGTTTATGGATTCCTTGTTATAATTTTTGGAAACCACTTTGGTTTGGAGGTATTTTGACAATCGATTGATGGTTTTTTACGTCTTTGAAAAAAAAATACAAAAACCAATAAATTTTCTATTTCTGCTTTTGAATTTGACTTTTAAAAATAGATTTGACGGTTTTTTACGTCTTTTATGCCTACATAACTAGTAGGTTGTTTCTTGCTTGTGGTTCCCTTTTGGCAACAACTGGTATTTAGACAAGATGGAATTAAGAAATGATATAAGATAATCACGAACGATTAAAAGAAGAAGAAAATAAGCAACTGAATATAGGCCGGGCCAGCTGCTATAAGCCCAGTGTATTGGAGTTAGGCCCATATTACATCATCTACTGGCTATACATGGGCTACTAACCAGTTCTTGTCGTAGGAAGTTCGTCTTCACAGGCCTCTGCCACCGAAGAGAAATCGAGAAAAGACTAATGGGGACCCTTCCGTTTCTCCCCTCCTCTTCGCAGACGTTTTCCCGATACATAGGCGAACAGTAGTCGAGTTCGGTTGTCTACCTGACTCTGAATGAGTTTTGTCAGCTTCGGGGATGAAGATTAATGGGCAAAAAATCCGAGGTTTTTGCAGCTCCAGTGGGTAGTCATCGACAAAAAAGAGCAGCAGATTGCTCGATGTGTAAATTTCCTTTTACTAGTGACCTTGGTCGCTCCTTGGGCATTCCATGTATTCATTCTTGAGTTGCTCGTAGATATTTTGATTATATTGTCGAGAGAATCCAATCTAAACTTACTGATATTACTCAATCTACTATTTTTTGAATGTCTTTTTAGATTTTATGTTTTAATTCGAGTTTTTTGTTTAGTTACTTTAAGTTTTTGAATTCCTAGTTCTTTCTCGGTAAAAATAGGTTTCTTTATTTATTTAAAAATCCCGTAAATTTTTTAAATAAGCAGTCATCATATATTTTATTTTTCAGAAAACAAAATTATTAATTTAAAATTCACATCTGCAATTTTATTCACTCATTAAACTTTCAATGTTTTCTCTTGTAATTTTTGTGTTGTCTTTGTCCTATTTATGATGTGGATATTTTCCAAAATACACAAAAATTATATTTGAATAGTTTGTAACTTTATCCAATAAGAACCTATCTTGAAAAACCAAAATTACATGCAATGATCACTCATACCCTAAGCTTATAAAAAGATGCAAATAAATAGTATAAAATCACAATAAAATCGATCGATCAATCATTCAAAAAGTTTGCAAATTCAATAAAAAAATTTAGTATGAGAATCACTCAACCATACAAAAAATAGCAAAAATATCAATTTTTTATATTAAAAACAGTCTTTTTAAAAAAATAATCTCTACAAAAAATTATTTATATTAGAAAGAATCATAAGTTTAATGGGATCCCTAATGGATATAGATAAATCTAATAAATAATAATAATTCTATGAACCCAAATTTAAATAAAAACTCTAATATATCTAACGAGCCTAAAAATAATTAAAAGATAAATAAAACAATAGCTCGACTAAGTTAAATAAGAATAAAGTCATTTTCATAACTTATTGACAAAATCAAAGTTCAACTTTAAATACATTGTTTTCTCTTGTATTAATGAATTAGAAGACGTGCAATATATTACTGGAAAGCTATGAGTATCTACTTTCCAATACAATTAAAATATCATTAAAATTCTTTTTGTATCTTTAGTTATGATCAAAACTATCAAATTTGAATTTTTTTATTTCAATTTTTTGGTAATGTTTAAATGTTCACCTATAAGCTCTTCTCGAACATGAGTTAAATTAATCAAGTTTTATACTTTATTATTTAATATTTTTTTAAAGTCCACTTTAATTATTTTTAAAAAGTCCATTAAAAGTATTTTATATATTTTAGCCCTAAGTCTTCTCACTAGCGTGGATTGCATCAACTTAGCTTCACTTACTCCATCAATTTAGCTGGTCTGGTTACTTTGACCAAGACTACCATTACTTATATATGCCTGTTTATTCTATGCAATCTTTGTGGTTTCCGCAATCCATTACTAATTGCAATGACAAAACTGAATTTGATCCATTAACTAGTCTTCTAAGCAAAATGGCAAGGGTTTGTTCGCCTGATTATTAGAAGTAAAGATGAAGGAGGGATTAGTACTAGGCAAGCTCGGGAACATATATAATATTACCTTGCTAGGAAATCTGAGTTGGGATATCATTATGAACTCTTCTAAACTATGGTATCGGATTCTAAAGGAGAAATATCTAATACATGTTGATTTATGGTTACATGATCCTCTTTTATTCAAAACCTAATTAAAAATTAGGGTTTATCAAGTTTTTTTCTTTAAAAATCTTGCATGGCCAAGTCTCTCAATATATATATATTATTTGATTTTTGCAAAAGAAAAACAACATAAAAAAAAATTGTTGCATGTAATTTAGAGTTTTATAGAAGGTTTATAAATTCCATTAAGCTTTGGCCCATATTAAAAATTCCAATGGACCGACATTCCCAAATCACTCTTTAGACGGGTTATGAAGATGATGTTGACAATGATATATGAAAGCAAAGACATGCATCTCTTCATTTATGATTATGGTAACCTTGTTTGTCCTTGCATGTTTTTTTTTTGGTAGATTATGTTGTGTTCTTTGCTTTGCATTGTTTTTTTCGCTTTACTTTCGTTGCTTAAGCAAGTAAATATTTGATCAATTCTCGAATTCATTAATTTTACATGTTTTTTCTTAATTTTGATTCATCTTTTGGATGGCTTTTATGTCTTTGTCGGTTCAGAGTTCAAGCCAAGGATACTGCAAGACAAGTTAAGGAATAATTAAGAGGTTTATGTTTGTTGGTGATTCATTGAATAGGAATTAGTGGGAATCAATGCTTTGTTTTGTTCAATCTGTAATCCCTCCTAGAAGGAAGAGTTTTAACAAGACCTAATCTTGGGCTGTCTACAGTGTTGAGCTACCTCTCAGCTGCTTCTCTTTTCTCTACAAGAAACATCCAAGCAAATATATATATATATATATATATATATGGTTTTATGTCATTGTTCTTATTTTCTTACACGCTACTTTTGGTTAAAACTTTGTCAGGCATCACTAATTTGTGGTAGCAGCTACTGCTGATGTTTAGAGTGGGTTTTAGTTCAACTTTTAAGGTTGCTGGGACAAGTTATTACTTGACATTAGCTTCTGTTAGCATATTTTAATTTAACTTGTGTTGATACTCTAAATATATTGTGAATTTTACTTTCGTTTTTGTTAGGAATTTATTGAATAGCTTTCGTTAATGTTTGGCATGACTTTTAGCTCAACTTCTTGGATTATTTAGCATATACCTCTTGCATTTCGGGTGGGTCATAATGTTTTGGATTGCCTCTCTTATTTGGTTGCTCGGTCACTTTTTTTTCCCTTGATTTTCCATTAATTTAGAAGGTGTTTGGAAGTGTAGTAATAGCTATTTTTTAAATTATTTTTAATTTAAAAATTAATTAAAATAATATATTTTTTTTATTTTAAAAAAATTATTGTTGACGTCAAAACCGTTCTGAAAATATAAAAAAATAATTTAAATATAAAAAATAATTATTTAAAAAAATATTTTTAAAAAATAAATCTCCTAACAGTGTGCAGACAGCGTGCTGGTACCATTTCTAAAACCGAACCGGGCTCTACCGGGCAGAAGAAATATGACGTGTCTGCCACTCAAGGTCGTCAAGCGATTAACCTAAATTCGTTGGGTTTCCGTACTGTTACGTGTAGAAAATAATGAATCATACAAATGTCCACTGTCTGTAGGCTGAGGTTTCCATTCTTAAATACTACCAGTAGTTTATTGGTCGTCTCCAACTGCCACCTTTCCAATTTAGGCCTTTTGTTGAATTACATGGATCCAGCCTATGTGATCAACTGCTGCCTGGGCTACCAAAAGCAACCCATCTTGTCCAGTTACATCATTGCATTTGGACCCATCATTTTTGACTAGTTGCATCTGGACTTTTAAAAGTTATTTTAAATTTAAAATATTTTTAAATGATATTTTTTAGAAGTTTACTTTTATTTTTTATATTAATATATTAAAATTATAAAAAATATTTTAAATGATATTTTTTTAGATAAAAAATAATTTTAAAAAGAAAAACTACCATAAAGTCAAACCAACACTACCTCCACTAAAAATAGAGAAAATTTCATACAATTGTAATTGTAATTATAGAGTTGGCTAAATACATTCTTCTTTTCAAAATAAAAAATTCATTAAATTTAGGTCCTATGTGTTTTTAAATTTCAAAAATATTTTTTAGAAATTAAAATTTTTTTCCTTCAAATTAATATTTTTTAATGTTTTTAGACTATTTTTATACGCTGATGTCAAAAATAATTTTTAAAAAATAAAAAAAATATTATTTTGATAAATTTCGAGTGAAACGTATTTTAAAAAAAACCGCAACTACACATCCAAATACGCTATTAGAATGCATGAGATTGAGTTGTGATATTTTATCACTGAATTTATATAAATATTCTAAGTCTTATTATAAAACATGAATTAAAATAATTAGAAAGTAAAGAAATTCTTCCAAAAGCTTATGTCATGCGAACGCATAAAATAACCATAAATTATTTTTTCTCCTTCTCTCCGTTGTTACTTCGAAATTAAAAAACATCTAAAGTACCAATCCCCAATCCCAAGTCCTCAACATCGTTACACTTACTACACAACTAACTCCATGTTAATTTCAACTACAAAGTTTACTTCTAACTAACATCTATTTTACATTATATTATTTCTTTTCGCTGGTTTTAATTTTGAAATATAATTCAAGCCATTTGTTTGAAAAATATAGATGAAACGTGATATGAAAAGCTTGTGGACGTCAAGTTTAAAAGACTTCCTAATATGAGGGCATGTGTATTGGATGATATAATTATTTGATGCATTTTTCGCAAGAGTGCAATTAATTAAACATTGTGTCATATATGGATATGTAAGATTTTAAAAAAATTGGTGTGTCTTATTATTTTTAAATTTAGTTATATGAATGAATTTGAATTTAAATATTAATTTAGATTGAGATGCGTTAAATATTATCAATAAATCTCTTTCTTTTTTTATCATCAATAAATTTTGTGTTTACATCTATTTTCTCTTTTTATCTGAAATAGTGATTAAAAAAAATTAAATGATTTTTATTTAAAAAACAATAATTTTTTTATTTTAAAAAAAGTATTATTAATATAAAATTTTTTTTTTAAAAAAAACCAAATGATCATAACAACCTATGAAAAATTAAAGGTGACCCAAACACATCCTAGACGAGACGATGAGATGTAATTGGACCACCTCACCTACCTCTAGGTGTCCCAGTCCGCAGCGAGTCCAAACGTCTCTTGTCCACTAGCGATCACAACAACCTACACAAAAAATAAAATAAAACAAACGAAAACGAATCCACGCACATGAAACTATGAAAGGCAAACCAAACCCCCCGTCACACAACGCCCACTCGCTCTAAGCTTGAGGCCTCAGCGTACTCTCACCTCTCTCAAGAGCCGTCATTGCAGAAAGAAAGAAAGTAATGCAGAGACTGCCTCTTCGTTGAATTAAATAAGAATAATTAAGATCCGACCAGATTGATTGCCGAAGAATCCGAGATCTCTTCATCTCACAGAGTTGACTATACTGAGGTTTTCTTTTGGTGATCGATCGATGGCATCGGAGGATGTGAAGGCGAGCGAATCGGCTGTGACTACTATTGTCAATTTGGCGGAGGAAGCTAAGCTTGCGAGAGAAGGAGTCAAGGCTCCTAGCCTTGCTATTCTTAGCATCTGCAAGTCTCTTGTTGCCGGTGGTGTTGCTGGTGGAGTGTGAGTTCTCATATCTGCTTTAGCAGCTGCTATTTAGATAGTTTGCTTATTTAAAAAGAGAAGAAGATATTTTAGTATTTTGAAGGAATTTAATATTATCTATGTAATTATTACTTTTTAATTCTAAAGGAATTATTGCAGTAGGTAGCAGATGAAATTATGGTGCTTCATTTTCGTACTACTGATCTATAAAAAATTCATAATTTCAAGCTATTGTTTTGTTCAGTCTTGGAGAAAAGGTTTGAGGAGGATTGGAAATGATAGGGAAAAAAATCAAATCAAAATGAAGTTCCTAATACAAAAAGCCGTGACTTTCGTGTTAGGGTATGAAAGTTTGGTTTTCAAGAATGTGAAGAAATTAGAAATATTAAAATTTGAATAATTTGAGGTGGGTTAATGACTTTCCAGAGAACTTGAACCTGCATAAAACTTACAATACTTTAGATGCACTAGTTTTATGATACTGTTTTCCTTCCTCTTTGTTTTACTTGTAATTCTGTGAATATAGAAAATTAAGTGCTAATTAGATTGTTTATTTCAAATTCATGATTTGTTTTTAACTCAGGTGCTTTTACACTTGCAAGATGATTTTTGCTTTTACCATGTATGGTAGTCTAGATGTTTTGTTCCCAACGGGATCACTCTTGAATGTGAGTGCGGATGGCGGAGGTTGTACACCTTTTATGATTTTTGTTGTTGTGGTGATGCTACATCGAATTTTCTCCAACTAAAATGGTTGCATGCGTGTTCAGGTCTCGCACTGCTGTTGCTCCCCTGGAGAGGATGAAAATACTGCTACAGGTTAGATCTCCTGATGTTTTCCATTGGATATTTTTCAGTCATATCCATTGGAATGTGCACTTACATGTAAATTTTGCATTGATGAAATCCTACAATTTGCAGGTTCAAAATCCACATAACATAAAATACAATGGAACAATTCAAGGGTTGAAATACATATGGAGGACTGAGGGTTTTCATGGACTATTCAAAGGCAATGGCACCAATTGTGCTCGTATTGTCCCAAACTCGGCAGTCAAGTTTTTCAGCTATGAGCAAGCTTCCAAGTATGATTCTTTGAAAATCTTGATTTCATTGGTTGTTGAAAGACGCATATACTTTATAATATACAGGAGGGCAACTTGTGTGGTCTTAATTACCCTCATTCTTCTTTGATCCATATCAGTGAAAGAAAATTGTCAAGTCTGTTCAACTGGTGAATACATGGCATATATGGTTTTAACCATGATAACATGTGAGCTATGTGAATGATTAGAATTGATTGTGCACTGAGAGAAAATGCGTTTAAGCATTCTACTCTCATTTTCATCTTTATATCTGCAGAAGACTGATTTTTCAACTCACTCATACACAATTATTACAAAGGAAGCACGCCATGCTTACTTCTGTCACTTTTGAAATTCAGGCATACCTGATCTTGCACTTATTGTCGTTTTTTGCTTGGATTGCCAGTGGGCTTTATTGCTGATTACTGGACCAGTCTCTACCAAGATGGTCTAAGCCATTTGGTGATGGTTTCTTCAGACATAAACTGCTTTGCTTTCTTCAGTCCTGCCAATGTGGGGTTTTTTGTTTCAGACAGTTACACCATACTGCTTGTTCTAGGCGTTAGCCTGTATTTCTTTCTTCAAACATTTCAAATCACCTCTGTTCATGATTCTAATGTAAGATCCATTGTGTAAACTTTTTTTTCCTTTTCCTGATGGGTCCTCTATATCCATATGACAGGGGAATATTGTATCTCTATCAACAGCAAACTGGTAATGGTATGTCAATCTTTGTTCTCCATCACTTTGTTTTAGATATTCTTTGTGAATTTACATTACACTTAATGCAGATGTTTTCTAAAGTTTTGTTGGGGCAGAAAATTTTTATTCAGATTAGGCAGCCTGCCAGAATTATATTTTCCAGTAATCATTATTAGAAAAATATATAGTTTCTTTACACATCCATTTAGTTGCAGAGAGAAATGCAATGAAAAACATTTAGTGGATGCTTGGTTTACCTTATTAGTGAAATTGAATGTAGAAGTAGCCTTTCATCACAGTTTTTGTGCTGGTATTCTCACGTATGTGAGTCCTTCCCTTGTTGTTCCTACAGAGGATGCTCAGCTCACTCCTCTTTTACGCCTTGGAGCTGGAGCATGTGCAGGAATTATAGCAATGTCTGCAACTTATCCCCTGGATATGGTACGAGGCAGGCTAACTGTACAGGTATGATCACTGAGGTTCCATTGGAAAAACCCTGGGAGAAGGATTTTTTTCCTTTGTTTTATATGCTGAAAAATATTATACTTCTATTTGAAGCCTCTTGAAAGATGTTTAAATGTATGTAATAAGGCATGGAAATAAATTCATACCAATAAAATTATTTATTGGAACAAATGAAAATTCATTTTATTTAACATGCCCCATTATTTGCTTTGATTATTTGGGGTTCTCCGCGTCGGATTTTTCAATACAAAGTTTTTAATTTTTTGTTGTGTTGTGTTTGCAGACTGAGAAATCACCTTATCAATATAGAGGAATGTTCCATGCTCTATCAACCGTGCTTCGGCAAGAAGGCCCACGGGCACTGTACAAGGGCTGGCTTCCATCTGTCATTGGAGTTGTAAGTCATTAATTGCTAAATAACACTGCATGTTAACATTCTCGTAAAATGCTTGTGCTATGGGTTGTATTTCTAAAATGAGACACTTTTAAGGTATTTCTATTGTAGCTTGGTGCACATGTCTTGATTTCATCCAACTGATAACCTGGCATCTTCTTTTCTTTGTCTAAAGTTGGAAAGTAAAGCCATTGCTATATCTATATCTTGATTTATATATCTGATTATACTAGACATTGTTTTATGCCACACTTAGATAGAAAGCCTATGTTGAGTTCTCGATTTGATGATTTAAGTATGCTATCTTATTTGTTCTTGGAATTATTAGCACCAGATGAGAGAATATTGGAGCTATGTGCTGCTAAGATGAGATTTTACTGGTGCAACTATGATGTATGCGCTGGCTTCACTCTCCCCATCCCGCTTCTTTCTCTTATATTTTTCAAAGGGTCTATAGGGCTTAATACCGTAAATCTTAGCATTGATGTTCTTATATGTGGGAAAGACAACCCACCAGCCCCCTTTCTCCCTGTTCTTTGACAATAAATAAGTATGACATCTTTGCTGGTACTGTTAATATCACATTCCTCGGTATTCTTATGTGACCCACGGACCAAAGTGGTTTCTGTCTGTTTGCTGGTTGTAACCCTGTACTGGTGCTTCTTGTTGGCAGATTCCATACGTGGGTCTCAACTTTTCAGTGTATGAATCTCTAAAGGATTGGTTGGTTAAAGCTAGACCATCTGGACTTGTTGAAGATTCTGAATTGAATGTGACTACAAGGCTAGCTTGTGGGGCTGCAGCTGGAACCGTTGGCCAAACTGTTGCTTATCCTCTTGATGTTATTCGCCGGCGGATGCAAATGGTGGGATGGAAAGGTGCTTCTTCCATCGTCACTGGTGATGGGAGGAGCAAGGCCCCACTCGAGTATACTGGCATGATTGATGCATTCAGGAAAACTGTTCGGCATGAGGGCTTTGGAGCATTATACAAGGGTTTGGTACCAAATTCAGTGAAGGTGAGTTGTTCTATTTTCAGTGTTTCATTTGTAAATAACTTTCAACGGTTACCTTAACTTCACCTGATCATAGTTTCCTAAAAGAAGGATATGGTGAGGATGGGAAGACAGCCAATGTTGGCTGTTGGTTGCGCTGGGCTTTCCTGTTATTTTGTGGCATTTTCCTCTTGCAAGAATCTTGGTGTCTTGAGAATTAGTGTCAAGCATCTCTACAATTCTTTGCATGCTCAAATTTATGGAGTTACTGCAGGGGCTGCTTAACCATGGATCATAACTTACCATGCATTCCAAAATAGGATTGGTTGGTTGATTCTGGAGTAACTGGTTTACTTTTATCCTACTCAATAAAGATTTATGTCTGAATGCCTTGATCAACAGAAAAATTGCCAGCATTGTCAACTAGTGTGTGTGTAAAACCTCCATTCTGCAAACATTTTGCAGGAGGTCTGAATGACATGTTTACACTTTTAGTTACGCCACTTTAATCGAACCTAGAGCACGCATGGTTTAGATTTATATTTTCTTTTGGGTCTAGCGCAGCTTTTATATATGCCTAAATTGCTGCCCCCATAGCATTCAAATTAATTTCTTTTCACGTTTTCAGGTAGTTCCATCCATAGCAATTGCATTTGTGACATATGAGATGGTGAAAGACATTTTAGGAGTCCAGATCAGAATATCAGACTGAAGTCCCAGGGGTCCTGCCTGATATTTGTTGAATCAGGATGCTATTTTTGTAGGCAAGGGAATAGAGAGAAGGTAAACTAGCTCATGCAAAAGAGCGAGTTTAGAAACATGTTTAAGACTGTTTATGCTTAGCCTTAAGATTCCCATTCATATGTTGTGTCAATAAAGCATGCTGATGGGACGACTCATGATTTGTAATTTGATGCTTCATAAGAGCTGAAGTAATTTTCTGAAGCTTAATTTGCACTTACTAGCTATTAATTGACTTTCCCCTCGTTATATTTTGTGTGCCTGCACGGATGGCAGCGTTCTGCAAATAATGCTAAAAATATACTTGCATAATATAATGTCTGGCGTTACTAAAAGCGCTCTAGGCGTAAAGTTGCAGGGACCAAAGCGCTTCTAGATCCGAGGCAAAGCTCTTTCCCCTAGATGCAATTTAGGAGAGTGTTTTTTTTTTTTTAATAACACAGTAAAAGAAAAATTAGGAAAGTAACCCAGTTGAAAAAATAATTGAAAAACTAGCATATTTGAACTAGTCGCAAATGGTATGTGATTTATTTTGAATTAAAAACCAGGTATCTTTCTCGTTTCCTCCTCTCTCTCTCCCCCTTGCTCCTCCCCTTTAACCATCGGCTAATCTCTCTCCGCCTTCAAAAACACCTTCTAATATATATATATATATCTTTCTGGCTCTAAATGCGGTAATCACACTTTTTCTCTCTACTAGCGATGAATGTTGAATTTTCCGACTAAACCAGCCTCTCATCACCCACATTTCAGTCATAGAGGTATATTAAACATTTTCTCTCAATTAATTTGATGTTATTTATGTTTAATTAGTGTTAATTTGATTTTATTGAATATTAGAGTTTTGAATTAGGAATTAGGTTAATTAGATGTAATTGAAGTTGTTAATTAGATATAATTATATTATTTTGTTTAATTATCAATTATTTTAGGTTTTTGTTGATTGTGAATTAACAAATTATGTGTTTGAAATGTTAGTGTTGATTTAAGTTAAATTATGGATTAGGTTAATTAGATATATTTTTAGTTGATAGTTTGATTATTTTATTAAATAATCAATGTTTTTTTGTTGTTGATTGTGAATTAAAAAGATTATATAATGAGATAGTTAGTGTTGATTTAGGTTAAATTATGAATTATATCATATTTTGTATAAAATAATAATAATAGCTATGAAATACATAAATTTGTTTGATAATTTTATTATGGTACCGGAATTTAATGAATGTAGGCGTTCACTGATTAATTTAAGTTTAGTTGATAATTGATGCACTTTGATTAACCCTAAGATATTAATGAAATATAATTGTGTTTGGTTGTGTTGTTTGATAGAATGTCTGATAATTTAGGAATATGATACTTCTATTGTGGTATCATTATTAATACCGACAATAGTATCACTTATAATGGAGGAAGCCATGAATTCCTAACTCCTACATCAAACATGTCTTGTAATGAATTATCAAGAATGTTATGTGATCGACTTGGCTGGAATATGTTTGAAATAGATGTTGAAATTACTTGGAGGATATTATAAATCAAGGTTAGTCAAGCTCATTATATCGGTGTACCAATCTGTAGTAACATGAGTATGAATTCAATGTTTGAGTTTGTTAGGACGAGGAAACTCTTCTAGTATGGAGTTGACCCGGTTTCCAAGTAATTCTCGGAGAATTACACAAGCATCTTAACCAGATGGTCTATCTAGGTTAGATGGTAATGATAGTAGACAAGTGTCGGTGTTGAAAATAGTTAATATGGAGTCTTAGTTAGGTATGACATATGTTTCATATTGCTATGGAAAATCAAAACCAAGTAATGACGAATATGAGCATCACATTGATAGAGTTGTGGTTGATGACAGAGATAGGGAAGATGGGAATGCTAAGTTAGTTAAACTTGTTAATCAATACATGAAACCTTGTCCTCCTGAATTTAAAGTTGTTAGTGTGGATGACCAATACAGATGCAATGATTGGGTTGATAGTCATAGGCATTCAGGCTTGTCCTCCTGAATTTAAAGTTGTTAGTGTGGATGACCAATACAGATGCAATGATTGGGTTGATAGTCATAGGCATTCAGGCTTACTAGATGATGAATTAGAGATTGAGAAAAGTTTCGGAGGCAAGTCTGAATGTGTTAATGCAGTAAAATGATGACATATAAAGAATTCTTTGTAGTAAAGGTCCATCGTTCAACAAAGTCCTATGTTCAGTTATAGTGTGCTCAAGAACCAGTTTGTAGATGGTATTTGCATGTGGGGTATCACCAAAGGTCTGATTCATGAGAAATTTCTAAATTGAAAGGGCCACACACATATTGAAATCCTCTTGTTTTGTATTGTCACCGTCATATTGACTCGAATCTAATTGTCAATATGATGTTGACAATTGTGAAAATAAAGTTAAGTATGAGCGTTGCAACGATTTAGGGTACTATGAAGAGAGATTATGGGCATGAAGTCTTTTATTGAAAGACGTGGATGGTTTATAGAAAAATATTGGAGATGTTATTTGGTATACACGAAGAGTCATTTCAAAACCTACTTAAAACTCTATTGGCCATCAGAGATGGTGTGAGGCTAGACATTTCATAGTAAATCTCACTCATGTCCATGAGTTTTATTATGATGAGTTAGATGCTAAGCAGCCGCGTCAAGTATATATTATAATTGTATTTTATTTTTTGTTATTTTAAAGTTAGCTATTTAGTTTCAATTTATTATTTTAGATAATTGTTTTATATGTTCTAATATGTTATATGGATGTCATACATGGAGGACTTGATACTTAGTTTTGTCTATATATTGTGAGGGATCTGACATTTGGTTAGCACAAGTCCCTCTACACTACTTCGGCATTGTTGATATGTTGTCCAGATTAGGTAATGTGACAATTTAGACTATCTCAACATATACCAGATTATGTTGATATCAGAGATAACTACATAGTATTAGTCACCAAGGTAAACGCGTGGGGAATTAGTTGGTAATTCATACATCTTACCATGATCTCTAGGATGCTAGGAGAGATCATGTTTTTGAGGAGTGGCAACCAACGATTGATATAGATACCCTACATGACATAATATATGTCAATTACGCATCGTTTCATTGCATCAACCTGGTCGTGTTTCCCGAGATGTCCACGCAACCCGATGCACTAAACCTCCCGGTATCTGAGGCACACTCAATTGGTATGCAATATTTTTTTACATTTATTAAATATCAGAATAATTTTATTATGGATGATGACTACTAATTGGTTTTTAATGTATGTATATAGATTAATTACTTGGTATGGAAAGCTTAGAAAGCAGCAACAACTATCAGTGAAGGTGTCAATGAGATGGAACGTATTGTAGCCAACACCACGCTCAATTTATGTTTTAGCATACTCAAGAGGTCGGAGAGGTTGAGCATTTTGAAGCAACATTAGCAGAAGATAAGATTGCTTATTATGGAAGTGTTGGGGATGTTGGCA
Source organism: Populus deltoides (assembly GCA_015852605.2). Taxonomy (NCBI): domain Eukaryota; kingdom Viridiplantae; phylum Streptophyta; class Magnoliopsida; order Malpighiales; family Salicaceae; genus Populus; species Populus deltoides. The sequence continues at coordinate 13,174,360 of CM027571.2, read as the reverse complement.
TGTCCACGAGCACCCCAAGCGCGTCCATGAGCGACCCTAGTCCATCCACAAGCTGAGATGATATTGGTCATTTTCAAACCTACATGGATGTTACAAACTCAATCTTGAGTTGGACAAGCTGGGAAGATTATTAGATATAATTACATATTATTATATGTTATGATAATTGTGAATAGATATATAGTTAGTTTAATTTTTAATAAAATATTATTTTATCTTAATTGTCAATGTACATTTATTATTTGTGATTGAATATATTACGTGTTGCTTATGTGAATTGTGTTTTAATGGTGGAGAATTAGTTATTTGTGATTGTGTGAATTTTTTTTTACAGGGAATTGATGGCAGAATATATTGTCCCCGAACATCTTTGTTAGAGGAGTTGCATATAACATCTGTGAAATGCAAGTCACAGATGGTATCTGCAACAATTGAATCGTATATGGCATATGCAACTCGCATGTCATAGATGTCATTTGTGACTTTCTTTACTGTGCTAGATTTCTAATTATTTTTTGGCATATGTTATTTTATAAATTAATTTCTTTTAAAAAAGTGCTACCTTACCAAAACACTCCATTTTAGGACGCACCTCTAGGGGTGTTTAAAAAAATGATCAATGGAGAAAAATGTAAAAAAATATTAACTGAAAACAACTAAATCGAGAGAAAAAACTGAAAAAAAAATTATTTAAAAACCATAAAACTCACTTAGTACAATTTAGTTTTGGCTTCATAATCTGAAACTATGTAAACTGGACCAAACCAAATGGAAACCAACATAAAAAAAAGTATAAATTAAAACCTAACATAACCCTAAAACATTCTCCCCTTCTTTTTTATTGAATTGACAGCAATCGCCAGCCAGTCATACCTCCCCCTATCCCCTATGCCATTTCCCTCACAATCTCTCTCGTTCTCTCCCCTTTTGAAACAGGAGAGATTAGTATACTACCTCCTCTGTCATCTCCCCCTCTCATTCTCCTTTCTTGACACAACAAATTAGACACAGTAGTAGCACATCCCTAAATCCCATCAACCATCTCCCTCTGCCATATCGCTCTCTCTCGTTCCTCTTTTTGATCGAAGACCCAATCCATCAAAATCTAAAATGTAGAATCTAAGCTAATCTTGTATTTTTTTTGTCTTTTATTTTATCCTAATTTAATTGTAATGTTTTTTTATTAATTAGTAGCTAGGGTTTTTGAATTTTTGTTTTTGTAAGTTTAATGGATCCTCGGTTAATAGGTTATTCAATTTCAATGAATGGAATCCAATTAGGAAACCAACCTATATTTGTGTTCTCATATTAGGAACTTGTTTCCAGACCCAGATTTGAAAATACTTTTGTTGACAATAATTGTAAAGGGTTCCATTATATTTCGCTTTATTCGAAGCCAATTGATGTAACCTAATATTCACATCTGACTCACAAAGAAGATTCTCCTAAAGATTTTGACATTTTTATATGCAACTTTGAAGTACATAAGCAAATGCTTATGGAAGAAGATACTAGAGATAAGACTTGTATGCTTTAAGATTCTTTTGATCTTCTAACTTGACAAGCTTGTTGTTTGTTTTTGTTTTTTCAAATGAATAATCAGGCAAATCCTATACCAAAAAAATCAAATCTTTCAAGTTTGGAATCCAATTCTTTGCATGTTCAAGTTATTACTTCTAGCATAAATAGTAATATTGAAGATAATAATCATCCACCTTTAGATCTAACTAAAGAAAAATATTTCGAATTTAAGATCACTTTTAAAAACTCGATAGAGATTATAAAACTTCTAAGGTTATATATATATATATATATATATATATATATATATATATATATATATGGAAAAAGACTAAGCTTGTCATATTATAACTTGAATTTTTAGACCACAAATGGACTGAGATCTTTGCAATTACTACGACAGATTATCAAGAGTGGTGCTGTACAGGACAAGCATTAAGGTCCAATCATTAATCGACTGAAAAGAAGCGCGGCATCGTGAAAGCCTGGGGGGACATGCGAGCCGCCAAGTAGAACCCAAGAGATTTTCTTTTAGTGGATATATTCCATTCCTTTGTCAATTTGAAGCATAAGATCAACTGCAATGGGTAGTGGAAATGGAATTCGCTTTCTTGGGCCACAAGTCTCTCTGATGTAGCTGTAGAGGTCCCTGTTCATTAGTTCCATCACTAGAAAACACTCTTTCTTTTCCTCATCAGTGAACCCACAAAGGAAGTGCAATATATTTGGGTGGGAAAGGGATAACAATGAAGAAATCTCAGGAATTAGAGGCTCAATGTCTCAGAAAAAATGTCTCAATGCAAGGCTTTCATCCAACCATTGTATCTTCTTTTACCAACTCCCACTCCCAAGGCGTCTTTTTATCTGGTAATATTTGGACTGTAATAGGATCGAACAAGGTAAGAGTTTCCCATTTACAGGCTCCAATCCTTCCAAGTTCTTCAAAAGAATATATGTGAGTTGCCCATTTTACTTTGTTGAGCCTGACATCTTCTTTTCCAGGAGCATCCACCTATCTTCTTTCCAAACTGTATCATACCGATTGCAAAGTTTCTGAAAAATAAAATACTGCTTTGCAAACTTCCATTGGAAAAGTCGAGGGTCTTTCCATTCCTTCTGATATTTGTTCGAGTATACAAGGCTCTTCTTCTGTATCTCATCGTGGTCCAATCCCGAGAATTCTCTAGCAATTTCAATTGCTTCAATGACAACAGGGATACAAGATGGTAAGATATGGATGTATAACTCAACGCAATCCGAGTTCTGATAGAGGACAATGGCTTTGGCCCATCAGTTCTTTGTTTCCATGCACTGCCTGACGTATCCTTCCCTTTCTTTGAATATTCTGCAAATCTCTCTTAATGATTGTTCTAGTATTCGCCATTTGACGTTCTTCTCTTCAAATTTTAGGTTCTGTCTCATCTCTTCAACAATTGAATCATATGCAAAACTATCGTGGATTGATTTGGATATTGTCTCGAAAAACCATCAAGACCTTCAATCTTCCGAGTACCTCTCCAATCTGTTTAAGCTGCTCCATTCTAAAACTAAAAATTTGAAATATCTGCAAATGGGGCATTGAGATTCAATAATCATGCCCAAGCAAGAATCGGAAAACAAGAAGAAAGTTATCGAGACATCAACTTGAACCATGTCAATATGGATAAGCAAATTAATATATGACTTACCAAATAAGCAAATTAAAGACCAAGAAACCAAAATCCCTGATCATATTACAGGTTCTTTGTTTGGAAGAAAGTTGGTTGATTTACAGAGGACTCTCATAAACTCAACCATAGGTTTTCTTCTGCCAAATTAGGATCCAGAAGAACAGTAAAATTAAGCTAAATTGAAACTAGACAAAATGGATCAAGAACATGTATGAATTAAGTAGTGAAATTTTCAGGAAAAGGGTGGCAACAGAATTGTTTGATAACTGAATCAAGAACACATGTATTGATATAAAAGATTGTTTATATCTTAGTATTTCCAAACACTTTTTTAAAGTAGCTTTTTGTAACTTTACATAAATCAATAATAATTAATTTAATTTATCTCGTGAAAATTATTATTTTTGCAAAACCAATGATACGAATGAAATTTGGAATGGACTTCACACAAGTTTTTTCATTACCAAACACTTTTATAAATGCAGTTGGAGTAAAAGTAACTTCAGCCATAAAAACAAATAAACCCTTAATATATTCAAAATCAAATTAATGTTAAAAAAACATTCTCAAATTTGTATATAACTTGTAACTGTGCATATTGTTGTTGCTATTAATATTTTTTAGAAGTTAGGGTTTGGTTGGGACTTTGATTTGTTTATAGCAATTAGAAATTAATGTATTCATACAACAACCAATAGAATTTTTTGAACGAGTTCCGTGTTAACTTAAAGTTTATGCTTCGGATAAGGTGTAGTACTCAAGCTTATCTTTGTTTGCTATATGAAAACAAGTTTTTTGTTAGTTTGTTTTCTGCATGAACTCAAAAGCTCCATGTATAGAAAAAGGATGATGCATGCCATCATTTTTTCTTTTACATTGACAGATATCATTTCAAGGTTATCTATGTTTGGGCAAAATGAGAAAACAAATAGCACTTGTTGTGTTTGCTAGCTATCTAACTAGCTAGATTTGGATGCAAAAATACACTGACATCTTTCTTAAGACTAAATGATAAGGCTTAACGTTTTACACATCCATCACTTTCAATCCATGACCACTTGGAACTCACCTAGTAACACCTTATTCTTAATTCACATTCAATTCATAGTTTTCTATAACAAACCAAAACTGTAACATTTATGTGTTGTAGACATTTTATCATGTATCAAAACAATCTGTCTTCTCTTTTTTGTTGCTTGCCCCATACCGCTAAAATAACCATCACTTCCGTGTAACTCGTTATCAGTACAACTAATTCTCGGCCCTCTAGTCTCATTACGATTATGTTGGCTAGCATAACCCTCACTCCTTACTACTCACCAATCCCAAGGAATCCTTTAACTAATAAAGTTTCTATATACAATTGTCACTTCAATCCTCATGCATGTCATTTTTATCACCCTTTAACTTTTTTGTCATTTTTCTTTTACAAGGCTGATGTAATGCCTTGTATTTCAAATACTTTTATTTTCAACTTGGCAATCATGTAAGTAACCATTCGTATACAAATTAAAATAACATTATTCAATATACATGTCACAAGATTCAATTTAATGTTATACCTCTCCCAATAGATCATCATTTATCTATATTGCTTCTGTTTGTAATGAGATGAACCTGAAATAAAGTAATTAGCATCATAAATGTTCGAGTACCATTAGAAGCAGAGTAGCATATCAACAAGAATTTCTTATTCTCATTCCTAAAAGAAAACTATGAGATGTTGTCATTGTGTCACTGCTGCAGTAAAGGATAAGAAGAACCTGAAATACATGGTTAAATAACACTGATTAACACCAACAATTGTCTCTTTCACTTATATAATTTCTATATGTTAAAAACTAAAAATACAATAGCTTGTTCTTCTAGGAGTTTCATTTTTCCACATTAAAATTCTGTCATTAACCATCATATATGCCATTTCATTATTTGATATGCACAGTTTCATCCAACATTCTTACAACAAAAAGGCCTATGATTGACTCAGGCTAATAATCTTAATCGAGTAATCAATTTCATCATATATATCTAGACCTTAAATTCTGAAATTGGTTTAACATTCTAACAATTTAGTCCCCGCTTTTATGGCTGACTAAATCAATTTCACATAACGATGGCCCTCACTCTTATGACCAGCTTATCAATTACATATTTGAATAGCTCTCGCTCCTACGGCCAACTTATCTATGTATATATATTTACAACCCCCGCTTCTACAACTGGCTTATTATAATTATAGCCCATGCTCCAGTAATTAGCTTATATCTTACTAATCTATTTATTTGCTTATTTTCCTTTTCATTTCCAAACATTTAGAACTCAATTGTTTACAATTAAAGAGTTTTGTATCGACAGAACTAATTAAAATTTAAATTAGAATAAGGTGTGCGGCACGTAATTGCACCTTCAGTTGAACATGCTCCTTCAACTACAAAAATTATCACTCCTGGTGTAACAACCCCAATGCCCTACATCCTTTTCTGCAACCATTTCTGGTGTGATTGGCTATTCCTGGTGTCTCTCCTAAATCCAAAGAATGTATCATTATCAATATCTCTTTTATCTCTTCATACATCAACATTTATGTTACATAATTTCATCACGCTACTCATAAATATATATTTTTTTTCTTTGGTTTATCATGCATATAAGTACTTAGATATATCATTTTCAACCATTAAAATTACATCCACCTTAATATTTTCCTTTTATATTTCTATTTATTCTTAATTTTTCATTAAGATATTCTTAACCAATTAAACTATCTAATGCCTTGCCTTTACATAATATCACCTTTTTCTTACATTCCTTTATGTTATGATTTTCATCATTTCTATATGAATAACTTATATCAACATATTTACTAAAATTTATATTTTCAAGAATAAAGTTCTAAATTTCGCTAACTTTGCAAATCATTTCCTCTTACTTTTTGTTCTTTAAAGCCTCAATTTCATGTCCAATTTACAATCTTTTATACATAAATTCATCACAACTTCCACTTATACTTTCAAATTCTAAAACATAATAATCCATTTTTGAACAAACTTATAATTAAATTTATTCTTTCTAATTCATAATAACTCTCTTAACATTTAAACTAACCATAATTCATATCACTTCATCTTTACTTGTTAAATTTTCTTAACACTATTTATGGTCGGCCCCAAAACTTTCATTTCCTCTTGAAATGTTTCTTAAATCTTCATGGTTTAAACTAGGTTCTTCACATTTATATCATGTAATCACATGTACAATTAACTATGTCTTTAATTCAATTATTTCTTAAAAAATCCTTATTCTCACTAACCTAAAATTCCATTATATATTATTTTTATAAATTAACTCAATATATATATTTTTAATCACTTTACACACAACAACACATAATAACATAACACAATTACATGTAATTACACAATTTAAACAACTCCAAAATAATTTCCCTCTTAGCAAGCCTATAGAGTTCTACTTGTCATAATGATTTATTCTTAATTCTTTTATGATTTAAAGTCTATTATAATCTATTCCAACTTAATTAATTCAATCACAAATAATTTTAGATTTCCCTCGAATCTCATCAAGAACCCTAACCTTAAAGATTCATGAATTGTCCAAAACTACTTAAAACTTACTCAAACTTACATAAATAAGTTCTAAGCATCTCACCAGTCATTTATATGAATTTCAAATGCTTTTCGGTCAAAACTTTTCCAAGCCTCCTTCTTCCTCCTTTGATTCTTCTAGTTTACTTCCTTTTTCTCTCATTTTAATCTCTTTTTGATCTTGTATTTAAGTGTTTTTCTCTCTTTAATTCATGCTAAAACCATTAAAACACCTAAACCCCCTCACAACTATAAGGAAAATTCAAGAAAAATGAAGAAGGAAGTTCTCCTCCTTCCAAAATAGTTGTCAACCATATTTATAAAGAAAAAGATGGGTCTTCCTATTTTATTATGAATTTGTCCATGCTTGATGCATCATTGTTAATTTCTAAATAGCTCTCCCGAGTCTAGTAATTCATGTAATCATCCTGAACTCTGATCAATTTGATATTTTAACTCAAGATAGAATAATATTTTAGGAGATTGCTCGTAAGCTTTCTGTTTGATCAAACATTCGAATTAAGAATTATGTTTAATAGCATAAAACTGGACAATATGTACTTTTTATACCAAAATCCAAATTTACATACTGTTTTATTTCTTAAATCATCAAGATTTCCAAACTACTCTACTGAGGCTTCCATCCCAATTTATAATACAAATTCTCCTCAAATTTCATTCCTTTTTGGATTAAAAACTATGCGATTGTACATAAGACTTATATCATCTATCAAGGTCATTCGCGCATAAAACTATATATTAATTTATTTGAAAATTCTAAGATACTTTTGTAAATATTTTCACCACAAATTTATAAACATTCTTCATATTTAGTACTAGGTTACATTGAACTTTTTATGTTCGTTGAGTAATACTTTTCCTGTCTAGATGTATTTTAATATTGAGTTTAAACTAACTACATTGAATTTCATTACAATATATCCAAGAACATTACTTTCCTCTTTTATCTCTTCCATTTGGTTTTTTATTTTTTTTTTGTTTTTTATTTTTCCACCATTTTTTGTAGTTTTATTTTTCAATGAACACATGAACATTATATTTCAAATTCCCTAGTGTATCTTCATCCTCATAATTTAATTATTCACTTTATGCATTTAACATGGTATTTTTTTTTATTAATTTTATGAATTTTATCTTTATATATAGTTAAGTTATTTAAGAATTGAGTTTTATAATTTTTTTAACAAGTAATTTTTTTAGGTCATGATAAATTTTTTTATAAATTCTATATATTTACTAATGTTATTTTTTTTATCATGTAATTAAATGAAATTATTTTATTGGACCCAGGAAAATTTAAATGAATTTTGTCGTGTCGGCAGCTGGTGGCCACCAATGTAGTGTCCTTGACTTTAGGTCGGTAGGTTGCCTGGTGTCGCAGCCACATACCGACAGCCAAGTGAAACGAGTCAAGGCACCACATGTGGTGTATATTCCTCTCTGCTTCTTCCAAACTCCTGACAAACAGTTATTTTACCTGTCGATGTGTTAATAATACAATGGGCCACTGGCCCACTACAGTGTATAGTGTCCTGCACGTAGTGGTTGCCTGTATGATCAATAATGCAGTTGCAGCACCCACGTCTGATTTTCATAGGGATGATGTGTGGTCAGTAAGTGTTGGACTAACAGGTGATTTATTGCCATCTCTAATCTACCAACTATTAATATCAGCTAAGATATAGTACAAATGTTGTTGGTTTATTTTTAAAAATGTTTTTTATTTAAAATATATTAAAATAATATATTTTTATTTTTAAAATTATTTTTGATATTTAAACATTAAAATATATAAAAACACCAAAAAATATTAATTTAAAGTTAAAATTAAATATTTTTAAAATGTAACTCTAATCTATCAACCATTAATATCAGCTAAGATCATAAGACAAATGTTGTTGGTTTATTTTTTAAAATGTTTTTTATTTAAAATATATTAAAATAATATATTTTTATTTTTAAAAATTATTTTTGATATTTAAACATCCAAATAGTTAAAATATCAAAAAAAATATTAATTTAAAATAAAAATTAAATATTTTTAAAATATAAAAATAAATGTGCACACTAGGAAAGTTCAGTAAGAGTAGAAGCTTCCACAAAAGAGATTTCTGGCGTTTCATAGAATCCAATTGATTTGCACCAAAAAAAAACCCGAATTGATTAGATTTTAGGGCATTAATTTGCTGTGGAGGTGCACTCTAAAGTCTAAACTAGAGACGGGCCATGACCCCTCCAAAGTTTGAAAAGAAAATCAAATCCCTCGTTTTTTAGAAAATTTTCAAATAATTCCTAAACACTGGATTTGTCCCTGCTCATTAAAGATTGTTTGGATTAAAAATTTAGTTTTAATTAATAAATAAGTTATTTTAAAGATATCTTTGATCATCAAATAAAAAAATTGTTGTAATTTGAGTGATATTATTAAAAAAAAAACCTCATCTAAAATAGATATTTGAAATCAGTAGAGAAGTAAACTTTTTTTATTTCATCTCAAGAATTTATTTTTTTTTTTCTAAATAAGAAAGAATGTTGCAAATGAGCGATAAGAGACATCTACTTCTGAAAAATATCCTTGTCAATGTTAATTTATTCCCTCAATTTAGATAGTGACATGAAGTTGGAAATCCATATGCGCGAGCTGCTTTAGCTATTTAGAGAATTTAAAAGTATTTTTGGTTTGAAAATATATTAAAATAATATTTTTTTATTTATTTTTTTAAAAAATATTTTTAATATTAGTATATTAAAATAATTTTAAAATATAAAAATAAAAAAATTTTAAAAAAATAATTTTAATCGTGTTTTCAAATGGTCACGATTTGCTGATTTGCTGAAAGAAAAACAAGGTTGGAAATTCTAGCTTGTAATTGTAGTGTCCAATTCGGATTAGTTTGGAAATAATGTTCAGATATTAGGTGAAAGTAAACTTGCAAAAATGCTTAGTAATTAAAATATATTAAGATGGTATCAAAACATTAAAATTATTAAAAAAAAATTATAAATATTAATTTAATATTTTTTAAAAAAGAATAATAAGATTTATAAAATATTTTAAAAATAATTCAACTTCGTTACCAAACATGGATGAAGACTAGTTATTTAAGCCTGTTTACATGCTACGAGTGTGTTTGGTAGTGTGATTGTGGTTGTTTTTCAAATAGCTTTTCGTGTTAAAATACATGCAAATAATGTTTTTTTATTTTTTAAAAATTATTTTTGATATCAGTACATCAAGATGATTTGAAAATACTAAAAATATATTAATTTAAAATTAATAAAAAATTTTAAAAAAATTAAATTTTACCAAAAAAAAACTTTTAAAACACAGAAAAAAAAACATGCAGACGTTCGAAAGGAATAAAGGAAGGATAATGCTTTCATAAAAATAAGCTGCTACTTGTCATTGAATTGAACTATTCAATACTCTAAATTGTCTTTTGGCACGCGCGCTTTAAATATGATTACCTAAAATATTGTTTTAAGCTTCGCGTGCACGCTTTCAGGCTTTGTATGTTTTCGTTACTTTCAAGTTTATGAGTCTTTCCTTTAATTTCATGTTCTTTTCCAATTTCTATTGGATATTTTCTTTTTTGAAAAAAATAAGGTAAGATGATAAATCTTGATTAGAAAATAAGACATTAAAAAAAAAAAAACACTAGTGAATTGAGACTGGCCAAGTCAAGAGACTATTTGGTGATCTTAGATACTATAAGGACTAATTGATTGGTTTTAGTAAACTACAAGGACTACATTACAATTTCTCCTCTAAAACCTCTATAAAAGGCCTCTACATCCTACAACTAACTTGCATATTTGGCCAAGTTACTCTAGAGTCTAGAGCATCGAAGCTGTTAGGCTAAATAAGAGTGGAGGTGGATTAATGGAGTCGGTAGTCAGGCCACCTTCAAACATAGGCAGTGGACCAAGTGGGCAGCACACAAAGGAGCGGTGTGGGGACTTTCAGATGCCATTGCACTACCCAAGATACACCCTAGCCGAATATCAGACCATGCCAGAGTGGAAACTTGATTGCCTGCTTAAAGAGTATGGGCTGCCAATCACCGGAGATGTTGAACAGAAGAGGAACTTCGCCATGGGAGCTTTTCTTTGGCTCCATTAGACCTCTGGTTTATGTTGTTTTTTTATCATATAATTATGATGCGAGGAGATCAGGTGCTATTGTTATGTTAGGTCATGTACATACCTGTTGATCTGTTTTTGTGTATATGCTTGGATTGTGCTGTGAAATTGAAGGGAATTAGTGCACTGGCACGATTCTGGAAGGAGAAGTTTAATTAATCAAGTCTGGGAAATGAGTGTAGAGATTTGGTGATCAGTGGACTAATCTGCTGTTTAGTGATTAGTTAATATAATGATGTGGGTGTTATCATGTAGGCTCTCGCTTTTGTCGTGTGATCAATAATCATCGTGATCTCCGCTTGGTGCAAAAGACGATGGAAATTATGGTCTTCCATTTCCTTTTTTTTTTTTCTTTATTCCTTCTTACAAAACAGGCCTTTGCCCCATGGTCTCTGGTAGTCTAGCTATTTTATACATGTTTTGCCGGCCGGTTATATAGTTATTTTTAGTAAATAAATACATATATAGGTTTTTTCAAAGTGTTTTTTTAAAATTTAAATATAAATTAAAAGGCATATAAATAAATTTAAAACCATCTTTATCAATAAATTAAAAAAAAGTGTTTGATAGTTTTATTTGACTCGCCTCACTGCAGGTCGAATAATTTTTTTTATAGGTGTTATTAACATATTTTTCGACATCAAGTAAAAAATATAATTAAAAATTAAAAAGTTGACGCTTACATATAGTAAAATAAAGTGAAGATTATATGCGTTAATAAAAACATGTAATATCTCAAATTAATTTTTAACGTCGTAGAAAAATAGGACAATATTGCAATTGTTACATTGAAACATTATTTATTTTAAGTTTTGTATAATAGTTTTTCAAAAAAAAATGTGTAGAAAAAAATTACAAAATAATAAAAATAAGAACTTGATAAATGGTATAAATTGGTCAAGTGTGGAGTGATACATATTTCAAGTGTAAAGAATAAAAAAATAATATTTTTTTCCAAAAAAATGTAAGGAAAAGCTAAAAAAAAATATTACAAAAAATAAAAAAATAAGAAATAAATAATGATAAATAGGTAAAGTGTACAATGATAAATATGTCAACTATAAAGAAAAAAACTAATAATCTTTTTTTTTCTAGGAAAAAAACCATAAAATTACAGATTTGCTACTACTACAATGGAAAATTTGAAAAAAATATTAATTATTCCATTTCTACAATGAAATAATGTTTTCTTTTAGTATATGTACTAGAAACGCGGCCTGCGCTACGCTGCGGGTCAAATATTTTTACGTAAAAATATATAAAAAAAGTTAAGATCTAAGAGTATTAGGTATTTCTGCAAAGCTATATCAAAGAACATTGAGTTTGTCTGCTACATCTAACCTAAAAGTTATATATATAATATTAATAATAATATTAAACTTGCATGACCCAAGTTTAAGTGAATTTGGTTGCAACATCAAACCCGGAGCCTTGGATGGGGGTCTGGCTGCAAGGTCGTGTTATAAAAGTGTAATAATTAAAAAGAAAAAAAATTAATATTACAGAATGAAATTAAAAAAAAATTAATTGAAAAGCAAAAAACAATAAAGCAAAGCATTGTTCCGATAAATAGAGCTTTGCAAGGAAGGATACAATAAAATCCTCTCATGAGATCACAATAATCTAATAAACAATAAATAAAACAAATTATAAATTTTAATTCTTAATCAAATCGATATTAAAAGATGAAATTAAAAGAAAAAAACTACTTAAGAAAAAAAAAATCTGAATCAACTAGTTTAATCCGTCAAATTTGGAATTCGTGTCATGAAATTGGAAGAAAAAAGGTTGATGCCTTTTTGTTATAGTTAATTACAATATTTAAAGATGAAATTGGAAGAAAAAAACAATGAAGAAAAAGAAAAAAAAAATTGAATCAACTGGGTTGACCCACCAAATCGGGTTACAAAGAAAAAAAGCCTACATGAAGAAAAAAACTAATGAAGAAATAGAAAAAAAATTGAATTAATTGGGTTAACCCTTCAAACCAGGTTAACCAATCAAACTTGGGATTCACGTCATGAAAGTTTGATAACTGAATAGGAAAAAAAAATCGACGGGTTAACCTGAAATTAATTGGGCTAACCCGTGAAACCAGGTTAACCCGTCAAACCCAGAATCTGTGTCATGAAAGTCTGAGAACTAAATAGAAAGAAATTTAAAATTAACAAACTAAACTAAGCGAAAAAATTAATTAAAAAGAAAAAAAGCAAAAAAAAATTATGGGTTAATTCGTCAAACTATTTTAACCTGTTAAACCCAAGATCCGTGTCATGAAAGTCTGATAACTAGATAAAAAAAATTTAACATTAACAAACTAAATTAAATAAAAAAAATTATTAAAAAAACAAAAAAAATGACGGGTTAACCCGTGAAACGTGGGATATGTGTCATGAAAGTCTAAAAACAAATTGCCCAACCTTTTCACCGTGGGTTAATTATAATATTAAAAGATAAAATTGAAAGAAAAAACTAATGAAGAAAAAGAAAAAAAATATGAATCAACTAAGTTAACCCATCAAATTAGGTTAACCCGTCAAACTTGGGATTCGTGTCATGAGAGTGTGATAACTAAATAAAAAAATTAATATTAATGAACTAAATTAAACTAAAAAAAGATTAATTAAAAAGAAAAAAAACCTACAGAAAGAAAAAAACTAATGAAAGAGAAAGAAAAAAAATTTGAATTAACTGGGTTAACCCGTCAAACCTGAGATCACCTGAGATCCGTGTTATAAAAGTTTGATAACTAAATAGAAAAAAAATTAATATTAACAAACTAAATTTTAAAAAAAAATAATTAAAAAGAAAAAAGCAAAAAAAAATACTAAACAAAAAAAAGATTATTTTAAAAGAAAAAAACAAAGAAAAAAAGCCTACATGAAGAAAAAAACTAATGAAGAAAAAGAAAAAAAAATCTGAATTAACTGGGTTAACCCTTCAAACCAGGTTAACCCGTCAAACCTGGGATTCGTGTCATGAAAGTTTGATAACTGAATAGGAAAAAAAAATTTACGGGTTAACCCGTCAAACCCAGAATCCGTTTCATGAAAGTTCGATAACTAAATAGAAAAAAAATTTACATTAACAAACTAAATTAAACAAAAAAATAATTAAAAAGAAAAACCAGAAAAAAAAATTTCAGGTTAACCAGTCAAACTCGAAATCCGTGTCATAAAAGTTTAATAATTAAATAGAAAAAAATTAAACATTAAAAAAAATTAAACAAAAAAATATTCATTAAAAAAACAAAGAAAAGAAAAGAAAAGGCTTTAAAAAACAAATAAAAAAAAGCAAAACGCAAAAAAAAAAGCTTCGGCCTTTTTCCCGCGGACTGTGACTGCGCATGCGGTCCACGAGGAAAACACTGATACGTTTTAGTATATGTTACAATAATGAGTTTGTTGTCCTGTGCTCCATTATAGGACGAAGCTTCTTTTTTTTCAACAACAGAAGGAATACACAAACATTGTTAGTGATATAATAATATAAAAAATGATTTTGATTAGAGAAAATTTAATGTATGTGCTAAATTTTAAGATTACATTATATTATATCAACCTCGATCAACACAGTTAACTGTAAAATTTATGAACCATCTTTACTGTTTCACAATTTCTCTTACATGTTGGGTCTCCATTTGGTTTGACCATGATGAAATGTGAGATTCAATTGATGAGTTATTAAAGAATTAGAAACTTGATTAAAAAAATTTATTAGGCTCGGGTGAAATGAAATTCAAGACTCGATGAAGAGTTAGTATTGATTGAAGGACTAAAAAGAAAGAAAGAAAAGGGGCAGGTGAGTGGTATACAAACGCCAGCATGTGAGTAAAGTCGTTGTTGTTTGATGGCGCATACTGTGGCCTCCGATCTCTAAAAGTGTTTGTTCTTAACACTGTTGGATTTGTCTCATCAAGACGGTCATCCCAAGATAGCGCGTGGTTGAAAAGGAGTCTCAACATGGCTCTGGTGATCATTTCTTCTTCTCTTTATTTTCTTGTTTTTTCTCTCTACAATGACCATTTTTTGGAGCATCTTGTGTGGGAACAATGAGTGTAACTCTTTTTAGTATAAGGTATGAATGCTGTTTTTTCTTGTCTTTTAAGGGAGTTTGTGAATAATGGAGCTTATTGTTGTGCAAGAAAAAGAGTGTGAAAATATAGTTACTTTGTTGCAATGACATCATTTAGCATCTGCACCTTATAAGAGAGTTGTTGTAGACCCGAGAGAGCTAACGTCTATGTGATAGAGAGATTAATTGCTCTTTCTTTTCCTAGAGTTTTGTCAACCATTGAAAGAATTTTTTTGTGAATGGTGTGGAATTAGAATAAAATAACTTTTTATTCAGTTTTATACTAAATCGCCATCGATAAAGTCATGAAAAAAAACTTTATGGAGAAATTAAAGGTTTCATGGGCTACAATCCTGGATCGAGATGTATGGGCTTGGATATAAGCCTTGTGTCTGGGCTTGATTATTCATTAAAAAAAAGAGTCCATCATGTTTAAGGTTGAATTTCATGATTCAAGAATGGTAGACTTGGACATGTTAAATTTAACACTATCAATAGAATGATGCATTTAAATTTTATTTCTAGTTCATAAACTAATTGAAAAGAAAAATATGTAATTTGTGTACAAGCTAAACAACTTAGAAAGATTTTTAATCTAGTAGGAAAGAAAAAAAAAATTATTAGAGTTAATACTTGTGATTTAATAGAGATGGTGAGTATATTTCTAATGAAACGAATAAATTTTTAGAATTAAATGGTTTTACACATCAAGTAACACTTCATTATTCATCATAATCTAGTGAGATAACACAAAAAATAAAAAAATAAAACTCTAATGGATACGAGCAATACAATGTTAATTAGTTATAACATTAGTAATGATTTCCGGGTGAAATTTTGTATTCTTCTTGTTATATTATTAATAGAATTCCTTATAAAAATCTGGATAAAATGCCATATGAATTTTAGAAGTATAAAAAATTATTATTTAAAATATTTTAAAGTGCGGGAGTGTTTAGATAAAATGAATATTCTAATTACTAAGGAAGGGGAAATTGGTCCCTTGTATTTGTTGGATATTCTTTGGATACTACTATTATTTTTAGTTTTAAATTCTAAAGTTCTTGAAATTAGAAATAATAAAATTATTGAGTCATGTAATGTAATTTTTTTGAAAATATTTATTTCATAAAAAATAAGTTGTCTAAACTTGTTACTGGAATTTCTCATTCTAAAATAGATATTTTTTTTTATAATCACTCTTCTAGTGAAATTAGAAAGAGTAAAAGAAATAGAAGAGCAAAAGATTTTGGTTCTGATTTTCATACCTCTTTAATATTTTTTAATGATTTAAAATTCTTTTCCAAAGCATTCCGATGTAATAGAGATAGAAGAGCAAAATACTTTTGATGCTAATTTTTATATATTTTTACTTGAAAATGAAACTAAAACATATAATGAAGCTATATATAAAACAAGATATATGTTAATGATCGAGAAAACCACATTATTGATAGAACCTTAAAATTACTTATATGTTTTATTTGCATAGTTTTGAAACCCGGCCTGACAGGACGGGTCGACTCGGGACCCAACCGACCCGAGGATGGAACTGGGACGGGTTTAAGAAAACATAGGGAAAGGAAAAACTCGGGTTAACCCGACAAGACCCGATCAAAAACCTGGTTGCAACCCGTTGACTTTTGTTTTTTTACTAAAACGACGTCGTTTTGATTAAAAAAATTGACCCGGACGACCCGATCAAAACCCGGAACTCGAGCCTTGGACCGGACCGGGTGTCGTAAGTTTAAACTTTCAAAAACCTAATTAAAAACATCATAATTAATATGATTTTTCAAGTTGAGATTTATTTACACCGAGTATAGGTTCAAATCTTGAAGTTACCTAACTTCTATTATACAACATTAATTATTTATTTTTATTTTATATAATTTAAAATCAATTGAGAGAACTTTAAAATCTTGATTTAAAATTATAATTAATGATAGTTATTCTTAGTAATTAATAGATTTTATTAACTTAGTTGTTAAGATTAAATTAATTAAGTTTAATTATTTTAAATATATTTGGTAACTAACACACACACACGAGAGATATACCAGAAACCAAGTAAAATAAAAAATAATTCTAATGATGAGAAAAATTATTTTTTTCCCATCCTAAACACATGCCATTTAAAAGCATTTATTTAAGCAAGCGCGCACGCACGTAAATCCAAAATTTCGGAGATTCTTTCTTTTTCCCTCTCCTTTTAAAATCCTCTCCGCGCCAGATTCACCACTGACATTTTCATCCCTCTCTCCGTCGATCCCAAAACCCTAGTTTTCCCGAGAAAAGAAAAGGGCGAACGGAACAAAAATGCCGAGAGAGATAATCACGCTGCAAGTAGTACAATGCGGGAACCAGATCGGCATGGAGTTCTGGAAACAGCTTTGCCTCGAACACGGCATCAGCAAAGATGGCATCCTCGAAGATTTCGCAACTCAGGTAGGTCTTCGATTCTCACTTTCTTTTATGTTTTCTTGTTGAAAAATGAATTGTATTCTATTATCCTAAACAAATTTTTGGAATTTAACTGTATACTTTATTATTATTATTATTATTATTATTATTATTATTTTACCTTTCAGCTATTAATTCGGAAATTCAAAATAAATAAAAAATATTTTTTTATGAAATTTTTGGAACTCAATTAAAGTATATTTTTTCGAATTTGGTGTGATTCAGGGAGGTGATAGGAAAGATGTGTTTTTCTACCAAGCGGATGATCAGCACTACATACCACGAGCTTTACTAATTGATTTGGAGCCCAGGGTCATCAACGGAATTCAAAACAGTGAATATCGTAATCTTTACAATCAGGAGAACATCTTTGTTTCAGATCATGGTGGTGGTGCAGGAAACAACTGGGCCAGTGGATATCATCAGGTTTGTTGCTTGTCTGTGCTGTGTGACGGATGATTTTATTTTGGGTATCCAAGGTAAAAGAGTTCTTGCCTTTTCGAAAGTTTTGCAGTTAGGTTCTTATTGTCATCAACTGAATTTGTGTGATTCAAGTTTATTTATATATTTCTGATCAGGGAAAGGGCGTTGAAGAGGATATAGTGGACATGATTGATAGAGAGGCAGATGGAAGTGATAGTCTTGAGGGTTTTGTTCTGTGTCATTCAATTGCTGGAGGAACAGGCTCAGGTTGCTTCACTTGTCATTGCCTTTTATTGTCTTTAAAGTTCTGAAGTTGCGATGCAATTTTGCAGTACTCTTGTACAGACAATATTACCAACATTTTTTTGTTAGAATCTAACAAATGGTCCAGATTTGAACACTTGAACGAACATTGTTCCACTATGCTTAGTTTGGTTCAAAATCAGACAGCTCTTGGTTTGTGATACATAATTTGTGCATCTTAGCTTGATAATGCTGTGGCCGGTATCAACTTAATACAAATGTCTGCACATTGTATGAATTTAATTGTGGCTAATAAATGTTGGAACTCGGATAAGTTTTTTTACATTAGTGTTTTCTTACTTCTTGAGTGGTGCATTGTATAATGAAGGTATGGGCTCGTATCTGCTAGAGACTCTAAATGATCGCTATAGCAAAAAGTTGGTACAGACATACAGTGTATTTCCTAACCAGATGGAGACTAGTGATGTGGTAGTTCAACCCTATAACTCACTTTTAACACTGAAGAGACTGACTCTAAATGCGGATTGTGTTGTCGTTCTGGACAATACTGCACTGAATAGAATTGCTGTTGAGCGCCTACATCTGTCAAATCCCACATTTGCTCAAACAAACTCTTTGGTATCTACTGTAATGTCTGCTAGCACAACTACTCTGCGGTATCCAGGATATATGAACAATGACTTGGTTGGTCTTCTTGCATCGTTAATTCCAACACCAAGATGTCATTTTCTTATGACTGGATATACACCACTCACAGTGGAGCGCCAGGTCAGATTCGAACTTGATTCAATTTAATTTTTTCGACGGTAATCTTTTGTTTCATTAATAGTTTTATAGTTGAAAGTCTCAGTTAATCAATAATTGGAATCTCATCAATAATTTTATGGATTTTGGGGGAGACATGGGTGGATTATTTCAGAAACAATAATTAGTGGCTCCATCAAAATAGATTTTATTGGTTTCTCATTTCTTTAAATTTTTAATCTGGGCATGCTCATGCTCTTAAAGGAGGTATTTTGCTGATGCTCTGATGCAAATAATCTCATGGCAGGCTAATGTGATTCGCAAAACTACTGTACTGGATGTTATGAGGAGACTGTTGCAGGTGAGAAATTTCATTCATTATTGTTTAACCAAAGTGCAGATAGGTATTCACCTGACCCTGTCCTTTTTTTGCAGACCAAGAATATCATGGTTTCCTCTTATGCGCGAACAAAAGAAGCTAGTCAAGCAAAGTACATTTCAATATTGAATATTATTCAGGGAGAAGTGGACCCTACTCAGGTAATAATCTCAGAGTTTACGAATCTGTTAGAAGTATCTTACCGTGGAAGGCTGCTTGAAAAGATGGCTGAACTTGTTTAGTCCTTTTAGCATTTCACAAGGGCAACATATTTGGAAAGTCAACCCTTAGCTTCTGAACGCCTTTTTTCTCTCCATAGTTAACTCATAAATTGGCTTTATTATGTAATACTTCAGTTTCAGTATGTTGGCTTTTCGCTAAGTCAGCCTTGCTGCACGTCAGTGATGGATGCTGGACCAAATCATAAAGGGGTTTGTTATATATTAAAATTTATAAGAATTATTCATTCATATCTATATTTGTTGAAAAACTATTATAATTTTTTATATAAAAAAAATTATAAAACCCTAACAACACTGAATATAAAAAAAATAAACTAGAAAAAATATCTCATTCAAATAGAAAAAGAAAAAACTAGAAAAGCATCCCAATAAAGATTAGAAAAACAAAATACAAAAATATCTATTTTTCAAAAAGAGCACATGCATCAGTCTTTCCAGGTTAGAAGAAACTTGTTAAAAAGTGACCTCCATCAATAACATCTTTTTGTTTGTGGGCTATCCCACCAAGGTCCTAATACTTTTGTCTGGGCAACCACATCATGGATCCTTAACACAATATCTTTGAGTGGGCTATCTCATTGTAGATCTCTAACAAAACACCTTTATATGAATTGCTTTATTGTGGGTTCCATCACCAGGATTTGAAAAGACATCAACTAACGCAGACAGAAACAACATACTAGTTCTTGAACATATTTTTAGGGAAACCTTCTCATCTTCTCCTACACAAGCACGTTATGTTTTGTAATTCTTCTAGTCGTAGTTCTAAAACACGCAACAAAGCAAAATAACAACCAATGATTGTTGTGCTCTCTTCTTGCTATGAATATGCAACACACAACAAAACAAAATAATCACTGAGGATCATCAGACTCCTATACCTATTAACACAAGCCGAAGCAAAGGATAAAAATATTTGTTACATGTCAAAATCCGCAAAGACTATAAGTATAAGATACTCTTAAAATACTTCATTTTATTTATTCAGGTCTTTATTTGTTAAAATATTGTTACAATTCTTTATATAAAAAATATAAAACCCTAATAATGCTGAATAAAAAAGAAATTAGAAAAAATATTCTGTTTCAAATAGAAAAAAGACAAGAAAAAGTATCATAATAAAAAATAGAAAAATAAAAATAAAAATAAAAATAAAAAATATCTATTTTCCTGAAACAGCTTTCCATCGGCTAGTCAGTGTGTTGATCCTGTTTTCTCTGGTAGCTTTGACCAGGCTCCCTTTCTGCTTGTTACATGGCACTTTACATATCATTACAAGAAGAGGATGCTATTATTTGAGTTGATATTTTGTATTTAGAAGGTTCATAAATGCGAGCATCTTTTTTTCATTTTTCTTACTAGTAAATTCACCAGTATTGGATTGCCAACTCTTTTATCAGGTCCATGAAAGTTTGCAGAGGATTCGTGAAAGAAAGCTCGTTAACTTTATTGAGTGGGGTCCTGCAAGTATTCAGGTCTTTTTCTGTATTAACAAAGAATAAAAATCTCTCTTTATTTCATCTATTTTTTGCCTGCCTCTTCAAACCAGTTATAGTATCTGCTAATGTTATCTTTTTTCCTTTTATTTTTGAAGGTTGCTCTGTCTAGAAAGTCTCCCTATGTTCAAACTGCCCACAGGGTAAGAACTTATTTCATGCCTTACTTTCTCTGTTTTGGTTTATTTTTCCTTAAAATCTTACCAAGAACAATTTTTTTTTTTAGATCATGTTATTCAGTTTTGTTAACCTTGTAATGTTTAGTGTATTGGAATGATATACGAATTTTGAGAAAGAATAAATGAACGTGCTGCATTTGTAGGTAAGTGGTCTCATGCTAGCAAGCCACACTAGCATCCGCCACCTCTTCAGCAAATGTTTGAGCCAGTATGAGAAGCTGAGAAAAAAGCAAGCATTTCTTGACAACTACAGAAAATTTCCGATGTTTGCTGTAAGTTGCCTTCATGTTTCTCTCATGCTTCTGGTCAGTTGTCAATTTATGGATAATGCTATACACTGTTTTATCTTCAGCTAGTAGTCTTGAATAAAGAATCCATCTTTTTGATCGGAAAACGCTTTTATAGCTCTTGGTGCTCCATTTCAGTTGAGCAACATGATTTTGTCAATCTCCACTACTGTTTCTTGCCAGAGTGTAGAATGCTTCTACATAAGATGTGGTAGCTTTGTAGGCTGCTTTTTTATTATCTAATGCAAGATGTTATTCAGGACAACGATCTTTCTGAATTCGATGAATCACGCGACATAATTGAGAGTTTGGTTGATGAATATAAAGCCTGCGAGTCCCCAGATTACATCAAATGGGGAATGGAGGTATATTCCTACTGGTCCTGACGTTCCCCAGATTACATCTCATCTCAATGCTCTGCTGATTTTACATTCTATTGCAGGATCCCAACAATCTTCTAACAGAAGAAGGCAATGCCAAAGGAACGGTGGATCCGAAATTGGCAATTTAAATTACCAATTTAAAAATTCATGTGGAATTGCTTGCATTCTAGGTTGTAGTTGTGTTTCCTGTCAGTGAGAATTACTTCAATGAGTAGAGATTTATCTGACGTAGAATGCCTTTCTGGAGCATGTCATCGCAACTTGAGCATGTATGAGACTGCAGGCTGTAAAAAATTAGAACTAATGAATGTTTATGCAAAATAGATCGCAAGTTTCTGTTAGCTTATTATACTTCCACGTTGTGGGAGTTGCTTGTCATCCATGCCCTATGCAATGAAAAGAGCCTAAGATATCACACTATCATTTGAAATCAAATTTGACTGATGTAACCGCCTGCCCTCAATTCTAAAAAGAAAAGGAAGAAAAGAGCTGTTATGCCCGTTACAAAAGCAATGGTGTCAAGCGAGAGCTCGACTGTAAGTAGACACCACGAGAACTCTGCACAATTTCATATTCCATTTTTTTTTACAATTGCAAATCAGGCTTGAAGCGTTAAAAGGATAACAGAAAACAATGATTAGACATATTTGCATTTCAGGAAAAAATTGCAGTGCGAGTAAAAAACTATCCCGGAATTCCCAGGCCCCAAGAAGGTGATTTCTTATTGTCAATGTCTGTATCCTGTTGCTTTTGAAGTACTAAGATCCTTGCCTGTTTGCCAAAGCTCACGAGATATTTTCAATGGAATGCGGGCTGAGTGACTCTTTTTCTAATCTCTTTTTTTTTTTTAAGACAAGTCAACGTCTCATAATGCAATCACACTTGCCAACGTTTCTTGCCAGTATGAGTCATTCTCAATTGACGTACAGAACCGATGCTGATGTTTACCCCTTTCATTCTGTGGACTGGTGGTATCTGTGATGTAAAGTGTATTTGACAACTTCGTAAAAGGAAACGACTATTCCAACAGAAGGGCCAGCACGAGCAACACGGGGACCAACTCCTGTAAACAGTCCCTTAACTCCTCCATCCCTGTTCCACAAAAAAATATGGTGAGTGGTTGGCCAGAAATATGTGAAGCATAAATGGCACTGATATGGCTGTTGGAGTGGCGAACTTTTGCTTCCTCTGTGATCAGTAATGCATATTTCTAAAGATAAAAGGAGAGACAGAATGTGAAAATATTGACCTTCAAACTCTAAGATGTCAATGATGGGGAATTAAACCTGTGCACAGTTAGGCATTCAAGCTTTCCTAGCAGGACCGGCATTAACAGAATACTTCCCAGCGTTGGTCACCAATTCAAGTTTGTAAAGCACAGTTAATTTGTAAGTGACCACACAACAATTTCATGACATGGTTTCAAATGATAAGGGATACATCAAACCCTAAGATTCACCCCACAGCCAGAGCAAATTTGATCAGCAGCTTACAGACTATCAATCAGGATTATGTGGTCCTATCCTATTGATGATGCTCTCTGTAGGTGCCTATCGTTAGATTACAAAAGCCCCATCTCGGAGAATCTTTAGACTGGGCGTGTAGCAAGAGAGTATCAGTGCATCAACTTAACATCACCAATAAACACACTCAAAGCATAGAGATAATCGCCTGGTTCTTAAGCAACTTCCTCGTGAATGAAGAATAACATAAAAACAACATACCTCCAGATCTCCAGCAATGTCCGTGTTGTAGTCATATTTAATGCCCTAGTCGGATCCTTCTATAGTTGCAAACATCACAAGCATTATGCCAAAAAAAAAAAAATGCATGTTAGTGATCGACTAGAAGTTTTTATGTCAAAGTTGATAAAATATTATGTCAATTGCCAACTCCAATAACAACAGCTATGACATGTGATCATTTTAACATGGATAATCATTTCAAAGCAGCAATGTTAAATGAAAACACAGCAACTGCACCTGTGTTCACATCCCTGCTGAAATAATACTGAAAGTACGGTAGTCTAATAGTAACCGTGATAACAGTATCAGCAGCACGCTCAAGGAATTTGAAAGCATGAGGGGGGAAAATGCATGTGGCTGTCTAATTTTCACCTCAAATATTAGCTTTAGGTACTTTATCTCGTACAAAGACTATCAGACCAATGTACAGTATCATGCAGTGACAACTCCAATTCTAGATGCATGCTAAGTCATCGAGTATCTAACGCTACAGAGAATTGTAATCCTTCCTCATTCATAAGCATTTAGGTTCAAATAATTATAACATATAAAAGTATAACTAAAATTTCAAGACCCATCTCGATATTGGTAGTTCTCATGCAATTATAACTGATACAGTTTGTCAACAGTATACCTCTGTTTCATTCATTTTTCCTTCTGAAATTTTTTTATTCATGTTAATAAAGGCTGGTTTTACAGACTCACCTCTATCTGCCTTCTGGTTTTTGCGACATCAAATGGACACGTAGCTGCTGCTGCAAGGGTTCCTGCAACAAAGCCAGCAGAAAAGTTTGCCCCAAGAACACGAGATGCCCCAGCTTCATCACCCAAGAGGGCAAAAATTTGTCTCCTGATCTGCAGGAAAAGCAGCTTCGCATTCAATAGGTGTGATCCAAATATATTTGAAAAATCATGTTTTTCTAGATAATAAAAACTCACAGGCTCAAGGGTTGCCCAGCAGATTGCAGAGAAGGGGACATCACGAGCAAGCTGTGCTCCAAGTCCAGTCCAAAGGATGCGGTAGCTTTGCACTGTTACTTAAAGTTCATTACATTATTTGTGCTTGGTAGAAAAGGCAATACAAAAAACTACAGCAATTCATTTTAATTTATTATACTGACGACTCAATTTAACAGTCTCAATCAGTAGAATCAAATCTGTCAGTCAGAGAGAGACCAAATCAACACATTATAAACTTGGACATCAGCTTACACTTTTGAGTGTTGTTTGTTCCCCCAACTGGATTGATGACCTCAATTAATGTCTTCCACACTCCTGAAGGCTTCACACCAGCTTGTGTTTCTTTAAATGCCTATTATTAGTCAGAGGTAATTAGAATGCAGAATGGATTCTCCATAATATATAGCTATCTCAATGCATGTGGTGGTAAGCTTTTTTTTTTTTTTTGGATTCGAGGAAACCCACCCCGCACTTTGTGGGCGGTGAGGGAGAAAACCCGGCTGTCTCAAGGGGGCAACCACACTTGGGGACCATGTGGTGGTAAGCCTTTATCACAGATATCAAAATTCTCGAAAGGAATGCAGTTTAAGGATAGCAAAAATGAGCAAGAAACATTATCTTAGGATTAACAGTATGAACATTCTTCCTGATTATGATCGTTGTTCAGTAGCAACTTAATCACTCAACAGAGTTAGTAATCTAATCACCTGTTCCAACATTAATTACTCCCTAATTTCACCTGGTTAACACATGCATTGCACAATCTTACTCCTATCAGAAACTAACACATACTTGAATGATTTTTTACTGACATCAAGTTTATTGGATTGGATAAAATGCCCACAACTAGAATATATACAGTATGTACAGTTACAAATATATGTGATGATCTTCATAACAAAGGATCGAGGTATAAGGTAACCAATCAGGATCAAGTAAACTAATCAAGTCAGTAATCCATGGACACCTTAATAAATGTGATGCTAAAAAACAAAACCATCATGCAAACTACCTGCATGCGGGTCCTTGCCAGCTCCACGGGATAACAAGTAATACAAGATATTGAGCGTGCAACTGCCCCTGCAACTAGCGGGACATAAGGTGTCAAGGCTGGGCAATTCTGAATTGTAAATTCTTCCATTGAATTCCGGAAAATGTCGTAACAAGGCATGTAGATTCCAACCTGGTTTACAGTACAAAAAAACACAAACACCATCAGCAAAACATGACCCAGAAGATGTGAACAATATCTTCGTGCGAAATCAGCTTCCAATCCATTATCCCAACACTCTGTAAAAGGCATAAACCATAAGAGAGGAGGAAATCTCTTCTAATCTAGAGACTTACAGTAGGGACAGCCAAAGCTAAGCTTGCATTTGTGCCTCTCCATAGCCTTCCAATACCTTCCTGCACAAATTCACCCCTGTGAAGCCTCTGAATAAGTACATTCTTGCCAAGCACTAATTCAACCAGAAAAATAACAAATGCACCAAAGTAGAAAGAAGACAAATAACTTAGCAGCACAAAGACATAATAATCTATAAGTACAAAGCAATTGCTGCCCTACTTCCATGGTACTAAGAAGTCATTTCATTTAGAAAAATTTGTTGATGCATTCTGCTTTCCAACTCCCATCTACACAATAGATCGCAGCATCCCAACAGCCTAGCCTGGTGCAGACACTTTGTTTCCAAAAATCAAAGTACATACAATGCAAAGAAAATTAACAAAATTATCAGCCCTGAAACACTACAAACCATTCTCAAAACTCTGCATTGCCTTTATATGTCAACAATTCTCCCATACCAAAAGGAAAAAAAAACCCTTAAATTTTCTGCTTCTTTAACGCATCAACAGCATGCATTAAAGATTACAAAAATTACTACATCGTAAAGTTTAAGACTATATATTGACACCAAAAATCCATGCAGCAATTTGATGCATGCATGGTTCTCTGAGATGGAACTACATCATAAAAACACCCATCACAGGAGCAAAACAATCAACTAATTAATATTGAAAGACCCAAAGAATTCTTCCAATGTATCATTTCAATGTCCAATGGAATTCATAATAAGAATTCCCTGTCATCTTTCCTTGGAAGTTGGAATACCAACAAAGCACATCATTTAAGAAAGAAGTTGGGCCCATTACTTTCAACATGATGTTTAAGGGGTCGTTTGGAACACAGTAGCATTTCTCTAATTTTGTTTTTGAATTTTTTTTTCAAATTTTTTTTTTATATTTTTTTAGATATTTTTATAATGTTAAAAATAATTTTTTTAAAAAAATATTTTTTAATATATTTTTAAATAAAAAATACTTTAAAAATAATATGAATAGACTGTAAAATTCTAATTAACTCACTAACCTGTCGAATCACTTTATTGAAAACATCCAATGCTCCCTTGTACCGATTACATTCTGAAGCGCACAATTGTTGCGAGCCAGGAGCTGCATGCGATGAACTTTTCACACAAGGAAACATCTGGAATAGAACCAAAATTAACACTGTTCAATATGCTATTTACCAAACACTCTCCTAATTTCCTTTCCTTCCTCATAATTTAAAAAATAAAAATCAATAAAAATCTAATTATGTTCAAGCTAATTAGCATTTGGTAATACCGTATTTGATTCAAAACTCGCCGTTCCACATAGAC
The DNA here is from genome assembly GCA_015852605.2 of Populus deltoides. Lineage (NCBI taxonomy): Eukaryota > Viridiplantae > Streptophyta > Magnoliopsida > Malpighiales > Salicaceae > Populus > Populus deltoides. Next base: position 13,147,098 of record CM027571.2, on the reverse strand, counting down.
CTTGGTAAGGAACTCCAGCTGCCTGTGCCTGCAACCTTGTCTATGAAAAACAAGTAAACAAATCATTAATTAAATTAAAGCATAATCACTCACAAAACAGGTTTAATTAATTAAACGAGAGAGTGGAGGGGGAGAGAGGGGGGGGGGGGGAGAGAGGAGGAAAAGAGGGGAGAGAGAGGAGAGGGAGAGAGGAGAGGGGGGGAGAAGGGAGAGAGAGAGAGAACGAGTGGCGATTGAGAAATTAAAGTAAAAAATGTAAGGGAGTTCGTTACCTTGGCAACATCGAGAGGGTTAACAATGACGGCGGAAAGAACAGCGGCACCAGCGGCAGCGAAAGCTCTCTCAGCAAAACCTAAATCAAAATCTGAGGCTGATGGAACTGATTTTGATTCCTCATTTTTAGGACTACCTTCTTTGTTGATTCCTTCAATATCAACTCTTGTTGTGGTTGTTGTTGCTGCTGCTGCAGTTATCCATGAAGGCAAGCTCTGCCTTGATGATCCCGCCATTTCCTCCAGTTTCTTCTCTTCTCTTTCTTCTGCTATTCATTAAAACAAAATCCTTTATTATTATTATTATTTTGGTGATTGAACAAGTCAAGTTCGATATTGATACTACACACCTATATGGACTGAATCTTAACCAGGGAATTGAATTGGATTGAAGAAAAGGGAAGAGAAGAGAGGGGAGTTAGTTGTTGGTTACTGTCAGAAAAACAGGCGGGTTGTTATATCTTTATTTGTTTTCATCTTGTATTCTAGAGGTTTCCAGATCGCAATTGCATTGGGAATCAATTTGATTCGTAATGAAGATATGAATAATAAGATCTAATCGATTGATTCATGGCGTGGAAATAAGGGCGCCATACAATTTGAGAGAGCTGCTGTCCTCTGACTTGTGATCGGCAGAGACCAGAATAAAAATGAAAAGGCAGGCTTAAGCTCAGGCTAATAAGCCGCAAAAATAGACTATCAGACTAGTTTTAAAATTATTTAAAAACAATTTATTTATTTTTAATTTAATTTATTTTTTGTTATTAAATTTTGTTTATATGTTTGTATTAAAATAAATTTTTTAAAAAATAAAAAAATATTTTAACATATTTTTAAATTAAAAACACTTCAAAAAAAAAATCAAAATCCTAAACGGCTCCAAGAGTACTGGATCTTTGTCTGGAATTTGGAATTGGAATTGGGCTGGAGAACTTTCTTAATGGAAAGAATCTAAGCCCATAAAAGAACATAAATTCCTTCCTCTGTCAATGGATTCCTCGGATGCTCTTGCAAGCTGGGTTCAACTTTCTTCTTTTTTTATCGGGTGACCATTTTTAGATTTGAATTTAAACAAAGGCAGACAGTAAGAAATATATATATATATATATATATATATATATATATATATATAATTTTTTTGTAAATGTATTAATTTGGATATAAATGGTAACAACGTCTTTGACCCAATCATAATATGTAAAAACTGATACTAAAATATTTAATTATTAAAAGAATCTCTCTCTCTCTCTCTCTCTCTCTCTCCCTCTCTCATAGGCATTTACCGAAACAATTTGAACTCCCATCTAATTGGCAATTCCCTCTATAAGTGAAACAAGGGAGCAAATTGAATGCCAGTTGCTTTTGGATTGTTACGGGATGGCAAGAACAAAAATTAGGGATCAAAGTGAAACAAGCAAGGAAGATTGATGGCATTTTTAAAATTGTTGCAAAGAATTCACTTTAGCCCTTCATCTTTCAAATTTTTACATTTTTTTATCCATTTAGCTTTCAAAAATTCAATTTTGATCTAGAACTTTATTTTTATTATTTTTTAGTCCCTAGTTTGTGAGATGAGAGAAAGCCACGTCAGATTCTAGAGGTAAAAAAAAAAAATTATCGATTGACATTATTTTTTATCATTATAATGGTCGATCTTGGTATAACCTGGTTCCATTCGACAAGAAATTTTTTCTTGTGGTGCTCTTTGTCCTTCTCGTTGCTTGAGAAGCTAAATTTGATCTCGAAAAGTTATTTGAATTTAGGTTTTCAGACCCCGTTTTTGGCTTATTTAAGTTTATAAATAATTGTCTTTATCAAGGGTTTTAGGGTTTTTTCTATATATTTTGGGTTAGAATGGTTTGAAAATGATATTTTTGGCCAAAAAAAAAACTTGCCATGATTCCCCCATTTAAGGTTGTATGTGACGTGTTATTTGCATAGTTTTTTTTCTAGAAAGTGAACAACATGTTATCCACCCTATGATATTTTAAAAAATATATAAAAGAGACCTGTCATGGGGGCCATGCCTTTTTTATAGGCTAAGCATACAGCTAGATCCACACGATTATCTTGATTTTTTAAAAGATATTTTTTATTTAATACATTTTCAAATCCTTAAAATTCTTTGTTATTTAATGAGTTTTTTTTTTTGGAATTAAAAAAAGACCTTGCTTTTCTGTTTAACATTAAAAATAAAATAGGTTGTTTTTGGTTTTTTAGTCCCATAAACCTGTCTCGTGTGGTCTTTTTTTAAAAAATATTTGATACAAAAAGAGTCTCATTTTCCTAGTAGTCGTATAGCTAAACGAAAAATTTTATAGTCTCACTGTTTATAGATTACATTAAAAAAAGTGAAAAATGCAAAAAAAAATAAAAAGCTTCATTGTTCATAACAATAAAGCTACAATAAAAAAACCCATATGTTTTAATATATAAGGTAATAAAAATGGAATGTGCGATACAAGGACGAACTAGAAATTTTAGCTTGAAGGGGCTAAGATATATAAATACAATTAAAAAAAATAAAATTTTATTTTAATAAGCTCAATAATTAAAGGGATGTATTTTGACGGGGAGCATTTTCTAGGCCACCAAGTTTATCATTATTTCAAGAGTTTAATATAATTACCTTGATTTTTTGAATCATGGCTTTCATTGTGACAAAGGCATATGCTTGGATATATAGACATAAGTAAAAATAAATAAATTCAAAGTCAACATAAATGCAATTCTTTTTTTCTAGGGTTAAAAATGTAATTTTAAATTTTTATATGACAGAACATAGACATATAAAAAGAAATCACAAAAGTGAATTAATTACTTTCACATCTTATAGCCTTAAAAATAAAAAAATTATTTAATTCATAAAAAACGCATCAAAACTCTAATACAAAAAATTAAAAAATATAAATTTTGAAGCATATAATGAGAAGAATGAGAAGTACATTCGATTCTTGTTTGGTTTTGTATTTATTATTACAAGAGAAAAAAAAATCAAAGCACAAACCAATCTGTGGCTATTGTCGTCATCATGAAAAAAAAAAATCGGTATAGAGATGGAATAAAAGACATAATATATATCTTTTTTAATTTATAGTTATGGATTTATTTTTATTTCATTTAATAATGTTTTGGGTTTAAATTTCTTGTTAGTGAATTTTCTATTATATTTTTTTTTAAGCTAATAAAAATGGGCTTGTCTCTTTTAAGGGTTTAAAATAAAAATTTGTGGGGTGTAAGGTAATGAAAATCCAACCGAATACTATAATGGGTATTGATATAAATTTTGGAACTTGAGGGTGTCATAGTACCTTCAGCGCATGCCGTAGATCCGCCGCTGGCAAGGCAACAACGTGATTCATGAAATTGACAGCAAAACCCTATTCAAAGACACAAAGTTTGTCTTTCTGTTTGATTCTGATTAGATAACATCAAGCAGGACAAGGAAAGAATGAAAAAAGAAAAAAAATAATATAAAACTTTTCAGCAAATAATGAATTCATCCCCTGCCATAAAAAACATCTAGAGGACTATTTGAGAGGGATAATGCTGTGCGATTTTCTTCTGTTCTTGAATCTATGGGTTTCAGCAATGAAAGGACTTTTCTTCGTGAACTGCAAGAAAAAAGCCCACCCTGGCAGAATCTTGCTGTAGATGAAATGCTAGCTGAAATCAAAATCAATTTTGCTGTAACCCCAGCAGCTCTTTGCCACTTCCATGGGTTGAATAGCATTCTAATCCAACAAAAACCAGGATTTGTCCTCCTCTTTTCATCTCGGATATTAGAATCACCTTTGATCTTCTTTATCTCACTCAACTTCCTGTGAAAAGCAGTCTCTCCATTGCTAAAACATGCGTTCAGTTCTTCCACCACACCAAGTGGTCTTCCTTGATACTGTGCTATCTTTTCCATGAGAGTAATCCTGCTTTCTTCTAAACGTGTAAGTGACTCTTGCCTATCAATCGGCTGCCTTGAATGTAATCTCTGCATAACGACATTGGAGGAGAAAAGGGTAATTAAGCCTAGCAATTTAATGAGAAAATGACAGACTTGTCCGCCGTCACCTTGTTCTTAAATCTCTGTACCTTGATGTAGTTGGATCTTGAATATCAAATATGTACCGTGTAACTTTATTTTCTTAAGCAAAAAATTATTGAGTGCTAGACCTGTTTTTTTGGCAGCTAGACTGCCCCTTGGTCTACCTAACTTATTTCCAATAAGAACGCATGTTGCAGCTTTAAGTAATGTGCTACGAACAACAATATACAAGGAATGCCACGCTTTTTTGAGTACTGACCGGTATGCTGTATATAACCATGGAGATTAATCGATATACCAGATAATTTTCATTAAAGTACTTGCTGATTCCAGGCATGGTGTCTCCAACATCTGATTGAAATTTCAAATTTTAGTAAATCCTAAAGAAACTAATGATGATACAAAAGGCAAGTTTATAAAACCTGAAAGATATTTTCCAGCACGTACGCTAATTCTGAGCTAGCTATCATGAAATAAGCAGGGGAATATTAGAATGATGAACATGCCTGTAAAAGCGAAAGGACGTTCCCTACTTCCTTCAACGAATCTTTGATGGCAATCAATCCTTCCTTCTCCTGAAATGGGGTCTCCACTATGTTACAATAGCGACCATGTTCTGAACAGAATCTGCAGAAGGAGCTGTTAATTTTCTCGATCTCTTCATTGAGCCGATCATGCAAAACCCATGCTCTCTCAACGAGAGTCTGCAGGTTCCCCCCTAACTCCATCGAAGAGGAACCCCCCCCAACTCTATATGGTTTCCCAGCAATGTTCGCTTGAAAACTTTCCAGACTTGGCCAGCTATGGTTGGTTTGTGGTGGAAATAGAAAGCTTGAGACCGTTAAACGTAATGAAATTGAAAGGTAGGCCTCTTCTTAATCATTTCTTAAGGTTTCCATTTGGTATTTTATCAAAACAAAACAAATCATTCTGCTCCTTTCCTTTCTTCTTTTTGTGTGGGTTTGCTTTAAAGAGGAGTTTTGTTTGTAAGCAAAAGGCTTTGGCTGTTTATTCCCCACACAGCCTTGCTTTCAGCACATGGAGACAAAGCCATGCATCTGTGTTATCAAGCTCATATACACCATATTTTGGCTACGGCCTCCGGACCATCAGCCAGGAAAATGCTGTGGCAGTGGTTTTTTTTTTTTAACCTGTATGAGCGGATTTTCAGACCAGTTTATACACAGCTGGATTTATTTTTTAAAATTCTAAAATTAATATTTTTAATTAATTAAGATTTAATAAAAAAATAATTTCATCATAATATATCACAATTGCCACGAGGATATCTTTGTTGTTGAAACCAAAATAAAATAAGAATTTAATGAACAATTTTAATCACACATTTTTCACATTAATATAGTATGTTAAGAGAAATATTTTTTTTTTATGAAAGCCAGCAAACTTAGAAAACTAAAACCTTTAAGCCGTCAAATCAACTTATTAACTTATTAGAGTAGATTGATGGGTGTTATTAACTTATTATTATTATTAAATTAATGTACGGTCAGTGGAACGGTTGGGGTATATCTGCTAATTATAGGGTGGGTGATTTTCTTTTCTGCTACATCAATTCTGTTTTGGTACCTTTTTCAGTTCATGATTAATCATGAAGTTCTCTTATCCCCGCAACCTCAAAGTTTGTTTTGACACTAAAATTTCCCTTTAATATAGAGGTATTTAAAAAAAAATTAAAATTAATTTTTTTTGTTTTTAAAAATTAATTTAAAATATAAAAAATAATATTTAAATATATTTTGAAGTAAAAAAGAATTTGATTTACCAAAAAAAAATATCAAGCTTCTCTGTGATGTTTGTCGGTATCTGTGATTTTTTCCCCTCCCATTTTCGACTTTTATCTTTATTTTGCTTCCCTTTCTTTTTGTTAATGATCCTTTCTGTCTAACCGTTTGAATTCTTTAAAGAACATAGATGGCTGTATCCACCGTTAAATGATGGCCAGTGAGAATAAATCCCATCCATCGATTGGATTTATTCCACGCGTCTGAAACGTTTTTTTCTTGATGCAGCTGCGCGCGTGCCGAGAAAATGAGAAAATACAAAAAGAAAAGAAAAGAAATTCTTGAAGTTTGGGACTTTAGTGCTCGCTGCTCGCCTACGAAAGTTGAAAATCATATTCTTGGATGGACACCTTCACCGGTACAGTTTAGCACTTCCTTTTCCATGCTTAAGGCTTTGTTTGGCTACACTGTGCAAATATGTATTTCAAATGAAAAGGCATTGTTTTGTGTGTTTTTTCATGCAAAATACAATTTGTACAGTAAAAATACTCGTGTAGACAAAGAAGCTCTAGACCAATTGTATTCATGGTGAATTCAGACCGGAGACTATGACTGCTCATGGTTTGCCCCATCTATCACCAAATCTTGGCAGAAAACACGAGACAAGGCTCATCGAGATCATTAGCCCTGTCATAGCGGACATCTCAAAAATTAAAGGTAAAAAATAATAAAAATAAAATCATTATATAATTTATAATAACTAAAAATCATAACTGTTTTTTTATAGTTTTAAATAAGAGGTTGATTATGTTAAAAAAAAATATTTATTGCTTTATACATACCATGCAAAATAAGTTGTATTATTGCTTATCTTTGATGACAAAAGGACTTATTATGCTTTTGCTAAAATTTATTTAAATTCATACCAATAATATCATAGTAATTTATGATAAGTGAAATTGCAATTAATTTAAACTTTGTCTTATTTTATTTAATTACACCAAAAATAAACACAAAGACACCCACTTATACTTAATGAGCAGGTCATATTGATACAAACCAAGTTCACTCACAATAATAAGATAATTTTCTAATACATGAAAAATTATAATAAAAATTTGCACACATTAATAAAAATAAAAGGAAAGAAAAAAATTCATGTGGAGTGTGTGTTTTTTAGAATAAATATTGTCACCTTAAAAATGACTCTAAAGATATAATAAATAAAAAAGTAAATAAAAAAAAGACTCATTAACTCATAGATCAAATTCACACTAAAAAATAAATATTACACACATATGTATCTTTTAAAAACATACGATTTTCCCTGAATTTTGAAGAATATGATTCTTTTAAGGATCATCCTATCATTAGGTTAAATAGAAATCAAACAAAGCAAATTAAAAATATTTTTAGAAAAATAAAAAAGCTTTGATATCCAATTGACAAGACTCTCCTGTTTAGGGGTCAACCCTTTATTAAAAATCCACACAAACTTTTATATCTGCAAGCGAAAATACTCCACCTTTTCTCTAAAAAATAAATTCACTAAAACCAAGAAAAATAAAAGACATCCATAATCCAAACGCAAGCAAAAAAAAAAAAATTAATAATAATAATCAAACCCACACCAAAATCTTTTACACTTGCCAATGAAACACCCGCATACATGATCATCAACACATAAAAGTCAAATATCTGCACACAAGATCACATTATAAATTATACAAAAACAAATATAAATTTATTTGGATACAAGAACGACCTGCTGAAATTGTCTGGAACGGGCTGGAAAAAAGCAAGGCAGTGTTGGTGTGGGTCTCACGCTGGCCGACTGAGCTCCTGTGGGGGTGGACGACTCTTGCAAATGATGCACAAAGAACGCGTCTTTGAATATTTGAATACGCGATTGCTGTTTTTTTTTTTAAATATTTTTATTTAAAAATATATTAAAATAATTTATTTTTTCTTTCTTTAAAATTATTTTTTATATTAATATATTAAAATGATTTAAAAACTTCAAATTTTTTTAAAATTTTATTAAAAATACTTTTAAAATATTAAAACAAACAAGATCAAAAATAAAAAAACAACGGTTTATTGGATGGTGGACGGTAAAAGAGCAGGATTTATGGGAAAATGCTCTCTTCCCTGCACAAGTTATATTTTATTTTTTTTTTAATCATATAACTCACATTATTTTAAGATTACATTTTTCTCATGCATCTTATTAACTACTTCAAGCATCAAAGATTCTTAAATTAGACTCGTTTAGCATATGTTGGTGAGCTTTTGAGACAGCTCTTCCTTTTCAACTTCACCGATTATATGTTATTGAAAAGCTGAAATATAATAAGGTTTACTCGAAGTCTCGTCACACCTAATCTTCAAACAAGAGTCATAGTTTATGCTACCTCACTTGCATGCGCGCGCCCGCGTGGATGTATATCCTACACAAATATAATTAATTAATTAATTAATTACTATCAGAGTTTAATATGCATCCGACTGTGAATGTAAGAGTTTGTATGCCAATTTTAGCTTTGAGTTCCTGGCCGTCTGATCAAATAATTATGATGAATGTGTATCAAAAAAGAAGAAAAAAAAATACAAATCGATATTTGATGACATCAAGGTGTGTAGAATAGAGCACCACTCGCAGCTCCTTTTCTTTTATTTTCTGGACTTACAAGAGGGAGGAGGTTCTAGACATGAATGCAGTTTGGTAATGTAGTCGAGATGATGTTTTTAAAGTTTTAATTTTTTTTAATTTTATTAATTTTTTTATATTTTTAAATTATTTTAATGTGCTGATATTATAAATAATTTTTAAAAAATAAAAAAAATATTATTTTAATATATTTCTAAAAAAAACACTTTAAACTACAACCATTACAACAATCTGCTTAGTAACAATTCAATTATGGGCTGCTTTGGTATAACATCCTGTTCTTCTTTTTTTTAATCAATCAACATATTTTCACGCAGTTTGTTTACATTTAGCAAGTGTATAATGCCTAAAAAAACATGTGTTAACAAAGTCGGTTTAAGGTAGAGGTTTTGTGCAAAATTATATATGAAGTTTTTAAAATTATTAAAAAAATAAGTTTAAAATAGCTAGCCTACCACTCACTCTCCAATGTGCCAGCCGCAAGAAGCGTTGGCAACACAATTGACTGGCCATAAAACAAAAACATTGTTGGTGAAAATTGTGAAGACCAAACACTGTAAATCTGCATTGTGTCCTGGTTCTGTCACTGTCACTGTCATTGTACGTGACAAGGTCTAAAACTTGGGTAAAAAGATTTTCCGGAGCGACCAAATTCAGAATTGCAAAGTGCAAGGGGGTCTGAATCTGGTTTTTGCACATCTTCTGTAGATGTTGCTACAGGCTTTGCAAGTGGGTCTCTTTTGTTCATTAGAGTAGTAAAAGCAAGCCTGCAATACCAGATTACCTCCCAGGGTTGTCATCGCAATTGAAATCAAGCGAGTTGGCATGTCTTCAAACTTCTATAAAGCCAATGGCTTGCTTTACTATAGGCTCCGGCACCCAGTCCAAGAATCCCACTTGGCAAATGTGGCAATTTCAGTGGAGGCAGAGACAAGCAACACAGGGTTCTGCCCTTTTTGAGTTCAAAATCCATGCCTTGAAAGATTTTAAAGCATGATTGAAAACAATTAATTAAAATAGAATGATTTTGATACGCTGTTATTAAAAATATATTTTAAAATATAAAAAAGTTATTATTTTAATATATTTAAAAATTAAAAATATTTTAATAAGCAACCTTCCCTTCCCTACAATACCGAATAAAACATACCCAGCATTCCTAAACCGGGCGTTCACATTTTTTTCCCAGAAGAATTGCTAATAAATAAATGCATTGTCAACAATCAGTCAATGAACATTGTAGATTCTATTACCGGAGACGTCACATACAACATCTGATTCTTAGACCCCAGCAATCTCCAACTGATGCAGGATATTTTTGTCACCCTCTTCACTGGACTCTAGGAAAAGAAAAGCACAGGATAATAGTCAGGAATTTTTAGAGTGTCCATTGCTGGCTAATAAAACGCAGGAGCGTATGGCTCTCAAGTGTCTAAAGTGGCCAACCGTTGAACATGGAAGCCACTTTAGCCACTTGGTAGGCTTTTCTTATGCCAGCAAGTAAAAATATCTCTCACCGAACCCATGATATTAAAAGGGATGTTTAAAAGTTTGGTTGCCTTTTTTAAAAAAATATATATAATTTTTTTTAAATTATTTTTGATATTAATACATTAAAATAATCTAAAAAATAAAAAAAATTTAATTTAAAATAAAAAAAATTTAAAAAATAAAAACAAAATCCACCGAGTTAAAACACAAAAGCATACAAAAACAAAGGGATAAAAAGTGACATTGGACAGCCAAAATCTAAACAGCCTAGCATAATCCCGGTTCACTATCCTGCCAGCAATCCTTGCTGATGAACACTTGCCGGAAATAAATATTTAAGATCCAGAATCTTAAAACAAATGATAAAGAGGTAAGAATCTACATATTTTTGCAGATTGCAAGCTAAAACTTACAATTTTTAGACAAAACTACTACAGCTAAAATGGAAAAACAAAACAAGTCGGTACTAATCCAAAACTCCCCTCGGAATTTACCGAACCATCATACCAGGAGGTAGATAGCTATAACCTTAAAACCCAAATAGAGAGTGATTAAGCCTCAAAGTACTTGTCGACATCCCATAAACAGGAACCGAAATCACCATCCAAATGTACCGAGATATCAGCATAATCTTCTCTCAAAACAGTATCCGGTACACTACACTCCTCAAAAAAAATCGGAGCAGGATTTTCAAAATCCCAAAGCTCTTTCAAACACAAAGGATCCGTAACCAAACACTCATCATCCTCACCGACCTTTATTATTTCTTCTTGAACCACCTCTTCTTGCGTTTGTATCCTCCAGCAACAATCACTCTGTACGGCAACCTGTGACTCTGGCCCCGGTTCCTCTGTAGATTGAAATCTAAGCACAGAAGTTGGAGAACACAGACTATTATGAGATTCTTTACCAGACTCATACCCAGAAATGTTAACGTTAATATCAACATCTGGGGCATGTTGTTTGCTCACCGGAGGTTGTGTGAAATTGGTTTGCGCATCAGGTCCTTTGATACGAATAGCAGCCTGATCATAAACCATGGCTGCCTCCTCTGCTGTATCATAAGTCCCTAACCATAGCCTGGTTCTCCTATAAGGGTCTCTGATCTCTGCTGCCCACCTCCCCCATGGCCTTTGTCTCACACCACGATACCTTTTCCCCCCTGGATAAGAACACTGATCCCTTGAAATTTTTTTCACAACTTGTTGCCGGCTTCCCACTTTTGAAGATTTTTTTGCATCCTCTGCTGCTCTGTCGCTCCCACAACTTGTTATTCTTATCTCGTTTATATGTTTTTTGACTCTTGGATGATGCCTTTTCGATTCCTCCTTTTCATCACCAGACGAGTCCGTAGCATTGCCATCAGTAACTGAAATCCGTACTATTCTTGTGGCTTTTGAGTCCTCCCATTTCACCAGCTTGTTGGTCACAGTTTTATGCTCTGTATACTTCGTAGAAAAGCGATTCATTTTTTCAATGGAATCAAGGCTTATGGGGTTGGGTTTTAGGTGAAAACATCAAAGATGGGAAATTTTCATACAAAACGTTAGAAATAGGAAATATTAAAAACGCTTTAAGAACATAAATATATATATACACAACTGATGTGAGAATTAGAGAGTACAGGCAAAAAGGGTAGATAGAAAGATGGAGAGGAGGGGGGCTGCTGAGGGAGTGTGGAGGAGAGGAGGCAAAAGAGGGATTAACAGAGAGAGAACGAGAGAAATGAGGAGATATTGGAGAGAGTTTCGTAGTCAAACGTCAAAAGGCCTAGGAATCGCAGTTTTATATGAATATCCTAAGAAACAGAGAGCCCAGCCCTATTCATTTTGTTCTTTTAGCTTTTCAAGTTTTTTTTTTTTTTTAATATGTCGGTTTAGAGAGTGTGAAAGTGAAATTACGAAATGAAATCTTAATAAGATTTTTAATTGGCTGAATTTTTGGATAAAAAATGGTTTGGATGGGAGAGATTTCATGGTTAGAAATTTTATTAGCTACTCTTTATGTTCATTTTTTTAAAAAAATAGATATAATTAAAAGAAAAAAATCTAAAAAAATATTCTTATTAATTTTGCTAAATTATGAATTTTTCTTTTATTTTTTGTATTTATTTTTATTTTCAAGATAAATTTAGAAAATAATTAATAAAATATTACGAGCATCATTTTTTATTTTTGGATGGATAGTTACGAAGGGGGAGATTAAATTGGGAAATCCCAGACCACTCGCCGCATTTAAAAAAATAGATGGTTAAATTTATGACACGCGGCAATTCTGGTTGGCTAGGTGAAAGAGATGGTTCAGTGATCTCGAACTTGGTCCCCAAGTAAGTCACGCGCCAACCCATTTCGTTTTGTACAAAGTTTAAAACAAACTTTAATAAATCATAAATCACACATCATAAACGGTGGGGTAGTGCTTAACTGAGAGAATGACAGTTGTTGCCCTTCCCGTATAAGTGAGAGACCGTCACAGTTATTGTAAGTTCAGATTCTGGGTTCGATTTATAGAAAGGTTTTAAAAATAATGCTGTGGTTGTTTTTTAAAATATATTTTTGTTTTAAAATATATTAAAATAATTTATTTTTAAAATTTATTTTTAATATTAATGTAATAAAATAATTTATAATATAAAAAAATTAAAATTTTAAAAAATATCATTTCAAACCCGTTATAAGTTACGTGGCTAAAAGAGAGACCAGTTCTGTTGGTGAGATGAATTTGCTGGGTCACAGACTGTTTCAGTTGGGATCCTTTTCACTGTTTGAGTTCGAGGAGATTTAGGTGGAGTTTTTTTAATTCTCCTTGGCAATTTTGCTTGTCAATCAAGCATCAAATATTTAATTGCAGTAATTTACGTGATTGATTATTTAATTCATTCATTTGCTATAATGGTTTTTTTTTTCAATTTTATTTCTTTTCCGTTGATGGATGTCTTTACATTGAGTGAATAAGAATTTAAAGTTCCTCTTTCTAATATATATAGGTTGATATTGTGGTTTATCCATGTTTTGTTTATAAAAAAAGTAGTTTTAAATTAATTTTTTTTGGTGTTTGGATTGTTTTAACAAGTTGACCAAAAAATAAAAAAATATATTATTTTGATGCATTGTCGAACATGTTTATACACAATAGGCACCACCTTCTTTTTCTTTCCAAGCAAGGTTTGTCTTTCATGCAATAAATATAATTTAAAAGCTTAGGAATAAAACTGATATATTAGATATTCAGTTAAAACTCAGGTGATTGGTAGTTGATACTTACAAAATATTTTCTTTGATAGATGTGAAGATTCTCAGATACTTTAATAAGTGACTTTGTAGAGGAAAAAATGCAATTATATTTTAGAGATATAAATTCTAAAAATATCTATATACCGAAAATGTTAAGAATAAAATATTATTAATTTAAATTTTAAAGAATTTATGTTGTATTTATAGCTCATGAGTCATGTCCTTTCAAGAAGAATAGAAGCTTAAGTATAATTTTATTTCAGTGATATTTTAAGTTGTATTATAATAATAAAAAAGACATATTAAATCAATATAAAATACTAAAGTATCCGCGTGGTGTTCTGAAATTTTATTTTTTAAAAGTTGGACTCGAACTTATTAAAAATTAAAAAAAAAAGCTCAAGTAGACGAGACCATAGAGCGGCGCTCCTCCCGTAGAAGAGCCTATAGATCACCCATTTTAAAGATTAATAAAATTTTCATCTTCATATTCTTCCTTCCTCAAAGCCTCTCGTATTTATTGTTTTCATCTCTTTTCTAATGACTTGTATATATGTGGTCATTGCATCGATTTTTTCTTCTTTACCACATTAAAGTCGCAAAAAACATCTTCTTCTTCTTCTTCTTCTTCTTCTTCTTATTTGTCTATACACGTTTTTTTTTTCTTTTCAATATAGTATTATTACTGGCATATATATATGCGAATTCATACAATGGTATTCTAAAAATTAAACCTGCAAATAGAATATAAAAGTGTTTATATATATATATATATATATATAATCCAACCATATATTCCTGAAGGTTTATGACCTAATTAATTAATGGCAAGGCAATGTACTACATGTTGAAAAGATGGAGGCAAATACCTTATAAATACAAGATTTTGAGAGCGATAATATACAGAATTCCGGCAGTGAAAGGGAACGGAGTGGGAAATTTGTTTCAAATAAAAACAATATGTGTTTGGATCTGAGTTTCGCGTGTGTAGAACGATGTTATGGTCATAATTGAATGGTTTTATTAGATTATTTTTAATGGTTAAGAACATACGGACAGATACTTAAATGCAGGGGTGGTTGTGCAGTTTATGGCTTGGGGATCAAGGGACTGCAAGACATTCGTTGAACATAGCACCCTAGCTAGTAGGAGGTTGCGAACGAAAAGGACCTTCTCATTCGTTTCTGTCACCACTTGAACTTCATTAATTTGTTCATCCCATTCGCGTGACCTTTAACTCCATCCTTTTCATCTTGTGTCAGATAATTTTTAAAGCTCTTCAGTTTGAATTTCAAGGATTAAGAAAGAAAAAAACAATATGAAACCATGCATTACCATCTGTTAACATTTGATTATTTATATGTTAAACTTGTTTTGTACATTGAGGGAGTTAATCTGGATCGTCTCCGAGGGACGTAGCGTGATGGTAAAAAGTTTGAGATCTGCACAGTAGGTCTCGAGTTCGAGTCAGGGCATACACCTCTTGTAAGAGTCTGGGACAGCCGAGCTTTTATTCGCTCATCTAGACTCATAAAATACGCTTTCTGAAGGGTGAGATTTCCTTGAATCTAAAAAAAAAAAGAGTTAATCTAGATCGATTAACATAATTTAATTCTTTTAAAAAATTTAAATTAGATTTATATCGAAAAAATCGAGTGATGAGTTAATTTATTCAATCAATTCGTTGGAACTTCCAAGTTAAAACATGTAACTTCAGGTTGATTTTTTCATACCTGGTTCAAATCAAGAGTTAATAGTTACTTCTTTAATTGACACAATGATTATTAATATTGGTTTCATTAATTAATTATAAAAAAAATAATTATGATCAACTCAAATTACAAATATTGATAAATTAATACTCAATAAATTAATAATTTTAATTAAATAATAATTTTATCCGGTTTTCACTTAAATTTAAACTTTAAATAATATATTAATTAATAAATAAATATTTATAATTCTAGAAATATTAATTTATATAGATTTAACTATAGTTTGCTAGTAGGTGTTCAATGAGATTGCAGTTGTTCTTGTTCTCTTGCGGCGGTAGCGAAAAGTGATGCGAATTTTTTTTTAAATTACAATTATCTTTGGAAGAACTAAAATACAGCTACTATTTGTTTTTGTGATGAAAATTTTTTTTGAAATTAATTTTTAAGGTGTTTTTAGATTATTTTAATATACAATGTAAGAAATAAATTTTAAAATATAAAAAAATATATTATTTTAATATATTTTTAAATAAAATTATTAAAAAAAATAAAATCCTTGTGAGCGAAAGATGAAATGACATTTAACATGGTGGATCCGTGAATGAGACTCCGTAATGGTAAGTTTAAAAATCTTAGGCTATTATTGTTGTCGTCTGGCACAGAACACGAGCGAACATAATAGTTAATCACGGGCTCAGGAAAGGAGTGTCAGAGCATCCCATACCCATTCTCTTTATTTTATAGCTAAAATAGCTATAAAATTATTTTATCTAGCTTGCTAAACCATGTGATAATATCCATGCTCTTTGAAATAGATAATTATGGATTTTTTTTATTTTTTTTAATTACATGTAAAATGAATATTCAACTATGTTATTTCATGTTATTTATAGCTTTCAAATTATGCTAATGAGTTTTCTAATTATTTAATAATTCTTTTATTGTGGTAGAAATTAAAAATAATAAAAAGAAAATGCATACACTTTAAGAAATAATGAAAATTTAAACAATGTATACTAATTAAAAGTACTATTATGTCTAATATCTTCATTTGACACTTCTCATAATATTCAATCAAGTGTAAATATATGTTTGTCGTATCTATCAAAATTATTCTCTTATCTTTTTGTTATTCTTTCAATACAAGTTCTTCTTGCATAATAACAATCTTGTCTCATTCTATCTTTGCATTTTCATGTTTTGCTTTTGCTTTCTCTTCCTCTAAAGCAAATGATTTTTTCAAAAAAATCGTATCATTTTACATTCCATTTTTATTTTATGTTTTTTTGTAATCCTTCAAGATCGATCCAACATGAGAACCTGTGCTATCTTTATATTTTTAGTGTGCTTTTCTGTTGTCTTTCTACTTACCGGTCTTTTCATTTCATCGTTGTCATTAAGGACAACATCATCTTTTTCTAAATTGATTGAACTTTAAGTAAAAGGAGAATAAGTTGTCGGAGATGCATTTCTAGCATTTTCGCACTTCTTCTTTGAATTTTCAATTATCCATTTAGGCCCGCTCTTCAATTTCTTCGGGCAATGCTGAAATAAGAATAATTGATACTGAATTCTTTTATATGCAATCTTAAAAAATAATAAATTAAAGCACACCAGAATGCATTGCTTAAAAAATAATAAATTTAATGAATTTAATTTTATGAGTTTTATATAAACAATACATGGTTTTCATAGGTGAAACCACTTTGGTTTCTATTTTTTATTTGGGTATAGTGTGAATAAAACTTATTCACCACTAGTTACGTGGTCGACCAACAAAGCATTAGAAAACTTGATATACACTCAGTTACAAACTGCTTGTTTTCATTGTAGTTTTCAAGAATTCTTTTCCAATATGCCTTAGTTTTTTGTTCATTTCCACACATTGGATCCATCTCAACGTTGATTCTGGCCTCTACAAGGCAAACATCTTCTTCATCCCTAAAATTGCTCGATTGCTTTATCTTTTTAGTCGTAGGTGACTTTTCACATGGATCTTGAGATAGCACAATAGATTAATTGGACTATTGAGTGGGTGGATCATAACCTTTTTATGAAAATTGTATATTCAGGTCAACTATTTTATACATAAAATTAGTAAAATAGTCATCATCCTGAGACTCCATTGAAATTCTTTTGATTAATTGTGATCGAGAAAGAAATTGAAGTTACTCGAATATACTTGAAAGTGAAGTTTTTTTTTTTTTAGAAAAAACCCAATTTACAGAGAGAATTTGGATTGGGTACAAATTATACCATTTATATTAAACTATAAAATTTCAATGGACAAATAATCTTTAAATGCAATTTCTTTACAATTTATTGTTGCATGTTTTTAAGGAGTGTTATTAAAGAGTTTTTGAACTTTCATCATAGAGGAAAACGTAGATCGAGACTCCAATTTCTTTTATTCGACTTAATTTATATTTTTTAAACCAATTTAAGGGTGTTTTGAGATCGAAAATGAATTTATTTAGGTGCTTACAATGTTTTTTGAGATGTTTTCAAGTAAGAATATAATTGAAAAAAAATAAATGTTTTAGGTCCCAAACATTGGACTCTAAATTTTCAATCATTTCTAGTGGCTGAAAGTTTGTGCTTGTAGACGTCACATCATTTACTTTGTTTTTTTAAGAGCAGACAATGTGTTGTTTGGGCATTAAAGAAAAGGGAAAAGACTAAACAAGTGAGGCTAGTCTTAAAGCCCAAGTCTCACTAGGCCTTCTTTGTATTGAGTTAGAAATATTGGCCATGCAAGTTAGAAATGATGATTAGAAATGTAAAAGTTATATGAAAATTTTGGGTCATTTTAATTTTAATGTGATTTTCAATTGAAAAAACATTAAAATAATTTTTTTAATATTTTTTATATCAGCACATTAAAACCATTAAAAAATACTTAAAAAATTAATTTTATGCTTTTTCATATGAAAAACACTTTAAAAAGTAGAGGAACTCATCTTTGTGTAAAATTTTCCTTTTGTACAAGTATGTGACCCCATGAATCTCATCATTGTGTTTGAGCATGTCGTGGCATTGAACAACTTTAGGGTGGTTACCGTCACATAGGATCTCGTTCTCATGAAAAATTTGGTTGCGTACGAAGTTATTGTGTTGTTGTATATGACCATCAGAGTGTAGAGGCAACTCGTTGAATAGTGGATAACTTTGTAGATAGTGCTTTTGGTATTGCTTCTAATTCGATTGATTTGGTTGAGTTTAGAGATAAAAGAGTTTGAGTTGTCTGAGTTGGGAAGGGAGAGAGGGGGATAACGAGCTAATGGTCAAGTTGAGGGGGTGAGAAGGTGGTGGTGGGGGTTGAATTGGTTCCATGAGTCGGTGAGTTGAATCAAATCATATGAGTTAATGAAATTTGTTAAAGAGGGAAAGGAAACGAAAAAGGAAAAGCAGAATTCTTGTGTGAGATAGAGGAGGGGGATTTGCAATGGGGGGAAGGAATGCGGATTTTAAAGGGAGGGAAAACTTTAATGGTTCTTTTGTAATTAAATATAAAATAACAACAATTTTGTAAAAAAAAAAAAATTGTTATTTTTTTAAAGAGGATATCAAGTGGTGGAGACCTTACAAAGTTCAAGATATAAATGATAATTATTCAAACTATAGTGGGTAATCATAGCATTGACTAATCTACACGGGTAATTTTCTAATAAATAAAACATTTTAGATTTGGTATCAAAACCATTAATATAAAGGAAATGTTGTGTAATTTGTTAATAAATATATAATTTACTTGGTACCTATAACTAATATAATATAATTCATTGCCAAATAATATAATTTACCTTTCAGGGGTAAAAAGAGTAAAATTGATTTAAATTCATTGTAAACCTCCAAGCATGAACTAAAACAACACGATAAAAATATTATATTTTTTACAATCACATTTTAAAATACATCTATAAATCGTCCCCCTTTAGTTGCATGCTAAAACCTTTCAGAATGCAGGAAAATCTTAATCAAAGTCACAAAGCACAATAACTAGGCAGCACAGCAGACACACTGACAGTTGCCCCTAACCCTAAGCCCTCCATCCACCTTTTAAATTCCTAACCTAACTCTGAAAAAGCAAACTAATATCTCACGCCTTACGCTTCGTTTCATTTTGATTCTGTTCCTCCTTTTCTTTTTCCTTGCAAGTTAAAAAAAAAACAACAAAATCCAACGCAATTATGGCAGCCTGTCAGCTATCAGGAATCCAAGAACCTCCTTTGCAGCTCCATCACGAGAGGGATATAGGGATATTCTTCCATAGAAGAACAAAAAGAAGAGAGAGAGAGAGAGAGAGAGAGAGAGAGAGAGAGAGAGAGAACAGAGATCCAGAGACAAATAAAAAACCTGACCAGGTCGAACCACCATTCATGTATTATATGACTCTTTAATCTCCCACTTCTTCCTATAATAACCCTCTAATAAGTAAATAAATAATAAATATATATGTATTTTGTAATTGTAAATGTAAAAAATATAAAATTAGCATGCTATATAATCCGTTTAAGGTACATATGTTTGTCTACCATCATAAATTGCTTCGTTAATTTGACTTCCAGTCTCATTGATTCTTACCATCAGCCCTGCACTGCTGCACACACAACTTCTTGTCAACGGATGATAATCCTGCACCCGAAGCAACAATGTTCTTAATCAGCATTGGCGATTCATTAATCGATACACGCATGAAATGTCTACTTCCAAGATGACAAATTAGGCAATCGATACATATATGGATATGATTAATTCATTCTGCAGGTGAAGATTCCTGACCCCATCTCACCCTGTGTCTACTGTGTCATAACATACACAAGCATGCAGTTTCTTACCATTTCAGGGTGGGTGGGGAGGAAGACGACAAGGAAGGTGAAGATCATCAGGCTTCAATTCTTTAAGACCTGACAATTGGGTCTTTCTTGATGCAAAACGCTCCGAAATATCATCACACATAAGTGGCCATTATCGTTTCTCAAATCTATAACTATATCATGCTTGTAGTTCAAAGTTACCAATCATCTAATCACATCCTAAACCAAACCCAAAGTTTAATTTGTGCATTCTAAGAAAAAAAACGGAAGGAAAGGTAGAAGAAACATGAGATCATCGAATCGAAACTCTCACCGAATAAATTAAAAAATAAAAATCTTCGAAAGAAATAGAAGACTTACCATTTAAGCGTGCTTATGATACATCTTGGCATCTCAGTACCGGTCTCCTTCAACGTAACACCTCCACACACAACTTCCACTCCCAGCAACCCTGTCTTCACCCCTTCAACACCAATTCCAATGCTCGTTTTCACATCCATATCCACCTTCAGTTTTTTGCTCGTGAACTGATCAAGAATCTTCGATCCAATTCCATCCTCGATCAGCTCCTTGTTCACACTGGTTTCAATTTCCAAACTAGTCGTATTCTTTTTTCCCTGTGTGAACTCAGGCAAGGTCGTCGATCCCAAATTAACCTCGTCGTCTCCCGCTGTCGTTTCCACTTTAGACTCTCCAAAATGATAGATGATATTTTCATTAGGATTCCTGACTTCGATTCTTGCAACAATTTTGGCGGTAAGGTACGTGCCATCTGATCTCTTGGTGATGTTAAAAGCGGAGAATTTAAAAGATTGGAGGTGGAAAACGGGGAGTTTTGGATCGAACCAGAGGTAAAATAGACCTCCTGCGATAATCATCAGGAGAATGGCGATTATAAGGAGGAGGCTTAAGCAGCATAAGCATAGACGGCAATGCCTGGACCGTCTTTTCCTTGGTTCGAATGAAGGAGGCAGCAATGCCTTTGTGGGTAGCGGTCTCGGGGCAGGTTTTGTCTGGAGGTTGGGGTCTGTGTAACCTGGTGGTCTTTGGAGAACTGGTTTCATTGGCTTGCCGGCCATTAATTGCAATCTTGAATTTGGACTGCTCTGTTTGTCAAGAAATTATCTATAAATCAAAAGAATGATTTAACCAGCAAGAAAGTCTAGGACTTCAATTCAAGTTCTAACTACGCACCAATTTTTAATAAAAAAGAAAATGTCGGAGAATTGAGGCAAAATTACCTTGACAGATAAATGGCAGAAGTAACGTTGATCAGGTTAATTTCTTGCTGAGATTTCAAAATCCGGGGAAAAAGGAGATCCTCAGTGGGATCTGAGAAACTGAATTTTTTGTGAGATCATTAAGAGAAGGAAAATGTTTTTTGAACATTGAATCACGAGGACATAGTCATTCTAAATATATACATATATACATATACATAATACATATACATATATAGATATATATATATATATATAGAGAGAGAGAGAGAGGCAGGGGGGGGGGGGGCGTTGTCTATGGTAGAAGCTTGAGGTATCACTGGCAGGAATTCAGCTTGCAGGATTCACGCGCCACGTCATGGCGGGATGGTGATTTGTATGTACCGCGACGAAAGTGTTCCGCTGGAGGCTGGCCCCTCTCTCTGTCGTTTATTTTTCTTTTTTGTCCCTTTTACTTGTGGCGGTCATCTCTCTCTCTCGGCATTGTTCCTTTAATTAGGCTACGTTTATTTTCCATCGATCATGCAGCTGAAGTGGCTGTTTGTGGTTTCATCTTACCTCGCTTCGACTAAACAAACCAAGTTAGTCATACAATAGACATAATGACAACCAAGCTGATGTGGTTTTTTTTTTTGAATTATTTCTTTAATTGCAAAAATTATTTAAGTCTTGAAAAGTAATCAATCCAACGTGAATTATAATAAAAACATATAGAACTTTAAAAACATTTAACATCCCTTCAAAAAACTAATTATCTAAAAGCAACTTGTAAACAATGTTTTCTTTTTATTTTCAAACCCAAATTGGACTCGGAAGCTACTATTTTAGATTTTTATTTTATTTTTCTTTCTTGATTTTGTTTTCAATTTAGATTTAAGATTTTAATTCAATTAAAATGTTTTTTTATTTATACAGCCATATAGGTTATTTTTAGGGATCGTGTATTATTGAAAATGATAATGAGACAAATCTTTGAAGGACATATAGCCCAGAGACTTGTCTTCATTATATATATATATATATATATATATATATATATATATTGGTTGGTTGGTTGGTTGCGAGTAAATCAAAATAAATGAAAATTCATTTGAACTCTAAAATGCCTGAGTGAGCTTGATGACCCATCGTCGCTTTGAGCTCGTGTTCATTGCGAATCTTATCCTGAGTTGAAGGATATAGACAACGCGACCAAGGGTGTCCATCTTGGAGCCATCACGTTCTTGCCAAAGTGACAATCATGTTTTCACCTATATTCAAAATTAGTTTTTTGAGTCACTCTCCTTTTTCTTTTTCTTTTTTCCCTTCTCTCTACATCTATTTCTCTTTATAAAGTAATTATCACTACTTATTTATATATAGAGTAAGATGAAGTTTATCAATCATAATTAATCAATTATTAATAAATATTTATCATAAAATAGTTCAAATAAAAAAAAACTATTTATTTAAGAGATCAATCAATATGATCCTAATAATAAAAAGACCACGATGCATATACACTCTCCTTCAATTGATATTAGAAGGAACCATTCATAAGTTTTTTTTCCCTTTATATTTTTATTAAGAATTTTTTGACAAGATTTACATTTTTTTTATCAGATTGTAAGCATGTATTAAAATCCATCGCAGAATGATTCATTGACCATAAAAAATCCGTTTATTTCTCTCCTTCCATATCAAGTAGACAATGATATTGAGAGAGACTTTTTTCATTATAGACTCAAGGCTCTTCCCAGTTGTATGAAGATGTATCCAATTTGACTGGTAATACTTTAAAAGAAATTCCAGTCTTAATAAGTATAAAACAAAGAAAAGGAAAGGAAAATAAAAGAGATCGATATAGCAGGCTCTTACACTTAAAAATTTAACTACGTATGGGCCTAGAAAGTAAGTAATAGCAAGGGCTGCAGATGGGCTAGTAAATGGGCCATATTTACCGGCCTCGGCCTGTCCCCCCTTCCCCGAGAAACATGGTAGATGTTATTAACCAACAACGACGTCGTATCTGTACAATAAATCAATACAGAACACAGCTCTTGTTCTATTCTCTTCTCTCTCGCGCGGCTCACTCCACTTGTGGCAAAGATGGAGTTCGCGAACCTTGAAGGTCTTCGTCAGGACGCTTCTTATTTGTCTTTTCATATTTAATTTCGCTCACTAATCTTCTCAGATGAGGCGACTCAAAGCACAAGTTGAAGTCGTAGCCAAAGCAGACGGGTATGCTTAATTATTTCTAACCACCTCATCAAATTTCAGCTTCTCGACATAAAGTTCTAAAAAACTATTGTTTCTTTTGTAATTTTTTTAGATGGTTGAATACTAAAGTAATCGCTGCTGTGAGGTAGCTAATCACCAAACAGAGAGTTTTTACCCTGATTTCCTTTTTAAAGGTGGAAAATTAAGCAATAAATTTATTATTATTATTATTATTATAAATACACTTTTAGGGTGATTTAGGCCCCGTTTGTTTGCTGGAAAGTAGTTTCCTTTAAGGGGGGGGGGTTTTCGATGTTTGGTAGTGTAATGTAAAAATAAGTTAATGGTTCATGGAAAAAAGTTGGAAAATAACTTATTAATGTTTTATTTTTCTCAAGTTTATTAAAATAATGAGGAACAAATCTTACAAATTAAAAAGTTGAATGAGAATGAAATTGAAAAAAAATAATTTTATAAATTATCTCAAATAAAATAAATAATAATCAAAATAATAGAGATCAAATCTAAAAAATTAAAAAAAATAAAAGGTGAATAAATTAAAATAATAATAATTAACATTTCATAAATTATTTCAAAAAAATAAGTAACAATAAAAGAATAAGGACCAAATTTGATTGATAAAAAATTTCAATAAAAAAATGATAAGGAAAAAGCAAATAGCAATTATAAAAATAAGGACCAAAATTAATATAAAAATTAAATTTTAAGAGATGGAATTGAAAAATAAATATACAAAAACAAATTATATATAGCAATCAAAGGTTTGGGGGATCAAATTTTTTATATTTATCAGCAAATAATGACATTTCTAAATTTTTCACAACTTCCGGAAAGTGTTTTCCCTTAAATTTTGGAAAACACTTTCCCGAAAACCAACCAAATTTTCCGATTGATTGGGATTCCCATTGCCCAACTTTTCCCTAAATACACTTTTAGGGTGATTTAGGTTGAAAACTAAACCAAATTTTTCTTCTTTGAAGTGTTTTTTTTTGGCGGAAAAGTGTTTTCCGTTGGCCGGAAGTATTCTTCTGACCGAAAGTATTCTCCGTTGGCAACTTTACCGAAAGTGGTGCTTTTTTGAAAGTTTCTCGAAAAGTGAATTCCGAGAAACAAACATGGCCTTAGGTTGCTAACTTTTCCATTGAATGTTTAAGAGCACGGGGCAACTTTACCGTAGGTGCTTTGAAAGATTTCAAGTATTGCCTGCCAGTATAACTTTTTCTTCTTGAATCTGCAATGGTGTGCAAATAAACATTTGCAATCGCAAAAGGTAAGCCTCTCCATGCTAGATGCTAGTGATATTTAGCTTTTGAATTGCCAGAAATATTAATCCATTTAAAATCCTAAAAACTACTAATAGATTCATGATCTAATGGCAATGACATCATTCCTCCATGCTTTTGGAAGAAACTTGTGATCCTAGTTTCAAATATTGGAGATTGAGGGGGTCAATGGATGAGATTTGTAAAGAAAAGGAATGATTTAATTCTGAATTAAGAGTAAAATAGTCAAGATTTTTAATTTAATTCAATTTCAACATTCCAAACAGTATAAATAAATTCAATTCCAAAAGGTGACCGGTAAATTATACTTTTTTATTTTTATGAAAAATCTTCTGCTTGGTTATGCCATTTTCCAAACAGTAATATTTTTATTTTTGTTGTAGTTTGAATAGCAATAAGACTTTTATGTAACATTAACAGTATAAACAATATTATCCTATAAATAAATTATCAACTTTTATTTTGATAAATTTCTTGAAGGTGAAATATAGGTTCCCAAAGGCCAACTCCCCTTTCAAGATCTATAATACCTTAAAAGATTCTGAAAAGGCTGATAGGAGACAAAGAAAGAACTTAGTCATGGCAGAATCAAGCCAACTTTTTGAAGAAAAAAGTGATGAAATAGATCATTCACTTGAAAGGTTTTAGGGAGGACCACTACAAACAAAAACCAATAACATGAACTTCACTACGGACATGCCTTCCTCCCTGTTATTCCATGTTAGCCAAAACCTACAATTTATTGCTTCAAATGCCCTGGGATTATTAAAGGCTCCTGCAATCATGCCTCAAAATACATCGTAAACTACTATAAACCAAATGCCCCAAATGCCTCCACCCTTATTTCAGCATGAATATGATTCATCATGGGTGATTACCATTTTAAGAGAAAGACAGAGTATCCAACATAACCACAAATGAGTATGAGGTCGTTAAAGACGAGGACATATATGATCTATTTTCAACTAATGAAGAATGTTGCGAGCCAAATGTTGGCATTTCCAAAAAGTTTAGAGTATTCCTATTTGTTAAGTATATAGGATCTCATTGTCCAGAGACTCATCTCAAAATATACCACAATAAAATGACTGAAGTTATCTATGAAGAGAAACTTTTTATCCATCATTTTTCATGAAAAGGCTAGTTGAACTTGTTTTTAGTTGGTATATGGGTTTGAATGGCTCTAAAATGGAGAAGTGGGGATATTTGGCCATTGCATGTTTTAAAAAAATTTGGATTTAACTTGATGGTGATTCCAACCAGGTATGACCTTTAAAGAATGGGGATGAGAAGTAATGAGTTAGTCAAGGAATATGGTATGAGACTACATGACATGGCAACATAAATCTACCCTTCTCTGCTTGAAAATGAGCTCACTTTCATCTTTATTGAGACTTTAGAGCTCAATAACTCTAGTCATTTTAGAAGCTCCATACTTCAGCTACTTGATGAACAATTCATCAAGCTATTTTATGGATTTAGGGACTGCAGCAAAAAGGATGGAGCAAGGCTTGAAGTCAGGAAGGATCAGGAATCCGATAGTGAGGTTTAATGTTATGTCAAAGAACAAATCAAAAGAGGACTCCCATATAGAGAATATGGATCAAAATCATTCTATACCTCATCTTAAATACCGTCTATTTTCATAACACCAATAACTTTCCAAGTGTCATTAGCTAATATTGACATATCTCTATCACTTGGCATTATTTACCAGCACCTTTGAAATATTGGACACATTGCTCTGATTCCATCAAATCCCATATGACCGCTATACTTGAAGTGGTAAGACCCAAATGTAAAGTGTAATTATCATGATGATGAGATCCTATGACAATCAATTGAGAATTACAAGAAGTTGAAGCATCAAAGCCAAAAGTGGGTAGGATGGGGCATGAGGATGGAAGATGCACCAGATGAATGCACAAGCCACATATATTTGTTGGAGGGGGTTGATATGAAATAGAAGTGTTACATTGTCAACTCTTTTATTATTGAACTTTGCCGATTCATATTTTTGTTGAAAAAAACATCGAAACCCTGGAATTATTAAATATGTTTTCCATGTATTTTAATTATTTCTTTTAATAGAATATGCTTTTTTTTTTTGTTTCATTGTTATTCTGCTGCATCAGAGTTTTTTTTCATAATATATTTTTTTGTGCTAGAGAATATGCTAGCTACACCTTTACAATTTTTCTTGATGTTCCACAGCGAAACGCGTAAAAGATCTGGTAGCAATCTAATTGGTGAAAGCTATCAGGGAAGGTGCTGACACTGGTTGCCTTTAGCAATACTTAAAAAAATAAAAAATAAAAAAGTTCGGATGACTGGTAACATATAAATCGTTATGATAATCAACAAAAGCGGTAATAATTCAGAAAAAAAGGGGCAAACTTAAAGCAAGTTATCTTATGACTACATTAAGCGGTCCATTTTTTGCCCTGGAAAATTAACTCTACATCTCAAAGACCTCGTCTCTCAAGATCAAAGTATTCACTACAAAAGCTTGAAGGCACAGCTGAGAGCACCAAAAGCCCTGTCCATTCCTCACCTGGCTTCAAGGTGACAGGTTTCTCAACCACTGCTCCATCGACACATAACATCTTTTTGTACTCTTCATCGCCAAAATCCGCCATTGCTTTTGATTTCTTCTCCCATGGATTCCACACCGCTGTTTGTGGGCATGAACGACGGTAAATAAATAATAAAGTTTACAACCCAAAATTGAGAGTATCGTTTGACTTTCTACTCGTTTACAAAATTGTGCATGCACAGTTTTACTGAACACAACTTACCTACATCCGGGAGTCCATCCTTTCTAATAACATATGTCCGCTTCCTCCCATGATCGAGGATTGCAATTGCATTGGGAGAACTGAGATAAACTCGATCCACCTGCCAGATAAATCCAGACAGTAAAGAAATTAATTAATGAAGACACAAACACAAACACACAAAATGCTAAAGAAGCCATTGTTGCACCCTGAAAACCACGTGAGTAGCTGATGGAAAAGGGGTTTATGCCAGCCGGGAATTTATATTACATCATGTTGCAAACAATGAGTGTGAAACCATGCAAATGCACTTGAAAGAAATTTGGTAATAAAAAACTAATTCAGAATCTATGTCGATCTCTCCTACAGAGATTTAAGGTGGAAAGATTCTGGGGGAAAAAGTGGGACTTGAAAAGTGGGGTTGCTTTGTTGTCTCCGTGCTAGTCACTCTACAGTGAGAAAATATTAACTAGCACAAAAGGTTTGGAAAAAACTGCTTCTCTTTTACGCCTATGCTAAGTGATGTTGAGAGATATGTAATTATTTGTCTTGGGAAATGAAAAAACCACTTCTTTTCAACTGCTAACATTTCTAGCAGTCGAAAAATCAGAAGAAAGTTGACCAGAAATTGCATGAAAATGAACACCAAGGTGTTGAAGCGCAGTTCCTATAAGTATCGATTGCAGTGAAAAGAAACTAATAAAAAACGATTCAGCATTTCTGTCAACTTAAGTACCACTTCCATCCATTCATCTCTAACACAGCCATAGGAGTAAATTAGAATTAATAGTCGAATTTACCTCAGATTCAAAAGTGAGGGCGTCTCCTTGTTCTGTAAATCGTTCTCTTTGTCGAAGGTTGTCTAGGTAGTCAAGTGTTTCCAATCCTTCTATCCTCACTTCACTGATATAAAGATTCACTTCTGAGTGAGTCCAAACAGTGCATTTTCCAAAGTATGCTTGTTGAAATCGGGTGAAAAATTTTAAGCATGCATGCTAGGCTACTTTTAATGGATTCCCAATACATGAATCGTATTCATATAACACATGTTTTTGGTAATAGATTTACCATGCTTTTTATTATTATTATTTCTATAGCTAGCAATAAATATCTGATTGGAATCTTAAAGAAATTTCATTTTTCCTATTGATTCTAATGATTCTTTCCACACACACACACACACACACCCAAAAAAGGTCGTCTTTCATGGTAAAGTTACCACCGTTTTGAGATGAAGAAATTCTTCCGTGAGCAGAATTAAACTGTGATACTAATGCTAACTTGTGCAAAAGTTTTCAGTATCTGGAAAATTGTCAAACAAAACAGGTAACCGAAAGCACAATGTTTCCTAGTTAGAATACCTCTAGAAAACTGAGCTCTTTCTTTCTTTCTTTTTCTCTTTTTTTTTAAAAAAAATTTACAAAGACCTAGAAAACCATGAAACGAAAAAGATATTTCCAAATATTCCATTTTAGAAAAAGAAGTCTCAATTTGGTTCTCTTGCTTTTATGACTTTTTTTTTTATACATAAATATTTTATCCTTCTCTAATTTAAAGGCCAACCAAACAAGTTCATGCTTTCTATTCTTGAGCAGGTCCATTTTCTACATGTTCTCAAGAAAAAGGATGGAGAAAAGAGAAAAGGAATGGGAAAATGTGAAAAATTGTTTTCCAGAAGTGAATGCATGCCAAGGACTCAATCCTTTCCTTGTTTTAGATGTGACATTTGGGTAAATAGACTTCATACCTTATGTCAGAAACTGACAAATATGTGTGATATGTAAATGAGAAACTAAATGGTTTTCCGTCGATGTTCCGAACTCTTGATGTCAGCGCCAAGTCTCCATTTGCTGCAAGTGACACCCTAAGACGAAGCTCAAAACTGAAAGGAAAAACAAAACAAAAAACAGAGACATATTAACCAACACTAGTCACTTCAAACTCATTGCAAGCACAGAGAGAGGTTCAGCTCCTATTGTAGTTGTGCATGTGATTGGAATGATTCTGCTGCGTCTTAGTGTTTGAGCTCTTCTGCCCAAACAGAGGACTTGCTTTCAGAATGAACTATTCAGTAGTGGGTTATTATAGTCATGACTTTGGAGATTTCAATTGCAACATAAAAGGCTAACTATTGAAAAAACAGCAATTCAATATTATGGACCGTCTGCACAAAATGCCAATAATCCAACAATAACAAAAAAACTAAAATTAAAATCTTAGTCAGGGCGAAATAAGGAACTTAGTCTTGTTCTTCACAATAAAATGATTCTATGAGCATGACTATTAATCACGAGTCATCAAGATTGGACCCTTACTCTGATGCACATAAGGAAATAAAAAACCCAAGCTCCTACCTATAAGGCCAGCACTTCAGGTCTTCTTCAGATGGTTTAAGCAGTAGGTCAATGAAGGATTTCCCATGGGAATCATTGGGATGCAAAGGAGGAGAATTGTCATCAACTGTCCAAATCTTGCTCCTAGCAAAACCATGCTGCTCTAGAGATCCACAGTTTCCAAACTTCACAAGCATTAAAGCAGTTTACATAAGTAGAGATATGTTCACTCATGAAGTTTTAAGCATGTAAAAGAGGAACTTTAGAGGTACCTGTGGGAAACATATAGGGATCCCTCCGCGCACTTGTTTTGGAGGCTTAAAGATCCCCTGCAATAATTGAAAAGGTCAGATAATTGAATCAGTCTTGGATCTCTTAAGAGTTAAAATTTATTATTCAATACCATCTGCAAGTCTCTGTTATGCTAGAACAACTCTATGACAACCTGTTTAGAAACTAAAAATCTAACAGCAATTCAAAATCTAGTGAGTCCTATGATTATTGTTCCGTGAAATTGACTAGTCATATTTAAACATGTAATGTAAGCTCTCGTGCAATCAAAATGAAAGGCAAGGGGAAAGGAAGAAGAAGAAGAAGAGTTCCCAGTCATTTCTCATTTAGATTTTAGTTCTGATACTAGGACAGCCGTACAATGGAAAATATCCCTTTCTGGATACTGCCTTACTCAAAACCAACATTGACCTAAGAAAACAGTGCACGATTTGTAAGATTTTGCAAAGGCACATACCTTACTGCTTGTGAATAGAAGTTCTTCCCCTTGCTCATTCCTCCAAGAAAAAACTTGCCCTCCATGCAGACTAACCTATTATCACAAAACCAGTAATTATGAAAACGCATGCCTCACCAATCAATTTATCAGTTATCTGCAGATTAGCAACAGATACCATCTCCTTTACAGTAAAAATTTCCTATTATAATTATCAATAAATTAATCCTAACTACTGAATTCGTTGCTTTAACAGAACAGCTATGGGGAAAAAACCGAGTTAAGAGAATCTCACCCGCGCGGAAGCTCCTTGTGGGTTGCGGAGCACGACCTGGTCCATACCGTTCCAGTCTTTGGTATGCTCAATTGCTGCTCTATAATCCCATACAGCTGCAGAATGCCTCATATTTCAAAAAGACTAACTGAAAAGATTCTACTTCTCTATCCTCTCTTTGCAATCCGAAGACACTCCGAGTAGACTTCTAAATCTCTAGTTAACCCTCCCTAATCACCAAGAATGACAAAGAACAGTCTATTCCAGCGAATTAAGGGAAACAAAAAGGTACGTTTTAAGACAATTGAAAACCTCAGCGGACATTATGTGTATTCTGAAGTGCTGTGAGTTCAAATCACATGTACCAACTACAACTTAGATCTGAGAACTGTAATTCTAATTTCCTTCATATGCTAACATCTACGAGACTGATACTGTCATCCCTAGAATTCGCACAAAGTGCCGAAAAATGAAACATTTGGCAAACCATAGGCTAACACCTATCTAGAATGATGAAGGAATCACCAAAAATATGACACATTAACACCAGAAGAAGACAATCAAACGATAAGACTGTTGAAATAATAACTTCTAACTTTTTGTGAACTAATTTCACCAAGTTTCAACATTTACTTATCAAAAACAAAAGGAAGGAGGACCCAATTCCCAACTGCAGGATCCAAATCACAAAATCTCAACAAAACAGTGTATTCCTATGTGTATCTAATACTATATGATACTTGTTGCCAACTACCTTGCAATTGAATGAATTTCCAACAAAACCCACTTGGTAACATCAAATCCCAGAATAGTTAAGCAACCAAAAGCCATGAATTTCAAACATTCATCCTTTTTAAGACTCCCAAATGCATCGAAAACTTCAACTTTGACATCATAACAATACCCCCATTAGAAGTTAGAACTAGTACTAAATACATCCACGGCCATCAATACAAGTGTTTTAAAAGCTTAACTGAAACTAAGAATTGAGGGGACAAGACGCAAAAATGAAGCAAAGGGTCTAGGCAAGACTGTGGAAATATGAGAAGAACTGAATTTTAAAAAAGTTAATGATATTTATTCATTACATGATCAGTTGAACAAAACTCCTTCGTATTTTTTTTTTCTTAAGGAGTTGCGGAGATCTAGGACGTGGAGATACGAGAAGTACACGTACTCTGTACAAACGGTCAGAATTTAATAATGGGAATTTTAAGATAAAGACCGTTTTAATTCAAAATATGTTTTCATGCAGGACAGCCCTCCACTAGATGTCATCAGTCGGTAAAAGTAGTGCTAAAATGAGATCTCAAGTCACGGGGAGAGCATGTGAGATGAGAGTTGGGGACATTTCCAAGGATGGGACTTGGTCACCGACTCACCTGGGCTTATGGGCATCAAAGATATGGTCACCCAAAGGGGAGGCAATCAGACAAAAGCCAACAATATTTTGCCCAAGGATTATGTTTTCTTAAGTACATTACGTGGGTATTCTTGTTAAAATCACTATCCTACTCTTAAAATTATATAATGTTACGAGTTAATATATATTTAATGTATAAAATCAGATTAAAAATTTTAAAATTAATAAAATCAGATATAATTGGTGTAAAATTGGTAAACTCAGTAAAATCAGTCTAATTTTACGAGTTTATTAAATTTATAATATGAACCAAGTCATGTTTAAATTTGGCCTTAAAATATCTGCTGATCAATTTTGCAAACTTAAGCATATCTTTCAAACTGTATATTGGATAGAGCTGAAAATCTATAGGGAAATATTAGACACATGAAAATATATTGTAGTAAATTTTAAGGTCAAATGAAGTTCGGGAATATAATATTTCAGATGGTCAAAATTAGTAGATGAATCTTATTAAATATATCAAATTAAACCTTTGTGTACTGGTTGGGACATATCTAAAGCTACCGGTGGAATTTTTCTGTGATTAAAATTAGGCTAAAAACTAGACATCTAAACTTTTTCAACCATATATCATAGGCTCAGTAATTTATCTAAACGAAAGAGAATGAAATGTTTGAAATCATTATTCGAGCTACATAGATGAATTTTAATATGAAGACTTTTTTTATTATTCTATTTTTTTATTTATTTAATTTTGAATAATTATTTTTAATTTAAATTTTTAGGGGTTTATTTAATTTTGAATACCATCTATCCCTCTAATTTTATTTAAATTAGTCGTTGATTATAATATTATTGACTTACTTTATCAGATTTTAATGTAATTTAATTTTTTTAGTTGGAATTATCAATATATAATTAGTTAAAAAAATTTATTTGTAATTTTACGATTTGAGTTTATATTATATTTTTTGTGTTGTGTCAAAAAAAAATATTTTTAACAACCTTAAACGGGTGGTCTTCTGATACTCATATCATGTGCGTAATCAACTTTTTAATTATGGAGCCCATTGATTTCAAATGGCATAGTTTGTGTCTTCACCTCACCTTATTTTTTAGTATTTTGTTTGTTTGATGAAAAAATATTTTTTTTTAATAAAAAGTAAATTTTATAGTAAGTGAATTTTTTATAAAGTGAATTATATTTTGATACTCGGTAATGTCATAAAAAATAAATAAAAAAACATCTTTTAGTGTTTGATTATGTTATAAAAAATGAGTTGTAAAATAACTTAATTTAGTTTTTTTAAAAATTTTATTAAAAAATGATAATTAAATCTGATAGATAAAAAAGTTGAAGGAGGATAAAATTAAGAAAAATATCTAATTTTATAAATTATTTTAAATAAAAACAAATATCAATCATAAGAATGAGACCAAATCTTACAGATAAAAAAGTTAAAAGACTATGAAATTAAAAAAAAATTCAATTCCATAAATTATTTCAAGTAAAATAAATAGAAATAAAAAGAATAATGACCAAATTTGATAAATAAAAAAGTTCAAAGATGATGAATTTTTTTAAAAAATAATAAAATTTTATAAATTATTTTAAATAAAATAAATAACAATCAAAAGAATGAGACCATATTTAATAGATAAAAAATTTTAATAAGAAAATTATAAGAAAAAACAAATAACAATAAAAAATAATGAAGATTAAAATTGATATAAAAATCAGATTCTTAGAGAAATTAAAAAAAAAAGATTCAAAACAAAATATATAATAATAAAAATATTGAGGATCAAATTAAATATAATCAATAAATAACAAGATTTTTTTTACTTTATCACAACTTTTGAAAAGTGTTTTCCTCTCAAAATAAAAGAAAATATTTTTCTAGAAACCAATGTAAACTTTTCAATGACTAGAATGTATTTCTAATCAACTAAATTTTCTAGGGATAAACAAATATAAAAAAATTAAAAAATAATTTTCAAAAAACCAGAAGAACCGTAGTCTATATTTCTTTAGACCTTGTTTGTTTTTGCATTTCAAAAGTGCTTTAAAAAAAATTAGTTTTTATTTTTTTTTTTTTGCTATAAATTAATATTTTTTTGTGTTTTTAGATTATTTTGATGCGTTAATATTAAAAAGAATTTTTTTAAAATAAAAAAATATATTATTTTAATATATTTATAAGTAAAAAGTAGTTTTGAAAACAACTGTAACTAACATGCTCTTACAATGAAAGAATAAACTCTGATGTTAGTGTTGAATTCCATATAAATTTCGTCATTATTAGTCTTTCTGCGGTTTGGGAGCTCACGTCCTCAACTTTACTACTCTGAGAACACATCATCTGACCTTGTATCCGCTCAATTAATGATTTCTTCCTGTACGAGATGAAAAGTTTTGAGCCAAAGGCACAGCCCTGAAAAGAAAAATCGACGTGCAATGCTCTCAGCCTCACGTTTTCAATAAATAAATATTATATTCGAACATGAAGTTTTGATTTTCTTAATTAATTCTAGTTTTCCAAAAAGAAATGAAATATTGCACTATTATTATCATTCTATTTCTAAACAGTCCCTCGCAAATATTTTCATAATTCGAAAGATACAAGCTATCTTCGTGTATTTGTAAGGAATTATATATTACAAAATCTTGAAAATTTAGGTTAGAGTCCTTCCAGGTATCCCAGAACGATTGTCCAAAATCAAAAAAAGGATTGTTAATATTATAAAAAAAATGCCATAATATCCTCTTAAGATAAATTCAAAATTAAATGGTAATTAATAAAATAATGTTATTTACATGAATTTTAATAAGAATTTTTAAAAATAAATAAGAATCTTTATTAATAAACCCTGAGTCTAGGCCTAGTGGACCCGCTTCTAGCCCAACAAAGAAGGGCATGCATGTGCCCTTGGTTCTTTTTTTGAATGGGGTGAAAGACATGTCACCTACCTAATATATTTTAATTTTAAAAAATAAAAGATGATGTATCATTTGCTAGTTTAGATTCGATCATCCACTGAATCACCATCTAAAACACCTCAAAAAACTCATTTGAAGTCCCAAATCATCATTTAATTGACTAAAAAATAAAAAATCAACCTGAATAAAAAAAATTATCAAGACTTGATTAATTTTTTTCAGCAATGTAAAGAGTAAAAAGTAAACAAAATAAAATTATGAAACAGAGCTAGAAATCTTGTAAACTAAAGAGAACGAAAAGGAAGTTAAAATCTTGAATCAAGAGGGAGCTGCAAGAGTGCACAATGCGCACTGCACTGAGCAAACCCTGATCTCTTTTAATATTTCTTAGAATTATAATTATAATTGTTTAAGCATATCATCAATGAACGGTCTCAAATTCCAATCATAGTTTATAGCTTATATGAGATGCTTAATAACAAGAGCGAGCATCAGCACAATCTTCCCATACATATATCGAACAGTGTCCACATCACTGTTTGTTAAAATTGCACGCTCCAGAATACTCATAAATTATTTTCCAAACCTTCCCTACACTTAGTTCCTAATTTTCTTCCATGTACATTACCTTTGAGCGGCCATCCCAGCACTCTGAATTTGATAAAACGTATCAGTTCTGCCTTGAGAAAGCTAACTTAACATGTCAAAATCACGAGTCTCAAGTATAGACGCCAATCCTATCTAGCCATTCTATCAACTGCTAACTGTTAGCCGTATTTGTGGGCTTGTAATTAGGCCAAAATTACACCGTTGCCGTGAAATTCAACATAACAAGGGACTGGGAGTGAACTAGTGTCATCAACCAGCAGCCACAGCATCGGCTCTGGGGCTTGCATCCAAGAGTTGATGCAGCTTGGCACCAGAATTTGAGTTTCGTTCATACAGATCACTCTCTTCTTCAAAGGCAGAGTTGTTAACTCTTGATAGCAAGTTTTCTGTACTAACAGCTGGGGCCCTGTGCTCATCAATGTTTAAAATCATTTCTTGCGCATGTCCTAATTGTGCATTCTTGAGTTTCTCCTGCTAATTGAAACACTTTAAAAGTTCGTAACAAAAAGCATGAACTACAGGCAAAAAACTAAATAAGTAAATAAACCACCTCCCGGAATAAAGGATTGCTGAAAGGGTGTACCGTTAATGCAGCATTTTCAAGCCTTAGTTTCTCTGATTTCTCTGTAAATTGACTTATTTCAGATTGGAGTGCCATGTTTTCTGTGGTGAGTACTTCAACTTTGTGTGCAAGTTCTTCAGCCTCAGCCTAGAGGGAGGAATACAGAGCACGATTTCAGCTATAAATTGATAAATCTAATAGAGGATTTAAAACAACAGGAGGATGTCGAGAGAACAAAAAAGTTGTCACAGATCTACCCTACCTGCTTCCTTAATCTTGACCTTCTGGCAGATTCTCGATTTGATTGTTTCCTCTTCTCCCGTTTCAGCTCCAGGTCATTCTAAGCATACCACCAGAAATTACAAGGGCATATATACTATTCTAATTAGAAACAATAACTTCCAAAAACAGGAAAAATAAAATCAAAATATGGACAATAACTTATGTCTCAAGAGAGATATAATAAATGGTTTGAAAATTTGTCAACAGCATACATTACCTGTAACCAGGCTTCAGAGGGCAGGACTACACGAGATTGAGGAATCGTAGTAGGACTTGTCTTGGCAGCATTCAAACTAGGAGGGCTCCTAAGCTCCAATGCTGTGGTCATGCCAGGAGCAACAGCTGCCCTCAATACATTGTCAGTGGATGCATTCACCTCTCTAGGAAGGGGACTGGAATGTGACTCCATTTTTGTATCTCCACCTGTTGCTGTGATTATTGAGCTCAGAAATGAAACTTTTTTTTTTTAACATTGTACTTAAATGGAACTTAAAAACATTAGTTTCAAAACAGAATATGAGGTTCGGTTTATCTATTCCCCATGCCCTAGGCCATTTCTTTTATGCTAGTATTCATTGCCGTGCATGATACTTTCAATTACAAGGAAAGTTTCCTCATCTGTGCATGCTGTGAAATGAAACTTTTTTTTAAGATTGTACATAAATGAAACTTAAAAACATTAATTTCAAAACAGACTATGAGGTTCAGTTTATCTATTCCTCATCCCCTAGGCCATTTCTTTTATGCTTGTATTCATTACCGTGCATGATACTGTTCAATTACAAGGAAAGTCTCCTCATCTGTGCATGCTGTGAGACTTAGCAACTGCTGCCCTTAACAACATCCGATATTCCTAAAAAAGATCATTACTTCAGATTTTCTCTGGATAAGAGTAGTTCTTAAGTAGCTAGACATATCAAGATTTTACCCAAAAAAAAGCCATTGCTCGATTGACCACCATATTAAAAGATGACGAGCATGGCAACATGTCTCTCACTTTCAATAACTATCCTGTTCCGAATGAGCACTTCTCTGGAAAAATTTTCTGGTCAATACAGACACTGTACTTGTCATTTCACAAGTTGCAACGTGGTTGGATGTCATGCATACAACAGGAAAAGAACAAATACTACTGGAAATTGAGTGTCTAGGTCAATACTCTCAATGAAGAATGAGATCATACCAACAGTAGGTGTTCCCTCACGGCTCCTTTTCTTTCCCTAACAAACGGAGAGATAAAGATCACTGTTAAAATTCAGAAACATATTAAATTTCAAAGCATGCAAACGCTCTTGAAAGACAGAAGGGCTTACCCTAGTTGTATTCCCATCAATTCCATCACTGGAAACTTCTGTCTCCACACTGCACACGGCCAAACAATTGAAAGTCAAGAAAGTCTCTCAAAGATCATCACATCAGCCACCCAAACAAAGCAGCTAAGCTGAAACAAAACTTGAAAGAAAATTTGGAAGGGAGATTAGTCATTGTTAATTCCAAACCTTTGAGACAGCCTACCCCCACCCTCAACAGTCTCAGCATTACCATTGCCTATTGACATTGCAAGCCCATCAAATCCTTTCAACTTATTCACTAAACCTCGATCAGTATTTCCTGAAGATTTTGTAGGTGTTTCTGCACTCAAAAGGGTTCCAGCCTGCATAATTGTACAAGAATTGAATGTGGTCTCAACTTACAAATGCTTACACAGCAACGGCAAACCAGTTTATGTATTTCCAACAGACACATTTCTAACTCATTTTGTTAACTGATATTGTATATATATAGAACTAGAATTGGAAGCGTAGAAAAGGAAATTTCCAAGGAGCAGGCTTCACTTACTGCAGGAGATGACACAATCCCAGGACCATGAGGATGGGATACCTGGAATAGAAAGGAAAGGAATAATAAGCATGCATACACTCTCCAATATTTACACTACACCTTTGAGTATTCTGTTGAAACTTTGATCATCACTTATTAGAAAGTATGGTAAGATTACATGAATAACCAATAACCACTAGTAGAAAAAATGCAGACTTACAATTGGAACAGCCGGATGTGCATACACTCCATGTGAGTAGACTGTTGCATAAGGTGCCCCATAAGGTGGCATCATAGGCTGGAAGAATTGCAAAGTTAAAAGTCTTTCTCAGTGCACAAGTCTTCAATTTAGTTTACTACTTCTCAAGTACCAACCAAAAATAGAAAGATAGTGAAAAATGTTGAATTAAAGTCACAACTCTTTGGGAGCCTTGAGCAATACCTGTGGCAGGCCCCACATATAAGGATGAGGGGCATGACCAGAAGCCACGGCCGAGTTGTAATATGGTGGGAGAGCCACTCGGGGGCCATAATATGCCTAATGATGTTACAAAATCACTTAATATCACAATTGAATTGGAAGTTTCATAAATACAAAAAGGCACAGCTGAATATTCTGGTCATGTGGCAACTACTAAATGAAAAATCAGAAAACAAATGCAAGCCTTAAGTAGATAACCTGCATAGCTGCCCCATCAGGATACACATGAATAGTGGTCTGATCCTGCCAATACAAAAGGATTGACCGATACTCAGAAGAAAAGAAAAATTCAACTAAATCACAGCAAACAAATCAAAATCAAAGCTTCCCATATGAAACCAGCCTCAACTTATTTTTGCTCGTTAAAAACGCAGAAGATCACATAAATAAGTAACAGAATGTCTTTCCAATCAGATTTTTTGTTTGAAAAAGTAAAGGAACGTGAGGATATCTGTTCCCACCACTGAAATGTAAATATTCACAACTTACCGGTGGTGCAGGTGAAGATTTATCAGAAGTGGAAGACTTTCCCTCTTCAATGTTTCCCATGGTAAAACACATGAAAAAAACCCTTTTTTTTAATTAAGAATTGATATGAAAAAACTGTTTTAACTCTCTCACCTGCAACAAAAGGAGATAGATTGACAAAGGTGTGGGAAACAGCATGGAAACGATCGAAGAAAAATAGAAGATAAAAAGATTGAATCGAGAGACACATCTGGTCATTCAAATTAAGTCATTGCACAGTTTCTAGATTCACTAAAACACTCACAGCTTGTAGAGTAAGGTCTGTTAAAGAAGTCACAAACCAGCTATCCCAAAGCAAAACAGTTTAGTGTAGGGAAGATACCACCGATTTTCACAAGGCTATTTTTTCTTCAAGTACGATACAGTAAAAGATCTGGCTTCCTCAGCTCTTTTCAGACAAGGGAACGCGAAATAATTATATTTATGGCTTCTGTTCATTCGATACATAGGATATATCATTAACATTAAACATGATTAAAGATGCGTTTCTGTTCCTGAACTTCTTCTAGGAATATTACTTATGAAGTCCGAGGGTATTAACGTCTTTCCACCACGCCATCGGATAAAAAAGAAAGCGACAGACACCCACAGCAGATCCCTTCCCGGGAGACTGTATTATCTGTAGGCAGAAGGGCTAAAATTAAATACCCCCTTCGAGTTAAGCTGGAAATCTAAAATCTTCCTACACGCGATCAGGTGCCGTCCAGTAATTTTATCAACACAGCTTCAACTAGGCATACAGTATTCCTGTCCCTCCCGCAAAATTAATAAACAGCAAATCTCCAGCTAACTCACAGTTTTCGACGATAAAACTGAAAGACCAGATCAGTTTCTAATCTGAACCTCAAAATGAAAGAGCGAAAGTTTTTCCAAAATTAATAAAACAAACTGAACTCGAAGACTTCTCTTCTTTCTTTGTTACACTCCTTTCCAGACTCAAAATGACCAAGGTAACACTTAGTTTTTGTTTTTCATGTTAACATGTCTCACAACTTTCAATTTCCTCACCCTTCTCACATTTTCTCACCAACCACACAAAAACTTTATTAATTGACAAAGAAAATTCTCTAATCAAACACAGGGTTTTTAAGAGACTCCATGTTTTCCATACCTTCAAATACTCGAATCAGAAATCTCCTTCTCTGTACAGATAGCAACTGTGAACTGCTGAGACGTGAATTAATGCTCACTCTGTCTTCAATTTTACACTAAGAGGGAAGTAACTGAAATTAGAGACCCTAACACCAACTTCAAAGACTCTGCATTTTTTTCCTCTCTCTTACGAAACAGAGGGGGAAATGAAAGTTCAATTTTTTTAGACAGGGGAAGCAGGGAGAAGAGAAATGAAGGAAAAAGGGAAGGAGGGAGAGGGAGCGACAAGGCAAGTTCCACGTCATGAGACACGTGTCGTAGTGAGGCAAGCGTATAAGTACAGCGTATATACGATGCGGGGGTGGTGGTTGTTGAGCTGGCACGTTGATATTCGCGCTGGCTAAATTTATTATTTATTTCCAACGTCATATCTGGCCGCAAACGTGTTCGGCAATGACTCGATCTACGCGTCTCTCTAATTTAGGGGTCCGGCATTTTCCACGTCGTCACGTGCCTTATGTGCTCTCTGTTTTTACTAATTGAATAAATTAATCTTCCGATTTTGTAACTCACTAAAAAGATTTAACTCTAATCAATATATCCTTTAGAATCCACGACCTGGCCATTCATCGATGGGCTAATAGGGGAATCGCGCCACATCTCTAATTGTCTATAGCTGTTACAGCTACTAACAACCCAAATGATTGGCCGGTACAGAATTTTCAGATATTCTTCGATGATAAATAAAAAATCAATCGGTTCATTTAATTATACCAAATGATTTATTAGTTCACATAAAATACTATATTTATCAGCTTTAATCTATATAAATTCTTAGAATCATATATTAATTTTTTAATCAATTATTTAAAATGTATGCATAGCAAATTCTTTATATTTATTTTAATTATGCTATCAAGATGAGATGTATATATTTATATAAAGCACAATGAATACTTAAATTCTAAATCTTTACTTTGTTTTTTTTTTGGACTTCTTGATTGAATTTTTTATGAGATCCTTCATATTTGTTGATATGATCTTTGTATAAAACTTGTGTAATTCTTATTATCATCCAAGTATATTATTAGTCCAGTTCTCATTTTATTGTTATTATCAAAATATATAAAAACATAAACGTGTAACTTAAAAGTCAACAATCATTTTTTTTTATGGTGAAAATAAATATATAATATTAAATATAAAAATATGTCTCCCTCTTTCTTTTGCATTGCAATACATGGGGAAATTTAACAATTTAGAATAATCTAATTAAATATAAAAAAGATTGCATAATATTCAAAAATAACTTGCATTAATAATAATAGCTTATGCATTAAGAAAAAATGGATTTCTCCCCCTAAATGTATATGTTATTAACACATTTCTCATAATTCATATATTTTATCCCACTTTGTTCATCAACAAAATATATATATATATATATATATAAAATGGAGAGGTAAAAATACATGAATATTATAGAAAAGAAAAATGAACATTCATCGTATAATCTCTAAAATACATAATTTATTACAATTAAAAAGAAGTGAAAACCAAAAAAATATTTAGTACAAAGTTTAAGGTGGTGGAATGCGAGAGAGTAGATTATCCATCATGCTTTCGATGTCTTTAAATCATTGGCCATTTGTCATTGGGTATCTAACATATGTGATTGCGTATCTCTAAGATGACGCACATATGTCTCAAGATGTGTTAGACGGTTTTTCATCCTAGATGTCCAAGTACTTGTAGAAGCCTCTTCAGGTAATGAAGTAGGCAGTGGTGATTCAAACGTGGCTTCAAATTTTTCATCACTACTAACTCGTCATTTTTCTTCCTCATCATGCACTTCCTCAGCATGAACCCCAATCTGATCTCTAGATACACAAGCACCATTTTTATTTAATACATATTTCATCTTGGTGAGAGTTATATTGTCTATTTCCATTAACTTGGAATACGATGTTCTAGTCATACCCGTTATCAATATTTCAAAGTGTTCAAAAATGAAAGTTAAAACACTGACCATAGGGAAGAGACTTTTGTTTTTGATCTTGTGCCATGATCATATTTTTCATCATTATGTACTATAGGTTTATCGAACGACCTCTAATCATGCAATAAATCAAGCATATGCCCATGAATGTGACCTTATTATAATGTCTTTTTTTGGGCAAAATATTATGTTCTATGATCTTATGTAGGTTTGTAAGAGTGCCCTTTTTTTAGCAAAATATTATATTCAATGATCATGTGCAATATCCTAATTTGTAAGAGCAAGCCTTAGCTTTTAATCTTTAAACTATGAGCAAAATCATTCCTACCAATATGCAATTAATGTTAAGAACTTATTTACACTTTTTTTTTTTTGCTGACTAGAGGATCTAGAAGTGACTGAACTAATAGTTTTAATAGCTTAGGATGAGGGAGATATTACCTCCCTTATCCTAAGCTATTAAAAATATATATTGATTAATGTGGGTGTCTGGGCTAGCTTGCGTGTACCTCGACTAATCCCACGGGCCCTGGAGTTAACGACCATGTAAGCCTCCAGTGGTCATCATATTAGCAACCATAGGGCTTGAACCTGAGACCACATGAGGAGCAAACCTTTTAGTCCCAAACTCTTACTACTGGGCCACCTACTAGATGGTTAAGGGAGGTAAAATATTTGATGGAGCAGGTGGTGGCATAACATATAAGCTGTCATAACTAAGTCATTTTCAACTGTATATGCTCAGCATCCTCTAATACATCTCTAAATAATTCAATTGCTTTTTCACTTGCATTATGTTCTTCATAAATTGTATCCAAGCATTCAAACAACAAAAATATTTTACCATATAGGTAAGTTTTGATAATACATTTATGTAACGAAATAAAGTATATTAGTTTGGAAGTAATATGTTTAAAAACTTGTGGAAAGACAAATATAATTAAATATAGGTATGTTTACAACATTGTTTTGCTATCAACCTTGACATAATTTTTAAAATCAAAGAGAAAAGGAAGACTAAGCGTAATATACTTTTTTTTTTGGATTCAAGGAAACTCCACCCTCCCGAAAGCGCACTTTGTGAGCCCAGGTGAGTGAGTAAAACCCCCGCTGTCCCAGGCTCTTACAAGAGGTGCACGCTCTGACTCGAACTCGAGACCTGCTGTGCAGATCTCAAGCCTAAGCATAATATACCCTTTAGCTAATAGCATAGAAATCTCACAATTGTTTAGTAAGGCAAGAGCATAACAACTGTCGCGGGGGGCGCGACGTCGTTTGGCGACGACGGAGGCTCTTTGACGTGCCTCCTAGTGTGAGGTGTTGTGTGTTGGGAAGGTTTTTGGAATTTAATCATAAAATTATGATTAATGTTTAGGAGTCGCTACCTAGTATTATGGTCACTAGAAACCTATGGTCTGCGAGAGTCTGGGTAAGGGACTGGTTGTGCAAGGGGAAGACGCATCACCCCCAGTGCACCCTATCTAAGGCAAGCTGCATTGTTGTTTGATTGTTTTTTCTAAGTCGGGTTTCTATTTGTTGGTCTTTTCTAAGGCTCAAGACAGATTTCTCTTCATGAGAGAGTCTCTACCTTATCGGGTTAAATCTTCACCGTTCTAAAGTCTGAATTTTAGCATCGCATTTCTACACCTTGTATCTTTAATACCTGAGGGTGTACTTTATCGTGTAATTTTACACCCAACAAATATTAAAGTCTACATCTGGATCCTAAAAAGGGATTGGAAAAATATTTTTGACATGTTGGCCAAATCCTAATGGATAATCATAAATTGGTTATGATATCCATTTTTGGATTTTCAAAACATGAGAAAGATGTAATTTTTGTTTTTTTTTTTATGAAAAATATGCTTGGAAAAATTTTAGAAGTTGGCTGTATGCAACAAAATATTTTTTATTTTTGAAATTTTTTTTTTAAATATTTCGAAGAAAAACCGGGTATTTTAATACCGGATTTGTATTTTACAATGTAAATATATAACCCGATATTATGCAAAATGGATAGAAAATATTTGAGAAAATCATAAATTTTTTAAAATGATTTTTGAATTTTTTTATTTTTTCAATTTTTTTTAAAGGAAGTATATAATATAATATTATATATTAATAGCAGAACGTGAACAGTAAGTTCACGTTCTGCATGCAACTTCACAGCTGCAGATGGCGGAGCAAAGCGGGAGGCAACCTTGCT
Organism: Populus deltoides; assembly: GCA_015852605.2. Classification (NCBI taxonomy): domain Eukaryota; kingdom Viridiplantae; phylum Streptophyta; class Magnoliopsida; order Malpighiales; family Salicaceae; genus Populus; species Populus deltoides. The sequence continues at coordinate 13,102,397 of CM027571.2, read as the reverse complement.
GAGGAGAAGAAGCTGCTGTCACTGGCCTGGCATGAGGTTGGCGGTGGTCTGGGTAGTCTCTCTGAAGCTGGTGGCGACGTCTGTAGAGGAGTCAGTGTTACTGCTGTCGATACTAGAGAAGGAAGAAAACAAAAATGGTGGTGTTGATTGGCTGCTGCCGCCGTGGAGGAAAAAGGAGGAGCTTTAGGTGGAGAGGGATAAGTGTGGTGGAGAGGGTGGAAGACAAGCTGGTGGCAGCGTGGCCTAGAGTCGCTGAGAGCACGGTGGAGAGAGAGTGTAGAGAGAGAGACTTGCTGCAGAAAAAACTGGGGAGGAGGCTGGTTTTTTCTGATTTTTGGACTCGATTTTCTCCTCCCTCAGGTCATGAAATCCACCTCTATTTATAGGCGGTGGAAGAGGGCAATCTTGTCTACACAAGGGAAAAATTTTCAGTTCTTGATTCGGTTGGGAAGGATCCAACTCAAAGTAGGCATGGTGCACTGTCAAATCTGCAGAAAAAGCTGCCTGAGTTGGCATGTTTAGGCCGACGCCGATTAATTGTCATTCAGAATGAACTATTGATATGGAACTATAAAGGAACTGCAGAGGATCATTTTCGTGCAAGTTTGGTTAAATTTGGTGGATGTTAGGTGCATTAAATGCACCTGCAAAGGAGGTGACGGGACCAGTTTTTTCTGGAAAAATAAAGAAGAAGATGAACAGTACCAATATTCTGATTTTGGCCAAAGTTCATCTCAGTCCTTCCTCTTTCAATTGCTTTTAATTGAACCTCTAATTGACCCTAAACTTTTGCAATTAAACGCCTGATGAACTTCAATTGGAGCCCCGAAGTTATGCGCCTATTGCGATATGGTCCTTGGTCTCGGATTTCTCAATTTAGCCCCTAATTGATCCCAAAACTTCAATTTTCTTGCAATTTGATCCCTAATTTCAATCAATTAATTTGATAAAAATTAAATTTGGTCTCCTAAATTTCCAATCTTCTCAATAAAGCTCAAACTAGGCTCCTAAACTTAATTTTCACCAATTAAGCCCCAAATAAAATTAATTTGACCAATTTAAAGTATAATTAAGTCCTTGCACTTAATTAAATCCTTCAATTGGACCCAAATTAATTCTTAAACATAATTAAAATTCAATTTGGCCTATGATTAAATCAAATTGGCCTATTAAAAATTTAATTATGTCACTGAACTTAATTTTTATATATGCAAATTCGTCCAATAATCATTTAATTTAACCTTGAATTTGCATTTTTTTTCTCCATTTGTGGGCACAATGGGGTATAATTAAGCCTTGAATTTCCTCCAAAATTACAGTTTGATTTTCCGGCCTGCTTTCTTCATGTTGTCAGCCTTTATTTTATTTTATTTTAATTTTTATTTTGAAAAAAAATAAATTTTGAGGAAGAACCCAGAATTGGGTTATGACAACAACTACAATGTTTACCTTGAATTTATATTATCTCTCAAATCTCAGGTTTGACGTTTGGAGCACAACCATAATCAGTAGCGGTTTTAAACAATAACAAATGGTAAAAGTGATTGTTTAATAAATCGCTAAGGATAATAACTATTGTTAATAAAATTGTATTTTTTAATGTTGATTCAGTCAAAACTTTATTATTTCTCAAATATTTTTCTCTCATGTGCTATTTTCCAAAACCCCCCATCAAACTATGCTAGTTTGATAAAATACCTGGTTTCTAGACGACTGAGAATATTAGAACTGAGCAATAGAGGTCTTATGTTGTATATGTTGAATTTCAGTACCCGAATCATATTAGTGTAGTTTGTAAATGAATAAAGAAAAAAACAATATTTATCATATATTAGAAGAAAAAAAAAGCACTTTCTTCTAAGTATTTGTAAGTTTGGATTTATATCATATAGTAAATTAAATGACAACTATGATGGATTAGCTCTCAAAGTGGGCTTTTAATGATATTATATGGATATTTATAATATCAAAAGTTAGTGAGATGAATTTGTTTTTTGAATTTATTTCTTTAATTTTCATAATTAATTTTAACATTTGTGACTGTTGAGATAAAACTAAATAACAATTATTCAATTTAATTTAGAATATAATTTTTTCATTAATAGTCATACAGTTTCATCAACAATTATAGATTTTATTATAATATTTCATGTCTAATAAATTTACTACACATAAAACACACACACACGTGTGTGTGTAAAAGTAAATACTTTGTTTCCATTGTCTTCTTTTCTTGTTCTTTCATAGTTTTAAAATACTTAGTTATATTTAAAAATATTGTATTTGTATGAGATAAATAAACACTTTAAAAACAGTGTTTTCACGCTTCTACTTAACTCTTTATTACCATTTATAAACGGTAATTTCAACACTAAAGACCCAAAATAAAGTTCAGTTTGCATTCCCCCGAGCTCCTAAACAGCTCAGAAATTGGAGAGTCGGGGTGTTAGTGATGGTGTTAATAGGTGTTGTAATATTCTGGTACATCCTTTATCTTTTTCTATTTTCTGGTCGAGCAATGCAAGTTCATCCATGCATGCGTTGAAAGATTTGCAGAAGTCCTGAGAAGTGAGCATCAACAACGATCAAACTTCCGCGTCAGAAAGTGGCCTTGTTAGTTAGAAACCCCATCCTTGGGGGCAAATAAACGTCCAAAAGAGTACACTGCACTTCCATTAATGCTGCTTCCTAGCTCTTAAGATAGCTGCAACAGCAATTCACAACCATTTATCCATTGAGGAAAAGTGTGCTGACACAAACAAGTTCATTTATTTATTTTAACTCTAGCAAAGGTATATACATAATTAATTCCACAGTATTCCCAGCAATGCAAAGTTTATGATTGTTTGTTATATTTTGGACATGAAGTTTTGTGCTTTCAAATATATTTTAAATTACATTGCGCGTTCAATAAATATTTCCTTAGCTGTAATATATAAGATTATGCTTGCGAGGAGATGACAAATATCTCATAATCAAATAAGACTTAATTTTCATAGTTCTCAAAACTAAAGAGTTCAGGCATACAAATTACAATCAAGCTTGGAGAAAGAAACTCTAGCAAACTGTATATACCTTTGTAGAGATGTTGAACTACGTTAAGTTAAGCAGATCAGTAAAGAGAGTGATATACATGTGTTTGCGTGTAAGAAATATTGCGAAAAGTTGTATTAAAATTTTTATGACATGAATGACCAAGAAATTACAGTGAAAATGTTTTTCTTTTATATAGTAAGAGAAATTATTTTCCTCTTTCAATGCTTTTAGGTGTGTGAGATGAGATTATTGTTATTTTTTTTTTAATAAGATTAGCAATAGCCGGCTCGTACAGCCGTTGAAATCACAAACAATTGTTTCTGGGACCGTTTTAACTCGGAATATTGTTTCTTGTGTTGTTATTCACGAGTAGTGTTCCAACACTTGATTTCCAGAGAATGCTACAATCACAAGAGCCAAGTTGCCGACCTAACAAAACCTGGTTCCAAGAAGTGCAAATTGATCCAACCAGAAGTACTGAGCATGTATCAGAGGATAGTAATCAATATCAGAGGATAAATTTCTTAATTCTCACAAACAAATCTCAAATGTAGCTGCCTCAACTCTGAGAACATGTATCAAGATTACAAACAATTCTGCTATAATTAATTGAAAAATTAAGGGGGGAAGGTGTCATCACTCCAAGATTGAAAGGAGTGAAAAGCTACAGTTATACTGGAATGTAAGTCAAGGAACATAGTCTTGCTCAAGGGTTGGCTGGGTTCTTACCATTGATGCTGAAGGCATTTTACTTCTTCCGACTGAAGTTGCATCAAGAGCCACCCCATTTTCAGACTCTGCTTCCATTCCTCTTAATTTCTTACTCCTCACTAGTTTAAAAGTGGTGTATCCAATCACACCCGACAAAACCAATGAAAAAAACCCAGCTCCAAATCCAACCACGTACCATTTCCATACTCTGATATTCTTCTCTACTTCAGGATTTTGAACAGCTAGTGAAAAATGACCATCACCTTGTGTGATGCAGGTGTTTCCCTTGGTTATGTTCCTGAATTGGACAAATCCATCTGGACCAAGTTTGACGCATTTTAATGTCTCAAGCTTACCTTTTATCTCAAGGTTAGGAAAGCTGATCAAAATGGGGTCACCCAGAATGCTAAACTTGAGTGCTTCATTACCCAATGCACTTAAATTTGAAGCATCGTAAGCCATGAAGCCAACAACAGGAGCAACTAATGAATAATCAGGCACCTTGTAATAACGAGTAGACCAATTCCCCAAGTTCTGGTATACTATAGATAGTCTCTTCACAAATGGGAATGGAAGAACCCTTGGCGGGATATAAAAAGAACTGAAATTGACTCCTCTTTCCCAGAAATGACCACTTCTTAGCCTAACAACCGAGACTTCGATTCCAGAGAAATTAGCAGGGAGAGAGACTTGTAATGAAGTACCTGTACGTTTCTTTGCTTGTGCCTTCATTGCGTGTTTGTGAATCAATGCATCTAAAGACTCCGGGTCATAGCTTGTTAAGCCATGAACAGGTGAAAATAATAACAAGAGCAGAGGAAAGATCACATAGGTGGTGATGATGTGCCCGCTTCTGTTTCGCCCCATCAAGATTGCGCATGCCTTTAAGCCTCCAGGCCTCCTGATTTACATGTTGAATTCCCCAAGATAATAATCCACCAATTAATGAATGCTAAAACAGATAAAGATCAATGCTTGACTTTCTTAACTTCTTGTGATGGATTACAAGATACTAGAGATCGACCTTCGCACCGATACTAAACAGCGCACTATGAACCCAAAGAAATACTAAAGAATAAAAGGCAATGTGCGCATTGAGAAGGTAAACCAAAATCACCTTGAATTAAAAAAAGGAAAGTGGCTTCGCGATGAGATAAGGAAAACATAGAAATAAACTCTGAATTCTTCAATGGTTTGTCGTGATGTTGTTGGAAGTAGTAGCCAGGATGAGATTGGGGGCCAGGAGAAAATGCAGCAGTGGAATATCTGTTATCATGGGGGTGCCAGGTTAGACTGGCACCAGAAAGGAAGGATCCTTCTGTGTTGTTTTATGGTCACTTTTCGATTTCTTTTCAGTTTTTTTTGTGAGATACCTGGTCAACTGGATTGGTTGTTTTAAGAATAAAAGGTTAAAGGTTTAGTCATGACAAACAATGCCAACGAGGTTTTAGGCGGGATTAGTCCCTCAAGAAAGGATGGAATCTCGTACACTTCTAAAATTAGATTTTGATTGTTCATAGCCAGCATGATTAGAAGCTATGAAACACAGAACCACGACCTATTTGTGTGGTGGTTTATACATGACATAGTACGGTCCTATTGTATTTTTATTTTTTTTTTGTGCATGACCATGCATTTCTTTTTTTGCCTTATTGTGGGCAAAATGTATTTAGTCCCAACTTTGATTGGATTAAATACACGATCCTTTTTTATTGGATTATAAATAATTCATGCTCGAATCATTGTATTTATATAAATATTTTCTATGATGTTATTTAAAATTTAAACCCTAAATAGTAGTAACTGGAGTGGTAGCTCACGCTACGCTACGGGCCAAATCAAGTTTTTCCTAAAAAAATAATGATATCTTGACGATGATAAAGTCAATTCATGTTACCTTGACCAACATGCGACCTATGATATGAAATTGGGATAACCTTACAGAAAAAAATAAAAAAAAATCATAAAGCTCAAAACTTAGTAACCTAGTATCAAAGGGTGAAAGTAAAGCAAAAAAATCAATTTAAAAAAAAAACATTGAAGAGAAAAAATAAGTTAACTCGGGTTAACTCTATAAACCCGCCAAGTGTGATATGAGATTGGGATTAAAAAATTAATTTAAAAAAAGATCAAAGTTAAATCATTGAAAAAAAATCCGAGCCAATATAAGTTAACTTGATTAACCCACAACTAGGATAACCGTGCATAAAGGTCACATGAAAAAAATCACAAAGCTCAAGAGCCAATAATTTAATGTTTAAAGGATAAAATTGAAAAAAAAATCAATTGTAAAAAACAATCCAAGTCAACCGGAGTTAATAAAGGGTGTTTGGGAGTGTAATGACGGTTGCTTTTCAAAGTGTTTTTTACTCGGAAGAGCATCAAAATAATTATTTAAAAAAATTTAATTTTCACATCAACACCAAAATAATCTAAAAATAATAATAAAAAAATTAATTTGAAGAAAAAGAATTCAAATTTTAATGAAAAACAGATTAAAATTCACTCTCAAACAGCCATAACACACAACTCTAGATACAAAGTAGGCATAACCATACAAAAAAAAAAAATTATAACAAATCACGAAACTTAAGATTCAATAACTTAATATTAAATAATATAATTGATAAAAAAAATTACTTTTTAAAAAGAACTTAAAAAGAAACCAAAGAAAAACCAGGCTATTCTTCAAAATATATTAAAACTCAATTTTTAATAAAATAAATGTTAAAAAATAAAATATATAAAATACTTATAGCTTATCTCTAGCATCTTTGATTTTGATCGGTCCAACCCTTAGACATCTCAAATATATACTTGGCTTAACTCTTGAGTGTTCTAAATCTAATACCGACCTGATCCAAAAGTCTAAATAAGTAAAATTACACTTAAAAACTTTTGAATTTTTTTTTTAAATAAAATCTTGTTGCTAGTTTTATAATTTAGTTATTTGTTCTCATACCTCTGTTTTTTAAAAAAATATATAATTCTTATTTAGATTAAAATAATTTATAAATTAAAAAAAAAACAAATCGATCATCACATATAATAATACATTATAAAATAAACAAACAACAGATCAATTAAAAGAAAAATAAACTTTAAACAAGATTTCTCTCTTTTCTCGTCAAGAACACAATCCTAAACCCAAATCAAGACCTGATCTAGTATTTTAATCAATTTGTTTAATCACTTCAACCCAAATTTGCGATTCTCAACATGATTTTGATGAGTCTGCGCTACTAGAATTCTCTTTTTTTTCCTTCTTATGAAACCCACCAAGAATTACCATGATTTTCCAATTTCACGAACCCTAAAATCACCAAATTAATTCTTCAATGGCTCTATTGCATCGCACTATTTTTTTTGTCGGTGCTAACCGGATGACTTCTTTGGTTGAAGCCCAAAAACTCCATGGCGAAGAATTTGTTTCCATGATCAAGACCCAGTCAAAGCTGAGCCCTAACTCTCCTCAACTTGCTGCGTTTGTTTTTGATAATTTTGTTACAGGAATGAATGGTTTGTGTCGAGTCATCAAAATCACCAGTCAACTTTGAATGCCCCATGAATTGCTCAAATTTGACTTGTAAGTTTGATGGAGGCTTATTAATTGTTGGATCTGGACTCCATTGGTAATGGTGGACTTGGATTCAAGTTGGTAGTTAAGACTAAAAAAACAGAGCAGGTGACTAAAATATAAGATTTTTACCTCTCCCTTCATCTCTTTCCTTTCTCTAAACATCTTATCTCCACCAGTTATACCATTCAAGCCCTGCAAAAATTCATATTCAGACTTTTCTTCCCCACCTTCACAGAGACTTCTGCTCACAAATAGCATCAATTTCCTCCAAAATAGAGTCGTCAAAACCATCATCATCATCAAGGGAAAGATGTGCTTGAAAACTCTGGTTGGGGTTGATCGTTGTAGAGAGAAAAAACAAAAGCTGAATTATTAACGATGGTTTTTTAGCCATTATTTAGAATATGATAAGAACTAAGAAGTAGCATTGGCATCATGTTCTTTTTTATTTTTACTGTCTCTCACTGTTTTAGACTTTTAGTTCCTCACTTATGCTAATAATGTTCGGAGTGCCCGCCCGCCCTCACACTATAAAACCAACCACGTGTTAGAGAGCGCGCGCCATAAACGTGGATTTTCAGATAGGGAATCAACCGATAAAAAGGCACACCAAATCCACGTGTCATCAGCTCACTTTGACGCAGCACGAAAAATATCATCCCTTGATAAATAAACAATTAAACGCAAAAAAAATGGAAGAAAAGCGAATAGAAAAATAAAGTAAAACAAACGCAGGAGAAAGTGAAGAAACAGAGGATAGGAAGCAAGAGAACCACACATAGCAAATCCAAATGGCAACGACGATGATTGCGGCGGCAGCATCTTCCTCCATGGTGGCCACTGCCATCAGAACTAATCGCTGCTCTGCCTTGCCTTGCCTTCCTCCTCGCTCCTCCTCCCGGTCCTTTCCCATCAAACATGTCTCACTCTCAGGTATATCCTTGCTCTTGACTCGAGTGAATGGATACAAAGAAGAAAGACAAAACCAAGCAAATCCCAATTGAAAACAACCGTTGTCAATTATTACATAAGTGTTGCTCTTTGGCCTGCAAGTTTGACAATTTACTCTTAGTAAATGTCACCTGAAAGAGGGAACCTAGTACATTATTTAATTTTCCAAAAGCAGCACTGATAATAGGGGGTTCTTTCTCATTCGCAAAAGCAGCACTGAAAGGAATCAATTTAGCTTGAATAGTTAATTTTTACTCTAAGCACAGTATTTTTTTCGTCGAATTTCCTGCTAGAGCAATGCCCTTCTAGATCTTTTTTTTTCTGTTTAGGGAAAGGAAAGAATTATTGTACAAGACTTGAAATAATTATTTTGAAAGGAACCTGAAATAAAAGCATCAGCAAGTTGAAATGGGAATGAGAACATATTTTCTGGATTTATCTTAGTAACTCTAGTATTGCTTTTGATTTATCCACTGTGGTTTGTGGCTATTTTTTATCAGATGGTATTCATGTTTTCTCAGAGAGTTGGGTAGAATAAAAAATAGGCGGCTATGAGTATTCTTGATAGCCAGTGAACAGTAATGGGAGCGGGGAATTATACAGTGGATCTGATTTAATTTACCTTTCATAGCTGGTGCTTATCAATTGGACTGAAGTCAGGACTGAGCAAGATATGTACCTGGAAATATGTGTAGCTTTCTTCTTTATTTCTCTTCCTTTCTAGGATACATGGCACTTTGGGATATGCAAGTCTTAGAAACACATTTTGGGAATATTTGAGGGCTGAAAACACATTTGCAGACCATGTTTGGGTGGCTTTTAATTGTTTCTGTGTGATAGTTTAAGGCCCTCTAAATTTTTAAACTTAATGTCTTGAAAACACATTTGCAGACCATGTTTGGGTGGCTTTTAATTGTTTCTGTGTGATAGTTTAAGGCCCTCTAAATTTTTAAACTTAATGTCTAAGCATGACTAGTTGCTCCTGTTTGAGATTTTGAAATTATACACTTAGGTTTCCAGTTCCTTGCAAACAGAGTCCCACAGGTTTGCTCCACTCCAGATCAGAGCCTCTTCTTCAGAAGAATCCTCTGTCGATGCTAATGAGGTTTTCACAGACTTGAAGGAAAAGGTAAGAAACAAGCTTGGCACGTTACTCCCATAGACAATTTGGCATAATTCAGTGGTGTTTCTCTCTCTGAATAGTCCCATTTTGGCCTAACTTTCCATTCCTTTTAAATCCCCTCAATAGTTGGACTGAAATGAATTGCTTCTGTTGTCAATGCTAGTGGGATGCAGTTGAAAACAAGTCCACAGTAATTCTCTATGGAGGAGGGGCAATAGTTTTTGTTTGGCTATCATCGATTGTTATCGGTGCCATCAATTCAGTACCTTTGGTATGTTATTCTTTTAAATAAGTATCAAGGAGATCGATGCTTTTCCAGTTCTCATATTCGCTGATTTTCCACTCTTATCAGCTTCCCAAAATCATGGAGTTGGTGGGGCTTGGATACACTGGATGGTTTGTCTATAGATATCTTCTCTTCAAGGTAAGAGATTCAGCATGTTTGATGTGATCTTAGTGGGCGTATGTATGTTTTTCAATGTTGTCATGCAATCTGCACCTATCCAAGTAAGCATCAGTTCAAGATAAAACAGACAAAACAAGTTAATAACATCCTCATTTTCGATTACTTTAATTTGAATTCCATACATTCCCCGTTCTGAAAATTGCTACAAGTTGAGATGAAGTTAGACAAAACCATGTAAAATTAGCCAGATTTTATTCTATCGCAATCTAGGATTGAGTAGCAGTTGACATTTAGAACCATGTCCTTTGGGTACGTGGGAGACATTCTGCAAAAGAAATAATTACACAACGATATATATCAACCAAGTTGCTAATAAATTAAACATCTTACTTCCTCAGTCGAGCAGAAAAGAACTAGCCACGGACATTGAAGTATTGAAGAAGAAGATTGCAGGAACTGAATAGACTTGCTTTGTTGGGCAGTGGATGTAACTTCTCCCATATCAATTTATTTCTTTGCTCTGCGTCCCTGCAGTAAGATCCATTTTGTATTCTGTAATGTAGAATAGGCCTTGTAAGAGTTCTGTTACTCTGTATTTCCCGGTTCATTATTGTAATAAGATTGGCAATTTCATGTGTGCTTGAAGATGGATGCTGATTATCTTATTTATATGGTGATGATCCAGGCCCACACCATGAGGCTACTTCTTGAAAATGTGACAGGACTTGCAGAGACTGGCACCGGTTTACTATGGTGCTGATGTTGAATGTCTTCTCTGGGATTTAACCAAAGCCAGCACGTACACTACACTTCATGATAAAAGAAGCGTTAAAATCATGGCAAAATATATATCATGATAAACAAGCTCGTGTCGATCCGGCCAAATATATATCATGTTTCTCGCACAAGCATATGATTCCAGGAACGCATTATGACGTACGTGAAGCCAATGACCCTGGAGCCGGGGCAGCAGCTTCACTGTACAATTCGATAGTGAAGCAGCTGCCATATGTCAGCAAATTATCGTTTCGTTTTTGGAGAAACTTTATAAATCCCCAAATATATACCGAAATCCATCAAGGTAGGAATAGTACGAATGCATTAAGATAAGTTATTTTACTGTCTATAAATATATTGAATCGATCAAAATGTTGTTAAAGCAAATTCATAATGTCTAAGGAATTATATGAAAAGATAAAAATACCACTAATCCCTAATTTAAAAAAAAGCAAAATCATCATAGTGTAATGATGAATAAATAGTATATTTATTATTTGAATAGAGAGGAGCAAGGAAAAGCATGGTGGCGCGAGCACTTGTCTAAATGTTCAAAAGAAGAGCTATCAAACCAAGGAATGAGAACTAAGGAATGTCTTGAAGATTCTACCACTCCTTTACAAGGAGTATCAGGAGGACCTGGATGGTTAATAATAGTCCAAATGTAATTGGAATGGTATAACCTTGCCAGTAAAGGTGTGAGATTCATGGGAATTCACACGGTACATGCCAAGCACTCCCCACCATAACGGAAAGAAATGCAAGGATGAAGAAAAGATTACACGGTGGCCACGAAGCTAGGCGAAGGTAAATTCACCACAGAAAGCCGCTATGTAGAAAAGCTGGCCGAATAGTGTAGTAAAGATATGGGGTCATTTCCACGATGCAGTTCCTTACTTCTTTGACAAATAATAATAGATTACTGTAGGCAAAGCAACAGACATGCATGCACGAGCATCTCCATGACAGAAGGCCGCAAGCTACCGCGACATAACTGTATAGCCACATAAATCACAAGGTTGACATATTAATGCAATATCAGTTGTATGGTTCACGGTTTGCATTCTTAATATAAAACTGGTGAGAACAGAGATCCATGGACAAGATCTAACCACATTTACATTTCCCTACTCATTTCCGAGAGCCATTCAGCCTGGAACAAAAAGGAACATCTCTAGTCATATCTCAACATCCATTCCAAAACTAAATCAATGCATAGTACCTACTTATTACATTTCATATTTGGTCGAGTTTAAGAAGGAAATCAAAGGGCTTAGGACTTCTAAATCAGAAAGCTTACAAGAGAGGGATTAAATTAGTGCCTGATAGTAAGCTCTGCTCTAAGATGCAAGACGCCATTTATGAAATAAGGACTATCCTCAGCCATGAAGGAAGTCCATGGTATGGCAAATAAGTTTCGGTAGCCAACTGCCTTGCCACCAGTGAACGTGTAATTTCCCTTGTATTTGCTAACAAACTCCTCTGCTGGCTTCGACCTAGCTGCAAATTCATAGTCGACAGCAAAACTAACTGACCCCTTCTCCTGCATCCCTAGAAACAGACCAAAGCAATGAAAAGAGCTTTGCTGGTCCATGTTGCAATGTGCTGACAAGAAAAACCCCTGTCCACCCAGGTGGAATGCCTGAGAGTATACCCGTCCAGAAGGGAACAAATTGACACATTCCTCCCGTTTCAAGTCCAGGTACACCACACACTGTTGCCTGGGCAGTTCAAACTCTACCACTTTAACAGGCCGATACTTGTATGCACGCTCCACAAAACGACGATTCAAGGTGGCTGATTCCTCTGCTGCCAGGGTTCGCTGCCGGTGTGGTGGCTCACCCTTAAAAAAGAGAGCCTCAAGCACAAGCTTGGATGCAGCGTCGTGCTCAAAGTCAGTACAAGTCAAAACCTTCTTAAGCTTCCGGCAAGTCATGTAAGGGAAGCGAATATAGCGTGCTAGGCGTGCTCCCAGGACTTCACGCCGCTCTTCCAATCTTGGATATTGAGCCCTAGCCCACTTCAACACAAAGTCATACACAGCATCTTCTGAAGCCACCTGCAGGTCATCACTAGACAATATTGCTTCAATTCCAGCCAAGGGAAGTGCCATCACCTCTTCTTGGAACCTGCTCAAGAGTACAGCAGTTGGAACATAAGCATCCCAAAAAGGACTCGTATATAAATCTACATGCAAGAGTTAGAAGAAAATTTTAGTAGAGGATCCAATCTGATGCTATAGGCATCTTTAGCTCTTTGTATATTAAGCCACCCATTCATGTTCTTAAAAAAGGATGCTACACGCATACACATAATATCCGTTAAAACTTCTGGCTAATGATAAGGTATCATATGACAGTTAAAGCTAGATGAGAAGAATTCTGAGTAAGAATATATTTCAAGTATAACAGGACATTACTTGGTCATGTCCTTGTAACGGGCTGCAAGGTATTGCTTTGCTGCATCAGTTAATGGCTGGACAGCTTCAGCCATCAAGACACTGGATGGAAGCTCCAGATAAAGCAAAGCAGACTCTGGCTTCATGGGTAGGTTACGCAATTGTCGACTGCAATACCTCATGCATGAAGCTACCTCAAACTTGTCAGCAGCCATTAGCACGTCAAGTAATTGGGGAGCCTGAGAAGCAGTTAGTGTACTGCTGTACATAAAATTCAGTAACTCCATAAGGGCTGCTTCCTCTGTTCCAGGAGAAAAAGAAAATAGTAGAAATTCGTGAGAAAACTTCATTTGATTACACCAATGTTTATGTCCAAATCTCTATAGTGACCCAGACCAATTACTAAAATAGAATGCATGTTACATGAGGATGTTGGACTAATAAGATGCACTCAAATATTGCATTTGACATTCTTGTTTGAGCTTCACATGGCAAGCAGAACTAAGAGCAAGTAATAACCAAGTGTAAAGAAGAGAGAGTGGTAACCCCAAGAAAGTAATTTCTACAATAGGCTGATTGAAAAAAAGTAGAAGACTGAAGGCAATGGTTTCTACAAAGATGACAGTGCAAATCGAAGTGAGAGGTTGTGATGTTTTCTTACCAGAGGCGTTGATGCGTAGTGTCACATGCCGCTGTTCTGACTCCCTCATTCCATTTGAGAATAGCTATCCAAAGTAAGAGCATTGATCAACAGAAACACCAATAGTAATTCCAGTGAGAAAAGACAACATTTAAAATTAGGGATAATTACACTAGTAGGTAGTACACCAACTGTACAATTTTTCTCAATCGAATAATGAACTTCAATTTTTTTTCAATTCAGTAAACTTTTTTAAAAATTCCAATCAAGGCTTTCGTTTGCCTTCTGTCAATTGCTCCATTATTTAATGATGAGTCCATTGACCTTACCTAGCTGCTGGTAAACAATCTTAATCAAGTACAGAGACTTTTAATCTTTCTCGTTTTGCTTCACTGACCTTTTCGATTGTGCCAATTAAGTATTTTTTTTTATTTTATAATGTGATTTTTCTTTATAGTAAAAGTACCCTCCAAAGTACTATTGTGATTGATGGTAAGCTATCTGCACTCTACACCGAGGTTCAAAACTAATTTATAATTAATGAAAATAATAAATAAATAAATTATTATTACAATTTAAAATATTTATTATTTTAACAAAAGAAATGAAAATAACGTGATTAATCTTAATTGAGAATAAACAAAAGAAAGTCAACGTACTCAAATGAAAAAAGTTGACGTCCATGTACTTAATTGAGAAGAAGTGTAAAGCTATTGTACTACTACACGCGGGGGGCGGCGGGGGGGGGGGGGTTACCTTGTAGAAAAATGGACTTTTGGCAGCTAAAATAGGAGAGCTAATGTGTAATGTTTTAATTCTCACAACTGTAGAGCAATCCATGCTCCAAGATGACTCGGTACCATCTGCAGCTTCATCACCTGCGGAGTAACAAGCAAAATTAAACTGAGCACAACAATATGGAAAGAGAAAAACAGGTACGCATATACAGGAAGAGTGGGTTTGGAAACGAGGGCTAACATGTGTATTCAAAAAATTCAGAATTTTTTTGGTTAAAAATTAATATTTTTTTATATTTTGGGTCGTTTTGATACGCCAATCTTAAAAATAATTTTTAAAAAATAATAAAAAAAAATATTGTTTTTATACATTTCAGCATAAAAACACTTTCAAAAACAACCACAGTTTCAAACATACCTGCTAGCCATCTAACTATAGGCGCAGAATTTTCAAAGAAACATGAATTTCTCTCTGCCATATGAAAAGAGTAGTTCATACAAATAACTTATAACAGACAATATATTAAATTCACCCAAGGGATTGAACGGCAACAGTTGATGAACTTCACCCAGCGTTCTGAAAAAAGTTTCTTTTCTTGTCACGGAAAATTCACCATTAATAAAATTGTAACAGATTAGCTAGCTTCCCCGAATTGTCTCAGATTTCTCAAAGCCATGGGTTTTTTCATCATTTATATTGCAAATTATACTCTTCACTTTCCTTATTTCCTTCAATCAATTAAACCCCACCCCCCATGCCATGGCTTCTTCCCAGGTTATGATGATATTTAACTTACCTCAAGTTAGTTCTAACTTAAAGATACATCAGTATCAAGAGAAATTCCAAAAGGAGATCAGCATATAACACTTCTCATGCAACCTCACACATGCAGACAGACAGAAAGCATTCAGAAGATTAATGAAAGCAACAAGATAAAAAAACCTGAGAACTCTAGGTACCTGAAGGTGACCCTTCAACCATTGCCTCTACTTCCTCATCCTGATTGTCACACCCCACACAATCATCCATGTCAGGTTGGATACTACCTAAAATCTGCTCCTCTGCACCTACAGAGAGATCGCCTGCATGAACTCAGTAAACACTAACCCACATCAGCAACCTTATTAACATATATTAAAAGGGCTTGGCTTTTCTCTGTAGCAATCAACAGTGAAAAACCAAGCCATTTTCACTTTGACCCTCATATTTGTATGGATTTATTTTTTCAATCTCATTCTTCAACATTAGATATATTGGGTATCGGACTTTATAATTTATTTCAATTTGTTTTTTTGGAGTTTACCAGTCTCATGACTAGGATCGTAGGTTTTGCGGGTTAGCCAGGTTGACTCAAATTATTTTGTTTTTTTAATTAATTTTTTTTTCAATTTCATACTTCAATATTAGATTGATTAGGAATTGGAATTTATATTTATTTGTTTTCTATGGAGTAATCTCAATCTCCTGACCTGGGTTTTACAAGTTAGCCCGGATTGACTCGGGTAATTGTTTTTGGCCTTTTAAAAAAAAATTAATGTAATACTTCGATATTAAGTTGATTTGGAATTAAGTTTCATAAAAAAAAATCTTATTTGCTTTTTATAAAGTTATCATGGTTTTATGACACATTTCACGTGTTAGGCTGATTGACATGGGTTTTATGTCCATTTTTCAGTTGATTTTTTTAATTACATCCTTCAATATTGGGTTAATTGGGAATTAGATTTCATAACTTGTTTCGGTTTGCGTTCTATAAGGTTATCCTAGTTTTATGAATTGGGTCACGGGTTTTGTCAATTGACTCGGGTGTTTTTTGTTTTTTTTAATTTTATCCTTCAATATTAGGTTGATTGCAAATTAAACTTCATAATTTGTTTCGATTGCTTTCTATGGGGTTATCCCAATCTTATGATTCGGGTTTGATAAGTCAACCCAAGTTGACTCTGCTCATTTTTTTTAGTTGATTTTTCTTTTCAATTTCATTTTTAATATTGGATTGATTAAGAATTGAGTTTGATAAAAAAAAAAAATCCCTTTCTATAGGATAGGGTTATCAGGGTCTCATTACCTGGAAAACATATTTGAAAGGTTAATCTGAGTTGATCCAAGTTGATTTAATATATTGTCGTTTCAATATTTACTACAAGACATCGTTTTTTAGTCAAACTACATTTTTTATCGATCATCTGAGTTGTCTTTAGACTTTCAAAGTCGATCAGATCACACTATATCAATCCCTATGTAGTTGTTTTTTTTTCTATTAAAAAACTCATCAACATCTAGGTATTTTTCTTACGTCAAAAAAAAATTTATCCAACTTGCAGCGAAATGCAGACAATAATCTAGTTAACATATACTTAAAGGCCTTGGCATTTCATTGTAGCAATGAACAATGCAATGCTTTAGCTTTTTACAATTTGGTCCTTAAGGTTTTTTTTTTACAATTTCATCCTTCAATGTTGGGTTTAATGGATATTAGACTCATAATTTGTTTGATGTACTTTCTATGAAATTATTTCAGTCCTATAATTCGGGTTTTGATAGGTAATCCCGGATTGACTTGAGTCATTTTTTTGTTATTTTTTTTAATTGACTTTTTTTATTAACTTCATCCTTCAACATTGAGTTGATTGAAAATTTGGCTTTATTTTTTTTTAATTGCTTTCTATGAGGTTATCACGATCTCATGACCCGAGTTACGAGTTTTGCAGGTTAATCAGGTTGACTCAAGTTTTTTTAATCCTTTTTTAATTGAATAATTTTTTTCAATTCCATCATTCAAAAATTGGGTTGATTGAGAATTTAACTTCATAATTTTTTTTTCTTTCTATTAAGTTATCTCGATCTCATTATTTGAGTTTGACAAGTTAACCCGGGTTGACTCAAGATATTTTTTTTTAATTAATTTTTTTTCAATTTAATCCTTCAACAATGAGATAATTGGGAATTATGATTTATAATTATTTTATTTGTTTTCTATAGGGTTATCACAGTCTCATGACTCTAGTCGCGGGTTAGCTCAGTTGCCTCAGGTTTTTTTAGTCTTTGTTTTTTAATTTAATCATTTAATATTAAATTGTTAAGAATTAGGCTTTATAATTTATTTTGATTTACTTTCTATGAAGTTATCTTGGTCTCGTGATTCAGGTCACGAGTTTGGTTGGTTCACTCTGATCAACTTGGAAGGTTTTTTCATGTTTTTTTTAATTGATTTAGTTTTTTAATTTCATCCTTCAACAATGGATCATCACCAATGGATTGATCAAGAATTAAGCTTTAAAATTTATTTTAATTTTCTTTTTATACGATTATCTTAGTCTCATAACTAGACTTGACAAGTTAACCCGAATTAACTCGAATCATTTTCTAATTGAATTTTATTTTCAATTTCATCTTTTAATATTGTCGTCTTAATAATTATTATTTTTATTTTTTTGTTTTCTACAAAGTTGTCGAGGCCTCATGACCTGAGTTAGGAATTTAACAGTTTAACCTGAGTTAATCTAATATGTTGTGATCTCAATATTTTAAAAAAATATTGTCTTAATTTTTTTAATTAAATTATATTTTTATCGGTCATTTGATTTATCTTTAGGCCTACAAAGTTGACTATGTCATATCAAGTTAACATTCATATATTTTTTTTTTTTTTTTTTGGCTAGAAAACATGATAACAACACTAAAATATTTTTTTTTATGTTCAATAAAAATTTCATCCGGCCAGCAGTGCGTGAGCAATTATCTAGTGTAAGCTGAAATCAAACAAGACAGCACATAAATATAATACGGGGCACGAATGTACACACAATTCACAACACAGCCATGACCAATTACACAAACTTAAAGAGTATGGCAACAAAATAACAATTTAAAAGCTCTTTCTTCAGTTTCCCAGGACACAAAACAATTGATACAGCGCTCAATTTCTTCTCAATTTTCACGATACAGCGCTCAATTTCATATTAATTCCATCCTAACAGAGGTTAAAAGAAACAAAAATCCTTCCCCAGCAGATATTTAGAAAAAAAAAAATAGTTCAATTTAAAAAAATGGGAATCCAAATTCAGATACAAAACAATTTATTTATGTAATCCAAATAAAAAATCAATTCCTTTATTCATTTTGATTTAAATTCCATTTCGCAAAATTCACAGTAACAAAAAAAAAACATAAAAATCGCCAAACGACAAAAAAAAAAGAGGCAAACATCATTTTTGTCTCATTTACCACAATTTTCTTCGCAACCAAACAGATTTTCCTCCATTAAGAAAAAGAAGAAGAAAAATAAATAAAAAGGAGAAATGAAAGGGAAACAAACCATTATTAATATCCTTCTTGATATCTTCTCTCCTCCTCTTACGATGCCTGGCCCAATCAATGATACTAGTACAACCTTCACCATCGGCTCTATTCTCAGCCGAGCCACCCATGATCTCGATCCGCAGAAGCCGGTCGGAGAAATTACTATCGTTAAAAGCAAACCCGAAATCTCCATCGGAAGCTGAGCTTCCACGCGTAAAATCGGAGTCCATCTCCGTTCTCGGGTCAAACAGATCCGTATTTGACCCTCTCAACATTCTATCAAATTCCTAGATGAAGATACCAGGCGCTCTATCCAGTAAAAGACAGAAGATATGGTGGTATTTTTCTCTTGTGTTTTGAGGTTGTTGCAGAAAAGTGTTTTTTCAGTTGATGCTCCTCAAAGGGGAAATGGGTCAGCTGTGGTGTACTAAACTTTGAAAAAGTTTTTTGGGTGTATTTTTTTTTTCATGTTTTGTTTCTGTTGCCTGTTTGTTATGTAATAGATAGGTGTCCGGTGTGATGTTATGCTGTGGTTTGTTAAGTTTTTCTTTAAAAAAATGTTTTGTGATGATTGTGTTTTTAAAACAGTAAGATAAATTTGGGATTAATATTATTAATTCAAATGGAATCAATTAACTTGATTATTTTAATAAAATAATTATAAAAAAAAGTCAAGGACAATAACTAGTAGAAAAAAATGAGCATTTATCAATATTATAAAAAAATACTCTTTAAATTTCTTAAAAAATCCTAACGATTTTATTTGATAACAAAACGTAAATTAAAAGATAACAAGATAACTTTATATATAAAAAGAAAAATTCTGAAACCCAATTACTAACAAATTAAATGATAAAAGACAAACTAAAAAAAATTATAAAAAAAAACAACTCAATTCAGCATGTTAAATTCATGGCACAATCATAAAATTGAAATAATCACCTACAAAAAAAATTCAATAAAATAATGGAGGTCAACTCTTGATAAAACTTGATAAAACTGAATGATGAAAGGCGAAACAAAAAAAATCAATAAAAAAATATTAAAAAAACTTGAGTTAACTTTTGTTAACTCGACTAACCAGTATCCTATAACATAAGATCGAGATAACTCATAGAAACAAAGAGAGAGAAAAAATCACAAAATCCAAAGCCTAATTATCTAATATTAAATGATGAAATTGAAAAAAAAATTATTTTTTAAAAGAATAACCTAAAAAAAGATCAAAGTCAAATCGAGTTAGTTTTCGAAACTCATGATCTAGGTCATGAAATCGAGATTACCTCATAAAAGACAAAAAATAAAAAAAAATTAAGAAGCAAAATTCTCAATCATCTAAATATCATAGAATAAAATTAAAAAAAATTCAATCAAGTAAAGGATTAAAAAACAAAACAAATAACAATCAAAAGAATTTGAATCAAATCTAGTATATAGAATAAATGAAATAAAATAATAAAGAACTAAATTAAAAAATAAACTAAATAGAGAAAAAGATAAAAAAAAACAAAAAAGATAACAATCAAAATAATAAGGATCAAATTAGATATAAAAATAAAATGAAATCAAATAATGATGCATTTGTTACATATACCAATCACTTTTGATTTTTTAATTATATTTTATATTTATTAAAATACTAAATTTTCTTTATTTAATTTGTTTACCGCTAGAAAACTAGAATGAAAATACAAAAAAGCTCTTGAATGTTATTTTTAAAAATTTTATTTTTAAGAGTAATTTAGTAATTTTATTGTGTTTTTAAAATGGTAAAAAAAACAATTTATCTTCAATCAATCTGATAATAACTAATAAATTTGAAAACAAAATTATATTACTCCTAATAGCAAATTTAATGATTTTTTTGCTCAAATATAAGAATATATTTATATTATCGAAATCCAAAGTGGTTGTGTACAATAAAACATTTTTTTATTGATCTCTCTTAGCTTCTTTTATAATTAGTATTAGTTTCACTTTTCGGGTTTACCAACGGTAATAAATTAAATTGTTGAGAAGAAAACATGTTGGAAAGTAGTAATTTTTCTAAGCACATATTATTTTAAATTTGAAATCGCTTGTTTTGCCTTCTTAGTTTTGAATTTAGAAAATATATAATTTGGACAAGAGAGAATAAACTGGTTGTCTAATCTCAATGGTGCATGCACAAGCGCACCATAAATATATAATTTTTTTTTCCATGGGTGAAAACAATTATTAGTTTGATTTCCCACACCCAAGTTGCGAGATAAAGCAATTATTTTCTCAACGCAAGAAAAATAGAGTGAGGATATTGTCAATGTTGTTTTCACCTTCAAAAAAAGTTTTAATTATAAACTAAAAAAATTATATGTTAGTTTAGTAAAATAGATTAAAAATTATATGTATTAATAAATCATAACAAATTTATTGATTTCAACAAAATATTAAGTTATCTAATCTATTTTACGAGCTCTTCAAATCTTTTTTATTTAATTATATAAAAAATTGTTAGAAAATAAATAATTTAAACTCCATTAAAAAAACATATCTTTTTCTTCATAGGTTCTTAGTTTAATAAAAAAAATGAAAAAAATGAAAATAAATATAAATTTATCGACAACAAGAACATCTATTTAGTTGCCGGAAATTGGTCAATCAACGAATTTATATCTCCTTTGTTATTTTACAGCTAGATTCTCTCTCAAATCCCAACTTAAGAGGCTAAAAAAATCAACAAAATAAAATTTTAAACTAAAATGATCTCTTGCATGAATTTTAGATTGACCATGTAGTTTTCTTGCCTTTTCTATTTGGACCCTCTTTCTTTGAATTTTACTTTTTTATTACTAATTTTACCAATTACTCATTAAATTGGACATAAAAGGATTTAATCAAGAAAAAACAATAAAAATAAATTTGATTTTTCCGAATCAAGCATCAACTGGACGTCAAATAAGTTTCCGAACATCACAAGGATCCCACACCAAGTCAACCAAAATAAATAACCAAGTCCAACCCTAAATCAACCTAATGTAAAAGGGTCAAATTGAAAGAAAAAAAAAAGTGAGTCAGTAAACTAGAAAAACAGATGACAAAAAAAAAATTAAAAGGATTGAATAAAAAAATCAACAAAATTGACTTTAATTTTTACAAATCAAGCATTAAGCGAATGTCGGATTTGTTTTTCAGGACCACAAGGATCCTATACCAAGTCAACCAAACACAAACAATCCATATATGAAAGGATAAAATTGGGTAGAAAATAACAAAAAAACTTAGCTCGAGTTAATCTACTTTAGCATAACAAATCTATTACCCGGGGAATAAAGGGCAAGACAACCTTGGTTAACCCGTTAAATTCATAATCTAGATCATGAGATCAGGACAACTCGGTAAAAAATTTAAGAAATCACAAAAATAAAAATAAAATAAGTTAAAAAGAAACGATGTCAATCTATGTTAACTTTTCAAACATGTGACCCAATACATTGGCAAAAAAGAAAACATAAAAAATCACAAAGATGGAAATAAAATAAGTTGACAAAAAAAAAACAATATCAGTCCACGTTAATTTTTCAAACCTATGACTTGAGACATTAAACCTGAAACATCCTATTTTAAAAAATTACAAAGTTCAATTCTCAATTAATTAAATATTAAAGGATTAATATAAAAAAGAATATCAATTACACAAAAGAATAATAAAAAAAGACATTTAAAAGAAGGGGGGTCAAGATTTAAATACAAAATAAATTTTATTTTTTATTGAAGGGTGAAATTTTAAAGAAAAATAAATTGAACAAAAAGGATAAGAAGAATTAAAAGAACGAGGATCAAAGCTGAAATAAAAATCATAATTTTTTTTGAAAATTATATTAAATAAAATAAATAACATGGATCAAATCTGACAGATAAAATTTTTTATAGCAAGATGATATTAAAAAAAATCTAATCTTATAAATTACTTAAAATAAAATAAATAGTAAACTAAAAATCAAAAATCAAATCTAAAGAAAAAATAAATTGAAGGTCTTTGGAGGGTTAGGAACGCATGCAATTTATGCATATGCTAGTTTTAGTTTTTAAATTATATTTTAAATTTATTAAAGTACTAAATTAGCCTTTAGTAAACTTGATTATAACTAAAAAAACCAGAATAAAAATTAAAAGAAATCCTTTAGACGTTAATGAAGTAATTTTTCTTTTAAAGATAATTTAGTTATTTTATTGTTTTTTAAAATTATAAAAATCCAAAAAAGCCCCAAGACATTAGCTAAACACATTTTTTTTTAAGACTAATTTAGTAATTTCAATGTCTTTTATAAATGTTAAAAGACTGAGCTATTTCTAATAAATCTATAATAACTAATACATCTTGTAGCTAATTTATTGTTTTTCTTTGAAAATAATAAAATAATCATTATACTATTTCAGTTACCTATTCCAGACTAGACCATCGATTTCACTTTAATGTTCCCAGTAGATTTTCAGTGCTTTTAAAAAAAAATACAGAAAATGTCGATAATACTTCAAAAGGAATGGAAGTTGTGGCTTACCAATCTGCACAAGGGACTTACGGAGAAACATTGTTGCATTTGATGCAACTTGCAACCAATCATAATTAAACAGATAATTACGAGGAGGCTACCCACAGCAGCAGTACAAATATCTTTATTTTATTTTCAAGGTAGTTTTTGTGGTTATATTTTTTAAAAAATAAAATTTTAAAAAATATAGTTAGTTGTAATTAATTGGATTAAATATGTGTTTGCTAAAAATTATAGTTAAAGTTTATTTATAACAAGAAATGTGTATAAAATATTTGGTAGAAGTGTGGCTGAAGTTGCTTTTTAAAGTGATTTTTACTTGGAAATGCATCAAAATAATATTTTTTTTTATTTTTTAAAAATTATTTTTGATATTAGCATATGAAAATGATATGAAAATACAAAAAATATATCAATTTAAAGAAAAACAAAGTACAAAAAATTTAATTTTTTTCAAAAACGCCTTTGAAACGCAAAAATAATCAGAGTTTTAAGAAACTCAGTTAAAAAGACATATAAAAACTACTTCATAAAAACTATATTTTAAATTTAATTTTTTTAATGATTTTCATAGTACAAAACATAATTAAATTTATTTAAAATTATTTTTTTAATGGACTCAATACAAAACATAATTTAATTTATTACCAAATATTTTATCATGTTTGTTCCACCATAAATAAATAAATAAATAAAAAATTAAAGAATGGGAATAGCAACATCCACCACACATAAGTTAAGATACGATTCCATGGACCAGTTGAATTTATTAATCGCTCTCATGCCACTTGCCAGGTTTGGGCGACCTAATCGTAGCAAGCGGCAAATAAATATCAATACGAACAACTTTGGAAAGATAAGCATCAACCGTCAAATCTTCTTTTAATAAACGGATGGCATTGATTGCTTTCCTAACATTTGTTTTTCAAACTCCAACTCATTTCATTTCTTATTAATAAACTTGTTGAATCAACGCGTTTTACGTTTGTTGTTTTTGATACCGCAGCGGATTTTTTTTTTTGAAAATATATTAAAATAATATTTTTTAAATTTAATATTAATATATAAAAATTATTAAAAATATATATAAAAAACATTAGTATAATATTTTTTAGACGGAAAGCAAGTTGAAAAACTATTTTAAGAACAGAATTGCTTTCATTAAGTACGTGGGTTAGTGTGTTTGGTAGTGTGGTTGCGGTTGTTTTTTAAATAGCTTTTCGTGTTAAAATACATGTTAATGATATTTTTTTATTTTTTAAAAATTATTTTTGACATCAGCACATCAAAATGATTTGAAAACGCTAAAAATATATTAATTTGAAGTTAATAAAAAAATAAAAAAATTTTAAATTTTATCAAAAACGTTTTTAAAACGCAGAAAGAATTGAAAACCGATAATCTTTGTATTTAAAATAAAGTAATGCCGACAAAGTGTTTACGTAAACGAAATTTAAGAATGATTTTATTCCAACGTCACTTTTTATTATTCTTCTTTCATTATTTATTATATTATAGAGACAAAAATAGAGAATATACAAGAAAAAGAGTAGAAGATGTTTATGACTTTATTTTTTAAAGGTATTTATTAGAAAAAAAAGGGTATTATAGCTGTAGATAGCAATCCTTATTTGACAAGTTAGATCCTTCAAATATATTACTTAATATATATATATATGTATGTATATTATAAAGTGCAAAATTTGAACCAATTGAAGATAATAGATAGATAGAGGGAGAGGGGTTCTTTTTTTTTTGGCAAGCTTTTTTTGAAAGGAATATTATTAAAATGAGATTTTCTAGAAGCTAAAATTAAATAGTAATTAAGACACTTATTTATGAAGTGGGAATAACACCACCTAACTTTAATTATTTTTGAAAACCCAAAATGTGTGTATTCAAAACAAATTAATGTCATTACTGAATATATTATTAGTACATCTGTGTTTTTTAGATAAAAAAATAAATATACAACTAACATATGAATTTAATTACAAGGATTTAAATTCCAGATTGAAAATGGGCAGAAACGAGCTTCTTCTTATCTAATTAACATGAAGGAGATCATCCCATTAATCCATTCAAGATGAAAGTGATAGAGCATGCGAACCCACAAGGGCGACGTATCAAGGTGTGATTGAACGGTTGCATAAGAACTCATGTGACTATTACTCAAGATGCCTTTGTCGGGAAAGGAATCTCTTTTCTATCTTTACAGGCTACAAGGAACCATTTCAATATTTAATACTGTGATTTTTTTAAAAAAAAAATTTTGTCTGTAAAAAATTAAATCAATGTTTTTTAGATTTTTTTATGATTTTATAAATTAAAGTTTGTAAATATATAAATTAAACTAGTGAGTAAAGATATTTAATTTATCGTAAAAAATATAAAAAACATAAAAAAATAATTCAATGAAAGCCAAGAATATATATAATTTTAAATCTACAAACATGATAAAACAAAACGCATGTCAAACATGTTTTCAATATAAATATAATATAAATTATTAATAGCATACATACCAAATATATATTCAAACCTGTATAATATATATAAGATCATAATCCGAGTATCAATACTAGTAATAAAAATAACAATGCTTAAATTAAAATAAAAAATGATACTTATTTGTTGGAAGATTTTAAATGAATAAAACTTTTGTTATTGTCAAGGATGAATCATTTATCCTTAAAGTTTTATTGCTCCTTACTTGTACATCTATTTTAATAACACCACCTTACATTAAATGCACTTCTAACTAAGATATTTGAAGTAAAAAAAACACTAAAATACAAGATGATGAAGAATATGTAAAAATTTTGAAAAATTCAAATTAGAAATTGTTCCTTCCTCCCCTTTTTATAATGAATTTTAGAAGTTAAAAGATTAATAATTAATAAGAGTTAATTCCCACCATTATCAATATTTGATTGGTCACCATAAATCAAGAAAAACCTAAGGTCCTTTGAGTAGGAAAACCAAGGATTTTTTATATTAATTTCTCATTTATCCATATTTTATTTAAATCATATTAATTAAAATAAATATCCAACAATCCTCCACATGAATGAAAATTATCTCACTAGTTTGAAAACATCTTAAAGATTTGTTGAAAGATATTAATTTGGTAAATTACTACATCAGGATGGGTAGCTTTTGACTTTGAATTTTTCTTAATGCTATCAGATTTACTCAACTAAATAGTGAACGCGATGTCTTAAGCTACTCAACTTTTTGTGTAAACCAAGACAATAATACTCACATAATTCTCTACCTAAAGATTTTATTTGGTTCTCATTATTGTGTTCATTTGATCCTTAACAACTTTTGGATTCATGAGTACTTTAGAAGAATTTAGTTTTTATTAAAATTTTCAAAGAAACAACCACATTTCTCACTTATATAGGTGATCTTCCATTAAGAATATTTTGTTGTACTCCACATCTTGTGTGCGAAGATATAAAAATCATTAAGAGCTTAGCTTATTCTTTATAACGCTGCAACTAACACTTATTTCATCATAGGAATAAGCATGAAATAATAATTTTATATTGTTAATGAAAATGTTATATGACTTAGTTTTTTATTTGAACCTAAATCTTAGAATGTACAATAAATTAAATATAGTTACCATACTCTTTCATCCTTCAAATACTTAATAACAAAAGTTTTTCATTTAGATGTTTTATGATTTCTGGTTTGACATACACATACACATACACGAAGAACTATTGAAAATTCTAACGATTCAAACAAAACTAATGTATATTATCCTTAGTGATACATTACAATGACAGAAATCAAAGTGATATATTATCATGGAATAACAAAATAAATTATACATCACCTTGTTATATATATGGGCCCAAAAGTTTCTGGTTTGACGGTAGAAACTTGGAAGAAAGGCCAGACTGGAGCTGTGGAATCTGCTACAAGATCTAAAGCTATCTTGGCCCCAAAGACACTGTTACTGCTGTCTGGAATTGATGTTGAAGCTGGATAATTTTTCTGTGATTCTTGGATATCTCAATTCCAAGAAATGAAGCTGGAAATGAAAGCTTTTTGAAATTGGCCAAGGTTACTGCTACAATGTAACTGTTATTTTCTTATGATGCTGCTTTTTTTTTT
The DNA here is from genome assembly GCA_015852605.2 of Populus deltoides. Lineage (NCBI taxonomy): Eukaryota > Viridiplantae > Streptophyta > Magnoliopsida > Malpighiales > Salicaceae > Populus > Populus deltoides. The sequence continues at coordinate 13,075,075 of CM027571.2, read as the reverse complement.
CCTCCCCCTTTTTGTGATGATTTCATGGCCTATTTATAGGTGGGAGTGCAGGCTACAGTGTTCTCCAATTTTATTTAATTATTAGCAAGAGATATGGCTAAAAATTTCCCGCAATCTTCTCTCAAAAACGTATGATATCATGTCTTTAATTACTGTGGCATCTTGATGTGATCTTCCGGCGGGGGGGGGGGGGGGGGGGTTAGGGCATTAAAATGTGATTTCTTACGTGGAATTTGTAGCTGTCATGTCGAAGAACAATTATCACCTGTTTTTGTATTTCCTGGGTATCAATAAAAGTTGAGAATCAAAACCAAAATTGCTTGAGAAAGGGCTGAAAATATGCATTCCAGCGTGTTTTCAATCTCCAGGAGGAACGACGTTGTTTTTCTTCTTCTGTTTTTATGGTTTATAAAAACGACGTCGTTTTTTGGTAAGGCTAGAAAGTCAATTGCATCCTGAAATGTTTCTTTGTTTTTTATTGTGGTCCCTGGATTAGTTAATTTTCAATTTTCATTCAATTAGGGCTTTAATTTTAGATTTGCTTTTCAATTTCATCCCTAATATATTAACCGAACTCTTTAATATCAGAACTTATTCCAGTTTAGTCCTTAGTTTCCCAAATTATGCTCTAAATCTCATTGTCCTCTTTAATTCCATCCCTGATTAAATAATTGAACACCTGAATTTAGACATTTATTATATATTCATAATTTTTTAAATTTTTTTTAATTATAGCTGAATCAATTTTTTCTTTGAATTTTCTTTCTAATTATGTCCTCGATTGCATTCTAATTTTTTTAAAAAAATATATCGGAAAAAATAAGGATAAAAAATTGAATTATAATAATATCCATTACAATTCTATTATTTCTTTCTACTATAACATTAGACTATGGTGAATAAAGAGGTTATATTTTATATATAATACCATGCAATTCTAAAAATTCATTCATTTTATTAGAAGTCATAATCTCTATCAAATCGTAAAGTTTTTATTTTTCTATCTAATTGATTTATTTACATCTACTTTAAAAGTATTAAACTTATCAAACAATTCACTTTTATAGTGAGTCAAATAAACTTAATAATATCTTGAAAAGTCATTAAAAAAATTATAAAATATCTTTTACCAGCATGAGTTAATACATTATTGCTATCATAAATATCACTATGTATTAACTCCAATAGATTTGTTTTCTTTTCTACTAGATTAAAAATCTTTCGAGGTTGTTTCGCTTGTGCACAAATTTTACATTTTTTTTCCTTTTCTATTAATATGTAGCTTAAAAATTAAATTTAAATGCATCAATTTTTTTAATAGTATTAAAGTTAAGATGCCCAAACATACTATATGATGAATCACAACATTCAACACTTGCAATAGATGAAAATAAAAATTGCAAAGTAGTATTAGTAGAAGACATTAAACTTAATTTATAAAGACCATTAAACAAATAACATTTTATAGCATAATATCCAAATATACCAATAATTATTTTATTAGATCCTATAATAAGAGTATAATTATTTTGATATAACAAAGCTGAGCTAGCTAATTTTTTTCTAACATTGGGATCATGAAAACTTCATTCAAAGTAAGAATTTTTTCAAATGACAACTCCAACTTGACTTAGCCTTCTCCTATAACTTGAGGTATATTCTCATTTCAAACTTTATAAATTCAATCCTTATCATTAGACTCTAAAATAAATCTCATAATTAAAAAATTAGACAGTAAATATATGCTATAAGCTTTAAGTTCTCTGTCAAAAATTAAAGCTCTTAGTCATTGACTATATGGAAAATTATTGAACCCTTCATTACCAACACAAAGGAAAACAAAACAATATCCCAACTTGGTTTCTTGTAGATTGATTCAACACATTGAAAACAAACTAAATGAAAAAGCACCTAAGAAGAGGTGAATTAGGAGTTTAATTGAAGATTTGACATCTTAAAATGTCAAAAGAAAGATTCAATATGAGAGTGCATAAAATAAAGGAGATAAAGGTTAAGAGAGAGACAACAAATCTATAAGGTTCGACTAATCTTGCCTACTTCATTTTTGGAACCACCATTAAAGCATTCATTAACAATTCACTATCTTCTTGCAGGTAAAACCTCATCGATGCACTAATTTTTTTCACGAGTTCAAGATTAGAAATCCCTTCACTCACAATATTTTTTCAAAGATTAAGATCTTAACCTTTCAATAGCTCATAAACAAAACTTTTCCATTTGATTCAGGTGTCACTTATACTTTCAGAATGGATTATCTCTCACAAAGATTTATCATACCTTATAATAAAGAGAAGATTATAATAAATTAAACTTAAGTCTTCTTAAAAAGTAATCTGGCTTAATAATATAAAAGAAATGATTGAAATAAATAAAGTTCAAAGCTTTAAATGCTTTAAATGGATTATGGATGTTATAAAAGCTTTTTAGATAAAAAAAAGTCAACTAGCATCAAGTGTGTCTTAATATGAGGGGAACAAGTAGGATGTATAGGTAAAAGTAAAACTCTTATTCATTAAAAATAAAATTAAGAGTTCAACATTTTGAATTTTAAAGATATCTCATCATTTTAAAAACAACTAGGTAGCTTCTTGTTAAAACAAAAAGTTTTTAATTTATTTATGATAACAGTTTGAAGTACAAAATAAATTAAGTATTGAGTTTATGAAAAATAAACTCTTGAGCATCAAACAAGTTATGCACATTTCATCCTAAAAACTACTTAACCATTTAATTGAAAATAGATAAGAAACTTAGTGTGATCAAAACACTAGAAATTATTTGATCAAGTTTTTTAGTGGTTTTTAAAAAGAATTTGAGTAATAATTTCAAAATATATGATAAAATATTTCCTCATGATGCATTTCTCAATATGCATGAATTGGCAATGAAAATTATTTTGGATAAAAATTATTTTTGTGATATCAAATTAAATTTTATAAAGACTTTATTGCATAAAGATAAGCTTAGGTATCTTGAAATCAAGTTTGCATCCAATTGAATCCATTTTACTTAGAAAAATCTCTACTCTATCAAAACCACAAAATAGTTGTTATCATAAAAATGATCAAAACCATTAGGCTAACACTAAATACCTGATTTGGGTATCCATTAAAATAACTTACTATAACAACAATATCTCATTCGAACTTTGATTAAAATGATTATCCAAGATAAAATAAGCTCAAATTCTCTTACAAGTTTCTATTAAAACCATCAAAGTATAAAAAATAAAGGCAAATCCCAAATGAATATTCATTAAACATAACAAAATTACTCCTTGAAAATCCTAGGATTTTTTTTATATATATTTATCCAAATATTAGATTGCCTCTAATTTGATATGATAATAACAAAAAAAAAAAATCATTGCAAAAAGACAAAAAAAACCTATGAACATTAGTTTTATAATTTTTGTTTTTAAGAGCATTTTAGTCGATTCACAAACAACATTGTTTATCTTTTTATTATTTTTTATATTTAATCAATTACCAAACTTTTCTTAGCTTAAATTATAATAACAAAAAAATTATTATGAAAATATAAAATTGACCCTTGATGCTAATTTATATTTTTTATTTTTAAAGGTAATTTCACATTTTCACTATGTATTTAAAAATAATAAAAAATTTATTTATCCCCGATCAATTTGATTATAATTAATAAAATTTTTGAAAAAACTTAAATATCCACAATAGCCCGTGTTAAGTTTTTTTTATGGGAAGGACAAAAGCATAAAATCGTAATTTTCCTCACATAAAATCCTTCATGTTTTAACTTTTGTTAATTTAAACTTCTCACTATCATCATATTGCCAAAATAAAGCCAACATGAAAACATATGGCGATGCAATAGAATAGATTACGAGGCCTAGAAACTTATTATAATTGTAATAGAAACAAGGCAGCTAGTTTTGTAAAGTTAAAATGAACAGTTGTTTGCGCAGGTATCCATCCTCGGATTCAGCTCCATCCGGTAGGCATCAGTAATGTGATATTTACCACCTTATGTAGAATCGTTAAGCTGCGGGCAAGACAAAAAAATATTTGAATGTTTAAAAAAATTCAAATTATATAAATTTATTTAATATTATTATTAAAATTAATTTAATAAATCTGATTTTATTTCTTATTTAATCAGAGTTTAAAATTAATTCAAATAAAAATTGTTTTAATATGAACCAATTAACTTTGCAAGTCCAAACACACACAAATAATCAGTAAAAAATATAATTTAAATTTAAAAACAATAAAAATAACATTTTTATTTTAATATTAAAACAATAAAATATTAAATTGACATGAGCTTATTATAAATTCCATCAAGTTTAGCAACTTTGATTTTTCATTTTTAACTTTTTATCACTACGATAACAAAAACACTCATAAAATTAAATACTTATCAAATATCAGAATATTTATTTAAAATTATGATAACCTTATTAAAAATAAATTGAAACAAATTATGAAGATAAATTTTAAATTAATCAAATTTTAAAAAATAAAATTTTAAAAAAATCAATAAAAACAAATTTATTAAGATGATTAAAAAAAAAAACCTCTTGATCAAATTCATTGCCTAGTATGTATTTAACCTAGTTAACATAACAGGTCCAAAAATAACCCAAACAACATATAGTAAGCATGGTTTAACTTGAAAAAATTTCAAGATAACATTTATTTTTAATATTGAAACGGTAACATATTAAATCGATCAGGATTTCACCTGTTAAACCATCAAATCCACAATCTTGATCAAGGATTCCATTGGTTTAATTTTATTTTTTTTAATTATTTTTATTTAAGACTGCAATAACCTCATAGAAAACAAACCAAAATAAATTATAAAAAATAAATTTAAATAAAAAAAAAAGCAAAAAAGAATTCAATCCGGTAAAACCCCGTTTTTTAGTAGTAATATTTAAAAAGGCCGCATGAGATTGCGCGCTCTACCCGGGATCAAAATGCTGAAAAATGTACACGACTTGTAATTCGAAAAAAAAATTGGCCAAATATGCTTTAGGGACGACTTTCAGGTTTACGTAGGGTTAAATTCTGTGATCACTCCAGAACACGTACACTTCCCATCTACAAATATAATTCCAAAATTTACAAGTGGAAAGGAAATATAATAGACGTACCATTTATTCTGGATGTCGCACAACAAAATAGGCAACACGGAAGATCTTGGACACCACTTTCGTGCAGAAGTTTCTAATGGAGAAGATTCTTCCTCCAGGCATATCCACCTTCCCCTATCAACCTAAATGATAGTTTTAGAAGCTCTTAAAGCAAGATTTCTGGCCCTCCAATCTTGCTTCAAGTAGCTTCGCCTTCAGTGTATTTTCCTTCAAGACCCTGGTCACTTTCAAGGAAGACTCAGACTTCTCAAATTCTGGGGATTTCAACTTTGACATCCATTGTTGCACTGGACTAGCATGACCTACAAATACAGGCTGAGCGCAAGCATCTTCCTTGAAATCACTGACGGGATGAATTTTATCACCCTCAGATGACAAGGAGTGGTGTCTTGTTAGGGTATCAATCATATAATTAGAGTTCAATCCATGGGCCCCCATCTGTTTACTTTTCCTTTCATGTTGACCATCTTGTTTAGTTTCATAGATACTGGATAAACCTTGGCTCTCTCCTCTAAATTCATTCTGCCCTCTATCTGGAAATCGGGTTTTGCTTCCAGCCACGTGTTCTTCAAACTGCACCTGGAAATTGACTGGGTTATGAACCTTAGTATTTTCCCCCGATCCAGCCATTCTCTTCTTAGAATTTGAGAACAATATCTTCTCAAGGTGAATTTCTGAAGCATTATCTACTTGTTTGGAGTTGCATGTGGTTTGTCTTTTGCTTGCGCTCTTGTTTGGTTCAAAACAATGTGAATCACTGTCGGTAGAATCTTCATCAGCTGCAGCTTGAGGTGCGCTTGCATTGTCATTCAACGGAAATGATTCCCGCCGTGAGCAGTTCTTTATTCCCTCCTTTGCAAAGCTACTGTCTTTCTTCAATTCATTGGAGAGTCTAGCTTGAAGAAAGGTTTCAATATCCAGACCTAATTTATCAAAAATTATATTCTTGTCAACAGGATCACTTTCAGCTTCTGCTAGTTTCATTTGCATCCGTTGATCAAGCCATGCTTCTGAAATATGGAGAACCAACCGGTCAGGTTTTTCCCTACCTACACTATCCATGTCAGATTTGTGCCTAAGGGACCGCACCTCTTGCTCAAAATCTCTTATTCCCTTGGCAAACTCATCACACAAATTTTCCAACAAAAAACAGGCTTTCCTTTCTCTCTCGAGCTCTTTTAAAGCATTAGAGAAAGAGTATTTTACCTCAGAAAGCTCCCGGGCCAGCTTCCGGTGGAGGCTCTCTGAATGCTTCCTTAACTTCTTTTCATCTTCCAGCTCTTCTTGCACTGACTGAACAGCATATTTGATTCGGTCTTGCTCCTTGTTCTTCCTGACAACTTTATCTTCTGCAAGTTGCTTCATTAAGTTGTCCATTTCTTGCCTATCTGCTTGCTTCTCTTTGAGCAACTCTTTTATTTGTGACTGAGAATGATCCAGTTCCATTTTTAAAGCTCTTAACAACGACATATTGGATGCTTGCTGCTCTTCAAGACTCCAGATCCGATTCAGCACCTTGAGCAATTCTGTTGACGTCTTAAGACTATAACTTGACTCTCCCATCCTGCCCTTAAAATCTGAAGAACTACTAGGGGTAACTGCAGGATTATAAGGTGCCACCTGCAGAAAAGAGCCACTCCTGAATTTGTAGAAGAAATACAAAGAGAAAACAAACAGATAATTTGGGGAATCACAATGACAATAAAAGAAACGGCTATGGTAAGGAACTTCTTGAGGAGATCAACTAATATAACATTCACAGTGTCCCTATCAGCAGCATGCTAACTTAAATGAGAACCATTAACATGATAAAACGCCTAGTTCATCATTTTCCACTTTAATATGACAACTTTAGTTTGGGTCCTTGACTTTCTTCTGTTTATGAATTGAGATGACAAAAAAAGCAGTTTGTAGTCTCAAGTTTTATCTGAACATGAATGATAATCAGATCGTTTTTGTTGCACATGAAACTTCTCTGGAGACCAAATTTTCAAAATACAGGAATTACATAATTGGATCCGTTTAAGTTTTACTTGAAACTGTGTTTTTTATGTAGCAATATCGCAGTCGTCTAATTGATGATTGCAAAGGGACTATCACTAGAGGCATCCAAGTTCATCTCATAAGTCTATATCTAACACAAGAGACAATTTCCAAATCAAGATTCCCACTGTTACTCCATGATAAGTAAAGAGGGAAACTATGTACTAGAAGTTACCTTTGAACTTCCATGGATTGCTGATATTGCAAAAAGTCATGGGACACCTAATTGCCTCTATTTTGTTTTCTTTTATAATTTCCTATATGCACAAAATCAAAACAAAAATTGCAGAGGGATATAGGGAGGAGAACATTTATTTACCTCCATTGAGCTATCACAACTTGCGGGTGATATAGTAGGCTTTAGAGCATTACCATCTCTTGCAGTTGGTCGATGGTGTTGCATCAATGATGCGGTCTGTTTCCTCAAGCGACTTGCCCTTGCTGGCTGGAAATATTAGCTAGGATTAGTTACTTTGTGAAAATAATAATACTCAAAGCTACTTTATCATTAGAGTAAGGATCAGTTTACAGTGTGCAAATGCCTAGCTTCCTGAAAGAAAAAAATAGTCCACTACATAATGATTAAAATTCCTAAGTTAAACAGGAACTCCATTGTATTCTTGCTCATCCAGTGGACGTAGGGATTTCAACTCCAAGAAACCAAACTAAGAGCTTCAATGGTAAAGTACATTTAATGAGGTTGTTCTACCAAAACAAGAAACAGAGATAGCTTATTACTCGAACATTTGTTATGTCACCAGAAGAAGGTCGACACTTCACTTCCAGCCACATAACAACGGAACAGAGTGTTGCGTATGGGCACCCCTTATGTTAAGACTACCAAAGCAGGTAGCCAGCAATTTTGTACTCAATGAAGAACGAGATCTGGTTCTAGGCAACAACTGATAGCATAACCAACAGAAGGGAAAAAAAAATAATAATAGTAAAGAAAACCACCAGGACATCAACAATCAGAGCCAAATTAAATAATCTGGAGAAAATCCCGGTAAAATTAGGAGGATGCATGTTTTTTTTTATTATAATTGTATTACCTATAAGTAAATGTTGAAGCTACAGAAACTCAATTTGGAGTTCAGAAGATGAATTTAGGAAACTGAAGACCACAAAGAAGAAACCTTTCAACTCAAACATGAACTGCAAAACGAGAGCATGCATGGAACAAAGCTGCCTATGGACCACCAGCACAAGAGTAGAAAACACGAGATAAAGCAATTAAAATATGTTATTAGAAAAGGCATTCTGCAAGTAACAAAGGCAACAGAAAAATAAATAAATAAAATAAGCACCCAAACCATCAGCCTCTAAATAATTCTAAGAAAAGGATAGAACTTTCTGCATTAATTGACAGTTCCTCTCAGCTAAATGTCAATAATATATACAACTAAAAGATCAAGAAAACAGACCAAGCAAAGCACAAGACAAACAGGCAAAACCCCCCAGCCACCTAACAAGAAGAAGCCAACAAAAATCAATTGAAGTCGGTAATGACAAAAAAAAAAAAAACACAGCTCGAGAACCAGCCAATCACAAAACAAGATTATAATCGAAAACCCCATTTCTTTCCTATCTAGTCATAAACTCCATCAAAATTAAAAACGATAAAGAAATGCTAAGAGATAGTTAAACCTGATCGGGGGGGCTATTAAGAGGATCAACTAAATGAGTACGTGGCCCAAAGGCCTTCTTGTCTTTATACTGGTGGCTAGGGTGTGCTCTTCTATGACCATGATTCTTGTTCATTTTAGGCACAGAATGGTGAACTTGGGGCTGAATCTCCCAAAAATTGGCACAGAGCTTTCTAGCAGAGACAGCAGTGGTAGTGTTAAGAAATTCTTGAATGGGGTTGTTGCTGCTATCATTTGGAGAAGAAGAGAACTCAAGTCTCCAAGTGGGTGATGGAGTGGATGGGCCTCCTCTTTTCCCTACCTGCATTAGCATCCCTCCTTTCAACTCTCTTTTACCCATCAATATTTCTCCTTCTTTCTTTTCGCCTTTCCCTTGTCTCTCCACGTCCACACCTTTATCTTTTCTTTCCATGTTTCGCTTCAAGTTCCTAACTTTGGGTTCTTCTCTGTTTCACTCATCTAGCCTGGTCTGCTGTTTTAGCTTGAGTGAAGTTCGGTCTCTGTATGCGTGTTTCTCTCCTGTCCTACCGTGACTTTTAGCTAGAGGTGCTGGTTGCATCTCCTCATGCTTCAAGTTTTGTGTTCAGTGTCTGACTGAAGTTTTTTAACCTTATTTCTGGGCTCTGGTTTTCCCCTGTTAATTTATTGCCCTTTGCCCCTGTTCTCTAGCCAACCTTAGGTTGAGGTGGAATGGATGTTTTTTAAATTATTTTTTATTAAAAGAATATTGAAATAATTTTTTATAATGCTTTTTTATAATTTAGATGTACTCAAATTAAAAAACTAAAAAGTATTATTTGTTAAAAATTATTTTTTAAAAAATACATTTTAAAAAGCTTTTTGGACCATGATATTAAACACATGTTTAACCTTTTTTAATACAACTGGTATAAAAAAAAAGATATGAATTGACTCACAATTTCTCAATGCTGAATATATTCATTCTGTTTATTTTTAAAATATTTTTTATTTGAAAATATATTAAATTAATAATTTTTAAATTTTTTATAGTTTAATATTGATATAAAAAATATTAAAAATCACACTATAACATATTATAAAGTGGGCAAAGCTCAACTATGGTTTTTGAGGATATATTAACATTAGGGTTCAAATTCTTATTAGAGTTAGATTTTTCACTAATTTCTCTGCTTTTGAGTGAAACTAGAAAATAGAATTAACAAGGACATGAAGATTTAATTTTTTTTATAAAAAAAGAAAAAAAAACTCACAACACATTGTGGTTAAGACAGTATTTTCCTAAAATGATAAGGTGGCACCATGATAATCCAAGAGTTGTGTAATCTAGGATGACCAATAGTGAAAAGGCACCTCCTTTTTAAGAAGTAAATCTGTGTGCAGACTTTGACTTATTAGCTACGATCATTTTCACCAGTAACATTAGATGATTGACATGGTTGAAGCTAGTTATGTCTCTTTTCAAATGTTGATTTGTTTTTGTAATTTAAAAGTATTTAAAAAAATTAATTTTAAATTAATATATTTTTAATGTTTTTAGATGATTTTGATGTGTTGATATTAAAAATAAATTTTAAAAAATAAAAAAATAACATATTGATATATTTTTAAATAAAAAATATTTTTAAAAACAATCGCAACCATACTTTTAAATAAAATATAAATTTTATTTGAAAAAAAACTATTCCCTGAGTTAAAGCATGCATGGCCTGATCTGAAAACAGGAAGAAGCTATTTATTTCAAAATGATTTTGAACAATGGATAGTCCCATGCTTCTATTCCATCTTCTATATGATTTAGATTATATTTGGTAATGTGATTCTACTATGTTTTTTAATTTTTTAATTTTAAATTAATTATTTTTAATATTTTTAAATTATTTTAATATATTACTATCAAAAATAAATTTTATATATATATATATTATTTAAATAAAAAATACTTTAAAAAACAATCTAAAATCTACCAATGCACAATTTTTTTAATCATGAAGTCTCTCGAAGTCAAAAAAGAGATAATGATAAGCTAGAGGCATTCTTGCACAATTAGGCCTACAAAGTAAAACTTATCACGTTAGAACACTATTGACACGATCCAAATTATCAAACCATTTTGAAAGCTTCTCTCTTTTTCTTGCCAAGATTTTTGTTGGGTCCTCTACTAATTAGTGTGAAAGAGTACTCATTCTACATCTACTATTTGCTCGTTGTCGGCATTTCTGGTATCAAGGCCACCTTTACTTCCCTATTTTTTGCGATTTGTCTCGCCATGCTACATATCCTGGATGTCGATATGTGCTATGCCAGGCCAGCAGTTTATTTTTTCCAAAGGCTCTACGGCTACAATTGGAAGGCATTACCTTTCTTTTTACCAACTCGCTGGAGAGCCATAAAATTAAACTTCTCGTGTTTTTCATCTTGCTCAAAATACATGTCAATGATGTTTTTTTTTTTTAAAAATTATTTTCAAAGACGTCAAAATGATTTGAAAACACTAAAAATATATTAATTTGAAGTTAATAAAAAAATTAAAAAATTTCAAATTTTATCAAAAACACTTTTGAAATGCAGAAAAAAAAGATCCTATATGATCTTGCTCGAGAATTTTCGAATTCTAACCTCGTTTTATATTAAAAAAAAACTAAATCATTAGAAATGTTATTGGTTATTAGATTACATCTGATATTTCTATAAAAAATAAGTCTAATGTAAATATTTAGAAAAGTTATTAAAATATATAATTATTCTTTTATTTATATAAAAGAACATAAAAATTTATACGAAGATTGAAGTTTTATTTTGAAATAAAATAATTCTTTTTATTTTTAATTCTCAAAATTAACTTTACAAGTTTTATAAAAATATATTATTTTAGTTGTAGGCGAAGTGAAGGAAGCAAGTTTCTTTTAAACCTAGAGATGCTATGAGTGAAACGTAGGAATAAAATCAGTAGGGTAATGATGCCTAAATCCTTCTCTCGGAGCAAGGTTGGAAGAGCATTCAGCTAAAGCTTTTAACCATGCGGTTCATGGGACAGTGTGACACACAAGACACCTTTGGTGCCGAGCCTAGTTAGGACCCTAGGACGAGGAAAATCAACACGGGTGGCTGCTTTTTGGTGCCTTGGCATATCTCACCGATATAGACCCATTTAGGACTGAGCCACAGGCCCACGGGTGAAGAAAAATTTGTGCAAATTGTCCATCAAAGAGCCTGTCAGAGACATGACCAACCTGTGGTCCATTGCCCTCTCGTGCTGGTGTTACGAACCTTTTGTTTTGTTGTTTCTTTTAAGGATGTACTTTGCTCAATTATGCTCTTAATTAAGTTGCCACGTTTGCATATTTCAAGAAACAGTTTATGGTCAAATTTGAAATTCAGGACGTTGAGTTTTTTATGTTTTGTAGAAGGCAGAGGAGGAAAATTCATAGATTTCATAAAGGAAACTATGATTGTCATACAAATTTGACGACACAAATGCGTGCTCACCATTATCTTATTGGAGCTTACTTGATCAACTGTGTAAATGAATTCGTGTCGCATTAAGATATTATTGGAGAACAGGTACAAACATTGTTTGGCAAAAATTTAAAGAAAAAATTATTTTTTTAATTATTTTAATATACTAATATTAAAAATAAAATTTTTAAAAATAAAAAATATATATATTATTTTAATGTATTTGTAAGCGAAAAACATTTTAAAAAATAACCGCTACTACAATACCAAACACTATGACATAATTCTTTCAAAAGATGGTTAAAAAAATCATTTATTTAGAAGAACAATTGAGGATAGCTCAAATGGTCATCATCAATTAAAAAAAAATTAATGAAGGTGAACATGAAAGGAGTAAAAAGGCAAGCATAACAGGAAAAAAATTGGTCTTGATTTCCTAACATACTTGTTAGAAAATGAGTCTCGTATGTACGCCAAGATAAATGTCTTATCTTAAAACTTTTTAATGAAAGTAGACAATCAATAGTGAAATATAATTCATTATGAATAATCATACATGAAAACTAAAGGATTTTCCTCCCAGAAGTAAACCATTAGTACATAAGTAGATCTTAAAAATAGGATGAAAGTTAATGGGACTATTGATAAATATAAAAGTAGACTTGTTGTTAATAAGTTTAAACAATAGAAAGGTATGGGTTATTTTGGCACATATTCATATGTGTTAAGAATAAATTTCATACAAATGTTATTACATAAACAATAAATAACTTTTCTTAAATGGTTATCTTGATAAAGAGATTTACATAAAATAACCCGAGGGGTTCGTTTTTAATGACCAAGAAAAGAAAGTTTGTTAAATCATTAAATTGTTTAAAACAAACACCTAGACAAATGAATAAAATGTTTGACAATGTTATGTTTTCAAATGAATTCAAAATCAATAAAATTGATAAATGTGTTTATATAAGAAATGCAAATAAATGTTATGCTATTTATGTATTTATGTCAACAATATGCTTATTTTGAGCAATTGATTACATGATCAAGTCTACCGAGAAAACATTAACTAATAAGTTTGACTTGAAAGACTTGGGTGTTATAGATGTCATATGAGAAATAAAAACCAAGAGGCATCTAATGGTTTGGTATTGTCTAAATCTTATTATATTGAGAAAATCCTTGATAAATTTTCTAAGAGTGGTAATAACATTTTGAAAACATAAATGGATATAAGTGTATATCTGTCTAGAAACAAAGATACGAAACTAGACCAATTAGAATATTATCAAATAATTGAGAACTTGATGTATGTTATGAAATACATGAGGCCTAATATTGCATACTCGGTTAGCAAACTGAGTAGATTTACCAGTAATCTAAGTATGGATCATTGAAAAATAATAAATAGAGCACTCAAATACTTGAGATATGCCTTGGAGTATAAGTTACACAATACTAGTTACCTGTCGATTCTAGAAAGGTATAGTTATGTCAATTCGATATCTGATACTAAGAATTCAAAATTAACTAGTGGATATGTCTTCACACTCAATAAATAAGTTGTATCATGAAAACCCTACAAGAAAACATATATTAAAAGATCCATGATAGGATTAGAGTTTATTGCTTTTGATAAAGTTAAAGAGAAAGTCGTGTGGCTATAGAACTTGTTCAAGGATATTCCATATTGTTCAAAATCAATTCCAACAATTTGCGTCCTTTATGACAATTAGCCTGCCATTGAAAATTATTATTTGCTACTTATTCATATGATAAAAGCTCTGATGGTTGCAGCTTGATAAAAGGTGAGCTATGCTTTTAATGATTTTTATATCTTTGTATACCAAATAGAGTATAGAAAAATACTCTTAATAAAAGATCACTTATATAAGTGAGAAATATGGTCATTTCTTTTAGAATTAAAAAAAAAAACATTGAATTATCTAAAGCATTCATGAAACTAGAAGTTATTCAATGCGAAAATAAATATAACCATGAGAACCAAAAAGAAACCACTAAGTGAAGATCTATGTAAATATTATTGTCTTGATTTACACGACATGCTAAATAGTTCAAGATTTTGAGTTCACTAATTAGCCGAGTAAATATGTTTGTATTTTATTAAGGAAGGTTTAACTCTAAAAGCAACCTATCTTATTATAATGATTCATCAAGTTAGTATTTCTCTATGAATCTTCGAGTTATTTTACTACTCGTACAATTTCCATTCATGTGGGGGATTGTTGGAAAATTTTGTTAGAAATGGTTGATTGACACATTTGAGGTCAAATTAAAAATGAAGTCCTCTCACTTTTATGGTTAAAATTTTATTAGAATCTAATTTCTAACATGAGCTCTTTAATATGAAAAATCAACATGATTTAAATAAATTATGGATGAATGAAAAATTAATCTCAATGAACCCTTGGTTATGTTTTTAGAGAAATCCAAACCCTCAAAAACTTTATCCCATATAAAAAAAAAACAAGTTCATGTGGCTTATTTAGTGGGAATGTGAAGAGTTAATATTGAGACCAAATGACATCCAAGTTTTTAGTGGGAAGATGACCTAAGCAAAGTGGACTTTAGGTTTAAATCCACACTCAGTGTGCGGCTTAACCTAAATTAACTTGTACTTGTGTCTTGAGTTTTAGGCCTGTGTTTGGATTTGGGCTTAAGCTTGTTGTCAAATAATATTTTGGGCTTAAAAGATTATTTTTTGCCAATTTAATTTTGGCATATGTCTAGTTCACAAAGAATTGTTTCTTTCACCCTATTGTTTTGACTAGCCCATGAATTTAAGAATTCAGTCGATATTTTCAAAACAATTTCTTTAAAACATGAACATTTGTTTTTAGCTAAAAACATTGTATTTAAAGACAAAAAAAATCAAGTTTAATTCTGATTTTATGGGGGTTAATTAAAGCTGATGATAGAATGAATTTATTATGATTATTATTAGAATTAATTGTACCAATTTTAATTCCATAATTTATCTATAAAAAAGTGTTTGTGGTTGGTTATTTTTGCATATATAAGACTATTTGTTCCATAATTTTAAACATCATCCCATGCCTAAATTTTCATCCAAGTTCCTTTGTTTTTTAAGCTTTATTTTTTATATAATTTTCCTTTTAATCTAAAGCTTATGTTTAGTTATTGTAAAGAGATTATTAAGTATGATTTTCTTGTTTTGCTAGACCTTGTTTAGGAATATACCTAAATAAGGTGATGATTTCGAGATCCTGAAAAGTTTATTGAAATCAGTCATTTTACACAAGTAAGAAACAATAAAGCCTTAAAAAGATAAAGAATTAATTTTTGACAACAACAAAATCTCAACTTGGTTGTATTTCAAGAGCTTTAGGAAGTAAGTGGCCTAAATTAATTTTATTTAAGTGTAAATTCTATATTTATTTTAATATGTATACTAGGATTGTGTTTCTAAATTTATATATATTTTGTTTAGGAAGCATGCTAGCCTTTATAATGATTACAAGCTCTTATTATATTTTGTAAATCAAAAACTTGATGAATCTCGAAATGGAAAAGAAATAAAATGCAGGTTCCCCTGACAAGAAACAGGGGAGTTGGTTTATGAAGAGATTTATTTCATGGATCACTACCTATAGATCAACAGTCTTACCCCTCTAGATTTAACATGACAACTGCAGTTAACAATATCCTCAACTATATTTTGCATCTGGCGAGCTTAAATCTTGTAAATTTGTATGGAAAGAATACAGGGATTAAGTGGAATGGTCTGTTTTGGCAACCAGGGGACCACAAGATGCCAAAAAAGACCACTTCAAGAGGGTTGTGTTCACCAAATATAGAGTGGTCCAAGGGAATGATGATAAACAGTCACAACATCCCAAATATATCTCCCAACAAAGGCAATGATGATATTAAACAAACATTACACACACAGCTAATAATGAAAGCATTTAAGGTCCATGCAGTTCCTTTTGACCTTGTGTTTCTTCCCCAGCCAATCATCGTATGCTGATGCTGCTGCCCTACCAGTTTCCCTCTCTCAAGTTGAGGATGGATCTGTGTTAGGCTCGACCTATGTAGGCCACCGGATGTCTAAGTGGGCTGGTGTGTATTTAATTTTAAGGCCTGTGTTTTTGCTGTGTCCTTCCTGGCATGTCGGGCCTAGGCTAAACGTTCCCTTTCATTTTTGTTTCTGTTAAGCTCTTCTGGTGCCATGGAGGAGGGGTTAAATATTTAGAAAGGGACCTTAAAACTCGAACCCACAATACCAGTTTTTAGAGAAAAACTCAACTACTTAATCGAGTGGGAATGGTCGTCCTTCCTTTTATCTCGAATACTGTTTTAAATAAGAAAAAGGGATGTAAATCAACAATCATCCAGATAGTGCAAATTGACAGAGCCAAATTGCTAGGTAATGAGGACAGCCGTCCCTATGTTACCAAGTCGTCACATTGCCATAACGTATGATAGTTCTTTTACTCCATTCTTTTACTCCATGCTATACAAATGGTCGCAAACTTGCATGGTTCAGACCTAGAGCCCCTGTCAGAAAGAGTGGAAAATTCATTACGCCATAACCAGGAAAGGAAAACTGTAAGGTATGTTTTCCATGGATCACAACTCACCACTATTAACAATATGATCCATGGTAGGAGGAGGCCTTGATCAAGCTTGGAGAAATGGAATGTGAACAGAACAACTAAAATGAAATAGGATAGGTAGCTGAAAATCTAGGATTATTCTTAATTTAATATTTTTAAAATTCAATTAAGTACGCATTTCTAGAAAAACCAAGTTATACTGTATAAGAGAAAAAGAAAAGAATGAAATTAATATGTATGTGAAAACCTTTTCTCAGGTTTGGTTGGGACAGCAGTCAGCAAATGGTCTTTCATTACCTACTCATTCTCTTGCAAGCGAGCGGCAAAATGTTGAAAATTCAAGAGTTGCTAGGTGTTAACTTCCGTATAAAGAGATAAGAGGCAAGAGAGCACTACGTACAGTAAGAAAATACTTGACTTGGCTAGAATGCTCTACATTTATACGCCAAAGAAATATCCAAAGAGTATGAAGAACACTTGTAAACACAAAGACTGTAATCCATTATACCTTCAGCTTCCAGAAACTCACAATCATGCTTGATTTACCTATAAAAGCAAACAATTAATGCTTGATTTGCCTATAATATTTGTTTTTATTTCAAACTATTGTGACAAGAAAGAAGAGCCAGAGTAATTGACATGCCCTAAGAGTTTTTCTCGGATCAATGGATCTAGGAAAAAACAAAAACCTGAGTCCATATCCCTTAATATGATGTTCTCTACGACTTTTGATTTGTTTACTTTTCGTCCTTTCCATGAGCCTTTCAGGTCATAAACCCTGAATATGCTAGCATGTGGTGGAATAACTCTGGAATGGACAGTAAAGTAAACCTGCTCACAAAAAGTCATAATTAGATGCAACTCAAAAATGCTAGTTCCAAAACACAAGGGAAGACTGCAATTTTTTTTTTTATCAGGTTTGACTCTTTCACTAGCTTTGTTATTTCACCAAAGCAATAATCATGAGTAATCACTGTGCAAACTACAGTGCTCATTGTAACTTCAAGTGAGATCGACATCCAAGCAACAGCATCACCTTCACTTTAAGTAATCTAAATCAATGGACATGAAACTGCTAACAAAAACAAGAAATTCTTTGTTGGCTGGGTGGCCTAAAGTTATGTTTAAAGCAAGGTTGTTAATTCTATTTTGGTAGGTATTTTGTTTTTTCAATTGGAATGAAATGTTTCAGTTTTAGAGTGTTTTAGGTTTTGGGGTTTATCTGTATTATATTTTTATATATATATATATATATATATATATATATATTCAACAAATATGATTCAAATTCAAGATAAATTAATTATAAATTATGCAATACAAACACAATGTCAAACAAATATAATATCAAAATTTAAAATATTCCTAAATAGTCAAGATTAAATAGGTTTTTAACTTAAAATAATTCAACTTAAACAAAATATCAAAATATTATGAAAATAAAATGTTTTAACACAAATATTTTAAATATAAAGTTAGGTCAATGTTATCAAGGCTAATTGAATCTAAAGCATCTCTTATTTTGCTCAAATTCCTACGAAGTATATAAACATGAAAAAAAACAACATGAATATAAACCATATATTAGTGATAAATCTAATTTTAAAAAATTAATATCATTGTTAAAGAAAATAATAATAATAATTTTTAATATTATTATCAATATCATTGTTATTGAAAATAGTAATGAAAAAAAGCTTTTTATAATTGGGTGGTTTAATTAATTAAATTGAACAAAGTTCAATTTGATTCAATAGCTTTTCAAGAGCGGAACGGAACATGTGGAATGAAACCGGAACGTTCCGGGTGGAATTTAGCCAAAAAATCCAGAACGAACCGAGATTTAAAATGAGATGAAATTTGTTCCGTTTTGTTCCTTTTTTGAATTGGTATGGAATATTTCGGCCATTTCAAGCGAAACGGAATGGAATTGACAACCTTGGTTAAGAGCATTATCCTAAACAGTGACATGTTTTGTGAAAGTTACCGGAGAAGGCTGTTTTGTTTAGTGAGGACACTTCCATGCATATAACAATAACAACAACAACAAAAACAACAAAAAAGAGCATTTTTTCTAAATCGACAAACATGAAATTAGTGTTTTGCATATGTGGATGAGACAAAAAAAAATTAAATGAGATAGAACAATGTACACATCGCTCCTGCAAACTACATGATGGTGCATGAATCAATTAGACAACGCATGACCAACCATTTTCTAACTGGATTTTTTAACTGCCAAAATTAAGGCTCTGAGAATATATTTTTAAAATTTAAAGGTTTGATGGTCGGAATAGCAATTTTATAGTTACATTAAAAAAACAACCTCTAAAAACTCCTACAAAAATTTAAAGGCAATCTAGTGGTTGGATAAAAAGTTATGGTCCTTTTAAGCTATTATTCTATTCTGGTACGGCCAAACCTTCTTTTAGGTTTAGACCTGTCTCACCGGTCTATAAATACATTTGTTAAATCTTTCACATTATTTGTTTAGGACATATTCTTATCTAGTTGTGATACACTCACACCTGACTGTTTAGAATCATCTGTTATCATAAATTTGATCACATCATTGACATTCATAAAACATATTTTAAAAAAATCATAAAATTATGATTTTTATGTGAAATAATCAATTAATTTATATAACTGAATTAATTAACTGACCGGTTAAGTAAGAGAATTATCAATAAGCTTACATGTTAAGTTGTTACACAACATGTTTAAAGTGTGATAGTTATATTATTATGCTTAAAAATAATGACATTTAATAAATTTCAAATTTCAAAAACACAGACACGAAAAAAGTATTATTTCGTCATTTTTATTTTTATTTTTTTTTTGAAATAGTGTTATTCTGCAAAAAAAAGATTAAAGAAAAATCGTACAATTTTCAACTCCTTCCATTTGTGGGAGAAATTGGCATGTCAACATCGAGTTCTTGCCAAAATAAGGAGCAGCTAGTGAAGTCACGAGCATGGCACTGCAAGATAGGAACTGGTAGCATTGCTCTAGATTTGATCCAGTGATGGCAGAATTGCCAAATCCAGAAAAGGAACAGATGCACCATGCCCCAAAATTTTCTCTGGTCTTGAAATTTTAATGAGATCATCAAAGCTATTGAACATAAAATATACTTAGTAACTTCTTCTAAAGGGCATGCTAGATATAACCAGTAAAAATTGGAGCTGGAAAAATGTCGCGTTGAAACAACTCAATGTAAGGACATAAATAAAAGCCAAAATGCGACAAATCCAGGTTGTAAATATGCATTCGATGCGTAAATCGACAGGAAACAGTAGAGGAACGTCTGTGATGAGGCCAGTGCCTGGATGAATCCTTGTTGAGTCACAAAAAGTCACAAAGTATTTATACAAAAGGTATTCTCGCGTAAAGAATAACATTCCCATTTTCATGAATTAGCAGAATTTGTTTGCAGGTACAATGTGTAAACTTTTCTGGAACTGATTTCATAATGATTGAAATTGAAGGGTAAACAGGCAAAAAGAAAAAAAAAAAAAGGGAAAAATTCAGACATTTTTCAACACCAACACACTAAATTCATTAATTCAATAACAAATTATGGTGCCATCTCAATCCTAGGTTCAAAGCAAAAACCAGTAAAGAGCTGAAGAGGGAACCTCTTTGTCACTGGGCACTTTTGTGACCACTTCCATTGTTTCTGGTTAAAGTCAAAAACAAGAAGAGCTGGAGCCCCGTAGCTCTGGATGTATATAAGATTATCCGTACCGCTACTTGCAAAAACATCATCCAACTCCCCAAATCCTTGGAAAAACTTATGGGGCATTCGGGCAATCTCTTGCCAGTCCTTGCCATTTAGAACCCAGATGCCAATCCCCTTTATTATGTCAGGCCGGTCTTGTTTACCAATTCCTCCCACCATTACAAGCTTCTCATTCAAATTCATCAGACGGCCACAAGTAAGAGGACAAGGTACTTTGATAAAACTACTTATCAACAAGCCATGAGAAGATCTGCTGGATAGATTGTATGTAATCAGACCATGACGGGTTTCTGGGGAGCCACCTCCTGCAGAATATATCAAAACGTATAAAACCCCACCACAGATTACACTCTCATCACCACCTCTCCATCCTGTCAAAACCTCTGTGCAAGAAGTTACCCACATCCTCGTATCAGAATCATAAATGTGGATAGAGAGATCCCATTGGAAAAAATTCCCAGGGACTTGCTTAGACTTCACAATTGAGATAGTATAACCATGTGATATCCGGTTCACAGAAATGGCAAGTGCACTGTAATCAGGAAATTTTAAACCTGGGGACTCCTGAAGCTTCCTGCAGTGTTTGGTGATAGGGTTGCAGACATACAACTCGCTTCTGCTGTCATTGTCCATGAAGGAAACCAAGCCACATGATGAAGCAATGAACCAATTGGATGTCTTGATGCGGGGAAGATCAATGCCATACCATTTTCGAAGGAGTGGATCAAAGGCATAGCCAACAGGTTCATCTGAGCTTGTGAACATAAAATACCAAGGTTTTTGTGGCAGGACATGCGAGAAGTTCCATAAAAACCTCCTTGAACTAACAATCTCATGCCATCTTTTACACACACAGCCAGCTCTGAAGATGCTAGCAACGGGGAGACAAGCTAGGATTCGTTCTAGCAGATCATCGGGCAAGATTAAATCAACTGAAACAGCATTAACTTCTTTACTGCCTTCATCGCTAAGTTCAGAGAATGAATCAAACTCACCAATGCCCCTTGTTGAGTCCTCGAAACAATTAATTACCCAAGATGTTTCTCCCTCCATGATGAAAATAGAAGACACGATCAAAAAAGATCTGGGACAACAAAGATGGCGAGAGATGAAAATGAGAGAGACAAAATAATTTTGAAATGAAGATTAATGGGAATAGAAGATAAACCTCCTTGTTGCCAAATATGAGTTAATATCGCCTAAAAATGCACTAAACCTTGGGAGATCCCAATTATAGCTCATTGAGTTAAACCACCAAACATGATAAAGAATAAAATCTAGAGATTGAAATACATGGCAATCAATCTGAAAGTTATGAACGTTGAACGATACTAGAATTCACAAGTGAAAAAACAAAAGAACAAGTCTTGATGTGCTGCAGAAAGCTAATAGTATCTAAAACTAACACCACTTCCAGATTCAGAGATACAAAACCCCAATGTTTCCCCTACTGTTGAGAGAATAATGATTCTGAAACCTCAAACATAAGACATCAAAGAACAGAAATCAAAACATAATTCAACTAACTTACAGGAAGACAAGAATCAACCTTCAAGCTCACTGTCGCTCCACATCCAGATGCAGAATTGTGAAAAAACAAGACCCTATAGTGATGGTCTTAAGGGCAACTGCAAAGTTAGTAGGAACAGGATCATATGCTGTCATCCTTCCACATATTTCAGGTTATATAAATTCCATCTTTAAAATATCCAACCACAGACCCAGAGTAAAGTCCAACTATTAACAAAAATCTCACGAAAAAAAAAAACTGCAAAACTCCCAGCATCACCGGCCCAACATATATGATAAAAAAAGCCTAGATTTTGTCATACAAGGAAAAAGTGAACATGAAAGCATACATTTTTAGCATGATCAATATGGTACTCAGCTTGCGGAGAACCAAGCAGGCCCATATAGATTACTTTACACGTTACTTTATACCCGGAAGGAAATACAGTAAAATTAAAAAAAAACCTGACAGACCGGTTACCAAATCAAATGCAGGGCAAATTTTAATCCTCTGGATTTGAAACGACATCCATGGATGGATGTATCCCACATTAATAAAAAAAAAATTGTTGCTTCAAAAGGCCAACGGCATTTAAAGAGGATAACATGTAAATGAATCAATTGATCTAAAAAAAGACACCAACTTGGGTTTCTTTCAACACAAAAACAGCCTTTTTTCATGGTTATCAAACCCTACTAAAACTGCTGTGGTGAGCCAAAAAAAAACAAAAATGATGTTAGGTAAGATTAGGCCATGCTTATCTATCAATCAAAACATCAAAACCCCACTTCGAAACTAAAATTAAAGCACACAAATAGATCACTATAAACCCATTAAGGATTTCCAGGAACAGACAAAAAAGAAGAAAACTTTCAAGAAATTAAGCCCCTTACCTCGTTTAAGGCCACCAACACTCTATCTTCCCAGCCAGGTCTTGCCAGATTTAACAGGAAAAAAAATGGCATAAAAAGAAAGAAGAAACTTAAAAGAGAGAAGGGAAAAAAAAAAAGGAGTGACACCTTGATAGAGGAAGCAGTAAAAGAGAGTATTAAAAGCAGATAAAGAGAAAACTGAAATGAGGGTATGTGAAGGTCTTTTCCTCTAATGGTAGAGAAACAATGACATGGGTCACTCCAGATTTGGCTGGCAACCCGTGCCACAGAAACCCATTTTAGAGAGAAAAGAGAGGGGTTTTTTTTATTTTTTTAGTGTGGTTTTATTTTATTTTATTTTATCTTATATTCTTTTATATGTGTATATATATTATAATAAGAAAAACGATTGGCGGAGATTAAAATGTACGTTTGGAAATAAAAATTGTTTTTTAAAAAATATTTATTTAAAAATATATTAAAATAATATTTTTTATTTTTTTAAATTATCATATCAAAACATAAAAAAAAATTAAAAAAAATCAAAATTTCATTTAAAAAAAAAAAACCAGTGCGACTTTTGAAGTGAGAAGGCCTTTTTTCTTCAGAGTGTGGGTGTGTTTTTTTGGCAAAGGGGAGACAGGGGGGAGGGGCGTCGTGTGTATTTGAGGCGTTATTCAAGCAACTATCGATTTTTAATGAGTAGTAGAAAGAAGAAAACATTTGGATTTTGACTCGCTCATCAACCTCCGCAATTTTTTTTTTAACTTCTTTTTCATTTTTTTTCCTTTTCTACAAGTACATTTTAAGACTTTGGTTGGAATCTTTATTTAGGATCTCTTTTTTTTATTATTTTTTTCATTATTAAAAGACCTATTGGATATGGATTATACAGGGGTCAGTGATGCCAAACTACCCTGGTTAACACACGAATTGGTAAGATTTATATTTCATATAAATCCTTTGAGTTTAATTTATCATATTTTGGGTTTGTTTTTTATTTTAAATATTATAAATTTAAAAATTAATAAAAGAATTACATAATTATTCTAAAAAAATTAATCGAGATGGTTGTAACGGTTATATATATATATATATATGGTTGAAGTTGTTTAGCATGTACTGGTAAAATTCACGACGGAGCCATATTTGATCTCTTCCGACTGTAGGTAAACATAAAAACTAGTTTATACGGGGTTCCTTTTCTTCTCTCTTGTCTCGATGGAAGCACGATGACCTTCCTTCTGGGCCTTGTTTACCTCACTAAAATCCGATCATGTCCCATCTCAAATCTTATTCTCAACCACCATTGCCAGTTTGCAATTTGCAAATCAGCGAGCAGAATCTTTTGGTCTCGTCATCGACGACGCTCAAATCATAGCACTGATTCAATTATTCATGCATGTCTGCATTTAAAAATTACATTGCGTTACGTTTGATCAGCTGGGATGGGAGTTTCTGGTGCTGTTAGTCGGATTCTTTGACTTAATCAGGGCTGGGAATTGCAAAAAGATTGCTTGACCAGGTTTTGAATTTAATTAGTAGCTAAACCAGCTTGTTGAATCATACAATAATCATTTATGGGGACACAAGCATCTCTTGATTGAGTGTGCCCGTTCAGAAGAGGTTATACAACAGGATTATTTATAAGATAGTGCATGCCAGTGGGGTAGTGCTGGCGATGTTAACATTGCAGTTTTTGCCTTCTTTTTCTTCTTTTTTCTCCCCCTGGCTCCTTCATGTTTGCCCAGCAGCTTTTCTTCTTTTTTTTTATCGAGCGGTGATCATAAGAAGACTTCGAAAGACAAAACTAGGGGAGGGAATAGAACATATCAAATTAGAATATGCTGTTCCTTAACGAATTTCTATGGCTACAAGCAGCACAATTAATGCTGCAAACATACTGGAATGCTAATAATATTGCATTCTCTGAAGCATAATACTAACAAAAATGGATTGCTGATCACTTTATGATGCCACTGATGCGTGGTGCGTGGAGCCAAGTTAATATATATATATATATATATATATAGAGAGAGAGAGAGAGAGAGAGAGAGGAGAACATGGACAAAAGTAGGGATTGGGGAAAATGGCTCGCCAGAGAAACCAAAGGATGAAAAGCATGTGGGCGTTGACTCTTTAACGTCTGGCATGGACCTTTCTATTTTGTACTTAAGAGAGCTGAAAATTAAAAGGTTAGTGGCAAGACCACCATAGCACCTAGTTCAGCCAGCCCACCATGGTCACGTTAAGTCGTGTCACCTCGCATGATTTTATAATTCCTTGCTTTTTCCCCTTTAACGAGTTTTAATGTGTCTTCTTTGTCCGTTTATGTCTAGATTTTGTTGAGGAAAACTCACCAAATGTTTCATCTGAAGCATGAAGTCATGGAGGACATGATTGTGGTGGTAACCCAGCGTTGAAAAGGATGTTCTTCTCACAACTCACCCTAGTGGGATTAACTGTTCATGTTATGAGTAGCTTTTATCCATGAAAACCCATTGGGTTAGAACTCTTCATCTTTTTTGGGTCTGTCTGTGGCTACCTTTGCCACAGCACACAGCACAAGATTGAATTATTTGGGTGGGTTTATTTTCACTTCTGCTTTTGTGTTAGCAAAAAATCAAGAATAAAAATATCAAATTCATGCTTTTGATGTTGCTGATCTTGCTTTCAGTGGTGGGCCTCGCCATTAAAAACAAAAGCAGCAGCAAAAACAAACCTACATTTAAACTTGATTGAGATGTCTATCTAATTTTGAATTAGGTTACTACAAATCAGACCCCAACCTAAGATTAAATCATTAAACTGGTAGAGGGACATGCGATTAACTAAGCAAAAGTTTTTGTTCCTACACTTGAATTACAGAATCATAACGTCAGTTATAGAACTGATTAAAATATAGATGTCTTTGTTCGATTTTTTTATTTTTTTTTACCAATTTCTGTATTTTTTATGATTACGGAAACTGGTAGAGATGAACATGTTAAAACAGGACAGATTGGGGAGAAAGTGGCAAGATTTCAAAGTTTGAGGACTGATTTGTTGATAAATACATAGTTAAAGACCAATTTGTAACGATCCTTTAGAATTTCTTTCTGTCCCGAAGTGTTAAGGACAATCTCGGCTCTGTCAAGCACCGGGTTATAGCCGTCTATGGAAACCATTGTAAGATGGCTACCATAAATCACGCCTGTGTATTCGCATGCATGGTTAGATCCGTTACTGTCGTTAGCAAATATCCAACACAAAAGGCAAAAAAAACAAGAAGCAAATATATACTTAATTCTCTTTGTTACAATTGCATGGACTGGCTGGGGATACCATCTGCGCCGCCCAGGAAGTTAATTAGACCGCGTTCGGAACCGATTTTAACTGTATTTTAAAAAAATTAATTATTTTTTATTTTAAATTATTTTTTTATATTGTTTTGATGTTTTAAAATCAAAAATATTTTTTAAAAAATAAAAAAATATTATTTTAATATATTTCTAAATAAAATAACTTTAAATTACAATGATTATCACACTTCTAAACATCCTTTTAAAAACCATCCATGAACATTCCATACTCTATATCTACCGGGTGTGAAGGTTTTTTTCAATTAATATCTATACTTGAACAATTTCTCTAACAATCATATTATTAAAAAAAATCTAATATGAAAAGTCATAAAAACCCTCTGCCATGGCTATATATATATATATATATTAAATGCAAAAACATTTTTTAATGTTTTAAAATAATTAAAAAGATGATAAAGCTTCTAGATTCGAGATTTTACTTTTAATAGCGATTTAACTAATTTTGTTCCGCTGAATAAATGTATGGAGACCTTCGTCTCCTGTCCAATACGTTTTTTCATCATTTGAAAAAGACTAGGCAAAATCATTACTTCAATAGTGTGTGGAATCCATTACTGTCGTTAGCAAATATCTAACACAAAACGCAAAATCATCACTTCAATAGGGCCTGGGGACCTTTCATATGTGGACGCGTGTGCCACGTTTATTTAAAATAATATCTATATTAAATTAATTATTAAACAATTTCTCTAACAACTGTATTGTTATAAAAAAATTCCAATATAAAAAGACATAAAAACCCTTCAACCATAGCCATAAAAATTTTGATTTTAAAGAAAAATACATCTTTTAACTATTTTAAAATAATTAAAAATACAATAAAGCTACTCGATTGAGATTTATGAGATTTTGTTTTTAAAAACGAGTGACTAATTTTAATATCCTAAATAAATATATAAAGACTTTGTTACCTCTTCTGATATATTTTTTCATCATTTTTCGAGCAAAATCATCATTTTAGATCATGTTTGGAAATGCGATGTAATTCGTGCTCTATCAAATTTTAAATTTTTTTAAAATTAAATTAATTTTTTTTATATTTTTAAATTGTAATACTTTTTTAAAAATATATTATTTTAATATATTTTTAAATAAAAAATACTTTAAAAAGCAACCACTATACTTTAAATAATGTTTAATCCATAGTAAATTTACTCTTGTTGCAGGTGTTTGAGCTGAGAAATCATAGTTTTTCTTTAAATTTAATATAGAAGAGAATAATTATGAACTCGTGGGAAGAGTAATAACGAGTGAGGTTCGTAGAAATATTAATTAATTCTTGAGGGGTGTAATTTAATTGGTCAAATTTTAAATTTATTCTTTAAATATTATTGGTTTAACTTTTATAAATCTGAAAACTATTACAAATTTATATAATCATTAATTTTATACTCTATAGAATTAATTAAATACACACAATCTAATCCGAAAATTTATATTAATAAAAAAATTAAAAAAAAAATATGCGAACCAAAGTTACACTGAAGTGCGAGTAGCAGTCTTGTGCAATACTGTGGGCCTGTACAGAGTGAATTGGACGTGTTGGAGTCGGGATTTCCGTCACTTTGCATGCATGCCAATCAAATCATCTTAAGCAACCTCTGCAAGGATACAATCGAGATAATTATACATAAATGTTCTAACTTTTTTAACTTTTGTAGTTGTACGTCATAACTTTTTATTTTTATCAACTGAGTCCCTCTCTTAACAAGAGCACGGTCTATCGGATCCCTTGGGCAACTTATATAATTTTTTTCTATTTAAATTAAATTTATTTATTTATTTAGATTATTGTGATTATAAAATATTAATAAAACCCTAACCTTCTTCTCTTTTATTTTTATATTTTTCTTTATATGTTTTTTGAATTATTTTACATGATATCAAAATATAATTTTATGAGATGAGGTTTAATTCCAATCACGACTTTCACGATCTATTAAGCTTAACTCTTATCTTAATCAATTGAGATGTTCATCTGTTAAAAAGAGTATGATCTGTTAAGTTTAAATTTGAATGACATGTCAACTAGAGGATGACATGAATGTAAAAACCTTACCAGAAAATCATGACAGAAATGACAACTCTTTAGGTGTTCATTGCTAGATTAAGTGCTTGTCTGGGAATACGGTGCTAACTATATTCTTAAAAAATTTAATTTTTTTATACATTTCAGCATGAAAAGTTATTAAATTTTTTTTTATATGTTTTGGATTGTTTTGAGGTACTGATCTCAAAAATTATTTTAAAAAAATAAAAAAAAATATCATTTTAATACATTTCAGTATAAAAAATTATTTAAAAAGTAACAACAACCACACTCTAAACCAGAAAACACACATCTACAACCTGTATTTTATGCTTAGATATTTTAAAGGGAGACCTTTTAAACTTAGCAAAACAGTGCTCATCTTTCATATATTTGTTCCTAGGTATACCATTCTCTCCGTCTGCCATTAAAAAGGATTTATGGACAAAGAAGGTTAATTGATCTTCAAAAACCGTTGTTTTATTGCAAAAATAGGCATTCATATTATAAAACATTAATAGAATTTAGATGGAGGGACCCAGTTGAAAAGTTTTAGATAAAATAGGTATAGAATTGTTAGGAAGGGGATTTCAATTAAAAATTGGTTACAGCTTGATGGTTTAATTTATAATTGATCATGGATGAGGGACTCGATAAAAAATTGGTTATTATTTGGAGACTGGGAGTCCGATGGTATTAAATAATTGCCATTTGTTTAATGACCAAAAACCCACAGAACATTTTGTAGCCCGTCACGTTTTAGATAGACAGTTCGCCTGGAAAAAGCTTCCGGTGGTCTTCTAACACGAGGATGATGGGAAATGGACGACAGGTCATGGTCAGGCTGGCCACTCACGGGTTAAGGAAAAAGGAAGAGGTTATTATATTCGTCTCCAAGCATGTCTTTTTGTTCGAAATATTAAAAATAAATAATTTCTAAGCATGTCTTTTGATGTCAGCTTGTTGTGTACACTGAGAATTAGTTTATTTTAGATATGTCTTCACATCAATTTGATATTTTTTTTTAATAAATAAATATTATTAACTATTAAATAATTGCAGTGAAAACACAAAAAGACAGCAATAAGATCATAAAGAAAAAAAATAACTGGAAATAAGTTAAAACACAAATAGCACCAAAACTTTATTTTATTTCTAAAATATTAAATCGGTCAAGTCTACTTCGTACAGTATCTTTTATTGGCTAGAAAAAACAACATAACTATAAAAACAAAATTAAAATCTTAACACCCAAATAAAATTAACACAAAATCCAAAATAAAACAATAAATTCATAAAACTATTTAGCAAAAATAATAAAATTAATCCAAGCTGCTATCATCATTTTAAACCATCATCCTAGTCTAACATGACTAGTTTTTATCAAAACTTGCTCTAGGCCAAAATTTTTTAATCCTAAGCTTTGTTTGTTTCTTTAGGGATTGTTTGGTATTATATTTGTAAATCATGTGTTCACAAATTTTCTTACCAAAAGGGGTTTTGTTTGTGCATGAGCAAAAATAATTTAAAAAAAGAAAAAATGGTAAAAAATTGTACAATTACACAAACACTCCATCTCTGCAAACCAGAATATATTATTAGACTAACCTTTTAAAATTTCAGCATGCTGAGACCGCTAAATAGCATATGATTTTATGTCATTTTTTAAAAATAAATTCATGCGTGAATTCATAATTTTGTCAATTGGCTCTTCACTTCATCAAGATTGTTTTTTTTTTTTTTTTGGTCTTTTCACACCACACCATGGTCTTCCATATCCCATGTGACCGGGTGTTTAAAGTGCCCAATTCTGTCTTCCTCCGAGGCATCAGGCTGTGCCAAATCTCCCTCAACAAGGCTAGCTTACCACTCATCAATTCAACA
Organism: Populus deltoides; assembly: GCA_015852605.2. NCBI lineage: Eukaryota > Viridiplantae > Streptophyta > Magnoliopsida > Malpighiales > Salicaceae > Populus > Populus deltoides. The sequence continues at coordinate 13,044,784 of CM027571.2, read as the reverse complement.
CATATATTAGGCTAACATGTGCAACTTTTATTTTTTCATCATCATCACCTGCCAAGATGATCTCTAGATGCTTTTTTTATTGGGCAATCTCTCTTGCTATAACACCACCACCAATTTTTTATCCAAATATTAACAATTAAACTGTATCGATGCTTCCAAAATGATCAAATTGCTAGAAAACAATCCCAAAATCATCCTAATCACGTTTCAGACAGCTATGATTTGATATATAAAAAAAAATCTGGCCTGATGAATGGATCAAATTTCATGACAAATCCAATTGCACATAGATCTTTTGGCTTGCACCCCACTCCGCTCCGCTCGACTTGACTAAACATCACTTGGCTTGGTTAGATGACGTGGCTGGTGGGTCCTACTTGATGATGTGTCAAAAGAAACTGAACGTTCACTGAATAGTGATGTGGCATGCTGACTTGTTTGGGCAAAACTTTGACCAGCCCGTATACGAAACTTCTCTCTCTCACACACAGATATATATATAGGAATGTTGTTTGGGGTTCCACTCCTGGATTCATTGATTACGTGGTAATTAGTTATTAAAAACATCTGATTTTTTTATTTTTTTACTTTAAATTAAATTTTTTTTATATATTTTAATATCAAAAATAAATTTTAATTTATTTTCAAATAAAAAATATTTTAAAAGGTAAAAAAATAAAATTAGAAACATCTTTCATGTTTTGGCACTGTATAAAACCTCCCAAAAACCTGAAAGAATTTCTCGATCATGTTAAACAACTGAAGGAGTTTCCCTTCAAGTTTAGCAGGTGAGATTGGCAACATAAGCAAAAGTTCGTTAAATTTATAAACTTGTTTGCAATTCGTTGGGTTTTTTTTTTCTCTCTCTCGTGAATGCACTTATATGCATACAAACGACTGGTATCCGCATGATTGGAAACAAGTGTATACATGGAGGAACAAAACGAATATCGCAATAAAATCACAAGGGACAGTATAAACATCCTTTTTCCAGACACCAATTATCGCTGCGGGGTAATTATTTGGAGACCAAGTTACTTAGGATAGGAGCTAAGAAACAAAACAAAACAAAAAAAAAAAAGACAATCACATCATAAGCCCATTGACCTCAAATCGCCACAATGGTCTCCCAGTTACCTTTTAGTTCATCTCAAACCCAAGGCACTATCAGCTACAATGGTTAATTCTCTTTTCACCGGGATCAAGAACAGGGGAGTTAAAAGGTTTTTGACATCAAGTGTGAAGTTGTAACAGAGGAGGAGGTGAAAATGAGAGAAACACAGACGTCGAGAGGATTGCAGTAAATGGGCGCAAAACTTGGAGAAATAGTCAGAGAGGCCGCGAAAGAGACAAGGAGACCCAGGGCCGTTGCGTCAGATATCAAATCCATCCCTCCATCCGATGAAAATGAAATACAGCTCCTCCTACTTCCTAGTTTCTATTCCTACTACTATACAAATCTCGATTTACCAAACACTGATTTACGATCACCTCCAAAAAATAAAAAAAATACTTTGTCGTGGGTGGGTGGGTGGGTGGGTGGCTGGCTGGCTTTTGTAGCGGTGCTAAATAGTAATTATCATTTACTTATCAAATCAATCACATCGTGTTCTGTGCAATACAACTGCCACTGGGTCAACCTGTATGCACCAGCATGCTATGCTGCCTTCTCTGCTCCCCTCAGCACGTCTGATTTTCTTCTACTTTGTCACCTGTGCTTTTTCCTCCCTTCTCCCTAAATTTTTCCCCGTGAATGGACCACATGTTTGCTTTGTTTTCTCTTGGGTTAATTATTTACTGAAACCAGCAAAAAAGAGTGAGGATTTTGAGGGGGTATAATAAGTTTTTTTAATATGTTTTTTTATTTAAAAATATATTTAAATAATATTTTTTAGTTTTTAAAATAGTATATCAAAATAATTTAAAAAAAAAAAATTATTTTTAAAAAAAATAAAATTTACCCTCTTTTTTAAATTGTGTTTCTAAAAAGTTTCATAAAAAATTGAATTTTTTTATATTTTTAAATTATTTTGATATATCATTTTAATATATATTTTTAAAAAAATTACTTATTTTCAAATACCCAGCAGCAATCAGGATGAAAGAGTTGAAATCCTTGTCAATAATCTATAATGGGCTATCATAATAAATCAAAGGATAGAGGTGTCCATTGGCATCATCGAGGCCATTTTCCAAATGGCTCATCACTGTTGAGTCTTCTTTTTCACTTAGACTCTGATTAGTAACGAGGTTGTGTCCATGTTTCGTTTAAAATGTAGATGCAACCAGTTTAGTAAACAAAAATATATATTTTATTGTGTATGGATTTCATGTTTTTTTTGTTCGAGATGCAGGAAAAAAAAACAGTATTTTACTGTTTTGTGCACACTGTTTATGCTAATTTTAATTAGCATGAATAGTGAACAATGGAAGAAATTTGCACTGTTTACTTGAAAAATAACGAATAGTGCAATTTTCTTACACCGTTCAAGATTGAATTGCATTGTTCACACTTTTTTTTAACATTAAAAAAACTAATTTAGAGTAAATTAAATTCATTTGCACTGTGATGTGAATAATATTTTTTTTAAAAAAAACTAGTATATAGTGAATTAAAATTACTTGCACTATAATATTAATTTTATACCTGATAATATTTTATCTAATTTTAGTACACGCTCAAAATATTATGAAAACTATAGTTCTTATCGGATGAATTTTATACGTAATGGAATTATAAATAGTTTAATGGAATAATAAAAAATATTTCATATAAAGTATTATTTATTTCATGATGTAATAGGAGTAATTAATTCTATAATATTTAAATTTAAAACCATCAATATTAATATATATTTTTTAAAATTATTTTATAACCTTAATTTAAAAAATATTTTTAACCAAACACATTAAACTATTTTTTCTTCAATCTCAATTTCAACCACAGTTTTAACCAAATATCTATTTTTTCAAACCAATCTCAATTAAAAATACTTTTATAAAACAATATTTTTAAATTATAACCATAACAGTTACCACAATATCAAACACCCTCTTAAACATGAAAGCAAAATCAACCGAACAAAAACTGACAGCTCCTTGACTTGAAGCCAACCATAACTTTCCAAGATACGAAAAATCAGACCACCTTCACATGAGCCAGCCCATCGGGTTAACTACATGACCAAATTATGACGTTTCATCACTTACCAAATTGGACTCTCATTCGGTTGGCTGAGAGTCCAACCTGATTTCAGAGTCCACTGCTACGGAGACTACAGGTCTGTTTAGAAATACAGAAGAGATTATATTATTTTTTAAAATATTTTTTTATTAGAAAATATATTAAAATAATATTTTTATATTACAGCATCTAAAAAACTAATAATAATTTAAAATAACATAAAAAATTTCAAAATCTTTCAGAATGGAGATTTTAATGTACTTCAGTTGAAAGGGTGCAGTGGAGAGATCAAAAGCAGTGAAAAAACGTCTCTAATTATTACTAATTAGCAATTGCTGATTGTTTCTCACAAATCAAATACCAACACCACCTCTGTTCATTTTTAAAAAGGTCAAAATACCAGCACCAGCAGAAAAAGAAATATTTGAAATATAACCGCTACGCAACGGCTACAAGATTCAAAATCATGTACAGCATCAAGAAACAAAGCACCAGAGAGAGATGACCTCCACCGTTGATCGGTTTTTGCCTTGATTCACCTTGGAGGATGTCTGCCACGCAACAGCTCTACTTCAGTTTCAGCTAGACCCTCTTGTTCAGAAACTCAAAATCTCCAAACCTCTCTCGAAAACAATCTCGACCGCTAATCAAATATCATGATTAGTTCTCCTTCTGTGGCTCATCAAAGGACTGAAGATTCTGTTCAGACAAACAAGGAAGGAGCCTCCTCTGCATCAACAACCCACACAACAAACCTCCACCGTCTGATGAAGACCTAACAAGATTGGTCCCTGCAAAATCCCCAACCCTATTCCAATCCTTCAACACGGTTGATGCTGTTGACGATGATGAAGTCGTTGAATCAGTACCGTCTGATAAATCTCCCGATTCACCACAAGAGTGATTAACATCCTCGCCGACTGAACTCTTCGTGTCACGCTGTCGCTCCTTCCGCCGCCGACGGATACGATCTCCCATAAGATCACGAAATCCAATCGCCGATGCTCCATGCAATGCCCAGAAATCAGAGCCGTCGATCACGTTCGCTCCAATATTAATCACGCCGTGGAATCTTCCAGAAGGACGGCGAATTTGGAGAGCGATACAAGAAGGCATGGTAATCGCGGCACTTGGGGCAGAAAGCCGGAGATTACTGACAAGAAAACGGACGGTTCCAATCAGAGCGTCACGGATGCAACCGATGGCGTATATTTCGATGGAGACACCTGAGGTTTCACTGGATAGGTATTCCGGCGTGACTTTGAAGAGGAATTTGTCATTCCAGGTAGGGTTTTCGGACCCCACTCGATCTGTTCGGGTTCGGAGCTTGGTTGAAGGGTCAATCCAAACGATGGCGTATGTTTGCATCCGGCGTAAATTGGCAGATGGCGGTTTTAGACCTTGTGCAGAAATCAAGTTGATTTCTAGAACCTTCATCTCCATGTGAGTCTCTCTTTAACTTTCTTGTTTCTGTTTTGGTCTCTTTCTTGATTTTTTTCCCTAAGGATAGAGCGGTTGTGATTTGATCAAGAAAGCGAAGATCATGGTTTTCTTAGTTTCTAGATTTTCTGAGAAATGGACGGTCAGTATTTGATCAGGAAAGTAGAAAAAGGGATTATCAGTGGAGGTTAGAAACAAGAAAGAGAAAGCAATGGCGAGACATGGTGGTCGCTGCAAAGGATTTGCAGCGGAGATGGGCGTGTGGGAGACACACTACAACGAGGGGAAATGATTAGAGAGAACTTAATTTCGATATTCTGGGCTTTTATTTGGTGAAATAGAATGGGATGGGCTTTATGTGGGCCAGATGTCCCTTTTTATTGGGCATGTTGGGTTATTACCAATAAGCCGCTTCCAAACGAAAAGACAAGCGTCCATGAGAAAAAAGATTAAGTTACCCCCAACCCCAAGTAAACGAGCTGTCGCCTACCTTTGCACCCTAGTGGACGACACCACGCTTCTCATTTACCGTGCACACCACGCTTCTCATTTACCGTGCACACCACGCTTCTTGACTTCACTGTCCTAGAACCATCGAGATATAAAGAAGCACATCTCTTTGGAAATGTAGTGCTGAGTTCAGTAGCGACCATTAGTAACGATTTAGAGGGTTCGTCTACCTACCAAAGTAATGCATGCAGAAGTTCCAAGATATGATTAAATGCACATCTGTCAATTGATTTATCAGGTTGGGCTGCATAAACACACAAATTTCTTGCGGGAAGAAATAGGAATAACAATAACAAAATATACTAAAAGGTACATTACAGAAGCTCTACATCCTTGTGGATTGTAATCATGGAAGTTCGGTTTTGCCCTATATGCCATAAAAAAATGACTAGCTGGTGAGGGTAGTGGAGGTCTTTTTATGGTTTTTGAAGAGTAAAAGTACGACAATACCCTTGATGCCAAGAAAATTTAGGCTTGACATCTAGGGGTATTTTTGCTTTTTTGCTCTGAATTGAACAATGTCATTACTAAAACGCCTCTGTAAAAGAAACATTAGCTTTAGTTAACGGACATTTTCATCATTTTAACCTTGATTGTTTTTGTTTGTTTGTTATTGATAATTGAGATTATAAGAAAATTATACTTTAATATTTAATAAATATTAAAAATAATTCACATGTACGATGCATGTGTCAATGCATGAAAAGTGGCTATGATCTTAAGAAGGCTCATGGAACATTATCTAGAGGCCAAACAGTAGTTTCTAGGACGGTTTTTAAATTCTCTCGGCTGCTCCTCCATCCTTAATAGGTGTGTCGTGAACGAACTATTTTAACCTTGATAACCTTTTTTTTCCTTCATTTTTCTCTTTTCTCCTTGATTTTTAAGACTGGTCATCCAAATTTTTAAGGCTGCCCCTCAATTTGTTTTGTCTTCGGATTTAATCATTATTCTTTTGGTTTATAATTTTTGTCCTTGACTCTCTTGTAGAATTTTGATTTTTTTTAATTTCATATTTCAATCCCAATTTGCAATGTATTATTTCTTTCCACTTTGATTCTCATTCTTTTAATTTCTGATTATTTTTCTTAACCCTATTATGAAAATTTTATTGGTTTTTAATTTCACTCTTTAATCTACATTTATGGTGTGTGTATTTTAATTTGATCCTAATTCTTTTTATTTTTTTGTTAAAATTTCTTTTCTTTTTAATTTTATTCTTCAATCAAAGATTTTTAATTGCCCTCTAATTTATTTTGTATTTATATTTTTATCCTCATTGTTCTAGTTACTATTTTTTTTATCCTTTTGTATAATAATTTTTTCAATATTATTCTTTAACATTTGATTTGTTAGAAATTGAGTTTCATGGTTTTTATATGTGTGTTACTTCTAGTCTAATGATCTAGGTCACAAGTTTTAAAAATTAATATGATTGACATTTTTTTATGTTTTTTTATTTTATCGTTTGATATTTTTTTAAAAAAATTACATTTTGGTTTTCTTTAATTTCTTTTCTATCGAATTATCTTGATTTTATGACATTGATTATAAGATTTATTGGTTAATCCAAGTTGACTCTCCCATTAATACTCAAGTTACATGTCTATTACGTTACCTTTAGTTAACTCAAAATTTTTTTATTTTTTGTAAAATTAAATTTTGTTTTTTCAAATGATGTTTTTTTCTTTTTTTAAAAGAAAAATTCATAGATTTACTATTTTTTTAATAGTGTAATTTAAATAAAATTAACTTATTACATCTGATTAAGACAATAACTTTTTTAAAACATACTTGCAATATCTAAATATTATTTTTTTAATTACAAAACAAAGACATATAATGAAAATATAAAGTTATTTAGAAACATGTTTGGAACAATGTTTTTCAAAAACTTGAATTTTTTTTATTTTTTTAGATTTTTTTATATGTTATTATTAAAATAATTTTTTAAAAATAAAAAAAGTTTAATTTAATATATTTTTAAATAAAAAATATAAATGTCTATCATTTTACCAACATGTAATGCACTCGTAGCTATAAACTGGGCCGGAGGCTGAGGGCCTAAGGGAGAATAATCACACAATATTCAAACTATGACAAAACGATGGCACTGATAAACCTCTAGAATGTTCAATAATGAGTGAAAGACTCAATCTAAACCCAAATGGCGATGACGATGACGGCCCGTTGATACCACTTTCAACAAAAACAGCTTAGCTTATAAATGGTTATAATTGTTTTTTAAATTATTTTTTATTTAAAAATATATTAAAATAATATTTTTATTTTTTAAAAATTATTTTTGATACCAATAAATCAAAATAATATAAAAACATAAAAAAATAATTTAAAATTGAAAAATTAAAAATTCAATTTTATTTTCAAAAACAAACAGTAACAGGAAAAATAAAACTTTACAGAAAATGAAACATTGCGTTATACTAACAAAACCTGCGTTCCATAAGAGTGTTTATTATGGCATGTGAACATATCTACAAAGAGCGTGCGGACTTATCACTCACATACTGAACATCACAAAATCCAACATGGTTAAGTTGAAACACCAGCTTTTCTCCTTGCGGGCTTGACTGATGGCCTTGCACTGGAAGGTGGAGTTGCTGTCCTAAATCGTTTTGCCCATACTTTCTTCTTCTTGGACAGTTTTTTCTCCAAATCTTTCACTCTCTCGGTCAGATTGGATATAACAGTCAACTGATCCTTTCCTGTCTCAATTAATCGCTCCATCATCTCTCTCAGTTTCTCATTCTCATCAACCAGCTTTCTCTGACTTTCCATTCCCATCCCCTGTTCATCAGCAGATACCTGGCTGGAAATGGCAGTGGATGATGCAGGCAGTTCCTCTCCTTTCTCTTCATCATGCTCTGCACCCATTAGAGGAAGTTTCGGTCCAATCACGGATAAACTCTTGGTGGTTTCTGATCCATCCAGCCGTTCTTCCATGGTGTCATTGTCACTCAAGACCCCTAGATCATGGCATTGCTTTACTTCCAACTTCATTTCTTCATTTCCACAATCTGTTATTGGCTGGCAATCGTTGTCTTTTTCTTCCTCTGCTTGCACTTCCTCCTCCTGAGAAAAGATCTTGTTTGCTAATTCAGAAGAGCAGCTGTGTTCAGTATGGCCATTTCCATCTTTCTGCTTTTCTTCATTGCTTCCCTCTTGTTCCCGGGAAAAGTCTAGCACCTTTTCCCGTCGAAGTACTTCCACTTGTTCCTCATCATTTTTGACATCTAATGCTTGAGGTTGTTGCGCACACACCCCAACCATCGCATCTTCATGGCTGTCATCCATTTCAGGGCCAACCTTCACTGAATCCTCTGATCCAGCAAGAAAAGCCCCTTTATCAAGCACTTCCATGCACTGGTGCTCTAGCTCAATTGGGATTATTACCTCATTTAATGAAGACGGTTCTGTATCTTCTTTCTTGTCTCCACCACATCGAACTTCATTCTCCTGAATATTCGAGTAGTCCAATTTGTCTAGTGCCTCGTCATCAATCAGCCCTAATGGGAATTCTTGTAGCAAATTTACATCTATAGTTTTTGCAGCAGTTGTCGAATCAGGAGAGTCAGCAGTTGAAGATGACCATGATGCATTTGATTCCATCTCCTCACCATCTATGACTGCCACCATTTCTGTTCCACATTCTTCCTCTTTATCAGAAATGGCAGCCACCTTCCCACTTATTTCATGTGCCGGTGCTTCAGTTCCTTTCACTTCAGGACTATTTTCTACATTGGTCAGTTTCATCAATCCAGCTTGTTGCTTGTTATGTGGACTGCAGCACATATTCTCCGGTAGAATTCCCCTGATCTCCCCTTTATCACTCTCCTGTGACTGGGATAGGACAGATTGTTCAATTGCTGACATTCCCTGCCCATTCTCTGTAATAACAACTTCACTAGATTGGAACTCTCCACTGCCAACCTTGTTTTCTTGCTCTGCCACATAAGACCCTCCATCAATTTCGACCTCCCTACCTTCATTTTCAGATTCCCTGTGCTCATCTTTGATAATAATAGGTGTCTTTGAAGTTTCCTCATCCTCCGAGTCACCTACGGAGGCCACCATTTGAGAAAGACAGTAACCTGGCTGTTCTCCTACCTCCATTTTTTGTGCATCTTGGTCTGCTGTAATGACACTGGAAGTGACGAGATGGTCCTCGGAATTTTTGGAGCCAGAAGTTTCCTCGCACTTCTTCATGATGAGTGAATCAAGCTTCTCCTGTAGAGCTACAAGTTCCCTTGCTAAGGATTTCCTGATATCCCTGATAATTGGATGCAAGCCCTGGGGAGCAAAAATAACCAAGAATTGAATCAAGACACTTAATTCCAGAAAACAATTCCAAAGTTTTATAAGAAAAAATGCCACACAGAAAGTTGCTCATTGTACTACTCATTGCTATGCCTAGTAATAATTGGACACAGAACTGCTGCTAAGCAAACAAATGGAATCTGCACAGCCAATCCTCCTGCATAACTTGTATTATGTACAGAAAATTCAATTTTTCCTTTTCTTGTGCAAACGCTGCAAGAGCAAGAAGTGTGTGTCATTGATAGTTGCACCGTGCATACGTACCTGGATAGCGTCCAATTTCAGCAGAAGGCTCATTATCATTTCTCCAATGACTAGCCTTTGCTGATCATCTTTGTGGAGGTCAGAAGAGGACTCGAGAGCATAAATCTTATCTTTAACCACAACTACCTGCTCCTGGACCTTAGCAATTTGCTTTAATTTCTTCAAAGGTTCCCATCTCCTCACTTCAAACCCACGATAAGCTGATTGTATAAGCAAGGCGGCTGCTTCATCTGATAAGTTCTTTCTCTGTTCTTTATTTTCATCAATTGCTGATCTGGTTGCACCTGTTACTTCCTTTGACTTGGTTGCTTCACCAGCTGCCAAATCTTTAGCATCTCTTGCTCCTTGATCCTCTTTTTTTACGTATTTGTCATCATAAGTTTCAGCTTCCTCTGCTTTTGGGTTTCTGAAGAACTCCTTTTGAAGATCTGTTAAGGCAACTGGAGTCTGAGTTTGAGATTCATTCCTTGCTTCACCATCCTTGTTTTCAATACGTCTCCTCTGCACGACCTCTATGATTTTCCCTTCATTTTTATTTGCTTCTACCTCCTTGCCGCTACTTAGAGCAACATTCTGAACTCGTGCGTCATGATGGATATTTGCTTTTAAATCTGATGAAGCATAAGGTTTAGAAGTGTCCTTTGATGCCTCCTGCAGCTGACCTTTTGACCCTGGAGGACTAGGAGACCCTGAGCCTGAACTTCCATTCTTCTTCTTAGGCAATGGGTCAACTCTTAAACAAACAGGAGGTAACTTCGATGCCTTTGGGGGTGCTAAGGATTGTCTTTTTGCACAGGTCTCAGAACAGTTACCAGTTGGGTTACCTTCTGCATTTTTCAAAGAGGCAGTTCTACCTCTCTTACCAATGCCTTCAGAATCTTCCTTCTCCCTAAATGCTTCCATTTGCTGCACAGGTATGCTTTTCTGGTTAACCCCTTCCTTCTCCCCATGCAATTCCATTTGTTTAACAGGAGTGCTTTCTGTCCCTGAACTTCCTTGGTCTCTAGAATTGTATTGGCCTTCTAGAAGTTTGTTAGAGCCATCGCTGCTGCCAGGTAGTTTCACTGGGAAGAACTTGACCGCAGAAGGTGGCTCGTCTACAGGTTTTGAAGATGCAATTGTCTGTGCACCATCTTTGTTGGAAGTGTCATTCTGTTTGTTGTATGGTGGCAACCAGAATATAGGAAATGGAAATTGTTGCAGTTCGTCCTCATTTTGATGATTTTGAGTTCTCTTCTGATCTTCAGCTTGCATGAAGGGTCCAAAGTCAATAGGAACCCAGCCATTCCACATTCTTGGTTTTTCTTCGGGTGGCTTTGCACTCTCAGGAGGCTTCATAACTCGTGAAGCCTTCTCCCCGCTTGCCATTTCTGAGTCCACAGGTTTTCTATCTTCTTCGTTCTTTATTTTGTCTGGTGGGATCCACACAACTGGGTATGGGTAATTTTTCACCTGAAATGGAACCAAAGAGTCGCCTTCTTTCTTCTGAGAGTCAGGATCCAGCTCCTCCACCTTCACACTTTCATCTCTCTTCTGGTCATGGGTGTGACTCCGGCAACCACAGCAATGATTGTTGCTAGAGACGACCTTGTCGTATTCATATCTTGGCTGTTCCATCGAATAATGTGGAGAAGGGACATACTGTACAGGCATAGTTTCATGGTACGGAGGATATCCATAGCACTGATATTGAGGTGGTGGAAAATGAGAACAAGAAGGTCTGGGACCATAGTAACCAGTGAAGTTACCATGGCCACAGCAGGCATGACATGGAACCGAGTACCCGAAGTTGTTCCCATAAGGACAAAATCCATAGAGAGCAGCGGATTTGGATGGATCAACATGCAAATGAGGTGGAACAGCCCCAATGCTTGGATGAGAATGCTGCATGGGAGGTACATGGTCTCCGCGCATCGGGTGTGAGTCCATGTATCTATACGCAGGCATCATTTTCGGTAAAGCTTATTCAAACCAAGAAGCCTTGGTAGCTCTTTAGCAGGTTGAAATATTCCTGGCTCAAAGATCACCAGAGGTCGATGTACGATGTAACTGAAAAAGTTAAAACGCAGATCAGCATGAACGATCATCTTGAACATCGACACAGAGCCAACAATTTTTATTTATTTATTTATTTATTTATTTATTTTTATCAAGGAGAGCGATAAAAGAACAAAGGCCAACATCTAGACATAGGCAACAACAGACACGAAAAGAGCAATAGAAAGAAAAACGAAAAAATAGTAATAATGATAAACAATTTGCATTAATTCATGGATATATCAGCTTTTATACATTCAAAACGTCATGCTGAATGCTTAGTCTTCGATTATCTTATAAACCGATAGCTTAAAAATGGAATAAATCTTGTGTTGTTCTAGAGAAGAAACTATGCACAAGTAAACCCTTAAGAAATCCTCTAAAACCTCTCTAACAACAACTTGGTGCATTGTAAATCCACAAATTTTAGAAAGAAATAATTCCTAGAAAGTATTAAATTGAACAAGAATATCCCTTTAAATTTCAATAAATCTCCCACAGATCGACAGATAACAATACTATGAAATCAAAGCCAAGCAATCATCTACATAGAAGGAGGAGTAACTTACATTTTCTTTTAACTTTAATATAAAGTAACAGGGAGAAAACGAAATGTCCAGCCTAACGTTTCCACAAATCCAATTGACACAGCAGCGCTAATCGATCCACTCCACCAACCCAAAACCAAAAGCTTCAAATTCTCGAGACCGCGAGTGTGTTTCTTTTATCAACTGATTTCTGATTTTCCTGGTATTAATCTTGTGTTAGATATTGCCTTTTATATGCAAACTTACGAAGAGGAAATTTCAACTGTAAGACATGACAAAATCATCTTCTCCTCCCTTCCAGATGTTTCGCGCGCCCACGCCAACTAACGGTGAACTCTCTGGAGTTTTCTTGCCACGTAAGACCTTTTTATCGACGTCCACGTTTCGCGATTTCAAATGTAGCTCGATTTAACTAGAATTCTGCGTGGGCCCTTTGGTATTTAAAAGATATTGTGTTGATCCAGTTAACAGATTTTATCCTTTGTTTTATTACACGTAGGCCTAAAGTTCCCAGCCCATTGAGCTTTGATTCATTTATTCTCACGACGACGACGACGATAATTAAGGGGTTGTTTGGGTAGAAATTCTCTTCTAAAGTGTGTTTTTTAGAAAAATACAAAACATAATATATTTTTTATTTTTTAAAATTTATTTTTAATATTAAAATATTTTTTTTAAAATACTTTATCACCCCAAAAATAAACAGCCGTCAAATACTTTGAAGTAAAATTGTTTTTAAAATGTTTTTTAATTAAAATAATATATTTTTATTTTTTAAAATTCATTACATTAACAAATCAAAATAATCTAAATTTATATCTTTAATAGTTTGATTTCTTTTATTAAAAATATCATAGGAAAGTTCTGATTAATATCATAAAAATCAAAAGACAATGTCAAGAACTCAAACATTGCACCTCCATTAAAATATATAAACATAAACAAAATAATCAACACCAATCAAAATAAACAAAAAGAAAGTTTTTTCATTCTAAAAGCAAAAATAAAAAAAAAGGTTTTTTTTTATCTGGGCTGGATTCAATATCCTCCGAGTCCAATATAATAAGGAACCTGGGCTGGACTCAGTTCCCGCTCATATACATCTTTCAGGTTTAAACAAATACCCTGCGGCCGGCGTCTCCTTGAATTTTTTTTACTCACCGTCACCGTCCTCGTCCCAAACAAAAGCTGCTGTCAGACGTTCCAATCTCAGGCCATCACTCTCTGCGTATATTATCGACTAAACTGAAAGTACTTTAGCGAGCCAAACAGCATAAATATCTTTTTTGGAAGGGGTAGCCAGTTGCAATTTGCAAAAACAGTCTCTTCTTACCTCTCCCTCTATATTAGGATTTATACTCTTCAAACGAAGCGATGGGGAGAGCCAAAAAAGGCCCAAAATTTGCAAAAATGAAGAAGATGATTACCTCTAGAGCAATTAAACAGTAAGCACTTGTTTCTTTCTCTTATTATTTTAGATCCCTCTCTAATTTTAGCTCTCTGCTTAATTTGTTTTGTTGCTTAATCCCTTACTAGACATAAAGAAGAAGTCTTGAATCCAAAGAAAAAAGATTTGTCCCTTGAAAAGCTCCCGAGAAATGTGTAAGCTTTTGTGCATATAACTATTGCTATGATTGTTGTTTTTTCTTCTAGCAGGTAAATTAAAAATAAAAAAATTGGAGCTCAAGTAACACCCCCGCCCCCCCTCTTCTCTTTTGTTTATTTGTACAGGCCACAGGTTTCTTCAGCTCTCTTCTTCTCGTACAACACAGCTTTGGGGCCGCCATACAGGGTTTTGGTGGATACCAACTTCATCAATTTCTCTATTCAGAATAAAGTTAGTGTTTAATGCAATTGCCAATTTTTACTTCCATCTGGTTTTGATTCAAAAATTGCAAAGGTCAAACCAAACTTGCTGTAGGCTCAGCCCACGGAATTGAAATTTCGCCCTTACGATTTTCTGGTTTTCCATTTGTAGTTGGATTTAGAGAAGGCGATGCTGGACTGCTTGTATGCGAAATGTGTGCTCGCTAGCCTCTGCTTTTTTTTTTAGTAGCTCTAAATTATATGCTTTTGATTTAAATAATATCTCAATTGTCTGAGTAATAAGACTGGCTAGGGAATGAGATGAAGTCCGGAACTTCTTTTTACTGCTTGTTTGTTGATATCTTTCAGTTTTTGGATTTGTACTGCTTGTTTATCGATAACTTCCACTTTTTGGATTTGAAGGCACACCTTGTATCACGGACTGTGTGATGGCAGAACTTGAGAAGTTAGGTCAGAAGTACCGTGTGGCTTTAAGGTATGATTTCATGTTGCTGAGTTTTGCAATTGATATTTTTTTACCTGCTATTTTTTGCATCAAGGGTCTAGGTTGTTGAATGTGTCTATGGAAGTGGTTCTAATCTGCTTGTAAATTTTGTCACTTAATAGTGTACATCCACAATGTTATTTCTTTGTAATTTGGAAGCCAACAACCTTCACTACAGTTCAAATTTCATTTATTTACAAGAATTTTGATGATGGATGTTTGTGTCTGAACAGGATTGCTAAGGATCCACGTTTTGAGAGACTACCCTGTGTTCACAAGGGAACTTATGCTGATGATTGTATTGTTGAAAGGGTTACCAAGGTACAAATCTGACGCTAATATCTTTGGCCTACTCTCCATGTTGAGTGTTATTTTCTCAAAATAGTAACCACCTTGGAGATATCTCCCCCTCCTCCTCATACAAAGCTAGAAGCCATTAGCCAGTTATTTGCTAAGTTGAATTTGCCAGGAAGATGATCTATTATTTTCATTAAATATGGACTGTTAACTTCAAATGAATGGTTTGGATTACATGACTCAACAAATGTCCACCACTTCCCAATAGTCTGGAAAACACCCTAACCACTTGCTAAGTAATAGAAATAGAATCTGACCATTTATTTTAAACCCTATGGCTTGGATTTAGCAAACATGATACATCATGTTGCAAGGAGCATAAGGGTCAAACCTGTTTTAAACCCTACGGGTTGGATTTGGCAAACATGGTACCTCATGTTGCTAGGAGCATAAGGGTCAAACCTGTTTTAAACTCTACAGCCTGGATTTAGCAAACATGGTAAACTTGTTTTAAACCCTACGGCTTGGATTTAGCAAACATATTACCTCATGTTGCTAGGAGCATAAGGATCAAACCAGATTTATAGGTTTTGCCATTTATCTGACAGTAACAATGCAAAAAGTAGCGCATCCTTGCAGTGTGTGCACAATTACAGAAGTTAGAGAAAATTATTCTTTTAAATATTCATGTCCATCTTTTTTTTCTGTTCTATGAAAAACAATAATCTTTATTTGAAAAAATAAAGTACAAAATAGTGGCCATTTGCAAGGAATAATCCTATATGTGACTGTATTTTAAAGTATTTTACTTTGTTTGTTATGGATACTGCCTTTCATGATAATTAATTTGTAGTTTATTCAGCATGTTTTTTTAATGTAACTAACCAGATCATTTGTTTGGGAACAGCATAAATGCTATGTTGTTGCTACATGTGATCGAGATTTAAAGCGAAGGATCCGCAAGGTACCTTCAAGTGAATACTCTCTTGCTGTGCATTTGAAATGAAATTGTTTCTGATATGAAGTTGCTTGCTTGCTGGCAGATTCCTGGTGTGCCAATCATGTACATTACTCAACACAAATACTCGATTGAGCGGTTGCCTGAAGCAACAGTTGGTGGAGGTAGGCCCCCGTGACTCATGTTTAGTAGAAACATCAATTTGGTAAATATTCTCTGGTGATATTGATTGGACTGATTTCATGACTGACTTGTGTCTTCTGCTGCAGCTCCAAGGTATTGATAAGTTTCCAGAATGGGAGAATAGAGGATTTTGCCTGGGGCTCTTGAATGTTATTTATCCCACCTTCTAGAGATATAATTGATGTCGTTTACCATGCGGTGACACTCTTGAGTGTAGTTGTTTCCTCCCTCCAAATGAGGGTTGCAATTTTGTTTCTTTTCTGTGATGAGAGGAAATACTCCCCGCTATGCAACTGTTTTTAGCTTTTTCACTCTGTTTCATTGCCCTATATGGCTATATCATGCTTACAGTCTGAATCCTGTATTGGTATTTAACCCTTCTGAAGCTCTGCCGTGTTCCTGAATTTGGTGATACCGCGTGATTATATTTTCTATCTGAAGGTCGGGTCAAATGTCGCCGTAGATTTCCTCACGATTGAAACTTGATCGGAACTTCACCACTGTAGGTCGATGTGGAAGACAAGGCTAATGAGCTTATAATTATAGCTAATATGATCTGAAAGCTCTCAAGACAGCGGAACATGGATGGGAGTATAATGAGTTATTGAAATTACAAATACTCACACAATTCTTCTTTCATCTTTCATTGTGGTTATGAATGTAATAGCTTCTACAATGGGGTGAAAAAAATGAAAAGAACAGGCAAATTAGTATACACTTGATACACTCACAAACACTAATGACGTAGGGATGCAGTTAGTTACATACAAGCCCCTTCATGAAAAAGATACAAGCACATGCATCCCTTTTGCCAAATAAGAACTGAAGAGGAAAAATCAAATATAAAAGAATTATCGAGCTAGACTCCACCTCCAAATGCTGCCCATAGTCGGACGGGTGAACTTAATGCTATAAAGTTTCTGACGTAGACATGGTAGAGTTTGAATTTTCTATGTCTTCTGGTAGGGGCTTCACGTATTTTCCCAACACTTTTTGACGGTGTTTTTTCCTCATTCTTTGTTGTTTGTCCTTGCTTTGTTGTCTCCTCTTCTCTTTCTGATGATTCCGTAGATTCCTCTCTTTCTCATATACACCTTCCCATACAACCTCACCCGTTGAAGGCCATAACCACCTTCTCTTGGGCCGATCAGAATCTGCCTCTTCAGCCAAGTCCTCATCCATGCTCTTAAGAACGCTGTATGAGAACCATCTAACCCACATCTTGCCTCTGCGGCTCTTGACCGTGTGTTGCTCCTTCATCAGGCCAGTCTCAGGATTCACGTACACCATCTGTCGTGCACTGTGGTATGCCCAGACATTTATGAGCAGCTCAAGAACCCGTGAGTAGCAATGCTTATCCTGCAATACATGAAAGGAAAAAAAAAAGGGTCTTGCGGTTATCAAAAGGACTGCAGATCTATCTGTCCATTTTGAGTGAATTTAAAATGCCTAGTTGACTGTTCAAGCAGCATATCCCAAAAACAGAATTTGCCAGCCGATTATTTTGAGCACCAAGTGAGGTGAATGGTATGGTTGTAGTTATTCATCATAAACTTGAAGGGTAAACTGAGCTTCAGTTGAAACTGTTGTCTAGCACTTTGGGTTGCAGAGTTTCTTCAGGTGAACTCATTGAAAACCTAGACTTCAACTCATAATAGTACCCAAACTAAATTCCAAGAACAGACAAGTTATATCCTTGCAGCACAGAAAACTCATCATATAAACTCGAAGTTACCTTAGCTGGACTCAGATAACATCGCCCACTTTGATGGTGCTCATCATACATCTGTGCATCCAATGCGTCCACAAACATTCTGCACTCAACAGTTCAAATCAGCATCTGAACCAGCTTACACTTTGAATTTTTGAATTCCTAAAGCCAACAAAAGCAACTTATCACACCTTGAAAACATTACAAACTCTAGGAAGGACCTTGTTGGCAAAGCAAAACTCAACATGACAGACCATGTATCCCCATCTTCAGGCATGGATGGTAAAGAATCCAAATCATGCTTGATGCCGTACATCCTCTTAAAAGCCTCGGAAAAAGCTAACCTTCAATCACCAACAATTAAATGGTGGAAATCAGCTAGAAGAATGCAAATGAGAAAGGAGGGCAATTGTCAAGATTCACATGATAAATCTTGATATAAACAGCATAGCTCTTACTTGCAATTTCCAGCATTTATAGCATCACAGAAAGACCAAAAGTCCCTCCTTAGGTGACTTCTTGGATCCATGTCCATGGGAACCCAAAAGTAAAGCGCGTCCCGATGCTTTTGTGTTTCAATAGCATCTATCAATGCCTTTTCAGCAATCCTAGACAAAGATGCCTGTTTATACCCCAGAATAAGAAATTATTCATTAAATGTATGAAATAAATTATGAGATTGCATTTGTCTAACAATAAACTCATTACTTGCATAGATTACAGAGAACCGAAATGGTAACTACTCATAGTAAAGGTAATGGCCAGAGGAAATTTGGTACTAGAATCCCAGAAAACAATTTGATCAATTTAGCTCATTTCGAAGTAAGGCAAATCACATTGGTAACTATAGTTGCATAGGATGCATCAATTGACCTGTGCAACTGCCACATGCGCTCAGAAAGCCCAAGTGGTTGCGAGTAACCTTATCTTTTCCACATTTTACAGTAGAGCCAGATCTGACCATGTTCTGGCCATATCAGTCTGAATGACCAAAAATGGAGGTTTAAAGACCAATATCAGATCCTAAAATTGGCATGTAAGGCAGAGCAAACAACATCACAATAAGAATACAGGGTAGACAGAAAATAGGGAATCATTATATACCTTCCTTGCCGTTGCTCTCCAAGATTGAAACCCTATCCAAGAATTCTTGTGAATACGGTCAATTCGATTTGCAATTGCAAAAAAAGCTCCATAATCACCTAGGGCATCTCGATAGTATGAGTTGCTGAGAAGTGACAGACGGGAGGGTGCATCAATGTCATCTGTCCTGGGTCTTCGACCTTTTGTGGACTGCAACCATAGTCAGTATACAAAATCGGGAAGGAAACCAAATTTATAAATTCCAACTACAAGCAGAAGTATAAAGCAAGCTCCATAAAATAAAAGGTGCCACATGGTTTGGTTACAATTGCAAAGGCATATGCGACTGAGGGCCTTCAAATTCCTTCAATGTGAGATGAGCAAAAGATTTCGTGCAAGTGTTTATCAACCAAAATCATTTTGCAGGTAAAACAAACCATAGTGCTGAGGAATATGCAAATGAAGAGTTTTCAGATAAATGAATAAAGATATTCCTGACCATTTACCTTTTCCTCAACTTGCTAAATGTGGAAGATTAAGATTGAAAGTTCAAGCAATAAACACCTTTGGAAAGTAGAATCTTTATAATCAGCACAGAAGATTTTTAACCATAAACTACATGTTAAGAGAGGGTGATGTCAATCATGTTGGGAACAATCATCTGACAGGACACAAAAGTCAAGTAACTTCGAGAAAAATAGAGATGTTGTGCACACAGATTTCCAGTATAAAATACAGATGCAAACTCACCAATCCTATTCCTCGATAAAGTGAACTTAGATGAAGAAAAGACCAGGTTCCTTCCCCAAAATATGGTTCATATATGCACAACGGTTGCCCTGTCCTCAAAAGTTCTCCTTCATCCCTTTCATGTAAATCATTCCTGGACCTATCAGCCCTTTTGGCACTTCTATATACTTCCTCCCATGTTCCACGAGGTTGATCAGTTCTATCTTTTAGCTGCCAAATATCAAAAAGGTCAGATTTTACAAAGGATGCGTTTCAATAATGTAAAACAGGAAGACCTGTTCCATCAAAATTTACTCTTAATATTTATCACTGCACAAACTCTTACCTCTTCTTCCTCTCTTCTCTTTCTAGTATTGAGCATCAGAATATTTTTCTCTTCCACCCAAATGTCATATGAGAATGAATCATCGGTAGCGGCAATTGAACCAGTGCTCTCTCCTTGCTCATGGTTCCACTGTTCCTCAACCTTGTTTAAATATCTAGAACTCTTCAAAGTTACGTCTTCATGTGTTGAATTTAGAAATGCTTTAAATAGATTCCAGCACCACTCTTTTTTTAGTTTTGGAGGAATTTCTGGAACAGCCTTAGGAAGTGCAACTTCTGATGGAAGCTTGAGAACATTTTCAAGTAGTGTAGCATAGCCCTCAATGGTTTCTAGAACCATCAGGTTTTTAGATGTACTTTTTCCTATTGAAGCAATGTTACGAGCTAGAGGTGATAATGTCCCTTTGGAGATCGCTTGCAATACAATCTGTGTCAAAGCCTTGAGGTTTTCCTTGGGAAAAAGATAGCCATTCACCCTGTCATCAACCTAATTGTTATTGCTGAAAAAGTCAGTAGTTTGCTTAATAGACATAGGTGTGTAACAAGAAGATGATTCATTATAATGTAAATTAAAAATCTGATACCAATAACGTTTTATTAATCATTGTCTATTTGGCATTTCAAAAGGCTGATAAAAAATTTGTCATTGCCAAAAAAAAATTAAGAACTGCTAGTTTCCAGGGCCACTGACTTTAAAGAAGGGCAGTGACTATATATCGAATTGGACAAAAATTATGTCTCAGTGCAAATTGATTTGAAGAAGCCCTTCACAAAACAGAATAGTAGTCTCAATGAGGCAACATGAACTATAAAAGAATGTTCCTGATGTGACGACAAGAAATGAGCAAACCCTATATGGGGATATTGAGATGAATGGCTAGTAAGATTAGATAAAGATAAACAAATTGGGCAAATAAATAAGAAGTTATTGCCCTGGTAAAGAGAGGCAATATAATTCATACAAGCACGAGGATCAGAATAGGTTAGGCAATCTAATTCATACAAATACAAGGATCAAAATAAGCCTTATAAGAACTCAGGTTTAGGCTATGAATAAGCCCCAATGGAATAAGAGTTCTTATTCATCAAGAAAATTGATTCTTGATAGAGCTGAAAAGGCAGGAAAAAACAGAAAGACTAGTGATCCACTGTAAGTGATGGAGATAGGCTAGTTGAGCTGACACCATCAGGAATGTGAGATCATCTTTCAAATCATCTACTTAAATCAATGTTCTTCGTGAATTCAATCTGTTTGTGCATGAAGACTAAAGATAAAAAAATCATTAAGGCTTACATATTTCCCGATCATGGAGAGATCTGGGGCTATGATGGGTTTTCCTATGGACATGGCTCTCACCAAAATTTCAGGAAAAGACTGCTCCTCAAGAAAGGATCCATATATCACAAGATCGACTGCACTAAGAGCACTACTCACATCACCATCAACAGCAAAGTGTTTTACAGTACCTCTTGGATAACTCAAGTTAACAGCAATAGCCTGAGAAAATAAAGAGATCGCAGAAGTTGGCATGTATTTTTAGATATAATGAACTCCAGGCATGCATCTAAATCATACCTCAACAGCTGCACTGTAGTTACCAGTAGAATCCCCGCTTAAAACAATGATTTTGAGATGAGAAATTGAATTACTATCCAATGGAAAGTCTTGCAAAAGTGGTAACAGGGCCTTCAAAACAAGCGCATGCTCCAGCCACAAACCCCTGTACAAAAATTGACTTCCCACAACTGCAATGACAATGTCAGTGGGCTCATAGCCCATCTTCACACGTATATCATCATTGTACAATGCCATTGTAGTATCTGCTTCCCATACTTCAGCAGGGGAACCAGGAATAACATAATAGTTTCCAGCGTCAAATGCAGAGTACATCATCTGTTTGATATGCAGAAATGGAGATAAATGCCAACTTCAGCTTCAGTGTTAATAGCATGAACATTGAGGACAACATCACAACACAATAACGTTACAAAACATTAAGTTGCTTATTGCTATGTATAGGAATTTTTTTAAAATATAGATGAGATTTATTGGGGAGTTGCATTATATCTGCAAGTCCAGATTAACCCCATGGAATTTTCAGATAGTGTCCACAAGGTGGAAGACTTATCACAGTCAATTACCGGAAGGACATGATTTGGGAAGACTACTACAGTAGCCCGGTTGAAAGCTTTTCTCCAATCATTCAGAAGCTCAATTTGCCAACTTGAAGTGTACTGTCTTGAACGAATAGCAAGTGCTCTTTCATGGATGGTCCATATAAGAGGCACGGACTTAAAAGGTTCCTGCATAAAACTGGTAAAGTGAAATCATTCATGTTAATTGACTTAGACAAGTAGCGTCTCACATAAATTAACTAAGTTACTGAAAGGTTTTATCCTCATATACACATTTCAACTAGAACGAAGTAACAAAATTGTGCTCCATCATATTCAGCACACTGGGCATTTTAATTTGCACAGGCTGTCAAGTCTTGGGCATAGGGGCGATTTAAGATTCCTGGGTAAAGATAGCATCCTCAAATCATTACAATACCAAATAGGTTTATCCTAATTGACTGCTAATGAAAGACTAATCACATAGGATTACCCAAAAAAATAGAATGATTGAAACAGAGAAATGGATAAAAGAAAGAGTTTGAGTCAAAGCATAATTTTGGAGATACATCTATTATTTGAGAGAAAAGATGGTAAAATATCTTACCAAGAGATGACACTCCTTGTTTCAAGAGAATTCACAAGTATGCCATCATAGCTGCGAAAAGATACGTCAAAATTCAATGCAACCAAAAGCCTTCAAATCCAATGACACAAACCATGCTCAATATTATTATTTTTTTCAAAAAAAGATGATATTTAAAAGCTCATCATGTTTCAAAAATCTAGTAGAATGTCATGCATACTTTAGCCAATCAACAGCAATTTCAAGTTTGTGGCTAATTTGAATGATGGTAACCGGAAATCCCATGCTCTTCCAAATGTTTTGCACAGGACCATCTCGTAGTGTATAAACCTGCCAAACAAATTGCAAGAATTTGATGCCAAGAAGAATGAAATATCATTAATCTAACAAATTCTTATACAACTTAATGGAGAACCACAAGCACTTAAAAAACTAAAAAAAAAAAAGAAATATGCACAATTGTTGCTCGAACAGTTCGCTTTTTTCTTTTCACTAAACCATCGGCATTAAAAATTGAAGCACCAAAATACATACATGAATCGTGTAGCCAATCTCTTGCAATGCAGTAGCAACAGTCACCATTAACAGTTGCTGTGGATCAACCAACAGATCCGCAAACACCTGAATTAGAAAACATAATTTAGACCGCAAGTCAACCCCGCAGAAAAAATAACAAAAAGGAACAGCAATGGATTAGCAAATAGTAGCGGAAACTAACCAATGCAAGCTGCGGTTTCCTGTAAGGAAAACGACTTAATGTCCCGTTAGTAAATGGCATATTCATCTCTCTGTTCTCTTTTCGAAACTTTTGTAATATCTTCGAAGGTTCGAACTTGATATCTTCACCAAAATCTAACCCACCAATCTCCTTCAAATACAACAAATCCTTATTAACCAACTCCATTCCTCTCCATGGAGAAGAGCCTAGTTCAGATTTCTCCACAACAGAACCAGGCAAAAACATCTGAAATAGAACTACAAAGAAGAGAAAAACAGCAACAGTACAAATCCATTGAATGTAATCTAACTTCTTGAAAAGCAAGAAACGAGAAAGTCTCGATCTGGGTCTATACAAAAAAGGGTTTCTTTCAGTTCTACCAGCTGAATGAGAACGAATAAGATTGTTGCTGTCTCTTTTGAAGGAGATTCCTCCACTCTCTAATGAACCCATTTAGAGTTCCATACAAAAAATCAATCCTTTGCCTCTCAGGACAGACATGCATATAAGCTAATCGTTGTGAGGTTGAAAGGGGGGGGAAGCAAAGCCAAAGGCAAAGTGGAGTGATTGCAAGATGCTTGTGAGTTGAGTAATTAGTGAAGAGAGGAGGGAGAGAGAGAGAGGTCAATTCTGGGAGTTTCTTTCTTTTATTGGATTTTGAAGGGTATTTTCGTGTCCTGTTCTTACAGTGATGCACACAGCTAAGAAATCGGTAAGAAACTTATTAATATACACACACACACACACGCATATTAAATTATTTTATTTTATTTATGTAACAATACGAGCAGCCACTCCCAAAGCTAAACCACGGAAAAGGCTAACCTAAGGTCCCCTAGTAATTACAAACTTGTATGTGAAATAAAAATACAAGACATAAGATTCGAAATAGGAACTCCCATCCTCAACAGCTTCTTACTACTTCAATTTATTAGTATTTTTTTTATTTATGTAATAATATGTCCGGATAAATTTATATGTATTTTAATTAATTTTTATAGATTTTAAAATTAATAATCAAGTAAATTTTTGATAACTTTTAATATTAACAATTATAAAATTCAAATCTGAAACCACAAGAAAAAATAATTATTAATATTGATTCAATTTATTAGTATTTTTAACATAAATATTGATATAACTCGATATATTTAAATAACTAGATATCTACTGAGCTTTTTTATTGTTTATATAAACAATAAATAAAGAAGATGTTTTTTTTTTTTTGAGAATTACATTTGTTTATAGTTTAAAGCCAAATCACTATCATATATATTATATATTATAAACTCAAACGGATATTAAATCATCTTTCTTCAATGCATAATATCTCTCTCTTCAAATTATATTTTCTATCTTCTTCTTCTTCTTCTTCTTCTTCTTCTTGAAAACACACATTGAAGTTTAGAGAGAACCCTGATTTTTGAATCTTTGTCTCAAATCTGAGTACTCTCTTGAGATTGCGACAGTGGTTTTGTGGGTTTTAGTATAATATGCAAGGCTATTGTGTCAAGGGGCAAAGAGGTTACAAGCTTAAGCAGGTGAGGGTATGTTTCAAATAATTTCCTCATATGCTGCGTTAAGACCTAGCTTTATATGTGGAATTAGGGTTGATGATTTTGAGATTCCTCTAGATTCAATCAGGGAACCGACGTGGAGAATTCTCTGTGCTATCGAGAACTTCGCCAAACCCTTCCAAGTTCCCTTCTAAATTTGATCTCCTGCTGAGTACCACTTATCATAATATTACGTTAATAGCCTTGAACCTGCAATGGTGAATGCAGTACCAGATGATATTCACAATGAACAAATTGCATCAAAAGTTGAAGTTTGAACGTTAGTTACCTTCAACTCTTATTATTACCAACTGCTTAAACTTTTCCCTCCCAAAATCATGTCTTTGCTCTCGTCTTTTTGCATCATAATCCCAAAAAATGTCAAACCTAATGGAAAGATACCAAAATCTTGGTTACAAAGAGGCCTAAACATGAACCCACCATTACCCTGTGACTTGTAAAGAGCTTAACTTTATTTTATGAGAGAATCCTATAACAAGCAACCCAATAATCTTCGTTCTCTTATCTTTCAAGGCATTTTTTATGCCTTCAATCTCCTTCATCAGTAAGTTTTTATGGGTTATTTCAATTTCTTGTTTACTTCTAATCTTTCCTTTTATTTTCATGAATTGTTAAGAGGACTAGGTCTGTTATGTTGATGGGTTTAATTAAACCCTGTTTGGTATTCCGTTTTAAATGAAGAATGGAAAATTTTTTTAAAAAAAATTGTTTAAAATTATTTTTTTATATTTTGAATTGTTTTGATATGCTGATATTAAAAATAATTTTTTAAAATAAAAAAATTATTTTGATATATTTTTAAGTAAAAAATATTAGTAATCATTTCGTTAAGTTTTATACCTGAACCTAATATATATATTTTTTAAAATTTATGATCTTGAATATTCAATAAAAATAAAATTTATTTTTTAATTCTAAATTTCTTACAAAATTTTCTCATATTAGTTTTTTTTTTCTGACATGCAAAATATCAAGATGTGATTTTTAATATTTTTTAATGAAAACTTAGTTTTCAAATCATGTTAAGTTTTTTATTTAAAAGATAATATTTTTAATAAAAAAATTGTTTTTGTTAAAAAAAGTATTGATAAGAAAACGTATTTTAGATTTAAAAATATATATTTTTTCCTATTTATTTTAAATTATTGAAATTTTTAATAAAAATATTTTAATTTTCTTTACTTTTAATTAAAAAAATACTACTAATAAAAAAAACTATCAAAAAATGCATGAATAAAAAAACTACTACTTTTAATGATTAAAAAAAAATACATCATGATTCTAGTGCTTGTCATTCCAAAAAACACCCAGTTCGGAGTGTTGCTCAGACAGAGATCGAATGAAATTTAATTTTTTTCTTGTTTAAATTTTATCTAAATTATTTTAATGTATTAATATAAAAAATAAATTTACATATATATATTAAAAAAAATCATAATCATATTCTTAAAGAAGACGATGTCAATAAAAATGTAGTTGAATTTATAGACTTGGTTGCTTTTGTATGATGTTTGATATCTATAGTAAACAATTCAACTTCTTATGTGCACAATAATACAAATCTCTATTCAAATTAATGTCATACTCACCGTTGACAATTAAAAACTAGTAAATTTGCTGATGGCCAGGCATGAAAAGTATTGGCAATGACATTGAGCATGAATCATTTAATGTCAAAATCACAAATCACTTCAATATTGGTTGTGTTTATTCATGTGGTTGAGGTTAGGGTTTTCAATTATACACAAAATTTAATTATAACAAGTTAATTTTTTTTTTGTTTGTTTTTTATAAACTTCACACACAAACCTCAATTGTAACCACAAAAACAAACGAAACCATATGGACTTTGTTGTTGTATGATTTCAGAAAAGGAAGCATGGTCGAGATGAAGCTCTCAATGATGTGCACAAGCACAAAAAAAAAAAAGCAAGGTAATATATATTTGCTTAAAGTTGCGGTGATTTTGCAGTATATTATATTTGCTTAAAGTTACGGTGTAGGTTTTTTATTTTTTGAAATTGTGATTATGGTTGTTTTTTTAAAATATTTTTTATTTAAAAATTTATTAAAATAATATTTTTTTTATTTTTTAAAAATTATTTCTGATATCAACACATTAAAATGATGTAAAAATATAAAAAAAAATATTATTTTAAAATAAAAAAATTAATTTTTTTCAAAATACAAAAACAAACCGGAACTCTTCTTTCTCATTTTTAGCTGCTTTCCGTTTCAGTGTATTGATTGGTGTGTACATATAAACCGATTTTGTCCGATTTTAATTTCATTTGATTCTTCTTGTCGAAAAAAAGTACTAATAATTATTACCACTGAAGAAGCTCACACTAGAAACCTCTCAATCAGAAGCAAATTATGTATAGAAACCAATTTTTTTTCTTTAGATGCTAATCAATAATTAATATACATAAAATTAATATATCTAACTAGTATCTACTTGTATTTATTTTTATTTTTATTAAATATTTTTCCTCGCTACCACTTCACAATTTTTATTTTTATTTTAATGCCGAAGATCCACTTGCTTGCCCGAATCGAATTCAGAAATTTGTTCACCATGCCTGCCTGATGTCAATCCAATGAGGGGCCACAGCCAGGTTTCAATAATTGAACGTTTATTTTACGCAGTGGATTCCTCGCCGACACTTCTTTGCTACTGCCTCCTCCTCTAAGCTGTAGCTAGTTTGACTCCAAATTTTTATGCAAAGAAAGGGAAATAAATCAATTATTTGCAGTACGCTCTCGAGGGAGGAAACATTTTACTACCACTTGTTTAACTCCTTGACATGTGGCAGCTCTCACCACTTAGTACCCGATGAAGCTAGTAAGCAATGCCTCATCTACTCTATTAATGCAAGTTATGAGCTCGACTTCATTTGGCATTACCTTGTTGCGCGAGACAGTTAAAAACCTGGGAAAGTTGGTACATTAATGCCCTAATAGAACCACTAATTGGAGCATCACCAATGCTTTCATTCACAGACATGGGAGGGAGCACATGAGACTGCGAACTTCACAGATGATAACAATAATTTCATTGGTGAAGATTTCTGAAGACATGATTGATTTTGTAATGCAGGGAAAAATTGTGTTTGCATAAAATTTTAAGCAAATAGTTCCCTGGCTTGAACACAAAAAGGCGGTCAAATATGAAACAGAAATCCAATTGATTCAACAGACTACTCGTGGGCTTCTGCACGTCATGCGTGAAAGGAATTCCATCCATGGGAGAAAGAATATGAACAAAGCCATTTCCTTTGCTTTTGCACTGTCTATGTGAATTGAATTCAATCTGTTAGAAAGGAAACCAACCAAGCCATTTCCAAAGCAATCCACCCTTGAGTTAATTCACTGCTATTATCAGGAAATAAAGCACGAGGAAAAGAAAAGGAAAAAAACTAGAGTTCCTAATCATCCATTTTCTATATGTGATTCCATGAACAATAGCTGACATTTCATCCAGGGTTCTGAAAGAATGTGATTAGCCACGCAGACAGAACTAACATGGTCTTTTGATTCATTATAATTTACCAAGTGGGGATTCACTAGCATGACCATCCACCAACCAGAGACCATAATCATGGAAGCGCTTTATCTTCTTCTCAAAACCTGTGATGTAATTGTTGTGAATGATAACATGCTTTCCCTTAGTTTCTTGCACCCAAGTCTGATTCTTGAAGTATAACCCTCCTGTTGGGAATGCTGCCTGGGGCAGAAGATACAGATCCACCTGTGCACATGTCATGAATATACAGACATCACAACTCAATTGATGCACCATGAAACGTATGGAAAACCTAGGGGGAACAAATCTACTATTTGTCTTCTGGGTACAAATTTGAACTCATTTTACATTTTTAGTTCTTCATAAATTTAAAATGTTCTCCTTCAGACTCGAGCCTCAATAGCTAAAGCACTGTCCACATGTTTTCAATACCTTAAGCAGAATTAATTTATATCAGAAAAAAGGAAAAGTGAAATCCAATAATCCAATTTGTGGAATGTGGATGCACTAAAAAGGTCAGCACAAACCTGTCCAGCTGTTTTGTTCAATGCCCAATTAAAAGCAGGCTGATCATTGGATTTCTTTGTTTTGGACCAAGGCTGAGCTTGAAGTTCCTCAATCCATTTCTTCAAAACTAGTTTTGCTCCATCAGTGGGGTGCATGAAAATCATGCAGCTACATATATAAGTGCGCCCCTTTTTTCCCGGGGGTGGTAAATCATGGGAATGGCCCAGCGGCTTCACCTGGTAATGCAAACAAAAAGGGCATCACATATAGTATTTATTCCAAAGATTGCTGAGACCACCCCACCACGTAAAAACAAGCTTACAGTCTAAGGACAGGTTTCATTTACTTGATTTTAGGTTTTCACTAACAATATAAACATTGAATTACTTATGATCAAGTGGAATGGTGCAAAGGGATGCATAAAGCTGATACCAAAGTAGTAAAAAATAAAAAATGACATATCCGCCACCAATATCACTAGAAATGGAGTTGAACTTAGTAGGGAAATGATCCATAGACAGCCAGTTCATGGCCACAAAAAGATATCGATTGATGAAGTTTAACCTTAAATACCAAGTATTAACAAGCTCTAGACGAGTCAAAAGACTCAAAATGCAAGAGATCAAGGGACATAGATATCAGGATTCGAGAGTTCAAGGTAGCATCTGAGGCAAGGTAAAATAAGGTTACTTCACTCAAAACAAAAACTAGAATTTGATATGAAAATCAGGACATTTGAAACAAAACACAAGTTAATCAACAATGTTTCAAAGAGTGAGATGCAGCAATCATGTCCCAGAATAGGGTAGGAGTTCATTCATTCTACACATCAAAGGTACAAGCAGGTTAGTATACATACCGCAGCCATGTCATCGGTGAAGTATACAT
Source organism: Populus deltoides (assembly GCA_015852605.2). Taxonomy (NCBI): domain Eukaryota; kingdom Viridiplantae; phylum Streptophyta; class Magnoliopsida; order Malpighiales; family Salicaceae; genus Populus; species Populus deltoides. The sequence continues at coordinate 13,014,929 of CM027571.2, read as the reverse complement.
CGTGGTTTCCCTCCAAATACGGGAAAGGATCTTGCAACCAGACCATATCCACATCGTTGTACATCACATTATATCCAAGCTCCAAAATGTGCAGCAAGTGCCTAGGCCTCCGGGATGTGAAATTGAAAAACCCCTATCCAACGAAACCAATCAAAATCGTCTTTTCAGATTATCAAAATAAAGTAAACTATTAGCAAGCAAAATCAATCAGAATCCTTAAAATAGCAGTTTCGTTTGCCACAAACGATGATTGCCAATTCAACAACGGCGACAAAGAAAATAAGAATTAATTGAAGATAAATGCATTAAAGAATTAAACGTAGCAAGCACCTGAGAACCAAACTTATGTGCAGTCTGTGAATCAGGAGCAGGAGGTACGAGAACAGCATGACCAGGCCATTTCTCATTAACCTTATAAAGAGTAGCATAATCCTCAGCAATAACAAGAACCTTATCTTGATGCTTTTGTCTCGAAATACTAATCAACCAGTTACTTAAAAATGGCAAGTAAGGTTGGCTAACTGCACAAACAATCACTGTCTTGTTTTTCGCAACAAACGACACCGCTTGGGATAGTGTGTACTGTTGCCATTTTGTTAGTGAGGCAGGTTTTGTTGCTGAGAAAATTGAGGGCGTGCCTGTCCAGGGTAAAATTACGCCAAGAATCAGGAGGAGGGACAGTAAGGCTATTAGGCCTGTGCGGCTGAAGAGGGATATTTGTCTTTGGGAGGAGGAAGATTGCCGTGGTGATAGTGGGTCGGGATCTGAGAGTGGGCTGTAGAGAGGTCTTTGGTGCAGAAATGTTGACATTTTCTTAGCTTCTGTGTCATATAATTGTGATAAATTAATGGGATTGGGAGTTGATGGGGAAGAAAAAGCGAGGAGACGAGCTTGGGAGTCTGGTTTTGCTGGGTTTTTTGAGATTGGATCTGTGATTTTGGCGGTGACATGTGAGAAGCAGAGGATGGTGGGTTTTTTTTTCCTATTTTTGTTAAAAGGGTCGGGTTATTTTCGAGCACAAGGGTAAAAGAAACAGGTTCGGGTTTGACGGTATTGAACACGATAAAAAGTATGTTTGAAATTGTGTTTTAAAGAATATTTTATGAAAATTAAAAAAAAAATTATTTAAAATTATATTTTTATATCATTTTACTATGCTGATATAAAAAATACATTTTAAAAAATAAAAATAAAATTATTTTAATATATTTTCAAACAAAAATTTCTTAAAAAAAAAATATTCTCAAACATTCTTTAAATTTAAAGATTTTCAATTCCTCACTCACACGTGTTTATAAAAAGGGAGGAAGATTGTCAAGAACTATTGAAATTCTAGTTGTAAGACCTGTTCAGCCTATCTAATTATCTGGTTGATTAAATTAGGGTATGATATAAGTCGAGTTAATAAAAAAAAAATTATTTTATTAAAATAATATTATTTCATGTTTATTATCATGATAAAAAAAAAGAAATTGATTATAGTAAACTTATAATTCATGATTCTAGTCTTGAACCGAGTAGAGCCAAATTGTTTCTATTCAGCATCCACAAATCAATCAATGAGACCTTTTTTCTCTTAATTATTGTCTCTTGTCAAGTTTTTCGCGATACTCCAAGTTCCAGTTGGTGATACACAGCTAGTCGCCTGCCATGTCGAAGAATTTGCAAAAATCGAGAAGTCTGACGTTTAATTTGAAAGTTTTTTAAAAATATGATATTGTTTTTAAAAATTAAAAAATATATTAAAATAAATTTATTTTTTAAAAAAATTATTTTTAATATCAGTACATTAATTTAAAAATATAAAAAATATTAATTAAAAATTAAAAAAATAAATATTTTTAAAACACAATATTATAAATGGCAATATGAACTTTTCTCTTAAAAATCAAAATATATGAGGCAAAGCTGTAGGCTGTTGACACTAGACAGTCGCCAAATTCACTAGGGCCTAGCCTTCTTGGGCCTCACAAGTCTCTATGGACTGCGAATTGCAAGTACATGAGGTCCTTCCTGGCTTTGCAGTCCGAGTTCCTCGTGCCATGACGAGCCTCAGCCCCGGAGGATAGGATTCTGAAGGTCCCCCCGTCTTTCTTTGAACAACAAACGCACAATAAAAGTCCCACATAAGTTATAGATATGCTTTATGACTTCTCACTGCACTGCGCGGAATTATCAGCAGATTCACAATGGCTGGCATACACTCATGTCGTGGCAGTATATTTATCTTCGCTAGCATCCACTACTTGTGGCCACCAAATGCCTTCACAGCCTCATTTTCTCACGTCACTCAGCTAACAGATGACCCACAGTAATTTAAAAATTTTAGGAGAATAATTCATTTTGAAAAAGTTTGGGAAATACTTGCCGTCGAAAAACATAATATTTCAATAATATCATGTTTTATATCTATAACATTTTAATTGATATTATAATTAAAAAAAACATTTTAAAATTTTCATTGATATTACAGTCCACAATTATATTTTTGCTTTGAATGTTTTTTGATGCGGTATCTTTGCTTTCTCATATAAATTCTCAACTTTATGTTCGTCCCCTGCAATATCTCTTTCAGTTTCCTTTCCTGTACAAATCCTCGACTTTAAATTTGCCTTCTCTCTCATTTCCGACCCATCCCTCATTATTCTAATTCCGAGTCTACTTTTTTTGGATGACGATGATGATTATCACAACAATGACACCGATGACGATGATGGGTATCATTCTTATGGAGGTGAGGAGGTTATGTTAAAAGACAGTGATGGAATGGAGATAAGAGATAGTTAAGGGAGGAGGAGCAAGAAAAATTACTCTGGGAGACTAAACTTTGAAGCAGAGGAGAATGGCAAAATATGAAGGGTAGATCAAGCCTACAAAAGGCAAACCATGTGAATGCAAAAGGAAAGCAAAGACCGAGTTCTCACATTGCATCTCTAGTCGATGTTGCTTCATCATCAAGAAGCATTCCATGCTCGTCCTTGTAAATACACTCACCTTCTTCTTCCATACTTTGCAAAGCCTCATCAGCTTAAAAATATAGAGAAATGAAGTAAATGGAACCATCCAATAAAAAATCACGTTCAGATTTATGCTTTGCACGCTCTGGTTAGAAACACTAATAGCAGGGTCAAATATAAATTGACAGACAAAACAAACTAGTACTAAGCACATATTTATGCGAGGCCCAAATTTCCACGACCTCGATAAACGAAAATGACATTCGGCGGCATAACTTGCTCAAGTGACATGATCGAAAAGACAGCAGTAAATAACCTAATCCTATGGACAAAATGCATACAAACTAACTCGCAATTTCAAATGACATGATTTTCCAAAAATCAGTGCTAGTACATCCTAAACGGAACGTATTCACAAACAACACCAATCTGACATCATGTAAATTTGTGTTATCAATCTCAGCAACGTAACACAATGCACTGTGACATCCACCATCATCAGAACCCAACTTTATTAACATAGGCCAGGGGCAAAAAATTCAGGCAGTAGACAATCTGGATTATATTCATCACTGGATCTTTATGCACAGCATACCCATTATCAGAGTCAAGCTAGGGGCATTATTGGAGTGGAAGAAAATATAATTTTGACAAATTGACTAACTAGTGAGCTGAAAAGAACTCATTATCAACAACAATTGGAGACATTTACTGGTAACATTCAATTTGCTCCACCTAGGATTCACGAAGCAGAGCCAGCCTTCAACTTCGGGGTTTTCTGCTTTACAAAGAAAGCTGATAGCATGCTTTTACTGCGAACAGGAGCACGCACAATCTCATGCCTTGGGTTGTCAAATGACCTGAATGCTGTCAAAGGCTTAAAAGTATCCAACAATTCCTGCAAATTGAAATTCTTATGTTACCATTGTCTCAACTATCAGGGCAGGTTCAAAACTGGAATAAGCATATGCTTAGCAGTAAAGCATACAGTAAGCAAACACAACAGAATGCTCGGATGAGCCAACCAAACCTCGAGATTTGAAATCACATCCATTTGGAAAGGACATGCAAAAGGACATGCAGAAAATAAACTGATGACAATAATCCTCACCAAAATTTGTCAAGCAAAGAAAGTTATATGGCTAGCCAGAAAGATAGGCAGTTTTCAATCAATGATAAAACCCAGAAGTGTCTTCGGTGATGATTAGAAAATAAGTAGTCAATAATAAGCTAACAAGAACCCCTTCATCTAATATTTAACCATAGTTCACTCAACCACAAATGGACCCCTAAACCGGATGGTCCCAAAACATTTATTTGTCTACTACATGTACATCTGTAATGGCATTTGACAACTTGTAAAACCCAATCTTTCCAAGAAAAAAAATAAAATCAAACTAGCATATATGAAATATCCAATCAATAACTGGGTGATGATGCTTTGGTTTGCTTGATATAAATGAATTCTTAAAGTGAACCATAAGAACAACTAGTTCCCAGCTGCTAGGCCATTTTAGGTGAATTTTGATCTGTACTCAAAAGTTCAAAAGTTCGAAAGTCTGTACTGTTACATATTCCCACTTCTTTGAAAGGCAAAAGGAGAGTTCATATGGTGAACAGCTCTGCTGTGCAAAATTTTATCCCTGCACCTTCTTTTCAAGGCATGTGGTGTTAACCAGACTTGAGAGAAGCAACTGCTTTATTTGTTTCTTCATTAAAGCAAGCATAACAAGGTTGCAATAGACACTACTTTCACTCAAAATCAGTAGATTCTTTCTACAAAGAGAAAATTTGAGCGTTGACAGCCCATCAAGGTACATAAGGTGAACACCATAAGGCATGTTCAGCCTCATAACCATTTCTAGATTGCACCTAAGAACTTTCAATACAAGTCATTAAACTATTATGCAAACCCAAACAAAGCATAGCCTTTTCCTGCACTATCATTGAATATCAAAAGGACAGCACTAGAGCAAGGACAAGAAGCCATCCACAATAATGCCTATGGATCCAAACAGCTTAAAAGCTTGAAGTATTTTGCAGCACTATTTAAATAATGCAGCAGCTTGTCATGATTTCCCAATAATAGCAATTGGAAACTCTAGACCTCAGAGAGTGGCACATCAATGTTCCTCAGGCAACTTACCTGGCACTAGATTAAGACTCATACCATTTATGTTTATGATTAATTTGAAAGATTTTTCGGAGCAGTATATCACAAACCACTTTAAATTGCAGTACTTCCCCCCATCAAAGCCAAGAAGACACGCACTTTCAGAAGCAGCCAAAAAGAGGTGATGAGAAAAATATAATACAGAAAAATTAAGGGACTTAATAGCTGAGCATGAGCTCCTGAGGTATGGTTTTTCAGAAGAGATCGTGAGAGCATGAAATGAAAATATGATAGAAAAGCTTTCCAACTGAATTTGGCATGAATGTTTAAGAAAAACACTATAAGAATCTCATGCAAACATGCCAACATTATATGAATCTCATGCAAGGAGATGCTGACAAAATTTAATATACTCTTTGTTAGATAATCAAGCATGCACTTGGAAGAATATCAGGCGTGTCTGTGTTCTAGCTGATTTTGGGATTACCCTGCGTGGGACATCAAATGTTGGCATGATTGCACCAGCTGCAGGACCTCTGCTTGATAGTTGAGCAAGACCTCCTGAGGATCTTGTTTTTCTACTCTCTTCTTCATCTGCATGCATAGAATCCAAAGCATAACATGTTAATATTTCTAGACTGATTTGGAGTTGCAACATTCTGCTTTTATACATACCCAAGAGTTGAAAAACTGCAGAAGATTTTCCAGAAGTTTTTACATCTTCATTACTGGATGATAAGCACATGTAAAACGCCTCAATGTCATATTCAGCAAGAGAGATATAAATAGAAAAGTTCTTGGCAGACATGGTTGAAAACCCAAGAAAGAGTTTTTATAGGGTAACCTTGTCATAGCATGCAGAGTCCCTTTCAGTGTAGACTTGGTCTCAGAAACTAAGTGCCAGGAAAGAGTTTTTGATGCTGGGGAACCTGACGCAATGTTTTGACAAGTAATTTGATCCTTCCCATCAACATTGAGAGAAACAAAGGCAAAAACAGTATCAAATCCACCAAAGTAAATGTCTCATTAAGAAAACTTAATACCTGAAAGCTGAAGACGAGATCTAGCTTGAAAATGATTTTGTCTTGCATCAGTCTGTATTTGTGGGCTAAAATGTACCTTCTTATTGACAGAGTCTAGCACAAACAGAAAGCAATAGAGTGAGAAATTGATAACATCGCCCTACGTAGACTAGCACTTCTAAATAAATTAAAGAAATTAGTATTACTTGGCAAAATGTAGTGCTTGTGATGTCTTGGGATGAATGCCAACAGCTGCTGTTGTCGAAGACCTCCCTTAACTGTATATGTTTGGCATGTAAGAAATTGCTGGTATCAAAAAACTAAATGAGTTAAAGTCCGTCCATTTCATATGATTTCAAATGCTAAGACATCCAGTCAGACGAATGTTGAGAATTACCTGATTCAGACAAGAAACCTTAACCTCCATGGTTGAGACATCAAATGTTTGTTGCTCAAGAAGGTCAGTTAACTTGTAAGCCACAGTACCAAGGTGATCGACAGCATTAACAAGAGCTCGCACGGCATAATCTTTCAGGTTGTCCAGTACCCTATTCCATGGCAATAAGAGTATATGTGAACATGAGCAGAGAATGGATGCATTTGATTTTTTTAACTTCGACCTAATTCACACAGCATTAAATGTCAATGCCTTGACCATGCACTGTCAGACGCAATCAATGGTTAATTGCTCCAGAAATGCAGACCTATGTTGCTTTCTGGTTGTTAATTCTGAAGAAACAATTCCATATTCCTTCAAAATATAAGGTTCACTAAATCCTTACGTTCTGTACCCTAAAATGTGATTCGTGACTGGCTACATAAATTCTTCACCTCACATTCAACAGCAAACGAAGTCTTCAAAACATTCTGATCTAAAATAATTTATGCATCAAATTCTACAATTTCATAAACTCTGCAACATACACAACACAATCAGATCAAGCTTTCATACTCAATAGTCCACGCAGAACTCAATATAAATCTAGTAAAGAATAGATATCGACTGTCGTCTCTCCAAATAAATCTCAAGTCGGAAAAATTAGGTTTCATAATACCTTGCAGAAGGAGCTAAGTCACGCAACGAGTAGCGAGAACATCAATTAAATCAAGAAAGCACGAAATACATAAATCCTTACGTCTGTTTCTGCTCGCTATGAAGATAAGACTTCTCACAGTATTCGGCAGCAGAATACAATTGAGGCCTTAAGTTCTTCAGCTCCTGCAAAATCACCCATCGTATAATTTTGCGCACTTCAAAAACACTCAATCCACCAAAAGCAATAGCGGACTTAAAAAAAGTTCTACAGAAGAGAAACGCATCACCGGAGAACACAAATCCATGAAACAATATTAAACAATTGGTAACAGATCTGGTAACAAAGATTCCTCACTTGTGGCTCTTATTCTGATACAGGAAAGTAGTTAGTACCTGCAAGGCTTTGATGAAGCTCTTGCTACGCTCCATGGACACCTCATCGAAAGTCATGGCCGGGTTCTCCGGCCTCGTTTGGTCCAGTTCCATCATCTCTCTCTCTCCTCTTTCGAAAAATTTCAGCTATAAGTTTCCTTCAAGTATTGAATGACTATAAGAAAATAAATGAGTACTTGACGCGCAAACCCTGGACTGTAAGAAAATAAATGTTGAATGACTACTTTATTATTATTATTATTATTATAAGATTGTATATTAGTATATGCTTATAAATGGTTAGATTTGGGGTTAGGTTATGGTGGGCGAAAAGAAGAAGGTTAGTAGAAAGAATGAGACAGAGAGAGAGAGATTATTAAGAGAGTGAGTGAAGCAGAAGCGATTCCGAGCAGTGGGAATTTGTAATACTTGGAGTTCATGGCCAGCGAAAATGACTTGAGAGTTTTTTAGAATTGCTGTGTTTATTTTTTAGAATTGACAGGCTTTCACTTGAGAGAGCGAGAGGGAGGGAGACTAGTGCTCGGTTCCAGCAAAATATTTTTTAAAATTAACGGCAATGCTTGAAAAGACTGTATTGGCCCTGCATTAAAGGGCGTTGTCGTTCGATCCTGTTGACCTGGTCTTGTCTGGTCAGCTGGAGGGCCAAGTGAATCTGGTTCACTCTCACGTGATCAGGTCCATTGCTAATCATGTTCATGGTGTGGTGGTTAAAAAAAGTTAAAACCGCACCAGAAAGGAAAACCCTGCTTTGTAGCTTTGTCCATGATTGTAAAAGCTTGAAGTCGTGGGGCTTTATCTAAAAAAATGGAAATGTTCCGGCTTGTTAATAAAGGACAATAATAAAAAGTTAAGGAAATTAAAAAAAAAACTAGAATAAGTAACTGTTTGGTATTAAAAATGTGGTAGATATTATTTTTTAAAATTTTTTTATTTGGTTATATATTAAAAAATATATTTTTTATTTTTTAAAATTTATTTTTAATATCAACGTATCAAAACAATTTAAAACTAAAACTAAAAAAAAAATTAATATCTAAAACATCTTATCTCTCCTTTACCATCAGAGATTCCAATGTAGTAATATTTAAAATTTAAATTTAAATGAGATGGCAACAAAAATTAATCTAATCACATGCATGCAAAATTAATGCCCCATTTCCCTCTCAGTTATGCATACGAGTGCTTTGTAAATTTAAGGTTAGAGGGATGATATTATTTTATAGATATGATTTCCTTTGATCATCGGAAGCCCGAAAGGAAGGTTGTCATAGAGCGCGGGATCTTTGAAATCACAGAGCGCAGGATCTTTTTAATAACAGTAACATCAATCATCGTTTCACTATGAAAGCGCATTTTATCAGCAATAGGGAGAATACAAGCAAAGTAGTCAGAGACAGTCTCAACTCCCTTGAATAAAAAATTCATAGTTCCTCTCTGTAATTTTCTTGTTCAAAACCCTTCCTAGTAATTTTAATCACTAATTCTACCCTTTTTTGTGAATTTTTTAGATTTGGTAAATTTTTGCTCAATTTCCTCTCCCTCCCAAACCCTAACATGGCCGTCCAAAATGATCAATTCTTCACTCCCCACTAGTCTAAATATTTACAAGTTTTTTTTTTTTTTTTCATTTAAGAACTTTCTTGTATTGTTTGAAACAATTAGACACTAAGTTTGATTTATTCAATTTTATCTTTGCCCATCAATTACTATTATTATTATTATTTTAGTTGTCTTTATATTTCTTCTTCTTTTTAAATTTAAACCAAAAATACATAAATTTACCCGAGAGTTATAAAGAATCTTATAATCCTTGCAAAGGACCTGCAGTTGTATACATGTTCGATCCTTGCATTTTCTTGAAATTTTTCTTCATAGAATCCCAGATTCTTTTCGAAGTTTCCTTATCCAAGATAGTTTTAAGGATAGATATTTGCTCCTATGTCTTTCAATCTCTGATCTGCAACTTTTTTTATTTCACCTGCGAGGTCAGCATCCTTTATTGTAGTAGAAATTCCCCTCTCGACCACGTGCCAATATTTTTTGAAGCGAAGAAAATTCTTTATTAGCATGCTCCAATAATCGTGGTGCCTGACATATCGTTAAATTTCTGGTTGAACAAAACTTCCTTTAGCTGTCATCTTTAGTTGTGGCTACAAGATTTGAAAAACTTCGGCACAGGTTCGGAAAGACTTTGATGCCAAATATTGAAGCTAGTTCTTTTTAGGAGAAAAACTTATATTATGTAATATACAAGGTGACTTTATTTATAACCATACAGAAAGTAACAGAAAAATGAATACAATGCTATTCCATATAAACATGGATCATAGCCAAAAAAAAACATGCCAGTGCCCTGATTTTTAGGGATTATTAATAACAGAAAGTTAAAATAAGTCAACACCTAAACTTTGATAAGAAAATTTGTATAGGATTGGGATGAATAAAAAAAAATCGATTAAACCGGAAAAAAATAATTAAAAAAACCTAACTGTAAAAAAAATTGATTAGAATTTTTAAAAAACCAACCGTTCGGTTCAGTTTTATAAGCCCAAAAAAAACAAACCCGAATCGAACGGGAAAAAACCTAGGTTTGGAAAAAAATCAATTTTTGTTTTAAAAAGCTGGTGGTTTGAACCAATTTGATTCGATTTTGCAGTTTTTTTAGGGAAAAATCAATTTAATTATTTTTTTAATAAAAACTAAATCAAATCGGAAATAATCACCACTTTAATAATGGTGTTGGAATTGGAGGTGAGATGAGAATTGGGGAAAAGGTCAAGGTCGAGTTCCATAGGGAGTTCGGTACTCATTGGTTAATCATGTTTATTTTCTACCCAGTAGAATGTTTATTCACTTATGCATGTGATTGGAAGAGAGATTTCTTGCTTCTTCCTCTGAGGCCGAGCTATATAATCGCTCCAATCATCCTGAGTAATTTTTTTGGTTACGGTTTTACTGCAAGTGAGAATAAAAACCACACACCTCGGCTAATAAAACAATGGCCCCATGGTAATTGTTTTCTAAGAGTAGGCTTTTTATTTTTAATTGAATTAAATGATATGCACTTAATTTTAATTAATACATAAATTAATCTAAAAATATTTTAATTGAATTTTTATAATAATACAAGTATAAAAATCTGACATGATTACATAATAAATATTATATTTCTTATACTCGATCATTTAAAGTCTTACCATGTTAGAATCAAAATTTAAAATGTTTTAATCCCTGTTTGTTTTTGTATTTTAAAAATATTTAAAAAAATTTTAAAAATTTTATTTTAATTTTTTTGATATTTTCAGATGATTTTAATATATTAATATTAAAAATAATTTTTAAAATTAACTTTTCTTTTTTCCTCTCCTTGTTTTTCTTTGGGATCACCGAAAAGGGTCGTTGCATCGAATGAAGCCCAATGGCCAGAGTTTCGTATTTTCGTGGTTAGGCACCTTTAGCTCCCTTTCCCACTCATGAACTCCTTCACGAAAAAAAATAAATGAAACTCATTTCAACTCAGGTAGAGATGGAGTTTCCATCTTGGAAAAACAGGGGATTTAATTATGAATTGTGCTGGCACAATCAATTTGTTTTCTCCCTGTTGATATCGTTAAATATCTACGAGTAATTAAGATTTGATTCATTAGAGTAGAAAGTCGTGAAATTCATTCGGTTAGTAGGAAAACATTACCGAGATTATGATAAGAGAGGAGGAGGCAACATAAGCCGATCGAGGACTGCCGAACAGAACAGGATAGTTGTCTAATTACTGGCATCCCGTGTACGTTTAAATTAAGGGAATATATAATAATTCAGATAAAATAAAAAGGGCTATCTTTTCACTACATGAGAAATGGAAGCTCAACAAACAACCAGTCAGAATCAATGATGGCACCATCACCCAGCAATCTCATTCAAGAGAAAACAATTGTAGCTCCTAAGGCCTCTAGAAGGGTCATTAAAAATATCCCCCACCCACTTTTATCACCCACTTAATGCTGAATATAGAATTTTAAGTTAATTCTTAATATAAAAATAAATATGTTAATATTATAGATGTATTTTAAAATATTATGATTTTTTTCTAATTTATAAACAAAAATATTTACATTGCGAGCATGATCACTAAGAAATATATGAACTCATAAATAATAATAATAATAATAATAATTTGTTAACATTAGTTAAATACTAAAGAAAAAATTTAATTTTCATAGTAGAAATGCTTATCCTTTTTATTTTTAACATTTTTATTCATTTTATCTTAGCGGCTAAATGTTATTGCTAATAACAAGTGATTTCTATTTTTATAAAAAAAAAACTTCATACAAATACAATTAATTCATGTAAAATATAAAAAGAAAAAAATTCAATACAAATCATACTATACTTTTAAAGTATCACACAACTAACAAAATGTAAAAAGATCGATTTTAAATAGAAACAATTAATGAAAAAGACTCAAAATAATAATAATAAAAAAGCCAAGTGTTAATGGGTCAAGCCCATGTACCAAATCTTAATGAAAAACCTAGGTGTGCCCAAGCCTAGAAGCCTAGGCTCGCGTCTTGGTCACCAAAATTGAAGTTTGTTTTTTGAACCTAAAAGTCCAAAATTTAGTTTATTTTTACCCCAAAACATCTTATAAACTTTAAAAAATCACTCATAATCTCAAAACACCTTAAAACCACTCTAAAAAAATAAAAATCAACTTAATCAAATTAACTCAAACGAGACCAGTCTATTTTTTCCACCATGTTTAGAAATGAAACCATTTTCATTGAACTCCTTTCAGGAAAAAAAAAATCCATTATTACAAAGATCCTTTGTTTGACAGCTGGAATTTGATCAACTGATTACGTTCTCTTTTATTTATTGTTTTTCAATAAGTTGCCCTGTTCTTTCTCAAATTCATGAACTATGAAATGAACGAAATAAACTTTTGAGCCAAAACTTTGAAGCTAGTCATATATTTTCTATGTTTTAAATTGCAATCCTTTGTCTTTAATTTTGTCTTCCTTATATAATTTAAAACTTTATCTCATAGAATTATACCACAAAAGGATTAAATATAACATTTTCAAGGAAATTTTTTTAAAAATAAAGTTATGAAAAGGAAAAATTTTTAAAAGTTCATTGGGGATAATTCAATTTTTTTATCATTTACATGCACAATGTAAGGGCTATATTATTTTTTAAAACAAAAATTGTTAAAAGGTTGATATGGGACAATTTAATTTTCTTACATTTTAAAAACGTAGTGTAAAAACTATATTATCCTTAGAAAAACATATAAAGCTTGCATTCAAGGGCTTTTTTAATATTTTCAAACTAGTCTTTTATATATTAATAAATTAACCAAGGGGTGAGTTGGTGGTGCCAGGTCCTTTTAAGTGGTGTGTGCAATATCGTTCCACATCCAAATGTTGCTTTTCAAGGCAATATTGGAAACATGTCGTCGTGATCTTTTTGTTGGTTCTACTCTTGTACATGGTGGAGTATAGTTGATTTCCAATGAGCTTTGTTTTTTTTTTTTCTCTCTTTTATCTTTGTCAAAATATAAAGGTGTCTTTTCATTTATTTTTTGTATTGAATTTGATTCTCATTCTTTTGACTATTATTTATTTTGTTTTTTTCTTTAATTTCATCACTCATCATTTGGTTTCATTTAATTTTTTTTATATCAAATTTGATCCTCATTTTTTTTATTGTTGTTTAGTTTTTTCCTTTTCCTAATTAAATTTTATTTTTTATTTTATTTCTTAATATTTTATTTCAAATTATTTTTATATCAAATTTAGTCTTTGTTTTATTCAATTTGGTTCTCACTCTTTTGACTGTTATTGTTTTGTTTTTTCCTTTAATTTCATAACTCATAATTTGGTTTCATTTAAATTTTTTTATATCAAGTTTGATTCTTATTTTTTTTTTACTGTTGTTTGGTTTTTTCCTTTTTCTAATTAAAATTTATTTTTTATTTTATTTCTCAATATTTTATTTCAAATTATTTTTATATCAAATTTAGTCTCTGTTTTATTTAATTTGGTTCTCATTCTTTTTATTGTTATTTTTTTTCTTTAATTTCATCACTCATCATTTGGTTTCATTTAATTTTTTTATATCAAATTCGATCTTTATTTTTTTTATTGTTGTTTGGTTTTTTCCTTTTCCTAATTGAATTTTATTTTTTATTTTATTTCTCAATATTTTATTTCAAATTTAGTCTATGTTTTTTATTGTCATTATATATATATATTGTTTTTTTTTTTTCAATTTCACTACTCAACATTTTATTGACTTGGAATTTTACTATGTTATTTTTTAAGGTTTGTCTTTTATAGAGATGGTTTCAAGCTCATGATCAAGGTTATTGGTTTCGAAAGTTAACACGAGATGATTTTAATATTTTTTAGTTCCTTTTTATTTTTTTTATTTGGCCCTTCAACATTTGATTTGCTGAGGATTGATCTTGATGTTTTTTTTTTCTACGGGGTTGTCCCAATCCTGAGCCTAGTGTCACACGGGGTTAGCAGGTTAATCCAAGTTGACTCATATATATTTTTTATTATTATTTTTAGTTTTATTATTCAATATTGAGTTGTTTAATAATTTAGCTTCCTGATTTTATTCAGTTTGCTTTAAAAAAATTTCATGGTTTTTTTTACATTGTCAATTTTTTTTTATTACTATATTTATTATCATTGTATTTTTTTATTTGAATTATTTAAATTAGTTGATTTTATTAAATTTAATCAAGTCAATAACAAAATCTTATTTAAAAAAAATTACTTGCATTACCTTAATGTTTTTTTATATTAAAAAAGTTTTAAGTCAGGCAAGAGCCGCTATACAGTAATAACAATAATAAATATTTAACATGTTGTGTGAGTGTATGTTTTGGCTTTAACGGTCATCCTGTCAAGGGTTCGTATTCGATGGTATGATGCTGAGCCCCTTTTGACTATAGTCGAGGGGTAAATAGGATGGTAGAATAAATATAGAAAAAGCACGTGAAGCAAAATTTATTGAAATTAGTTACCCGTTTATTTAATTGGAAGTTGATTAAAAAGGCAGAAAAAAAAAGGAAATGGAAAACAGTGCCTATAAGGAAAAACTTTACGTACAGTCAAAGCATTTTTGTTATGATTATATTCGCTGACATTGCCGGCTAGCTGAGCTGTTTTCACTTTTTTAAAGGCACCGTGTGATTTTTCGGTCTAATTTTAAAAACTTTTATTTTTTAAAAAAAATTTAAAAATTTTTTCTTATTATTTTTATGTTCTAATATAAAAAATTATTTTTTAATATATTTTAAATTTAAATTGCTCTAAAACGCAACATCTATTATATTTTTAAAATATTAAAATTATGACATAACATGTAATATATTTAAAAATAAATTAAGACTGTGAGATATTGAATCGACCTGAATCAACTTGTGACTCGAGTTAAGAAACTATAATAACCCTATAAAATATAACTAAAAAAACTAGAAAAGTCGATTTCAATCAATCAAATATTAAATGATAAAAATGATCAAATATTCAATTTAAAAAAAATAAAAAAATATATATTTAAGTAAACCTAAAAAAATCAAACTCGCGACTTAAATTATGAAAACTAGACCCATGTAAAATAAATAAGAGAAATTCAAAATTCAATTCCTAACCAACTCAGTGTCATAATATAAAATTAAAAAATTTAATAGAAAAAAAATAAAAAAAACTTAAGGTAATTCGAGTTAACCCGTTAAATTTGTAATATGGATCGTGAAACTGGAATAACTTCATATAAAAAAAGGTTAAAGAAAAAAATATTTATCCTGCCATAATCTAAATTTTTTTATTAATGTATTTTTAAAAAATATTTTTTAAATTTTAATTTTATTTAAATAAAGTCAAACAAAAATTAAAAAACTTTTAAAAAAGAGCCTGGAGTTTTGGCCTAAAGCAATGGCAACACATGCTTTGACCTGCTCGGATAGGGCTGTCTATTAATTGTTTTTTTAATATAAAAGACATAGATATGCATTGTCTATGTTTTTATTTTCGACAACCTAAGGTTTGTCGAAAAATCAAGGTTAGGAGTTTTTAACCTTAAAAATTTATTTCTTAACTTTTTTTTTTACTAAAAAACACCTGCAAAATTATATAAAAATCCACATAAACCTCCGATGACATCTTAAATGGGAGTGCCAAAAGAAGAGCTAAGAAAAAAAAACACTTATTTTTTTGACTTTTCTTTTTTGATGTTGCAACTTAAATGAGAAAGCCAAATAAAGAGCCAAAATGAATTTTTTGTCAAAGAAAAACCATTCGTACATGCATATCTATCAATTAAACTTTTCTTAAAAAAAAGCAAAATTATTAATATTAAATATATTAAAATACAAATGAGTTGTTAGTGCATATAAAAAGAAATAAAAACCATATTTACATTATTTTAAAAGTCATCTCAATAATTTAGCTCTTTTAAATGGTTTTTTTTTTTCTAATGAAGATGCTCTTGATGGTTCAAAACAATAAAAATATCAATTTAAAAATAAAAAAAATAACTCGAAATTCAAAAATCTTTTAAGATTAAATCTTTTTTTTCAGAAATTTTCAAAGTGAAAGAACACCAAAGTTAAACCATTTTTCTCAATTGGAACCTGCGAACACAAAAAATAACTTTTTTCATGATTGTAATTGATGCAAAAAAGAATTTTATCTTTTTATTATTGAAATCCAGCCAACCTTTCTCTTACCTCTTTTTTATTGGAAACTTAAAGATGAGGAAAATGAAGTTTTGTATCAAAATTAGATTTTAAAAATTTGAAGGACTGAAAAGATAAATTGAAAAAGTAGAAGGATGAAAATGAACATTTCTATGCAAACCTTGAAACCAATACCCATTTTCCTTGCATTTTTCACTTCAGTTCTTTATCTTTTAATTTTATTACTTCTGAATAATTTAACTTAAATTGGCCTTAAATCTTGTCTTTAAATGGTGAAATTAAAAAAGTAAAAGAAAAGGGACGAAAATAAAAAAAACATAGTGAGTTCATAAAGCAGTGAGTGTGTTTTATAGTGAAGGTGCAACGGTGAAAACACCACACGAATCAGTGTTTTCTAAAATAATAATAATAATAATAAAATAATTGTGGTGTTAAGATTTACCAGTGATGTTCGGATGTTAACAACTTACGAATTACTAGTAATCAAGGCTTCCCCCTTGTGATGATTCCAAACCATCATGGTTTCCCCCCTGCGCAGTAGGTTCGGGGGTAATCAGTAAGAAGGAGGGAGCCATCTCCCGACATTTCCGAAGCCTGCTATCATCTCAGCCCTATATTCGAGCCCGAGGACTCAAGTAGACAGCTAGGTGAAATAGACGGGGGCCTGTTTGTAATTATATTTCAAGTTCTTTCTTTAAAAAATATATATGAAAATAATATTTTTTTTATTTTTAAAATTAATATATCAAAACTATTTAAATTTAAACCGAAACTTCCATGTAAACACGGCCCTAAACAGGCTTGAACTGGAACACAAGGGTGGTTCATATCTGGCCCGTATCGATTTCAAAGGGCAGCCCTCCTTGGATATTTTTGGAAGAAACATATAAAAAGATCTTAGTTTGAGGACTGAACTAGGTGAAATAGTCAAATAAATATCTTAATTTAGTATTTGGCCCGGCTTCAATGGGAAAATAATACTGGTGCCTGGTGGTCTGTGTCTGGCGGGACCAGCTCATATCGCTTTTCAAAGGACATCCCTCCTTGGATTATTTTGGAAGAAATATATAAAAGGATATTACAATATGATAAAACATTTTTGAGCCTTTTCCATTTATATTTTAAATTCTCTCACATCAGCCATTTAATCACGATCAACCTTATAAACATCATGATGGCACGAATGTCATCAATGATTATCCTCTTTTATTTGATTTATATACCAAATTGGATATTAAATCTTTAAAGATTTAGTTAATATATATCAACAATACAGATAAAATTAAAAAAATATTTGAAATTATATTATGCTGAGGTGGAAAATCACTATTCACTGTACAAGTGAAACTATCTCTAATTTATAAAACCTCAAAATTTATGCTCTTGTTTTTTAAAGTATTTTTTATATAGAAATATTTTAAAATAATATATATTTTTTATTTTTTTAAATTTATTTTCACATAATTATATCAAAATAATTTTAAAATACATAAAAATAATTTAAAGTAATTTTTTAATATAATTTTTAAACCAAACACCCCCTTCAACAAACAAAGGCTTAAAATAATGGGATAGAATTATTATTATTTTTTCACAAAGAACTACTAGGGTGATTATTTTCGGTTCGATTCGGTTTTTATAAAAAAAGTAACCAAACCGAATTTTTTATTAAAAAACCAAAACCGAACCGAAACCGGTTACCGGTTTGGGTTCGGTTCATTTTTAGGACAAAAACCGGTTCAAACCAGTTTGGCTCGGTTTTCTCGATTTTGACTCGGTTTTTTCTGATTTTGGCTTGGTTTTTTCAGTTTGGCCCAGTTTGGCTCTGTTTTTTCAGTTTTAGGCTTATAAAACCGGAACCAAACCAATCGGTTTTTTCAAAATTTTAATCAATTTAATCAATTTTTATTTTATTTTTTTGATTTCTCAGTTTTCTTTCTCACCCCTGAAAACTACCCTGGGATTTCTTAAAGCATCCTTTAACCATTCATCTAAATATAACAACTTAAATTTCGCAAGTACTACCGGTCATAGCTAAATACTAACACAAAATCCAATTATTTATATATACATGACAACTAGCAAGTTTAAGATTCTTTGTCATTAGACCCTTCAAAATCTCGGAAATTATAAAAACAGATTTGAAAATGAATAATACTATTTAATTGTCCAGGCTCGGTTTACCAATTTGATTATATTAGATTATTATAGCGCATTTAATATTATTATTTTTTGGTTGGAAGAAAAAGATCATCCTTGTGACTGGCCATCACCTAACGGCGCTTGCATCACTCACTGTCTCTGCCCCTCCTAACCCACGATTGACGCAGTCTCCGCTCCCCAAAATATCGTTGAGATAATAAATCTACCATGTAAGGGCGTCCACGTAACATTCTCTCAGCCGTCGATTGCGATTACCAAACCCGAATTCTTCAAAACTAACGGTTGCTAGATAATTGATTATTTGTGTTTAACAGATTTTTACCTGCTGAGCTAATTAAAGTTACCGTTTCACCGCTAGTTTCGTTGTAAGAAAAGAAAAGAAAAGAAATCTAAACCTCTCCTCTTTCTGCGCAGAAACTAAAAATAAAACCACCCCTGGAGGCCAGAAAGCTAAGAAGTAAAGAAGAGAGAGGCAGCCCAAAAAAGAGCTAAAACTGAGTGAGAGTGAGAGAGAGATCAAATACAGATCGAAATCCCTGTTAATGGGATTGTTTTCCTAAACGGAAACAGGCATTCTTCGATTTGTTTTGGTTTCTTTTTAGGCATCCATATCAAACTCCCTTTAAGCTTCTTGTTTCCTGAGTTCAATGGAGGGCGACAGAAAGTACATTACAGGCGAAGAGCTTAAGCAACACAACAAGGAAGGAGACTTGTGGATCTCTATCCAGGGAAAGGTTTATAATGTCTCTGATTGGGCTTATGAGCATCCAGGCGGAGATGTTGCTCTCCTGAATCTGGCAGGCCAAGATGTTACTGATGCATTTATTGCCTACCATCCTGGAACAGCATGGCAATATCTTGACAAGTTCTTTACAGGGTATTATCTCAAAGATTTCAAGGTGTCAGAGACGTCCAAGGATTACAGGAGGCTTGCTTCAGAGTTTGCGAAACTGGGTTTGTTTGAAAAGAAAGGACATATTACCATGTATGCCCTCGCATCTATTGCATTGATGTTTTGCGTTGTTCTTTATGGTGTTTTGTGTTGCCAGAGTGTTTGGGCTCATTTAGGATCTGCTTTGGTGTTGGGTTTTCTTTGGATTCAAAGTGCCTATATTGGTCATGATTCGGGGCATTACCAAGTAATGAAGAGTCGTGGTTATAACAAATTTGCTCAATTTGTTGCTGGGAATTCCCTCACAGGCATTAGCATTGCTTGGTGGAAATGGACCCACAACGCACACCATCTTGCCTGCAACAGTCTTGATTACGATCCTGATCTTCAACACATACCAGTCTTTGCGGTAAATTCGACTTTTTTTAATTCGATAAAGTCTTGCTTTTATGGAAGGTACTTGGATTTTGATCCTGTGGCAAGGTTTTTTGTGAGTTACCAGCATTGGACTTTTTATCCAGTAATGTGTGTTGCCAGGGTCAATTTGTATTTACAAACATTCTTGCTATTGTTTTCAAAGAGAAAATTCCCAGATAGAGCTTTGAACATCTTGGGAATCCTCATCTTTTGGACTTGGTTCCCTCTACTTGTGTCTTGTCTCCCTAATTGGCCTGAGAGGGTGATGTTTGTGCTTGCAAGCTTTGCTGTTACCGCAATTCAACACGTTCAATTTTGTTTGAATCATTTTGCGGCCGATGTTTACACTGGACCTCCAAAAGGGAATGATTGGTTTGAGAAACAGACAGGAGGGACTTTGGATATTTCGTGCTCATCTTGGATGGATTGGTTTTACGGTGGTTTGCAGTTTCAGCTTGAGCATCACTTGTTTCCAAGGATGCCAAGATGCCAATTGAGAAGGGTTTCACCGTTGGTACAGGATCTATGCAAGAAGCACAATTTGTCTTACAGGAGTTTGTCCTTCTGGGAAGCCAATGTGTGGACAATCAGGAGACTCAGGAACGTTGCCCTGCAGGCTAGGGATCTGTCCAACCCCGTCCCTAAAAATTTGTTGTGGGAAGCTGTTAATACTCATGGATGAAAGTCTGCATTTCTTGAAGGCTTGTCAAGATTCAATAATGATGAAAGTCTACCTTTCTTGAAGGCTTATCATCAGTAATCATTTTATTTTCTTATTTAATTTTGATTTCTCTGGTCTTACTTATTTTGCTTCGTCTTTTAATTTGGAATTTTCTTTTCTTTTTCTCTCCTGAATTTTGACCTCCATTAACAGAGGTTGTATTTGGTATCGGCGTATTTGATCACGCTTATTATAAAAGTCATTGCAATGGGAATTATTTTTCTTGTTTAGCTGCTGTATAAATTTTACATATTCTTTAATTGGAAGGAAATGCTTTCTCTTCTCTTCTTTCTTTGCCATGATTCTATGATGAAGTGAAAGAAAATAACAAAATAGAAAGTCTCAATATGATGAATATTTTACAAGCTTAACTCGTTCAAACTGATGCAAACGATATATATATTGTTGAGATTCAATATTTTTTTTTAAAATTCAACTGCTTAATGCAAAAATTAAATTAAATTAAACGTGTCCTTAGATCTATTTATACTATTGCAATCTTGTCTCCGAAATTTTTTTTATCTGAAATGAAAATGAGAGTTTCTGCTTCAAAAGAATTTACAAGTAACTATTCCAATTTTTTTCCAGAGGAACGTGCAAATCATTCATCCAGATTAATTTTGAGAGGCAGATAGGCTAGGTTCATAATTTAACATAGCAGAACAAGAGAGGGATATAGAAGAGACATAATTTCCTTTCAATCTGATATTATTTACTTGCATCTTGTGCAATGCTTCTCCAGATTCTGTCAAAACCAAAATATGGTGGTCACAAATTCTCACCTCCTGTATATTTAATTTGATTTGATTTCTTTGTTTTTACATATTCCGCCTGAAGAAAACTCTACAGGCATACGACAGTGTCTTGTCTCAATAAATTATACTGTTTTGAATCTGGCTTTACAGTACAGAATGATTGGTGAACTTTGACAATGGTTTCAAACTTGAGATGACTTCATTTCAATGCTAGATTACCAATGACCCACACAGAAGATGAGGTTGGCTCCAAGAAGTTTCCGCACAAAGAATTTTTTTCCCCCACCAAATTCACATCCAAATCTTTGTCAAATCATCACGTTACACAAACACCATAGCGTTGCTTCTTTGGCATTTACGATGTTCCGATGTTTGGTTGAGGATTATCACAGTATCACCGTGTCACAGTGAACAGAAAGCAGAAGCGGAGTGTGGAACATGGGACGAAGCAGGGTATGGGCATCGAGGAGCTGCAGTTGAGTACACCTTCTTAACTTGCATGCTGTATGCTGAAAGGAACCTTACAAGATCATCCCATGGTAGGTTTGTTCCTCCTTCGATGTCAGAGTCAATCCCATCAGGAACGGTACGGCCAAGTGAGCGAGAAGTACAGGTGTGCTTGGTATTGTTATTAGGTGAAGTTATGATTTAAAAAAAATTATTTAATAAAAATTATTTTTAGTTGAAGTTTATTTAATAAATTTAAGTGTTTGGTTAAAATTATAATTGAAATTGAAATTGAATAAAACATAATTTTATATGTTTGGTTAATATGCTTTTTTATATTGAGGTTCGATTGTGAAATTACTTAAAAGGATATACATCCACACACACACACACACACACACACACATATATATATATATATATGATTGCAAAATATTGTAGATTTATAATTATGATTATATAACGAAATGAATAATTTTTGTATATTATGTTTTTCTTTTATTATCCAATCAAACTATCCATACGTGAAGGCCTCTGCGATCTTTGACTATCTGAACGAACTACAATATCTGGTAAAAAATCATTTGGAATAAAATTGGGATTACGATCATATTTAACAAAAACCACATCGTCTTGCGATCTTCTTCTAATATAGTTATGTAGTGCCATTGATGCAACTACAATCTTAACTTGCATTTTATATAGATAAGCATACATGTTTTGCAAAATTCTCCACCTCTGCTTCCATAGTTCAAAAAAACACTCTATCACATTACATAGTGATGAGTGTGCACGATTAAACACTTCTTTCTGACCACTTGGTTATCCACGATGCCTAAAATCTTGTAAGTGATACCTCTCGTCTTTATAGGGACCTAAATACCTATATTTATTAGGATATCCGGCATTAACCAAATAGTATTTGCCTACAAATAAGAACAACATGCTATTTTTTTTTCAATAACTATTAAAGAATATTATCTAACTTCAATTACCAGCTCTTTAATCTACATCAAATCACAACCTTCCAGTGGTTTTGAAAATTTATACCACTACTGTCAATAGCCTTAAGAAAAATACGTATATCGTGTGCGCTGCCTTTCCATCTTACCTACACAAACATGAACTGCATGTCGAAACTACAAGCAACCATGATGTTTTATGTCGGTACACCTTTTATTCCAATAAATGAAATTTGATTATCAGATGATATGCATGCATGAACATGTGTGCTATCAATTGCACCAACATAATTTTATAGGAAAAAAGAATTGAAGTAATTAGAAACATTAATAAAATAATTGATATTCATTTAAACAATATATAAAAAAATTAGGTTTTATCTTGAAATGTGGCATATATTTTAGATTCATTGTAATTTTTCTTAGGGTGTTGGTAAATTATGGATCTAATGGTTTTATGACTTCTACAACAAACAAACATAATGATTTAAGAACTTCTTTTATACATCTACTAACAATTTCACCTGAATGTTGAAATCTCTCCCGCACTTCCCTAATTGACGCCCCTGTTACTATTATATATAGAAACATTGCTACATTTTCAATAACGCTCATTCTTCTTGAAGGTTTTAAGCTATAATGTGTTTCTAAATCATTACACAGACTCAACAGAGTGGTTGTGTCCATCCTAAACATGTTAATACATCGTTTCCAATGACCTCTTAAGACTTCATTCAACCACCACATCCTTGTACTATATGAAACCATAAATGGTTTTTTATACATATAATTAATATAATACATGTTTATAACTCTAGCTATGCATATAATTAATTTATTCATATCAAACTATCTTCTTAAAAAAAATTCACCATCATCATCACTTTCATCGTCACCATCATCATCATCATCATCATCATCACTGTCGTCGTCATTGTCATTGTTGTCGTTTCCATCATCGTCATCTCTAGCATCAGCAATCAAAGCACTACTACCTTTACAACTAGGATAATTAATATGGTCTACAATGCGGTTCATTACATTATCATAATCATTATCAAAATCTTCGTTAAATATGACATTAAATTATGGGTAATCCATATCTTCAATTACATGTAAATAAAAAAATTGATAGGTTGTTAATAAACTACCATAAATCCAATTAAATATCATTCAGTAACAAAAGAAAAAAAATCAAAGACTTGGGAAGAATAACTTTATCACAAACATGTCAAGACCATAAATATGTTTCACTTGCTTGTAACAAATACAGTTGAGATGTTTATTCTGAAGATAGTTATTTTATTACAATACATGATAGAAGCATCCCCCCTTATATAGAAAAAGTAAATGATGCCTTGCATAAAGAATTTGAATTTGTTTGTCGACATTGCTGAAATAAGCTTATCTACGTATCTTTTGTGCATATTTTGCTTTCAATATAATTGTCTGCACAAGTTTTGACATGTATGAGCTGGAAAATTTAAATATGAATGTACTTTTGTATCAAACATCTTGTTACTTTCACGTGGTTCTGGCAAATTATTGTTATGTCTCTATTATTCAAGATTCTTTGTCCCTATATTTTTGAAAATTTTGCTTGTATGGCCGGTTACTTGCCAAAATTTGAACTCTAAAACCCATCACATACATCATTTTCATTAGCAGCTTTTGTCAAATAGGCATTCATTTGCAACATTTGGTCACCCTTCACTTTTGTACCATTTATTTTTTTCTTTTCATACATTTTTCTTGTTTTGGCCGATTGTCTTCACTTTTGTTATCATTCTTCTACTTTTCATTTTTTATTATGTTGGCATCCATCTTATTTGGGTAATAAAGCTACTATTATACAAGGTTACCTTCCCTATTTTTTACAGTATGGTATTGTATTAAAGTCACACACCATAACATGAATACTTTAAAAATTTTCCATCCAAAACGTTGCACTTTATAATATTTATTTCCATGAATATTCACAGCAAAAATACATATTGAGTTATTGAAACAAACATTCACAAAAATAAAAGTATTACATATTTACGGTAAATAGTTATACTCACTAAAATATTACATGTTTACGTTAAATTAAACAAAATCCAGTTAAATAATGCAATAACACAACATCTGTAAAAGAAATTTTTTTTTGGAACAATAACTGATCTCTTAAATTGCAATCCGAATTAAAAAAACACAAGTAACCCAACAGTCCAATAACCCACTTAAAAAGTCCATAACTACAACAACATTTAAATAAAGATACAAAGTAATTAAAAACAACAGAAATGGATATGCTCACATCTCAGAACTTCAAATGTTGAATAATACAATGAATGAAACCAACTTCTGCAAATGAAAACTATTATTTTCAAAACTGTCAGCTAATTATTCTGCAAATGTAAACATGTATAAATAAATTATCAAGCATGTCAAATAACATAACACATTAAATTTAGCTAGCACTTTAACATAGTTAATAAATTAACGCTTTAGAAAAGAAAATCATACGATGTTAGTTCAGCACATTTACTTCATGCATACATTCGTTGAAACCATTTCAACTTCTCTTCAAGACCATCCATACTAGACAACATTTCTCTTTTCCTTCTTAAACTCAGATACTCTGTAGCAAAGTCATGAAAGTCATCATCAATTGAAACTTTAGGAATTGAGTGGAGCTCAGCCATTACCTCAAGAATACTACAGCCTTGTCGATTCATACGCAAAGAAGTGGAATCACTCATAATCGACATACTCTCAAGTAGTTGATCCCGCCTTAACAGCAGCGAATGTCAATTCCAAACATCTTCTTCTTTCTAGCTCGAACCTCAGAAGAATCTCTTTCTTTTCTTTTGCTACTACCTTTTTCGTTGTTGTTGCTCGATATATTCACCTCGCCAACCATTCAAGACATATCATTCTCCAAATTTGAAATCCCATCCTCCTCCGAATCCTTGTTTCCTTCTTCAAAATCAACACCATCAATGTTGACATTGCTTGTGCCAGGATTGATATCATTGTCACCAAGTACTCTCGATGATAGAGCCCACGTATACTCTCTAGTAGCAATAATTTTGGAATATATTCTGTCAAATTTAAACTTCAAAGACGGTTCAATACCAGCATATCTAATTTTTTTAGCTTATCTAATTTCCTACATAAAAGAAATAAAAATAATTAATGCAACATCATATATTAAATTTTTTTATGAAATATGACAACAACAAATGAAATTGTTAGGATCATGAGGAATTAACCTGAATTTTTGCTTTCCACCACTCATCGCTAGCTGAAATTATTTCTAATTCACTATTCCAGCCCATACCAGTTTCAGAAATTAGCTTTGTCTATATCCTCCAATTCTTTTTTGCATCCATCCCATTTGTTATTCAGTTGTGTTTTAGTGGATGCATTACCAGTTTATTCTTTGAATGGTGTTATAAGAAATTTTCATCTCATTTTATTGAAATGAGTATCAAGTCTCATTCCCATGTCAACGACCTTAATGCATAGGTTACAAAATATATGCAACATTTTCATATATTCAAGACTTTCCATTGTATCTTTTAAAACATTTAACAAAGGAAACAAACAAAGATATCATGTTTATATGCAAAAATCAACATGAACACAAACACAAAATACTTATTCTAAATAATAAGAAAAACTGAAAAGTTTAAAATGCATGTTATGGAACACTTTAGTTTATTGAGTATTTGAAAAAGCACACTTTAATAACCCTTCTTTGAGGAAAACTAAAAGCATAAGGTGTTGATACAATGTAGTTTTAATAATTTCTAAGACAAAACAAAACAAAAAACAACAAAATGTGAGGGGTAATTATAAACATGACTATAGACATGTCACATGCTTGCTTATTGTAAAAATGTATATTAGAATTACTGGCTTTTACACAACAAGACACTCCACCATAACTACTCATTCTCAAGATATAAGGACACTCAAATCAATAATGTCCTTTCTCTGTTCTTTCCCCGGCTTTCTAGTAATTGGATTTCAAGTTTTGAAACTGACTACCTTATCTATTTATTAGGGTTATTATTGGAGCAACAATTGTTCCTATTAATTTTTTAAAATGAATTTTAGTTCTATTTAAGCATTGTATGCCTTTTACAGTGCCTTGTTTCCCTCGATATCAAACTGAAAGCATGGGGGATATATAACAGAGCTAGCATTAAATTCATACAGTAAGACCAAATGATTTTGTTCAAAGAGAATGGGGGTATTAGGCTTTCTTTATTGAATAGAAATGCTTAAAATGATTAATGTAACTTTCCCTTCTTTGTTTCAATCGTAACTACTTTACCCAGTTATAGCAAACACTGCTTTCTACAAATCAAACTCAATATGCAATTCAAGACTTTGTTTATTATAAACAAGTTGATTATTTACTCCTCCATGTGAAAAAAAAACCTCAAAACTTCATCAATCATACGACATCTTAATTCAATCTTTACAAAACAAAATATTACACTTCCTTCCAGCTATATACAAAAAGAAAATAAAAAAAACAGCAGTTAAATCCAACTATTAGCCGAATAAAAGGAAACCCATTTTAAAGCAGAAAAAACCCATGTTAATAAATTAATCAAACATACAAAACTCCATAAAACATGAGTAATTGCAACAGATAAAAAAAATTTATTAAGAAAAATCACCTACTTTCAAGAACATGATGCATACGAGTGCAATAGTTTGTAGTTAATTAACAACACTGACAATTAATAACAATCAAAATAAATTAATGAAGCATCACACAAATTAAAATTTATAGTTAATTAAAATAAATTTTCATTTGGAGATAAGAAAGAAACTCACGGTTGGTGTTTTTTACAAGAATAGGTTTCCCAACATCTTTACTCTTCTCTCGTTTGAGTTTTCCAAACACGAATCTGCTGTTTATTTCTACAAACTAAAAAATTAAAGCATTCTTAGAAACATCATATGGAAATCTACATTGAATTTGATCTAATTTGAAGACAAATGAAGAAAGGGGTGCAAGGATATAAGATTTCAATTTATAGAAAAAAAACAATACAGAGCTTATTCTTTGATTAATGAGCTTATATAATCACTGAAAATTACCTTTTGTTAAATGAATCTGGTAAGCTAAACTCAAAGAAATAGAAGGAGGCAAGTTAGAATAATATCAAGATGATAGAAGAGAATGGTGAGAAATAACAAGGCTAGAAAAATTTGGGAATAAGATGATAATGATAGGTCTCATAAATAGTTAGCAATGGTAGGTAAGATTTTCAGATCTGCGAGTTGTTTTGATATTTTTTTTCAATAGTTTTTTTGGTGGTGAAGGTGAAAGAGAATGCTTTTGAAAGCAAATGAAAATTGCTTTTCAAAAACTGAGGTTCAACCTCAGTTTCTGGTGGAACCCACATACATAAAAAGTGTGGTTTATATCTAATCAAATACTATAAAATTGTGTTTTAACATAACCTCACCCGCAGCTACAATACCAAACATCTTTGAAGAGTGTCCCCCTAATAAGTTGTTCTAAAGGTAAGCTGCTACTTGCTTTGCTTTTTTTTTTTTGATGTAAGATAGTTTTAATTTAAAACTTGTATGCACTTCTATAATTTTATATTACTCGTGGTCACTTATCAATAATACTATGATATCATATTAAAAAATCATTTCAATTCAAACATTTAAATTTTTAAATAATACCTTAATAATAATTTTATATTACTATTTAACATCAGCACCACCTTGATGCCTTTTGCTTGACATGATTTTATGTTTGAGCTTAATTTGATGCATCCATTATTGCATGGATCGCAATGGCCAACAAGGTTAATCATGGGAGGCTGATCATTTCCAAAAGTCAACAGGAAAGATAGGTTCACATAGTCGTAGTTTACTGTGGCACACAAGTCTCCGCGAAGGTGCCCTCTTTTCCTTTCTGACCCCATTAGATTGCCATCCACCAGCTTCTGAGCCAACCAGCATTGTCAGAATTAAACGATAAGAGGAATGTTAATGAGATTGCTGACCTTGATGCCATCTACACAAGATATGCAAGTGTTTGATGAGTCACTGATCACTATTCACTACAGTACTTTTTCAAGATTTGCGTGGTGGTGCTTAAACTGTTCTCTAAAGCTTATCGTTTATAGTGGTAACATCCAACACGATGGCCACAAACTTGTTCTATTGTGGAAGAGTGCGTGGCTTAGCAGTCACTTTGTTGCTTCCAGTACGCTGTTGAACGGAGCTGGATGGAGGCATGTAGCTTATTTGAAGACGACAGGTTTTCTCATGTTCAAATATCAATCGTAATGGCCGATGAACTATCCTTATGCGTTGTCTTCTGTTTTGTGGTCGTATATATTTGTCTGCTTCTCTTTTTGCACATTGGGGCCATAAAATAATGACTAGCCAGGCCCCATTTGTATGAATGAGTTTGGTAGCTGAATCAACTTTAATGAATTTCATTGGCTACCAATACTATGGTCTTTGACAGAATATGTGATGGATAAAACAGCAAACTTCAGAGACTTATTTTCACATCTGCCGACAAGTAAAAATAGCTAGTGGGTTCTTATTTTTCAAAAGATGTTTGTCAGCTCCTTAAGGAATTGGGATTGAAGCTTGTTCCTCCCACATCGGTATCAATATTTAATTTGAGCATTTTGTGATAAATCAGTTAATAACCGGAAGGTTAAGTGAGCAAAAAAGGAAAACTCGAGAAGTTAAAAGAAATATCAGTAACATAGAGAAATAGTATTGTCAGATATCTAATTTGAGCGACAAGGGTCGTCCTTTTTTGTGATCTTGATCTTCGTTTACAATTTCAGTTTTTTCTGCAATGGTATCAATATTTGGATCCAGAGCATAATGCCTTCTTGTATATCAGATGAAATGTTGATTTTGATTAGATTGGCCTTGGACCTATATTCTGCTTCAGTTTGAACGTTATCAAAGGAATTTTTAAGAATTATGAAACCATGAAGAGAGACGCTTCAAGGAAACTAGATACATATGTAGAAGATAGATCAGCATATATGGAAATACAACTTATACCCATCACACAAAATGGCCACGCAGAATTGATAGAAATTTGAGATCAGACATCATTTTTAATCGAAGAACTATATCCACTTTGATCATCGTAGTACTTGGACCACAGCATCACGCCTCCATAACTGGAAGAGTCCTTAATGGATGGAAGCACGTTAGATGTGAGATCAGGGACAGGAATGAAGCCACTGCCTGCTGCCTCGGGAGATGCAGGCAAGCCCAAGAAAATCTTGCTGGCTGGAATGGCTGAAGTCCATTGTTTCCATGCGTCCTCAAGATTGGTGACCTCACCAGAAGCATATTGACAGGGAGGGTTGTTGTAGAATTGGACCCAAACATAATCGAAAAGACCGGTTTTGAGGGCATTTCCCACCCAAGCATCAGGGAATGGGCACTGCGGAGCTGCTGTTAAGTGCACCCTTTTACCTTTCTTGCTATATGCCGACAGGTACCTTGCAAGATCATCCCAGTAGAGGTTTGTTCCTCCTTCAATGTCAAAGTCAACTCCATCTAAAACAGCAGGCCCCAGGGGGCGGGATGAAGAGTTGCCCCCCAAGAAATTGTTCCACAGATAAACTGCGACTTGCCTCGCATCCTCTGAGGAGGCAAGGTAGTAGCTACCAGCAGCTCCTCCAATAGAAAGCATGACCTTGACACCTTTTGCTTGACATGATTTTATTTCAGAACTTAAGCCGGTACAACCATTGCTGTATGGATCACAATGGCCAGCAAGATTAATCATGGGAGTCTGACCATTTCCGAAAGTTGACAGGAAAGCTAGATTTACATATTCATAATTTCCGCTTGCACAAGTCTCTGCCAGGGTGCCCTCATTTCCATTCTGACCCCAGTAAATTGCTATTCCTCCAGCATCAGAATCTGTTGCCAGTACTAGCAATACCAAGGCAAAAACTGAAAACTTGATTGCTGAATGTAATGCCATCATAAGCTAGATTCACTAGTCACTTTCAAGTAGTAATGAGGGATAAACAAACTGCACTGCATTGTGTTTGAGGAGCATAGCTTTTATAGTATAGGGATGTGATTACTCTAACAACAACAGGTTGTATTCTAATGATGCCTTGCCTTAACAGTTACTTCTTCCCAATTCCTTACCTCTTAATATCACGCAGACTAAATTTTTGAAGTTAAATAGAAATCATCCATTCCAAAAGTTGGCATGCGTGTTAACCTTTAGCCCACTGCCTCTAATTTGTCTTACATTGTTGATCTCTTCTGAAATGAATTTTTAAACTGTAGTGAACAACATATCACATCTTGTTCATCATGGGTGGTTCTGTGCTCCTGTTCGTACCAGATCTCTTGACAAACTCATTCCACAATCATCATTTATAATTTGATATGTTCATTGAAAGTTGAAACTCTCGAAGGACAACGTCACCTATAAACTTTCTGAAACAAAAAGAGTAGAACATGTTAAGAGGAAGACCTCAAATTAATGATCCAGGAGTCCGAAGATAACTTCTTCAACAATAGTCTATGGGACAAAAATTGTCGAAAAAAATATATGATTTTCTAATAATTATACAACGAAAAGTTAAAAAGTCATAAATTAAACCACATGCGAACATTGACTTAGTACTTGTTTGTCAACGCGTTAGCGTTCGTGTTTTTTTAAAAACGTACTAATTAGCCGTTTGGTTATAAATTGTTAAAAAATAAAAAACGTGGGTCCCATCATTTATTTGCGGGAAACAGGGAATTCATGCTTTTCGAACACTGTTGATGCTAATTGCACTGTTCATTGAACACTGCAATTAGCATGAACAGTGTACATTGATACATTGTACACTATAATTGCACTATTCAATTACATGAACAATTTTTTTCTTTAGTGTGTTAATTTTTTTAACAGTTTTTTTTTAAAACTAATTATACTCGCACTGTGATGTGAACAATGTTTTTTTCCTGAAAAACTAGTATAGAGTGAATTAAATTCACTCGCACTGTAATATCAATTTTATACCTGATAATATTTTATCTAATTTTATTACACACTCAAAAAATTATGAAAACTGTAGTTTTATCGAATGAATTTTATACGTAATGAAATTATAAATAGTTTAATGGAATAATAAAAAATATTTTATATAAAGTATTATTTATTTCATGATATAATAGGAATAATTAATTCTACAATATTTAAATTTAAAACCATCAATATTAATATATATATTTTTAAATTATTTTATAATCTCAATTTCAAAAGCATTTTTAACCAAATACATTAAACTACTTTTTCTTCAACCTCAATTTCAACAACAGTTTTAACCAAACACTTATTTTTTCAAACTAATTTCAACTAAATGTACTTTTTATAAAACAACTTTTTTCAAACCACAACCACACCATCTACAGCAATACCAAACACGTTCCTATAAAATGAAAAATATGAATACTAACCTTAGGTTTGAGTTTGCTTCTTTCTTTTTTTTCCAGTCTAATTTGAACTTAAGTTTGAGTTTGTTAAAAATTAATTCTTCATTCGTAAAAAATTTTTTTTGCCCGCTCCTATAAATAAACAATATGAATACTAACCTTTTATTTCTTGTACAATTTACTTTTTAAAAACAAATCTCTAGTTTTTAAGATAAGAAATCACCAATTTTTTATTTTTTCTATGGAGAGTAATTAAGATAAAAAGATAAAAAATTAATTTTGCATCATTTTTTGTTCTAAAAATCAATATAAAAATAGGTTAAAGAGGAGATGTTATAGACACTAAACAGTTCCTCATCTAACTTCTTTCCAGTGTTTTCTGCTTTGTTTTGTTCACTCATTTTAGAGTTCAGGTTCAATTTTCCTAGAGTTTTTGAGTTTTTTTTCCTTAGTTCGTGGAGATAGATAAATAGTATATCTAATTAAAATTAAAATTAAAATGGTGTTCTTGAAATTTTTATTAATATTTTTGTATTTGCATCAAGAGGTTAAACATTGGAGTATCTGGTCATTTTCAAAAGCTGTCAGGAATACTAGGATTGAGAGTATGTTTAGAAATATGATAATGATTATTTTTTAAAATGTTTTTTGTAAAAAAATATATTAAAATAATATTTTTTTTATTTTTTAAAAATTATTTTTAACATCAACATATTAAAATAATCTAAAAATATTAAATTTAAATAAAAAATATTTAAATATTTATAAAATATAATTTACACAACATTTCCAAACTGTCGCTGAGTCTCTGGTAGCGTAAGTATGCGCTAAGGTGCCCTCATTTCCATTCTGAACCCGGTAAATTAGAAATAATGCTAGAAACCTTGTTAATATCGAAACTTGGGCTATGGAGAAAATCATTGTCCCAGCAATGAAAGCGCAGCCCAACAAAAGCGTAGAGATATCAAAATGTTCGAAAAGATTGTCAGAAGTGGGATTTGAACCCACGCCCTCTCACGAGGACCAGAACTTGAGTCTGGCGCCTTAGACCACTCGGCCATCCTGACATCATTGCTTACATGTACAATTTTATATTATATGTATGTCGTTAATTCTTTTTCCTTTTCTTCTCCAAAGGATTGTAATTCAATTGCATGATTTTGTTTTCGTATTGAACGAGCAATGTGGAATTCATTTCACAATTTGGGACTCGGGAGTGACCTCAGATTTGTGGAATTTGAAAGAGGCACGTACAGATTACTTGTTATCTTTCAATTTTATTTGCCTACCAAAAATACATAATTCATATGTTCTTGCTAAAACATTGAAGATAACTGTTATGTTTTGTATGTGACCCTGTGGCCAAACAATTGATTCTGAATCGCTTGCTTGATACAATACCTCTGTGGCACTCGTGATCACAGTGCTTGCTTGAATTGAAGGAGTAAAGATAACTGTTTGTTTTCGTATTTTTTTTCTTTTCCATGAAATGTTTATCTCGTCAATCCTCTCTTCGTATCAAGATGTGAAATTGTAAGCAAGTAGCAATGATAGTTGGGTTAAAACAATTTTTTTCCGCAATTAGTTTCTTGCTTGATAACTCTCGCTATCTCTCTCTCTCTCTATATATATATAGATATAGACAATTCCTTATACAGCAATGAATCCATCTCTCTCTATACTCTTGTAATGTCATAGTATCTATTTGTACCTTTTATTATGGTTGGTTGTATGCAGGACATTTTTTCCCAGAGGAGGATGACAAGTTTCTTGAGAGAGTTCGAGCTGTGGTTGAGGAAGAAGAGCACCAAGCAATGGCTGCAGCTGAAATAGATGCTGCCAAGGGTGCCATTGCAACCGCTGGGGAATCTAGGAAAGCAATCCAGAGTAGTGGGTTGCACTCAAAAGTACAAGTGATGATAAAGATGGAACGAGTGAAAGTAACGAAGATGTGAGCAAGGAGAATTTAGGCTCTGCTGCAGTGCGTGGTCCATCTGAAGAATAAGGACTTAAAGGTCAAATCTATGGCGGAGCATATGATTCTGTAGAATTCCACCACCATATATTATCATGGCAGGAATAATGATATGTGCACACTTGTCGAGGTGATTTTCAGCTACTTCTTCAACTGATTTCTTACACTTTGCAGGATACATCGTTTCTTATAGAATGTAAGATGAGAAAATAACCCGTATGAAGATATCAGCATCTGGATGTCGTGATACGTCAATTTTTCTTTTAATCCTATTACATGTTAACAGTTTCCTCCAATCTAAGCTTCTTTTTGGAGAAAAATTCCTCTCCAACCTTTTTCTGTCCATGATCCAGAGTCCTCTTAGCTTTCACAAGAATGACAGATATGCTCTAACCTAGCCTGGCCAATTCCGAGAGTAGCAACGGACTTTCTTCAAGGTGGCTACCTGGCTATCATTGGATAGCAGATAAAGAAAAAAAAAGTTCGGCTCGCCGTCTGGGTCTCGGCCCAAACGCTGCCATACGATCCAATCTATTTTACAACTCACCATCAAATATCTTTGGCACATTATGCAAGCAGGGTTGGTTGTAAGGGATCTTTGATTTAGAGATGGTTATTTTTATAAAATCTATATAAAAAATATGTTTTTTTGTTTTTGTTTTTGTTTTTGTGAGGTATGATTTGTGCTTGTATCTTTAAAAAAACCAACCACACCTCCAAGTCTATGTTGATCTTCATCAATTTACACAACAAATAAGAACACTTACTGAGGTTATCATGGCCACCCAAGAGCAACTCAGATCAATCCCACTACACACAACACCATCAGTGGTATGACCCGTTCCACTTGTGCAACCTGTGCACAAGCAACTTCACTTCCTAAAAAGAACGGGGCAAAATGATGTATAGGAAAGCAAGCAAGAATGCTGTCATGACACTGCCATGCCAAAGGAGTAAATCTTCTAAAAAGGCATTTTTCTCATGACGATATGATCTCCACAAGTCGAGGGATAAGGCCTCAACTAGCCATGGCCATGGCACTCGTTACCGCCTTTACTCCCCCTTTATTATCTTTTTCAAGTGATCCTGTACATAAAGGATCACGACGAGAAGCAAACCGTGTAGGAGATTCATTGATATGCCATGATATACTGAACACCCGTATTCCAAAAGATTATGTAGCTGCAAAAACAAACTTGAACTATTATGATGGTCTTCTTGACTATAAATGTAACGACTCAGAATTTTTTTATGAAATTAAAATACTTTGAATGATCAAATTCATGTATAATGAAAAAAAAAAAACAAGTGATAGTGTTATTATTTTTATTACAACTATAACATATCTTGTTACATGAACGTTTGAATTGTAACGTCAAAATTATGGTGAAGAAAAAGATATAGTGTACTTGAGGGTCGAGCTCAGTGGTCAATTACGAGGCTTGCCTTACTCCTGTCCCGAATTCGATCCTCTATGTGCACGCTTGTTATCTTCTATGTGATTTACTTGCTCTCTGAGCTTGTAGGATGTTCGGTGGTGAGTGAGATTTGAGATTAGTCGGTGCAAACTGGGCTGGGACATCCACGTAAATAAAAAAAAAAGATATACTTGTATACATAGAATGTTGAAAATAATGGAAGCATATCTGTTTTTAATATCATTATTATTTTTATAATATGTATAGTGTGTCATCCATGTTTTACATTATGATAATTTTAGTTCATGTTTTAAAGCATTCATATTCATCAATTATTCTTATTACATGCTATACTCGTGTGTTTTTACACTCTTTAGCCCCTGCGATTACGGCTAACTTCAATTTCAATTAAAACTTACTATCACAGAAGTATATCTCTATTCATAGTATCTCTCCGTTTCTTAGGCATAATTCATTCCCACCTCCAAAGC
This sequence comes from Populus deltoides, assembly GCA_015852605.2. Taxonomy (NCBI): domain Eukaryota; kingdom Viridiplantae; phylum Streptophyta; class Magnoliopsida; order Malpighiales; family Salicaceae; genus Populus; species Populus deltoides. The sequence goes on along the minus strand of CM027571.2, from coordinate 12,978,995 downwards.
ATAATTCATCTGCTATCATTTCTGCTCCAAAAACATAATTCATCTGCTATCATTTTTTCTCTGAGGCATAATTCATTTTCCATACATCGCATTGTTTTTTTAAATTTATTTCGAATGCACTTCCGATTAGAGTTTTTAAATCCGGTTTAATGACCGATTCAATCTAAAATTCAAAACATTTCGAGTTTTGATCAGGTCACTCGAGTCAATTTCAGTTTTTTTAAAATTAAAACAACATTGTTTTAATAAAAAAATCATTTAAAAAAATATAAAATTCAATTTAATTTTTTTTAATATTATCTTTATTATCTTCATCTTATTTATTTAAAGAACTTAAGAGAAAGATAGATAATATTTTGGATAATCTAGTTTTAATATTAATTCTTTATTTTTTGTACAGTAAATTATTTTTATACTAATTTTTTTAAAAAATTAAAATTTAGTTCTTTATACTTAAGATATTTTCAAATATAAAATCTCAATTAAATTCAATACAGAGGATACAAAGAAACTGTGTTTCTCAAAAGAAGAAGAAAATGCAGCAAATTTTTTTTTCCTTTGCAAATAAACAAATTTAAGTCTTTAATTACTGGAGAGGTAAAAAATTAAACAGAATGACAGGTACACTGTATTTAACTCGAAGACCTTCACCCCGTCGCCTTTCCAATGGCCGGTAAGAATTACAAGAGACAAGGGACCATACCAGCGCCTCAAAATCACAATCACGTTAACTAACAAGAGATTCACTGCCTTTCTCACGCAACGCAGTTTTTATAAATTAGTCTTTTTCATTAAAAATCTTCTTCTTCTTCTTTGCATGCACCTTTCCATTTCAGATCTACCTGCAAAATCCCCCATTCTTCTCTCTCTCTAAATTCACCACTCCTCCATTGTATCATTACTACTATAATTTTATTTTTCAATTTTTCAATTCCTCAATGATGTGGAGCTCGATTGAGAATTTGAAGCAAAACCTAAATAAGATTGCACTTGATGTCCATGACGACGACGACGACGACGAGGAGGAGCTCGAGATCCATGCCTCCAGCAATGGCTACGATTCTCCGGTCTCTGACCGGAGGAACTCGCACCGTTTCGCACATTCGAAGTCGGTTTCACGGTCTCTAGATGCGAATGGGAATGGCTCACCGTACAATTTTGAGGTATTTGTTGTTTAATGTGTTTCCGTGATTGGGTTTTTGATAGCTGTTTATGCTTGGCTCCAAAAGAACACGAACTTGATATTGATTTTCATTGTTTTGAATTTTGATTAAGAAACAAGGAAATCTAAGAATTATCGTGTTTCCGAATTAATTAGGGATTATGCGATCCTCACTTCAGGTAGGTATAAAAAGTGCACTGCAATATAGTTTATCTTTTAATTCACCTTGAGATATTAATCTTGTCGTATTCTCCAAATCATTTGCAACATTAATAACCTGCTAGAAAGCAGGCAAGCTTAGGTTTTGCTCAAGGCTTGTGGTTGATTAGCTTAGAAGTATTTGGATCAGTGATAGCTGTAAATGGAAGTAATTTAGGAATTTAGGTTGAAAATGTTTATTTGCGAAGAAAGGTTAAATGAGTTGATTTTCTTGACAAGTTGATGTTAGTTGCGATCTAGTTGTGACTTAGGGTGGGGTTTTATGTAACGAGGAATAAGTGGTTAGTTGATTTGGTGTTTGCTGTTGTTTTTTGCTTCTTGTAGATTGAACAATACAAAGCACAAATCAAAAGGCTTCAGGACTCTGAGGGGGAGATTAAAGCACTATCTATTAATTATGCAGCTATATTAAAAGAGAAGGAGGTACATTGTCAATGGCCCTTTGTTTGATTTTCATTTTTTTTGGTGCAGAAAATAAATTGATTTCTTGGCTAGTTGTTGCCTTTTCTCATTACTAATGAAATACCAAAAATGAAAATTATTTACCGAGGAACGATGAGAAGATATAAGTTTGTTATGCACATTGAAATGCTGTGTCCTTTTTTATTTATGCTGTACCTTCACATTTTATTGAAGGAAAATTATTTAGTGGCAAGACATGACATGCCCAGAATTAATATCCAATACTTTTCATTTCACAGTTATTGACCCTGTTTCTGTTTACTCTTTGGGCATTCATTATAAACAAATGCTTATCACGATCATTCTCTAGGATTCTAGTATATAGTTTTGGCTCGCTAGCTCTCATTTAACAGCCCCTAGTTCTGTTAGTTCTATCTTGAAGGGCCTTTGAAAACTAAACCTGCTGCTCTTCTATCCCAATTTCACAGGACCAGATTTCTAGATTGAACCAAGAAAATGGTTCACTGAAGCAAAATTTGGATGCAACAAAGGAGGCTCTCGATGTGTCTAGAACTCTAAGAATATCAACAAGTAGCATCAATGCTATTAAGGTGATTATTCAAATCTCAATTAAAATTCATTATTTGAATTGAAAGTTTGATCTATTTGGTCTGTGCTGATTATGTCTGATAATTTGCTTCCATCATAAATAAGTAAACTTGACAGCGTGATACTGTTTGATGATATTTTTGCTGCAGGTATTGTGCATAACTTATGACCTGAGTAAAAGCCAGTTTGTATAGCTTATGTACTAAGTCTTGGTACATGGTTATCTGACCAGCGTAATACACCCCTCTTTATTGAGTTTTTCCCCAGTTGGCCACTAAGCTTGCCCAATTAATAATTGTAGAAACCCGGGACCAACCAATTTAGTACTTCTGTGGGATTTAACACAATACAGTTTTGACCACCTTAACATTTGAATAGAAACAATGTATGATGCTGATTTTCATTCTTCATTGTTACGATCTGGTTGAGGTACTAGTTAGGAGCGAACATATAATCACATCACTTGCAACACCACTCTTGACAGAAAATATCTAAAATCATATTACTTGATTTCTTTACTGTTTTTATCTAGATACAAGTAAATCATAGATGTGAAGCATAGGTTAAGCTTGCAATTGATTTTTTTATCTTACTAAATACCTATTTTAGAATTATGCCAGCCTCATGTATTTCCTTTGCCCATCATTCAATAAGCTGTCTTGGATGACATCTTTTTAATCTGGAACTTGACCTGCCTCTCTCTCTCTCTCTCTATTCAGTTTTTGGCTTTATTGTTTTGTGAAAAATATATGTTTCTGAGCATGATTCTCCTGTTATGGGATTGAAATACCATGGTATATGTTCTGTATTATTTTTCCTTCCAACAAGCTACGAAGCATAGGCTGATATTGTTTTACAGGGCAGTGGTGACCAGTCACCCAAACGACCACATAAATCTGCAAATCAAGCAAAGAACCGTGGTGGTAATCAAATACAAAACGGGCTCTTTCCAAAATATGATGGAACAGGCAATGGAATATTACATGATGTTCAACCTGATGTGATTCAGAGTAAGATGGAAGCCAAGAAGGACAAGGTAATGACACATTGCACCCTCCTCTGTTCTTTAAGAATATGCCACTTGGGAGGTTTGTAAGAGGATTGTTATTGTCAGTTGTATAGCCTTGCCTGCTCTACATGCTGATTTTGTTTATAAAGTTTATTCCCAGTTTCAAATTTGTGGGTGTACCCCTCTCCCCCTTTCTTTTCCATTTTTTTCTATTTGCTACATGTATTGCAATACAAATATGTTTTTTTTCCAATTGTTTTGACGTGTTCTGATTGATGAACGAACTCAGCAGTAGATCACCCATTTTGTACTTGTCTACTAGCAGATCATGTTTTTCATTCTGTATTTGTGTTTTAAATGAATGAACTTGACAACAGATATATGAATTCCTTCTAGGAGCTTGTAGATTTACTGGAGGAGAAAAATAGGTCCCTGACAGCAATGCAAGCTACTCATGAGTTGCAAATAAATGAGCTTAGAACTGAACTTGAAAAGGAACACGACAAATTAGCAAATATAGAGCTAAAATTGCAAGGTGTGACTCTTCACTTTAAATAACTAGTGTGATGTTCTCCTTTTTTCCTTTTGAATTCTTCTTGATTTTGCATGAATCACTAACCAAAATTTTACGCTCTTTTCTGCCTTTTTGTTTGCTGTCTCCAACACTTATTCAGAGGAACAAAGTTTGAACAAATCTTTTCAGGAGGAGCTCAGGGTTCTAAAAATGGACAGGCACAAAGTGAGTGCAATTTTATTTGATGATTCTGTGGCTCTAGTGAACATTTCTCAACTGTTGCTTATGGACCATGTCTTAAGGTTCAGGCTTATTGCACCAGTCACTGTTAGTGAGATATTGTTTATACTTAGATCTTTTCTCGCCCATCTCGAGGGTAATGAGATTGAACTTGGTGTTTGTACTTTATATAGGTAATTTAATTGCTTCAATTTTCCTGACTGGGAGGTACCAGGGATTTCTGATGGCTCTTGAGAAGGCTGGGTGCATTAGTTTACAGGAACAGCCCATTTATTGCTATTTTTTTATGGGAAAAATGCATGGATAGTTGGAATGCCTTGCTATATTAGATGCTCATAATTTCAACAGAATATGATGCCATGCCTACATTCACGTTTATTCTTATTCTACTGTGGTTTCTTTCTTCTTTCTTTGTCCTTTTTATTAAGCACTCATGGAATTTAGGAGTTTCTGGAAATATGGATGTTCTGGATTGCATATTTAAAATCTCTGTACTTTTATAGAATATAGTCATGTACATGTTTATTGAATATCCCATTACTTCCTGTCAGTTTAGGACGACCTTATGTTTCTTTTCTTTATACTATTGTATGCTTCTGGAAATCCTGCTTATGTTACATCTTCTTTTTCTTACTATGCATTAATATTCTTTACTTTTTATATTTTCCTTTTGATTTGAGCTCTGACTTATGTGTTCTTTATTTGGCATGTTTTCTCCATTTACAGACCTCAATGGATGTGAACAAAATTCATGATGAATTGAATGAAAAAACATCAGAGATAAGACGATTGCAGATGGAGTTGAGTAGGTGGGAAGATGCAGATCCCAATGACAGTGTTAAGAATTTGAAAAGAGTCATTGCGACCCTAGAGAAGGAGAATGATAATCTCAAGGTTAGTTTCATTTCAAAATGTTATCCATGCAAGCAGTGTGCCATGTATGTCACAGAATTCATAATGCTTTTGCCATGTTGGGTTCCTTAACTTCTCATCTATATTGTAGATGGCGAAGAATGAACTTGAGGCTGCTTTGCAAAGGAGCAGGAACTCTTCTCCTGACAAAACTTCTCCAGATGAGGTGATTTTACTGACACTCTTTCTCTCTCTCACACACTTGTATGGGTGCACAGCCTCAAGTGCCCACACATGGGCATCTATCTATTTCTCACGCACACATGTGGTGGTTAGTTGAGAGAAAAAGCTATAATATCAGCAATTCTCACTGCCCATGCTACCACACTTCTTTTGTTTATTCGATTACACAAATCTTTACTATTGGTATCATAATCATCCTCATCCTGTCTGTCATTTTTTTTCTCCCAGAAAGCGGATTCAACCACAACTTCTCCTAGAAAGGAGGAAGTGGAGCTATTGTTGCAAAAATTGGAAAGAGATTTGAAGGAAACATGCCATGAAAAGGACAAAGCATTGCGAGAATTGGCCCGTCTCAAGCAGCATTTGTTGGAAAAGGTTGCTATCCTAAAATTTTCATTTCCTATTTTAATATCATATGGCTGCATTACTTTAGTTTATTGTTCCAATCAGTCATTGACCTTTGCTTATTTTTCAAGTTTCATTTTACAGTTCTGATATGCTGCATTTTTAAAGTGCTCTCTCTTCTATAAAACTGACATGGCCTTAGAGATGTAAATGACCAACTGTGCTACATTATTTAAAAATGATGAGAAATGATGGCCAGCTGATATAATTGCAATCACTGCTATACTTTTACAATTATGGTTAATATTACAGGAAATCTCTGGACAAAGAATTTAACCAGTGCATACATTCGTTATGATTTGATTGTTGCACTTCAAGAGTTCTAGAGCTATTTTGATATGTTAGTTCAATAATAATTCAACTTCATTTCCATAATCTGGGAACATTTCAAACCCTTGTGTCAAAGTTCTCAACTATTATATGTGGCAAACATGATTCAATGGTTTCTCGTCTGGAATCTTTTGGAGATGCATTGATATTTTAGTAAATTCAGTTTCCTATGCCAAAATGGACTCTCCAAATATTCACGCCGAAGCTTATACCATGTACTCATGTCTGCTGTGTCAATTCTCTTATGTTGACATATTTGTGTTCTTGAAGATGTGTTGAATTAGCGGCTCCATATAAAGATAATGAAATGTATGATATTTGTCTTGCTATTATTTGTGTTTTTTTTTTTTTGGATCTTGTGATCCTTTGCATATTATAAAAGTAAATTCAGGCTATCAAGTTTTCTGTCCTTAAAACTTCTTCTGCTGTCTAGGAATCTGAAGAATCGGAAAAAATGGATGAAGACATTAAGATCGTTGAAGAACTTCGTCAGAGTAATGAATATCAAAAGGCTCAAATATTACATTTGGAGAAAGCTCTAAAGCAGGCAATTGCAGGCCAGGAGGAAGTCAGAATGATGAGCAACAATGAAATGCAGAAGTCCAAAGAAATGATTGAAGATTTGAATAAAAGACTTGCAAACTGTATGAGCACAATAGAATCAAAAAATGTTGAACTTCTAAATCTTCAAACTGCTCTTGGGCAGTATTTTGCTGAAGTTGAAGCAAAGGTAATCTTCGCTTCTGTTTCCTTCATGTTCTGTTGGTCTTGTAGTCTCTAAATTGCTTTGTTTTAACTATTCTTCTTATTGTTGTTATTATTACTTTGTCAGGAATATTTGGAGCGGCAGTTGGCTTTGACAAGAGAAGAGTCAGCTAAGCATTTTCAACTTTTGAAAGTATGCCCTTACCTTCCTTCTTCTTCCAAGTATTATTTGGTTGTTGAAACCTTTAAATTTTAAAGTTGTCAAACTGCTCATATTACTTCAGATCGTATAGTTCATAAAGGTTACTGAAATTCCTTTATTTTTTTTATGTATGATATTTTTAGTTTTCTAAATGTCTTATGATATGAATTAGATGTCTTCATACTTGCGTAACTGGAATTTGATGTCTGTATTATGAGCAATGTCAGATTATCCTTTTAGAGGGATGTTCTTACATGAATGTACAAAGTCTATTGGCTTCTGCTGGGTTTTGTAGCATTGGACTTATGTTATAAGCCACATGCACAACCTTATCCGCTGATGGTGCAATTGAATTTTGCCTTTGAGTTTCCTTGATAAGATTTTTCTTTTATTTTGAGAAGAAAATCTTCTTATGCTGTTGAAAGGTCAAAGCATTTTACCCATTGAATGTTCAAATCCATATCAAGGTATTTTTGTTATCATATCCATTTCGAAGTATCATTACGAGTTCCTAATTTTTCTTCATGAATTAAGTTTCTGTTTTGATAAGGTTTTGAAGTCTTGGCTAATGAGATACTCTCATGTGCACAGCATTATCTATAGGCCGTGCTTTCAAATTTTGTCATTGAATTTGTTCCGTTGGAATTTACCTTGACTATTTTTGGTCTCAAATTGTCATTTAATTTATCTGATTAATTTTGAAAAGAGGTACTTTACCCCTTTTTGTTTTCAAGTACTTGTAGCATGTCTATAGGCTGTGCATTCAAATTGTGTCATTGAATTAATCTGATTAATTTTGAAAAGAGAATCTAATTTAAAGTGTGTGCTTTTCCCCCTTTTGTTTTCAAGTGCTTGTAGTGTATTTTTGTTTTTGTATGCATTTTACAGCAACATTACAGGTTCCTGAGTTTTGTTAAGAATGAAGTTGCTGTTGCATTTGGCCTTTGAATATTGCTTGAAGCCAATGCATGTTCCATTTCGTTTTGCAAACCTGGAAACTAATGTTTTACTTTACTCTGTAAAAATTATTGTTTACCCATTTTCTGGAGAGTAATATGCCTTGATCCGTTCAGGAAGCAGAGAGAGGGACAGAGGAAGCAAAGAGGGAGAAAGAAGTAATTTTGGCTAAGCTTTCAGATACCGAAAGAAAGTTTGCAGAAGGGAAGAGCAGAGTGAATAAGCTCGAGGAGGACAATGAAAAACTCCGTCGTGCTGTTGAACAGAGCATGACAAGACTTAATAGGATGTCCATGGATTCTGATTTTCTGGTGGACAGGTTAGCCTGTTTCTTTTGTGATTCGGATTTTTTATTATTTTGTATCCCAGTCTGCTACTTAGTTATAAATGGGTTACATCACTGCTGCAAGTTATTGAGATAGCTTATACATGTATCCATCTTTGGGATTGGGAATATCAAACTATAACGGAGGACTGGCTTTTGTTGCAGGCGCATTGTGATTAAATTACTAGTGACGTTCTTCCAGAGAAACCACAGCAAAGAGGTATGGATTTCTGAGTACAGCTGAACAGGATAGAAGATTAAACAAAAAAGATACTCAATTTTCAATGTTATGTTTGTCAGCAATATTTAGTCCCTGCTATACCATGCAGGTAGTTTGTTGTTATATTTTCATTTAGTAGCTTAACCACTGATACATCTAGGCATTCTTATCCATCTCTTCAAGAAGGAAATTGTTACCCTAAGTAAATGACTGTTTTTTTCGTGGTTTGCTGTAGAACCTTTTGGTTAAAAGACATCTCAAGTTCAACAAATCTTTATTTGGAAAGAATCGATATTTTATTTGCTGATCTCACATAGCATTGCTATTGTAATTGCTTGAAGGATTATTGCTTTGGATTCTCATCACTTTTGACACCCATATCCAATTTGACATGGTTTATGCTTGTGGTGGGTTCCAGGTTTTGGATCTTATGGTTCGAATGCTTGGGTTCTCTGATGAAGACAAGCAAAGAATAGGTGCAGCTCAACAAGGTGGCAGAGGTGTTGTTCGTGGAGTTTTGGGGCTACCTGGTCGCCTAGTTGGTGGAATCTTGGGAGGAAGTGCAGCTGATGGTCAGACAAATTTGGCATCTGATAACCAGGTTGGTTGTTGTACCTCGTTCCTGATGTTTAATTACTGACCTGTGATTAAGTGTGTGATAATTTTATAAGCTTTTTGATCTTCTTGTACAAGTAGCTTTATTTTCACTCCTCTTTCTAGGGTCTCATACACACTGTGTTCTTCAGACCATAATAATCTGGGGTACCATTGAGACAAGTGGCAGGTTACTCGAGCTCTGCCCAGTTATTGATTGTTTTTTTAGCTCATCATTGAGCTTATGTTAGTGAAACTTGAATAGAATATAGTCTTTTAGCATTTGCTTGAGCTTGAACTTGAGCCATCAATCCTCTTATTACAAATTTGCTGCAAGAACCTTGTATACTCCCCTGGAGGATGTGTTCTGATCTGAATCTGAATTCACTCTGAGTTGAAGATTTGATTTTTTATTTTCTTTGCATTTTGCTGTGTACTGTCCAATGAGTGAAGACAGCCCCATTCACTAGAATGATTGAGTTAAAGAAAATAGTCGTTAGGTGTGGTCACTGTGACTCGGGATGCTTTGTAGTCAAGACTTGACAGTAAAGTCAACACCCTTTTCGCTTTTGGTGGTGGTGTGTGGGTTGTTTTTCTCTAGCAAATGCCTTTTTGGCACATAACATTTGCCAGCCTCTAGTCAGGCATCGATAGTGCATGCATGAATTTAGCTGGTAGGAAAGGATGTGTACTTCCCATCCTTAAAAGATAACCAGCTTTCTCACTATCATTTTTTCATGTGTATATTTTGCTTGGTGAGAAGTGCAATGAAAGTGCAAATTTTCATCTCAAGTATATGTCTTTACAGTCCTTTGCAGATATGTGGGTTGATTTTCTACTCAAGGAAACTGAAGAAAGGGAAAAGAGGGGATCTGGGCAAGAAGATACAGGCAAATCCTATGAAGATTTGCAAGGAAGGAGTCCAAATGCTGCTGGGGTTGGTTCGCTGGTGCCCGACCATGAAACTAGCATATCTGGAATTGCTGGACCAAAATTTGCTCCAGCACAAAATTATGGTCCTATAGCCCCTCGAGGAAATTTACCACCATTTGCGCAGTCTGATTCCGAGTTCTCAACAGTTCCTTTAACATCCTTGGACAACAGTTCTCGGATTTCAAGACTATTCACAAAACACTGAGAAATACGTGGAATTATGTAATTAAATCAAATGTATAGATTGTTCATTGATGTTGTATCATGCCATCCAGTTCAGCCAATTCTTTCACAGTAACGAAAAGTTTTCATTTTGACTCCGATGGCTATCTTGTGTTCATTCACCAATTAACGATGTTAGCTTTCTGCCAGTTTACATAATAAACTCACAATTCATTCACTCCATCTTAGTGGCAGAATGCATCACACATCCAACACCCCCCCCCCTCCAACCCCCCACCCCCCCCTGTTTTCATCGAGTGTAAATGTACGTTGTCGCCTAAACAACTCCAGGTGAGGCGGTGCTTATCTTAAGCATTGCCATGTTAATTGAACTTTAAAGTTTCGGCTGTGCCACTGAGGAACTGGTAGCACTGGCCGACATGAAGGTCAGCGCCAATTAAAATCTCATAGACGATTCCTGTTTTCAACCCGCGGCTTATATGAGCTCGCAGTTTCCTTCCTTCACAATTCCCGGAACTTTCTTCGTGCCACATCTCATTTCACAGGGAACTTAAAATGTATCTGATTTATTATTATTCCATCCGCTCATTTGTCGTTTCGCCGCCTTCTTTTCTATCACTTTCTTGTTTTTTCTTCTCCGTAGAATTTGAAATAACAAATTCTTCATTTTATATAACCAATTTGTAAACCTTATTGCCGTCAATCAGTATCAAAACCAAAAAAAGAAAAATGTCTATTCTGTCATAGTTTAACTTGAGCAGCACCTGTAAAACCACCCATGAAAGGAACCGGATGCTCGATCAATGGCTGCCAAAAGCATACCTCATCCAACCTTATAGTTGCCTTAGGTTTGATTCCAGAAGAGCAGTCAGGGGCCAGGCATCTTAGGTTAGATTCAGATTAAACTAATTTTAAGAATACGCCTACGAGAGTGAGCGCGCAGACTCTGGCCGCTCACCTCTATCCTGCTCTTTACTTGGTGTTCCCCAACTTGAGCTGGCACGCCCATACAGAGGTTTACACGTTACATCACAAGAAAAACTTGATGGCTAGACGTCGGATTATCCTCACACACAAACAACAATCATAACACAAAGCCAAGTTTGATAGCATCCCTTCACATTCACACTCCCGCATTGAAATAGTGTTTGCAGCCTTGCACATAAACATGCCGACCTTACCCCGTGAGCCAATGAGGGTGTGTTTCTTTGTTTTATGTTTGGCCAGTTCAGGTAGATCATTGCCGCAATCATGAACCAAAAACAACGACACAAACCAGGAGCACAAAGGTTCAAAATTTATATTATAAACCAATGTACATTTAGTCATCAAAAACCACCATTATAAGGTGCTATCTGCAAACTGACCATAGGTCATAGGAATACAAATTAAACCTAAAACTCCAAAAGTAACACCCCTGAAAGACAATTCATTCAAAATGCAACCCAAACACTTTAAAACAATTAGTAGGGCGAAGAACAAAAGAAGCCCTAGCCAATTATGGGTAAAGCAATCACAAGCTGCAAACCCAGGTTTACCCAGTGTTTGCTGGAAACACAACACGGAGCCAAATCTAAACTCTCTTGGCTTTCAAAGAAGCCACTGGGATCTTGCTCAGAACCTTAGCATCGAACACTGCATATTGCTTTTTTATCTCAACCATTGCCTTCTCTGCCAAGGGATCAACTTTGTCCTCGTACTTCTCATAGAGAACAGGTACAGTGTGCAGCAAAACAAAGCCTGTTAAAATCATTGGAAATATTCAGTGCATAAATATCTAGCACACGATTGAACAAACAGCATAAATCAGTTTCCAAGGTCATTACATATATAAAACAAGGTCAGGAAATGGCACGAACTCCCCACAATTGACAGGACCCACAATCCGGCAATAATCTGGCATTAAAACAGACGAGCAATTTTAGTAAACCACAATTAGAACCAAAAGCAATTGTCCAGCTCAATTTATAATTTGTCAAGGTCAGGAGTATACAAATGGCAAATGATCAGCGGAGTAGAGGAGAACACGAAAACTAGCAAAAACACATTCATGAACAAATAATGTAGAACTTGACAGCAGTAAATTCCAGATCCATATGTAGCAGGAATAAGGTTGCAAAAATAAATAAATAAGAAATATTAAATGATCATCTTCAATTACAAGTTGAACCTCTAGAAACGTAACTAATGAGTGTGTGAGAGATATTCAAGAAACATACCATGAGAAACTTCTTAAAGTCTTTTCCTGCCGCAACACTGCGTAAGCCCGCAAATGCACTATTGATCTCGACACATAGTGCTGAAGCAACCTGCAGGACCAGTTTTTCCGGAAGATGAACTTCTGGGATGCGAGGTGGACTCCTACAAAACATCGGAAAGAAAATTACAACCACCCAGCCTCTAATTTGTTGATACACCTCCAATCCACCAAAACACATGAAAGAGAATATTATTACTTGTTGATGAGAGTACAAGCATTAGACCAGAGGAACAAGAGTGCAGCAGCGAGTATCAAAATGTGACACACTAGAGTAAGCAGGTGGTATTCGATCAACTCGAAAAGGACCCACATTGCGGTGACAAATCCAAGTACACCTGCTGAAACCTTCTTGTTCCTCCACAGAAACACATCAGCAGCTGCACAACAAATTTACCACGAAATCCACAGTCATTTTCTTCCCCTTTAATTTTCACACAGCAAAGGTAAAGGACAGCGACGACTAAATCTAAATCATATGCAAGTAATAATCTATCTATCTATATATATAATAGATCGCAGCATGATTTAAAAATATATATACAACAAAAATGAAAGTTTACTGAATGAAGCACGTCTTAAATGACCGTACGTTTTCCACCGCCGAGTACATGATGGACAGGCTTTTCTCTACCAAACAAGCGCCAAATTTTGGCCTTCACCGACTCCAAAGGATCCGGTTTATCTGAATCCAACTCCGAATCCGACGACGAAGATTCGTGATGGTGAACCTTCTCGATAATCTTCTCCATGACTGACGCAGTCGGACTCTCTGATTGCTCCGCCATTCTAATCTGGATCTTCCCAAATTAAGTTTCTTTTTTTTAATAATAATAATAATGTGAAATTGGGTGCGAGAACACAGAGGGGAGTGATGAAAAAGTGGGAGAGTAAAAAAGTACGTGAGGTATATTTAAATCGTAGGTGTGGGTCCGAGCCTCAAGTTTGGAGTTTACGAAGCTGTGGTTTGGTTGAATTTGAAAAGAAAAGGGTTGGGTTGACGATCTCATAAGTTTTATTAGATGTGAGATTGAGGAGATCGATGAGTTGACGGCGTTAACTGATAGATTTGCTTTCATACGTTGAGACAATGAAGGACGGTGGTGGATTGGATGGTTGTAAAGGCATCGAGACGTGGCATTGGTGGAATGGACGGCTGCTACTGTTTTGCCGGTCAGACAAATTTCAGGAAAAAAAAATGAGATTATATTTAAGATTTGATTTTTTTTTCAATGAGTAAAAAAAGAAAGGATTTTAGGATGCCACTTGGGCAGCATCTCTTTCAAAGGAAAATAAATTGCTTTTGCCGACACCTGCAACTTCTTTTTCTGTGAACATGAAACTGATGACATTTATTGTTGTTTACCGGTGCATAGGATGGGAATTGATTTAATATATATATATATATATATATATATATATATATATGTAGAGAGAGAGAGAGAGAGAGAGAGAGGATAGCTATATATGAGCGCTGCTAGGCCGCACTTTTTCTTTCGGTACAGTAGCCGAAGGCCCAAAGTAAAAAGGAGAGTTAGGGCACAAAAATGGTCCGCGGGGAGGGCACAGGCTGGAGAAGTAGTACTGAGGAAAAAAGGAAAGGAAAAAAAAGGGAGCATAAAGATGGGTCATTGTAATTGTAAAGACGAGGATCTCGGCCCCCGTACTTGTACTGCCGGTAGCTGAGCAACTTCTCAGGTCCAAATCAGAGAATATTGAGGCTTATCAATCACCTCACCTCACTGGAAAGTCCGGGAGACAAGTGGGGATATTTTCTCAATAAACAAGCCTTGCAGATTTGTTTAAAGTGAAAAAGCGAGGAACAAATCAATCCCGTGGTGAGGAGAATTATTCATAATTTCTACGGTCCGCTGCTGCGGTTAAACTGTTATTTCATTAAAAAAACTTTAAAAATTCTTTGAATTAATTCTTTTTTAATATTTTAAAATCTTTTTAATGTGTTATGTTAAAAAATATTTTTTTAAAAAAATATATTATTCTAATATATTTTTAAATAAAAAATACTTTAAAAATAACTTCAATTACACTCACCAACAATCACTTAATCTATAAAAATAAGATTTAAAGAAAATCTTTAAAATGCATTCAATTTATAAAAAAAATTATAATAATGTTTTTAATAAAAATAATATATAAAGAAAGAGAATCACCACACCCTGGGCATCAAGAGTATATTATAATTTTAGTATTACTGAAAAATTATATAGTTATTAATTTTAATATTATTGAAACTTATATAATTATTAATTTTAATATTTATAAAATTAATCAAGATATGCATAAATTGACTTGAGATATTAACGTTAAAAAAAAAGGAGAGCATACCATAACTCAACGGACCCACGTATATTTTTGAGATTTCTTTTCAGTATTGTGCAAACAGAATTGTGGACAATCCCCTTCTTCTTCTTTGCTCAAGATTTTATTGGTTAAGCAGTCAGAGTAGTCTGGCCCATTTGATATATAAAAAAGAAATCCAAGTATTTTAGATTGAGATGTTTGGATCATATCAGATAGCTAAAATAAAGTCCTCAAATAATAAGGTCACGTGGCCTTTTTATTAGAGAAGTTTAAAAAAACCGATCAATTGATTAAACTGAAAAAATCAAGAAAAAATTAACCGAAAAAACCGAATCGATAGAAAAAACCGAATAAACCGATTAAAAAATAAAAAAATTCACTCATTCCAGTTCAATTCCAATTTAAAAAGGCTTAAACCGATTGAACCAGACTAAACCGGACCGGTTTAATTAAATCTAAAAAAAATATAAAAGGAAACTAAACCTAAATAATAAATACCCTAACCTAACCCTACATTTCCAACCCCCCCACCTTTCCAGCCGCTCCCCTTCCCTTTCTCTTTCCCTTTTTTTATTTTCCATTCTAGCCACCCCACCTATCCCTTCCTCCCCGCTCTCCCCCCTCTTCCCTTTCCCTTTCCTCCCTTTCCATTCCAGCCACCCCACCTATCCCTCCCTCCCCACTCTCTCCCCCCCTTCCCCTTCCCCTCCCCCTCCCCCTCCCCCTCCCCCTCTCTCTCTCTCTCTCTGCACAAGGCTTAAAGCAACTCATTTTCTCTCATATTGTTGCCTTTCTACTCTTTGCTTTACTTTATGGTAGAAAACTTGGATAAAATCCTTGTTTCTAGTTTTATTAACATGCAATTGTGCTAGCGAGGTCCCGGTAGTTTGCGCCTTTGCGGGATGCTATTGGAATCTTTGTTAACATGTAGTTGTGCTTGCTTGGATAGATCTAGTGATTGTGATTCAGCTAAGGGAGATCTTTCAGATCTCAATCGAAGGGCTTGGATTCAAAGTTTTCAACAACGATTTTTTTTTAATGTGATTCGACCAAGTTTGTCCAGTGATTGTGATTCGGCCAAGTTTTCTCTTATTTAATTTGTTTCGGTTTTTCTGGTTTCTAAGGCTAAAAAACTAACCCAAACCAAACAAAACCGGTTCGGTTTGAACCGGTTCTCTGTTCAGTTTGAACCGGTTCTCGGTTCGGTTCGGGTTATATTAACAAAGAATATTATTTTTCTATTCGGTTGATTTTTTATGTTAAAACCGGATCGAACCGGACCATGAACACCCCTACTATTTACTATAAAATAATTTTCATTTTTAATGATTTTTTTATAGAAAATATATTCATGAAAAATAAGTTATTTTTTAAAGTTCGGTAGTGTTATAAAAAAGAAATTAAAAAATATATTTTTAGTATTCCACTGTCATGGAAATGAGTTCAAAAATATTTTTTTAATTTTTTTAATTTTATTAAAAGAATAACGATTAAATCTAACAAATAAAAAGTTAAAGAGCAATGAGATTGAAAAAAAAATAATCTAATTTGAAAGATGATGAAAATAAAAAAGAAATTTTTATTTTATAAATTATTTCATAGAAAATAAATAGAAGTAAAAGAATGGAAACCAAATACGATAAATAAAAAAAATTCAATTGAGAAAAAAATAAGAGAAAAATAAATGATAATAAAAAAATAAAAACGAAAATTAATATAAAAATCAAATTTTAATGAATAAAATTGAAAAAAAAGCAAAATAAAATACATATCAATAAAAAATTTCAATATTAAATTTGATATAATTAATAAATAATAAAATATTTTTAATTTTTTTATAATTTTTAAAAAGTATTTTCTATCAAAAAAATTACTTTGGTGTAAATCAAACTAAATTTTAATTTAACTGGAAACTATTATTTTGTTAACTCATGAAACAAACAGGTCTCAAGTGGTAAAATCGTTTACAGGGTTTTCAACTGTCTATAACCAATCATAAAATGTGAAGATAACTAGATTAACAGGAAAAGCATAAATGTAATATCCTAAATAATATATCATCAATTATTTAAAGCCAACGACGAGGCACTGATTTTTGAGCAAGGACTCAAGATAGAAGCCAGGGAGAGTGGAGCAACCGAGCCCCAAAAACTAAGAAATCTCGGCTTTGTCATGTATGCACACGCGCCAGAGCGTGTTATTAACGAAATGGTCTTGGCGGCTTCTCTAGCACAGCAGAGAAGAAAACTTCTCGATCATCCTTGTCCAGCTTTGGAACAACAATCCATTTATGCCTCCTGTACCTCAGCATCTTAAAGGCTTCCAAATAATCATCCAAGTCCTCTTTCAAACAGAAAAAGCTGTCGATCCAAAGCAAACCTCCTGGCCTCAACACCCTATCCCAATCGTACAGTATAAAATCCAGGAGCACAAAATCTATCCATCCATCAAGAAACCTTGTGGTGTGTAACAAATCCAGGGTATTATCAAAGAATGGAAGCCGTTGATTTATAGTCAAGTATAGAGGCACAAGTCCCCGAAGTGCAATCATTTCGTTAAAAGGGGCACCAAGATTAATGGTTGCTGAGACTATTGTGACATTAAACTCTCTCATTCTTGCTGCAAAAGTCCCAGTTCCTACACTGAAATCCAGTCCGATTCTGATCTCTCCTAGTTTGATGTTTAGCACTTCAGGTATCAGAAAATCTGCTGTAAGATTCATCTCGGGGTCAGAAATCACTTGTTTGATCCATCTTGGCAATTCATGGTCCGACAGATTGAAGCAATCTGCACACTTAAAGAATCCCTTGCGAGTTGTATTGCTAGCTAGGCAAGTGAAGTTTTTGCATCTGTACTGGCTCCACCGGACATTTCGATTGTCAGGAAGCTTCCACATGGACTCGTCGATGGGGAATGGCTTGCTGTATAGCTGCGGGGCCCTTGCAAAGCACCTCCTCCTCGGTAACGGATCACATCCATGAACCATCAGCTTTTGAGCTAGCTTCCAATCATCTTTGCAGATTTCACCTACATCATAATCCATATACTCTTCAATATCTTTCTTCATTGCAAAACAAGCATGGCCAATGCTCGTGAACGTTCCGTTAGCTCCCATGAAGTTCTGTTTGCCTAAACGGTTGGGTTTGATCCTTACATACTTGCGGATCTCTTCTATCATAAAGAACTTTGCAGGTTCATCCGACTGTTGTTTTCGTCCTACTAGAGGATGAACAGCTCTGATTTCACTGTTTTCCTGGGGATTTCCAGTTGTCTGTAATGACTCAATAAGTCCCAAAATATCAGCAAGAAAAGCATTGTATCTTGACACTATTGTTTCTGCTGATGAAGAGTCTATTGGCATATCTCTCATCTCATTCATTTCTTTCTGGATCTTGATAACAATAGTTTCGACAGCTATGCCTGGTTCACTCTGAAATCCTCGTTGACACTCAATATTAACATGACTGCAGAACGTATCAGAAATAAAAAGTGATCTAATAGAGTAGAATTTGGACAAAGTAGAAATACAGACCAAGAGAGCTAAAATACCAAGAATAAAGATTGGCCTGCGAACCCCACCCCATCTTCCTAGCTTCACTGAGATGTTAGGTTTGGTCATCTGTCTAAATGAGACCTCGAAATCGGAAACTAGTCACTACCAAGAAAAACAGCAGAAGCTACTCTAACGAAACACGTGTCTGATCATGAACAACATGCTAATAGAAATCAGATGCGAGGATACCAAAATTGCTCTCAAGCAATGATATTAGTTTCAATAGTTCATCAAACAAAGACTTTGAAGCAGCTATGAAATAGGAAAGAAAAAGAAAAGAACGAGGGATATATCAAGGATACCTGAAACTTTGAAGCCGAATGAAAAACTATTGGCTTGGAGAGGCAAGGGAGGGTGGTGGGGAGATGAGTTTGACTAGACGCCATATAATTTAATTGGTTAAAAATCTGCTAAAAGATTAAGATTGGAAGATTTTGAGATCTGAGTCAGAAGTTGTATATATTTTCTTATCATATTGAGTTCTGGGCTTCTTGGTAAAATTTCCTGAGGTAGTCTACTTTATATGTGCTCAGTGTATTTTAATATATCCATCCTACTCAGAGATAGCTTGCATCCTAGGATGTGCTCATAGACATTGCACATTACTTGGTCAATCTCGTTCCCTTAAAGCTTCCAGTTTTCTTGCAATAACGTCTTCACTGTAACGCCTGCAGGATAAAACAAGCTTCTGAGGAGAAATGGGCCACTGCCCAATAGTACAATTTGTTACAGTAGGCTAGCCTCAATTTAAAAAAAGAAAAAAAAAGAAGCAGCAGCAAGTCAAGCAGGTTGTGTAGAGCAAGAAAAGGTTCGATTTGTACTTGGAAAACTAAAACTAAAATGGATGCGGTTTAGTAGTGGCAGCGGCAATCGTTTAATATTATAAAAGCAGTTATTTTTTAAAACTCTTTTCATTTTAAAATACATTAAAAATATATTTTTTATTTTTTAAATTAATTTAGCATCAACCGTCGAAACAATCTTAAAAAAATAATTTTAAATAGTTTAGCCCAAACCGCCTTAGTCATTATACGTTATTTAAGTCAGTAATTGCGTTGGATGGACTTCACTTTCTTATCTGTGTATCTTGAGAATGACATTTTCTTCATATGGCCACACGATCATACAAGGAATTAATACGTCTCTAAATGCTACAAGTTAACCTCTTTTTATATATATATATATTTTTTAATTTCGAGACTTATCCATGCTTTATGGTTACCAAATTCTTGCACATCCATGACTCATGAATCTTCAAGAAAAAGAAAATTGAAGTAAAAGCTCCATGGCAAATCTGTGACTAGCAAAAACGAGAAATTGAGGTTGATGGTGTCTGAAACTGCATGCCCAGGCAATGGTTTGTTGATGAGATTATCTTGGAGGTGGAATGCGAGCGGAACAACCAAACAGCAGTTGGATTTAACACAAATACACAACACTACGGAGAAAGAAAATAATAACACTCCAATTCTGACATTTTTAATAACAATCCAAGATCAGTAAATCCAACAAAACCCCCTGTACCTACTCAATACCCGCACCAAGAATTTACAATTTCCATTTCCCACCACTCCACATCCAAAGCAGATGAAGCCAAAATCACCTCCTCCTCCGATCTTCTGCATACTGCGATAAGGGCACAACCTCCGACAATGGTGTGGAGAGCGGAGTAGGCAACGGTGAGTTCCGACAGACTGGACACGACCCGTTAAGCTTAAGCCAGGCATCAAGACAGAGCGAGTGAAAGTAATGCCTGCACTCAGGCATCATTCTTAACATCTCCAAATCTTTATACTCGCACAAACAGATCGAGCAAGTATTGTTAAGATTATCGGTTCTTTCACAGAACCCGCCATCTCTACTAAACTGGAATTTCGGGTACGAGTTTATAACAGCCTGGTCGAGCCCAACAGCAGCACCTTCCAAATCACGTTCTTGTTCTTCATCGTCTTCAGCGACGAAAATAATGCGAGGAAGTATTATTCCATCAGCTGTAGAGTTTGAATAATTGTTGTTGTTGTTGTTGGAGTTACGAGAACGATTTCGGGTGGCGCGACAACATATGTAGGAAGCAAGGAGAATAGTGGAGACAAGGACGAGAAAGCCAAGGGCTATGGCTATAGAATAGCCAAGGCCAAGGTTTGTGAGATAATTAGAGGAGGGAGGGGAAGTGGAGGTGGTGACGGTGGCGGGGGACATTTGGGTTTAAAGAGGAATTGGGAGTCCATTTGGGGGGCGAGAGAATAGAAGGGTCTGGGGATTAGGGTAGATTTTTTTGGGGGGAAGGTGGGTGGATTGTCCAGCTGCTGCATTTAATACAGGGTTTGGAAACAGAGAGGGGCATTTAATTTGCTTGTAAGTAGGAAAATCATATCATGGGCTTGAGGCCTTCTTTATGCTTTGGAATTTTGAGCGTTTTACAATTTATTTTTTATAATACTATTAAACATATAAAAATAATTCAATTTTCAAAATTTACTTTGCATACAAGTAACTTTACAGCAACCAAAAGGGACTAAATAGGGACAGTTGTTTCCTCTTTTATGATTCCTCCTGTAAGAGGGAGTAATATCTTAACTCGATTCGTGTGAGATGACGTCAAGCAGCTCCACTTCTCGCTTTTCAAAAAATTTTGTTGTATGTTTTAGATCGTTTTGATGTCTTTGGTGTCAAAATGATTTTTAAAAATAAAACAAAACAGTGGGGGTTTTTGGGGGGGGGGGGGGGGGGGCGGGACAAACCCCCCCAACACCACCAAGGTGTTTTTTTTTCCCTTCTGACATGAAGCTGGACATTTAATGTTGTCTCAATAATTATCAGTTTTGTTTTTAATAGAATGATCAATATTTTTTAGCATCGAACTATCAGTTACAATTGATTTTAAAGCGAGCACCAGCATATGTCTCTCTCTCTCTCTCTCTATCTCTCTCTCTCTCTCTCTCTCTTGGAAAAAACTTTTTCCTTTGTTTTATATTCTTATGCCATCCATCACCGAACTTCAAGGTGACGAAAGTCTCCCACTTCCAACCAATTGTGATAGGTGATATTGGAAGTTACCAAGGAACTTAGGAGGATCCTCCGACTACCTTTTAGCAATTTGAAAAATTAGAATGGTCTCGGAATTTTCCTCTCCCCACCTTCTGGGTTTGCTATCTATCTAAACGAGAAGGAAGGGATTTAATTGTTCAGCCCTTGACCCGGCCAGCATGCCAACTTATTTATTTATAAACTAGTTTGCGTTGTCGCACGATACTCGCACTATAATGGGGCTTCAATTAATATATATATATATATATATATATATATATATATATATATATAAAACCATAGAAAATTATTTAGTATATTGTTAACCTTGAAATATCTGAACTTAACTCCTTATTTATTCATGGTTTAAAATTAAAGTAGTAGTTGTCAACCTTACTCGTTAGGTAAGTTTAAAGGAAAAAATAAGAAACATATTAAATTCACTATAATCAATAATCAACTTGTGTAATTTATAGTTTGGGTTATGGAGTTTATTGGATTGAATTAATTTTTTTATTATTATCAAAAAAATATAAAATTTATTTATTTTTAATTTAATGCTGAATGATAAAATTCAATAAAAACTTCATCTTAAAAGATAATTTTTTTAAAAAAATAAAAGATATAGAAAAGGAGTCAAATAACCCAAAGGGCCAATAAAAAAAGAGTTATATATCTATGAGAATCATAGTTTTGAAACGCAGCTTGATCGGCGGGTCGACCCAGAACTCAGCCGACACGGAGCTGAAATCGGGCTAGGTTTAAAAAAAATAAAGAAAGATAAAATTTAGGGGTAACCCGACTAAAAATCCAGTTACAATCTATTAATTTTTATTTTTTTATTAAAACAATATCATTTTCATTTAAAAAAATTAACTTAAAACCCTAGCAGAATTTAAAAACTATGATGACAATGCAACAAATATATATCCACGTCACTAGCAGGAATCAAACTTGCGATCTCAGTTACCCCCACGTGCTTCAGCCACTCGAGCTACTACCTGACCTTTAATTTTTTTTAGTTGTTAGTGATTAGCATAATGGTGGCACTTGTCACGTTCTCCATGTGAAACAGCAACAAGAGCGATTCAGCCCAAATGGAGTTATCCATGGTCATATCCTCACGGGTTTCTAAGTAAAGCTCATGGTACAACAAGCAGAGCATGCACAAACCAAGCCACTGAGTTCCCGATTTTGTCTTTTGTTTAAAAATGCTCACATATAATTTAAAAATAAAGTAGGATTTTTCATACAAGAAAGGACTAACTATATATATATGGATCCAATCAAGAACCAAAACTCCTCAATACCCATTCGCTAGTATAGTTAGATTAAAAAAAAATGAAATTGATAGAGTCGTGAAAACTTTCAAATATGAATGAGTTTTTTTTTTTTATTTTTTAATATATATATATATATATATATATATATATATATATATATATATATATTGTGGTGGCTAGACTTTCCTACAAAAAGGTTTTCTATTGAAACATGGGATCTTTTAATGTTTAAGTGGGTAAATATACAAGGAGAAATCATGCGCATAAAATAAGAATTGTTACAAGAGAGTGTGAGAGAAATTATGAGTTCTATCTATAAATAAATTTTATGTACGTAGTGATCATGTTACCTTTAATTAGCTTAATTTTGTTAATATTGCGCCTCCAAAAGAGTTGAATCTCTACTCGATCGTAAGAGAGATGGGTGTTTTTCTAAAGAAGAAATAAGAGTTTTATTAATTTATTTGATGGCGGCGAAGTGCTGGTAGGAAAGATTTTATGTGTGCCTACTTATTGCACTTATGTGTGCTCATTAAAACCGATTAAATAAGATATGAAATAACTTTGGAATAATATTAAAATATATAATGTTAGAGAAATTTGCCTACTTATTGCACTGATCGAGCAGTCGGTCCATTGTTCCATTACCGAGGGTATAAGGCCTCAGCACCGGAATCTGCTTCACTAAAGAAAGTTGCTGGATACACCACGACCGCTAGATCGATACACTTGACCATGTAATTTGCTAGCTTCTAATGCATTTTATACGGATTTTTTTTTAATAAATGATATATCTATATTAATTTATATTTCAATCAAAATGAACTAGCAATGTTGAGAAAGTATATATTATCTATTGCATTAAAAAAAAACACTCAGCATTCAAGTTCAAAATGTCAAAAAAGATTTTTTTAAAAAAAGTATTTTTGACCACCAAACCCATCTTTATGGAACTTATTAATAAGAGTGCTAATCGCGAATTGTTTAAACAAAAAATGCTGATTTAATGGACGACCTTTCTTTTGTTACTTTTTTCGTCATTGGTATAGAAGTGGGTCTGAGCCCTACAAACAAAAATTGGATCTGATATATTTAGACGTTATTTTTTGAAGTATATTTTATTTAAAAATTAATATATTAAAATCATATATATTTTTATTTTTTAAAATTTATTTTTAATATTAATATGTAAAAAAAATTATAAAAAAAATTAAAATTTTTAAAAACTCTAATTAAAACATTTTTTATAAAAAAACCCTATTAATTAATTATCACTTGCGAGCAAAGGAAGAAGGCCCTCCAAAAAGGTTAAGGGCTAGAAGATAAAGCAATTTTATTTAAGAGCACAAATATTCCCATCGTCATCATCCAAAAAATGGTTCTTTTAAGGTTAATGTAGATACGTGGATTAATTTATATATATTTTAACTAATTTTATGAATTTTAAAATTAATATTTATGTAAATTTTTAATAATTTTAAAATTTATAAAATTTAAATTAATAATTTTTTAAAAAATAAATTCAAAACCTTAACAATTAACACCTCTTCGTAATTTAAAATGTTCCGCTTTTTTAAATGACATGAAATGGATTATTTGCACTCTTTCAATTTTGTGATTTGATGGCGTGCATAAGTTGGACAAAGCAACCAATTCTACTGGTCACAGGAAAATGGACACGTCCTCTATTGCAAATTTCTTGCTTCCACTCTCCTTGAAGCCCTTATCGTTTCCAAAGTGATTTTTTTTGGTCATCTTATTTTTTTCTTTTTCATTATGGCCCTCGAGTTAGATCAGTGTCCAATATGCATAAACAAAAATAAAACGAGTAACGTGTTCAATTAGCAATTTTAGTGCCTTTTGCCCTCTTTCAAAAACAAATGAGTAATTAATATAGGTTACGGGTAAGAGGTTTCACCACTACTCTTGCAGCTCTGTGGTCCAAAATATGCCGAACATTGTCATATTCAATGGAGTCAACACATAACCAACTTCAGTTCAGCGATTGAAACGCTGTGTTTTTAGTGCCTTTTACCTCTACAAAAGTTGTCTACCACAGGTCACGCTGTCACAGGGCTGGCTTGTTCTTCCCACGCTCGGGGAACGAAGACAGATTTCCAATAAAGAGCTCGTCCCGAAACAGGCGAGAAACAAACACAAACAAGAGAATGATAACATGCTGTATAGTGTAGACGAAGGGGAATAAAAAGGAAAGAAAGAAAAACACTTTGTCATGTTTGATCAGTGCCCAAGTCCATGCAATTAAGGGTTCTTTTACAACTATATATGTAAGAGGGGAAAAAAAGAATAAATTTATATATATAGTGAAATAATTACTCAATCCCTTTGTTTGAGAGTTTCAATGCATGTCGAGTCTCTACTAATTAGCCCTTCTATTGTTAATTTTTTCATTACAATTTGATTTTTCCCCTCCTAAATATCTTTCATGTCTAATGAAATATTATAATCTCCCCTCCAACATATAAAATTAAAAATACATTTAAAAAGGGTAATTTAGAAATTTTAAAAAGAATTTACAATAAACTTTGGCTTTTTCTCGTAAACCACGAGGAATAACTTGTGAAAAAATCATTTCAACCAAAAAAACTTAAGTTGTTAGATGAGGTCTCAGGATATAATTTATATTATTCTCTAACACACCTCCTCAAGTAAAAGCCCTTTGAACTTAAAACTTGCACAGGCCCACAATACCTCGTGCTTAATTTTTTATCAAATAAATAAGGATGGTGAGATTCAAACTCGAAATCACTTGGTCATCAAGACTCTGATATCATGTCAAAGAACCATTTCAATCCAAAAATTTAAACTGTTAAATAAGGTCTCAGAATATGATTTATATTATTTTCTAACATAATTAACAAAATTATTATTATATATATATATATATATATAAGCAATGAAACTAAATTATAATTTATTAAAAAATTACAACACTTTCCTTTTCGCATTTCTTACATATTAGCATCATGATGGAATTACCCCTGTAACGGCGGTAATTTTTTTAGTTTTAATGTTTAAAATAACCGATTAAAATGTAATATTTGATCCAATTTAATCCATTAAAATTGGTTATGTAGATATTACAAATAATAATATATTAAAAAACCAAATAAATAAATATTAAGTGTTAAGTGCGAGTTGGGATTTTTAAAAATTACCTAATCTAATTAAATCGGCATAACTCATTTAATATGTTGTTTTTCCTTCTCTCTTTATTTTTCTTTTATATATATATATATATATATATATATATATTATATATATATATATATATATCATTTTTTTATCTCATATTTAAATATGTCATTTTTTTATGTTTAGTAATAACTATATGTTTGAAATACTGTATAAAAACATTTTAATATTAATTGTGATTAAAGAAAAACAATTATATGCTTTTGAAAGTGTATTTTCTAGAATTGTCGATGAATAATGGAATTTATATGTTCAACCCATAGATATCTATAATATTCACACAAAATTTAGTTTAACTTGATATATTTAACCCGCTCAATTCTATTTTTTCTTAAATCAAATTTATAATTTATAAAATATTAAAAATTAAATTAGATATAATTATCAATACTAACCTAGCCTACGAACACCGGCAGTTTTATGTTTGTAAGTTTCTTCCCGTGAGCAGATGATGGTTTAATATTAAAGACCTCAAAAATCACTTCAAACCCATTTGACTGAATCGTTTTTTGGAGAAAGGGAAAAAAATAGAGCTCATACTTCACTTAGGAAAATAAAGATGCATGGATCACAGTCCACTCAGTCTCCTACAACCAAACATCTGCACTAGGTATTAAAATACAAGAAGCAACAATGGTATGCCATGCTCTAAAAATCAACTTTCCGCTTGCACTTCTGTATCTGAATTTGCTGACTCGTAATATTAAGTTTCATGCTGCAGGTCATTTTCACAACAATATTCCTCTTGACAATCGCTATTTTCATCCTCCCTGGAACTCTTGTGTAGGTGGTCATGGACAATATCCCAGAGCTCATATCAGCATTCAGATTTGGGTTTGACATGATCCTGTCTGGGATGATATCCACAGTAACATTCATCCTCATGGTCCGTCTGGCCCTAGCATGGCCCGGTCCGTTTCTGGCCTCCCCAACTATCTGCCTGTCGTAGTAGAGGGTTGTGGTGGTGTTGCTATACTTGAATGATGCTACGTTGGGATTTTTAACTGATACATCTGCAATTAGGGTTATGTTCACCCCTGGCTTGGGAGTGGTGCCATTGTTTAGCTCCAACTTAGTGATCGTGACACTGTTCATTGTGATGACAGGGTCTTTGACACGAAAGACAGTGAAACGTAAAACTATGATCGCTGTGACTAGAATGACAAATATGGCTGTGACGAATACACAGCATTTGACGCATTTTCTGCTTCGTTTCTTATGCTGTTTAGAAGCCCCTTCTTCGTCGCTGCATCGGCGCTCCGCAGCCGGGGCCAGTGGTCTTACCTGCTCGCGTTTCGCCATATGGCTAGAGGTTGGAAGGGTATAGGAGATCAAGGATGCTTACAGGAGGATATTAGGTGGTCTGAACTCTGGTGGATTTTGGAAGTATTGTGTTGTGGTTTTATATTGTAATAGGAGTCAGTGGTGAAGTAATTGAACTTTGAATTTTGTTCAGATCGATGACATTATTTGATTAGAAATTTGGTTTCTGTCCTGATCAAAGCTTCAAGGTGTTGACTCCTGCGCGCCTCAAATGTATATGATCTTACACTAAAAACATTTATTTTAACATTTTTTTCTTGGTCAGTTTCATCAAGCACGCGTCCATCATAATTGCAGGAGAAGAAAATAATTTAAAAATATATATAAAAAAATATTTTAAAAAAAAACAGTTCCAATTTCAAACGGAGCCTAAATCTCCAACTCACGAGGCAAAGAGAAGAAAAAATTGTTATCGTGCTCGAATAAAAAATAAACAATAATAATAAAATGCTTGTCATATAGAGAAAAGGAGAAAGTGATGACTGATGGCTATCAGTTATTCATTTTTTTAAAAAAAATATGTAAACAACTCAGACTAAGTAAAATTGAAACTAAATTCAAAGATTATTAGTTCGCGGCATTGACAGTTGCTGAGGGTCAATTTGGCTAAAAATCGGCGGTGGTAATTAGGCCAAGTGTGCCGCCAACTGCTAACGAACTCCTTCCTCGAAGAGATTATCAATAGATCGAAGAGCCTTCTTTCGCCCGCCATCTGACCAGAATTTATGTAATCTGTTCAAATGAAGATCCTTTTGCGGTCGTTTTTATAATGTTTTGAAATTGAATAGAGTCTGCTTAATGATGTAAGGAATTAATTAAATAATTTACTGAAAATTATTTTTCAAATTTTACTGTGTATTCATATACTATTAAAAAATATCAATAAAAAATATTTTTATTCAAAGAAAAAATTGTCTTTATTTTCAGGAAAGTATTTTATTTTTATTTTTATTTTTAGCGAAAACACTTACAAAGAGTTGTGGAAAATTTAAAAATATCTTTTATTTTGTTAATTATATCAAATTTGATTTTTATATATTTTGTTTTGATTTTTTTTCAATTTCATCCCTTAGAATTTGATTTAATTAGATTGTTATACCAACTTTGGTGTTCGTTATTTTGATTGTTACTTATTTTTTTCTAATATTTTTCTTAGTTCAAATTCTTTATTTATCATATTTGGTCTCAATTCTTTTGATTGTTATTTATTTTATTTGAAATTATTCATAAAATTGAATTATTTTTTTCAATTTCATCCTCTTTTAAAAAAAATTTATCTGTCAAATTGGGTCTCTATATATTCTTTTTACTACTATTTGTTTTATTTAAAATAGTTTTTGAAATTAGATTTTTTTTTCAATTTCATTCCCTTTCAACTTTTTTATCTGTCAGATTTGGTCTTATTCTTTTAATAAACTTGAAAAAAAAAACATTAATGAGTTATTTTTCAACTATTTTTCATGATATATCCAAACACTAAAAAATATTTTCCAACTTATTTTTTATGACAATACTAAATATTAAAAAATAATTCATTTTTTAAAAATTTATATTTCATAAAAAATATTTTTTAAAATAAAACCACTTTGCAGTAAACAAACAACCTAAATAAAAGGACAATCTCTAAAAATATACAAACCCTTATTTAAATGAAAACTTTAATTATGTCAATATGAGTGATTTTTGAAATAATCAGATACAAATATAACACTCACGTGCAAATTCGGATCATGAACAATTCATCATGCATGCACCAATTTGCAAGCATATTTATAAAACCAAGACAATCTTAAGGCACTTTGTTTTATTTTTTAGATGGTTATTAAATATTTTACCCTAGTTATGCTACGGTCAGGTAATTATTTTTTTGACAAAAAAAATGAATATACAAGCTTTTCTAACACGTTTGTTTTAATAAAAAAAATTAATCACAAATTTAAAAAATTATGCATATATTTAATTAAATAAAGAAAGAAACATTTGTGTCAATAAATGCAAAAAAAATATTAACACGTCTATTCGACTCAATTCACCACAAATTGGATAAGTTATTTTTCTAGCGCAAAAGAATGAATTTGTATGTGTTGTTAACATGTTTTTTGAAATCAAGAAAAAAAATACAACTATGAATCAAAAGATCAATGCTTACATATAATAAAATAAAACAATGATCATATGCGTTAATAAATACAAAAAAGAGTTGTTAACATAACGTCGCATATAAGAATCTCAAGTTAATTTTTAACACGGTAGAAAAATGAGACAATATTACGAGCATATATTTAACTGTATCATGATTCTTTTAATTGAGAAATGTAAAGATGTTGTTTATGCCAAAGAAATTAAATCTTAGAATGTATGAACTAGGAAATTGAGAAAGAGGTTAAATGCAATCAAGTTCTAAAATAAAAAGATAATTATTTTTTTAAAAGTAAAAGATAAGTAAGTATAATACTTAAGCTTAACTTTTCCTTTAATGCACATGTTTTTTTTTAAAAAGATTATTTTTTCTTAGAAAGAACAAATAATTTTTATTTTTATAAACACATCATGCAAATAAATTTTATTTATATAAAATATAAAAATAATTATAGATGAATTATAATGATCTCTTCAAAATATTAAATATATAAAAAAATAATTAAAAATAACTTTTATTTATAAAAGATTAAGTAAACAATCTAAAAAAATTAAAGAGAAGGGTATTAATTTAGATATAAATTAAAAAAATGCATATAAAAAAGCTATAAATTGAAAAGAAAATTAGAAATAAATAAATAAATAAATAAGTTGGGTGTTGTTAGGCCTAGCAAATCATGCCCGCATGCCTGACACATTTTGAGAAGGGCCAACATGCTTGGGTCATTATATATTTTTTTAATTCCGAAGTAGCTTTATTTTTTTGAAAAAAAATATAGGTGACACATTGCTTGCTTCTTCCTAAATTCTAGCCTTAATAGTGGTCGAAAAATCAGTTTTTTTTACTCACAAACCTATTCTTGACCTAAAACAACTATAAAACACAATATACATCTTGATAAACTCATATATGCCTTAAATATCTAAAAACCAGACTATAAATCAAAGGTTAATTCAAAATCAAAAGGCAATTATGAGCTCAAATCTACCATTTTAGACAATGAAAAGACCAAATAACTCTAGGTGAGACTTTTCTCATCGAATGAAATTTATAAACACCAAGATCGATTTATTTTTTTTTGCTTAAATCGATGTCAACTGATATTTTTTTTTTACTACCAGAATTCAATGACTTTTTCTCTCCTCTCTCAAAATGATTGAAAAATAAGGATAATAAATTTTTGAACCAAAATTAAAATTTTAAAAATCAAAAGGACTGAAAAAAAAAGAAATTGAAAAGTATAAGGACTAAATTGAATTTTTTTGCTAACTATAGTTATTGTCACCCATTTTCTCTGCCCTTTTTACTTTGGTTCTCTATCTTTTAATTTTATCATTAGTTAACAATTTAATTTAAATCGGTATTCAATTTTTTTCTAAAAAATGAAATTAAAATAAAATATAAACAAAAATAAAAGGACACGAGGTGTATAACGAGTCCGCGGTATACCAAGTGTGAGCTCACAATACAACATGATAGCAATTTGTTGCAGGGAAAACACCCTAATGCTTAGAGTTTTGTTAATGGGTAATAGCCCGATCTCAAGTCCGCGTTGAAATTTGGGTTTGGCATGATTTCCGCAATAACATTCAACTACGTGATCCATCGAGCTCTGGCATAGACAGTCTCCAAATGAAATATTTTGGTATTGTAATTGGTAAAATATTAGATTTGTTTAAGTAATTAGGAATTTTACTTAAAAAAAAGCCGGAAAGACTGTTGATTTCGATCCGGATATTGACAGTGTGAAGCGGGTGGTAGCTGTTGTCGTTGAAGGATCTTATTCAAAGACTCCTGATTGAAAACTTGCTTGCTCAAAAGAGGCCTCTCGATGGAACCAGGAAATGAATTGCTAATTGACTTCTCAGGAGAGAGAACATATGCTCTAAAAGGATAATAAATCAGCAAACTAGAAAATTAGCTATCGGAATGAAGGCAACTCCCAATGTCTGGAAGGGAAACGAGAAGGACTGCAAAAGGTATTCATTAGGCTGGAAATTTTTTTTAATAAATATAATTTATTATTATTATTATTATTAACATAGATGTCCAACTTGCATATTTTTCGACTAATTTCATAGTCCTAGCCTTTAATAAGCACCAACTTGCGCATACCTCAACTAATTTCACGGTTCGGTTCTTAAAGTTAATGATCATATAAGCCTTTAATACTCATTATATCTTTGCTTTTAATGTCTATTATATTAATAATATATTATATTATCATGACTCGAATATGAAACCACAATAATCTGAAACCATAAGAAAATCAAATAAACCATAAGAAAATCAAATTTTCAAGCATCATAATCTGAAACCATAAGGAAAACAAATTTCCGAGCACCTACATGTTGAAAAAATATACCGACACCATGAATCTTGTTTTGATTTAAGATTTTTGAATTGAATAGAGTGTTTTAGGATTGAAAATTTTATTTGAAGGTTATTTGTTTTTTTTTTAAATAAAAATAAGTTGAAAAATAATTAATTTTTATATAAAAACTCAAATCTCAATTTTTGGAATCATGGGACCAAAAATATTCTAGTAGATAAGATGACTTGACTTTTCAATCATGAGACCAGAAAATATTCTAGTTGATGAGATGACATGTCGCATATCAAAGATGGATAACTTGTAGACTTTTAAAATTAAAAAAATATATATTTTTTTAAAAAAGGCCTGGACGCTGTTAGTTGTTTTTTAATTCTAATAAATATCTTCTTATTTATTTTTTAAATTGTCTAGTTTAACATTTCTATTTTGCAAGTAACAACCATAATTAATATTTCACATAATATATATATATATATATATTTCAAAATAGCCAGAATAAAATATTTACCCACTTAAAACTGTAAATAAACAGAAAACGCTTTCAAGAAAAGGAGGACAAATATGAGAAGAGCAAGGCAGGCAAAATCAAGAACTTGTACGGGACAAAAACACACTTCCATTTTATTTATCTCTTGGCATACTAGAAAAACAGATCCAGATCAAACTTAAGAGAGAATTAAAACATATCAGAGAGGGAAGGCAGCTTGAGTTCACCCTTCCTGGACAGAGGAATGGTGAAATTGCCAAAGATAGGAAGGTCAATTGTGAGACCCAACACCAACTCATAGTCTATATCACCGTCTCCTACAACGTCCTTCACCAAGCTCACAAGCACACTGTGTGGCACCTTCATCGGCACATCTAAGATCGTTGTGTCGTCCCCTTTCAACGAGCCAGGGTCTGGCACTGTCCCTGATGCAATCATCCTGCTCCCAATATGCAAATCATGTCAAGAAAAATCCACGCCTTAGGAAACTAACCATATAAAAATCTAAAAAAAATTTCCATCACAAGTTCTTAAGCTTTCGGCTTTTCTTAAATACTTGCAAATTGGATTAGGAGCCCCCTTGATATTCCGCATTACCATCTTGAGTTAATCAACGACAAAAAACATTTGGCAATAATTAATCTTAATTCGAAACCATACAGAGCAGGCAATCCAATAGTTTCCGACAAATTGCGCGCGTTCTTTGAACAATATTGTACACGTTTTAGATAAAAAGAAACAATAACAAAGAAGTGAAACGGGACGGTGAGTGTATTGAGTTACCTGCCACCGCTCTTGAAAGAGTAGGAGATCTCGCAAATAGGGATCGTGGTTCCATATGGGTTCTTGACAGACACCTTGGCACCATAGTCTATGCTGTCTGGGTGCACGCTTTCCAGATTCATGTCGGTGATGGTAGCCTCTGGGGTCTTGACATTAACCACCTTCTCTGCCACAAAATGTTTGGCCTTGCTTAGCAACTGCGACATTTTTGTAATTGCAAGCTAAACTTAATTAGTCAGGGGGCTTTGCTGGTTCCTTTATTTCCCACAGAAATGATGGTTATCTCTTCTCTAGCTTCTCTCCTGTTTATATGGTAGGAAATGGTAGCGTGTCTTGTCGTCGACATCGCTGAAGATACGTGTGTGAGTCGTGGGTCTCCTCGCGTCTCAAGATATTTTCACTACAGAGGTACGATCGAGGGAAGTCTCCTCTTAGCTACTAGCATGTTATATAATTAATTGTCAGTTGAGTACTTAAACAAAATGATTTATTAATTACATCCAGAGATGTTTTTAAAAGTTTTTAATTCGATACGTCTGTGCCTTCTTTTCTAATTTTATGTCAAAATTTATTTATAATGACGCTTTACAATGACGATAAATGTCACTAAACCTCGACAAGATTACCTATTCATTTAATGCATTGTTTCGGGACTCAAATCAATAATAGATACTTACTAGATAGGTTTACAGAGCTTCGCCGTGAGCAGGGTTTATTTTTTAATGATTATTTTTTTTAATTTTTTTTAAATAATATTATTTTAATATTTTATAACATAAAAAAAGTTATTTAGTTTAAGATAACTCGAGATATGATATTTATTTCAGATTGATTTTTAGATCGGGCCTAGAAACAATGAGAAAATTCAAAAAAAATAAATCTCAATAAATTAATGATGAAATAAAAAAAATATAAAGATAAATTAGCAATCAGCTAAAAATGCAACTCCTCTCTTAATTTTAATTCTAACACCACACAAAATTAATACAAAATTTTAAAAACATTTAATTTTAAAAAATACTCATTCTTATCGCCACCTATACACGACTGAACGAATTTAAGTGTTCGTGTTTTTTTTTTTTATAGGTAAGTCCTTCGAATCTAAGTTAATGACAATCTTTCTACTGGATATATTTTCCAGCATCGTCACCTTTCCTTTGATTTTTTGACACGTCTCTTACCACCATTTCAAAGCAGACAGTTTGCGGCATGGGCTTATGTATGGATGCGCACTAATTATGGGCTGAACACCCTCGACTCGGGTACGGGACACCATTGTAAACTTTTTTATTTGGAGTACGAATTTTGAGCAATAGTTCTGATTCCACTTGTTGAATTTTTAGAACTCTTAACAGTGGGAAAACAAATCACTCTTGGACTTTTATAGAGTGTTTATTTAATATTATAAGATTATTTTTTAAAATATTCTCCAATTGAAAATATATTAAAAAAAAAATTTTTTAAAAATTATTTATTTAATAAACAAACATATCCTATATTGATAATCCATATACGTTTTAGTAGCCGTTTGGTAATGCGGCTGTGTATGAGGTTGAGAATGAGCCCCATAGGTATGTATTTGGATAAGTGAAAACTTGGTTTTGTTTTGGTGGAACCCATTATAAATTGAGGTTACACCTAGGTTTAACAAAAACAAAAAAGTTGAGCTTTGCAAATAGCAGTTCACCTTAGCTTTTCAATTATCCATCCATCGACAAATCATTTTGGCCACAAAACACATATTTCTAAAGAGAAAAAAACTCGTCAGAGGAATATTAAACTTCCCAGAACATGTTGTCCATCAACCAAGCAGCTCCCTCAGTTCATCACCGGCTTCCACCGTTTTGACCACCAGCCAGACATCGTTGCCGCGCAGGGTAGCTTGCTTTTCCTCTTATTCTTTTCCTTCTCCTTCTTCTTCTGTTGCATTTTCCCGTCTCCACTGTTCTGCAAAGTGAACAGTGGAGAGTGAATTAATTCATTCTTCGCTGATCATGGGGCGAACTGGGTTCAGCCCAAACCTAAATGCATTGTACCGGGTCCGACCCAATAAAATAAAATAAAATAAAAAACCAAAAAAAATCTCAGATATTGTGTTTTATTCGATAAACTAGTGTTTAACATTATTCAATGGCACTATATAATTACATTAGAAGGAGATCGCATAATAACATAGCATTTGCATAATTTGATTGCAATCCCAATTTTGTTCATGATGATATTTTTACCTAATGTTGTTGTACACTCAGGAAGCCGTGAAAACTATAGTATTTGTCGGATGAATTTCGTACGTGATGGAATTACAGATAGTTTAATAAAACAATAAAAAATACTTTATATAAAGTATTGTTTATTTCATGATGTAATAGCAGTAGTTAAATTTACAATATTTCAATTAAAAACCATCAATATTAATATATGTCTTTTAAAATTATTTTTTAACTTCAATTTGAAAAGCATTTTTAACCAAATACATTCAACAACCTTTTATTCAACTTCAATTTCAACCACAGTTTTAACCAAACATATAATTTAGCAAACCAACCTCAACTAAAATTATTTTTTATAAAACAATTTTTTTCAAACTACAACCACAAAAGTTACCACAATACCAAACACATTTAGATTTGTCCCAACACACACTTGCACTTAAAATAATATATATTTTTTAATTTTTAATATCAATATATCAAAATAATAAAATAAATATAAAATAAATTTTAAACAAGAAAAGTTTTAAATTTTACCAAACCTCTATTTGAAACACAATACCAAATAAAACTTACACTTAAATACTGTTTGTTTTTACGTTTTAAAGATATATTTAAAGAAATTTGAATTTTTTTATTTTTTCTTTACTTAAAATTAATTTTTTTATATTTTTAAATTATTTTAATACATTACTATAAAAAAAAATAAAAAATATATATTATTTTAATATATTTTTAAATAAAAACACTTTAAAAATAACCACCATACCAATCTTTACTTTTCACATAGCGCGCCAGCACACAGAACTCTTGGCTACAAATTATTTTTCTTCTCACTTACGGCACAGCACACACAACGCGTTTTATATCTTGCAGCCTACTAGATACTTCTGGAGCTAAGATATTTTCTGGCTTGAGCTAGATATTTAATGGAAACCGTCTAGATAACTCAAGAATGGTTGGCGGTGAGAAAATTCGAGACTGGTCTTTAATATGTGCATGATGATTCAAGGTTTCATAATAATAAAATGTAATAAAGTAATAGTACTCCGGCGACTCAGAAAAATAAAAAAGGCACCAGCTAATAATGTCATCAAAGATCACACAGTAAAACTAGGTGCAGCGAAAAGTTAAATCGATAGCAATGTCCGATACCATAGTTTTTACATCCGGTTTGTTTCAAGATCCGAATTTTAAGTTTTAATTGAGTTACTAGGTTATCTAAATCAATTTTTTTGTTTTTAAATTAAAATGATATCATTTTATTTAAAAAATAAAAATCAACGAGTTGCAATCAAATTTTTAATCGGGTCTTATTGGGTCGCCGGATCACACTAAAATTTTTTTTTATTATTTTTTCTTTGACTCGATCCAGTTTCAGTCCTGAATTGATTGGGTCTCGGATTAAACCACCGGATCAGACCGGATTTCAAAACTACACCAATGACTATTCCGTCAGAAAACTTTCTATTCCAAGTTCAAATTTTAATTGAGGGTTATTTTTTTTCTTATTAAATAAGAGATCTAAATCTTAAATCCAAGAGAATAAATTAATGGAAATTGAATTTACCATTAGATTAAAATCATATCTCTTTAAAATATACAGCAATATAAAGGGGAAGAAAACCATTTATAATAAGTTTGTTTTCAGTTTGAGCTGGGGATAAGAAATTAATTATATATATATATATATATATATTTAAATTGTTTTATATGTTAATATTAAAAATAAATTTAAAAAATTAAAAGTAAATATTATTTTGATATATTTTAAATGAAAAACATTTTAAAAAATAACAAAATATGTAAAATAATAAACATAAGTTAAAGATCGACCCTGACTTAAATGGATTTATCCTCCAGAGAATAATTAAAGGATGTTTTATATTTTAACCATGCTGAAAAAAATAAATTAGGGTTTGTTAAGTTTTTTATTTTACTTGATTTTAATATTTAGATTTATAAACAGTATTTTAGAGTTGAAAATAAAATAATTAAGGTTATTAAAATATTTTTGGGTGTAAACAGTTTAAGGATTTGTTTTGGTCTGAATTGCCCATGACTTAATTTCCAAGTATCAGAGATAGTCAAAATTTATTGGAGTGGATGTCGCGTTCTACTTATGTCGACCATGTGTTATCCTATCTATCTATCTATTTTATTTTATTTTTTTAAATAACTCAGGCAGAGGACATGAAGTGTTTGCCTCTTTTTTTTAAACACGTGAGCGGGCTTGGTTTTTCCAAACCTAGAAGCGTTAGGCTTTTTTAGAAAGCCCTGGCATGCCTGGGGCTGCCATTGCTAGCCTCGGCATGCCTGGGCTTTATTCTGTAGACTTCACATTTTTTTTTAATTTCTTTATTTAACTATTTTATTTTATATAAAATCCTCTTTAAATAAAATTATAAAAATAATATATTTAAAACCACTTGATTATGCTATATATTCAAATAATATCAGTGCTTTTATGGTAATTTTAACCATCACTTTATGAATAATTATATAAAAACAAATTCCCATGAATATCCAATAAAAATAAAATGCCTATTTTTTTTTATTTTCATATAATTTTATCAATTTATTTTTTCAACAGTCAATTGAAAATTATAAAGGCATGATTTTTTTAATTTAAAATTTACTTTCAGATCATTATAAGGTTTTATTTTAAGAATCATTCATCTAATAAAAAAACCAGTTTTCATATAAAAAAATCAATAAAAAAAAGTCTCGATTATAAAAATGTGTTTTTTTTTAAATCTAAATAATTGAAATGATTACAAATACTTATTTTAATTTTTTTAAGTTTTATTGAAAACAATATGATGATAAAAAGACATACTTTTATAAATAAAAAAAGGCGGAGGGAAACTTGAATAATAATTATGATTTTTTATGTATATAAAAATAGGTTTAGAAAAAAAAAATAGAGTCCTGCGGCATCCGTCGACCTTGCCTGCTAGTTCACACCTAAAGTATCAGTTGATGTGGTGAGGGGATCCTTAATATATGAATTTGCTCTCTTAGCCGAAATGAATGGCCCAATCGGCACCTCAAGCCCCAAATTGAGAGAATGGGCCGCACAACGCAACATTCGGCTCTCTAATCTCGACGCCTCTCTTTCTCCATAAAACGCGGACCATTTTCACAAGGCCAGCACTCGAAAAACTAAGAAGCTTGAACATCTACATTTAGAGAGGTCGTCGACAATAAAAGTTGGTAACTAAAAAGTTTGATTTTTTTATAGTTTTAGGTTTGATTTCTTGTTAATATGATAGTTATTGAAAGTTTATATGGTTGTTAAATTTAAAATCCATGAGATTAGTCGAGGTATATATATGTAAACTGGTCTGAACACCCATGTTAATAAGAAGCTGTGTTTTATGTCAAGAAAAGATGCTCCAATTATATTCTTATCATCTAAATTTAAATTTTAATTAGACGAGGCTAAATTCTCGTTAATGTTTTGTTTTGATGTGGATAGCTTGTTCTTGATGGATTTGAAAAATATACTTAGTTCCAATTCATATAAAAACTCTATCGATCTTTCTAGTTGTAAAATTAAAAGAAAAAAGAAAGAAAAAGAAGATGGTAAAGTTTACAAGTTTTCACTATATACAATGACTGATATAAGATGGCCAAGAACAACAGGGCCTGCTTGTGCAGAAGTGAGCTTAATAATTAGAACCCAGCAAGGAATTGCATCTGTTTGAGAAGAGGAGTTAGGGTTTCCATCAGTTTCTCACATGGATGATCATGAACTCCTTCATAAGTCGTGACGACTATGCTTGTGTCCTTAGATAGCCTTTGCACTTGTTTCTTCACGTTGCATGTATGATGCGTGCACCGGTAGTAACTCCTTTGGCAAAATAAAATAAAATCAACGCAAAACATTTCACAAAATTATTAAATAATATATACTTGAATATTTATAAGCAATTCATTAATTAATGTTTTGTGTAAATATGAAAAACAGTAATTAAGGGTAATTAGAAAAGGTGGGTGAAATTGTAAAATAAACACACTTAATATGGAGACTGCGAGAAATAGGATGAGCTTGGGCTGTGATCCACACAATTCAGACAGCTCAATACATACAATATTCTTTCGTACAATTCCTGCTGCTGCTGCTGCTGTCATGCATGGCTGTTGTTCTTTCAGAACCCTAACCCTAGCCTTTAATGTGAAAGACTGAGGTATAAAACAATAAAAAAATTCTAAGAAAAGAAAAGAAAAGACAACAAATAATGGCTCTGCAGCCTCAGCCCATTAAACAAAGAGATATATTTGATTCCGGAGCTTCGGGGGCCCCAATTTTACACGCGTAACACTCTTAATCAGCCCGAATCCAAGAAGAAGAAGAAAGCAAACCCCCACACACCCTCTGCAACGAGCCCGTCCTGATTAGTTCACCTGCAAGGGCTCGCCAATTTTCTTACTGGTACTATGAGAATTAATCAGTACAGCTGAAAAACAGCATAATTCCACTTAATGACTGACAAAACTAATAGTCATGCAAAGAATAATCGTTTATGAAGGTGTTCTCCACAAAGAGATAATTACTTGTTGAAAGTGAACTACCATATATAGATGACGGGGAACAGCAGCACACATATAAAAGTAATGGGCACATGGTGATAATTTATTTAGAACAGGTGGCATTAAAATCCCAGAACTGGACATGCGGGACACGGAAGGATTCATAATCGTTTATGAAGGTGTTCTCCACAAAGAGATAATTACTCGTTGAAAGTGAACTACCATATATAGATGACGTGGAGAACTCTTATTGCAGAAGAGCAGGGCATCATCATCATATAAAAGTAATGGGCACATGGATATTGATAATTTATTTAGAACAGATGGCATTTAAAATCCCAGAAAACACCAAAATTTGGAACACTGGACGAGGAACACTGGACGAGGATTCATAATCGTTTATGAAGGTGTTCTCCACAAAGAGATAATTACTCGTTGAAAGTGAACTACCAATAGAGACGTGGAGCCTATTTGCAGAAGAGCAGGGCATCATCATCATATAAAAAATGGGCCAGGAGAATTTATTTAGAACAGATGGCATTTAATCCCGAAAACACCAAAATTGGCCTGGCGTAGGTATATCAAAATTCCTTCTGCTAAGTGAATGGCAAGTGTTGAATGCAAAACAGAATCATAAGCAATCCATCCGGGTTCTGAAACAAAGTGCATTTGGACCTCACTGTCTTCCAAATCAGCTGATGATCATCTTGTTGAGATATTCAGTTTGCTCAGGAAAATAGCCCAGTAGTTCATCCTTTGTCACCCAAACAAAGTCTTCACACTTTTCAATTTTAAATTTGTCCATTGCAGTCACCTGGGACTTGAAAAAGAATCGCTGGAAAAAAAAAGTTGCGAGCAAATAATATGGGCAATTATTAATCAGCAATTTAAAAGAAGGCAAAATATCATACCACTATATAAATTATCTCCGCCCTACCATTGGCAAATCACATGTAGGCAGATTTACATGTTGGCTAAAAGTGGCAAAAGAACACACATGGTGGTATGAGATATCCTTAGGTGTGTGTTTTGTTTCATTATTAAAAGGAAAAGCTACAGTTTGATGCACAAAATTCGCACTATTTGATATATATACATAGTGAGAAATGTTGATCCTTTATTTCAAAAAAGTATAAATTATATATTAAACATGAAAAACATACTCTCAACTGCATTCACATTGCAACAATCCTACCTTGACTTGTTTCTTGAAATCTCTTATCCAGGGCAAGAATACATTCCATTGATGCACATATAGATAGTTAAAAAATTAACAGCAAAACGTCTTAGAATTTATCTTTAACGCTGATATCAGGCATTATATCTCCTAGTTTGATATTTTAAAAACCAAAGTTCTATATTTGCAAATAACTGTGTATTTTGATGTAACTAAGATGATTGGATCTTAATTCAGCTACATTAAGAAAGTCGATCCTTTTTTAACAATAAGTAGTGTGAAAATTAATTTTATGTTCTCTATATTCAATTAACTAATGATAGTACAAGATAAAAGTTAAGTGAAAAAAAATCTTCCATGGCCTTTATTTTTTCCATTCTGTTTTCCAGATGAACTTCCACCATCTTAAAGAAAAGAAGAATTAAATAATGGCATACTACATGTTGGGCACAACATATCTTCCATCCATACTTACTGAGGTTTAATTCCAGAAACATACCTTGTAGCCAGACTCTTGTGCATCATCTGTTGGCTGTATGACCATATGACCCATAGGAGCATTGCCAGCAAAATATGTGTGAGAAAGTTCACCTAAGACAGACTGTAATGCAGATTCTGCACACTGCAAAGATTTGGAATTTATTGAGAAAAGGATAAAACAGGGAGAGGAGGAAATGGATAATCACATAACAATATTCACCTTCCGCAATGTTTCCTCAGATTCATAAACTTTTTCAGGAAAATGCCAGACAGGCTTGTCACTAGGAGATCCATATGCTTTACCATAAAGAAGAAGATAAAGTTTTCTGTCAAGTGCCCTCTGTAATGACCTATGTGAAACAAATTTAGAGGTCATTATCATTAGAATCCTGATTGTTCCTTAGAAATGAGTATCAGTGTAGAGCCCAGAAAGGCAAAATTCAATTGGGTTAACCCTTTTAGCCAACAAAGAAAAGAAATCTACTTACACAATTGGAACAAATGTGAAATTTACAAGCTAATACACTACAGAAAGGACATGCAACTATGGCATTCAGCAAACAATCAGCAATAAGAAGCTACTGCTGCTTCACTCATGCCCCATCTTTGCAACTTAAGATATTTAAATCAACTTAAGTATAAGAACAAATGAGCAAGCCTGATGTAGCAAGGCTAGTTAAATGCTGAAATTTGATAGGTCATGTTAAGAGTAATAAGAACATAAAAATCTTTCAGAAGAAACATTGGCACAACTCAAGCAAAGGATATATAATTGGAGAAAAAAATAATCCATTGCCAATACTTTGAGTCGGACATGCACGTTTTTGTACACCTACCACATATCAAGTACTTGTTGCAAGACTAGCATGCCTCATGAACAAGAAAACATTTTAGAAACAAAATTACCATCAGATTATACCTTTTGTTAACATAAAAATAGCATACCAACGAAAATTTGGAGGAATAACTCCTGATTGAAAAACATGAGTTTTCCACTTATATCTATACTTCAGGAAAAAGTTCCTCCGCCAATTCCAAAGCTTTTTCTGATCCAATTCCTAAATAATTTCCTTCATAACCAAAAAAAATTGTCTCCTTTTGACCCACCCCCACAAAAGATTGCCAATACTTCTAACAATTACACACACACACACACACACAAGAACTCCATGATGCAATCTCTATAAAACACAATGTTTGAGAATTAATAGCAAGAGAAGCCTATCTAACAATATAAACACTCGAGCAAATTCATGTGAGAATTGGAAGAAACAACAGCCACTTATCTATTTCATACTTTTTATCATTTGTCTTGTCAGCTTCCGTGATGCGGGGAGCTGGTTCATACTCAATTTGATAGTCACCTTTTCCACTAGTTACAACAGTACAAAAAGGCAATTAGTTAGAAACAGCTAATAAATTCATCTGGCATCTTGTCAAGGTGATTTTGTTGGCTTCCAAGGATTCATAAAATGTAAGAAGGTTAAATTTCACTAACCTAGAATTAGACTTGTCTAAAAACTCATCTGGATATCTGCGTCGAAATTGCTGCCTCCAACGAAATCTACACCCAGCCCCAAAAATAATTTGCTTAAACAGCGCAGATTCGCAAAACAAATATTGATGAACTGGTAACATATTGAAAAATAAACGGCAGATTTAAATCCTATCCTAAACTGAGAAAATAAAAGCACTGAGTTCATAAAAAATTAAATAAAAATAAAACAAAAACTAGCTTAAAATTTTAACAGCAGCAACAAACGAAAGAAAAAAAAAATGAAAAGAGAGAAACTCACGAGAACTCGGTAAATGCATAGACCACAGGGTCGATTTTGGGAATAACAACTGGCAATCTCTCGAACAGTACAGAAGCTACGATTTTCTCTGGTTTGGTACAAAATCCTCGCTTTGTTACCAGAGATAGAGCCAATGATGTGAATAACGATCTTCGCATTTTGGATCTACAGAAAGAAACACAATGATTTATGCATGTAAGAGTTGAAGTTCAGGAAGAAAAATGAGGAAAAGCCCTTTCTTAAACCCTAAAATAACCACCGGAGAAAAATAGAGAGAGATGTAAATAGACCTCGGTGGGAGGAGTACTGCACTGGTGACGGGGAATGGAGGTTTAGTGAACCGGGAAGTTTTATTTATTTTTAGTAACAGGAAACCGGGCTTCTAGGTTATCATTGAATTGATTATCGATGACCGTTTAATCCCAACTCAATGTCGCTCAACTCTAAGTACAACAGACGACCTGTCAAGCATATACACGACCTTCTTCTTCTTTTTTTTCTTAATAATAATGTCTAATCTAGTATTTGTTTTTTTTTCTCTTTCCCACATGGAAGAAGTATCTTTATACCATTTTATACATCAATTGAGATATCAAATTTTATCTGTAATCAATCCATGCTGAGACTTACGTGTCGATATTATGAGCTAAAAAAAACTAGTTTATCTATAATATTCTAGAAGCTCGATCCAACTTGTATACTTGTATATATTCCTAATAATATAGCTCTATATTTTAAAAAATTCTTGGTATAAATATTTTCTTTCTCTTTATTTAGTTTTTTTCCTCCCTCACCATCCATCATATCATTCTTTTATCTTCGTATTTTCTTGATAATGATAACCTCCTTCGACTAATGTTTTAACAAACTAAAACCACCAATATTTTCATCTCATCTTTATAATCAAAAGCCCCACCTTGATTTCGACAAATCTTTTTTGAAATAAGTTTTTTTTTTACCCTAATTTAAACTTTTTAAATTTGAGAAGGGTGTGAATGATATATAACTTTCTTTGTATCTATATTATATACTTGCTTTGTTGATTTGTTTTTATTACAATTATTATTATTTCATGGAGAAAGAGATTTGTATAAGTATTAAACTAAAAATTGATTAAATTTGATTGTTTAAGATAAACAATACAAGACATTCTATTCAAGAAATCAATGTTGATTTATCAAGTTCTCCTCTAGTGAATGATGATGTTACTCCTCTAGCAAATGATGTTGTTGTTCTAACAGAGACCAAACCTATTTTAGCTACTTTTGCAAATGTTACTTGCAACAAAGATAACAAGAAAAAAAAAATCTGACCTCTATAGAGTGTGTTTGGTATTGCTGTAGCTGTTGTTATTGTGATTTAAAAGAAGTTATTTTATAAAAAGTACTTTTAGTTGAGGTTGGTTTTAAAAAATAGGTGTTTGGTTAAAACTTTGGTTGAAAAAAAAAGTAATTTAATGTGTTTGGTTAAGAATACTTTTGAAATTGAGGTTATAAAATAATTTTAAAAATATATATTAATATTGATGGTTTTAAATTTAAATATTATAGAATTAACTACT
This sequence comes from Populus deltoides, assembly GCA_015852605.2. Classification (NCBI taxonomy): domain Eukaryota; kingdom Viridiplantae; phylum Streptophyta; class Magnoliopsida; order Malpighiales; family Salicaceae; genus Populus; species Populus deltoides. Next base: position 12,934,405 of record CM027571.2, on the reverse strand, counting down.
CCTATTACATCATGAAATAAATAATACTTTATATAAAATATTTTTAATTATTCCATTAAACTATTTATAATTCCATTACATACAAAATTCAATCGATAAGAACTACAGTTTTCATAATTTTATGAGTGTGTAATAAAATTAGATAAAATATTATCAAGTATAAAATTGATATTATAGTGCGAGTGAATTTATTCACTCTATACTAGTTTTTCAAGAAAAAAAAATATTGTTCACATCACAATACGAGTGAATTTAATTAACTCTAAATTAGTTTTTTTTTTATAAAAAAAACTGTTAAAAAAATTAACACGCTGAAAAAGGAAAAAAAAACCTGTTCACGTGAACAGTGCAATCACTCGTGAACAGTGTGTGTTTCACAAGTTGAAACTTGTAAAAAAGCAATATTTTACTGCTTCTAAAACATTGTGGTTCTGCCGCATATAAATGGTGGGACCCATGTGTTTTGATTGTTTAACAATCTGTAACCAAACGACTTTTTCCTATGTTTTTGAAGAAACGCTAACGCTAACGCGTAGCCAAACGGGCTCTATATCTTAATCTTGGCACAATTTTAATATAATAAAGGATTTTAATCCATCATTGAAGAGAGCTATATGTAAGTATTGTCAATAAGATTATGTATGACTTTCATAGATCCATGACACTAGTAATTTGTGGACACATTTAAACAACTTGTGTAAATAGTTTCCTGGCAGGTTTAATTTTGATGACAAAAAAATAAATTAAAGACATTGGCTCAAACCTTTGAAGGGGTTAAAGATGGAACTAGAGGTACTCCTAACGCTCTTAGTTTTAGTTAAGAAGCTTGTAGAAAGACACTTGGTAAGATGATTATTTGTGATGATTTTCTTTTTAGGATAGTAGAAGATTTAGGATTTATACAGTTTTGTTAAGCCATGCAACCTATATTTTTTTATCCCCTCGCGAGTCATTACCGCAATGGATTGTTTGAACCTTTATATTTAAAAGAAGAAAAACTTAGAGAAAAACATTAAGAATAAGCATGTGTGTCTTACAAGTGACATTTGAATTTCTGTCCAAAACATCAATTGTATGTGTATCACAACTCATTGGATACATAGTGATTGGAACTTGCATAAAAAGGTTTTAAACTTTTATCAAGTTTCTAATCACAAGTGTGAGACTATTGGGAAGATATTGGAGAGTTGTTTGAGTGATTGAGGCATTGATATAATTTTGATTATCATATTAAATAATGAAAGTCCTAATGAGAATGTCATTACTTCTTCGAAAATAAGGACCAAGGATTGGAAGTTCACATTTTCAAATAATAATTTTATTCATGTTTTGTGTTATCACATTGTCAACTTATTGTGGATGATGAGTTAAATGAAATGAATAACTTAATTATTAAAATTAGAATTATTGTTAAGTTTGTAAGATCTTTTCCTACAAGGCTTACGTATTTTAAGAAATGTATGGAGAAATTGAAGGTTGAAAGTAAGATTGTATTTTTTTTTAGAAGTTTTAACTTGTTGGAATTCCACTTATTTGATGTTAGATACAGCTGCAAAATTAAAGAGAGTGTTTTATAGATTATATAGGAATGATCCTATGTATTTGATGTTATTTTCAGAGGTAGATTTAAAGAGCAAGAAGAAACATATAGGGCCTCCTGGTAATGTAGATTGATAAAATACAAGAATCCTCATAAAGTTTTTGAAATTATTCTATAGGGTAACTTTGAAATTTTTAGGGTCTTCATATATCGTATTTAATTCTTTCTTTCATGAAATAGTCTTTATGCATACACAATTTTAAATTGTCTAAAAGTGAAGATATCTTGACATGCGAAATGGTACCAAATATGATGTTCAAGTTTGATAAATGTTAAGGAAGGTTTGAGGATATAAATTATTTTTTGTTTGTAGAAATTATTTAGATCCTTGTTACAAGTTACAATATGTGAAGTTTTGTTTAAGTCAAATATATAAGTCTAATGTTTTGATAAAAAGGTTGATGAAAAAGGTGAAAGATACACTTGTGATGGTTTTTTACTACTATTACAGCCAAGATATTAAGTTTATGGAAAAACTTCTATTAGAAATAATCATTCTAAAGATTTGAATGGTGGGAGAAAACACATATTAAGCATTAGCCTTCCAATTCAAGAAGTATTTAATGGAGAAGGATAACGAGAAGAGTGAATTTAAATTGAAGAAATATTTGGTGAATAGATGTGAAGATCCAATTGATGCTTCTTTCCATATTTTAACTTGATGGAAAGCTAACAACTTTAAATACTCAATACTTTCTATGGTTGCAAGAGATATCCTAGCTATTTTTATGTCTAAATTTGCCTCTAAATCAACATTTAGCTTGGGGGTCATGTATTAGATCCTTTTAGAATTTCATTGAATCCAATAATTGTTGAAGCTCTCATTTGTTACTAAAATTGAGTTCGCTCTTCTCCAATATCAATAGATATTTCACAAATGATAAATGATCTTGAAAAGTTTGAAAACTAGAATCATGTATGTTTTAACTATGTAGCTTTTATTTATGTCATAAATATTTTAAATTGACTTATTAAGTTATAATTAACTAAGTTATTTTATTATTTTTCTTCTATTTCAAAGTTTGTTAATTTTAGTCATGGATGTTGAAAAGTGACAAGTCCTTATTAACAATATGAGAAGGTGAGTAATTGTTAAAAAATTATCTTTTGATTTTTTATTATTAAATAATTGTTATAAACTTTTATATATATATATATATATATATATGGTAGCTTTTTGGCTACTTGAAATAGCTATTAGAGGTGTTGTTTATTGCTATTTTATTGTTGTTTTTGAATAGCTAATGTTCTCATAACAAATTGTGGAGTTGTAACAATTTAATTTAAGTTTTTCTTGAGTACTTATTATGCTTTGTTGTGATAGAGTGTTTTTTGTTGTTTAAAACTTAATTAGATGTGAAATGTTTTTTTTTTTTTTTTGCAATTGATTCTTCTATTTCAGTTGTGAAATGTTTTTTTTTTTTTTTTGCAATTGATTCTTCTATTTCAGTTGATTAACTCAGTTGATATATTAAACATAAATTGTTTGTTACACCTTATAACAGATTTTTCGCTAATTTATTAAGTTTAAATTTTAGTTCTAATTAAACTCAACCAACAAAAATTAGCAATACAAACCTTATCCATACCTTATACATGAATATTTATAATATCTAAAAAAAAAATAATCTAACCTAATATATCCAATCCACTCAAGTCAAATAAATATTAAATTGGTCACATAACAATTTATCAAATATTTGAAATTGAGTTAAATATAATTATATAATTATAAATCAAAACTCAATCCATGAACACTCGTAGGATTGATCTATGCCATTGCATGCCAAATGTTCTTTCCATGTATTAATCTGCTAAGCTAATCAAAATAAAAACAAAAAAGAAGATTTGACTCATCGCTATTATAAATTGAGAGTGGCAAATTCCTCCTCCGCTGTAAATAAAATTCACATGATAAAATAGAAGCCTTGTTCAGGCTCTATAAATATTTTCCAGGAAAAGCTGCTTTGAAGCCATCCAATTAAAGCACATTATAACTAATTCTAAACTGTAAGCTCAAAGAGAAACAATTTGAGTACAAATTACAAAGTTTATCAGAACAACGGCTTTCTTCCATTTAACATCCCCAACAAATGATCAAGAACCTGCCCCCCTCCATCTCGCAGACCAGAATGCATGAATTCGTTGGTTATCCATAGCCTAATTCCAGCTACCTGAGAAGCTGTCTCCATTGCCAACTTGAAATTAACATACATATCTTCATAATAAACAGCAGCTGCAACAGGTACCTGCCAGCATGTAAGAAATTAGTAGTCCCCCAAGGAATAAAACTGAAGCTAATTTCCATTAAAAAAAAAAAAAAACAGGCTAAAAGCAGGAGCTGGAGCTTCAAGATTTCACTCTCATTTTGAGCTCAATAAAACTTGTACGCATTCCAGGCCAACAATAAATCATGATTATATGGAAGATTAACCAGAACATAAAGGCAGGGCACCTTGTTATTATTCAGCACAGCAATGTCATATAGAGGAGGCCAATCTTTCTTCTCAGCCAATAAATGAGCAGCATCTTTAAATTTGCTCAAGGCATGAAATTCTTCGAACATCCACGGGAACACCATCTGCAGAAGCAATCCTTGAAATAATGCAAGCAAAACAACAAAAGATGCTGGATCTAATTAATATCAGTAAACAGGGATATCCCTGTATGTTTTATATAAGGATCAACTTTTAGAACTTAATTCATAGGCCACAAACAAACATTTGATAGTAAATCGCTAGGGAACTTAGGTGCTTTTTCAAAAGACAAAGTCTCCAAAGTTTTTAATTGCTGAACAACATCCATGAGCCTGGTTGAGAACTCATCGAGCTGGCAGATGAGGACATGTACAAAGAGAGCTCTCAGGAAAAAAAATTATGTAACAGAGGTCAATCAATCCAGTTTTTCAGCCTTGCATGCACTGTCATGAGGATTCATCACCTTGATATAACCTTTTTTCCTTATAAAAAAAATTCATAAATCCTTTCTCTCCATCACATTCTTTGCTTTATTTCTACATGAAACTAAAAAAGAACATGATACAAAGCCACATCCATACTAGGTTTGAACCAACATCAATAGGCTTCCTTAAAGGACTACTGCAAGCAAAGCTTTCAAATGGTGAAAGTGAAATATGTAATCAAGCTTTGCGATGAAACAAAACCTGCAGTTCTGAGGACTTTTGGGGGAGCAACCCTGACAATTGAAATGAGGCAATAAAGAATACCATGGAGCATGAAGGAAACAAACTAAAAAGTCTCTCCCACAATGAAGAAGTAGTGTTGACTACCATGAATAAGATGCATGCAAATGCAAATATATGTTTCTAAGGGAGAAGACCAAAACAAAAGAAACAAGCATGGCCTCTTATGAATATGTAAAAGAGGTTACAATTAAAAAAATGATGAATATGTAAAAGAGCTATTCTATTTATTGTACCCCAAAAGATCATGCACTTAATATGCTAAACAGGATCAATAAGTCATTGTAAAGACTGTGGAAGTTTGTTATCTTTAAAGCTCAATGTCATAGCTTCTTCCCACCTCTCCTGTGAAAAATACAGGGCGACCTTCTTTGACAGCCCTGATTGCATCAAATTTACCATCATCCTCGGTCCGTATTCTGTGAGCAGACCACTGCGATGAATCACCCTTGAACCAAAATAAAAGAGGATTTAGAAACTTGATAGAAAATTTAAAATATCAAACTATGCATGAGCGCATCTGTGCACTTTTGAAAGAGTAAATCTACCCAGCAAAGAACTATTAACTATTTGTGCTTTTGACATTGCATGACTTGTTCCATCATTGCTACTCTTCCACTATCATCATGCAAAAGTACAGTAAAATTTTCCTACAATGAAAAGTAACTGCAAGAAGAGGATTGAGTAAATCTACCTGACAATATATGGACTCATGCAGGAGAGCGTAGAGTGGATTTGTATCAAAATCTAGCCAATTCTCAAACTGCAAATAGAAATAACTTGGATCGATTTAAAAAAAAAATTAAAAAAGTCCTGGACTAGTGATCAACAGAAGTTCAGTAATTTTCTCACGGCTTTCAAGAAGTAATAGCTGATTTGCTTATGAGATCCTGGAACTATTACAGGATCCCATGCCCTTTCAAACCTGCAGGTTGCGGAGAAAATGAAGGCAAGAGAAGATATGATAAACGAAGGAAGAAGAAAAGGAGAAAGGAAACCTGAAGAATATAAAGTTGCAAGTGCTTGTGGGATTAGATAGTGTTTGAATGTCCTTCTCAAAAGAAAAAAGGTATTTGCCATGCCTTACATGTAGTGCAAACGCTCAAAACCTGAACTGGATCCTAAACCAGAGAGACCAAGAATTTGCAGTCCTCTTGGGGTTAAGAATCCTCCTGATGGAAGAGGCACCTGTACAAATAGGAAAAGAGAAACAAGGGGGTATCACGGCATGATCAACATTTTTTTTTCTTCCCATAAAAAAAAGTTACAAAATTGTATCTGCTAGATCATCACCCCGCCTCCTTCAGATTCTGCCAAATGTTTCACAACTTCACGAACAATTTCAACATCCTGAGGAAACCTCTTGTAGTACTTTTCATTCTGGTGAATAACCTGAGGATAGCATGCTCTATAGACAGCATCTGCAGCGGATCCATTTCCTACAGGAGGGATTCCTCCAGTTAGAAGGACCTGTTTTAGCCCTTGTGGTGCAAAGCTCAAATAGGTTACTGAACAAAAGCCACCATAGCTCTACACCAGTAAAATGAACAGGAAGTCAACAATTCAAGCCACTTTGGTTTATGAAAGAAGTAAAAAGATTGAAATCAGTATCATTCCCGTGAAACAAAAAGGCACAACAAAAGATGATCAAGTCCACAGAAAAAGAAAAAGGAAAACAATACAGACTAATATCCTTCATACCTGACCCAAAACTGTCCACGGTCCAGCTTCAGGAACAAGACGAACTCGGATAAACTCAGCATCATTCACTATATTGTCAGCTCTAAAGTATTTCAAATATTCAGCAATCTCCTCCGCAGAACCCAATTGTGACATGGATGATGGTGTCAAAGGAGTTGATAAGCCTGTTCCTCGCTGCAAGAAAAATACACAGCAGCATCTAAGATAGGATGAATACAGGAAGTAAAACACCAGTAAAGTACAGGATGTCCAAGAATTCATGCCTGGTCCATCAAAATAACACGGAATTCTTCACATGTTTTATGTATCCATCCACTCGCCTCAGTCGGCCTTGGGCACTCGAAACCCGGCCCTCCTTGTAGATATAATAGGTATGGCAGCAGTTGTTCTTCTTTCCCACCTACAGCAAACATTTTGAATGCATAACTAAAAGTAATTTATGGTACATGGAGTAAAAAAGAAAACAAGATGGTACATAATCTAATAAGAAGCAACAACTCGTAAACGATTCAAGAAAGCCACATTTTCACAATCAGCCCGAAAGTTCATGTATCGAGGTCATCGGACACAGTTAAAGTGCTGGCACAAACTGATCTCAGATTAAAAGATCAGATTTGCAATTGAAACTGACAACAAGGGTGTCTAGATTTTCTAACAAGAACATGCAAGTCAATTAAAATTAAGCATATGAACAACGACAACAACAACAACAATGCACTTCCATTTTTACAAAATCCCTCATTCCTGTTTTCTTGCAGAGAAAATGCATGCAACATGATTAAATTCTCTAATCCTGTAAAAAAAGTACTATATGGTTCGGTTGACTTCAGTGCTTTAGCACTTGTATAAATTATAAATGCATCTCAAATAAATCAAATTCATGATCAACCATCAATCAGTAGTTTTTCTAATTGAGACAAGTCTTAAGTACCGGAAACGACTTCGCGAGCGAAAACGGAGATTTTAGGAGAAGCATTGCGATCGATAGAATAATCGAGAGGGACAGTGAATCGGTGGTCGCGAAGGCGGAGGTCCGGCGCCGAGTACCATGTTCCGGCGACGTGATCCGGCGTAGAGTCGGCGAGGGAGCTAGTTTCATACATGGCGGGGAAAGTACGGAATGAGGTCGGGCAAATTTTAGAGACTGGAAGTGGCGGAATAGCACGAGGAGATAAGGCAAAGGAGGTAAAATGGTTTTATCAAGGAGGTGGCGCGTGAGTTGGGATTTTGCAGGGGAGGCGATTCGTCTTTTAAGTACACGTGTGATGAGATGCGTCGAAGGAGATGTTTTGGATGATCTGAGACGTTGGATAGGGAGACTTTAGTTAAGGTCAAAACTTCATCTGTCTCGGTTTTGCCCGTGTTGTAGATTGTAGAAAACACGCACGACGATGAGAACTGACAAGTGACAAGGGATGGAATAATATATAATATTTGAAGTTCGGTTGCTGCTGTTTTCTTTTTATAGCTAAAACGTGTAGTGATAGCTCCCTGTTTTGATTTTTTAACTAAACAGATAGCTAACTGTTTTGACTGACACTTACCACTTCTAGATGCCATTGTTCACCGATAAACACAATTGTACTAGCCACCAACATCAAAAGTCATTTTCAAACTTAATTAGATTCAAGTTCTTATTAAACCTAAAATTTATGGTGACCAGTTCAGAGATTAGGGTGATCTAAGTATATACTCATGCAGTGGACGGATTAAATGTTTTAAATAAAAAAAATATTAAGTGTATGAAGAATTTTTTTAATTATTTTATTAAATTTGATTAAATGGATTAATTTTAAAATTTTCTCATTCAACTCTTTACTTAAATCAAGTTTTTAATTACATCGTGCTAGAGTTAACTCGGTTTAAATCGATTAATTTTATAGGTTTAAAAATAATATTGATGATCAATAAAAACATTACTTAGTTTTTAGAAATAATATAGTCTATTTCCCAAAAAGACAATATTAAAACAAAATAAAAAAAAACAAATTAAAAGATATGGGTAAACACGTCTAAATTGAATCGATTATAAGGTCCAAAATATCAAACCTGTGAATTAATTATGGACTCCAAAGTCATTGTATGCTTTTAAAACTAATTTTTTAAAAGACATTTAAAAAAAATATTAAGACAATAAAAAATTGTACCAATCTAATATCGAGATATTTTTTATAAAACTAATAATAAAATTGAATTTTCAATTAACCTAGCATCTAAAAATAAAATAAAAAATAATAATTAAAATTAAACTTATATGATAAAAATATAAGTTATCCTAAAATTGAGTATTTCAACGGACCTAAAGAAAGTACCTTTTTTTGATTTTTATTTAACAAAAAAAGCTAAACTGTTTTATTAAATTTACCACTTCTAGATGTCATTATCCTCACCTTAAAAGTCATTTTCATAACTTAAATCATAATAATTTAATGTTAAAAGTCATTTTCAAACTTAAATCAAATAAAAAAAATAAGATTAAATTTTAATGTAGTGTTTAAGAATGTAATAATTGTTATTTTTTGAAGTGATTTTTATCTAAAAATGTTTTTTAAAAAAATATTTTTTATATCAATATATTAAGACATTATAAAAATTAATTTGAAATAAAAAAAAATATATATATATATATATATATATGTTTTTTTTAAAAAAGCCCTTATAAGACCTAAAATTTATGGTGACCAGGTCAGAGATTAGTGTGGATGGGTTCACGATGACAAAGCCTTCTATTCTTTTTCTATTTGGAGGAGGTCTTGATTACCGGTAGCGATGACATCTTATAGATATGATCCCCTCTTATAATTTATTCATTCATATCTACATAACAAAGCGTCAAGGATACGAAATAAAACAATCATTATTTTATTAAACAAAAATGAGAATATGCCATTTTTGTTTAATAAAATAAATTTAAAAATAGTTGAATTGATTGATTATGAAAGTGTTAGGAATGCTATTTAAATGAGTATGCTATCATAACCTAAATTTTCACCTATTTGTTTTTAATTTAATTTTTAGAGAGCAAAAAAAATTAAATATTAAAAGATTATGGATTGATTTCGGTTAAAGGTGTGATTTGTCAACTTGTAAAAAACCAGGGACTATAGTATCTTTTTGCCTTCTTCTTTTTCTTTTAGTTTTAGTATGAAGAAGATCATTAAAATATTTTCAATTCTTTTGATTTTTTAAATTTTGAATAAATTTAAATTTGAAAAAAAAAATAGTTTTTGTGTTTATTTGAGACTTAAAAACTTCTGTATAATAAATACAACAATAAGCCACATATAACAAGGAGAGCCAAAAACAAAAGAAAAAAAAAGCCTAAAATATTTTTTCCACACTTTTCTCTCCAGCTCATTCACTCTCTCAAAGGACACAAAAAAAAACCTAGCCCCTATCTTTACAAGAGGGAGGCACCACAAAAAAAAAAAAAAAAAAACCAGATACTAGCCTTCATCATCTCCTCTTATTCAAGCAACTCTAAAAAACAACTCTTCTCTTTTAATCCCTCTGACCAAAACCATAACTGTCATCCACCAAGAACACTATCAAGGTTGCTCAGTCACTCACAATGAGTGCAACCATCACCAATAGTTGTAGCTCCTCAACCACCGTGAACATGCACCAGCCATAGTAGCAACATCATTTTCAGCTCTAACAACATCATTATGGTCTCCATTGAAGCACCCACGACAGTTGCACGCCTCCAGCCCAGTTGTGAGAAGTTCTTTTCCATTGTGACCAGCTCGTCCACATCTTAATTGACACTACCTTATCTCTCTTTTTTTCCTGTGACAGCAGCTCCAACCAGCAGCCTCATTCAGTAACCCTTTTTTATTTTAGTCGTGAGAACCAACACACAATTCAATTCACCAGTCTCTTGCACCAACTCCAGCAATCGTGAGCAAGCTTAAGCCAGCAGCAGGAGAGGGGTTTCCTCCATCTCGGCCACATGTCACACCTCTTTTCCTCCTTACCGAAAGCATCAACCACCTACACCAGCTGCACCTCTGCACTTCCAGCAGCAACCTTCTCTTCTCAGTAACAACACTAATTTCAGCAACTTGAGCTGCAACAACCATGATCAACAACAATGGTACCATGAGTAGTTGGAATCTCCTTCTCAACCACACCAACCTCCACCTCGAGCTACCAAGAACGCCACCAGTAGCGTCACTCCCTAGCCAAGCACGTCTTGCTACTGGTGGCACTTGCCAGCAGTTGGGTAAAGTAGGTTGGACCCTTAGCCCAGCACGTCTAAAAAAATGAAGAAATCGTTGGGCCTTTAATCGACCAAACTCAACCAAAACATGTTGGTCTTGGGCCTTAGGCCCAACCAACCAACTCCCTTAGGCTAAGGTTGTGTTTGGGACCCAAACACATGCTTTAAACAAAATTTCTAAAAATTCCAAAAAAAATTCAGGAATTATTATGAATTTATTTGTGGGTCCTTTGCATGTTTTTTCAATAATTTTGTTTAATATTAGGCCACAGACTTATACTGTAAGACACGAATCTAGTATAAAATATATACCTGTTTTTTCTCTGAAATTAAAAAAGGGGCTCTCTCATTGCAAAAAAAAAAAATACAAAAATATATTTTGCTTTTAATTTAAATTTTACTTATTTAATACATTAGCGTTAGAGCCACGAATATTTGTATTCACTAGTGCCAAAATTAGGAATACTCTCGGTATTCATTAATGCCAGAGTTATGAATTTTAGACACTGGAATTGAAAACTATTTTGAACCCCAATGTTCACTGACACCAAAGTCAAGACTATCATACATTTTCTTCACATAATATTTATCAACGTTAAAGTTAAAAGTATTTGTTATTGAATATTTATTGACGTCAGAGTTAGAAATATTATAAGCAGATCATTGGTAGGATAATACAACAAATCCTTAGTAATTTAAAACAAAATCAATGATGAAGCTTACCTTAGTTAGGATGCTTAAGGGGTGATAGTATCTTTTCTTTTGCTTAATCAGTCTCATACCATAAAATCTCTGTTGATCAATTAGGGTTTATAGTGTCTATAATATTAGGTGGCTACTCCTTAAACCAAATTTATATATATACCTTTTCTTAAATTTTTAAGATTGCCATGATATTTGGTGTAGCATATGCAAATATTTAACACCTATTTTTATTTTTCTTGTAAATTTATGCATATTTTGTTTTCTTCATTGTAGAGGTTATTTTTCCCATCAAGAACAAACAATTTTTTTAAAAAAAATTACATCATAAAAATATAGTTTATTCTTATCAAATGTAAAAGAAAAAAATATAAATATAAATTATAATAATCTCTTTAAATATTCTAAAAAATAAAAAATAATTAGAAAAACATAATTATTATTAAAAAAAGAAGTTGAATAAAATAATTTAAAAATTCAGAGAGAGAAAGAGTGTTGATTTAAGTCGAAATGAAAGAAATAAGGTAAACTAAATAATCCATACAAAAGAGGGGCATATTAATTAAAAAATAAATAAATAAAAAGAGTGAGGTGAGGCCCGCACAGGGAGATATGGGTGAGGGTTCGGTTTATGAGTGTTGCAGGTTTTATGGTATAATTAGAGATGGTTCTGTGCTGGTGGGGCTTAGTGATGGTCGGTGTTGTGTATTGGCGTTGGTGTGTTTTGCACGTGGGAATTAAAGGGGAGACCTACAAGTGAGAGAGGGATGGATGTCTGAGGGTTTGGTTTATGGGTGTTGTTGAATTTACGATAAATAATATGGTTGTGTGGTGGTGATTTAGTGGTGGTCGGTGTTAGCGTGACTGTAGGACGGCTGCTGAATTTGAACAGTGGTTGTGTCGGTGGAAGGGAAGGCTGCAATTTAGATCCATGCCGTTAGTATGCTAGGTGTGGGAAATTGTTAATTAAGGGTTTTTTTTATCATGGATTTGAAAGAAAAAAAATGCTGGATGGATAAGATGCAGGCATGAGGAAAAAGAAGATGCAAAATTAGAAGGGCGCTTTAGATACTAATCAATTACAGCAATAAACATATAATATTTCATACTTTTTTTATTAATTAATTTTGTAAATTATTTATTCGATATGTAAAATAAAATTATAACTAATAGTATATTTTTCAAGGTATTAAAATAAAATGTTAACACCCACGAAGCTTAAACCTTTGGGTATAAAAAACAAAAAAAGGTCACGCCCATTACTGTTGTTCCCGCCTACGACTACCCTTATGAGGTACAACTAGACACAGCCGGTATGATGTTTTTTGAAATACGGTAATTGTTTTTTAAAATATTCTTTATTTATAAATTTATTAAAATAATATTTTTTTTATTTTAATAATTATTTTTAACATTAAAATATCTAAAAGATTTAAAAATATTAAAAATATTTTTAAAACATAAAAATAAACAGCTCAACTCGGCTACTCGGATTCCATGGTTGTTCACGGCCTTGACACTGTTACAATCCTGAGTTCATTATGGTCTAGACTCTAGATATCAAGGATGGGTTATTGGCACGTGGTAAAAAGGTGGGAAGGAATAACAGTTGGATATGGCACGTGGAATTTATAGTCAGTTAGTAGTTAGGCTGTTATACTTGGCTGGGTTAGTTAGAAAGATCAGTTGAAGTCAATAAGTCCATGTATATAAGCTGTAAATACAGAACTGGAAGGACAGGTAATGAATGAAGTACAATTTCTGTATCAACTCTTCTCTTCTTCTTCTTCTTCTTCTTCTTGTTCTGCTTCTTCTTCTCTCCTCTTCTCTCTTATCTCTTTATAGACTTAACTTATTAGGCTGTAGCCTAACAGACACAACCCTCGCTATCTCTCTCGATGAGATGTTTGGTCATTGCCGAGCTGTTGCTCGTGGCGCCGAAAGACCGCTTCTTGTTGGTGACTTGCCTTTCCCACAAATTAAAAATGTTACTCTCTTGGTTTGGATGTGGGTTTTAAGTGAGGAATTGGTTGGTGATTTTGATGCAGTCTGGATTATGAGCAGGCACTTGATACGGCCGTTAGGATTTTGAAGCATGGAGAAATGGACGCGATTAAATTGGAAGGAGGGTCATCGTCGAGAATTGCTGCTGCTAAAACTCACTGTATAAATGTGGGGGTAGTGTGTACAGTTACAGCAAAGAATTAATTTAAAAGGAATTGTATGCGTGTAAAAATCTTACAGCAGATGGAATACCTACCCCTTGTGTGGCTTCTTACTATCGAGAAGAGCTTTACCGTTGACCATTTATCAATTTCAAACACCCATGAATACCTAGAAATAGCTCTGTAATTTATATTTCTTTTCAGGAAACTTGCAAGCTTGCGTTCTTAATTTTTTACTCCAGATTGAATGCTTCTTTCCATGCAGGTGCTGGTTTACCACGACCTGCTGGGAATGATGCGACACCCTCATCATGCCAAGGTTCATCCTATAATTGCCACCCTGGTGTGTCGATCTCCTACGCATAGCTAACGATCTGTATGCTCAAAGAAGGATTGCTTTACTTTTTATGGGTTGCGCAAAATTTATGTAAGCGGTGTGCACGTGTTGGAGATGTCATCAACAAAGCTCTAGTTGAATACAAGGAAGAAGTGACAAATGGTTCATTCCCTGGTCCTCTCCACAGTCCATATAAAATTAGTGAAATTGAGATAGATGGTTTCATTAGCGAATTGCAAGAGTTAGGTTTGGACAAGGCAGCGGCTTCAACAGCTGCAGCAGGTGAAAAAATTAAAACTGCTGAATCAAGCAATGGTCCAGCAAATGATTGCATACTAAGTCAATCCAGCAGACGTGCTTCTTATTCCCTTTTCCCTGATCAGAAAGAAGAGTAAACTGACCTACATTTTGCTGTTGAAATAATTGTATCTGTTCCCCCCCCCCCTTTTTCCCGCCAGAAAAATGAAAAGAAATTAAAATATAACTTGAAATTTGATCTTGAGCCATGTCTATCAGGAGTGATTTGAGTTTTAGCACAAAGCCAAGTCAAAGTAGTTAAAATGCTTTGGTTTTGCAAATGGATTCGCTGGTTTCTTAGATCCGTTTTTGGTAGATAGATGGCAGGAATATGAATTAATCTTCATCACAAGAAGATTATTCACCGGACAGACTCATGACATAAATGACCAAAAACTTCAATAAGATTACAATTGCTTCCATTGTGTGTGTGTGTGTTCGTGTCTATTTCCTGTTGTGCAGCAAAACTCAATGGATATTAGCAGTAATGATGGATCAGGATACTGTTTTCGATATTCATCTGCAGCTACCAAAAATGTCGATCCAAGTGAAATTTGCTAGAATCATCTTTGATGTTTGCTGATTGGTATAGTATTCTTGAGCTAGCTTTTGCATATCAAAACTAGGTAATTTCATTGTTGAGTCTTGGACATGTATCAATGGCAAAAAATTTATTTTCATTTTTTGTGGGTTTTGCTTGAATTCTAACCTAAAATGAGATAACCAAGATATCAAATCATTTACCAACAAAGTTTCAACAAATCAAAATTAGCTCTTAATCTGGAAATAGAATAAACCTCTAATATTTTTAAAAAAACTGGAGTCATAGAAGGGAAAACTAGAATTTCATGAATGCAATATTTGTCCGGGTGAATTGGTAGAGGGATTCCTCATTTTCTTCAATGAACTTGACCCATATGTTAAAAACACCAATGTTCATAATGTTTGGCTCTGTATTTTGAAGAGGTTTGGGCGTGCCGAAAATGCATTGAAGTTGTTTGATGAAATGTATGTCAAATGAAGAGTCTAGTTGTTGTCCCCAACGATGCTACAGGAAACATTCTATTTTCGTCTTTTGTTGAAGGAGAAAGAAATGGAGGGGTTTTAGGTGAGGAGATTGTTAATCTGGTGTTGAAGTTCGGTGAGCATGGGGGGGTTCTTATTAGTTCGTTGTGGATGTGTCGATTGATAATAGAGCTTGGGATCTTTCAAATGAATTGATTAAATTAGGGACTGTCTTGGAATCTGATACTTGCAATGCATTATTGACAGGATTAGCAAGACAGGACATTTTCAATAGAATGAACGGACTAATGGTGAAGATGGTGGAAATGGATATTCAGCCCAATGTTGTTACTTTTGGGATTCTTATTTATCACACGTGCAAGTTTAGGAGAGTCGACGCTGCATTGGAGGTTCTTGAAAAGATGAGTGGAGGTAAAGAGAGTGGTGGCTTAAGCGTTTCAGTTGAACCAGTTGTTGTTATTTTGACATGCACTGATTGATGGACTTTGTAAAGTTGGAAGGCAAGCAGAGGGATTGGGTTTGATGGAACGAACGAGATTGCGAAAGGGGTGTTCTCCTGATACAATTACGTACAATTGCTTGATCAATGGGTTTTGTAAAGCGGGCGAGGGACAAAAGGGAAAGGAGCTGTTTGATGAGATGAATAAAGAGCGGGTTGCACCAAACGTTGTCACTGTTGATACTTTTGTTGGTGGAATGTGTAGAACTTGGAGAGTCGGTAGGGTGGTTGAGTTCTTTGTTGAGGCGCGAAGGAGAGGTTTGAGAGGCAATGCTGTTGCTTACTCTGCTTTAATCAGTGCTTTCTGTAACGTGAACAACTTTGAAAACGCAATGGAATTCTTCAATGAAATATTGACAAGTGGATGTTCTCCGCATGCAATTGTCTACTATAACATGATCTCTGGTTTTAGCCAAGATGGAAGGATGGATGGTGGCAGTTTTGTTTTGTCAAAGTGGAAAGAGGTTGGCTTCCGCCCTGACACGGTGTGCTATGATGTTTTGATAGGAGGGTTTTGCTGGAAGAACAAGTTTGATAGAGTTTTTGCGTTGCTCAAGGAAATGGACGAAGCTGGATTGAAACCTGCTATCGCTTATAACACTTTGATTGCTTTATATCAGCAAAACTGGGGATTTAAAGTTTGCCCAGAGAGTCCTGAAAAAGATGATCAAGGACGGTGTGGTGCCCACTGTTGCTACATACAGCGTTCTGATAAATGCATATTGCTTAAATGGAAATGTGAATGGAGCTATGGAGATTTTCAAAGACATGAAAGCTGCATCCAAGGTTCCACCAAACACTGATATACAACATACTCGTAGACTTTGTTCAAGAACAATGAAGTGAACCTGCTGTTTCCTTGATGGAAGATATGAAAATTAGGAGGGTCAACACCGAATACCACCACATACAACGCTATATTCAAAGGCCTTAGAGAGGGAAAGATTTGGAAAAAGCGTTTGAATTCATGTATGAAAAGCATGCTTGTAATCCTGATTATATAACTATGGAGATCCTCACAGAGTGGCTCTCTGCAGTTGGTGAAACAGAGAAGTTGAAAAATTTTGTTGGGGGATATGACGTTTTTCATTCCGCTGCACGGAAAGCTTCAGCGAGGACGTGGACCTTGCATACATGTAAGTTCGCAGTTTTTGTGAGAGACCAGGAAGCTCTCCAATTTCCTGTCAGTACGGTTTCTCCCTCCAGGTTGTGATATTTGTTGGGGCTTCAAGCAGGGCTAGTTTTAGAGAACCGCATCCAGAGGTGTCTCAATATGAGCGTTCTAATCCCACGATTCCATCCGATCAATCTCATTTATTTTATTTTTCATGTTCACAATTTGGATCTCCCTGAGAAACCAAGGAGATGTCAAAAACGTTTTATGTCCAAGTTCCTGCGGCTGCCGTACACATTATGGGTGCTTCATTATTGAGTTGAAGAGGCAAATATGCCATGGGAATAAACTTTCTTAATCTCTTGCTGCCATCTTCTCTTTCAAACATGAAATTTACCAGTAATTACCACACAATTGCAAGAATTCATCTCAACTAAAGTTCTACCCTCGTAAATAGTCAAGACTAATACCTTAAAAGAAGATGGGGAGGGGGGGGGGGGGTTTGGATAGTGAACAACTAGTTCTAATTTTACTAACAATCTACAGATCAACAAAAGGAATAAACTCTTTCCTTTTTGCCTACACCATTCTCTTCACAGGCACAAGGCATTGATGTCTTCGAGATCCTACTTCTAGTAAAATGATACAAGTGTATACATAACGGGAAAAGAAAGGAAAAGCTCAAGGCCAACGTAGGAGATGCCATTCTTAGCTAATGTCAGATACTTCCGGCTGCCGTGGCAGCATTATTGTTAGCATGCCAAGGCAGACCAAAACTCGCAGGAAAATGATCAGAGGAAAATCCGGTAGCCGGAACAACAAATTCCTCCAAACCCGCAAAGAAATCATCACTAACAGCTATCTCTGAGAATCCAGCAAGCTCATCTTCATCGTCGTCTTCCGTTATATCTTTCTCTTCTCTGCTTAATTCTGTGTCCGTAGTATTTTGAACTAGTAGCTCATCTTCCAGGGAAGTTGCTGGAGATGAGCAAGTGGGTTGGGCTGGTGATGATGGTTTGTTAGAATCGTTAGATGTACCAGCTTGTGGTGTTGAGGTCTTCTGACGCGTGCTACCTGCTAGAGAGTTTCTGTGTGTAGGGGCAGGGTGGTTGTGCTCTGCTGTGTACGTCACTATGAACATTCCTGGGTCGGATCTGTTTCTCTCCACTTGTTTCCGGGCCAAACACCCTTTTGAGCTGCTGCATCTGTAATAGCCCCTGTTAATCACAGAACAAACGAAAGTTTTAATCAAATAGATATTAAAAATTTACAAGCTTTGACTTGATACCAGACTGAGAAAAAAACGAGAAAAGCAGGCATAATTATTGAATACCAAGATAAAAGGCAGGCTTTGATTAAATTCAACACGGATACATAATATATTACCTTGGATATGGAGAGCCTTTGATTGGTTTTTGCCCATATTTACGCCATGCCCACACATCTGAAGATAGAGCCTCTGCTGGTACTTGGCATACTTTCTTTAACTGGTTCTTTCTGTGACAAGACATACATATACAAATGAACCATATTTTAGCAAAAGAGTCGTCTTTCTTTGATGCCTATCTACCAAATCAAATTATTTTGCTCGCTAGAAGTGAAAAGTAAGCAGATTTACCTTCTTTTGGATCGAGGTGTATGAGAATTTCCACTGCTAGTCACAGAACCGGCATGAGACTGCTTAGGCTGTGACTTTTTTTGCTGTTGTTTTGGCTGGGTTTGTAAATCCTTGTGAAAACTGGCAAACGAAGAAAAAGAAGAGATAGGTGTGCAGGCTTGTGGAGAATAAAGGAGGGGCTGAGTTTTGGGGAAAAATGGCTTGTAAAGCTCATCCAGTTCTCCAATAACATTTCTTGTTTCAAAGGGATCTGGATGAGAGAAAAGATGGCCAACTTGCTCACTGCCAAAACCAGAAAAGCAAGAATATTGAGGATAATAATCTGATCTATAACCACTCGTAGTGCCGTTTCTGATGCTGTTGCTGTTGCTGTTGCTGTTGCTGTTGCTGTTGCTGTTGATGGTAGTTGTGGCTGTGGTGGATGTGGAGGTAGAGGTGGTGCAGCCTCTGACCACGGCATGAAGATCCCAATCAATATCCTCCATGGCTTCAGAGACAAGGTCTGTGAATCTGTACCTTCCTTCTGCGACTGATGTTATAGAGAGAAGACAAAAGAAAGGGCTGACTTTTTGAGAGAGAAAGGGTTAGGGGTTGTGATGAGGAGAGAAGCAATAATATATAGAAAAGGAGAGAGTGGCAATTTGGCATCTCGGTGTTTATCTTGTCATTTGCTTTCGAGAAACAGCGCTGGTTTTGGGGTTGACTTGTAAAAAATGTCAAAGGGTTGTGTGGGGTTGGGTTGTGACTTGTGTGGCTCTGCCTTGGATTAGTGTTGGAAAGTCTACACGGCGTCTGTCTGTATGCCTGTAAGTGGAGGCTTGTGAATTACCGACAAAGGAAGAGAGATAAAATAAAGTGGAAGCCAGTTTACTTTTGGGTGTGTCTGGATGAATGGATAGGTGCTCCAATTTTAGTTTTTTTTTTTTTTTCTCATCGCGAATTTCCAACAAATGTTTTGTTCCTTTATTTTCTTTGCTACTGAAAATTTTAAGGTGATTCTATTTTCTACATTGTTGTTGCGAATATAGAGGTACACTGCAGTCATAAGAAAAATCTCTGTTATAAGAGGAAATGGTACTTTTAACTAACTTAATCTTATTATATTTATTATCTCTAATTTAATTTAATAACGGTATAATAATGAATCGCGAGAAATTTAATGAATTATGGTGGTATTTGAAAGTGTGATAATAATTTTTTTAAAAAATGTTTTTTTCATGAAAATACATCAAAATAATTTTTTTATTTTTTTAAAATTTATTTTACCACCAGCACATCAAAACAATTTAAAACATAAAAAAAATTAAATTTTAGCTCATCTTGATTTGGATTGCAATCCCAAACAATGACTTCATGTTTCGGCACCATATGAAAAGGTATGAGAAATTTATCATTATAATGAAGCCTTCAACTCTCTAAAAATTAAATAAATGGAAGAAGAATAAAAAAAATCAAATATAAAAGAATTTACTAAATAAATGAAATCAAATTAAAAAATTTCCTACAACAACAAATCAATTTGAAGAATATCCTCATCCTAATTACTTAAAAGAAATTTAAATTCGTGTGCCCCTGTATGTCAAGATTTTGCAACCATTGTTTATTTATTTTTTTGTTTTATGTTCAAATGATATTTCTCATTGGGTTCTTCATCTGTCAAAAATCTTATTTTATGATTTAACTATTATTTTAACAATTTGCTCAACTCTCTAGAACTTATGGTATTATTATTATTATTATTATTATTATTATTATTATTATTATTATTATATATAAGTAATTCATTGTATTTCAACCCACGAAACACTATATATTAAAATAATATTTTTATATTCTTACTTTTCCCAACAAAAACCAATGGCCTTGTTTTATGAGGTAACATCCTTTTTTTTTACATGACTCCTGTTATCAAATTAATTAGGACAGATAAGTTTTTTTATATTTTTTTTAGTATGATAAAATTACTTAAATACCTTTAAAAACAATTAACATTAAACTAGCTTTTTATTCTTCTTTTTTTTTTAAAGTATAGTAAAATGATAGAATTACCTTTAAAATTAAATAAAAATTATTAAGCTGACGTGCCAGGGTATTTTTGTATTTTTAAGTTGGTTTTTGTCACAATCAAGTTAAAATATAGATAATTTAGTATTTTAATATATAATATTTTTTAAAAAAAAATAATTAGTACGTGCAACATATGCACTGGGAGACACTCATGTTGTTTTGGCAAACTTACGATGCTTTTAAGGCCGTGTTTAAATCATCTCAGTAGCCCCTCAAGCTCCGGGGCAGTTTATATGGCTAACAGACCATCGACTTAGCATCCATTAACTTTTCTTTTATTCTCCCTCTTATTCTCATGCCATCTCCTTTAATTTTTCAAAGAATTTTTTTTTTTTTAACTTTGGTCCCTAATTTTTTCATTCTTTTTTTATTACAATTTATTTTATTTAAAATAATTTATAAAATTAGAATTGTTTTTTTATCTAACAAATTTGATCCATAATTCTTTGTATTGCTATTTTTTTTTGTTTTTTTATCATTTTCTTGATTTATTTTATTTTTTAATTTCATCCCTCATTATTTTATTTTATTTGTACACCAAATTTTTATTCATGTTATTTTGATTGCTATTTTTATATTATTTTATTGATCTATTTTAATTTTTAATTTTTCCCTCGTTTATTTATTTCATTTAATTATTATACCAAATCTGGTCCTTATTCTTTTCACTGCTATTTTTTAAAAAAATTTGGATCATTGAGATTTTTTCTTCATAATTTTTTTGGATTTTTCTTCTATAGGGTAACGAGGTCTCCTAACTCGAATTATGAGTTCTAAAGATTAGCCCAATTTGACTTTGGTTTTTTTTAATATTTTTTCAATTTTATTTTTTGACATTAGGTTATTGAAACTTTAGCTTCGTGATTTTTGTCACTTTACTTTCTATGGGTTTATCTGAATTGCATATCTCAGATTACGAGTTAATCAAGTTAGCCTGACTGACTTGTTTTTTTTATTATTTTTAAATCGATTCTTTTTAGTTTAGCATTTCGTGAGTTGATCTTCATTGTTTTATTCAATTTGTTTTTATAGGGTTATCTCATACCTCACAACCAGGATCGTGAATTTAGCATTCTCACTCGAGTTAGATTTTTTTCTTTTTTTTAAATTGATTTTTTTTAAAAATTTGTTATTAAGTGTTTGATTTATTAGTAATCAAGCTTCAATTTTGTTTTCATCATCATCTTTTTGAGATTATCTCATTCTCATTTAATTTTTTTATTATAAAATAAGATCATTAAAACCTTTTAAGAATATTTAAAAGGCATCTTTTTATAATTTAGACAAGTGTTTATTTTTTTCGATTGATCATTGTCTCTTTTTTGTCATCGATTTTTTTTATATAATTATATTATCAAATTAACCAATATTACTAAACTAATTCAAATCAATAACTGAATCCTAAATTTTTCTTATTCCTTAAAAAATACTACCATCACTTGGATATCCTATTTTTACACCAAAAATAAAATTTACTTGATCGCGGCATAGCACGGGCATATCTAGTAAATCTCTATTCTATATCAAATCATTGACCTTTGTATTTCATTGTTAAATATTACTTTTAATTTTATTTAAAAAAATAATTAAATGAATGGATTACGCTAACAATTATTATCCTTAAATAATAAAATAAAGACTGGTTCAAGAAATTGTTATGCTGTTAAAAAGTAACTAGTAATATTTTATTAATTACTTATTATTCTCATTTAAAAAAAACTGAAAAAAAAAACCGAAGCTCCTCACCCTGATAAGAACATCTTGAGATATAATTTATCTTATAATTATTTTTTTTTATTAGTATCTCTACCTCGTCACTATAAAATTTCCGGATAGTTTACGTAAACAAGAACAGCAGATAGTATGTAACTTTACTTCTGACACCCATCAGTTTCTTGCACAGATTCTGCCTGCCCATCGTCAGTGCCTTCAACTTTCTTTCTATCTGTAAGTCTTAACCCCGCGTCACCAGATTCTGCCCATCACTTCCTTCACACGTGCAAGACCACTGGCTTTGGAAAACACTTATGATTTTTTCTATTCCCACTCCAAATTTCATTATGTCCACTACGTTATTCTCTTTCTGAGGTCAATTTATAATTGGAAGTAGCCATCAAATGAAAAAGAAAAATAGACGGTGTTAACTTCGCGTGGGTTGCCAGCTAGTAGATTTGCTTTGGCCCACAGCTTTGTCGAGAAAAGTCATTGCCGTTACTGGCGCCTCGTGATTCAAGGCGTACCGAACTTTCCCTCTCTTACGAATCCAATGGTACTGGGTCTCGCGCTCTGAATTTGTTTTTAACTAAGTTTTATAATTATTTTCTTGGAGCTGCATTTAAGAAATCTGATGGTGTTTTTAGAGAATAATTAGTAATATGTATTTTTTAAATATATATATATATATATATATATATATATAAAATAAGACTCATAACCCAAGAAAATTATAAAAACATCGTATCTACAAGTGCAAATATTTTCAAATCATTTTCTTTTTCTTAGAAAAAAAATACACTCCATCCAGAGTTACACTATACTAACAATGTATTTTCACTATAGTATAATTAAGTTGGAATAAAATAAGAAAAATAATTGTGTGATTAATTTTTTTTTATAACGACAAAAATAATTGTGATATATGATGGCTTTGAAAATAATTTTTTATTAAAAAAATATATTTTTTAACATCAATACATTGAAATTATAAAAAATATTTTAATATTTTTTAAAATTAAAAATGTATATAAAAAACATTAAAAACAAAAATTATAACAAACACCCCCTATAGTATCGGCATCTACTTTTTTTTACAAGGTGACGAGAGATGATGCGAGGAGGGGGGGTTAATGACGTAGATGGATGAGACATTTTGAGCCCTAAAGACGTGGGTGGCACGAGGGGCATTGAATTGCAAGCGTGTGGGGACCACGACTAAAAAGTGAGCTGAAGAAGAACCAGCCCGATTTTACCTCACAATAATTCATTTGTTTTGACCAAATCATGTTTTTCCAATGAAGTGGATTGATTCTTGTTTGTGATTGGTCAAAAGCTTGACAAGTCAATTGAAAAAAATTGTCACGTGCTGTGTCATGTATGTATCTTTCCATCTCCCGTGTTCTTTCGCGAGTCCAAACTCCAAACTCTATTTGTTTTCCTAGCTGTGTTGTGTCTTTGAAAATTTTTAATTTTTTTAAATTTTAAATTAATTTATTTTATATTTTTAATTCATTTTAAAATTTTAAAAAATAAAAATATTATTTTAAATAAAAAATACTTTTAAAAATAATATCTATAACATTATCGAACACACACTTCATATTCTCTGTCCTTCCACCGAAATTGCAGTATTCATGAACCAAGAACGCAGAAAGAGCATTAAAAGGAGTGGTCATTAACACACACACACACAAAAATATAATATATATATATATATATATATATATATATATATATATATATTTGTGTTTGTGTTTGTGTAAAAATATAAAAAAATATATAAATCAACTTAGAAAAAGTAAATTTAAAAATATGGATCGAAATAAAGATCAATTCTCTTGTTTTAAAATAGTTTATTGTATGTATGTTCTTTGATGTTAGCAGTGTTTCATGAAAGGGGAAGTTTTTTAGAAAGCGAAAGTTGTCTGGATATATATTCTAAATCTTGACAGAATTGTCTTTATATAAAGAGACAATTTTAACATTAATTATGTTTAAAACCATCTTGACAGGACGCAATTCTAATTTAAAAAGAATTTTAGATCAACATAAATATTATGTAATAAAAGACATAATTTCCCATATTCACTCCGACAAGGGAACTAGTGACAATGAATTTTCTTCTTATTACATTGAGAAAATATGGTAGTCAATAATAATCTTAGCCGTACTATTTTGATCTTGATTTATGCAGAGATTCCGCAAGTTTTGTTTACCAAGAGTGTTTCGAAATGCAAGGTAAATTTGTATTTTAAAAAAATTAATTTTATTTTTCTTAAAAATTATTTTTTTAATTTTTTAGATCATTTTGATACGTTAATCTCAAAAATAATTTTTAAAATATAAAAAAATTATTATTTTAATATATTTTAACATAAAAAACATTTTAAAAAACAACTATAGTTATATTTCCAAGCAACTCTGAGAGTAGCCTTTCCTTTTCCGAGCTCCGTTGGCTCTTTCGAAGAAAATATAAATGTTGGTGAATTGATTGAGGATGGAAGAGAAAGAAGACGATGTTCATCGTTATATATAAAGCTCTTATCAATGCAAGTCTTCTCTCTAACATGTATGTGATCTCTCTCCCTAGCGAACTGGTAGTCGCGAAATGCTTCCACAAGGCTTGGGTATATATATCTAAAAAAAAAAAAAAACAAAACCATAGAATCGCAGGAAAATTAAATTACATTACAAAACATCGTGAAAGGAAACAATTCATTGTGCGTTGTTCATATGAACGATGCATTGTTTTACAGTTTGGTCATCAGATTGTTTTTGTTTACAATTTCATCATCTCAAGTTTCATCAATATGGTTTTATATGTGGAGATTCTATTTTAATTTGTATTCTTTCATGTATATAAAATATTGAGGAATATTTAGATGATGAATTAAAAACTGATTTTGCAACAGAGAACTTTAATTCTATTTAAAAAAAGGATCAAATAAAAAAAATTAAACCCCATTTGAAAAAAGGCATGAAAAACTTCAATTTGCTTCCTAAAGTTTTAGTTTATCTATCATTCAATCCTTGTTGATTTAGCATTACACATTTTGACTCCATTTTTTTTTTTTAACATTTCAATCTCTGATATGGAGAGATAATATGGAGAGACTAGAGAAAGTATTTAAAACTATTGGGGAAAGAGAGAAGGTGTTCAATGAAGATGACGTTATTTTTTAATCATGTCAGAAAAAATAGATTTGGGCATTTAAAGTTATTTTTATTCATTTGGTTTTTATTTTTTAGAGAGCTAAAAGGTTTTTTTGTGGTGAGAAATAAATTTATTCAAGTTTACAGAGTGTTTTTAGATAAAAATAAATGTTTGTGTTGAAAAAACTCTTATTTTGGTGACAAGAAAATTATTGAGAGAATGACACAACAAACAACTTGTTTATATATATATATAGCCTAAACTCTCTCTTAAAAAGAAAAACAATTGATTGATTTTTTTTATTTAGATTTTAGTTAAATAATATTTACATGAAATATTTATATTAAAAAAACTTGTTCTTAGCAACCATAATTTACCTCTAATATAAAATAATAAAAATTTATAAAATAAAAAAGGATATGAGATTAAATATTTCATTATTTAAGAATGATTTAATTATTTCATTGTGCTTTAAAAATAATAATAAAAAATTAATTTGTCTCATATCAATATAATAATAATCAATGATGGACTCTTGTAAAAAAATCATATTACTCTTAATAGCTATCATTTATTTTTTAAAAAGAACAAAATAATTATTATACTATTTTAATCCACAATATACACGATATAATGTATCTTAATTAAAAAACAAGCCCTATTAATTTTTTTAATTTAATATCTCTATAACAAAATAAAAATATATATTTTCAACTTCATGGTTTAGATTGAGGGCGCGACTTCATTGTCAGTTCATCAATAACCCAATTCCAAACCAGTTTCCACGTGGTGTGAAACAAGCAAGTCCAGTTCCATCACTTGATAGATCCTTAAAATTTTCACAACTTTTAAAGGGTAAAAAAGGTAAGGAGAATAACTAGAGCAGGAAAGAAAAAAAAAGGCACGAGATACACAAGTGGCGATGGTGGTACTACTGTAAGAGAGGAAGAGTTTTCAGAATTGTTCCGCCACCACTACGCGTAACAAATACCTATCCCTTTTTCTTATCTACACTTTTCCAACATATTATGTGCTTTTGACAGAGCTGTGAAGCACTTGCTTCGGCACTTTGGTGGAGGCTGGTGTGCTTGCTAGATATTTCTTTTTTATTTTGTATCCCATCCTATATAGGCAGGCGTTTTGAGGCTTTAGTCGAGTCCCCAGCTTGTTGGTCAAACAATTACACTCAGCTACGCCTCTTGAACCCTACGTATGGGTAGATAGACTTGAAAAGAGTTTCTGGTGGTCTACAATCGATTGACCACGGCGACACACTAGTGATTTGTGGGGTCTCAGCACATCTTTGATTTTGTTTTTTTCAGGGAGGAGCAAGGGAAGTGTCAGCTTGTCGTGATATTGGCACAAAGGAGATGGTACTCATAGATGCCTTCGCCATAGAAATGAAACCTAACCATCCACTAAACGTTCTTCAGTAATCAATCTCCTCTATCTTTCTATCCGTTTCTAAGAGATAGACTAGAAGAGGGAGGGAGCACTTTATAGTGGGAGGGATGTGCCACACTAGTAAAAATAGAGGCACCCCACCAAATAATAGATGCAGTACCAGGTGTCACAATCGCTACCTACACTTTTCTTCCCATTGGTGTGCGATTCATGAACTAGGTGGTGAAGGTAGAAGTTGTACTTGCAAACAATTTGGGCCTTCATTTGTGCCGGATCCATCATGACATACGATCGTGTCCTTTCTTTTGCTAGACATTCCATGTGCACAAAACAAGTGCTGAAATTAGCAACTGCTGCAAGCATTTATGGCAGTCGAAGCTGAACTTTTTGTATGGAAGCCACTTGGTACTTACAAATGGAGCAAGCCCTCTAAGCTCGAAAAACTTGTGAAGTTGGAAACCTGAGATTCTACCATTACAATCACCAGTGGTTGTGTCCTTTGACTTGATGAGATTCATTAATCAAAGCCGAAAGTGAAAATAGAGAGATACGCCATCAAGCTTGAACGGGAGCACATGCAGTAGAATGCAACCTTTTATTTTCATCGATTCTTAGATGTGGCAATGGCGAAACCTGTAGCATAATCCTATCCTCTATCGCCTTCAAAGACTACCTGCTTTTCAAAAACACTATGGTTGAGAGCAAACATTACCTGGTTAATAATTAAACACCTCCAGTTGCCAGGCTTAACGAGATAGAATAAATGCTTTCGGGCATGCTTCCTCCTCTCCTTTTCTTTCCCTTCCCAATCCAACGAACAGTTACAAGGCGTTGATGTCCATCCTTCAATCCTCAATTGTTATGACACGAAACCATAATCCTCTCCTTCTCGTTCTTTCTGACCACTCTGTATTTCCCCTTGAAAGCTCATATACAGAAATCTCAACTTTTAGCACAGAAAACTTTACTGTACCAGATTCCTGGCCAAGCTGAGATGAATAAATACGAAAAAAGTTAATTTCCAACTAGCTCAAAAACTTGGTCTCAGAGCCGTCCCAACAGATCCAATTTGAGGTGACTGTTGCCGACACAGAAAGTTCTCCGTGTGAAGTATCCAACATTTCATGCAAGACATCCAAAAAATATGGAAAATAAAAGATGCTTTATCAACTAGAGCTTGTCCACAAGGGAACCAAGTCTTGATGCAAGTTTAGCACTCTTGTAGTCCTCTCTAAGCTGAATAAACCTGAAATGGCAGCCAGTCAAAGTTGTCATCAGAGAAATCAACAAAACATATGAAACCACAAAGAGGGGGTGGATCCACCATAAAAAATCCTCAAGTGACAAGGTAAAGAACATTAACCCTAGGGTTTCAACTGAAGCAAAAAAGATTTCAAGATACCTCTAAACCACATCTATTGTACGGGGAAATGGATTCATAATTCTTAAAAAAACATTTGATATTTCATGCAATCCTAAATAGTGCATATGTTTGAGAAAATTCTTTGTTTTACAAAGAACAGAATAGCAAGGGATTGTGTAGCTAAGCCAACTAGTTTAAGATTAAAACCCAGTTCTAGGTGTGTTAAATAATGCATCCACTGTATCAGACTCAGTACTTGTAGCGATTTGAGTGAGTTCTATAAAATAAATAAAAAACACTGATGATACCTTTGTGCATCTTTGCGTATACTGGGGGTACCCTCGAACAAAGTGGAAAGACTTTCAGGAGCAACAATAAAGACATTGGCCATTCTGAGACAAAATTCCCTCAGTAAAATGAGATAAGGAATTCTATATCAGTACTCAAATCTGGTCAATGGCTTGCAACTTACATGCCCAACAACTCAAACTTCTCATCAACAGAAGGAGAATTAAAACTTCGCACAAATTCTCCATACTCAGTTATATCACGTTTCAACCGCAATCCTCCACTGCATAGGAGAACCAATAAATAGAACAATTATGTAAAACAACTTCTTGGTGCCATTCCCAACAAATATTAGAACTCGATAAAATAGAAATCACATGATTTGTGCACAGTTTATCCATAAATAAGTTAATTAAACTTTGGAAGAGAATGCCACCGCATGATTAAGTAATTAAACTGGGGATTTCCAACAATAAAAAATATGCACGTAGAGAGCATCTAGAAGAATCATTTCCAACTTTCAAGGACCCCACTAGAATATGGGCCACTACAAACTCTCAACCACCAAAATATGCTCCCCAAATGCAAGGGAAACCCAATCATGACTTATGGGCAAACTATATGCTAATAAGGAAGCTCCAAAACCAAGCAAAGACAAAACAAAGATTTCAGGCTCAGCATTTCCCCTTTTCTGGATGTTCACATGTCATGAAGGTTAAAATGCCTTCTTCAATTCTCAAAATCCCAACATTTCTTTCTTGGATATGAAACTCATAAATTCAGAGTGGACTGAAAGAATTCCAGCCAAAGCTGTCAAATGCAGTCACCAATTGAAACATGCTTCTCTTACAAATAACAGCAACCCTAACTGTAAATGACAACAAAGGATCACCAAACTACTGAGCATAGATGTTAGGCAGTTTAATGCATGGAGCATCTCAGCAAGGCAAATTACCTGGGATTAAAAGTGAACTTCTGCCAATGATTAAGCAGCCCCTTGTGCAAGCGATTTCCCTGAAATGATAAACATATCCATGTTAAGTGTTAATGTTCACTTCAGATAAGTATAAACCGAAGGAAAAAAAAATGTGTATGCATGTAATTGCTATCCCACGCTACCTCTTTTCCCCAAGAATGAGCACAGATTATGTAGGTTTGTCATTGCGCTGAGTGAAATTACAGGTGTCTCAGTCATATTTCTGGAAATCATAATGATCTGCCTCACCAGAGTACATTCTAGGAATGCTTCTATTATGGGAGGGAAGAATTTCAAATTTGACCCGACTGTTGAGAATGACTGTGTATGAGATAAGATTTTCAGTTTTGAGTCATGTTTTAGAAATCTTGGAAATACTGATCAGTCTGATGAAATTATGATTTAGAATCATTGCCAGTTATAGCTTGCCAAAGCAGTGTAGTCAGAGAGCTGAAAGAGGTCACCTAATAGTTTGAATATAAACGCACACCAATTTTCACCTAAAGCTCAGTGGCAATGACTGTTATTTGTACTAGAAAGGGAAAATAAAAAAGAACAGAGAGAACAGAATCACTGAACAATAATAGAAAATGGAATGCTCAAAAGACTTGTTGAAGCAATACCTCCTCCAATGTGCCAAGACAATCGTGTCAGAAATAATAAAAAGATAACAAAGTACACATACCATTCTTCCTTTGGCAGAGAACATAAAAACACTTTATTTGCAGATGCATGAGCAATCACGACTAGAGGGGCAAACTTGGACAACCAATTGCACACAGAAGAGTCAAAAGAATCTCAGAGATAGACCACTTACCAATTCCGTGAGGAATGCTTGTTTGTTAAGACCTTCCAATGCAGTGAATGCAGCCTCAAGCACACGTGAAAGATATGCCACAACTCTAGCCAAGAGAAATAAAGCAGTTACTATCAATAATGACTGAAATATTGAGTTCTTCTATTAAGAGATATGCTATTTGACAAGGATACATGATGGAAAAGAAATGAATTGATCCACTGTCATAGATTCAGATTCATAATATTAGCAGTTACTATCAATAATGACTGAAATATTGAGTTCTTCTATTAAGAGATATGCTATTTGACAAGGATACATGATGGAAAAGAAATGAATTGATCCACTGTCATAGATTCAGATTCATAATATTAGGTGTATGACTGAACTTGGTTAGAGACTTGGGACCTTGGATAATTAAAATAGTGGAAGCTTTGTGTTGTCAAAGAGAAGCTCCCACTCGCCAAGTGTGACCAGCAAACACACAAATTAATATATTTCTAAGAATCATAGAAATAAAATCTTTTGAGCAATGTAAACCCAACAAAGAAATGGATTGACTTCGTATCAATTGTTTTTCAGACAAACCAGCAAATATGCTTTTAGTTCAAAACACAATTTCTGAGTTTATCGAGCTGAAAATACTTTGTGCAAGCATTTGTTGGACGATGGTCAGGAGCCATTCCATCATCAGGTGACCTATAATCTGTTGCCTTTTGTTCAGCTGGTAGCAATCGCTCTACCTGTGTGGGAGTTTCCCAAAGAAAACTATAAGAACAAGAACTTAAAAAATAAGCAGAGAACAGATCAGCCAGACATGGAGGATGGTAGCATAATTTTCAATAGATAAAATATAAAGATATGACTAGAAAAAATATAAATGAAGTGTTGTACTAAATATGATGCCACATAAATACGAATGGTGAAGAATCAAGGACCAGCAAGTGTCCACCTGAATCCATGCAATGTTAAAATAAAACACTACGAGGCAAGAACAAACCTCAGCCATAACAGTTTCAATGCAATGTTGAAGCCCTTTATATGCTGCAGCCTCTGCAGTGGACATAGCTGTTGCCATTTCTTCACATGAAGCAGCATGTGCACCATCCACAGGCAGTAAAAGGCGAGATATAGAATTTGCAAAACACTGAAGACGAAAGTTGAAGCCATTTTAAGTTCTCTATATATCACAGGATTTTCCTTGTTGCTAATTTCACAAACATTTAAACAGTGTCAGTACAAGCCAACATACTTGCTGTACTATAGCCACACTACTTCCACACCGTTGTACAGCAACCATGAAAGATCTGAAACTGCTCTCACCAGCAGCAGCAGCAGCCTCTGCCTGCATCTCAACATCAATCTCACTTAAGCACTATGTTCTGAGTAAATGCACATCACCTTTATAAGGAACTTCATTATAGGTACAACTCATAAAGATGGAGCAATGATAAAGCAAGGAAAGGCATTTGATCAAGTAATTACAGCAGAAGCAGCTGCAGCAGCCACCCTTCTACTAACACTCGTTCCCAGCACAAACCGTTCTCTTAAAGTTGCAGCTTCAGTGAGACCATCTCTAGCTCGTTCAAGACCTTCGGTTATATATTGCCCTACCTACATTTTTTTTTTTTGAAAAATAAAAATGTGAGCTAACCATGACATAAATTAACAAAGTAATATA
This sequence comes from Populus deltoides, assembly GCA_015852605.2. Taxonomy (NCBI): domain Eukaryota; kingdom Viridiplantae; phylum Streptophyta; class Magnoliopsida; order Malpighiales; family Salicaceae; genus Populus; species Populus deltoides. The sequence goes on along the minus strand of CM027571.2, from coordinate 12,902,477 downwards.
TTTAGTATGCAACTTACTTGGTCTAGCAAGCAAGTGAACACTGCTTTCACATTGGCTGCAAGGGTAGCAGGCTGCAGAAAAGCATGTTTGGATTCAATAAAAAAAACTACCGGTGAAATATTTCAACCTCTTATAAATAAAGAAAAATAACATATTCATATTTAAGCCCTCTTTTACTGCATATTATTGCAGTTTAGCTTTCTTTGAGAGAAACAAATAGAAATAAAAGACCAATCAGACTCATAAGGCTCAAAAACCACAACAAAGTAAAGGCCTTAATCCACAACTGGAGGTAATTAAGACAATTCCAGAACACCCAAATGAGACATTATATCAGATGTCACCTCCAAATGTTTATCACATATCCATTACAAGATAAAATTTGACAAAAGCATGAGTTTGACTTGTAATGCTTAGCAGACAAGTTAACATTCTTATTCTATGTACCAGGCCAAACAATCAAGGTAGCCTTATATGAATCTATACATTTGCTTATATAGCTGCCAATTTCATGAATGCACATTAACCTTACTTCACCTAAGAAAAAGAAATAAAGAAAAGGTTATTTATACGGAAGAGCATTTCAGACAAGGGCGCAGGATTCTTAGACAACTTGACAAAAGAGGAACATTCAAAACAAAAGATAGTTACTGCTTAATTACCTTTTTGATAACTGGAAAAGAGTACTCAAGCATTTTGCAGTAAATCCAACGGCATATGGTGCAACTATACAAGAACTCTCAGTAACAGACTGATTGCAGAATTAAAAATTACCAGAGATGAAAACAAAGTGCATCTTGATATTGCTTCCTCATTCCACCGCACAAATTCTGTCACAACAGTAACAGATATCTGCTGGTGGGAAGATGCTGCAGAAGCCCCTTTTGAGCGCCCAATAGTCCCAGTTGATTCAGAAGGCTGCTGGCTCTCAGCACGCAGTTCTTCCATCTGCAAATCATGGTAGTCTACTGTCGCCAGAGAAAAAAGTGCTCTGTAGAATTGACAGGGGGGGAATAAAACATAAACACACAAACCTTAGCTTGGTATAGTTGTCTAAGAGAGGCCTGCTCATGTTCAGGATATTCATCCTTGTGAGAAGAGAAAAGAGACTCTGTGAGGCCTGTATCAAAAGAGTCAATAAGCACCAAAATAAACGAGGAAAATTGTGCAAGAAGCTGGACAAATGTGACTAACATTAGTTGATATACACATCCATCAAGTCATGCTAACACTGTTATTCAGGAAATCAGTCTCATTGTCAACTATGATTTGCAGTAACATATTTAAATATATCAAATATCAGTGGCAATCTCTGCTACCAAGTAAATAAAATTTTCTTAATTGAAGAAATCCACAGGTCATTTATTAAACTACGCACAAACTTTTCATAGAAGCTCACCAATTAAGTATAGTTCATTTATACACCATTCAAACTCATATTCTACAACCAGAGGCAAAAGAGGCCAAAATTTAAAATTTCCAGGATTTGACTTGCATTGCTTAAAAAAGCTAATACTATAGACATTGACTAACTATAATCATAAAAGGTAATTCTATTTGAATATATTATAGAATGTCCATATCTTTATAGTATTCAGGACCAGAATCAACAATTAAGCACCAAACAACTGAACTTAAGTCACCAGTCATCATCCAAATGACCATCTCTGTTTTTTCCTTTTTCTTTTTTCATTTTGGTTAAATAGGAAAGGGTGGAAGATGGAGTGATGGGAATGATCCCCCAACCCTGCAGCCTTGGTATTAGCTGGGACCACATAGAGCAAAGGCTACCCGTTGCAACATGAAGTCATTAGCAAAATTGTTTCCACAATAATTAACAGGGAAAACATTTGTTAACAAGAAAGACAAACCCAGCTCATATTTCTTCATCGATTAATGATGCTCTACACTTGCACTGAATATTGCAGATGATTACACATCTAAAATTCACAAAATAAAGTTACTTAAATACCCTCAACATCCAAGTCACCACATCCAACAGCTCGCAGGTCTCTTGCAAGTTCCTGAGTCTTCTCATATGCCACCGCTAGCATTCTGAGATACTGAAGCCTCAAGTCAAACACAAAAAAAGTCAATATCTGATTGTCACTTCAAACTGAAACACAGGAACTAGAAACAGTGGACCAAGCAATTCTACATACTAATAAAAGTCCGCCTTCTTCCATGGGAGGTAAATTCACAAGTGATGGTTTCACTAACAATTTATCTAAAAGAGCTGTAACTCGTTGCTCTAAAACTCTCTGCATATACATAGAAAACATCATAAATATGAATTCGCACAAAAAAAGGAATGCAGTTTACAATTTGAACAAGATGATGTAAGACATATGAAGTATAATAAAAACATTCCTGCCTAGATACCTGAACCAAAATGGACATGACATCATTAGGAGATGGGAATACTGCCATAATTGTAGCTGCTTCTTTACGGACAGTGTCTGCAGGAGAGAAGCGTAGATTTTTAACAATCCTCTGAAGAATGCAACCCTTGCTTGAGATAAATGGCTATTTTCCAAACCTGTGATTTCTTTGAACAAGGAAGAGAGTCCACGAGCAACATTGCTAGGACTAGCTTGAGAACCCTGATCACCAAGAACCAATCTAGAGTCTGCATTCATGACTTCCACATCAATGAACATTGGACGTGTTGCCACATAATGTTGCATGGCGCTAGTGCCCCTGTTGAACTGCAATGCAAAAGGAAACCCATGAGATAAAAAGAAAAAAAAAGTAAAGGAAAAAACAGAAAAGGAAACCTTTCAATGAATTTGCAAGATCCCTTTATAAATGGAAAATCCATATTACTTCAGAGAGCGATGAAAAGGAATCAAAAGAAAACAAAAAAATAACTAAAATTTATGGCTTAAACAATCTCCCTCCCATTTTTTCACCAAAAAGTGCGGAAAGGAATAGCAAATCTGTGGGCATTTTGGACCAGGTCATGCAAGTCTGGAGGACTTTTCTTATTATTTTCCAATAATCATTATTCTGTTGTAAGTTGGACATGAAGATTTTAGTTCAAAGATGAAACTAGGAAAGCTTATATTCAATTAATCAGTTCAACCCTTGACAGTAAACAATATGACTCCCCCAGGCCAGTATAATCTAGCCATGTTCAGGTGACCCCAAGTCGAGGTGTTAGGCATAAAAGTATCCTGTCCAATCACATGACAAAAGAATCACCTGAGATAAAAATTTTGCACATTCTGCCATGGTAGATAATTCTCGTTTCTGTGATGCTGCATCAAACCGAGCCAACAATCTATTCTCCAGTTCTGCGTGACAAGTAATAAGAGGAAAAATGTCACTCTCTACAATGTTACGGTAAGCAAAAGAGACAAATCCACCAATCATTAACATCTTTATCACTTCTTCTTGTTCTCTTTTTTTTTTCTTTTTTTTTTTCTTTTTTTTTTGGGGGGGGGGGGTTATGGTAAGCAAAAGAGACAAATCCACCAATCATAAACATCTTTATCACTTCTTGTTCTCTTTTTTTTCTTTTTTTTTTTTTGGGGGGGGGGGGGGTGGTGGCGCTTCAATGGCTGCCAGACACAGCAGGATCACAAAAATTCTCAAATAACCTTGAATTGGTCCTTGTAGAGATTCTGAACAAGGGACTCTCAAGACAATGAGTGTGTGGTGATAATTATTTTATCAAAATATCGGTCAAACATTGAAAATAACAAAGGTAATTTCTGATTCCAAGGAGATGCATAAAAGACAGTAATGATATTCCTTTTAAGCATCACAATCTGCATAGCTTTCTTCCTCCTTTGCCAATATGGAACTGACTTTTTTGTTGTTTAGGATAAAAGGAGAAGGGGTAATTAGAAGTAAGGAATTGCACGGTACAGAATTGTAAATGAGACATCCTATGTAAAGGAGGATAGAACAACCATCTAAATCAAAATAACAAAGCAACACAATCCTTTTCTTGAGAACTGCCCCTAAAGACATTTGCTGACATGACAATGCTCAAAGTCAAGAAGACTATCCTATTCCACAACAACTGACTTAGTGTGAAGTAATGAGTGAAAATCACTGCACCTCCTCTCCATCAAAATGCACATACAGCACATCTCCATAAAGAACTAAAATCTTTCTCCCATTAAAAACCACAGAAGAATCCAACACTAGTTCTTCTAAGGATCACCTACTCACAGCTGAATTGCAAACACATAGCCCTGCCACATATCCCAAGCTACAGGGCTATGTGGAAATAAATCACTCCAAGATTCTTCATTATGATGGCACATAACACAAATATTCAGAGACTGGACCATATGGAAATGGGTATCCGAAAACTCTTTCTCATCACAAGCTAGCCCTTTTCTTCTAACCTGATGATGATGTTCGACCATATATGGTATAACCATTAATAGTTATTAAACTACACAGTTTGTCATTTAGACATAATTTTTCACTATTTTCATTTAACACTAAATCATTGTATTGTTTTCATGCACCATGTATGGACTTCCTGTGGCAGTACTATCAAATCCAAAAAGAACAATATGCAGAACACATACCATTGCAGTAGTCCTGAAGATTAGTGACTGCAACTTCTAATCCTCGGCTTGCAGTTGCATTTCCCATGACTGATGTTACAGTTAAGTCTTGTCGTCCAATATCTTCCTCAGCAAATGACCCTATAGAAAAGCGATTAGGTTAGTGCAAAGAGATCATGCAGCATGACAAGAGCTTGAGGTTGAAGAATTATGAAATTTCAGAGCTTTGTGAAATTCTAGAGCAAAGAGATCATCTTACGTAACTTCTGCGCAATTGAAGCCGCCTCAGCAACACGGCTGTCATCCGAAAACAGAGGTGAAAGTTCCATTAAGTCACCTGGGCTGCCATTGAATTCCATCATGTACTGCAAAAATTAAGTAAACAAGGTGTTAATGCATTCTTAGGCCAGGCTAAGGAAAGCATAAAAAATAAGTTGATGGGCAGTACCTTTATGAGCTCTATTGTTTGACTAGCTGTTTCCCTCTGAGCATCTGCACTCTGACAAGATCATAATAAAAAGGGTATAATAACTATAGAACTGAATGCATAGCAAAATTATAACCGGGTATAAGAAAAGTTTTACCTGCAAATGGTCTCCTATTTTGGCAGCAGTCTGTCCAACACTTGAAATACGTGTGTCAAGCCTTGCAAAGCTATCAAACAAGCCATCTACACCTTTTTCCAGCTGAAAGACAAAATCCATAGAAAATGAAATCAGGATTTTTGCTAAACTAGATGGATCTCATAAACCGAGCAAAGAGAAACAAAATGTTCTTGTCTTAAAGGAGCCAAACCAACCGAATGCCCCTGAAGACCTAAAAACCACATGCCAAAAATGGAGAACGAAACCCAATCAATTTTATTTTCTTTCATTTTCTTTTTATTTAAAAAGGATTATATCTTTTTCATTGCCTAACTTCAGTTCTTCATTACTTTTAAGCCAATCAATTATATAAAACTAAATTTGTGGCCTGTGCTCCGCTGCGGGTTGGGCAAATATTTTCTGCAATGTAAAAATGAATGCCGAGGAAAAAAGATTTGAGACCCGAGTCATGGGTTCAATTGATAATTTAAATAATATGATTAAAAAAAATACAACAATAAATAAAAAGACAAAAAAAAATGTCATTTAAAAAAAGGTTAAAAAAACTCAATCTGATCCAACCCAAATTATCAAACAATTTAATGATCAAGAGCAAAATTGGAAAAAAAAAAGGAACAAAAAAAACAGTTAAACTGGTTTACACAAGCTTTGTGACAATGAATATAAGATTGGGATAATCTCATTGAAAAAAATACAGGAAAAGGAGTTTAAATATCAATTCTTAATAAATCAAATGAGAACATGACAACTCCACAAAAAGAAAAATGAATAGGATAAAGATTTAGCTCGATTTCTAGCAGATAAAATGTTAAAGGATAAAAGTCAAGGAAAAAATATAATTTTAAAAGGTCAAAAAAACTTTCAAGCCCAACCAAATCAAGATGCAAAATCTCTAACCCAGTCACCAAGGTGAATGCGTTTGAAAGCAAATTGAATAATATCATGAGGCTTAATTATCGAACAACATAATGCTAAAGGACAAAAATTAAAAATTAAAAATTAAAAATCAATGAAAAAAAATGAGTCAACCCGGGCTAACCAGCAAATCCCGCAATCATTGAAATCGTGAAATTCTTGAACCGAACTCAATCAAGAAACTTAATTCCTAACTAATTTAATTTTGAAAAATAAAATTGTAAGAAAAATATCAATATAGAAAACTTGCTAAAAGAAAAAAGATAGCAAAAAAAAAAGTGAATCAAGTTTGTTAGGAATAAAAACCCATAGATGATGAAATTGTAAAAAAAATGATCAGAATAATCCAATAAAAAGAAAATGAAAAAAAAATACGAAAACCAATTTCCAATAAATCAAATGTTAAAGGATGAAATTGAAATAATTTAATTTTAAAAAAGATCCCAAAAAAATCAATCTGCTTTAACCTTTAAAACCGGTAATCCTAGTCCTGAGCTCGGGATTAACCTCGTATCAACGAGAAAAAAACTTAGTTATCCCGCAAACCCTGTGATCATAAGCACATGATCGGTATAGCCCAATACAAAGAAAAGGAAAAAAAAAGAGAAAGATCAATTTCAAATAAATTAAATGTTGAATGAATAAATTGAAATAAATCAATAAAAAAAGGACCCAAAAAAACAAAATTCAATTTAATTAACCTTGAAACCAGTGACTTTGGTCATAAACCCGAAACTAATTCCATAAAAAACAAAACAAAACGTAAAAAATAATAAAGAAAATCTCTATAAAAAAAAGAGGGTAAAAAAAATTAGCTTTAAAAGGGGAGAAAAAAAGTCAACTCGAGCAAACCCCTTAAACACGATCTAACCTAAAAAAGTAGGAAGATCAATTTCAAATAAATTAAATGTTGAAGAATGACATTGAAATAAATCAATTTAAAAAAGGACCCAACAAAAAAAAAATCAACCTACATTAACCTTTGAAACCGGTGACTCTGGTCATGAATCCAAGACTAATCCCATAGAAGGCAAACCGTAAAAAATAATAAAGAAAATCTCTGGAAAAAAAGGGTCAAATTTTAAAAAAAAAAAAAAACATTAGCTTTAAAAAAAGAGGGGAAAAAAACAAGTCAGGCCAGGCAAACTTCTTAAACCTGGTCTAATCTCTAAAACTTATAACCCGTGAAATCCTTAAATCGGGTTCAATCAAGAAGTTTAATTCCTAGCTAATTTAATTTTGAAAAATAAAATCGTGAAAAAAAATCGATTTAAAAAACTTATCAAAGAAAAAAAAGATAGCAATAAAAAAAATACAAATCACATTTGAAAGAAAAATAACTCATGGAGAATGAAATTGAAAAAAAAACAACCTAAAAAATAATTCCAAACAAAATAAATAGCAATAAAAAAATAGAAACCAAATTTGAAAGATAAAAAAATAAAAGGAGGTGAGATTTAAAAACAATTGTAATTTTATAGCTTATTAAAAATAAAAAAAATAGTAATCAAAATAACAGGGACTAAATCTGAAAGGTTAAAAATTAAAAGGGAATGAAATTGAAAAACATTTGTAATTTCATGGCTTATTCAAAGTAAAAAACCAAATAGCAATCAAAAGAACAAATACCAAATATAAAAGAGGAATAAATTGCAGGGCTAATCTGGTTTTATGAAGGGGCTTACACGGAATTCAAAGGTGGAGAGAGAGAGAGAGAGAGCGATCATCGACACCAAACCCGATGCGTATTTGGGCATGTGCTCCCCCATTGCGCCGAGACTTTTCAAATGTCACCCTCTAAGGAGGCATTTGGTGGTCGGACAGCCTTTCACGCACCGCCAGAACAATGCAAGGGTTGTCCACACACTAACGCGTGCTACCAGTAGGTTTATTTTATAATCATATTTAATAAATTTAATTTACAACAATGCTCATGCGTACCCTTGGAATTACAATAAAACCAATGTCAAATGATAAAAAAACATTTAGGTGATAATTTTGTTGATTTTGTCTTTAAAGGCATCAAAGTAATTATATTATTCTAAAAAAATTCAAAATACTAAAATATCCCTGAGTAGTAGGCATTAGATTATTTTATTCCAAGGTTAAATTAATAATTTTATTACACGGAAAAAAAAGATGAAATTATCAATCTAACCCCATATAATTTGTAAAGGACAATTGTGTTCTGATGAAAAGACCATTTTGCCTCCGACAACTAGTTCAAAGGTTTTTTTGTTCAAGGTCAATTTCATAATCACACTATTACAATGGATAGTAATATGAGTTTTGGTGAACAGTAACTTTCCTAGGAGAATTAGTTTTTTTTTAAATTTAATCAGCCACTAAAAATTAAAATGCAAGAAATTACTTTATAATATCACCGAACTAAAGGAAATGGAATTAGCTTGCGCATACATTTACGGATGTGTGTGTTGTGTCTGGTCACTATTAGTTGATGCACTGTGACATAATGTAGTCATCATCATTGTGCCTGTTATAGAGGTCCAATCAGCAAGTAAAAGATAAAGAAGCTTTTGCAGTATACTTCAGAAAAAAAAATATCGTAACAGTTTTTAAAATGATTCAAAAACATGCACACAGACACCCATAAACTCACCTCAGCAAGTGTTTTACGGTGCTTGGAATCTTGGACAGAAACCTCCTTCTTGAGATTGTAGAGCCTTCCATCAATCTTCAATCCAAAAAAAATGTCACCAGAGAAATTTTTTACAGCCTCGTATATTTCATCAAATACTCTTGACAACCTACCTGTTTTCGGAGGTCTATCAACTCCCTACAAGAATCCCGAAACAAAGACAAAAGACCATCCACTTCAGGAAATAAGGGAGAAGACAAGCCTTGCGCCAATTTTGCTGCATCAGATGGGGCTCTTGCATGTCCAGTTGCTATAACATCACTTCCACCGACACCATCAGCTGAATCTGCTTCTTCATCTTGGAAAGATGGGAGTAGATCATTTACCAAGTTCCCAAATAATGCATCAAACGAAAAATCACCCTACAAATTTAATTCAGACTGTAAGTTTTAACATAAAACAAAGCAAAAGGTATGATACCAAGTTTTCCTCATGAAGATTAAGCTGTCCACTATCTACACCTTACCTTGAAATCATCTATATCCAGAATGAGTGGAAGAGAGGCAACTGACGAAGATTTTGAATTTCTATTGCTCCTGATTCCATCTATACTATCCTTCATCTGCTTCACATTATGCATATTACGGTAAATCATCACCAGAAATTAAAATTTCAAGCACTGATAATAACGCTGATAATATTTCAGAAACCCTAGCTAAAAGACTTGATCACCATCACATGGGCACTAAAATAATAAGTGTGCCAGAGAGATTTACCTTATGTAAGCTGATTTTCTCTCAGTAAATTCTAAGCTGAAAATTTCATTGCAATGAACCAAAAAAACACAGAACACAAAATTTAAACCAACTTTATCTCCTGCTTTCTCCAATTTTCTCATCAACCAAACAAAAAGGAAAAGGAAAAACCAATTCAGCTTCCCATCTAGTAGCAAGTGCTAGAACCAGTACACAATACTCAGTCGATCACAAAATGACCATAAACCCCTCCATTAAATCTGAGAAAATTTAAAATAAACTAAAGCGCGTGCAGTTTATAGATCATGAAGCAGAATTGATAAGAATGTTACCTCGTCAGTGATTGAATGAGAAGAGCAGAGCGCGGAGACGATGGCCAGAGAGAGGCTTTGGCTCTTAATTTCTACGATTTGGTAGGGTAGATCGAGCTTTTGCTGAGAGAGAGAGACAAGAAAACAGACTCTTCATCAACGAAAACTACAACGAATGATTTTTGTATTTTACAAAGTTACGGTTTTGGCCTTAATTTGGTAGAAGGAAGGGTCATGCTGGGTAGCGTCAAATTGGGGAATTACGATGCAAGGTAAGTTGTACTTGAATATATATTGAAATAGTTTTTTTTATTTTTAATATTAATATATTAAAATTATTTTAAAAAATTAATTTAATAATTTTTCAAGTTAAATATATATAAAAACAGAAATTATTATATTATCGAGCAAGTACTAAAAAAAATGCCTTAAAGGTTCAGATTCCCCTGCAAACCATTTTTCAAAGTCATTTTCTCGTCTAATAATATTAATTAACATTTTTCAACAACTCTTTTCAACTTGCAGTCAGCATTTTCAATTTAGTTTTTATTTTTAATTAAAAAATAATCAAAGTAAAATTTATTTATTTTTAATTTAAAATTAAAATCAGTTTAAATCCAACCATTTCAGCTTCTTTCGATTCAATTTATGCTGTTAGGAAACCAAAAAATCTTTTTTTTTATTTTTTAAGTTATTTTGTGACTTTTATGATCAATTAAAATAATTGATATAAAAAGCCTATTCTGATTGTCCAAATTTTTATGTTTTTTTTATGGGGTTTTAAAAACCTTTTGATTAATGTAAAAATCCTTTTCCAATTTATCAATTTTTTTGTGTTTTTAAATTGGGTTTTTTATTTTATTTTTTTAAGAGAAGCTACTCAGTATTAAATATCAATCAAGCCACCTCAATTTCATTATTTGTCAAAAGCAGGATGGTACACAACTACCATAAACAAAGCAATAGCAGAAGCAGTTAGCAACAAAAATAAACACCGTTACACATGCAATTATTGGGAGCATAAATAATCTAGTTTCAGTAATAAGAAAAACCAACTAAACTTAAAATTCAACATAGTGATGGCCCCAGTATAGTCAAGATTGTCTAGATGTCCTCTCTGTAATTTTTTATTTTTAAAAAATTATATTAATATTACATATTTAAAAATATAATTGCAATTATTTTTTAAAATATTTTTCACTTAAAAAAATATACTAATAATATTTTTTTATTTTTTAAAAGTTATTTTTAAGATCAACACATCAAAAAAATTTAAAAATATTAAAAATATATTAATTTAAAATAAAAAAAATAAATTTTTTAGAAATGCTTTTCAAACACATTGCGAAACAAAAATAAGCATGAACTCAATTTTTATATAACATGTAAAACCTTACTTATTTTGAACGTCAAGAAAATCTCCAACATTAAATTTGTAACAACTTTAGCTTACGTGAGGTAAATTATATTTAATCTTGAGAGAAATTTACAAGAATTTGCTTTACCATGTGTAACTTTTATTCACTTTCAGATACAACAAATGATTGAATAGAATTTACTTCCTTAATATGAAATCATAGTAGCTTAAGTTGACCTGCAAAATGTATAATTTGCCCGATCATACTTCATTCATTTCATAGCTATATACTGGTTCTTATTTTTACTGTGCATTAATTATTTTTCACAATCTCACAGGTTATTATGGATTAAAATAATATTTTTTTATTTTTTAAAAATTCAAACTTTTACTTTGCATAATTAAGTCATTTTAAATTTAGACTAGGGAAAGTTGACTTGAAGAAAAGAGGATTGAAGTCATAAATGAAGGTAAAATAGGTGACGGATTTGAATTTTATATGAAAAGTTCATTTTAATTCCCTATTTTTTTTTAGATTTTATGGAATTGATCCCTTTAATTTTTAAAAATCTAATTTTGATACCAAACTTTATTTTTTTATTTTTTGTCCTTTCTTTATAGGATAAGAGAGAGGGTCTAGCCGGATGCTAGCATTAAAAGATAAAGTTGTTGTTGGAGACTATTTCAGCCACTAAACTAGTTGATTTTTGAGTTAAATGGTCATATATGGCTAGAGAAGTTCAAATTTAATGTTGTTCTTTACCTTGAAAGTGCAAATAAAAATAGACAAGATTTTGGGAAGATTTTTTGTTTGGGGTTGGTTTTGTATTTTGAGGCGTTTTTTGTGTGCTTGGAGGCAATGGATTAGTTTAACAAGATTCAAGTGTTTTCTAGGTGTTTTGAGTCAAAATTTGGTTTAAAATAGATTTTGGGAGGAAAACAAACGTGAACCATGTTTTTTCGGTCGTCACAATGACCGGAATTTAGAGAATTCAAACAACGCGTCATCTATTTTTTCCAAAATAAATTGGGACAACTCCGCCCTATTAACTTAAAAAATAAAAGCTCGTCATCATTTGGCTTGACTTACCAGACCTTCCAACAATCGACCTCGTTATATTTTTTATTTTTTTTATTTTGATTTGTTTTAATTAATAATTTTTTATATGTATTTTTTAAAAATAATTTTAATTTTATATTTTAACCAATACCCCTCTATGTGATTTTTTTTGCTTATTTAGTTTTTTAAATAGTGATTATTTTTTAATTATATAGGTGTATTTAATTTTTGAAGAGGCTAGTATGATTTATTTGTAATAATCTTTTTTATTTTATATAGATTAAATTTATTTTTTAGAATTAAAATGTTTATTTTCTTATAATATTTTTAATACATGCAGTATTGCAAGCTATTTTTTAAATAAATTTTATGTGTTTGTCAATTTCTATTACACCTTGACTGTAATAAATAATTTTATTAAACACGACTAGGTAAATGACCCGTGTTGCGATATTAATATATCAATTTACATTTATCTCCTGTTTTTTTAGGTTTCATTTTTATTTATCATCAATTTCTTTTTCTATTAAATTATCTCAATTTTATTACCTACAATGCACAATAGACAAGTGATTTGAACATATCTTATGTTCAAATCACGAGTTTCACATGCTAGCCCAACTTTGTTCAGAACAATATATTTTATTTATTTGTTTGTTGTTGTTATCTTAAATTTTTATGATATTATTAAATTAATCAAGATTTAACCTAATTATTAAATTTCTTATAATTCTTTACAAACATGATTATCTTTTTTTTCAGGGTAAAAATAATTTGTTGGGCTAGTGGCAACACGCAGACCACCAATGTAGTACCCTTTAATTAGCCACATAACAAAAGGAAATTCACTTCGATCTTCTTATCATTGCTTGAAAAGGAGGGCGTAACTTGTAGTGTTACATCAAACAGACACAAAAATACCATCTTTCTCTCTCAAATAGGTATCTCCTTAACATAAAATCAAAGCAAAAAAAAAAACAAGTAGCTATAAAATATTCAAAACTCATTATTTCTTGGTATTTCCTTGCTCTTCTACGTTGTTATCAACACCCTTATTAACAAGTTCATCATTCAAACCCTCACTAAAAGTTGATGAAATAAATGATGAGTCAGGTGTAGCATGCTGATTCAAGACCTTTAGTGGTGACTCCACCTCCTCTATAGCCTCGAGAGATTGAGAGAGGTAGAAGGACGATTGAGACAAAAAGATTAAGAGAATGTGAGAGACAAAGAGAGCTTCGGTGTAGGGGGGAGGGGCTGGGTTTGATTACGATTAGCAAAAGTAAATTTTCTTAACAAGCTGAGAGAAAACACAACAAAGAAAACAGAGAAATCCAAGTTAGCTTAAAAAACACATACGGTGACAGAGTTTCCTTGTCATGTAAGGAGAATAATTCAGAAATTTAATTGTGTTTTATTGTATTTGAAGGATACTAAGAAATTGTAAAGGTGAGCATTAAAGGCAACATCATTTTCCTTCTAAAAATATGATAAATACAAAGTTGAGATCATAATCCATTTTAACTTGGAAACCAAAAGGACGATAACTTTTCTTTTAGTTCATAGGATTATTAAGTAGCATTATAGGTTATAGATAAGTATTGTATTAGACTTGCAATGTTTTTTTTTCTTCTTCTCTTCTTATGGCATACAGGACTTGAACTTATGAGGTCTATTTTTATTTTACTAGCTAAAACTCGAGGCTTGTTTGAACTTGTTTGAACTTTATTGATTATTTATTTTTTTGTTAAGATCCAAAGCTCGTTTGGATCCAAGTTTGAGCTTACTAGTAAAGGTTTTGAGTCAGTTTTGGTAATTAGATCAATTCAGTCCACAAGGATACATCAATTAAGGTTAATTTCTCAGACCTATTTAAACACATGTAAGCCTAAATTTTAGGATATTTGATGAATAATATTTTTGAACCTTTTGAGATTTTGTATTTTTTGGTTCTTGAATGAATTAAATCTGACTTGTCAAAAATTAATTGTTGTCATGGTATTATTCGATTTTATTCCAATAGTGTTGGTACTTTAGGGCAACTTTTCATCGTGTCACGCTCTTATCAGATCTTTTTTTGTTATCTGAGATTATATCTTAATCTTGATCGTGGGTTATATAACCACGTGATGATGAGATTCGCATTAAAAAAGACAAGCAAAAAAATCATTATGTATTAAGTTAAAGATATGGCTAAAATCAAACGTGATTAGTCATATGGAGTTGAACCTGGGAGTGCAAGTATAAGTAATAATTCATTGATATATTCGCACGTTAGCAGAACTCATTTCACTGTAAAATTAGTTGAATTTTCGTGTTACTGAGAAAATCAATACAACTAAAAGAGAACCCTCCATACCTACTGATCTGGATCATTGTAGAACCCAAAATCAATCTTGAAAAGTAACCCCAATATTTCTTGGATATTTGATCGGTTAGGGTGAGGTGTGATAAAGAAAACAGATTTTCCTGCCAGGCTTTCTTTTTCACCATTCCTACAGTCATTTTGAATGGGTCTTGGTGGGCCTGTGTTTATTTGGGTAAGGCCTGATAGTTATAGCTGGTTATGATGTGAAAGTCGTTTGGGCTTGTATGAATTCTTTTTGGTTTGGGTTACCTTTCTTATATTTTTAAGCCAACCTTTGTGATTACATGGGCTGATGTTTTTATTGGTCCGGATTTGCATGTAGGCTGTGTCATTTATTTTCTCTGGGCTGTGTTAATTGACGGCAATGGATGGGTGTGCGTGTGTTTGTTTACATGAGTTTTGCATTTTATGTGTTCTTGAATTTTGATTTTATTAAAAAATATAGAAAAGAAAAATTTTCAAAAATATGTATATTTATAATTTAAATTGTATAGGGAAATGTTAGTCCAAAAAAATCATGTTTGCATTTTTATACCAAAAAAAAAAAAAGAAAGAAAAAAAATGTTTTTGCATGATTTAGTATTTTAAAAAAATACTAAAAACATTTTATATATTTTATATGCATCTTGGACTTGATAGCAAGTTTATCGAACCCTATTGAGACTTTACTTTAATTTTAAAAATATCAAAAAATTTATTTATTTATTTTTAATATAAAAAATTATAAACGTAAGATGTATTTTGAATATTAAAATAAAAATATATATACTTTATTTTAAAATTATTAGATTTTACCTAAAAAATCATAGTTTACCTTATTAAGGTGAACCCACCTTAATCAATAGACAAATTAATAATTGAAAAAACACAACAAAAACTTTAGTAATAACTAGACAAATAAATAATACAAATTACATTAAGTGAGGTGTATTACATGTAATATTGTATTATATATACATAATTAATTCTTTTACGCAGACACTAAAAATCAATTAGGATTGTTAGTTATAAAATGTTAGATGATAATTCCAAACCTTTTTAAATTATTAAAAAAATATTATTTTTATTTTCTCTACATTCTATTAAATCATAATTTGAAAAGATAATTATCACGATATTGTATATGTGTGATAATAGTTATAACATGAACATGATTAAACAAGATTTCACAACAAATTCAAGATAGAGTTTCTAAACAAGAACACGTCATTAAATAAACAAAAATATACGACTAATTTTTGAAAAATTAGCTAAAATAATAGGTAAATTTCCATCTCATTTTATTATCCAAGATCCAAATTCCAAAGAAAAGTAGAGGCGATGAAAAAATAATTTATTTTAAAAATACTTTTAAAAATCATCTAAAAACACCAATACAAACCGTGACAAACTCCCCTGAATCATCATTGACAAAACTCGCAAGGATGTGGTTTGGCCAGAACTTTAATTTTATTTTTGCTCTCTAGCTAATTTACACAAGTATCACGTGATATGCATGCGGCACCTGAACACACGACTCCGGCGCCAAGTCTTATTTGCGAAAATTCTTCTCCATTCTCACTCCAGCTCTATCATGTCCCGCTCAAACAAATTTAACAGTCTTCCCCAACCATTTAAAATTTCAACGAGAGTTCAAAAGAAAGAAGAAAATTGAAACCACCAAAACGATAACAACGAAACCCAAAAAACGGACGCACAGTGACTGAGCGATGATCACAAACCCTAACAACTCTTTCGCGAAGACAATCTGCTATGAAGATCTCAAGCCCATTATCGAAGATCTCCAATCAATCTCCATCTGCGGCCACGTCTTTCACGAAATCTGGTACGGAAAAAATCTCGCACCTGCATAAATCTTCCGAGTTTTTGTACCTTTGGAAATTAATTTTGTTAAGGTTTTGGTGTTTATGTTCGAAACCCTAACTTGCAGCAGTGGTTTGAATACTGTTTGAGTGAAAAGAAGTGTAGCTGTCCAGTTTGCAAGCAGAATTGCTCGGCTCAGGATGGCGGTCGCCTTTATTCTCAGTCTGTCGGGGATCAAACAGAACCGTTAGGGGATCGGAACCCGGGGGGGGGGGATTGAGCGTCAAGTGAAGGAAATCAAGCAGCTCAATGAGGAAGTAAGTTTGATTGCTTCTCGTAATTCTTTTGGTTATTTTTTTTCTGTGTCAAAAATCTGTACAGCACATAGTTTACTGTTATTTATGTGGCTGTAATTGGCCGAATCTATGGTTATATCAATGAAGTCTTTGAAGCGAATCGATCATGTTTGTTCTTTTCTGGGTCTTATGAAGCGATTCTCTGTTTCAGTTATATCTTGTGTAAAGATGAGTTGAAGAGACAAGTTAAATCGATGATTGATTCAATGGAACAAAAAGCATCGATTCTACACCTGATTCGATTGAAATCTGAGGTGCATTGTCTGTCTTCACAGTTTGTTCTAGATCTTTTTCTTCCTTCTCCTTTTTTGACATCGCTGGTGTCAATTAATTGGAATTTTCAAAGAGGTTTGGTCAATTACGTTGTAGGAGCTTGATGCACTGAAGTTGGAGAGTATTAGGCTGCATGATAGGAATGTGGCACTCACCAAAGAGCTTGTAGCACTCAAGCTGTAAGCACACTTGTGTTAGGTCCGAGTAGATTTTTATTGTTTGGATTCTTGTGATGAACTCTCATACTTGTATGGTTTGCAATTTAGGGTATCAGATGTGAATTTGGAGGAAGACGAGGTTTTAAAGCCTGCATCTTTTGGTATTGAAGCCAATAACAAAGATACCGTGGACATTATAAGGAAGTCTGTGGTCATTCTAATAAGTAAGTTATCCACTTTTCCAGTTATAATTAAATGCAATTATGACGGAGAATGTTACTTTGAGTTTTGGCCTTCGATTGAATTTATTATTCATGACTGAATTCCAAAATGGTTAGAGCTGTTGATTCATTATCAAGGGTTGCATTATGCCAGTAGCAAGCTTTTTTACTTGATACCTATCTGTAAATGATCAGTGTTTCATGCACCTACGTTCATCTTGTAGGTGCTTTTGTTAATGCTGCTAGATTTTACCTTGATTTTTTCCACCGAAGAATAATCTATGTTGATAACTTTATCTGATTTGCCCTCACTGCATTATTATTTAGCTAATCTTCTGCAAATATTATCAACTTTTTCTTCTTATATTTATGTGCATCTCTTATTCATTCAGGGTTTGGATATCTAACATAATTCATTACTGCACATTGCTTTTAACAGGAGTTACAAAGAATTGATGGATAAGTGTAACCATCTTGGAAGGGGTGAGGCTTGTTCTTGTAAAAGACTCGAGAAGGCAAAAGATCAATAAATTGAAGGTAAGTCTGTGAGGACTTGTTTGAAAATTATCCAAGTAAAGCTCATTCGGAGTATAGCTTTTGTTTTCTGGTATGTACTGGTCTCTGGTTTGGAACAAATGATTGTTTTGTTGCCATCATCAGACAAGGGTCCAGGAACTAGAGATTGTTGTTGAAGTAAAAGATAATGAAACTTTGAGGGCTTTAAAAGCGCCAAAGAAGACAAAATGCAAAGGGATGTCACAGAGGGTATTAAGGATAATTCTAATGCTTTGTCCACCAGTGTTTCATCAATCGGTATAAAGGAACAGCAGACCCACCTGTGGATCTGACAGGAAGCTCGACCAATGATCAAGAAAACTTCAATTTCATCAGCGACAAGGGTGCAAATTCTTCCAAAGAATATACTAGAATGGCAGCTTTTAATAAACAGGGAAATGCTTATTATGCAATAGATGAAGCTCTTTGAATCTTTTGACAGCTGTGCATGTAATTTTAGACTCTGATTCAAAACATCAGACCAGAAAGGCTGTGAACTCTACTCTTGCAAAGTCAGAAACAGTTTCTTATAGTCATAGTGAAGCCAAAGTGCATAAAACAGTGAACTCAGCTGGACTGTTTGTATAAGAACTGCAATCAACAATGATAACTGCAATACTCTTGATTCTGCTACGGACCAGGAAGTTACTGCATCTCATGATGACATCAGAGAAGTTTGGCCCATCCTCAACATTAGAAAAGACTTTCTGTCACCAGCTCCACTTTCCAGACCAGTTAATTTACTATCGGTGCCATTTGAGTTTGATGTAACTGGTTTCAAGGAGTGGCTTGAACCAAACTTTGTGGTACAGATAACATGTGGTGGACATTTTCCCTCTATATAAATACTTATTTTGGAAGATTACTTGCTCAGAATCTAACGTTAGCTATCTGAAATGACACTAAACCTCCATGAGATATATGTTTCTCCTGTTGATTGATGGGTATGATGTAACAAATTGGTACTTGGGGAGATGGTGTAAGCACAAGCAAAGCAAGGTATCAGTGGTCATGCAAGGTACAAGTGCAAATAGTGGGGATTTAATTGCCGCTGGATCTGATGGGAGAGGTGGAAGAGTTAAAGTGCTGAGATCTATGAATGAATCCTCATTGGTGGGTAATTCAAGTGCACGATCATTTAATTACTAGTTTGACAAGTATTGGTTTGAAACTCATTGCAACTTGTAGCTGCCTGTGTTAGTTGCTACTCCAGTACTGGTCACGCACAATCTTGCTTATAGTTATATTTTGTTCTTTTATGGAGTATTAATTAGTTTTCTGTTCATTTGAAAATAGTGAGCATTGAGATTGTCACAACTGCACATCCATTCAACCTAGCTTTGTGGTTTTCTTGCTACTATTTTTCTGTCATCTGCTTTGTATCTAGAATCACATGTTTCCAAGAAACAATTTTGTCTTGAAATTGATTTCTTGACTTCTAACTACGACCCTTTTATGCAGGATGCTAATGAAAATAGTTTATCTGCCAAGAAGTGCAAGTATGAAGCTAAAACAAGCAGTTTGCAATCTCAAGGCTCTTTGCAGGTAGAACACTTCTTTGGAGGGCCAGTCAGTAATCAAAGGTGTGCCCTTTACTACGTGTAATATCTCAGTCATGCTAATGTGTCTAAGAAATAGTAAGATACTTTCGGCATGTTTTGAAGGAAATGGAATGGGACATTCTTATTTCTTTCCACTCAATTATACTTGAATGATTTTCTTCCTCTCATCTCTTCATAATTCATAATTTAACCAAGTGACAAAGTGGTTGCTGCGCTTTCTAGTCTTGCATTTCATAGACTAATCAGACAAATTACTTCTGTTTAGATGGCTTTCATTTGGAAAACTGGTGGTACTAGAGGCATAAACATTATGAGGTAAAGTATTTATGAGTTCTGAATTGAATGGGGAGAACACATATTTTTTTTTTTGGATGGCTGTTAAAAGATAGATATATATATATATATATATATATATATATATTTTGATATATATATATATATTAATTTTATTTTCTTGGTTCGGCAATTGGTTATTCTTGCTCAGAAAAGATTTCAACTGGGAGAAAAGGCTTTAGGTCAAATCATCTTTCTCCAGTTCATGTTGTGTTAAATTGAAACGATAGTAAATACAGTTACATGTTTTTTTCTTTTTCAGAGCCCCTTCCAAAAGTGAAGGAAAAGTAAATCTCTTTTTGCGCTAATAAAAAAATAAGTCACATTACTAAAGGTGTATTGGTGGCAGAGAGACGGTTCTAATTCCATTGTCTTTTTTACATTTTACATTATCGTTTATGCTTGCATGTCTTTCTGAGCTGGAATGTTACATGATCAAGGTAACGATCGTTTTTATGAATATTATCATGCAGGTACATGTGGTTAATTTTATCTAGTAAGTTGAACGTGGGTGGCCATTTACTCGAACAAATTGAATACTGCATTCTCTTTGAAATTCCTGGCTAGCCATTGTAGGAAAGTCGTGCATGAAGCTATAGCAGCTCACCTGGATTCTGTGAATGGAAGCATGAATCTTGAACTTGGAACAGTAATGAATCATTTTTGGTTCAGCGAGATTAATATATCACCCTTAATGGTGCAAAAAATATGCACATCCTTTATTGTGCCGACATGTCCTGACCAGCAGAGCACGAGATGCGACCCTTTTTGGTGCAGAAAAGATTATTACACTTATCGTATACATCTGTCAAACCAGGGGCATATAATGCTCACAAATACATGCATGGTTCTACAGTTGGCCTGCTGATTTCCAAAGTTCATGGTTTGCTGAAGTTTCCTCGGTTTCAGCCTATTGGTTCCATGCGTACTGTATTAATTAAAACCTTGAGGTATTGCTGAATCCTACCTAATGTCCGGGATACAGAAACATAGGAAGCTTCATTCTCGGGGAAAAAAAAATACAATCAAGGGAAGCTTAGACTAAGATTGTTATTTGAATGAATACTAAGCATAGACTAAGGATTTAGCAGTTGATTGACTAAATTATCTATGTGGAAAGAGAAAAACAAAACGTGCATTGATTTGCTATTGAATTAATCACTGCTGTAGCTGTGGTTTGAGTACTAGCATGGATTTTTTCAAGTGTTGAATTCGGAAAGCAACGTGCTGTAGACTATTGAAACTTGTCTTGGAACAGGTTGTTGTGCACCTAGTTTTGCAAGAATAATCTTGGCGCAGTCCAAATCCTGATGCTATCGACGGTCCATCGGAATCCTATGAGAGGAATGGTGAGTATTTTTTTAGTTTATGAGAATCAGTGGAGTCCGCTATTTCCATGGCAGTAATAGGTTGGACATAGAGGGTACAGATTTCGGGAAAAAAGTTTTCTTCTTTTCTTTACCTGCTCAATTGGACAATTCAATTTTTCGATGCAATAAGTGCCCTTTTTTTTTAAATCGAAGTCTGCGATGACCCTTCTGTCACAATTGAAAGCTCCTCGGAATTGAAATGTAAAACTCGGTTTTTATGTACGTTCCAATGCCCTTCTTGACCCAATGCCCTTCTTGTAACTTTCTTGTGTGGTCTGAGCTCCTTTTTTTTTTTAATTATTATTATTACTTTTTAGAAATGCCGTGGAAAGAACTTTAGAGCATCGTGAAGAAAGTGGGACTTTTCCTATGGGCTTTTTTTATGCACGATCAACCTGCTTTGTGGATTGTTGGGTTTCTAGATTAACCTGATTTCAATTACTCAAAAAAAAAAAAAAAAAACTTGAAGCTAGAAAAGATTTGAGAGTGGTTTATTGAACAATCTAAATTTCATTTAATTTGATTCAATCCAGCTTTCGTTTATTTTAAGAGGTAAAATTTATGATTTATTGGCTGTGATTGCGCATGTTAG
This sequence comes from Populus deltoides, assembly GCA_015852605.2. NCBI lineage: Eukaryota > Viridiplantae > Streptophyta > Magnoliopsida > Malpighiales > Salicaceae > Populus > Populus deltoides. The sequence continues at coordinate 12,880,755 of CM027571.2, read as the reverse complement.
TTTAAAGTTCAAACTCTTATTGGCATGGAAGAATTGAACAGGCATCGTCTGCAATGCTTTTTTAGTTAAAATCAAAGTCATTACCATTAGAAAGAAAACGTTGCAAATTTATTTGAAAATGGCCAACCCAAATATGCAGGGATCCAAATTTAGTCGAGAACCACGTTTGGTTCAGTCGGAGGCTTGCAAAATCAGGTCAAGAATCAACTTTTTGCTGGGTGGAGTCGCGAAGCGGCCAATGCTTCAGCCATCATGTCTTGGGGATACGGTGGAAGCCATCGTATACTAATTTACATGAGAAGGGCGATGATGAGTCAAAAGATTTTTTTCATGATAGAATATGGTGGAAAAAAACAAAGTAATTACGACAAAATGAGCACGTCATGAAAAAGATCTTCCTTTATCTGTAGTTTGACTTCACCATGTCTGCTGGTTCCAGTTTTGAATGGTGCGGGGGAATTAATTTTCTTTTTGAACATGACACTTGAGGCCACACTCTCTATTAATATGATTAATTTTTTTTTTTAATGAGCAATATTATTCCGAATGAACGTAGCAATTTCTATATTTCCTCTCAGAGCTGATCTGGTCATGGGTCAAAATTAGATTAAATTATAAATTAGCATTTGTAGTCTTGAAAAATGAATAAATTAGTACTTTTGAAAATATGCAATTACGCATTCAAATTGAATTCTCGATTGTTTGTATCACTCTCTATCAGTTCATTCAAGTTAATCCGTTTCTGTTCCTCTCATCTCAATTTCTCATTCTCTTGCTATAGGTTTCGTGGCCTGAATAATCTTGGAAAAAAAAATATATTTTTTAAATAAATAATATAACTCAATTCTTAATTAATTAAATATAGAAAAAAATTGGGTAAAAGAAAAAAAAACCAGCTCGAGTCAATCTGAATTAGCATAATAAACTTGTAACTCGAGGACTAAGGGGTGTGCCAACCCAATTTAGCGCGTCAAACTCGTGGTTCAAGTAATGTGATTGTGATTGTGATTGTGATAATTTGATAAAAAAATTTAAAAAATCACAAAGTAGAAAAGAAAATAAGTAAAAAAAATTAAAAAAATGATGTCAATCCATGTTAATTTTTCAAACCCGTAACTCAGGGTATTAGACCGGAAGCACACACCCTATATGAAAAAACTACAAAGCTCAATTCCTATCTAATTAAATATTGAATGATTAACTTAGAAAAAGAATAGTAATTACACAAAAGGATCCAAAGCAAAAAATGACAAATAAAAAAATAAGGATCAAAATTGAAATACAAAATAATTTTTTTTTATTGAAGGGTGAAATTGAAAAGAAGGATTAATTGTACAAAAGTACCAAAAAATTAAAAGAGTGAAGATTAAAATTAAAATTAAAATTAAAATCAAAATTAAAAATAAATTTTTGATTGAAGGGTGAAATTGAAAAGAAAAATTAATCCAACAAAAGCTTTAAAAAATAATCAAATAATGAGGATTAAATTGAAAAACATAATACATAGCAAATTGAGATTGAAGGATAAAATTGAAAACATACAGAACTTCTACAAAAAAATCAAGAACAAAAAATAGAAATCAAAAGAACATAAACTAAAGTTAAAATACCAAAAATAAAAAGGATCAAGTTGTAAGAAAGACCCAAAAGTGACAAATCATACAAGCACTGCTGACACGTGCCGCACTACTAGGAAGAGGACGCGATGAGGCTTGCAATGACAAAATAAAAGGGTATTTTTGAATGTCGAGAAGCGCCACACGCGATGCCCGAAAAGAGGAGGCCCCTCCCACTTGCCGGACAGGGCACTACACACGCCTCAATCTTTTTGTTATTTGTTTTTTTATAATCGGTCAAATATCAAATTTTTTCTAAGCTGACTTAATAATAATAAAAAAATCATTGCGACCATATGAAAAAGCTCATTTACACTATTTAATTTTTTTTTCTTTTAAGGGTATTTTGATTATTTCACTGTGCTTTTTGTTTTTTTACTTTTTATGTTTGGTCAAATACTAAATTGCCATTAACTGAATTGATAATAATAAAAAAACCATCGTGAAAATATAAAATTAACCATTGATGTTTTTTTTATGAAAAAAAAACATATTTATTCATAGTCAATTTAATAATGACTAATGAATGTTATAAAAAAATCAAAATACTTTTAGAAGATAGTATTAAGTTTTTTTGGGGTAGAGAAACAAAATTATTATTATTATTATATTATTCAAGTGACGAGTGCAAATGGATATGGATGAAGAATGTTTTTGAGAGGGGATTTAATTTCTGTTAATTTATAAAAAAATATATTATAATTTACTCCTCGAAACTGTTCTTTGAAATTGGAAAACATTCCATTGATCCTTGAAGCATGAGGTGTTGGTTTTTAGTATAAATACGTGTTCACGTGTTCAATCAGGAGCAGAAGTGTTTGAACGGTTGACAATCATCTATAATAATGGAAGACAGCCAAACAAGCGGGTCTAAAACGGATATTAATAAGGCGACCACCGACTCAAATAGCCACCGCTAAGATTGAAACACATCTTAAAATGGCATTTTAATCCTAAAATTCACAAACTGTGAAGTCCATAATTACATAAGACATGAGAGTATAATTAGTTGACTAATGATGATAGCCTCGGGCGTGTGGTCGAAGACAGGTTCCTCTTGAAAGATTACTCGTCGGAAAGCAATGTTTTGAATAGTGAAGGACAAATAGTTGATAGCTGAGTCAGGGTTTTTTTTTTTAAAATATTTTGTTTTTTAAAATATTTTTTATTTTAAAATATATTAAAATAATACTTTTTATTTTTTAAAGTTTATTTTTAACATGAACATGTAAAAAACAACACAAAAATATATAAAAAATTAATTTAAAATAACAAAAAAAAACAAAATTTTTAAAAAGTATGATTGGATGCACTCGATCCCAAATGCCTCAAAATAAACAATATTTATTTAAATTAAACTCTTGAAAGTAGATGGTTTTTTTGTTTTAAGGTTTTTCTCAAAGTTCATGCATTTGTATTATTTGTTGGTTTGTTAAAGGTTGATATAGAAGGGATCAAAAAGAAGATAGAACAATGACGTTTTTTCTTTAGGAGATAGGTATTTGGCACCAACATCTTCTAAGGAGTTTCCGGTGAGAAAATCTTTGCTGATCTTCAAGCGTGTCTTTCCATTTCATCAGTGCTATAACAAACACTAATATAAATAAATAAATAATTATAATATACAAAATATACAAAAAAAAAAAATAGAAATAAATAACATCATAAAAGACACTTACCATCATTAATTAAAGATAAAGGAATAGAATATTTCAAATATAAATAATAAGATAAAAGTCCATCAAGAGAGACAAAAAAAAAAGAAGAAAAACAGAGAATGATCTCAACACTAAGTATGACAAATATTAGTAAAGCAACTGCAGCGACAGCGATGGTCATTACCTTCATGCATTACCATACATTATTGTAAAGGGAGATGGTAGAGCACGAGGGAGAGGAAAATATTATGGAAGAAGAGCATATATGTGCTTAGAATCCAGGACCATAAGGTTCCTCATAACGTTCCTAGCTAGCTCGACCATAAGGTTAGTTAATTAGGCTACGTTAATGTAGATATTGTAACATGCAATCAAGCTGATCATGATGAGAGACCTCAGCAGGAACACAACGGACAAAGAGGGGGAAGTTCTATGGTGGGTGAATCATCGTTCTCTAATGAAATTCTTGATGCAGAGCCCTCTACACAAAGACTTCTACATTCAAAATCCTATGATAGTTTTAATAACAATATCAAATTTGACAGTTCCAGTAGTTTTAATAACCATATAGGTCTGTGAGTGATTTGGTGCATGGCGCTAATGGTGGACTTATTTTCTCATGGTAATGAGATCGTTGGCATATAATTTTATCCTTGGATCGACGGCTTAACGCTTTAAAGTGGAAGTTTTCACCTATTACTAGATGGTCAAGCTCACTGCTAGCTTGAGAATTGGTTTGATGAAAGGGTGGCTTGCGAATGTTATGCACTACCATAAATTCGCTAAATAACAATGGATTTACTGACGGAATTTTTCTGTCGGTAATTTGAGGTTGAAATTACCGAAGAAAACTTTTTCGTCCGTAATTCAGTCGGTAACTACCGACAGAAAGTATTCGTCGGTAGTTACCGACGGAAAAGTTTTCGAATTAAAAAAAAGACGGGTTGCTGACGTGGAGGTTTTGGCGGGGTTTTTTACCGATGGATTCAAAACGACAGCCCGTACAGTGACGTGACCGGTTTGCCGTTTACAATGCTGACGGAATCACTGAGGGATTTGAAATGCCAGATCCGTACGGTGATGTGTCGATTTTTCTGTCAGAATCACTAACGACATCACCGATGGAAAAGCCGTCAGAAAAAGTTAATATATGTCCTTTCTGTCGACCATCTCCTCCCATATTTCTCCTTCTTCTTCCTAATCCCAACTCTTCCCATCTGCAAACAACCAGCCCCCCTCCCCCCCAAACAAAAATCTCCCTCATTTTAGCACAACAAGTTATATTTCTTGAAGTTTTGTGGTCATAACATCCGTGTTCTGATTTACCGACAGATTTTATCAATTTTTGTAAGTAATTCTTTCTTTTTAAATTTTAACATTTAATTAAATGTCATTTTTTTTTTAGTATATGTATTTTGTTAGTAGATGTACATGTTTTATTGTTATTTCTCAAACAAACTTGTGGTGTATGAATGTATAATTCTATACCTGTTATGGTTTGTTTTAGATTTTGTAAGATTGTATTTGTTTGTAAATTGTTAAAACTTTATGGAACTATCGAATTACATGTGCTGTTTTGAAATAATTAATAGCTTGCTTAATGGGTCCGTTTAAAGTTTTATCAATGGTATTGCGGAGTGGTAATTTCTGTAAATTTATATATATTAATTTGTATGGACGTTAATAAATGATAATGAATATTTAATATTTATGAGAAGTTGTGATTGGTTTGTTGGAGTGGTAAAGTAATATTTTTGCAAGTTTGTTTACCTAACTTAGTTAATTAATACATGATGTCATCATAATTTTATAGAGGTTCGATATAAGTCATGGATGATCATTTATGGATGTATTGAGATTTACCCCAAGGATTGCAGAGGATTGATTATTGTAACGGGGTTCAGGGTTTTATTAATTTCACAACATCTATTCCCATAAATTTTACTGAAGGCAGTATTAGGTGTCCATGCAGGAAGTGTCAAAATAAAAAATATCTGCATCCAGATGTTGTAATGATACATCTTCTACACAAAGGGTTTATGGAGAATTACCAGTGTTGGTATACACATGGAGAAGTATTTGTTAGTAAGAGGAGAATGGGAGAAACGGTGGTTGGGTCTCCTTCTAGTGCTAGTAATGTGCATGAAGCGGCAAATGACAACACTAATCCTTACAGAAATATGGTTATGGATGCAATGAGAATGAATCAAGGTAATGTCAGTCAATGTCCAATCATAGAAGAACCTAATGCAGATGCAACTAGGTTTTTTTATTTTTTAAAAGATTTTGACGAACCATTATGGGATGGCTGCACGAACCACAGTAAATTATCGACCGTAGCACAGGTGTTTACCATCAAGTCAGATCACGGGTTGAGTGAGGCCGGGTATAACAAGATTATTGAATGGGCGAGAAGCATTTTACCTGAAGGGAACAAGTTGAAAGAGAACTTCTATGTTGTGAAGTCCATGATAGAACCCCTCGGTTTAGGATACCAGAAAATTGACATGTGCCCTAACTTCTGTATGTTATACTACCTTGAAAATACTGAGATGACCGAGTGCATGACATGCAGGCATTCCCGTTACAAACCTAGAACTGGCAGGGGAAAGACTCTAGTGGCATATAAAAAACTTAGATATTTCCCGATCACACCTAGATTGCAGAGGTTATTCATGTCACCAAGAACTGCTGAGCACATGTCATGGCACCAAGCACATGATGCGGTTGATGGAGTGATGGTGCATCCTTCTGACGGCGAAGCATGGAAACTCTTTAATGGTGTGCATCCTCAATTTTCAACTGAATCAAGAAATGTGCATCTTAGGTTGGGTACAGACGGATTCAACCCATTTGGGTCATTTGCTGCTCCTTATTTTTGTTGGCTGGTCATACTCATAGTTTATAACTTGCCACCAGGAATGTGTATGAGGCCAGAGTTTATGTTTTTATCTACTGTCATACCCGGTCCAAGCAGCCCGGGGCAGAATATAGATGTTTGTCTTCGACCGTTGATTGATGAGTTGACGTAGTTGTGGTCCTCCGAAGCTCTGACTTATGATATATCGAGGAAACAAAATTTTCTTATGAGGGCGGCTTTGATGTGGACTATCAATGATTTTCCAGCTTATGGAATACTTTCTGGTTAGAGCACGCATGGTAAACTCACATGTCCATACTGCATGGAAAACAACAAGGCATTCATGCTAGCAAATAGAGGTAAAGCTTCTTTTTTTGACTGTCACCATCGCTTCTTGCTATTTAATCACAAGTACAGAAAGAACATAAAAGATTTCTTTGTTGGTAGAGTTGAAAAAGATGTTGCATCCCCGTGTCTTTCTGGTGAAGAATTGCATGATGTTGTATCAGAGTACAGTGACATTGTGTTTGGCCTTCAATCAGGTAAGCAAAAGTTTTCTGGTTTTGGTTTGACCTATAATTGGGTAAAGCGAAGTATCTTTTGGGAGCTTTCTTATTGGAAGACCAATTTGCTCTGCCATAACCTTGACGTTATACACATCGAAAAGAACATGTTTGAGAACATTTTCAACACCGTCATGGATGTGAAGGGAAAGACAAAGGACAACATCAAGGCTAGATTGGATATAGCTTTATACTGTAAACGTAAAAATATAGAGTTGGTTTATGATGAGTCACGGGTTGCAAAACTAAGAGCAAGCTTCGTGTTAGAGAAAAACGCACAACTGCTAGTCTACAAATGGCTTAAGAGTCTGCGCTTTCTAGATGGACATGCATCGAACATATCAAGGCTGGTTAATATAGAGGACTGCAGATTGTATGGAATGAAGAGTCATGACTGCCACGTGTTTATGCAAACACTCATCCCATTAGCTTTTCGTGATTTGTTGTCAAAGGGAATATGGGATGCACTCACGGAGATCAATCATTTCTTCAGAGATATATGCTCCAACAAGTTGAATGTTGATCACATTGAGAGGCTTCAAATGAATATCATCGAGACATTATGCAAATTTGAGATGATATTCCCTCCATCATTTTTTAACTCAATGGAGCATCTCCCTATACATCTACCGTTCGAGGCAAAAGCTAGAGGACTGGTCCAACATAGATAGAGGTACCCATTCGAACGGTTAGATATTACAGTTGCAATGTAATTCATATATAAAAGTATTTTCTATGTTTTTCTCAATTGAAATTACTTGATTAATTCAATGCAGGTACTTGTTTAATCTCAAGAAAAAGGTTAAGAACAAGGCGCATGTTGAGGCTTCGATATGTGAGGTCTGTATTGTTGAGGAGATTTCAACATTTATCTCGTGCTATTTTGAACCTCATCTGAGAACGAGAATCAATCGTGTTCTAAGACATGATGATGGCGGTGAAGTGCCTTCTAGTGAGAATTTGTCAATATTCTCCAATACTGGACGACCTACACCTAAAAATATTGTAAGAGGAAGATATTTGTCGAAAATAGAGTTCAAACAAGCACACAACTATATTCTATTTAACTGTGATGAGCTGAGACCTTTTATTCAGTAAGTTTATATATGTGTAATACTAATTAAACTTTGTGAGGAATATACTGTTAATTATGTATTGTAATATCATACACTCATTATCACTTGTAGGCAACATCGATAAAATTTGCTCTCCAATAACTCACAGCTGACCGAATCCCAGATCTTTCAATTACAAGATGAACAATTTACCACATTGTTTAGAACACATGTAAGCACTATCACAAACTCATTCTAACTTGCAAAATTACTATACGTATATATGTCATTACAAGATTCTCATTCATTTACTGTTTATTGATGTACATTACATACAAGATTTATTTATCACATTGGAAGGAGTGCGCCTAAGTCACTGTCTTCACTAAGCCTGGGGCCTGAAAGAAAACGTAAGTGTTACAATATGTATTTTATCAATGGATTTGTTTTCCATACTGAAGAATACGGGTAAGGAAGAAAGACATACAACAACGGTGTTTATGTTAAGGGATCCACTAGTAGTGAGTTAGAAGTTGATTACTATGGTAGATTAGAAGAGGTTGTTGAACTGCAATATTATAATGAGCAAAATAGAGTGTTTTTATTCACATGCTATTGGTATGACACGACTGACAGAGAAATCAGAGTTGATACGTACTATGGTCTGGTCGAAATCAACTCAAAAGCTAGACTCTGCAACATAAACGATGTCTTTGTTTTCGCAAAACAATGTCAACAAGTTTATTACACATACACCCCTTCATTTAGAAAGGATTGATCAAGAGTGGATTGGTTGTCCGTTTTAAAAATGAAACCCCGGGGTCGTGTCGAGGTTGTTCAGGATGAGAACGAAGACACAAGTGAGAGAATGAAGTCTTTTAAGTTAGTGAGTTGGTTAAACCATATCGAGTTGCTCCTTCGATTGAATTGGAAAAGAATTCAAATTTTCGTGTTTTCGATGATAGTCTTGTTGATGTTAACGCAGATGAGTTGAATGTTGTTTTGAGCTCTAGCGGACAAGCAAATGTCGATGAAGAAGATGATATCCATATTGAAGATTGCGATGAAGGTGGTGACAATTCAATTGATGACGAAGAAGAAGAAAATTCTGACTAACAATCAAAATGAAGCCCCGTGCAAAACCCTTTTTGTCATGTAATTTAGATTATGGATGATATATTTTGTAACACAAAATATTTATTACTTGAAATGCCACAATCACGAAATAATTACTTGAAATAATTATAGATCATGAATGATATATTTTGTAACACGAAATAATTACTTGAAATGCCACAATCATTGACACTTATACCGACGGAATAAGTCTGTTGGGATTCCTTGAAATGCCACAATCACCGACGCCCATACCGATGGATTAAGTCCGTCGGCATTTCACAGAGAGTTTAAAAATAATTACTTGAAATGCCACAATCACCTACGTCCATACCGATGGATTAAGTCCGTCGGCATTTCACAGAGAGTTCGAAAATAATTACTTGAAATGCCACAATCACCAACGTCAATACCAACGGATATAAGTCCGTCGATAAATTGTCGGCGGGCCAATTTTACAAATAAAATTATCAACGGACTGTGCAAATTTCAAAGGGTTGTGCATTAAATGCATCTCTGACCGCGTCATCTTGTCGAAGGACCACGAAAAAATATGAAGGATCATTAAAAAATTTGGTGTGAAATTCAATAATTAATTTTATATCAGTTCCAGCGACCGCCTCTTCAGTTCATTTTTTCTTCTCCTCAGTTTTCACCTTAAATTTCAATTCTTTTCCTCTCCATTCTTCAAAGCTTTCACTTGCAATCTCTAGCAAGTTTTCTTATGAATCTTCATCAGTTTAAAATGGATGTGTTTCTTCTATTTTATTTTACTTTAAGGATTTTTTTTTGCTATTTTTTTGTTATGTTTTTTGTTTTGGTGTATTTTTTGTAATGTAGATAAAATATTGAATTCAACACATTATTAAAATAAGCATATTTCATTCCTAAAGTCTATAGTTTTTTTTTTATTTATTGAATATTTTTTATTGTTGTATTGGCATAATTATTATTAGTTAATTTGTTGAATATTTATTGTTAATGTTGAATTTATCTTAGTATTAGTAATTGAATATTTTGGAATACTTGTTAATTTTACTCTATTATTGCATGATTTATGTTTAATTTTTTCCATTAATTTTAATTGTTAGTCTAGAGTTTTTTTATTGAATATATTTTATTGTTGTATTGACATAATTATTGAATAATTTGTTGAATTGTAATTCTTAATGTTGAATTTACCTTAGGATTAGTAATTGAATATGTTTTAATAATTATTATAGATTGGGTCAATTGGTTGTGGCTATTGTTAATATGTGAAGGTTTGTGGATTTTGGTAGTATCCAGTATAGGGGAGGTGCTGTCGAATTTTTTTTTAACATTTGAATTTAATTATATAATTATTTATATAGAATTGTGTAGATGCATAGAATGAAAACCAGAGTTGGTCGCTCACGT